>RCWM02000129.1:167500-2688000 GCA_003667255.2 Euschistus heros
AACAGTAAAGGATTATTGACTTAAAAAGTGACGGAATGACACAAAGGCATATTGCACACAAGAACCAGATTGCACCAGAACACTACGGGAAAAATAAAAGAACTGGATGGACTCCAGTATTGTGCTAGCATGTGAAACGCGCCATTTTAAGAGAAATGTCAAAAACTGGTGCTTCTTCTGCTCAGATTTTGAAGCGAATTAACCTTGGATGTGATGGCAGTTTAGTACGGAAAATCGCACCAGAAAATGAAACGAGGCAAAGGCATTTAAATACTCTCTGATTATGTTATATTAGGCAATTAAGTTTAAAATAATACATTGGTTACGTATTGTTATAGAGATTTTAAAATATTTTAATATTATCTATTGAGTTTTTACTTATTCATTGTACTCTATAATATTTGTAGCAAAGTACTGATGTTTTGACATTTTTGAAACGATGATGATTTTTAAACACTCTGCATGATATTTCCTATCGAATTTAAACAGCGAGTTACTTTTTACTTCAGTAATTATGGATAAGACAGGGTCCAGATATAGAACTTTTTCATAACCTTTTCATAGGTTATCCCATAAACATATCGTTTAACCCTTTCTTCCGCAAAAAAATATGTCTCTTTCAAGTAATGTCAAGGGCTCCGGATCTAAGTGGTGATTAAGGACCAAAGCTTGATTGTCTGAACCAATCACCCCCAACAATAGTGTCTGGCTGGGACATGCTTTTGCCTGTCTCCTGTTTATCTGTGACTTGAGAATTCCCTCAAAGGCTTAGCAATCCAAATCAGTGTATAGAATAGAATCATTGAAGTTAATTGACTAAGATCAGAACTCTATAAGCTGCTAATTCATTACTCAGAATAGAATGGCTATTTAGAAAGGGAAATTGAATAACGTTTTAGCATCATGAAAATACGTATTTTGCAATTATCTTGGGGCTTTGAACGTTTATCTAGTAAATGCTGAATTGAATGATTTTTTTTCTAAAAATAATCGGGAAAAATGTGTATATTTTCAACCGACTTCAAAAAAGAGGAGGTTCTCAACTCGTCTGTATTTTTTTTTTTTTGTGTATGTTACGCGGTTACTCCGTCAATTCTGAATCAATTTTGATGATTCTTTTTTAGATCGGTAGGGCATACTTCAGAGGTGGTTCCATAAAAAATATTTTGAAATCAACGCAGCACTTTCTAAGAAAAATAAAAAAAAAACAGTTAATAAAATCACTTATTAACTGTTTTTTTTATTTTTCTTAAAACCTGCTTCTTTAATTACAAAATATTTTTTATGGGACTACCTCTGAAGTATGCCCTACCGATCTAAAAAAGAATCATCGAAATAGATTCAGAATTGACGGAGTAATCGCGTAACATACAAAAAAAATTTTTAAAAAATACAGATGAGTTGAGAACCATTGTCAATTCTGAATCAATTTTAATGATTCTTTTTTATACCGGTAGGGCACACTTCAGAGGTAGTCCCATAAAAAATATTTCGAAAACAAAGCAGCACTTTTTAAGAAAAATCCAAAAAACAGTTAAGAAAAATCACTGTTGTATAACCTTATATTTTAAATATATTTATGATAATGATTATCTAAAATCTCCATATTAAGTAAATCTAAATTATTAACAAAAATAATTTACATATACAATCAACTCTCGATGTGTTGTACTTCGATAAGCTAAATTCCTAAATAAGTCGAACAAAATCTGCGGTCGGAAGTACATTACACTTAAATTTCACCTCAATGAGACGATTTAAGACAAAGAACGTGAAAAACTGTGTCGAAAATAAGTAGAACTGAAAATAGAGTTCAAAAGAGAGAACTTCTAGGACCACCTCTATAAAACGAACTATTAGAAGTCATCGACTCTATAACTCGAACTCAAATTAAAAGAATTCCATGTGTAATTTGTTTTCCTGTTTTCTGTCATTGTTTGTCTCTTCATTTCATAGTTATACCAGTCACTTATTATTAGTTATTCACTCGAGTGGTTTTACAGTAGCTATTGAAAATTCTTTCAGTTAACGAAAAGTTAAAATTGATTTGCAAAGTGCAGAAAGGAGAAAGAAGTTGGGCGTTTGTTGCTAGTGAATTCCGAAGTCCGCAAGTCCTCTTTTAACCGTCCTAAGAATAAAGAAAAGATCGCCACTGGTGGAAGGAGGTAAGTCTACTTTTAGGCACCCTCAGAAAAAAGCGCAATTCAGTTGAAAGTTATATGATAAATTGGTACCAGGTATTTATTTTTCTGTATCAATGATTTTATATGTATGTACAAACAACATACACATACCCATTAATGAAAAATGATTTCAACTCCCATTTTGTGTTAAATTTTCCCAATGACATGAAGGTATGTGGAATGATAACCTCGATAACTATTTTTCAGGGTTTCAGGGTCGAACTTTTTTGGCAATTGACTATATAAACAAAAATACACTCACCACTAAAAAGTGAAAAATAAAAATAATTTTTAGAAAAAAAAACAAAACCGACTTCAAGATTAAACCTACATACACAAACTTGAACTAAAAAAAAAAAAAAAAAATATTTTAATTGCTTCATAACAAAAACCATTAAATGAAAATCAATGAAATTATCGATACTTATAAACCTATTCACAATTTATGATCAGTTACTTTTGGAGTCGGTTCCAACCAAAACAAACAGAGTTTGAAAAGAAATTTTAATCGTAAAGATCCTTCCACTGTTTCATCACCGCCACACCGCTGTCTCCGGCCATTCGAAAGTTTATTGTAAAGGCAGCATTAAACTGCCCTTCTTGGCTGGCACCGACTCCAAAGATAACTGGTCATAAATTGTGAATAGGTATATAAGTATCGATAATTTCATTTTCATTTAATGGTTTTTGTTATGAAGCAATTAAAATATTATTTTTTATTTTTTAGTTCACGTTTGTGTATGTAGGTTTAATCTTGAAGTCGGTTTTGTTTTTTTCTCTAAAAATTATTTTTTCTGATTTGTTTTTCTGTTTTTAATTATTTTCTAAACTACTGGACAAAATTTTATTTAGATAAACAATTTTTTTGTTATGTTTTTGGTAACTTGATAAACATTCAAAGAGCAAATAAGAAAGGATGCTTACAAATGATAGATTCAATTTCAATGTCAGAATAAATCATGATCTAATAAAACTGTTATGTTTCCAGAAGCTTGTTTAAAACAAAAATAACTTATTAACTTGTATACCTTAATTTTTAATATTAATACCTAATATACCTATATACTTAATAACCTATATGCCTGATGTTAATAACTTAATATTAATTATTTAATAATAATAGCTTAATATTAAATATTATTACCAATCTTAATACACACATCCTTAATACATTACAGTATCCTTATGGTTGGTTTATTTCCAAGCGTATGGCAACTTTTGGGGCAAGCCTTTGTCCAAAAGGTTAGTGTTCTAACTACGACTGATTTATGCCTAAATATGTTTAAACACTAAAAAACTTAAAAATCAAAACAAATAATAAGGTATAAATGTAATATTAAGAAAGCCGATCAAATACAGTCAAAAGTATAAGAAATACTGTGTTATTTGTTTAGTCTTTCAGCTAGGAAGAATACATGAAAGGGTTATGACTAGTCCTTGTTCTATTACTAATACCTGTCCAGTTTAGAGCAATTTCATTTAAGCCAAAATGAATTTTAAACTAAGAAATAGAAAAAAAAGAAAAAAACGGTACTGATTTCGTCCAGGAGTTTATATTTAATATAGATATCAGAAATATGTTCGTTTTGTATTCCTTTTGTAAGTGTTAAATATATTATTTCAATTAAAGTTTAAGAAATATTTCTAGTAAGGAAACAGATTTTTACACTGGTGATGCGGCTGAGAAAAGATCGTTGGGATTATTTTGGGCCTGGTTTGCCTTCCCGTAAGTTGGGGGACAACCTTGGTCTGGGGTTTCCTTAGGATGTTTGTGTATATTTATAGTGTGATTGTGCTTTTTAATTTATTTAATTTTTTTCAATGCTGATTTTTTTCTGCTCCTTTATTATTACTATTGTTTATATTTTTATTTTATGATTTATTTAATATTAATATCTTGTATAGTTAGAGGATTTTTATTTTTATTTTATTTTATTTAATTGAACATAGTGTATGAATGTATTCTTTGTCATTCATATTATTTATTGCCCTTTAAGAGGCAGTTTGTGATATTTATTCAGTAAGACAATTTCAAATTAAATAAAAAAAGTAAGAAAACATAAAATATGATTTATTAAGAACATGGAGTTGATTGCTTCACATACACACACACACACACAAAAGCAACAATAATCTTGAATCACATATTTTTCCTAATTACCTCAACAAATCAATATTTGGTGTACTCTGCTAGAGCTTATTTTCGTTATCTAGTGATTTTTTTAGAACAAGCTTACCTCAAAATATTTTCATAATAAAATGTTCAAAAGAGAGCTAATCGTTGGAGAGTTGGGCATTATTGCATAATGTCGCTAGTTTTATTAAAACAACGAATTATTTTGTATTCACAATCCGTTAATATTATATTCAGTTCATTCGTAATTAAAATTAGTTTCTTCACATTATTTATTTAATCAAGCATTAATAATTATAAGTAATCCTATTTTACTAAAGTCCTACCGAGTGTAAAGGTCCTGTTTGTTCAATTAGTTTTCCTCCAGCTCATGCTAATACTTGTAATTATTAGAATTATTAGAGGAAAAGGTGCTGATATCCCACCAGGATAACCGTTGGTCATGAAACAGTACTTCCATACCAAGCGCTGATCCATTTCTTTCTTGGAATGAAGTGGTTTATTATTTTTGAATTTATATTTCTTCAATTTACTTATAGAATTATTCAATATATGCATATATATCCACTAGTGCGGATGCAGCTTGAGTTATTATGCAAATTGGTGTTTATTCTGGACTGTAAACTTCTGAAAGAAATGTCAAATCGTTTTCGTTCCATATTATTATATTTAAAAAAAAATAATTTCACAATGGTATCTAGAAAACCGAGGTCATAAGCACACCTTAAGACACACACGCTTTTAGGTTACTTGTGATAGTGGCCTTTCTTTTTAGGTGGAGTTGGTGTAAATATGGGCACCCTTCCTTAGTGTAAATATGAAACCCTGTTTCCACGAGAACTTCGACATATCTCTTGTTAGAGAACACAACTTGCATCATTTGTGGTGGAAAGTTCTCTGAAGACACTCAGGGAGAGGTGTGGGTATTTTTTTTTCCAAATGTAGGAACTTAGATTGTGCCGGGGCTGAAAGAGAATCACGATTGCGATTTCTGTATATATTTTTTTTTCTTGTGAAAAATTTAGCTCTTTAATGTTTTGAATTATTTGAACTATGTTTGGTGAATTTTTTGAAGAGGGTCCATTTTTACTCCCCAATGTTTCTTGTGCTATTTTTAAAGCATTTTTTAAATTGTCTTTTTCGAAATGAAATAATTGATGTTAATCATTGTTTTTCCTTCTCGCATTTAATAAACTTGTTATAGCTGTAAATGAAAAAAAGTTAAAATTTATCAAATTAAAGGTAACTTTAAAACAAAAGAGTGTCCCCATTTTTACATATTTTCCTGTATATATAAAGAATTATAATAATGGAAATGTAAACATCCCATTTTTACGTCCAAATTATCAAATTATTTGACCTTTTAATAAGTGAGATATTATCTATTTTATTAGCCATTTATCTAAAAACCCGTGATTCCATGATTCAATATCTGGTTTATACGTAAAATAACCAAATTTTACAGAATTGCATAATCCTGATCTAACTTTTTCCAGTAATCTGAATCCACTTCTTGGCCATCAGAAACAAGGTTGAAATGCAAAACGCCTTTGAAAAATGACCGAAGATCATCACGTTTTTCTTAAAACGTTCCAAACAAACAAAACTGCGTCAGTAAGATTTTAAAATCGTGCAATAAAATTTATCCAAACGTGCAAAAATGTTTTAAAAAAACAACTAACATTGACAAACTTTCCATTCAACCATCTTTTGTCAAGTCCCCGTGTGTTTCAGTGCACGATAGTTTCACCTACCATGATGTAAATATAACAGTTTTCTATTCGTTTACATATTTCCTCAAGAGAATGCTTGGGGTTGAGGTAATTTTTTCACTGGGTGCTCTCGTCAGAAATGTTTTTTTTTAGATGCATTTTCTCAAATAAGAATTTAAAGGCTTGAACTACAGTTTATTAAATGATATACTTGAAGCGACCAAGGCGTAACTAAATCGGTAAAAAAAGTTTATTTGTTATCATATAACGATCAGCTTTGTGCGAGTATGAAAAGATAAAGTGTACTTATTTAAGTTGCAATGATCATCCACTTGAGTTTTCCGATCTGAACCAATGAATTGATTTAATGATAGAAGAGCAAACATTTGTTTGCTCGTCTGATTTCAATTTTGGATATGGTTTAATATAAATGTTGGTATTTGAAAATTGGCTGGATGTCACTTTATGCATTTCTCTATCAAATCTACTTGTTTACCGAACTAACCTCTATGGTACAATGAAATGAAATTAAAGAGTAAAAGGTGGAATAATCAGAAATTCTACAAATGTTAATACAAAGAAAACGTTCAACATTATACCATTTTTTTAACGAGTTTGAATAAACAGCTGGTAACCATGTTTTGTTTTGTTTTTTGGAAAATTTTGCAGGTAAACATTATTATTGATAATTTCAAAATAAATCACAACAACTCTTCTCAAAATGAATAATAAAAAAAAAAACTTCACAGTATTTCTAATAAAATATCAAAAAGTGCGCTTTCGTGCACTTAAAACCTTTTTTTTAAAGACTTTTTTTTTCAACATATGTCATATATCTTCACAAAAAAAAAAAAAAAAAAAATATATATATATGTCATATATATATATATATATATATATATATATATATATTTTTAAGGACACCAACTTGCTCAGAAGTGCATAAATAAAAATTTTAATTAATATTCAACTGTTGTGAATGCTTCGTTCAATGTCCTTGTCAGTCGTTCTTGTATCATTGTCCTGTTTAATCACTAGAATCGAAATTATTAAATATAAAAGCTTAAAGGGATAAACGATTTCACAGATTATGTTAAGTTTACTTTACAATGCAACTACGCATAGCAATTTTATTCCATCTACGTGATTAAGTATTGTCATGTTTTTGGTTAAAAAGTTAATAGTTTACGTTACGTCTCGATCTTGATTTCTTGCTTATTGTGTTTTTGAACGTTGGATTATCAATTGTCTATAAATTTTTTTTCACTCACCCAGCTTGCTCCAAAACTCGTGGGGATGTAGACTTTTCCATATAGAATAAATGTAAATGGTTTTTATTTTCCACAAATGAGCTTTGTATAAAAAAAAAAAAAAAAAAAAAAAAAAAATTTATATATATACAGATAAGCAAGCCGTGGCGTTATTTCCTTCTCGGCGGGTGCGGTTCGTCTCTCCTTGGGGCGCGCCCCTATCCGCAGCACCCATTCAGGACCAAATTTTAAATAGAATTAATCAAAATTACGCAGGCATTGATGACCTTAGGGTTTTATGCCTATAAGCCCAAACAAACAACAACAAACAACTCACCCAGCTACCTAGATATTTAAATTGAGTCTCAGGTTTTATAACCCATGAATCTATGGATAGGTACTCGCTTTGGCTATTAAAGGTCATATATACCGTTTTCTCCTTGTTAACTTCTGGCCCTTAGCTTGAGTGCTCCTGGAAACGTTTTCGCATCATATATTTAGCATCTGATGCTACACTTAAAACCTAAAATTTGCGATTTCGTGGAATTGCATGAATCCGGTCTTTAGTTATAAGGGTTGACATTGAGATTTCACGATGGAGTTCTTTTGCAATACCTTAATATTTTTGTAGGTCGAATCAATTGTTATTTAGGATTGGTGAATTACTTGCCTCTTCTATTAGGATTATTTTATTAGAAAACTATTTTCGAATGTTAAACATTCATCTTCAGTTCTAGCACAAAATTTTCAACGCATCAGTGCAATGTTACATTATATAGCCTAAAGTTTTCAAACATGCATAAATTGTTGGGATTTCCCTTATGACTCATTGGATTTTTCCGTTCCTTCTGGAAAAAAATTAAAATGGGGCTACTGGAAATGTTTATTTGGTCATTTAAAAACAAATGTGGATCGGTTTATCGATAAGATATGATAAGACTATCTAAAACTTAACCTACCTGCCCCCTTTTACTTCTCACAAATTCAGTGTTTTAGTTACCTCGAAGGTGAGTGCCTATGCTTGATTTCTTGTCTTATCTTTTTAAAAACTTTAGTATATATAATCTATGTAACATAGTACTGATGTGTTGAAAATTTTATTGTATGTTTTAGAACTGAAGATGAATGTTTAGCATTCGAAACTAGTTTTCAAATAAAATAATCTCAATAGAAGTGGCATTTAATTCATCAATCCTAATTGTATTGATCCTTCTATATCATCATGCGTACCTCAAGTCATTATTTTTCATTTTTATTCCATGAAGAGTTCGCCTATCTCTACCCGAGGCAAGTAACGTGGTAATTTCTGCCTGTTAGGGAAACTCTTAATCACTATATCATCTGAAAACCCATATATCCAAGAAATAGGTAATTACAACAAGAAAACTCTAAAAAGATACAAACACAAACGGACAAAACACATATTACTTAAAGACTAAAAAAATCAAAAAAATAAAAAATAAAATAAAATAAAATAAAATAAAAAATAAAATAAAATAAAATAAAAAAAAATAAAAAAAAATAAAAAAAATAAAATAAAAATAAAAAATAAATAAATAAATAAAAATAAATTAGCAGTAGTGTAAACATTTTTACACCTAAAGTTATGAATATAAGTTTGATATTGTATTATAGCACATAAGTAGTCTTACTACAAGTTATTTTGTAATTATAAGTTGTGTATTATCATCTTTATTATTTGGCTTAGATTATAATTTAACTCTTATTTATTATAATTCATAAAATTAACTATAATTGTAAATTGAAGTAGCATTGTTAATTTTGTTGTGTAGGATTTTTTTTTAGTTTTTTCCTACTGTTTTATCAAATTTGCATTATTTACTTGTTTATAGATTCCTCCATATTAATTACTATTTTACATGAGAGGGATGTGTATCCAAACATGTAACTATGTTTTTATTAGCCTAATTTGGCTTTATGTAATTTATTTTCAATAAAGAATAAAAAAAAAAAAAAAAAAAAAAAAAAAAAATCACTATATCGGTGGCAGTTCTGTATAATTATTCACTTAATATCAAATATCGGCATATCGTTTCGGATCTCTTACGGTAATTTAAGTGCGATAGAAAAAAAGTTATATTTTTTAACAAGTAGTTAGTGAAGAAAATTTATTGAAGGGAAAAACAAGCTAAAAATACAGCGAGGGTTTTAAAGGTAAAATACGTTTTAAAGATGTAAATAGTAGGGGCTTTTGTACCTCGGCCAGTGTTGGTTGGGCAAACAAGCCAGTTTCATTCTATGTTTTTACATACCATTTTCAT
Organism: Euschistus heros; assembly: GCA_003667255.2. Classification (NCBI taxonomy): domain Eukaryota; kingdom Metazoa; phylum Arthropoda; class Insecta; order Hemiptera; family Pentatomidae; genus Euschistus; species Euschistus heros. The sequence goes on from RCWM02000129.1 coordinate 177,062, forward strand.
ACTCAGTGCCTGTTTCAGAAAAGTTTCCAAATAAATATCCGGGTACAGATAGATAAAAATTAATTATTACCATCCAGTCTGAACTTTCCAATTCATTGAAATGAACTGCCCTCGCTTGGGGATTCCGTTCCGCCCTCGTATTTTTTTTTTTTAATTCAAGTTGATCGGATTCGCTGATATCGAAATGTAAAATCTGTATTGAGATCTTTAATTTAAATCAAGAAAATATAGCCCTAGCAGTCTGTGAAACTGACACATTTTTTTGATGTATTATGTTAAATAATAGTTGACATGTTTAAAACCTTTATCTAATATTACCTTTTTTCACCTTCCTACAATATCATTTAATAATACCCTATGATATCTGTTGAATAGATCCGCTTTCTTAGGACTTCAACTGGACAAACGTCTAACTTAGCTATTATTTATATAACGTATATATATATATATATATATATATATATATATATATATATATATATATATATATATATATATATATATATATATATATATATATATATATATATATTATATGACGTATTATTTTAGCTATTACTGAATACAATAAAAAATACATCTATTTAATTTAAAGACAATGGTAATAATGGCATAAAAATTGCTTGTAGCTACTGATTGGTAGCACTTCAATAAAAGTTCTATATTAGAAGGTCCGGAGGCCATCTTCTTTTCAGACGCCTAGGAGGGTTTTCGGGATAAGAATCGAAAGCAAGCTGAGATACTAGTGGATTTGTAAGGTTAATTAATGATTTCCTTTTTAAGCTCGCATAAGCTTCATTCAAGTTTTAGAACCACTTTCCGCACCGAACTTTCTCTTAAAGATTTTTTATCATCAAGTTTAAACTATAAACGAGTGACCTCAGCTTTTGAAAACTTCCGTTTGTAATAATAATGCAAAATTACTAGAATTTATTTCTTTATGGCCATTGTTAATAAAGGAATGTTGAAGAAGTACTGAAACAGGATACATTTTCATAAATATATTGTAAAATTGAAAATTCCAAAATATATTTGTAACAGCTGCACAAAAAATAAAGAGAGAAAACTTTATATCAGAAATAAATATTAAATGTCGATGTATAAGAATATTTGGGTATCAGTTTACAAATCACCTTCTCAACATCAGTAACATAAGCAGCTACATTAAGGTCATTATAAATATGGTTCTTTCTTTGTCAAAAACTTAAAGTAGCATTAAATATTTTCCGATGACTTTTGAATTGTACGGATCGAATACGAGACTGATTGGATGGTTTAGTAGAACCTTAAGGTTTAATTCTGTACACCGGGATAGGTCTAATTACTGTCATGTATATGAATTTCTTATGACCAATCGGAAGGGTTCAACGCTTCTCCAGTAAATAATGAAGTAATCGAAAACGACGGATAGTTTCTTGTCGTTTTTATCTGGTTTGTGATACTGAACATTAGTTGTTGTTCTTCGGCATTATTTCATTTTATTTATTTATTTTGGTAATAGACATATATAATTTATTTTAAATGAAAGTAAATTCGTTCTTTCATATGGCTTTACGACCCACACGTTGAGTCATGGCCTAGTCCTGCATTGACCGCCAGATGCCCCTGTTTTGTGCTGCTGCTTTCTAGTCACGTAATACCAAGTATCAATTTTGCATTGGCAGTAATACAGTCCTTCCAACAAAGCCTACGGCGCAGAAGTTTTCTATAGAGCTCCAAATATTTTTTCCGATGTGACTAGATGGGATTTTTTAGGGATTCATCCTTGACACGTGGTCTGCTCATCTTAATCGAGATGATTTAACAACACCAACCTTGTCACAGTCCTTCTATAGTCCTTTCAGCTCGACGTTTGTCTTTCTTCTTCAATCTTTTTTAACTTTAACAACCCCATACATTCCCCTCAAAATCTTCCTTTCAAACCTGGACAAATCCAGTTCCTGATTGTTTAAGTCTAATTTTCGAAGCTATAGGACAGAACAAGTCAAATTAATGTTCTATATGTTCTGATCCTTGTCGATTTAGACATGATGTTGAACCGGAATTGTTGAACCGAACAATACAAAGCATTCCTTGATATCCTGCTCTGTGTTTGCAGAAATATACCTGGTCTTATCCGTGTTTATTAGTAACCACATACATTATGCTACCTCTCCTAGAGCTTGAAAGTCTTCCTCCAGTGTCCTTCAAGCATGGTTCTTTCAGTGTTGTCTGCATATCCTAGCACCTGAAAAGTTCTATTTAGGAGTTTCTTTGAGGTTTAAATGCGTATCTGAATATACCTATTTAAGCAATACAATGTTTAACTACAATTATATTTAAACAATACCTTCACTAGGAACTGACAAATGATGGAAAAAAGACTTGATTATAGATAAGTCCGTTACTTATTTTTAATAATAACACATACAAGTTAGAATTTCGATACACCCTGCTCAATAATTTTTTTTATTTATTTATGATTTTATGTATTAAATATTCAAATTGAATAAATTCAGTTCATTCAAGACCAATAAGTAATATGTATGGATATGAATATAGGAATTAAAAATAGACATTTCGTTAAAAAACTATATAGGTCTATGGGTGCTTTTCCTAGGAAATTTAAAATAGATATTTAATTTAAAAAGTTGTTAATAACTATACGTCTTTTTATTTCTCTGACGCTATTAGATATTAAATTACCAAGCCTTCTCTTACTTTTTTCTCCCTTCCAGTTCCAGAAGAATAAAATGCATAAGTATTGTTCATTCCAACGTACAACCGCAATCATTCTGAATGTCCAGTGGGTTCGTTGTTAGATGTTTCTCTCTCATTCTATAGATGTCATAAACCTTGTATAAACAACCAGCTAGAGAGTATTGTAGTTGGAGTTCTATTTGATCCTTATTTTTATCATATTTCCATAAATCAAATCATGGAGGTATAACATACTAAAAATTTAAATTCCTGCATCAAACACCAAAAATCAAAAATGCTGTTATCTTTGCCCCAAGTACAGACAATCAAAAAAATGTGTCGACTGTCAACAGCCTGTTTGTGCGCAATATTCCAGGAAAATCTGCACATCTTGACTTCGAACGGAAAATAAATAGTTTTTTTTTTTATTCATTGTATGTCAGTTTGTATACTCTTATTATATATAAGATTTGTTTAATTACATCCTTTTAACAAGAAAAACAGTATTTTTTTTTAATTTACAAAAAAATAAAAAGTTTTCGAATAATTATATTGAAGTACGTTATTAATGCAATATTTCAAAACAAAAGAGGGAATTTTATGTTACGAACTTTACATTTATAGGTACATTCGAAGTTGAACATGTCATATTTGGAAAATCACAACTGAATTTTCATGAAACAGGTTGAGGGTTTCATCTCACCAAACACCAGAACATTCTACGTGACATGCAAAGTGATATTTAATCATACAAGATTTTCATTTCAATATTGCCACGTATATTGAGACAAAGAAAATATCTTTGAGTAAAAGATGGGCACACAATAAATAAATTACGTCTGTATTATTTAAAAAAAAAAACAATATATGTAAGGTAGCTTACTATTAAAAATTTCTAATTTAAACCATGATAAAAAAAATGTTTGCTTAGATGAATTAGTGGTCTAGATAACTAACAACTATACACAGCGCTCTTCGCAATAAATCAAATTTATTTGCGTATTTTTATTTAAATAAAATATTCGCCAGCCATAGCTGCAGGATAAAACAACCTAGTTCTTCTAGTTCTCAGAGAAAATATTTTCACTATTGGATACAGAAGGGAAGGGTTATTATCCGTGTCTAGCACAGACAACAAGTAAATGGCGGCGTATTTATTTCTTTCTACGGCTCACCTTTACATTTCATTTCTTATCTTTATCCCTTCCTTTTTTTTTTTTTTTTTTTTTTTTTTTTTTATTATATTACAAACAATATAGTTATGTTTTTATCATTAATTACAATGAATTGGGCCACTCAGTCAGTTAAATATTTCTTCTTTTTTAATAAAGCATGAAAACAGCTCTAATCAAAAGTAGTAAAATGAATGGTAATATAAATTGGGCAGTAAATTGTAGAACAAATTTTTTGTAACAGTAAATGTTCATCTAAAGGATATTTCTGTTATCGAAAAAACGTAGGTAGGGCACATCCAGCCTCTATAAGAGACTCTTATGTTCTTAAAGTAGGTTATGGGAAAAATCTGACGGTTGAACGTGCTGATATCCCACCGTGATAATTGTTGGTCATGAAATAGTATTTCCATATCAAGTGCTGACCTATTTATTTCTTGGAATAAAGTGGTATGTCGGAACAAATCTTTTAAGTAGTGTGGATACAGCGTGAGCCAATGTGCAAATTGGTGTTTATTGTTTATTCTGGACATTAAACTATTGAGAATTATGTGAATTTTTTTTTTTTTTTTTTTTTTTTTTTTTTTTTTTTTGGTGTGTGTTCTTAAATTTAGTTTTAAATAATTTTACAGTGATATCCGGAAAGTGGAGTTCATAAGCTAATTTTTGATGCAAACCTTTAGTCATACGCACTCTTAAGTTACATCTGAGCGTAGCCATCTTTTTTAGGTGGAGTTGGTGTAAATATGGGCACCTTTTCTTGGTGTAAATATGGACCCCCGTTCCACCGGGAACTTCTAGTGTAATATCTCCGTTCGACACATCTCCTGTTCCCAACATTAAGAACAGAACCGAATTCAACCCACGCAACGATACGATTCATCATCGGACTCTTGAGACTACAATGACCCTCCTATTTTGGGAAAGCGATGATGATACAAATCTAGATTTCAACGGTGGGGGATAAACCAGACTCAAGCAATGAAACTTGCATCTTTCGTGATGGAAAGTTTTCTGAAGATGTGTGGGTGAAATGTGTTACGTGCAAAACGTGGATACACTTGGATTGTTCCGGGGCTAAAAGAGTCTGTTATGTTTGCGATTTCTATGAATTCCTTCTTTTTTTTTTTTTTTTTTTTTTTATAATAAATAAATTCTCTACAATTTTGTTTTAATTTTCTTGTTTTTAAACTATTTTGAATTATCGAATATTTTAATACTTTAAAAGATTTTGTAAATCTTCGTTTTTGAAATGAAATAATTGATTTTAATCATTTTTTTGCCTTCTCACGTTTAGGTAACTTGTTTGTAATGGAGGACAAAATTCTAGTAATTTCAAATCAAAAACAAAATAGGGCGCTCATGTTCACACCTTCTCCAAAAAAAAAAACAAATCAACAGTTCCTAACTCGAACTAGATAATTAATAAAATTATGTTTTCATAAATACGTTGTTTCTTTACGCACCCTTATCCTTTAACCAGTGCATATGAAATGTATTAGAGTTATGAAAAATATTAATTAAGTAAAAGCAAGTAGTAATTAAAAAAAAATTAAAGCAATTTAAATTTAATAAATTTTAAATAATTAAAGTTTAAACCCGCTCTTTGTGTTCATTGGGGTATAAGTGTAATGTAACTGTTAATATTTTTTTTTTGGGATTCGCCCCTTCCCCTTAAAAAATATAACATTAATTTAAAATTTTTCATTATTTTTTTTTGTAAACATTGCTTCATTTTATTGAGTTAATATCTCAGTGATGCTAATACGCTTCATATGCTCTGGTTAATGTACATGAAGACATGAACTCCTAAATTAGAATGAAACTTTCAGCCGAGAAAATTAAAAACATTATTGGGTTTTTTGTTTTGTTTTTTGGTCTGACAGTATATGGGGCACTGAATTTAAGGAATAGATGGTATAGCTCCAACGTTTTTACACCATAATTCAAAATATATCTGATTCCAGTTATGCAAATGAGTTTGAGAACGTTTGTCTAGTAAATGTTGAAGTGGAAACAACTCCCAGTTTCTAGTTTCAGTCGTGTATTTAGATTCCAAGTAAGACATTTGTCTACACTGTGACCTACAAAGTGGATCTGTTCAACGAAGGATAGGGAGAGGGGAGCTTGTGGAATAATCTTATTTAATTTTAACTAAATAAAAAAGTTGAGGGACTAGTGATTTTGAGTGTTTTAATGCAAATTTATTTATAAATGCTTACATTTATTACTGGTATAAATATTGAAGATTTCTCAAAGGAATCTGCGCTTTAAAAATATTTTCACCTTTTCATAAGATATGAGTGAAAATAATTATTAAAGTTGTCCAAAAATATATAAAATTATTTTTTTTTTAATTTACAAAGGAATTTCAAATTCGATAGGAATTCATTTTGATGAAACTATGAAATATGGATGTTCATATTTCACAGATATAGGTAACCAGGATATAATGGTGGGGACAGATAGAGCAAATTCTCAGCCAATCAGATCCCAGAATTCTCTATAACTAGATTAGTCTTTACCGCCTAGCTACTAACACCTCAGTCTATTTCTTAACATCGCGTCTTGTGGTTCGGCCGTGCTGTTTCTCGCTCAATATACTTTATATTTAAATAATTTAGTTTTGTAAAAGTGATTTTAGTTTCCGTCGAGGTCATTCTTATATATTTTATTTTGAGTTTCCCGTTTGAAACCGTAATTACTACATATGGTAGTTGAATCCAAGCAACTAGAAAACGAACATCTTGCATTTATGAAGGTAACTCTATAATAATCGATTAACATTTTTACAATATATTTTTCTTTATCACTTTACTAATGATAATTATTAGCACATTTTTATGTGATGTCAAATAAAAAACTTACCTAACTCCCCTATAGGACAAACTCTCCTAAAAGAAATCCCATGTAACGACAGGATATCCACCGAAGTCAGAAGGAATTAAAAAAATTAAGCATAAATCCTGCATATAAAATAGTAGAATGAAATTAATACGTCTCGTAGAAAATAGCCCAAAATTAACTCGAATTTCTAGAATTCATAAAATAGATTAAAATATTTTTTTTTTTTTTTTTTTTTTAAATTACCACATAAAAATATATAATTGTACGATTTCAAAAAAAAAAAAAAAAAAAAAAAAAAAAAAAAAAAAAAAAAAAAAAAAAAAAAAAAAAAAAAAAAAAAAAAAAAAAAAAAAAAAAAATTAATAACACTCAACTTTTCAAGATAATTTTCTAATAATTAATATATTTTACAGTTTTCTAGTAACATAAAATTAATCATATTTGATATTTATAAAAATCACGTTCTTAATTCTCTAGTGTGAATTATATGCTAACAATTCTTGATGATAAAATCATTATAGTTAAAGCAAACATAATTTAATATAAATGCTTAAAATATATATATTTTTTTATCTATTTATCGATATTTACGAATCTATACAATATACATATTAAGTAAATGTGTGGAAAAATTATAACAATAACTTTTAAAAAATGTTCTATTAGCAGCACATCAGTACAATTTATATTAGAAGATCTCTAGGCCTTCTTCTTTTCAGACACTTCAGAGGGATATCGGGAATGGAGTCGGAGGCTGGAAGGCGGTTAGATTAGAGTGGGTTGTTATAAATTAAATACATATTATTTTTTTTTTATTTTACGATCGGTGAGAGATAAAACATTTTTTTTTTAACATACATTATATTTATTCTGACTTTCGAAATATCCAAAACCTTCAAATTCTAAAAAATGTATTTTATATACAGGGTGTCCCAGACATAGTGTAAAAAAAAAGGGTAATACTGCAAACGAAACGGGGTAGAATGGCGCAAAAACGAGTGTCCTATCTCAATTTTTTGAGGAGATGGAATTTTTTTCGTTTTTATTTTTAAAATCTTACTTTTTTATGAAAAATTACAGTTTTCTCTACTTTGTTTTAGCGTAGAAACTAAAAAGATGATATTTTCTTAATTAGCATTTAATTTTCTAAAAGATGAAATAGGTCTAGTTAATTGAAATTCACTTTTAAGGGGTCTTTTAACGCGCAAAACACAAAACATTTATTAAAACTTAAATTTTTAATATTTTTTGAAAATTCCTCACTCCTCACTGGAGAACCCTAGAAGCCGTCAAATTTTTTCAAAAACTGCAGAATTTAGTTAGCTTTTTATTGGTGTAACTCATGATACAATCGCACTTCACCTTTTGAGTCTAACAGACGTTTTTCTGATGAAAAACACGCTAGAGAATAAATACTTGATTGCTCCACATACCTACTAGATTGAATAAATGTATTAGTTTTTTATCACTTGTCCATATGCATGATGGATAAAGAGTTGTGAAGGTGGCAAGCCCTCCCTCCCCCCCCCTCCCAAAAAAAAAAACTTATTTATAGGGAGTTAAGGGGGGGTTAACTAAATTCTTGCTGATTACCTAATGTTACATAAACGTACTTTTTTTTTAAATATAAAAAATAATAATTTAGGATTATTTGAAGATATTAAATAGATAAACAGAAAAATAACATTTCAAAATGTGCCCTGCTATTACTCATTAGCCCAGACTGTGTTATCAAGCCCCGGATTTATTTAGTAAAGCTTTGTAAACAATTATAGTCCCACTCTGTGCAAAGGTCATAAGAAGTTATCCTCTTATTTTATGACTGCATCGATTATCATTTACTCTTCAGCCATGGACTTCACCACAAGTGAGTACGCAGATATGGTTTTCGTCTACGGGTTCTGCAATGGCAATGCGCTAGCAGCTCAGAGGGAGTATGACAACCGATACCCAAATCGTCGGGTTCCAAGCCCTGCCGTTTTCAGCAGGACATTCCGGCGGCTTTCAGAAACCGGATCAGTCATAAAACCACGACGTGAGGTTAGGCCTCAATTAAGGGATGTAGACATAGAAGAACATATCATCAGTGAAGTAGAGGAAGTGAGGAATCCCTCACTACCAGTGTCCGCCAAGTTGCCTCTCATACGGGAGTTAGTAAAAGTTTAGTTTGGCGCGTTTTAAAAAAAGAGAAGTTACACCCCTTTCATTTTTCCAAAGTACAGGACCTACTGGAGACCGATTACCCACAGAGAGTTCAATTTTGTCGATGGCTCCTTAACTCCGAAATAGAGCAATATCATTTTAAAAAAAAAATTCTTTGGACTGATGAGTCTACTTTTGTGAGGCAAGGAATTTATAACACACACAATTCCCATTACTGGGCTACTCAGAACCCTCACGTCTGCCAATCGAGCACTTTCCAGCATCGGTTTTCCTGCAACGTATGGGTCGGTGTTGTTGGTGACATAATGCTGGGGCCTTATTTTTTTTAAGGGAATTTAAATGGTGAAGCCTACCTAAATTTCCTGAAAACTGATCTGCAGGTCCTTCTGGAAGAAGTAGATCCAGAAGTCAGAAGAGAAATAGTCTTCCAGCATGACGGAGCTCCACCGCACTACACCACCGCAGTGAAGAATTGGCTTAATGACACATATCGCACTTGGATAGGTCGCGGAGGCGTGGTATCCTGGCCGCCTAGGTCCCCGGATCTCACCCCCCTTGATTTTTTCGTTTGGGGTGCCTTGAAGGAAGAGGTGTACAAAACGCCAATTACATGTGTGGCGGAACTACGAGCAAAGATACTTGAGGCTGCTGAAGTAGTAAAAGCCAAGTTGTCATTAAATGTCAGTGTTGGGGCAATGAGGAAGCGCGCTAGAGCCTGCATCCGAAGTAATGGAGGACATTTTGAACACGCGCTGCAATAATCCATTTTAATATGTTTCACCAATAATAATAATCCTCGCTATTTTTTTTTTTATCTTCAACATTTATAATGTAAAATTTTTCAAATTTTAGTTGATGAGAAGAAAAAAAATTTAATTTATTTTAAAGAAAGTATTTTTAAAATTTAAACTAAGGAGTTTTTTATTTTTTATTTTAGATTATTATCACCCTTTTTACATTATTTAGAATTCATACATTGTTCTTTCTAGTCTTAAAAAAAAATGAAAAAAAAAACATTCTAACTCATGGGAAGTTCAGAAAGAGAAAAGTTCTATTAATTTAGACTAGTGAGTTTACATCTGACCACGCAAGAAGGACAATTTTCTTTATCCTCATTTTTACATCTAATAATATTTAATTACATCTAAGGCCCAATAGGTATTTAATTAGTATTTAATTTCTTCAAATAATCCTAAATTATTATTTTTTATATTTTAAAAAAAAAAAAAGTACGTTTATGTAACATTAGGTAATCAGCAAGAATTTGGTTAACCCCCCCTTAACTCCCTATAAATAAGTTTTTTTTTTTGGGAGGGGGGGGGGAGGGAGGGCTTGCCACCTTCGCACAACTCTTTATCCATCATGCATATGGACAAGTGATAAAAAACTAATACATTTATTCAATCTAGTAGGTATGTGGAGCAATCAAGTATTTATTCTCTAGCGTGTTTTTCATCAGAAAAAACGTCTGTTAGACTCAAAAGGTGAAGTGCGATTGTATCATGAGTTACACCAATAAAAAGCTAACTAAATTCTGCAGTTTTTGAAAAAATTTGACGGCTTCTAGGGTTCTCCAGTGAGGAGTGAGGAATTTTCAAAAAATATTAAAAATTTAAGTTTTAATAAATGTTTTGTGTTTTGCGCGTTAAAAGACCCCTTAAAAGTGAATTTCAATTAACTAGACCTATTTCATCTTTTAGAAAATTAAATGCTAATTAAGAAAATATCATCTTTTTAGTTTCTACGCTAAAACAAAGTAGAGAAAACTGTAATTTTTCATAAAAAAGTAAGATTTTAAAAATAAAAACGAAAAAAAAAAATTCTATCTCCTCAAAAAAAATTGAGATAGGACACTCGTTTTTGCGCCATTCTACCCCGTTTAGTTTGCAGTATTACCCTTTTTTTTTTTTACACTATGTCTGGGACACCCAGTATATATATATATATATATATATTATATATATATATATATATATATATATATATATATATATATATATATATATATATATATATACAGGGTGAGTATCTCTTAGTGTAAAAAAAAAAATTGGGTTAAACTAGATCAAAAATGTAGCTAAATGCCGCAAATCTCACCTTTCTATTCCAATCCGTTGCAGATATACGATAAATCAAAGACTTTTTTTTGAGGAAATCACGTTTTTTCCCCATAAAAAACTGTAATATCTCCATTTTGTCTAAATATTTTTCAAATTTTGGCCACATTTTCAGATTTAGCATTAAATTTCCTATAAGAACAGAGTACAAGTAACCTTGAATTTTACAAACTTGATATCTAAAGAACAGCTTGATCTTCACCTTATTTGGGGAAGTCACAATGTCTTATTTACTTCAACACTCACCGTTTTTCGTAAAAATCCACAAAACGTCAAATCTCACAAAAACTTGCAAATTTATCAGCTTTCGAATGATATGTTAAACGTAATGATTTTGTTTCAATTTCATGGAGATATTTACTTTTGAAACCGAAAAAACATGGTGTTCTCATTTTGTATACAAATCAGTTACTTGGGTAAATGAAACATTATGACAATCCCTTAATGGAAATGTGCATTTTAAACTTAATAAACTCTTCATTGGAATAAAAAGCAAAGGAAAAAATGATTGTTTAATAGAAAATAAAGGAAAACTGTCAATAAAGCGACACCAGATCAGAGGATCTTACGTTAATACATTTATTTATTTATTATGTGATTTATGACTAGATGAGTCTCATTTTTACAGGGGAAGGCATTTCGACCATTCATAATAACGATATACATGGATTGGTAGAAATGCCATCCCCTGTAAAAACAGACTCTTCTGCCCATAAAATTCACTTCAAAAAGTAGTATTCTTAGACACAATCTGCATTCAGAAGCTAACGGCAAAATTAAGGTCTATGTTCATTATCACTGGATTTTAAACATTACATTGAAAATCTAATAAAATAAATAATAATAATAAATAAATGTAATAATATCATATCCTCTGATGTAGTGTCGCTTTATTGACAGTTTTCCTTTATTTTCTATTAAACAATCATTTTTTCCTTTGCTTTTTATTCCAATGAAGAGTTTATTATGTTTAAAATGCACATTTCCATTAAGGGATTTTCATAATGTGTTATTTACCCAAGTAGCTGATTTGTATACAAAATGAGAACACCATGTTTTTTCGGTTTCAAAAGTAAATATCTCCATGAAATTGAAACAAAATCATTACGTTTAACATATCATTCGAAAGCTGATTAAATTTGCAAGTTTTTGTGAGATTTGACGTTTTGTGGATAGTTTTTACGAAAAACGGTGAGTGTTGAAGTAAATAAGACATTGTGACTTCCCCAAATAAGGTGAAGATCAAGCTGTTCTTTAGATACCAAGTTTGTAAAATTCAAGGTTACGTGTACTCTGTTCTTATAGGAAATTTAATGCTAAATCTGAAAATGTGGCCAAAATTTGAAAAATATTTAGACAAAATGGAGATATTACAGTTTTTATGGGTAAAAAGGAAAAAAAAATTAAAAAAAAAAAAAAAAAAAAAACGTGATTTCCTCAAAAAAGTCTTTGATTTATCGTATATCTGCAACAGATTGGAATAGAAAGGTGAGATTTGCGGCATTTAGCTACATTTTTGATCTAGTTTAACCCAATTTTTTTTTTTACACTAAGAGATACTCACCCTGTATATATATATATATATACTTTATTTTTTTTTTTTTTTTAACAAGGACTTCCGCCTACAACAAACTATTTTGATAGCAACAGAACATTAAAATTAATTAAAGTTAAATTAAAAACCTATATAATTTGTGATCCAATTATAAACCTGAATATTAATTAATTATATCAATGAAACAATACAGACCAGTCGTACAATTCATTCGGTCTAAACGAAACAAAAATTTCCAACGGAACTAATAAATCTAATAGTTATAATAAACAGTAGTTGTTATAGTAATTAATATAATTAAAAATAGTTTATACTAATTAATGTAAATTGAAAGTAGTTCCTAGTAATTAATGTATTAAAAAATAGTTATGAGACATACTCAAGTAATTAAAACTCATAGTGAAGTAATAAAAAGTAACAGGCCTTTTACAAAAATATATAATTTGTCACCTAAGGTAAGTCAGGAGTTTAGGGTTACTTTAAACAAGTTACACAAATGAGGGGCGGACCAAACGCCCCCCGCGAATAAATTCTTCCCCACAACCTCATTGCGACAAATTTAATTTACTGGGTAGAAAAAAGAAAGAAAGAGAGGACCCCCATTTACACTTTAGGGTGGTGTAATACGTTTAGAATCATAACAGACTTATAATTAAAAAAAAAAAAAAAAAGAGATATGTACAGTTATATGTATGCGTTATTTATTTCCATGTCTACAATAAAAATTTTATGAACTTATGTAATATGTTTTAACACTATATTTTTAAAATGTAAAGAAATACTAAAAAATTAGTATGAATTTTATTACATAAAAATAATTTTGTTGGTGTTTTTGTTTGTACGAGAGTTTAATGAGTTGAGGTAGGCATGATGTTAAAGAAGGATAAATATAATTAGGAATTAATGAAATATTTGCCACTTGGTATATAAGTATTTATTTGGCATTACTCCTCTTTATTTAACATTTGTAGACTACGTGTTTCGAAGACAGTGTTCCATCATCAGGATTCTAAAAAAATAAGTATATAACCAGAGATGTCATATTAAAAACTGTATCCACGAAACACCCTTTTAAATTGACAAATTCCCTTTTTCTTTTTTCTTTTTTGAAAATAAACTACAGAAAGCCGATCTAGGCTGATAATGACGTAAGTACATGTCTAGATGGATACAGATCCACCTCACATGAAACACTAAGTATAATGAGGAATCTATAAAAAAAGGAGGAATGCAAACGAAATGAAACAGTATGAAAAAATAAAACAGAAACCTACAAAACAAAATAAACAATACTAGTTAAATTAAAAATAATAATTAATGGTAATAAACTATAATAAATGATAGTTAAATTATAATCTAAGCCAGATTAGTAAAATAATTATATAAAACTTATATAATAATACAAACAAAATGAAAATAAAACTACTTTTGTGATATAATACAAAATCAAACTTTTATTAATTTACTTTATGGTGAAAGATATTTACACTATTCTAATTTTTGTACTGTTTTGTAGTTTATAGAGATTATTTTTTCAGTCTACAAGTAATATGTGTTTTGTCGGTTTGTGTTTGTATCTTTTTAGAGTTTTATTGTTGTGATTTCCTATTTCTTGGATATTTGAGATTTCAGATATAGCAGTTGATAAGTATAATGACTTTTTAGTGACTGAATGTGTTGTTTGATTGTGGGTAGATTGAGATCAGTGAGTGACAAGCTACCTTAACTATTACCTAAACTAGTGGTTTACCCTAAGTTTTCTTAAAACAATAAATTAGTTGCAAATTTATTTACATTCATGAGTATTATATAAAAACTATTTATTAAAAATACATACAAATAAAAATAAATTTATTTATTTGCAAAAAGTAGTTTCTCATTTCTTTTGGGATGTTATTCCTCACCTATGCCGTTTTTTCCTTAGTTATATTAGGTAAATTGCTCTCGGAAAAAGAGCATTCATTTTAGGATACGCTATGCTGTGATAAAAAAAAACAAAAAAAACAAAACAAGATGTATGATCTAATTAATTATAATAATTAGTTTATATATAATATAAGAGAATTTTCATCTTTTAAACATTATTCCATCTTGAAACAAGGACCTAAGCCTAACCGATAACCTATATACACTGTGTATTATCATAAAAAAGGTTTATTTTTTTTCTCCAGGAGGCAACGAGGACTAGATAATTGAATTATGGCACCTGGGAGATGGGGTTCCGCCCCCCCTTTCTCCCCCTGAACTGAGAGCTGCCTCTAACAGTCGGAACAAAAAAAAAAATAATTGCTGAAATATGTTTGTTGCAAAATTCAATTCTATGCCTATAAGGTTTTGTGGATAGGGAATGCCGGTTTGATTACCAGAACGAACAGTTTATTTAACAAATTTAAATTAATATATATTTAAATATTATAAGAATATTTAGCAATATTATCTCCTAAATTTTTTTATTAATTTAAAAAATTATTTATATATAATTGGGCGACGTTTCATTGCCATTGTCATATTTTCAAGGCCTAAAAACACAGACAATACAACAAAACTGTTTCATGACATTCTCAAATTAAAACCATTCTTTTATATAAATACTAGCATTTCCCTTCGCGGCTTCTACCGCTCATATAAGTAAAATAATTTGATAATTTTAAATTCTAATTGAAGTTTTCTTTAATTATCGATAAAAATCTTGTTTTTAGAATAGAATAGAATAGAAAGAAAACTTTATTCTGGGACAAAGTCCCTTAAGAATAACATTAAATAACATAAAGTAAGATCATAACTGGCTATTAAAAATAAAATAACATAGATAAACTGAATACAAATATGTATAAAAAAAAGATACAAAGAAAAACTAGAAAAAGAAAAAAACTTTCAATAAAAAGAGGGTGAAAAAATGAGTATTCAAAATAGAGGTTAATATTGTAAATAAAATTGCAAAAGAGAAAAAAACAAAAAAAAAAACAGAAGCTTGAAGAAAAATAAAAGATAAAAAATCAAAAATTATCATTACAAACAATTAAAACATCATAATCAGAATATAAGTTATGCTTATGTTTTATGTCTTGTTAATTAAATTAGACGATTACATATATAGTACATACATCCTTACAATTAGAGAGCGTCGAGTTGGAGGGAAAGAAGATGGTGAAAGAATAGTGATTTGAATGTTCCAAGGGAAGAAGCATTGCGGATACAGGGGGGAGGGAATTCCAAAGAGTAGAGGATTGGACAAGGAAGGAACGTTGGAATGCAGTACTTCTGTGGGATGGAGTATAGAGATCGGAAAGACGAGATCTTGTTTGCAGTGATTTGATAGCGAACTTGAATTTCAGGTTACTGTAAATAAAGGGAGGGTGACGGGTGTTGAAAACTTGGTATAGATAGGTGCCTAGGAAGTATTTTCTGCAGAAGGAGGGGAAAAGCCAATTTAACTCAGTGTAGAGATGCGAAACATGGGAACGTCTCGAGGTTCCGAGGACAAACCTAATGAAGCAATTCATGATGCGTTTTAATCTGTCTTCAAGAACCGTCGAGAGCCCGCCATATATCACACAACCGTAGTCAAATTGGGGGAAGATAAGGTAGGATACTAGGAGTCTGCGTGTGGGTAGGGGAAGGAGGTGACGGGAGCGGTGAAATAGTTTTAGGATACCGATTGACCTTCGGGAGATTTGTGCAATATGGGATTTCCAGGAGAGGGTTTGATCAATGGTTAAGCCTAAATTTCTAACAGAGGAATGGAAAGTTATTGGATGACCATTAAGGAATAATGTGGGAATGTTGGCATTTGAATGAAGAAGGGAATGTGATCCTGTGGCAATTGCTTGAGTTTTAGCTGCGTTTAACGTTAATTTGTTCAGATTTGCCCAGGCACAGATTTCGTCTAGGTCCTCCTGAATTTTGGAAAACGCAGCTAACATTTCAGATGGAGGAAAGGAGAAGTAAATTTGGAAGTCATCGGCGTAAAGATAGTGGGAACAATGGTGAATCGAATGAGGAAGATCATTGATGTAGGAATTAAGCAGTAGAGGGGAAATGCTCGAACCTTGAGCTACTCCTGATTGTAGAGTGAGGAAAGAGGATAGGCCTTGGTTAGGGGTGGTGACTGCTTGGGTGCGGTGGGAAAGGAAAGATTGAAGCCAAAGCAGAGGGCTGTAGGAAAAGTTAAGTGATTTCAATTTGGAGTTTCCTGTGGCAATTGCTTGAAAAAAAAAAGGATATAGTCTAAGGAATTGAATGCTTTAGAGAAATCAAGGAGGATATAGTCAGGATGGTCAGGATCAGGATGGTCAAGGAGGATGCAGGTTCTTTTTTTTATCTATCGCTGCTTGGATGTCAGTGATAATTTTGATGAGGGCGGATTGTGTTGAGAAGCCGGGACGGAAACCAGACTGGAAGGGATCGAGTAACTTGGAATCTTCTAAGAAATTAGAAACTTGGGATTGCACCAATCTTTCTAGGGGCTTAGAAAGGTTAGAAAGTATGGATATAGGGCGGTAGTCCTTTGGGGATATAGGGTATGGGTTCTTGTTGATGGAATGAATTACGGCCTTTTTCCAGGAAGTGGGAAATACAGAGTTTTGGAGGGAAAAATTATATATGAAGAGGAGAACCGGTAGGATTGCAGGAAGGCATAATTTCAATAATTTAACAGGAATGCCGTCTAAACCAGATGAGTTGGATTGAGACTTCAATTTTAAATTATTAAATGGTACAATAAAAAGGTGAAGGAAAAAAAGAGGTTTTCAAGATAGGTTTTGTCGTAGGAGTCAGATAGGAGATTGGTATTCAGGTCACCGGAGATGATTATATTGGAGTAAAGAGGAACATAATAGTAAAGGTTAGATTCGAATGATTGGTCAAAGGGAACATGAGGGGGACGATAGGCCACTACATACAGGAGAGAATGGGAATTAAAGGATATTTCAACAAAGAGATACTCAATGTTTGGGAGATTTGAGGGAGGAGAAAGATGCAGGACACGGGACTTCAGACTATCATGAACATATAGTGCTACTCCGCCTCCGGTCCGGTTGACCCGGTCGCGACGGATGATGGAGTAGTTAGGGAGGGAAATTGAGGAAGAAGGAATATAAGGTGTGAGCCAGGTTTCAGAGACTGCAATGATGTGGTAAAAATTTTGAGTGAAGTATTCTAGGAATTCATCGTAGTGGGCTGGTAGGGATTGTGAGTTTATGTGATATGCGGTTAGGATATTAGTCATATTGGAAAGAAGTTAGGGAAACATAGGACAGTAAGTAAAAGGACGACGCTGAAAATGAGATACTGTAGTAGACGCCAAGAAGAAAAAATACATATCGATGATAAGAACAGAAGTGAAATGATATTTACAAAGTAAATATAAAAGTAAAAATATTTACAATAATGCAACGTAAGAGTAAAAGTAGTAACTAGTAAATATATAAGAATAGTAGAGAACGAACGGATGAAGAGCTGGTAAAGAAGTGAGGAAGAAGAAAAAAAAAATAATAAGTAAAATAAAAAACAATAGAAAAAAATAATAAAACAAGTGAGGGTTAGCTGGTTAAAAGTAATACCATAGTGATACCAATAAATTAAAAACTTAAAACTATTTTGGTAAGGATAAATAATAGAAAAACAACAATAAATAGAAAATACATTGGTTTCATTAGCAAAGTGTGTAGACCAGGGAAGCGCAGATAGGAAAAGAATTTGAGAAGGTCAGGCGAAAACATCCAGGTCCTGAGCCTGGTATATGAAGATTACTGGATGGCCGTCTTCTTTACGGCACCGCACACGCCCCCCCCCCCCCCCCCCCCGAAAACCACACATATTTTAATTTGCCGGCTGATCTCTTCAGACGGGCGAGCCAATACAGATGCCTGTTGGTCGGGGTCATCTTCTCGCTCAGATATATCCGGTGGGAGTCATTCTCCTGCCAGCCGATATCGCGCGTCGAGAAGTCCCTCTTGACTTTTCTCCTCCGTATTAGATCGTCCCTCAGAGATTGTCTGACGAATCGTTCGATTACCGGCGGTAGTCGCGCATCATCTTTCCTGGGCCTCCGGCGCTCCACTAGGTCGAAATCTTCTATGTTTAGTTTGATACCGAGACCGGCACCTATACTTGTAACCAATGCCGTAGGGGTCTCTCCTGGGCGTACCGGGATGCCCCGAATTTCCATAGATTTATTCAAAAGTCCCTGCTCTGCCTTGTTTATCCTGATTTCGAGCAGGCAGACTTTTGTTTTAAATTACTATTTTCATTAACCAACTCCTCTATACGTTTTGTTTGCCCTTCTAGATGAGCTTCGATTTTTGTCAGTCTTTCAGTCAATTCAAAACTTAAGTCTCCGTATTTATCAAGTGACTTTTTAGGGATTTGATTTCCTCGTTTACTGTATTTACGGCAGCTAGTATCTCGGAACCAGATGGCTCCGAAGGTTTCTCGGTGCTTGAATTTTGCTTTTTTGTGTCACAAATGTGACAAAACCATGATTTTTTGGAGTTTTTCAGAGCTTCGATATCTTTGTCTAGAAGGTTGAAACATCTGCCGTGGAAAATTACTTACAGCAGTAGTGAGCAGGTACTTAATACTGTGAGGATTAGCCGCTTGTTCCGGGTGAGTTGTGAACTAATTACTCCCTTTTTTCTATTATTATGAAGTAATCGTACTGGATTACGATGCGTCACTTCACTAATTAGGTTTATAAATATGCAAATAGAAAAACAAAAAAAAAAATTAAGAAAACTAACACAAAATAAGAGTATGCAATTCAAATAAGCATTATTTCTTCAATCATATTTTCACGTATAACAGTAAGTTTTAACCAGGTAAAAAAAGCTCTGATTATGTGTTTAAAGATTACGTAAAAGTATAATTTTTAATTTTAACCTATTATTTGGTAATCCAGATGGACAAAGACTATTACCAAGCTCATCCGGATAATGGACTGCTTTGTCAGGGCTTATAAAGAAAGACCCATGAATCATATTTGTTCACATAATATATTTTTTTATATATCAATTTATTGAAATTTACAACTTTACAAATATTTACATCAAGTAAATGAGCTGATAACGATTACAATGACATGTAATAACTTGAAAAGAACTACTCTACAGTAGCACTTCAATAAAATTCTACATTAGAAGATCTGTAGGCCATATTCTTTTCAGACGTCTCGGAGGATTATCGGGAATGGAGTGGGAAGCAAGTTGAGAAACTAATGGATTTGAGTGGTTATGGAGCTTACTATGAAAGGATAGGAATCTGGTTTGGGCTAACTCAGCAACATATGGAACATTAAGGTCATTATGGATAAGCCTATTGGTGACAGAGTAAGGGGCATTTAAAAAAAAAAAAAAAAAAAAAAGGTGTCCGCATAGGTTTTAAACACATTTATATATTTCACTTATCGAATAGAGAACCTAAATTTTGGAAGTCTCATTAAAAATAATGATCCATACACGAAAAAGAATATTTAGAGAGCGAAATAGATCAAGACATGAGTATATTAACTTATTTAAGCAATTCGGCTGTATATGCATATGTGTCATGACGAGAAACTGAAACTTAAAACCAAGGTAACACGAATACCAGTTCTCTTCAAGCCGCCGACTGTGAAGAACTTGGAGTAAGTTGATATGTGTAATTTAAGATAAAGTTACTACTTGTAACATTTAGCACGTGCATAGAATGAATATATATCACCCACTCCAACTTCTCCAACAATGGGGTCATTCGAAATGTTTCTGTAAATGATTATAATCATTTGACAACAGTGATGGAGTTAAAAGGATGAAGGACTCTTTTTTTATTTTAGCTTTTTTTTTTTTTTTTTTTAGTAATGAACGTAATAACGAGGACAATTAAATAACTTTAATTTTAGTTCTGTTTCAACAAAAAATATTTATGAGCAACAAAGTGGATAATCAGAGAACATATTGTAAAAAACAAAATAAATAAAAAATAATAAATAATTTAATTTGCTGAAAATAAATCGTTTTTTAAATTTAATAATAAAAAATAAAATTTTAAATCAAAATTAAGTCACCAAAACTTAGGTCTCAGGATTAATGCATTTGATAAAACGGCCGTTTTTTTTTTTTTTTTTTTTTTTTTTTTATGTAAACACCTTATTAGCATAGATTTTCTGTTACAATAATAAAATAATTTATTTTTTTAATTTATTTGTTGTCGAATAACATCCTTGGCCCTCCAAATCACCAATCTATGTCCTAAGGTGTGGGGATTTCCACGTTTGGACTGTGACGTCATTTACCTTTCTAACTTTAGCCCGATATAGAGAGGTAAGTTTTATTTTGTTGTATTAATAAGTATAATTTGTTGTTAACATCTATATTATCAATTTATTTAGAATACGCGTAATCACAGAATATAACATCCTATTTCAAAGTTAGAGCTAATATTTATATTATAAAATAATTTTATAAATTATATTAAAATAATCAGAGAAAATATAACTTATTTTTAAAACGAAACGAACAAACAACCATTATTTTTCCTCAGGAATAGTGAAACCAGTACCAATTATACTAAGCCATTTCCTTATTTAATTATTTTTTAATTTGTCCTTCTCTTGTTGAGATAAAGTTATATCAGGAACAGTTCTTTAAAAGACACTAAATTTATTTTATTTTATTTTTTATTTATTTATTTTTTTTTAGAAACAAGTTAAAATATTTTAGTTGATTATTTTTTTTAAATTTAATTATTAATTAGTTTGTTCTACTTGAGCGATTTTGTTTAAAATCGTGTTATATCTTGGGATATGAGATAAAATATTTTGTTATTATATTATTTACAAACGGATAAAAAAATATCGACATTCTTTTTAAAGATTCTCCATACATATATGTGCAAGCGTATCATAAAAATGCTTTAATGTATAATCTCAGTTATACACGTATAGTTGAATACCTGTATGAAAAAATTGACTGAATAATTATAATTTTTTTTGATGTTTCTATGCGTTTAAAAACATGTCCTACGAGACAGTTCATCATTTTAAAAAAAAATCTACGAAGAAGCCTATTGAAATACAAAAAACAGTAGTGTAGTGACAAAACAAAATAAAGGTATCTACATTGCATAAGATTCTAAAAATAATAAATATCTATAACGAAACAAATTGAAAGAGTTGTAAACATTTAATGTAATGGATAGACCAAAAATATATATACATATATAATAATATATATATATATATATATATATATATATATATATATATATATATAAAATATAATAAAAATTCCATTAATGCTATTCTTTTCCTATAATGTCAGGATAAACACAAAATTATCGACTCAATATAAAAAAATACTAAAATATATTTATATATTTTTAAAATAATATATTGATTATAGAAAACTTTATTTTACCAATTCTCTTCTTATTATAATAATATTTAAATAAAATATTTTTACAACCGAAATAGATTATTAAAAAAGGGTTGTATAAATGATGATAAAAAATTTAAAAATCAAAGTGATAACATTTTTTATATTAAATAAAAATCATTTCCTAACCTTCAATGGTAGGTTGGTAGTGTCCCAAAGATATCGTGGAACATTTTCAGAATTTCAAATAAGATCAAGTGAAGTTACCTGAAACACAAATAAAGGTATAAAAAGTGTGAAATATATTGACACTAGAAATATTTACAAAAATCTGGCAACAGGAAAAACAAAACAAAAAAAAACGGCGAACACCTGGTAAGTAGTGTATATTAATTTTTCAATTCCTAAAGAGAAATTTAATTTTGGTAAAAAAAATAAAAGAAACAAGCCTGGCGATCAACTAATGGAACACCACATTCATAAATGTTAGAAGAAAAGGTGTAAATATGAGCACTCCTCCCAACTGGCTAAGAGAGATATTGAAGACTGGTGGCGAGGACTTTCCTATATAATATTTACTACTGTAAGATAGCAGTGAGCAGTTGGAACCATTCTTTCATTTAGTGTGGATGCAGCGTGAGCTATTGTCAAAATTGGTGTTTATTCCAGACTGCAAACATTTGGAAGCTAAGTGAAATTAATTTATTTTATGTTCTTATGTTGTTGTTGTTTTTTAAAAATTCACCATGGTATTTGGAAAGTGGAAATCTTAAGCAGTGAGCAGTTGGAACCATTATTTCATTTAGTGTGGATGCAGCGTGAGCTATTGTCTAATTGGTGTTTATTCCAGACTGCAAACATTTGGAAGCTAAGTGTAATTAATTTATTTTATGTTCTTATGTTGTTTTCACCATGGTATTTGGAAAGTGGAAATCTTAAGCAGTGAGCGGTTGGAACCATTATTTCATTTAGTGTGGATGCAGCGTGAGCTATTGTCTAATTGGTGTTTATTCCAGACTGCAAACATTTGGAAGCTAAGTGTAATTAATTTATTTTATGTTCTTATGTTGTTGTTTTTTTTAAAAATTCACCATGGTATTTGGAAAGTGAAAATCTTAAGCTTAATTTTGAAGCACACCTTTAGCCACTGACGCTTTTAGGTTACATGCGATAGAGGCCTTCTATCTTAGTTGGTGTTGGTGTAAATACGGCCCCATTTTCACGAGAACTTTTAGTGCAATTTCTCCGTTCGACATATCTCCTGTTCCCAACATAAGGAACATTGCTCGCAAAAATACATCATCAGGTTTTACCGAGGTACGAGACCGGCCAGGGGCAGGGGTGGTAAGACCAACGGTCTTAAAAAATAGAAAATTCGACCCTCCTACGATTCATCATTGGACTCATCAGAATACAATGACCCATCTCTTGTGGAAAGCGATGATGAAACCAATCTAGTCAACAGTGGGAATACACCAGACTCAAATGATGCAACAAGCATCTTTTGCGACGGAAAGTTTTCAGTGGGAGAAATATGTTATGTGCCAAATGTGAGAGCACTTACATTGTGCCGGAGCTGAAAGAGCGATTTATGTCAGCGATTTCTATAAATCACTTTTTTCCCTGTAATAAATAAATGCTGTACAATTTTGAATTATTATATCCTGTTTTAAATCTATTTTTGTGACTTTTATGAACAGGACCCGTATTTACACCACAGATTTTCCTATGCTTTTTTGAAAGCTTTTCGTAAATCATTTTTAAAAAGAAATAATTGATATTAATCATTATTTGCCTTCTCACGTTTAGGCTTGTTAAAGATGTTAATGAAAGACAAAAATATTTTTATTTTTTTCAAAAGGAAAGTAACTTTTAATAAAAACCAAAGAGTAGGCCTATATTTACTCCTTTTCCTATACCTTTAAATTTTCCTTATTATTTTTTTCTGATAAGTTTTTATTATCTTCAAAGTTTTGGCCATATTAATAAATTAAATCTATATATATATCGTCAAATTTTATTTATTTAATTTGTTTTTAATAGTTATATGATTGATGTGTTTGTTCGTATTTTTCAGTTTTTATAGTTGCAAACTAATACATATTTTACAGTTATGCATCCTTATAAATAAAAGGTAGAATTATTAACAATGCTATAATTTTTAATAATATATATATATATATATATATATATATATATATATATATATACATGTGTGTAATAATTGTTAATAATTCTACCTTATTTATAAGGATGCATAACTGTAAAATATGTATTAGTTTGCAACTACACAGTGCTAAACTTTAAAATTCATTATGATTACACACATATTTTATAACAAATGATGCATCCTATTTAATTTTAAAATTGCAATTTCAATAAAAATCAGGAGACTTCACTTTTATTAACATTTTACAAAGCACATAATTCCAATAAGCAGTATTGCGAGATATGAAGAGTAGCTTAATACGATTTCATTAAGAGGCAATATCAGTTGTTTAAATAAAACCAATGTAAATTCAGTCGAATTTCGATAACGATGTTTTTTATCTACTAGAAGAGGCCTAACTGACTTCACTTTATGCTCCACCTCCAAAAAAGAAATAAATAAGAAATAATTTCACCTCGGAAAGTCCAAAGAAATAGTGGTTTACCTCTTTAACATGAAAAATTCTGTGTAAACCAAATTTATAAAAAATATTACCTTAATGATTTACTTAAAATTTACATCAAAAAAGTTATTAAAAGAGTACATTTGTACAACCTTTTTTTTTTTTTTTTTTTTTTTTTTTTTTTCAAACAGGGTTTCTGTTTCGAAAATCTAAAAGTTATGGTACCGACACATTATTAGTATATTTTATTGTTAATAAGGCGCGAACCTAATTTACTATCAATACAACGCCACAAGATTTATTTAAAATTAAGTTTGAAAACTTTTGTGCCGTAAATGATAAATATGATTGAAGAGCGACGATTGAAATGGGCTAGAAAATTTGTTATTCACAAATGGTGAACAAATTTTCAAAAGTATAACCAGAGATGAGGTAACATGTAAACGTCCGAGAGGTAGATGGATAAGTAAATGCCAATTTGAAAATTTATATTTAGGTTTTGACGGAGTTGTGTCAGAAGGCAACAGTTTTTGTTAGGGGCGTTATTGAAGCTCCACGTTGACCCTGTTTATTATTTTTTGTGGGACAACAGATATTGAAGGTGAGAAAAAAGATGGCTGCTGTTAGATAAAAAAATGCTGGGACAAAGGTGTTATTTTTCAATGCACATTCTCATCTATTTTAATATTTTAAGTGAATACGCTTATGGGTTTCTGATTACCCTCGCATTTTAAATATTTTTATGTATCAATTCGGCACCTGGATACAGGCCAATCCTTGTATTGTTATGTTGGATCATTCGTTAAACGTAATAGATGAAATGAAACATTAACACATCGTTCGCGGATAAAAACAAATTCCGTTTATGCAGAGCGCTTAAATAAAACAAACAATTTAAAACTCCTACCCGAGTTTCCGAGTTTTCATACAGGGTTTCCAAACAACTATGAACACACTTTTTTTTGTGCCATATAAATTAAAATTACAGATCACATTAAATTTCAGCTGTAGTCTTTAATATACGTCACCAGACGTTAGCATACATTTTTAAAATGGGAACACTTATTTCCTATTTTAATTTTTCAATAGGGTCTCAACTAAACCTTCTAATTCTTCTCGTATCCAATCCTTACAATCCAAAATCCTTCGAAAAATCCTTAATGCTCCTTACTTTGTTACAAATAAACTTACCCATAAAGACCTTAATGTTCCATATGTTGCTGAGTTAGCCCATACCAGATACCTATCCTTTCATAGTAGGCTTCATAACCTCTCAAATCCATTAGTTTCTCAACTTACTTCCCACTCCATTCCCGATAATCCTCCGAGACGTCTGAAAAGAAGATTGCCTAGATAGAGATCTTCCAGTATAGAATTTTTATTAACCCTTTAACGGGCAGGCCTGAAATTTTTGAATACATTTCTTTCTTTTTTTCTTTTTGAATGGCTTTAGTCACGCTGACCCCCACTCATATATCATGAAATTTAAGGTTAAATAAAGGATATTAGACGATAATGAGTAGGATAATGCGTCGGACATTACGTCATTTATTGAGCAAAAGGCATTAAATATGTGTATCCTCCAGGATACATTGCTTGTTAAAGGGTTAAAGTGCTACTGATGAGTAGTTCTTTACATGCTTTGACATGTAATTGTAATCGTTGTCAGCCCATTTACTTAATGTATATAATTGTACCGTTGCAAATTTCAATAAATTGATATAAATAAAAAAATATATAATAATTTTTCAATTGCACCTAGAATGTTTTATTTTCGTTTCTTTCTTTAATTTTATCTTACTTGTCTTTCATTTTCTAGATATGCCTCTATTTAATTATTTCTTCATTCAACAATATCTGTTTGTCACTTTTGATTATATTTATTTTCAAATATAATTTTTTTTTTCTCTTTGAATGAGCCAATTATGGAGTACGTGGGTTAACTAAAATGGTTTTCAGCTAAGTGAGTTGGGATTGGTCAGGTTCTTGAGACCCCTTCTCATATCTCCTTCATTTTCTGACTTTGTAGTTTTTTACCTGCTTCTGATCTCTTTGGTCTCTGCCCTATCTGAAGTTTTATATGTCGATCTTCCTTTAACATTTTCCGAAAAACTTTTCCTGGATGTGGGATTTAGAGATTTGATTTCAGGGATTCAGATGAATTCTGAAGAAGGTTTGAAGATCATGTTTGACTTGCTTGTACCACAATGATATATTTATTTATTATTTAATTATTCATTTATTTTTTTAATTGTATTTTAATTTATTTTATTATAGTTTATTTTCATTCATTTTATAATTTCATTGTAAATAATCGATAAATATTGTTATCATAATTATAATAACACTTAGGACTCGATTAACCGACGTGATAGGCTCAAATAACCAAAGCTAGGTTTATGGAGATCTCAAAAAACTAAGAGATATACATAAGAAAAAATAACGTAGGACCGTTTGCATATTAAATATATCTGCTTAATAACCAAATAATACTCTTTATGTAACATTATAACACACGTAAATGAAAGAGTTTATGGCTCTAAAAAATCACTAATTTTCTTCTGTTGAAGCACGAATATTCAATCTGCCAAAGCACGTTCTCGAGTCTAAAGACCAACAAATCGAACGATGTTGGATCAGTTCTGTCTTTGAGATACTAAAGTGCCTTCTCCAATCTAACAAACTCTCACTAATAGCACTTCAATAGTTCTACATTAAAAGGTCTCTTAGCCATCCAGGATTAACGGGAATGGAGTGTGAGGCAAGTTGGGAGACTAATGGATTCGATAGGGTATGGAGCTGATTATGAAAGGATAGGTATCTGGTTCGGGCCAAATCAGCTTCATATGGAACATCAGAATCTTTAAGTTTGTTTTACATAATAAAGAGCATTGAGGATTTAACGAGGGATTTTGGATAGTAAGGATTGGACACGAGAAGAATTTGAAGGTTTAGTTGAGCCCTAAAGCACAACTACGTATGTCCAAATTAACTAATTCGATACTTACTATATAGGTACAGATATTAAGTATGTATGTATAAAAATCTAAAACCGTATAATTAGGCCTTCCATCAGTTTCACCCATAGCTTAGAGCAGAGGTCTTTAAACTTTTCAGCCTTCGGGCCATACTGATAACTTTCAAGGGTTATAAGAGCCAAAACCGTTTTAATTTGCCTGCCAGTATCTATAATTTCTAGACTGGTCGCCGAGTACAAGCCCTGAGCGAGTATACGCTACTATTGTGTTGTACTGTATTGTTAAAACCAAGACACTTGAAGAATTGGTGGTTACACCTGGAAACAGGTAATGCATTTCTTTGAACTTCGAGGAGAGATCTAAATTTTTTGAATGAAAATAATCGTAATCCATCCGAATCACAAAGTAGCGAATCGCTATGGAAGTAAGCACTTCACCTTCGTCTATTTAACAAAACATGTGAACGAACAGAATTTGAGGTTGCAACGAGAAAACCAGTTCTACCAGATTTATATTAAACCGTTCCAGCAGAAAATAATACTGTTATAATTAAAATTGCGTAAAAAGTATTTCACACAAAAAACATGTGAAATATTCAGCCACACTACTAAAACTCAGCCGTTGAAGCTTTGAATATAAATTTTGATACGTTTTTCAGTACTTGATGTCATTGCGAATAAAATTAAGATTTTTCTAAATCCTTTTAATACCGACATTAAATAACTAGCCCCAGAACTCCAACTCTGTTAACCGATGAGCATCTTAAATCTCTTTTAATAATTAGTACAAGTAAAATTGATCCACAACCACGAACTATTGCCACGAGTCGGATTGATGACACTGGCGGGCTAAATTTGAATAGAAAAATATTTTCTAAACAAATAGTAGTAGGTATATATATATATATATATATATATATATATATATATATATATATATATATATATATATATATTTCCTATTTCCCGTGTATAAAGAATCTATTTAGTAGCGCTCATACGTACGAACCAGATAATTTTTTATTTATGAAATCGGGTTAACGATGAGTTATACTGTAGGTTTGACAGATCACAGGATGTCAGACTCAAAACATTTCTGGAATGTTGGTAAGTGGTGAATTACTTGATGGCAAATAATCCGCCATAACGGGAGGGGCTGTACAAGGACAATGCTCGCTAAGGGATGCAGCCGGTATTAAAACCATAAATCTGTCAGGGCACTGCACCGGCTTATTATACGGAACCATAACAGCCAACCACCCACCAGGTCTCTCCTACTTCCCAGGAATCCTCCCACACAGTGCCGAACTAGGTGGTTATGTTCTTGTAAACTTTTCTTCGGCCCAGAGAATGGCATTAAATATGTGTATCCTCCAGGACACATTGCTTGTTAAAGGGTTAAAGTGCTACTGATGAGTAGTTCTTTACATGCTTTGACATGTAATTGTAATCGTTGTCAGCCCATTTACTTAATGTATATAACTGTACAGTTGCAAATTTCAATAAATTGATATAAATAAAAAATATAAATAAATTGATATAAATAATTCGGCCCAGAGAATGACCCTTGACCTACATAGGAACAGTGTTATATATTGTATATACAGTTCTGTCAGGAGGTTTCTTATATATATTCTTAATTTATTATTAATATAGAGCCTTACTAAACCGACCCTTAAGAGACCAAGAAGTAGGGCGAAACAGCCAAAAGGTCGAATTAACAGTACATTACTATGAATTACATGTTTTTAATTGTTAAAATGGACCATAGTTATATTAAAAGTTATATTTTAACGTTTCAAAAAAGGAAAGTAAAGAGAAACATTCGGTATACAGGGTGAGTACCTCTTGAAATAAAAAAAAAAAATGGGTAAAACTAGATCAAAAATGAAGAAAAGTGTCGCAGACCTTTCTATTCCAATCCGTTCCAGATTTACGATAATTCAAATACTTTTTTAAGGAAACCACTTATTTTGCCATAAAACCACTTTGTTTAAATATTTTTCAAATTTCGACCACATTTTCGGATTCCGCATTAAATTTCCTATAAGAGGAGAGTACATGTAACCTTGAAATTTACAAACCTGTTACCTAAAGAACAGCTTGATTTAGGGAAGTTACAATGCCTTATAATACTTTAACTTTAATTTTTTACAAAAATTAATAAAACAGTAATGCCCCACATGGATAGGTAAAAATGCCTCCCCCCCCCTGTAATAACAACCTCATCTATCCATAAAATTTACCTAAATCTTACATTGAAAATCTAACAAAATAAATTATAAATAATAATAATAAATAAATAAATGCAATAACATAAAATCCCTTGATTTGCTGTCACTTTATTGACAGTTTTCCTTTATTTTCTATAAAACAATAAATTTTTTCTTTGCTTTTAATCCCAATGAAGAGTTTATTATGATCAAAATGCATATTCCCATTAAGCGATTATCATATCATATTTAAACAAGTAACTGATTTGTATGCCAAATGAAAACACCATGTTTTTACGGCTTTAAAAGGAAGTTTTTCCATGATATCGAAATTGATCATACCATATGGAAGCCGGTTAAATTTGCAAGTTTTTGTAAGATTTGAAGTTTTGTGGGTAGTTTTTTGTGAAAAACGGTAAGCTTTGAAGTATTATAAAGATATTGTAACTTCCCTGTATAAGGTGAAGATCAAGCTGTTCTCTAAGTCCGAAGTGTGTAAATTTCAAGGTTGCATGTACTCTCCTCCTATAGAATATTTAATGCTAAATCCGAAAATGTGGTGAAAATTAGAAAAATATTGAAACAAAATGGAGATATTACAGTTGTTATGGTAAAATCGTTGTTTCCTTATAGAAGTCTTTGAACTATCGTATATCTGCAACGGATTGAAATAGAAAGGTAAGATCTGCGGCATTTTTACTCATTTTTTATCTAGTTTTTCCGATTTTTTTTTTAAACACTAAGAGGTACTCACCCTGTATAACGTACGTTTCTCTTTACTTTACTTTTTTAAAACGTTGAAATGTAACTTTTAATATAACTATGATTCATTTTAACTATTAAAAACATGTGCTTCATAGTAATCTACTGCATACAGTATTATCTAGTGTACGAGTATACAGACTAATAGTCTAATATTTTTGTAAGGAAATGTTATAGCCAGCTATTAATGAATAGAAGAATTAGTCATAATAACACTGTTTTGTGTTAATAGCAAACTAACTCATTTTTAAAAACACTTATAGCATAGTAAAGTATGCTCCAAACGTTGTGGCGAAGGACGTGTAGAGCAAATGCTGTAAAGAAAAAAAAAACAAATAAATAAATAAATAAATAAAACACTGCCACTTTCTTAAAGAATTCCGAAAATTTGACAGCTTCAATCTTAGTCCTTTTTTAAATTACAGAGCTTAATTTTTTGTTGAATTGTATTAAATTTAGTCTAGTCTAATATTGAATATTACAAGCCTTTCTTTACAACTAACCGTGCAGCAGATATCTTGGGGAAACTTAAAAAGGTTCGAAATATTTGATGATGACGCTACCATAAAGCAGTGGCGCTTTAAGATCGTACAACTAAATTTTCGTACTCAATCATAGCACTTACAACATATCAAACAATCTAAACTACCCAACTTTGCCTACCAAAATGTACAATTTTACTAGACTAAGAGGAATCCCGCAAATATATTGTTAACATATCCTAGATAGGATCGGATTACCCTAAGAGTAGGAATTGCGAGGTTCTACTGTACTAGATAATTTATTAAGAACTAACGCACATTCATTTTAAAGAAAACGTAATATAAAATTACAGGTTTAAAAAAATTCCTTTTTTATCTCTTCCGGGAAATCTTTTTTTATTGTTACTCTCAATGGCCAGTACTTTTCCCATCCCATGGATGTTCTTCTTTCCACATCCTTCCATAATTTGTTTGTAAAAGAGACCAATTGCCCATGGTATTTATATTCCTCTGCGTATTCTAACCTATGATTTCCAATGATGGATCCACACCGCAAACTTGACCTCCCAGTAGGCTGGTCACCTGGGAAATTCTAGCCATATACTTCCCGAGGAAAAACCCATGTTTAAGCATAAGAATTTTATTTGTATGTATGTTAATAAAAGTGGAGTTATTTGTATGTATTTTAAACTTATTTCTTATTATTTGAATTTAAGATTTATTTTCTTGAGTTATGAACATAATAAAAGGCTTATTATTACTATACAATTAAATTTATTATCTCTGTAGTAAAGATATATATTTAATATAGTAAATATACAAGTAGTTAATAGTAAACAGGCGTAAATAGTAAATATTTAAGTCATTAGTCAAGTAAACGTAAACTTTATCTAATGGTAACATTACATCATGAAATACCGTATATAATAATGTGGTTAAACTTTAAAACAATGTACTTATTTTTACTTTGTATACTTCCAATACGGACTAAAGTGGAAGAAATATGAAAAAAATTTATTATTTCTTAATTTGTTATTGATATTGGATTTTTAACACAACTTGAAGAATAAGTTTAGATATTCGGAAATCATACAGAATTATCAAACCTTGTTGAATAGTTAAATCTAATATTAGTAAAAATGTACGTTTTATGTGCGACAAAATGATAGACACTCTTTCGTTTTTTTACGATTTTCTTAGTTTTCTAGAGGTTCAGACCAATAAATACCATTTCTACTTCAGAGCTTTGTTAAATTCGTAAGAAAGTAGACAAAACTGAGCACGTCAATTAAGGGGGAAAATTAATGATTTTCAAAAGAAGAGCGCCGTTTGATTTCTTCACTATAGCAGGATGGGATAAGATTTAAGGAGATCGCAAACCACCTCCAACGGAGTTTAACATCAGTTGCGAAGTTTATGAGACAAGGAGAGACGTTTGATATATTTGAGAAAAGTTAATAGAAAACGTCTTTTCTATTAAACAAAAATTGAGAACGTTATTCATAAACTTTTCTGAAGTCAGTGTATTACAAAACACTACATTTGGGTACCACCACACCATCGAATTCTTTATGTATCAATTCTCTTCAATCCAAAACCCTTCTTAAAATCCATTATGTTTTTTTCTATGCCCGAAATGAACTAACCAAACACTTCAGATATTTAATAATAAACTACATTAGCAATCAAACCCATTTATATATCAGTTGGATTCCTATTTGATTCCCGATAATGTTCTTAAGAAAAAAAAAATATATACATGGAAGTACCAATGTTTAGTTTCTAAAAAAATAAATGTTCACTTTAGGAGGAAGAAAAAACACGCTTTTTTTAACTTTATAACAAAAAATAAAGTTTTTGTTGGCCCTAAAGAAAACCTGCAAAGTAGATCAAAACGTTTTCAACTTGGACGTGCTTTATCTAATTCCTGACTGCATCCTGAACATTTTTACAATATTTTGGGTTGTCCGGAAATTAATGCAGGATTTCATGCTTAAAGCAAAGCCTGATATTATTATCAAAGAGATTATTTATCCCTTTACCACAACCAAAACCTGATACATTACTTTTACTCTACGTCGTAGTTTCAGCCCAAAGGTCCTATTAAATAAGATCACATTACCCATATTTGATACAATGTGATATCTTGGTTTCATCTAAGAAAGAGACGTTTTGACTTGTAACTCACAGATAAAAATGCCGATTTTTGGCTAGGTAGGACCTATAATAGAGTTATATTCACCAATGAGCATTAGGGGCCAAAAAAAATAAAAATAAAAATAAAAATCAATATGAAAATCGCGTTTTTTTTTTTTTTTTCTTAGCTCTCAGTCAAGATAGAGAAATAATTTTTTTCACGTAAAATTGTAGTTTTGTATGCTATCTCTACAACCAAAATCTGATATATAATATCTTTAATAATTATATCAGGTTTTGGTTTAAAAATTAAATTCAGCATTAATTACCGGGCAACCCAATATATCCTAAAGTTAACCATTGATTATTTTAATAATTCTACATTTCAATTAAAAAAATGACCTATTAAAAATTATTTAAGCCGCTGATTAGATGGCTCAATTGCATTCCTGCATAATGAAATTGCAATTTCCAGTCCTAGATAATGAAATTTTGGGTTAAAAGTATCTCACAATTAAGAAAATTAATGATCCTGCATCTTGTGTTTGTGGTTGAAGGGGCGAAATCGTGGTTACTCCTCAATACGATCTTTGATTCCTTAGAACCATTGAGAGGTGTGAGAACAGTGATATGTTCTCAAGTACGAACCTGTCACTGTTTCTCACAGCTCAATGATTAATGGAATCGATACGGTTGGTAAGAGTGGAGCTGGAACGATAAGGATGGAACTGCACTGATAGCCGCGGAACTGGTGTGACTCGAGTCGTGACAAGCTCCGCGGTTCAATTTCAGCGTTCGGTTCCCATTCACTTAAATGCCTTCCAAACGAAGCACCCTCTTCCAGCACCGCTGAAGCAAAACGGAAAAAATCATCTATGTGTATTAGCCAATTAAAATTTAATGCACATGATATATATTTTTATATAAACGAGATACAGTACAATATCGATTATTCGAATCCCGTCAATCTCAATAATAAACTAATTCCTTGAAAAAATCGGATCATACATTTTAGTCCCCTCAGTATATCGTAATGCTTTTTGTGCTGATAATTTGTAAGTTTTCACTCAGAATCTCGGTTATTCAAACATTTTCTTTGCGATCTTCAGTTCCCTACAAATATTGAGAGAGCCGACAGATATTTTTTCACTCTGACAAGATATAAAGACGTTAATGATCCCTGCTTTATCCATATGTATGACTATCCCTATGCATGTTGGAGTCAGTCATGAATCAATGACTTTCATGTGCCAATAGACGTAATAGTGATAAGCCAGTGTCAGTGAATGTAGTCAAGAGTCATAAGTCAGTGACTATCCAGTGGCAATGACTTAGTGTCAGTGAAAGTAGTAACAGTCTTTGTGTGTCAGTACTATAAGAACCTTATGTGTGTCTTTTAAAGCTAGTATTAAGGATAGAAATTTGTATAATTAGATATAGGTTAGACCTTAGTAATAATTGTTATTGTAAGTTTATAATAGATTAAAAATCCAGTTCTATTTAATAAATTGTAAATAAATTAGTTTTTAATATTTAATTGCAGTTTGGTTAGCCATAACCCTAGTAGCCCGTAACAACACCATACGTTTCTGACTTAGCTCAAACCAGCTATCTATCCTTTCATAGCAAACTCCACAACCATTCAAATCCATGAGTATCATTATAGTCCAGTAAAATAAGGCTCCAAAAGGCTGTTTTCAAGAAAAAACTGAGGAACTTTTATTCTCAACGGATCTTTATGTTTTCTGGGATGCTGAATCCGAATCTCAAGTTTGCTACCACGGCGACCATCGGCTTCATATTCCAGATAGCAAAAAACCGCCAAAAAAACCGTTATTTTTGTTTTTTTTATCTATAACACGATAACGAAGCTTTTTTCGAAGAAAGTGTTCAAATATTTGGCTATACTCTTTTGGCTATAACTCTGAAACTATTTGTCTGATACAACATTACTTTTTTTCATCTTAAAGCTGATTAAGAATCTATAAATGAAGTTTTAATCAAACCCCGTAATATGTACGTGCCAGCCCGCTAATAAAAACGTACTGTTGTAAAATCCAAGTGTTTTTTTCACATATGTCGCTCTAACTCCTCAAATATTTGTTAGATCCCAAATTTCTTTTTTCTATCTCAAAGCTGATTAAATTTTCTATCAGATGTTATATATGTTAATTATATTAAATCCTGTAAACCACCCAAGCTAGCACGCTAAAAGTGTATGTTTTGGAAAAATATGTAAATGATGACATGTTTAGTAGACTGGTGTGGGTATTTCACGGTGTTAATTATAAGTTTCATATATAGGATCTAATAGTAAATTTGACCAGCTTTTAGATAAAAAAGTTAAATTTTGGATCGGACAAATGGTTTTGGAGTTATAGCCAATAATGTGCCAAAAAAATATGTAATTTACAAAAGTAAGTGATTTTCAGCGTGATATCTTATGTATTTCAAAAATGTTGATAAAAATTTCATATATAGGATCTAATTGTAAATTTCATCACCTTTCAGATTGAAAAAAAACATTTTGAATCGGGCAAATACTTTCGGAGTTATAATATCCCATATAATATAATATCCCAGAGCCTAAAAACTCGTACTGTTGTTAAGTCCATGGTTTTCGGCACAGTTATCATTATAACTCCGAAAGTATTTGTAGGATTCAAAATTTTTTTTTTTTTTAATCTGAAAGGTGGTTAAATTTACAATTAGATCCTATATATGAAATTTTGATCAAAATTCTTGAAACACACAAGCTATCACGCTGAAAATCACTTACTTTTGTAAAATACATGTTTTTTGGCACATTATTTGCTATAACCCCAAAACAACTTGTTCGACCCAAAATTTAATATTTTTATCTAAAAGCTGGTTAATTTTACTATTAGATCCTATATATGTAACTTATAATTAACACCGTGAAATACCCACACTAGTCTACTGAACATGTCAAAATTTACATATTTTGCGTGCTAGCTTGGGTGATTTACAGGGTTTAATATAATGTACATATATAGTATCTGATAACAAATTTAATCAGCTTTGAGATAGAAAACATAAATTTGGGATCGAATTAATATTTGAGGAGTTAGAGCGACATATGTGAAAAAAACACTTGGATTTTACAACAGTACGTTTTTATTAGCGGGCTGGCACGTACATTTTACGGGGTTTGATTAAAACTTCATTTATAGATTCTTATAGATTCTTAATCAGCTTTAAGATGAAAAAAAGTAATGTTGTATCGGACAAATAGTTTTAGAGTTATAGCCAAAAGAGAACGACAAACGTGATTTCGCGGAGCTGTGGGACTGACGGCAAGTTGGCCAATTTCTCCATTTTTTCCCGACAACGTAACTTCACAAAGAATGGTCCGATTTCGGATTTTATTTTTCATTATGTAGGTACTAGTTCCAGCTACAATTAATATTTGAACACTTTCTTCGAAAAAAGCTTCGTTATCATGTTATAGATAGAATAAACAAAAATAACGGGGTTTTTTTGGCGGTTTTTTGCGATTTGGAATATGAAGCCGATGGTTGTTGTGGTAGCAAACTTCAGATTCGGATTCAGCACCCCAAAAAACATAAAGATCCGTTGAGAATAAAAGTTCCGCAGTTTTTTCTTCGGCAAACCCTTATTTACTGGACTATTACTTGCTTCTCGTTCCGTTGTATATAACCCTCCGAGGCGCTTGAATAGGACATCGCTTCGGGACCTATCTAATACTGTACTTCATTACATAAAACCTTTATAATTACTACCAATGGGTTTATTAACAAGTAGCATGTCATTTTTACCATGTCCATCACAATTTTTTTAATATTGTATACAGTTGTAAATTTCAATGAATACTTTAAAAAAAAAAAATAAAAAATCAGAAAAATAAATGGGTTTATGATGGCCGAGGGCGTTGGGTCTCGGGTCTCACGAAAAGCACGTTATTGAAGGTCATTGGGTCGTTTCCCACCTAGGTAAGTTAATATTGATTTCGTTCTGTTTTTACAAAATTAATTTCAGACTTCCTGCTCTTGTTTAAATGCATACAGACGTTAAACCGATTTTTTTTTTTTAATTTTTATTAAATGTGTGTATATTATATTGAAAATGTGTCTAATATCAATTAATACTAATAATCTATTTAGTTTGAAATTATCCTCTTCCATCTCTAATAATCACTGTTCGGTATCAAAATAATCCTTTAGCAAAAATGTTGTTATATCATGTTTTGAAGTGTGCTAACACTAATCTAAAGTCAGAAAATCTCAATCAGACACCATTTTTTGGCAAATTTGTGTTTAAGGTCGAACAATGAGGTGTTTTTCGACTTGTCGAGCATTCTTTTATTACTGTAAGCTTTTTCAAAAAATTAAAAAAAAAAATTTGATTTTGAAACTTTAATAATGTAGTAGCAAATAAAAAAATATGGAGAGCATAAGTATTTGTTTTGTTGCATTAATGACATTATTTAAGAAGCGCTCTTATCATATAAGGCCATGGGTTGTAACGTGCCCTCAAAAATTTATTGTTTGCATTTCTACTTCAATGTCTTCCCTCCCAACTTAGGAGCAATGTTAGATAAGCACGAGGAACGATTTGATCAAAAGAGAGCCCTAATGGAAAAGAGGTACAACGATAAATGCAATGAAAAAATGCTTACCGACTACTGTTGGACACTGCGACAGGAGACATGTGATGTAGGGTACAAAAGAAAAATATATACACATTAATTTTATTCCTTTTTAAATAGTATTATTATTATTTTATATATTACTGTTTTTCACCAAAAAAAAAAAAAATGTGTTGTAAAAATATATGAAACAAATGCTATTTCAGTTGTTTTTTTTTTACTATTGATTGAACTTCAACACACTTTTAGATATTAAAGTCACAGAAAATGTTCATGGGAGTAAAAAAATTAATAAAATAAAATAAAAATAAACTATTTCAGTTTTTTTTTTCAAAAATAACGTCTAATTTCTTAAAAACAGTTTTTTTTTTTTTTTTTTTTTTTTTTTTTTTTTTTTTTTTTTTTTTTTTTGTATTTTTTGCTTTCAGATTCGAATTCAGTACATATAAAAATATAAAAATTCCGGAACAATTTCTCAAGGGAGCAAAGTTTGTCTTTATTTTTTTTTGCAAAACTATTTAATTGGTAATATCTCATTATTATTTATGATAAACCGTTCTTCCTTTGTATTAACTTTTGGAGTAGTTCTGTTCATAGAGTAGACACTGCCTGTGAGCTAGCAGTGGGTTCACATTGTTAGGAAATAGAACAAAAGTTACCTTATCATGAATGTCATATTTTATTGTACCTATTTGTCGATGCCAGTGATAAAGATTCTCAACAAACATTTCTAATAAATACAATAACGTTTACAATAGCCGGGCAAGAATTGAATACAGGGTAAGTCGGACAGGAGTGAATTAAGAGGTGAGGGGATGACAAAAAGAGAGTGAGGAGATGGGGACTGGCTACGTGAGTGGGGCTGGCAAACCGAATCCCTGAGGACAATTAGTGAATCGCCCCTCAGCGCTCCGGGAAGGTGGTCTCCTTACGACCTCCCCTGGGCCCCCACTCAGCAAAAGTACAGTCAGTCTTCAGTAATCTGCATATTTATGATAAACTAGTAAAATAAAAAATATATAATAAAAAATTACTTAAAAACGTTACTATTTTTAGAGAAAATGGAGGTAGGGTAAACCAGACAGTTATTGATGCCCTAACTTAATAATTTAATATAATATACTTAACAAAAAAAAAAAATGCCTTTTAAATCCTGCTACTCAAGTGTGCAAAAATACCGCTGTGGAAACCGCAGATTGCCCAAATTTCCCGCTGTTTCATAGGCCTCAAAGTATTCCACCGAAATCGTCACTTTCTTCCCCAGTCAACCCGTAAGCTTTTAGTTTCTTCCTTATTATCCCCTTACATTGACTATGGTTGTCTGGTTTACGGTGGCCTCTCGACGGTTCTCGAGGACGGACTTAAGCGAATCATGAGCTGATCCCATGTATCCCACCTCTATCCCCAACTAAATTGGCTTTATCCCTCTTTCCGTAGACAATATTTCCATGGAACATTCCTTTACTAAATTATCAATACCCTTCAACCTTTTTATATTTACAAAATGCTTCAATACAGATCTGCAGTCATTTCAATACATACAAGATCCCATATTTCTGATCTTTATTTCTGATCTACATCGCATAAAACTTCAACATTCCAAAGCTCCCTCCACTTCTGCTTAACAATCCTCTGGAGCTCTATTCCTCCTCACATCAGGCAAGCTAAATCACTGAAAACATTCAACTACTTCTATTTTTAATACCTCCTTCTTATCCAAGCTTACCAGCTATCTACCTGCTCAGTAAAAACATCGTTCTTGCATTGCTGGATTCTGACTCAGATTCAGTTCTTGCATAATTTGTATAAAGATTTCTTATCATATCATTGTGCCAAAAGATTTTTTTTCTTTCTTTTTTTTTTATCTTATTCTTTTTTTTTTATCTGTACTTATCTGTTATTCTTAAGTAACTTTGTCCCAGAGTAACATAATTTTTATATTCTATTCTATTCTATTTTAAAAGAAATCCAATATTACATTAGTTGTTACTATCTTGTGCATTCCAGGAATAAAGCTTCGTGTAAACTTCCTTGCTTAGCTTGAAGTATAGTAATTAAGGGAAAATAGATGTAAATTTCAATTTTATTAAACTATTCTTACTATAATTATAGTATTAATATTTCCGAATATTTCCTTAAGAGTGTCAATTATTGTCTGGTTTACCCTATACATTGACCGTTCTGCACGATATATACGTTTATATACTTAAGAATAGTCTTCTTCTTCTTGGAAAGGATTTTCTTCGCTATTCGAAGTTTCCTCCAACCAAACTCCTCCCTAAGATGGTTTCTCCACTCCTCTTTGTCCATCGCTTCCAATAGGTACCAGCCAGCCATACTTTCAGACACATCTCTCTACCTGATGCAATGCCTACCTCTACATCTCCTACCCACTGCTTTCCATTCATTATCTATTTTGAGGATTTTTTTAAGCTGATCTCCTCCAAAAATCCATCTCCACGGTCAGGAATCTTTTGCCTTGCAATTTTTCTAGATGCCATGTTTCTGACCTGGATAGTATTATGCTTTCTACTTCGTCTAGGCAAAAATCCCAAATTCTGAGAAGAAATCAAGCCAGGAAATTTCTTTTTGACGTAGCGTTTTCCAAAATTTTTCAACACATATTAGAATTTCTATACAGATGAATATATGCTACAGGAAAATCTAGGGATAAGTTAAGGGGAAGAACTTCGTAGCCCAATTCCCATAATGTTTCACAGTGAATCAACAGTTCTTATTGCAAATTATTTTATTTATCTGGCCAATTTCATTCTGTTTTAGATACTGCATTATATATCTAGAAATTAGATTTTCTATAAAAATTCTGTTCATAAAAAAAAGAAATAAACAAAAAAAAAAAAAAGAAAAGAAAAATATCATTTAAATTTTAATTTTAGTTATTTTGTTTCGTTTATTACAAAAACGAGTTGACTCTAAACCTAAAGGATTTTTAGAGACGTTTTGAAAAACGTTTGTTTTTCATTTTCTGGCAATAGAGGTAAAAAAAAATAGGGAAATAAGGCCACAGGGAAATAATTATTTTATTATTAAAGGAATTAGAGAAAATATGTAGATATATTTTATAATGTAAATTTTTGTTTCATTCATTGATCTTAGGTTATAGATTTTTTTTTTTGTTTTGCTTTTTCTTATAAAATAGAGAGGTGAAGCTGATACATGTCAAGAAAGTTCATTCTTAATTTAAAAGATTTTTCACAAGGATCACAGTCTTTTTTTTTTTTTAATTTGTACGGTCCTTCATGCGCCTAGAATATCTTGTCGATTCCTATTCCTATTTATTTCGATTTTTTAGTCGCTACTTTTAGAGGAGAAAGGTTATTCTCCTTCATTTCCCACTCTAGAGAGGGAACTAAGGCGCCAAACTACTTTTTTTTCAAATGTATGTCATCACCTCTTAATCACTATTAACTAAACTCAACGTTTATAATAAAATTAAGAATATATATATATACAAGTTATTTCAAAATATAAAGTTAGCTACAATACAAGTATATAACAACATGTGTTAGAATAATAAAAATATATATCATTACAGAATATAGAGGAGTATGAAACTACTTACAATGTTACTGGTGGATATGGTATCGACTAACTAAATTCTAACAATTCTAGTACACAACTGACCTGAGGAATTTTCGAAAAACAGTTGAAAGGTTAGAGATTCCCTTGAAAATTAAGTAAAAAGAAAGTTAAAAGGACAGGTGGTATTCCGAAGATGTAGGTACAAAAAGGATTTTCATATTTTGGTGTAATATACTAATAAATGGATGAATGATTTATATGATATATAATAACGTAAATGTATATTAATGGTCTGAATGCATTAAAATGGAATAACAGGTGTTGAGATTTAGAACGTCTGATTTTTTGATTATGTGAACAATATAGTCTAGAAACGTCACCAAAGTAGTTGTTTTTATTTATTGACTGAACCTCAAGAACCTTACTAAACATTTAATAGTATACATGTTTGTAAATTCAACAAACAATTTGTAACATGTCAGAAATGAATTTTAGTAAATACAAATACCTACAATAAATTCTAGATTCTAATGTAATTACTGTCATAAAGGTGAATTATTATGTTAGTTTTAAAGGATTGTCTTAATCATTTAGATAAAAAGTAAAATCTGTTGTAAATAAACATTCCTAACTTTATATATGCAATGTGGAATTGGTATTATTCATACATGATACAAATCCGGATTGCCTGAAATAGTTTAATAATTAAAACCTGATGGGATTTCCGTGTTCTTAGTCACTTAATGCTCGAGTGATGTGTTTCTGACTTGCGTTAAGGATCTGCCAGCGCGACGGTTTCCCCGTATCCTATGTTCTCTAATCGGCTCCCGCAAATTCAAAACCGGCTTCCATTTGCTAATCGTCGGATCAAGTTGATCAACACTTGCACGAAGAGGCATTTGAGTTGTAAACGTGGCGGGACCATTGACGATAAAGCCACGAATAGAGATAAGAGGCTAAGGTCGGTGTAATGGCTTCGTCAAGTGTTCTTGTTAGCCGAAAAGCTTATTCCAGCGAGCTCCTTTATGTGCGAGTACCAGTGAGTATTTTATAGATCTAGATCGTCACGATTTCTTGGAAGTTATATAAAATTTATAGTTTTATAACGTTTTCTTTTAAGCAATTTACCTTTCTTTGAGATTCTTTAACGGCTTTGTAACCCTGTAACCGTGACGCGGAACTGACTTAGTAATATAGCATGCGATTTTTGTCAATTCAAAATTACTGTGAAATTAAATCAGATGAAACTCACATAAATGATTTGACTGTGTTGATACAGTTTTATCTCTTGTATTTAAATCTATCAAAACAAATATATTTAAAACTTATAGGAAAAAAATAAATTCTTCTGTAAATGTTAGAACTTTTACCTATTTTTTTAAAAATAATTTTGAAGCTCTTGTTTATAAAATAATAACTGAATTAAAAATGCATGTGCCTTTTATTTTTTCGTTACTGCCAGCTAAGGACTAGGGTTAGCATACTAGTGGTTGAGAACATAGTTTTTCTATAGTTGATTCCTTTTTTTCAAAAGCTATTGAATAAAGAATTTCAACTAATTTGATTAAATTCAATTATATACTTACTATTTAAAATTAGCAGGATTATAAATTATAAGATTATATCATAAAACTAATTTATTTGAATTTTAAAAAAGTATTTACAATTTACATGGTTACAATATTAATGAACAAATCAAATCTTCAGAAAAGAAAAATAACGAAATAGTTAATTTCAAGAGCCAAGTGTATTCCTTGCCACATATTTCCCGAAAGAAGAACTAGCAGTTCTATTTTCCTTTGGCTTAATCTTCAAGAGAACGAATTCAATTTCAAAAAACCTCGACACTGGACATAGACTGATCAGCATAATTCCGAGAGTTTCAAAACTTTAGGGTAAAAAAGATCTATCGATAGTCGACACTGTCGATAGTGACCATTGATAGGCATGACTACTAAGGACCACGTATAAGCCACCAAGTTTGCTTTACTCCTTCTCCAATACTCCTTCATATTTCCACATTCCTCTTTCCTCTCTTCTGCCGTCCATTTTCTACCCTTTTTTTTTTTTAGCTGTTTTGTCTTGGAAGCCTTTCGCGCTTTAATTTTGTTACTATAGTTTGTTCTGTCTTTGTTCTTCTTTATTTAAGTCAATTTCTTTTAAATCTTCATGCAACTTCTGAAGCCAATTGGATTTGCCTTTTAATATTTTAAAATTTTGTACAATATTTCTTTATAATCTGCTGGGAATCATTCTTTGTATGTGCCCATTGAACATTAGTCTCTTTTTCCTAATTTTATCTGTTATTTTTTCTACATGTTTTTATACTTTTGTGTTAATTCTCAATTTTAATATGTACCCTTTATTTATTATATATTTTAATTTTAGTATCTTAATTTTTTTTTAAATAATAAT
This sequence comes from Euschistus heros, assembly GCA_003667255.2. NCBI lineage: Eukaryota > Metazoa > Arthropoda > Insecta > Hemiptera > Pentatomidae > Euschistus > Euschistus heros. The sequence continues at coordinate 220,715 of RCWM02000129.1, forward strand.
TTACTCCATCATTAATTTAATAGACGTTTCGGGAAAACCGTTTTCCCTTCTGCAAGTAAGGACTAATTATTCTGTGTTTCCACATTTTCATAAAATTTAAAACATTTTTGTCTATCACCTTCATTTTATTTAAAATATACTTAAATTTAAAAATGCGTTACACTTAAAACTGCATTGTCATTACAGTTTTATGTGACACACATAATTTAAATTTCTTTTTAAAAGTGCTTGTCAATGTGGAAACACAGAAAAATTGTTTTTTACTAGATGATGGGAAAACGGTTTTGCCAAAACTTGTAGTAAAGTCTAATAAATTAATAAGGAGTAAAATCCTAGAATATGTTTTTTATTTATTATTATAATTTTTTTGTTTTAAGAATTTTTGTCATCGTATTCCCATCTCCCGCCTCCAGGCCGGTCCCTTACCCCGAGAAAACTTAAGGACTTCTTCTTGAGAGCACTTTTTTGGTCGACTGGTCCTTTTATGGTGATCCGCTGATGAGACCTTACTGCTTTCTGTTAATGAGTAGTGGTTCTCATCTAATGTTGGAAAAAAGAGATATGTCAAACTGATAAATTGCACTTGAAGTTCTCGGGGAAATAGGACCCATTTTTACAACAAGAAAGCGTGCCCGTATTTAAACCAACTCCACCCAAGAATGTGGCCCACTATTACACGTAATCTAATAGCGAGAGTGACTAAAAGTGTACTTCAAAACGTAGCCTAAGATCTCCGCTTTCCAGATATCATTGTGAAATTATTTTTAACTAACCGTAAGAACATGAAAAAAAAAACATATACTTTACAAAAGTTTGCAGTCCAGAATAAACACTAATTTACACAATAACTCACGCTGCATCCACACTACTTGAAAGAATGGTTCCAATTAAGAATTAAAAGAATCCAATTAAAAGAATAGTTATTTATAAATGGAAAAAAGGGGATCATAATCTTTCATTTTTTATGATTAGAAACGTTACTGTCAAATTTTTGATAATGGAATATGGATTAAAAAAAGACAAGAGAAAAGACTTTTACCTAAGGTTCAGAGTGCATATTATCAAAAGGGTGAAAGATAAGTGGGAAATGTGATAAGAAAGATGAATTATCTCAACTCCGAAGAGTGCGGGGTGGATCCGGTGGTTTCGATGAATGGAGATGGAGTGGTGTTACTTCTCTTGAGTGAAGGTGGCACAGAAGAACTAAGTTGTCATATCATGATGTTGGAAAATCTATTTTCCGATAGTTTTGGGTGTTATAAGTGCGATCGTGAAGAATAGTATTCAATTTGAATTATTTTTTTTTGGTAAAATAATTTATAAAGTAAAAAAAAAATCACAAAAATACTGCCTGAAAAAATACTTAAATATTTATAATCTGCGAAAAAAGAGCTGATGTTTTAAAATTTTGTTTGTTTTAGAACTAATGATAAATGTTTAACATTCGAAACTAGTTTTCTAATAAAGTAATTCCAATAGAAGTAGCAATTAATTCAGCAATCCTAATTCCACTTAGATGAATTATCCACTTTGTTCATTTTAACATCACAATACACAACCTTAACTTCACATCTGTTTTCGTCTCTCTTTCCGACATTGATCTTTCTAAATTCAGTTCGAAACTCCATGTTTTACAATAAGTCTCCAGTTTATAGACTGTTAGAATATATACGAAACTAGTAGATTATGCATTCTGAATGCATATAGCTGAAGGTAATGTTGGACAAACTGTGGCCAGGAACTGTCTCGGCTAAATGTTTAAACAGGACAAGTTGGAACAGTTATCTCACTGGCCAGGCCGACATCTTCCTTCTTAGCGAAACTTATCCCCTCCCTTCGGCGCTAACTTATCTCATGATTTATAAAGTTATTATAAATTTAAAAAAATATCATAATTTCCGGCATTTTTGATTAAAAACAAATAAATAAGAAAGCTCGTTATTTATTCTGGGACATTTAGTCTCATACGAATATAAAATAATGTACAGACGGGGGCTTTCAGATACTTAAAATGAAAATAAATTAATAATATTTAGAATAAAATAACAGATAATAATAACAAAGAATAAGAATAAGGGAACTCTAAATTATAGGAAACATCCATTAAGATGTAACTGCAAAAACAATGCCAAAAAATGTTTTAAAAAACAGTTTCCAGTCAGTACCAAAATGAAACGAACTATTAAAATCTCTGATGAAGAAAGGAAAGCAAGATCCGAAAGAATGAAACAATACTAAGCTAAAAGAAAGTCACAGCGCACTGAAAATTTATTGATGAAACAAACCGAAATTGGGCAAAACGAAAAAAAAAAATAAATATATAATAAATTATACAGGGTGAGTATCTCTTAGTGTAAAATAAAAAAATTAGGTGAAACTAGATCTAAAATGTAGCAAAATGCACCCATGTGGAGTATTGCTAGTTTATTCATCTTTGTATTGCTGTCGAATAGTGTTAAAAAATCATTGTTTACCATAGTTTTAAAGAAGTAAAGTAAAGAGAAACGTATGTTATGAGTACCTCTTGTACAAAAATAATTAAAACAGCGATGCCCCACATGGATATGTAGAAATGCCTTCCCCTGTAAAACAGACTCATCTGCCCATAAAATTCCCCTCAAAAAGTAGTATTCTTTAACACAATTTGCATTCAGAAGCTAACGGCAAAATTGAGGTATATGTTCATTATCATTGAATTTTAAACATTACATTGAAAATCTAATAAAATAAACCCTAAATAATAATAATAAATAAATAAATCTGATAACATAAGATCCTCTAAATTGGTGTCACTTTATTGACAGTTTTCCTTGATTTTCTATTAAACAATAATTTTTTTTTTCTTTTTATTCCAATGAAGAGTTCATTGTGTTTAAAATGCACATTTCCATTAAGGGATTGTTATAATGTTTTATTCACACAAGTAACTGATTTGTATGACAAATGAGAACACTATTTTTTTTTCGGTTTTAAAAGTAAATTTCTTCTTGAAATTGAAAAGTAATTACGTTTTTGTGAGATTTGACGTTTTGTGGATAGTTTTTTTTTCGAAAATCGGAGAGCGTTGAAGTAATATGAGACATTGTGATTTCTCCAAATAAGGTGGAGATCAAGATGTTCTTTAGATACCAAGCTTGTAAAATTCAAGTTTACAGGTACTCAGCTATTATAGAAAATTTAGTTTTAAATCCGAAAATGTGTTCTAAATTTGAAAAATATTTAAACATATGTAGATATTACAATTTTTATGAAAAAAAAAAAACGTGGTTTCCTCAAAATAGTCTTTGATTTATCGCATATCTGCAACGGATTGGAATAGAAAGGTGAGGTCTGCGGCATTTTCCTACAGTTTTTATCTAGTTTCACCCAATTCGTTTTTACACTAATTGTAAGAGATGCTTACCCTGTATAATTATTAATAATAATCATGATGATAATAATAATAACAATAATGTAACCAAAATTGTGCATCAGGTTTAAGCCCGGAAGTTGAACCTATCAGAGGAACAAACAACATATTATAGGTATAAGCCCGATAGATTACTTCAAAGTGGACCCCTCAAGCTGTATTGAGAATATTCTATTCTGACGGACCAAACTATGTGACACTACAAATCAGACATCCTGCTTATAAACTTAAAAGAGAAGACAGCAAGGATGGTTGATATCTCCATTTCCAATGTGAACAAGATGAATTTAACTATCGGACAGAAGTTACAAAAATATCAGGAAATAGCCGTTGAATTGAAGTAATTGTATCACCTAGAAATCGCAGTGGCGACGCCAATCATAGTAGCGACAAACAGGCTGATCCCGAATTCAACTGTACTAGGTATTGATGACCTGAAATTGCCGGTGGATGTGCTGAGAGAGGCTCAACAAGCGGTACTTTTAGGCACGGCAAGGATTGTTAAAAAAGTTTTAAACATAAAAAAAAAAAAAAAAAAAAAAAGGTGAACCTAAGTTGAAGATGGACTTGTCCCCTGTCTTAGTTGAGAAACTGCAAAATGCAATATCACAAATGGATAATATTTAAAAAAACAGAACACTGAGATATTAATAATAAGAAATATTCGCGCATTTTGTGCAAAAACAATAAAATTGTATGTATAAAAACTGTTCAAATTTTTTATATAACTAAAAAGTGGCTTTTTATTGTGGATCTGGTTGTATACTAGTTGGTTAAAGAAGTGATATTTGAAAATGAGAAAGGTACTTGAATGATGAATGGTGAAAGGTACGGAGTTCCATAGACAATAGTATCGGAGAAAAAAAAAACAGAGATATGAGCAGGAGAATGTAAATATGATGAACGGGAACGGATTTGACGGGTAAAGACAGAAGCACTGGGCTGAAGAAGTTTAGAAATGTACTATGGACGTTGGGATTGTATGGTATGTTAGAGACTCTCTTACACAGTACAGCAATATTCACAGAAAGTGGGAAAAGATGAGAAAAATAACTAGTATCCTGCGGGTTTCGAATAAAAAGTAAAATTAATTCTGATAAGCACTGAGAAAAAAAAATTAAATAATTTAGAAATCAGCCAAGGATTACTCCAATGTAATCCAAAGGTGTGCTTCAAAAAGTAGCTTGAGATATCCGCTTTCCGGATATCATAGTGAAATTATTTTTAAGAAAACATAAAAACATGAAAATAAAACGATTTTACAAGTCTCACAAAAGTTTTCAGTCCAGAATAAACTATATATATATATATATATATATATATATATATATATATATATATATATATATATATATATATATATATATATATATATATGTATATATTCTAATTTACAGTCTTATTTCTTCGATTTGCTTAATTTTAAGTACTAAAACTTATTACCTTAATTGTAGCAAATTGTCATTTAAAAAAACTTGCAAATGTGAGGAATAATGATTTTAACAATTTTTTATTATCTCAATTATTACACAGCAACTACCCATTGGTATCCCTCAAATACATGTTCTATATGGTTCCGAGACCATCATCATTTCAGAGGTTTTAGACGATTATGGAGTTTTGAGGTGAAATCAAGTTAAAAAACGGAGTAAGGGTAAGGAGCTTATCATAAAAGGATAAGTATCTGGTTTATGCAAAATCAGTAGAAAATCAAAAATTAGGACCATTAATAATACGTTTTTTATATACATATTAAGATACTTTGAGGATTTATACTTGTTAGGGTTGAATACAAAACGAATTGGATAGCTTAGGGAACAATCATGCAGATGAGCTTTTTGTGATGCATAGAATTCTCAGTGTGTTTATTTAGTGAATATTGAAGCAGTTAAATACAATATTAAAAAAAAAAAAAAGACATGATCTGAGAATTGTTAACAATATAAATCGCAGGAATTACGATTATAAAAAGAAAAAAAGTTATGTCCAATCTTGATAGGTATTTCCTCTTATTTCGAAAAGGAAACATCTTAACTGTTGTTGAGTTGAAAAGTTTTTACAGCTTTATTAAAAGTTCAAAATGCTAGCTAGGAAAAACTCCATCCATTCTCACTCAGTCTTCAAGATAATGTTCTCTTTATTCAAGTTCAGGAATATGGATCTTGTTCTACAAATTATGAATCTTCCATTCCGAGAAGGAATTTAAGATTGTTTTAAGAACCATCGTAAGACTAAACTAAAAGCTTGTAAATGATAAACATAAAACTCTAAAATGAAGTATGATTTATAAGTAATTATAATTTTATAAATATTTACAATAAAATACAATTTATTGGGAATACCTGTCATTGGCCCTCCCCTCGTCAAGATGGTTTTGCTTAAAAATCGATGCGTAAAAACTTGGATTTAGTATTTTTTTATTAAAAACTTAAATATAAGTTTAAAATTAAAGTGAAATAAAACTAGGTATTATGTAAATTATTGATGTTTGATTGTAATCATTTTTCCACGCATCTACTAAATATATATAATTAATAGTGTCAAAAAATAAATTTAAAAAATATTTTTGTGTGATTGTAATATTTTTATTTTATATCATAGAAACTTTTCAATAAAAGATAAATGCGTTCTTATAATACTACTACTTATCGCTCTACACTGTTGCATATTGCAATATAAGTAAAAATAAAACGAATAAAAGGGGAAAAAAATATTAATAACACCACTATTATGCAACACATATAATTAAAGTATTTACATCCAACTACATTACATACATAAAGGTAGGTATTTTTTTCCAGTTAAGAAATTAAGAGTGTGTGCCTCTGTAATTTGGTAGGAAAGTGTTGTTATCCTTTTTGGGGCTAATCAGCATACTGTTATCAAATCATTATGGATATGTAAGGAACTTATCACTATAAAAAAAAAAAAAAAAAAAAAAAAAAGTCGTGGTCTCATAATTTAGATATATAAAACTATTCTATTCTAATAATATATATATATATATATATATATATATATATATATATATATATATATATATATATATATATATATATATATATATATATATATATATATATATATATATATATATATATATATATATTTTGTTTTATATTTTAATAAATACATGATAATACAGATAAAGACGGTTTGGATAGAGAAAATTTTGGTAATAAATTAAGGGTTCTTGAGGGGAAGAGAGTGACGAGGGAGATAATGGAAGAGCGAGAGGAACAGACAAAGAGGATGAGAGGGTATTGGAGAAGAAGGAAAGCGGAAAGTGTAAAGAAGAATAAGTGATATACGTTGTACTTGCTGGCCGATTCGAGTTGAAAAAAATATATACGATAGTGACATGGAAATTATTATATCGGAAAATATAGAAATTTCTCCTATTTAAATTACTCGTACAATAAAAGCTGATCAACATTTGTTTTGAGAATGATATTTTTTAAATTTATTTATAGCTGTTTCTACAAGCATTACTTTGTTTCATTGGCATGCATATATCAATGCTGAAATAAAAATTTAAGTACCACTCTAATCTGCCAGTGTTTCCGATGGTAGTATCCTAGGCCCCATCCTCTACACGGTGTATACAAATGATGACACATGTTTACTATCAGTAAACAATGATCCCTTCATTACTTCCCAAGCACTCCAATACCATATCCTAAACATTCAAGAATAGAGTGTCAAAACTGGAGAATCAAAATAAACCCAAACAAATCTCACCAAATAACCTTTACCCTTTGCCGTAAACCAACGACTTCCTGTCCTAAAGTATCCTTAAATGATATTCCACTAACTTTAATGATAAACTAACAGGAATGATAATTCCTGTTGAACAGTTGCGCTACATAGGAATCCACTTAGTTAAACGTCTTACTAGGAATTCCTATACAAGACTAAAGCGTCAAGAAACTGAACGTCGTTACAGTCTACTTAAACATTTACTAGAGAAACGATCAAAGCTCCTTACATCTCGTATCCAACCCTTACAATCCAAAATCCTTCGAAAAATCCTAAATGCCCCTTGCTTTGTCACCAATAAACTTATCCATAAAGACCTTAATGTTCTATATGTTGCTGAGTTAGTCCAAACCAGATACCTATCCTTACATCGTAAGCTCCATAACCACTGAAATCCATTAGTTTCTCAACTTTCTTTTCACTCCATTCCCGATAATCCTCCGAGGCATCTGAAAAGGAGATGGCCTAGAGATCTTCTAGTGTAGAATTTTTATTGAAGTGCTTCTGATGAGTAGTTATTTTTAAGTTTTGACATGTTATTGTAATTGTTATCAGCTCATTTACTTAACGTATATATTTGTACAGTTGTAAATTTCGATAAATTGATATAAGAAAAAGAAAAAAAAATACTACTATTGTAATCATGATTTATTGATTATCGGTTCATGGAGCTTCTATGAAAATTCCTTTTGAAAAATCAATAAAAAAAGAGGTTTCTAAACTACAAAATTTTATATCACGACGTCCCAGAGATTGAAATAAAATCACTTAGCATCAAACAATTTGTGCATTTCACTGATATAAAATAGCTATAGGTCACAACAAACAACAATAAAGACATCAAGAGCAGCCAGCAATGGTAAAACAAAACCTTTGATCTATGGCGTGTCAATCATGTTAGCTCGTCACATCAGTTCAATAGGTCGGAACTGGCGTGTAGCGGTCGGCCATGCTTGATCCTAACGCACAGTCCCGAGAGGATACACCTGATATTTTAGTAGGTTCATCACATACAAAATACTCTCTCTGTCTGTCTCTCTCTCTCTCTCTCTCTCTCTCTCTCTCTCTCTCTCTCTCTCTCTCTCTCTCTCTCTCTCTCTCTCTCTCTCTCTCTCTCTCTCTCTCTCTCTCTCTCTCTCTCTCTCTCTCTCTCTCTCTCTCTCTCTCTCTCTCTCTCTCTCTCTCTCTCTCTCTCTCTCTCTCTCTCTCTCTCTCTCTCTCTCTCTCTCTCTCTCTCTCTCTCTCTCTCTCTCTCTCTCTCTCTCTCTCTCTCTCTCTCTCTCTCTCTCTCTCTCTCTCTCTCTCTCTCTCTCTCTCTCTCTCTCTCTCTCTCTCTCTCTCTCTCTCTCTCTCTCTCTCTCTCTCTCTCTCTCTCTCTCTCTCTCTCTCTCTCTCTCTCTCTCTCTCTCTCTCTCTCTCTCTCTCTCTCTCTCTCTCTCTCTCTCTCTCTCTCTCTCTCTCTCTCTCACTCTCTCTCTCTCTCTCTCACTCTCTCTCTCGCTCTCTCTCTCTCTCCCCATATCTCTCTTATATTAAAATTATTAAAATAATTTTCCATAAATCATATTATCATCATTTACAACAATCCATTTGAGGCTCTCTCTTCAAGATCAGACAATCTTCACTATATTCATATTCTTATACACTGGGCAAGAATAGTCTAAAAACACCGAAGTTTGGTAATGTGGTCCCCAGGTTTTTTGTTTCCAACATTTCTTTAAGCTTTTCGCTCAACTTTTTGACGGCCGTCTAAGCCAAAAATGTTAAATCGACTTCCGTCCAAAAAAATAAGATTCTCAAAACGATTGAGGCTTTTGTATATACTCTTTAACAAATTCCATATGGCGATAATGAATGGTTACTTCCTGGCGATTCGACCAAATAAATCATTATTCGGTAACTTATACACCATAGCCACGAGACAAGTTTGTAGCGATTCTGAGCGCTAGTGCACGATTTGTCATGGACAGTTTTTAAAATTTTCCCCATGAGCAATTTATTTATTCTTGGTGAACTCCTTTTCCGTGGTGAGCTGGATGCACAGCCGAATTCTTTATATCTTTCTATAATTTTAGATACGGTACCCATGTTTTTATTAACAGTCCTCCCAAATTCCCTCACAGTATGGTTTTTGGCACTTCCATCATTAATGCTAATCACAGGCTAAAAGAATTTTTAATCATAAGACTTTGTTTCTGACCTTTGTCCTTAAATCCCATAGCGAGTAAAATCAAAAAGAAAAAATAAACTTTATTCTGGGACTTACTGTCTCCTAATAATAATAATAATTCCCAGTTAAAAGTACAATGGTCTGGCCTATTATTTACAAATTAAATGATTCAGTAATTACAGCATACATTTTTTACAGGAAAAAAAATTAAATTAAATTTAAAAAATAAATAAATATATTAAAAAATAATTATAACATGAAATACAGTCTTATATATATAAACATATAAAAGAAAGAAATAGAAAAAAATAATAATTCTAAGTATTTATTTGATTATTGACATATTTGCGGAAGATTGATAGTCTAAAAGGTACAGAAATAAATTATTTTTAAAAGAAATTATGGAAACTGCTTTACGAATAGAAGTGGTTAGGGAATTCCAGAAGGAGGTAGCATGAAGGATGAAGGATTTGTCAAAGGAAGCGGTTTTATGTGAGGGGATATACAGGTTAAAAGGTTGGGATCTAGTGTTTAGGAGGCGGATAGAAGAGCGCAGAGTTAATAGATCAAGAATATAGGAAGAGTTTTTGGTTTTTTAGAGATTGGAATAGGAAAGTACCCAGAAAGTATTGCCGTCGGAATTTAGGAAAGAGCCACCCAAGCTCAGAATATCGGCAAGTAACGTGTGACCGCCTGGGGATCCCAAAGATAAATCTAATGACACAATTCATCAGTCTCCCCAGCTATCTATGTAATCAGCTTTTATTGTTGAAATATTTTTTTTCCTTTCATGACACAAGTGTTTCCAGACTTTTTTTACTATAAGAGTATATTTTTTTTACTTTAACGTTTTCTGTTGACTGGCTGTTGATATGCAATCAATGATATATTATGTTAAAATTAAAGATTAATGTTTGTTGTAGTTCCACTGAGGAAAATTGCCTATTTTAGACAGGAGAAGCATAAGCATAATATTTTGGCAAGTGTTTCCAGAGTTTTTTTTTTTTTTTTTTTTTTGTCCAGTGTATCTGGCATTCAAGACGCGAATATATTCAAAGTAAAAATAAGTTAAATCTTTTGGATACAATTATGAAAAATGGCGTATAATGAAGGGAGGCTAGTGAAATATGAAGAAGGGTTTCCATCGAGGGAAACCTACAAAATACTGAAATTTTCATGAGATTGAAGAAGATATCTAAGCCACAGGTGCTACAAGCCGAGGCCCCTAACAGTCGATTATAGACATTCCTGTCGAAGCTTTAGTGCGCTTGAGGGAGAAATAAGAATAGTTGGTCTTCAGTTCATCGGAAGGAAATATTCAAGATACAAGATGGACTTGCAGTAGAATGGGGAGTAGATTATCCGGAGCTTCAATTATCCGAACCGTTTCAGTTAAATTAAAAAAAATAAACATTTTCGTGAGTTAAAAGTTAACTAAAGGTCATGACTTAATAATTTATTGCATAATTTTAAACTTTAAAAAAGTTTCTGTTTCTGCCAGTTAAATGAATAGAACCTTAATTTTATTTTAAATATGTAATTTTCTTACAAGCCGTGTTGTAGTAAAATATTATAATGTTATTTTGGAATCTTTTAAATGTTTATTTACTGTTTTTGTAATTTATGTAAATTTTGTAATTAATTTACTGTTGAGTTCTTTGAATTCACTTAAAGGGTCTATGCGTAATGGTTTTCCGTTTTCCTGGATTAGATTTTCCTGGGATTCCTTCGGTTCTTTTTTAATCCCTTAACTTGTTTTGTCAGTCAGAATTTTAACGTTTAAGGTGGCACACCACAGGTTGGTTTTAAACCCAAGTTAATTATCAAAGTTGGAGCAAAAATTAGTTTAGTGTTTGGTGATATAGTGTTCGAAATAGGTTAGAAAATGTAAAAAAGAAATGTTCTTTCCCTCGAGAAATCATTGATAGGCTAAAAAATAAAAAATAAACAAAAAGGGAAAATCATACTGCCCCTCATTTGGCACATTAGATCTTAATGGATAAGTTTGTTTGTGACAAGGTAAGGAGCATTGAGAATTTTTCGAAGGATTTGAAATCTTAAGGATTGAATGGTTCAGTGAAGCCCCAAATATCTGAAGTTCGTATATCTAAATAGGTCTAATTTCTGACATGTAAATGAGTCTCTTGTAATTTATCGCAAGGTTTAAACGTTTGTCAAGTAAGTGTTTATGAATTCAAAAACGACAGGCAGTTTTTGCTATGAGAATTTAATAATGATTTTTTTTTAATTACAATGCATTAAGAAAATAACTTTAAAAAAATAAGTGACCCTTTAAGGTGATTGAAGGCAATGAAAATGTAAATTAATCTAACAAACAATATTAAGAAGGTCCCATCCTTATGAGCGAGAAATATTTATTAGCAACTGTAAGAAGTAGCACATTTTTCCAATGTTCAATATTTTATTTTCTAAATAAATAATGAATAGGTTTCATCTATAAACAGTTTAATATACAAGTTCCATAGACATTTGTCACAAAAAAAAAAAAAAAAAAAAAAAAAAATTGTTTTAAGCTTTTAGTACAGAAAATTATATGTTTTGTGTAAAAAAACAATATAATGGACCTTTGGATCTGTAAATGCATTTTTTTTTCTTCTCGATTTCCACAATTTGCAAATAGTGAAAAATAAAATAATCTAAAAGTTTTAAAATTATTTAATTTACTTTTTAAATTCTGTAATTATTATTTTTTTTTGTAACTTACTGTTCTACCAATGATTCACTAATTCGATAAATTTATACCAAACGTTGAAATATTAGCATCATTACAAAAAAAAACTTTTACATGGGATCAGGGTTCAAGATAACTCTCCTAGTCCCCTAAAAAGAATATGGTCTTCTAATATATAATTTTTATTAAATCGCTACCAACGGATACTTGTTGCTAATTGTTTGCTTACTTGAGGAACGCATGATGGTATAGAAGGATCGATACAATTATGATCGATGAACTAATTGCCACTTCTAATGGAATTATTTTATTAGAAAACTTGTTTCGAATGCTAAACATTCATTTTTAGTTCTGAGGAGATATCTGTTAGATATCCTTAAAACTGAAGATAGATGTTGAGCATTCGAAACTAGTTTTTTAATAAAATAATTACAATAGAAGTGGAAATTTATTTATCAATCCTAATTTTATTTACATTTATTAAATGAACATACTTTAAACAGTTAAAAATATCAATAAATAAATAAAACTTATTATGATTTTAATTATAATAAATTAATATTATATAAAGTAACCCATTATTAAGGTATGGACTTTTAATTTATGAATTAAATGAACGTTTATTAATTTAGATTGCACTAGGTCTACTTTATTTTAAAATAACCAATGAATTAAATGAAATATAGTTATTAATTTTATATCAATTGAATAAAATTTACACAAAATAGTTTGACGAATAGATTTTTCACCTGCGATTCGCATCGGTTCTGGTCTAACAATAGAAATTCTAGATGCATCTAAATGTGACCTAGGCCAGAAATCGATTGTGCATTGTATGTTGTGTTTACAAGGTTGGGATAATTGCTTGAAATGGAAGTTAAATGTTATTTCATTTAATCCCAGTCCAACAAGTTAATTTGTTGGTACTAAAATATAAAAAAAAGTATAAACATACATATAAGCAAGTTTATTTTATTTAAACTAGATATAGGGAGATATTAATAAATAGCTGATCCGCTTCGTGCATTAGTCGTTTGAAAAAATAGTTCAGGAAAATTAATTTTCATCAGCTTCTATCAGTGATTATAGATTTGTGTATTGAGTAAGCCAGATCCCAACCACCTTTTTTTTATTTATTTATGTAGATCAGTTGTGATATATTCTTAGTAATTTGGGATAAAGAGAAAGTAGAAGGCAAAACTTACAAAAAGAGATCATCTCATTCGTTGAAATGGTACGAACTCTATTGATTACTAGCATTCCCCATTGTGGCTACTCGCCCACTCTTGTAAGAAAAGTACTTAAATATTTCAACTATTAATTGAAGTTTTATTTAATATCGTTGAAACTGCACTGATTGGGTGTTTGAAGATTATGTGAAAGCGTAGATGGACAATTTTTAATTTAACTATAAGTTGGTAATCCAGATGGGGTGAGACTATTAAGGAACTCTTGCGGATAATGGACTCCATTATCAGTGCTTACAACTAATTATAAGAATCATATTTTTACACGCAACATCAAAAACCAAAAAATTTTCATTTTGATGTGTTAATCATTTTTATTCAACAGTAATAATTTTACTGATTTCATATAGTTGGATTTTAATTTATAACCATAAATGAATATGACAGTGCTCCAAACCTCGTTTTTGCCACTAAACATTGCAAATTTAAATTTTTATTATTTTAAATTGTAATTATCACCAACAATGCTACTTCTTAGAACTATGAATATTATGTAGTTAAAATTTTGTTCAGATGGGTTCAGAAAATCTACCAATTTATTGCTAGCGCAATTCTGCAACAGAGTTTACAATGTTAACTGGATGTTTTAATAACGATAACTAGGTCATCTTCTTTTCAGACGCCTCGGAAAATTATCGGGAATAGAGTAGGAAGCAAGTTGAGAAGCTTGTGGATTTAAGTGGTAATGGAGCTTACTATGAAAGAGTAGGTATCTGGTTTGGGCTAAATTTGCAACACATGGAACATTAAGATCTTCATGGATAAGTTTATTGGTGACGATGTAAGGGGCATTTAGGATTTTTCGAAGGATTTTGGATTGTAAGGATTGGATACGAGATGAATTGAATGGTTTAGTAGAGCCCTAAAGCTCAACTCTGTACGTCCAAATAGGTCTAATCACAGTCATGTAAATAAATCTTTGGTAATGAATTGGGAGATTTGATCGTTTGTCTAGTAAATGTTAAAGTAGTCTGCAACGACGAGCAGTTTCTTTTTCGCTTTAGTCTTGTATGTGGATTCCAAGTAAGACGTTTGTCCAAGTGGAGTCCTAGGTAGCGGATCTGTTCAACAGGAGTTAGTGGAATATCATTTAAGGATACTGTACGACAGGAAGTCGTAGGTTTACGAAGGGTAAAGGTTATTTGGTGAGAAGACAATATATATATGAATACCAATGCATTCTTTTATAAAAGTACAGAGAGACGCAAAATATCTTTAATCATAAATGTAAAGAACCTTTGGCATTTTTATCCTCTCAAATATGAATTAATAAATCGAATTGTGTTTTGTAGTTATATTATATCTTATATGTTAAAGGTAATAAGCGCTATTTGCTGTTTGCAAATTTATAATTGAATAATTATTATTTTATAACAGAATTGGTTTGCATTCTTAGCTTCCCTATGCATTATTTTTTGTATTGTAATTTATTTTAAAATCAAGAATCAAAAATTTTGGTACTGACACATCATTAATTCTAATCATCCTCTCCCTTCCCTTCTCCCAGATCGAACTATGAAGGTCACATGCAATATTTACGAAGTTAGATTCTTTCGAATTAAGAGACATGTCCAGCAGTCTTGCTGAGTCCATGGTTGCGATTCGAGTGGCATGGCATAATCGAATAACACTGGATGGAATCGAATTTTCTCTCAGCATGGTCCTGAAATGGGATCTTAACAGTTGTGTAGCGTGGAAGGGCTTCGCTATATAACAGATGGGCCTAGATGGCATTTTAACATTGCCTGAAGTAGTACTTGCAGGCTCTTGATAAGGTATTTTTTATTTTTTAAGAAAATAAGCAATTTTATAGAATACATATTATAAGCTGTCTCACTCAAGGACAGTAATACAATATGCGCAAAAATGAAATAAAACATATATATTTAATACATAAAATAAATACTTATATAAAAAATAATATATAAATAAGCATCCCAGGAAAATCTGAACCAAACTTTTCCTTAGACTTATGGGCAAGCCAGGCTCAAAGAAATCCCAGCGCTGGTATCTCAGTTGTGTCACTATTGTTAGGTAAAAGTTTATTTTCGACGCAACAGTCCTAGTTTTAATGTATTTTTTAACATCTATTTTTACGATTTTCTTTTTTTTAATACTTGTATTTCATCAAACAATTAAATAATTTATTTTTTTTATTTTAATGTTGTTATGACGAACCATCAGTTGAAGCTTTCTTTCCATTCTTTCCAATATTGAGGTGGCTGTCATGTGCCATGTGGCTGTCATGAGACCCTAGATTATTCTCCAGAAAAATATTTTATATTAAAAATCTTTAAATTTTATTTTCTATTTTTTTCCGATTTCATTACTGTTTATAATCACAAGAAAAATGTAAAACTGGCCAACTTCGTCAATTATAGTCTATAGAAGCGAATTTTAACTCATTATATATCAGACGTTGTTTTATACTTTATATATATATATATTTTAAAAATTATTATCGGCATTCATAAGAGTACAAATAATTTTTTAAAATACGTGAAACTACAAAATTGTCTTAAAATCGTCTAATTTTATCTCTTTTTTTGGGGGGGGGATGCCTAAATTACCACAGACGCCAATATATTGATGAATTGTTGGAATTAAAAGGTTTCTGAAGAGTCTGGACAGCTTATAAAAACATTTAGAAGCCTTCTAAACTTCGAAAAGTCTTCATAATTCTTTAAGGGACCGTCGATCATTCAATTATTGGCTCAGAGATCAGCTCTGATGATTGAAAATTATGACCTACTTTATTTAAGTTCGTATTCTACCAATAAATGCCCATGATATAAACTAAGTCGAACCATAACAAATTATCTATCAATAGTACTAACTATAGATCACCGTTAAATACCACTGTCACCTAACTCGGTACAAAAGTTCGACAAGAAAAATACATTTTATTATATATTAAATATTAAATATATTTAGAAACAATGGTATTAATGTACAAACTATCAGATAAATACTGCAGTGAATAATAATTATTACATTATGCCACGAAGGCTAAACCCATCTTCAATATTTTTATTGGTTTTATTTCTACTAAACCAATACAATTCATCTCGTATCTAATCATTGCAATCGAAAATCCTTCAAAAAATCATAAGTGCCCCTTTCTCTGTCATCAATAAACTTATCCATAAAGATCTTTATGTTCCATATGTCGCTAAGTTAGCCCAAACCAGATACCTAATCCTTTCATAGTAAGCTCCATAACCACTCAAATCCATTAGTTTCTCAACTTGCTTCCCACTCCATTCCCGATAATCGTCCGAGGCGTCTGAAAAGAAGATCGCCTAGAAATCATCTGGTGTAGACTTTTATTGAAGTGCTGAGTAGTTCTTTTCAAGTTATTACATGCCTTTGTAATCGTAATCAGCTCATTTCATTGATGTACATATTTGTATAGTAGTAAATTTCAATTAATTGATATGTAGAAATATGTTTATATATGTTTTCTTTTTTATTTCCGTGTTAATAAATATAGAATATCTTTATTTTATTTTATTTTTTTTTACCCTCTTTTTCGAGCTAATATAGCTAAAATTCGGACTCAGCAACCCAAATTAAGAAAAGTAAACAATTGAAAATTTGTTTCTGTAATTTCTAAGATTCCTATATTTTGTTTTTGTATTTTATCAATTTATATAGTTTCCTCTTTACAATATCTACTTTAACAAACTTGTAGTGATTAGTAAGTTGTCTAATAATTATGTGCCAAGAGACGAAGCCAAACTCTTGATCACTCTTAAGCAGCATCAACGAGTCTTGTAATTTGGTAGTTCGGAAGGAAAAAAATATATTACGATACATTAAATATTAAATATATTTAAAAAAATAAATAAAAAATACGATGGTGAATAATTTGAAAATTTTATGTTTATATTTAACATTAATCATTTATTCAGCTATAATTTAGTTAGACGCTGAGTCTGAATTTTTAATTTAAAAGGGATGTCCATTTTGAAAATGTCCACAAAAAATATGCTGTACTTTGATTAGCTACTAAATGGAAAAAAAAACTCCTTAGAAAATATTTCATATAGGTTTTATAACATTTCATTTTTATTTTTTTATATTCACTTTTTCCTGGTGAAAAAGTTGTAATTCCGCAATAAAAACATTCCAGAAAAAAAAAAAACTGATTCAAAGAACCTTTTTTTCCTTTATTTTATTCAGTTTACATATACTACGAGTCTATGTATATATGTATTTCTCCCTTTTTTTTTTTGAATTTTTTAATATTATATATTTTCCTCTTTACCATACTTTTGATTACATTTCTGTTTTATAGTTAAATGTTTTTATTTAGATATTCATTTTTTTTATTATGCCCTAATGTGTTGTGATCAATAAAAAAGCTATGTTCATTGAGAGGAAACTAATAATTAGTTGATGGTCTCACCATTCTCTAAAAACAAAAAATAAAAAATCGGTAATAATAATAAACAAGAATATATCTTCAGAATCACCTACCGAAATTTAGGGAGATTAATTTTCCATTTTTAGTGGTACAATAAAACTGGTTAATGTATACAATATCAGAGAAATAAGAAATTAGAAGGAGAAAAAAGTTTCCCTTATTCTTTTTCATGAAAAGCGAGTACGAGGAGGCTAGATTTGCATTTCCAAGTTAAAAAGAAATGCTTCGTGCGGTAATTATATTAGGGTTACTGAACTGGCATTAAATCTTAGCTCTCTCCCCCCAGATAAAGTTTATGCAGAACTTTTTTTTCAACTTTTTCCGATTTTTATTTTTCAATTTTTTTTAAGGATGTACTGTAGCTACATTATTTACAAGGTGAATCGACGGCGAGAAAAAAATAATTATATCTTCTTTACTTAAAAAAAGAAAATTTTTAAAACATATATTTTTTTTAAAATATTTAGTAACGATTTCTATCCCCGGATAGAATGAATCCTTTCATACAATATATAAAATAAAAATAAATGACAAGAAGAAAAAAAAAAAAGCCTTAACTATACGATATATAAGAATATAGTATATAAATTAGAAGAAAGAAATAAAAAATATATATATATTAAAAGTTAAACATATAATTTTACTTTATGTACAAAATATACAGGAATCTTCGAACCAAGCCTATCCCCCAGTTATGAAGGGACAAGCCAGGTCCAAAGAGATCCCAGTACTACTCTATCATCGCCACTCATATGAAACCCAATAGAGGCTGAGTGAGACAGACCCTCAACTTACCAGGACTCCATGTCAAATTTTACAATAGGTTTCGAGGCCACCTCCTTTTTATCTAGCGAAGATTATATCTATGAATTGTATAGGATAGGAATTAGGATAATTTTTTTTTTTTTAAATACAACTTACCAGACTAAAACGACGAGAAACTACCTTTCGTTTTCGACTTCTTTAACATTTATTAGACCAACGTTCAAACCTTCCGCTTAATTTGAAGAGACTCATTTACATGTTAGTAATTTGAGCTATTTGGATATACGGAGTTAAGCTTTGGGGCTCGATTAAACCACCCAATTAGCCTCTATTTCATTCCTTGCCAATCGAATAATCCTCAATGCTCTTTATGCGTAATGATCTAAATTTCCCATATGTTGCTAAATTGGCCGAGATCAGATACCTATCCTGCCATGATAAGCTCCATGTTCAAAGTCTCGCAGGGTGCTTCCCATTTTATTCCAGATAACCCTCCAAGACGTCTGAAAAGAAAATGGTCTCGGGACTCTCTAACATAGAGCTTTTATTGAAATGCTACCTATAGTTAGTTGCTTTACAAGCAATTTACATGCCATTGTGAGCATTTTCTTCACATTTACTATATGTGTTTTAATTTTATAGTATACAGTTGTTAATTACAATAAACAGTTAAAAAAGCAAACAATAAATAAAAAACATAAGATACATCCAATAAATTTAGGTAGCTTTTAGGAGAAGAACTTATCCTTGGTAACAATCCAAAAACATTTAAACTATGTTAAAAGTTCATTGAAATATTATGGAGGATAGAGTACTTCAGGATGCTATTGAATGTTAAAAAAGCTCTTCCATTTTACTGGGGCAGGACTGTGTTCTTTTTTTTAATGATGAATCAAGTATTGAATGTATATATCGTCGCAGATTGGTTAATATGGCATTAAGAATTGCAGTAAGAAGAATTGCAGTAAGTAAGAATTGCAGAAAGAATTCTGAACTGGACATGTGGAGAATTAAATGATTTATTTAAATATTAAATTTCAATAAATAATCCCCTAAATAAATAATATCAGATCACATAGGCCAGAACTCAATTGTCGAATGTTACAATAGATCACGAGACCACTGCTAATATTTTTTATATTATTAAAATTTTAAATTTTAAATTGAGTTAAATACATAAAATATATAAAACATAAAATTCAAGAAGTCTCATTGATCTTGACAGTGTTTCTACCTGAATTGTGAACAATAATTAGAGAATGGGTGTCTCAAGTCCTTTAGTAAGCCGAAAATGGAATATCGGAATATTTTGATAGCATGGTTGTATTACATACATTTAGCAACATATATAATGAATGAAAAAAAAAATTTACATATGAAATTATTTTTAAAATTGAACTACACCCAATTGTATCTGTCTTAACCCCTCTGATTACGACCTTATCGGGAATGGGTACCTTTAGCAAACCTTTTGTTTTCGTTTTAAACTTAAAATTACATTTTACCCTTTCGGTAACAATGACCTTTTTTAATCACCATAAAGTAATTTAATAAATTAACATAAGTGATTTCAATAAATTACATAGTATTTTTTTTTTGGAAAGGGAGGGGATTTATAATTAAGTGCATTTGTTTTCAGCATTTTTTTTTAAATAACTTGAATTCATATGTTTACGAAATAACTTGTACAAAATTATTAGGAATTTTTTATTTTGTATATTTTACTAGAAATTCACTATAAGTTATTCGCGTCCGGTGCACACATTTATTTTAAATTATTTGATCTGTTTGTAAATAAATTTAAAAAAATACTTTAAAATAAATTATGTGTATAATAATTAGTTCAAAGTTATAAAAGATTTTTTTAGGTTTTATTAATAATGATTAAATAACTATTTTATATTAACGAAGAGAAAAGTTATATTTTATGAAGGCTTCCAAGTAAGGGAAAGCGTGTTTATTTTGAATGGAAAAGTACTACAAAGCATTTATTCCTGGAAAAATGCTTTATGTTAAAGGAACATAATTGGTTTTCGATTATAATACTTGTGTTGAAAATACAAAAACATTGATGCTTTGGGTGATCAGATTAAAAAAATAATACTGTATTTATAATTGTTTATGTAAATAATATAACGAACATGCATTTGTTATTTTACATGTTTATAGATCAATATTTTCTTATTGATTGTTTTTTTTTTAATTTTGCCGAATACAATAGCGTAAAATAAAAATGCTTTTTATAGCATATTAAACTGCATATTTTAGTACTTTTATGGCATACTAAAATACAGTAAGCACTTCCTCATCCGGTTTTTTTATTAACCGGCCCTCTCAAACGTCCAAAGTATTAACTTGAGAGTTACTACAATTTTTTTCTTGAAAAAAAAAAAAAAAAAAAAAAAAAAAAAAGCAACGGTGATGTGTATTGGGATGGCAAATAAGTCCGTTTGGTTTTTTTGTGGGTGAAATGAAACTCTGTGTATAATTGACATCAAATTAATTTTAATCTACAATATATTCACCATTATTTAGTATAACTTGATCCCATTTTTCAACCAATTGCATAATGCCACGTTAATAGATCGTCTGAGATTTATAGTCAAAAAACAAATCCAAGTGGTTTTTGATTTCCTGTTCGTTTTGGAATTTCTTTCCATTCATGGAGTTCTGCAGAGACCGGAATAAGTGGCAGCCACTTGGAACTAGATCTTGTGAATACAGAGGATGGGACAAAAGTTCCCATCCAGAGCTTAATAATTAAATTGCGAGTGGCCAACCTTGCGTTGTCTTGGTGGAAAACAACACACTTTCGATTTCAAAGTTCTGGGCACTTTTTTTTAATTGATTGATCCAACTTTGTTTATTGCGAACAGTATAGAGTTTAGTCAATTTTTTGTCCTGATGGCAATAGCTCGTTTCAATTTCTTGTGGGCGACCAGACCGTGGAACGTTATTGATGTCAAAATTCCTTGAACGAATTTCGGCAAAATAATTATGACAGATGCGTTCGAATAAGGAATCATCCCCATAAACACTGCAATTTTTTTTATGTGCTTCTGAAGCACGGTTACCTTTATTAAAATAGTACAGCAAAATATGCCGATAATGAATATTTTTTTCCATGTTCACAGTGCAATAGCAATCACAATACCAAACTAATGTAAACAATAATTTGCAAAAATTTTTGTTGAAATATTACAAACAGAGTAAACAATCCACCTTAGGGATTAATTCATTACGATATAAAAATAAATAGAAAAACCGAAAAGACTTATTTGCCAACCCAATAATTTCCTTTTTCTTACACATCATATTTTTCACTTAAAGCATATTAAAAACATTCTTTTTATTATAGATTTTTTTTAACCTCACATTACGCAAACGGTAGAAGGATTTGTTTCCTGATTATGTTATGTTTTTTATAATTATCATGGATTATTTCTGTTATACGGTGGTATCGGCCTCTTTGAGAACAGATAAAGAGGAGTTTACTATAATTTTGTTGCACATAGAACCCGATCTTAATAAATAAAAAACATTTGAGTATATCGTCCTTGAAAGAAACACAATAAAACAACAAATAGTTCTCAATTTGTACACAATCCCTCAAAAAAGGCAAACTCACAAGCCATTCTTTAGGCTACTCTATACGCTGGGGTTTACATGAAGGCATACTTCCACACTAAAGGCCTTGAATGCCAAACTGAGCTTGTGGGCGGAGGAACGGGAATTGAGATTAAACGGGAACGAAATTTTACCCTGAGGAATGATGGGCCCGAAATTCAGTTTGGATCCTCTTGTCATAGCTGTGTGTTCTAATATGCATTTATATTTTTTCTAATCACAAATATGTGGTATGATTACTATAATTTTTCGTTTTCAAATACAAAATATTAATTATACAAAACTATTAAAATAAAAGCATTTGTACATTTTAAAAGTACTATCAGACCAACTAGCAACCAATTCAAACAAATTTGTCGGGAAAAAAAAACCCAAGTTAGTTTATTTTATATTACTTTTAATACAGAAATTTTAAAGTTGGCACAATTTGTATGAATGAAGAGAAAAAAATCTATTTTTTCGAACCAGTAATGAAAATTGGAATTGGAAAACAAATGACAAGATAACAAAAATTTAAAATTAAAAGTAAATTCATACCCTAAAGATTTTTATTTGTTTTTAATTAAGCCATTTTTTTAATGATAATTTAAGCATGAGTCAATTAATTTGTTGAATAAAGCTCAGACGTTATTTATTTATTAACAAATCTATGAGGATAGTTTAATCTATAATTTAAAAATTCGTATTCATAAAGGAATTAAATGCATAGATATTAAATGTGTGCAGTCAAGAGATCACAATAATATTGTATTGATTCATAATTTAATATATAAATTAAATTAAAAAACATACGTTATAAATTACTACAATTATATTTTGATTTCTTGACTCCACGCCCCAACATCCTAATTTCATGTATACTTCTACAGTCAACTATATTACATTAATATTTTTTTTTTAAAGTTTTAACAAAAAAAAATGTATTGTTATTTAGAGAAAGAAATAGGAGGATACCACGTTCCGAACTCAGAATATAATTTAAATTTTTATTTTATTGTCTTTTTCATTATTTTGTTCTTAGCTTCAATGGCTCATTTCACTGAAATATAAATAAATATAAATTGATTTTTTTTTCCAATATAGAATCAATTAAAATAAAAAATAAAATAAAAATGAAAATGAAGAATTATAAAAACTATTATTATTAAAAACCAACAATGAGACATTTTTTGAGAAATAAATACTTATTAGTACTTTTTAATTCAAAATGAAAATATTTCTCCGTACTTGGCAGCCTACATTTAGTATAACTTTTTTCTTATTTAATAAATAATACAGTTTGAATTATAGTTAATAAAGCCTAAAATTCTAAAATTATAGTAAATATTATTTTAAGTTATTAATTTAACGTTTAATTTATTAATGTACTTTTTTGTTTTATTTATAAAAAAAAAAATAAAGTATTTAAAATATGCATAGTTCTGAAATTTTAGTTAAATATGCAACATACAAAATGGCCCAATGATATAGAGTTATTTCTTATAGCTAAAAATATATCTACTTACTTATAAATCACAATAAAAAATACTGTATAATTTATTGAAATCTCTTATATGTATTAGTTTATTAAATTACTTCATGGTAAAAAATAAAGGTCATTGTTATCCATAGGGTGAAATGTAATTTTAAGTTAAAAAAAAAAAAACTCTTAAACACAATCCCATATCCCAAACCTTCAAGAATGGTGTCAAAAATGGAAAATCAAAATAAATCCAAACAAATCCCACCAAATAATGTTTATCCTAGGTCGTAAACCTACGACTTCCTGTCTTACAGTATCCTTTAATAATATTTCACTAATCCCTGTTGAATAGATTCGCTACCTAGGACTCCACTTGGACAAAAGTCTAGCTTGGAATCCACATACAAGACTATAACCACCAGAAACTGCCCGTCGTTACTATTTCAACATTTACTAGACAAACGTTCAAAGCTCCCAATTAATTACAAAAGACTCATATACATGACTGTGATTAGACCTATTTGGACATATTAAGTTGAGCTTTTGGGCTCCTAAACCATCTAATTCATTTCGTATCCAATCCTTACAATTTAAAATCCTTCGAAAAATTCTAAATGCTTCTTTGTTTGTCACCAATAAACTTATCCATAAAGATCTGAATGTTCCATATGTTGCTGATTTGCCCCAAACCAGATACATATTCTTTCATAGTAAGCTCCATATTCACCCAATTCCACTAGTTCCTCAACTAGCTTCCCACTCTATTCCCGATAATCCTCCGAGGCGTGAAAAGAAGATGGCCTAGAGACCTTATAGTGTAGAGTTTTTATTAAAGTGCTACTGATGAGCTGTTCTTATCAAGTTTTGAGATGTAATTGTAATTATTATCAACACTTCTACTTGATGTACATATTTTGTACAGTTTAAATTTCAATAAATTGATTGAATTTGAAAAAAAAAAAATTAAATCCAAGATCTCTTTCCTATGAAATTTTAAAAAAAGGTTATTTAAAAATTATTAAATGCCATTTAAACTTATTAACTAAGAAAGCAATTACCTTTAAGAAATCAGCTGATTTCTAGTTTTTTTTTAAATTTCTGGCGAGGGCTTTTCTGGAACCGACCGTGGCAATTAATAGGGCGAAAACTTGGCAGTTATTTCCCTAAATGAGTTTCAAGAAATAAAACGAGTTCTTTTGCTCGGGAAATTCAGTCTGTTTTCCTTCGATTACCGCCGCACTATAACACTTCAGTCCCCGATAATAAACAGTGTACAACTTAATTAGACACACAACACTAATTAAATGGCTCAATCGGAATGGGTTTAATTTTTTTTTTTTTCACCGTGACGCTAACGATGAAATAAAGCAGGGATTTGGCGGCCTCATCTTAATTTTAAGGATTCTCTCTTCATATTCTTCATCCATTTTATCATCTGCCTTTTTTCTTCTCAAGTGTTCTTTCTTCAGGGCACTAAATAAACTTCTTTCTTCTTCGGCTTCGTCACTAATTATCATCGTAATGTTATAAGGACTGTTTTTAATAGCTTTTACTTGATCATACACTTTATTACAGAAGGCTGTTAACTCTGAATTAACTACAAAATTAAGAATATTTTAATTATTAAAACATACTAATGAATTCTGAACATAATTAATTCTCCTTAAGAAAAAAACAAAAAAAAAAAAAACAGTTCAATTTAGGAAATTTTAATCTTTAAATTATTCTTTCTGACATCCTTGTCAATATAGCGTCTTTATCTGTAACAAAAAAAATTATCCATGTCAAAAATATAAACTAATAAATATGTAAACGTTAATTTTATTATTAAAAGAAAAAATAGATTAGTTATTAAATGAACACATTTGTTCAATTCACTCCAAAATCTTTAATGGATATATAGATGTTAAACTAATCATTCATCATATTTAAAAAATTAAATACAGTTTATTTTTTAATTTCTAATAAGTTTTTTTTTTTTTTTTTTTTTTTTTTTATTGTACATAAGCATAACATTATCCTACATAAATTCAATCTATACTATTAAATATTTCGTCATTGTTACACTGACATACAGATCAGTGTATTTTATTTTTTTAATTTGTTACAAAAATTCAGTTTTAGATTCCATTTCAACTAATTTTATGTAATCGTTTTTGGTTTATTCTACATAACCCAACATTTATATTACATATATATATATATTGTTGGTAATGTGGTCAGCATCCACCCTCAACCACCAGGGAACTCGGCTCCTTTGATTTAGTTCAGTGCCTTACCCATTGAGCTACATTTGTATAATATTCTTGAGCAACGCATGTTGGAGGATCAATTTAATAAGGATTGATCAAAAATTTTTAATTGAACTGGAATTTTTTTTTTTATTTTAAGACTGGCTTCAAATGTAGAACATTTATCATAAGTTTTAAAATCATAAAAAAAAAAATATCATCGCTTTGATCAAAATTAATTCTAAATATATATTACATATCAGACTTAAAAGGCCAGTAGCTGCTCTTCATTTCCGACTACTTTAACATATACTAGACCAGAGTTCAAAGCTTCCAATAAAATTATAAAATACTCATTTACTAGGTAATTAGACCCATTAAGACATACTTAACACCGCATTGTAATCATCATGTATACAGTTGTAGTTAACTTTGGGAAAAATTCCAAAAATTTAACATTGGATATATTTCAGATATCTGTTAGATCTCCTCAGGTGAGTACCAATGTATTTGATTTCTTGCCTTAAATTTTTTTTAAACTTTCGTATATATATATAATCCTGAGTGCTGATGTTTTAAAAGTTGTGTATATTTTAGAACTCAAGATGAATGTTTATTCGATACTAGTTTTCAAATAAAATAATTCTAATAGAAGTGGAAATTCATCAATCCTAATCATATATTATTTTATTATTTATTTTAATTACTTTCGTTCCATTGATTTCATTTAATTTCTCTTTCTTATTATTGTGAATTTATATTCCATAATTCTCTGCAATTTTTATATTTCATATATTACATTTTATATTAACCTATAACTCAAATCTAAACATCAATTTATCTATGATTTCAATATTTTACTACTTGTATTGATAGAAAATAAATACTTACTAATATAACCTAAAAATAAAATAAAAAAATGAACCTTGACACAATTATTTTTTTTTCAATATGCAAATAAAAGACGAAAATACAAAAGTGAGGCTTGGAATTAATCTTTGTTTGCCTTCAGACCAAATCGATACAATTAATTCCTGAATATCACTTTTTTTTCGAATCAGTCTGTAATGTCAATATTTTTAAAGGATAAAGCAAACATTATGCATGTTCACGTCAGCTAAATCAATGGAAACTTTGTGTAATCCGTAAACTCGTTTTGATCCAGTAAATATATTAATATTAAAATCTTACCACACTTTTTTTATATTTTATGATTAAATTTATTTAAATCTATCCATTAAATTTATAATTTTGTTGCTATTAAATATATCGTCATTTTGAGACGAATGGTCAGAAAAACATTATTTAAACAAAATACCCTTTATATAAAATAAAATAATTTTGTAAGTTGTAAATTATTTGAGTTAAAATAGAAAGCATTTTTTTATTTTATTTTTATTTTGATAAATACAATCTTTCATTGTTGAAAACAATAAATATTATTGCTATAGTTTCATATTCTGACCATTTAAGTTGATTTAAATCTACTTGAAATAAATATTTATTTTCTAATATATTCACTCTTTAAAATACTTTAAATAATTTATTTTATAAAAACAAAACATTTTTACTCCTCTACATTGCTATTTCAGTTGATCTTTATATTATTGGATTAAAATAATTGATAAACCTAGTTTTAAATCAACAAAATTTTCAACAGGAATAAGCTTGTAATCTTTTCTTTATAAATATGTTGATCATATTCACTACAATTAAGGCTAGCATAAACTTTATGAATTTGAATTACTTAAATTTTCAATAATATATTCGATCAAAATATTTTCGAAGTAATCACCATTTTTGACTCTATTAATTAGTAAAAATGGGTCTTGATATTTCATTCCGCACATTTGTCTATTTAAAAATGTTTTTCTAATTTTTGAAGCTCCCATTTTAACAAAGTATGGGCCATGAAATTTAGAATTCAGATGATTAAATACCTTGTTATTTTGAGGTTGATTCGCAAACGAGAATATTCGTTCAAAGGATTTTCGAAGTTGAAAATTATTTGAGCTGAAAGCGGAAGGAGTAATGTCTAATACTAATTGTAAGTACTAATCAATACTATCTAATTTTTATTTATTATTTTTTTTTTTTTGTATTTGTAAGTTTACTATCAATAAACATACAATCAAAAAGTAACTTTCTAACAATAATCGTTGACTCGTCCGAAAATTTGATACTTAAAATTTTCTTTCCATTTACATAATGTACCAATTTCTTGATCTACAATATCATTTAAGATTGCACTATTCCCGGCTAAACAAATATTCAATTCTAAGACACTTAAAATCGATTAAGAAAAACTACCACAGTTTAATTTATTAGTATTAAACATACTAAAGCCGTCTAATTTAAATTTCATCTAACAACTACGCCAAATAATGTAACCAGCATTATTCCTCGGTATTTTTGAATGAAAGTAACGAAGCGAGTTCAATACAATGATAATAAGTTCTTGAACAAAATTCAATACTATAGTTTTGAAATCTGAACGTGCGAAATTACATTTAAGAATGACTACAATCGGTTTTCAAGTTACCTAAACCGGCGTCCGATTTCAGAATTCTAATATATAATTCTGATTTTTACAAATGTTGGCTAAATCACTAGTTTTAATAGTCAAAGGAACTTGTTGATTTAAAAAGAAATTCCGTTGATACAGTTTGTAATATGACATCTTTGGTTATAGACCTAGATTCTTAAAATTTTATTCTATTGAATGTAAAATTGGCAAATACACTAAGCATCCCTTAAAATAAATGTTTTTATATATATATATATATATATATATATATATATATATATATATATATATATATATATATTTTTTTTTTTTTTTTTTTTTACAAAGAACTAAAGATACTACTTATGGGCTTACTGTACCGGTTATGGTCATAGCCAAGACTAGTTATGGTCATGCGGCAAAATAATCTTTGAACAAATGTTTTTAATAATTTATAAATGAGTATTAATTAATGAACAACTAGAATAATAAAAATGATCTAAATTCTAATACAAAGCAGTCTAACAAAAAAGTAAAATATATATTTAAAAACACAATGACTCGATGCACTCATTCACAAACTTTGTAGTTACTTATTAGTTTAAAAATCCGTCATGAAATGGTAGTTGAAAATGATTTAAAACAACTATTTATCATAGTATAATTTATAGCTCCATTTCGTGTTGATTTTTCTACATAAGCAGTAACGGCATACAATATGGTAATCATCCCCCCTAAAAAATAATGAATTAAAAGAAACTGGAATGCATTTTTTGTAAATTATCTTTTTTTGACATTTCCAGTTTTCTTACACAGCAGTATCCATCCGCGAAGTACAGAATATAACTAACTATATTAACTAGTAATGATCACTTAAGAGACCTAAGGTCAAACATGACCATTACTAGGAAGCGATGTAGTATTTAAGTTTTAAAATGGCATTATCAAATGAAGAAAATTCTATTTGTTTTACATTAGTGGCAGAAAGAACGTTTGCAACACCAAACAAAATTAAAAACGAATAAGGGTGACGTATATCTCGTATTTTTATACACCGGTTATGGTCAGTTCAAAGAAGCCTGAATTCTAATGAAAAGCTCCTTAACTCAAGAACTAAATATTAATGAGGCAATTTCACAATAATTCCTTAAAAATGCTCACTTTTGAAACTGATGTTATAAAAACAAAAAGAGGTATTATGAGAATTTTATTTTTTTTAATGGCTACTGAAAGTGGATAGGAGAAGAGCTCAGCGTTGTTTTTGATAAAGCAGGTGATGGATTATAAAAGGAATTTTTTACATAGTTTTAAAGAGGATATATTATTATGAGCGGATTTTACGCCAAGAGGACTAGACGGGAAGAAACCACTTCACAAGAAGGTTTATTTTTACATTATGGCTATTCACTGAAAGCTTGCTGGCAATAAAGGAGAGAGAGTTTCTATTTTTTTTATAAGTAAACGAATCTTAAATTATTTTCAGAAACATTTCTCCTGGTGGTATCACAAATGTATGGATTAGACGCTTATCACAGCGATAATTGTATTAGCCTGCCCATAACTGGTCCGGTGACCATAACTAGTGATATCCTATCGCGGAATCTGAAAACTATGTAAGAAAAAAAAATTTTGTTTGGTTGACTGCTTGATTTTCGGCATTCGGTTGAGTCAAAAACTGATA
Source organism: Euschistus heros (assembly GCA_003667255.2). NCBI lineage: Eukaryota > Metazoa > Arthropoda > Insecta > Hemiptera > Pentatomidae > Euschistus > Euschistus heros. The sequence continues at coordinate 250,693 of RCWM02000129.1, forward strand.
TGTACAATTTTTTTTATGTTTACTATAAAGTCATAATTATTGACTGGAATAATTAATAGGTCTAATTTTTTTAAACGATTAATGTTTATAAACAAAAAGCAATTGATGAATAAACGTAAAAAAAACAAGAATTGACATTTAAATTTTGAAATAAATGTGATTTAAAAGGTTATAGCTATTTTTTTGGTAATGATGTAATGGAGATTTAGAGACTCATCATATATGAAATTTAAATCACGAATTCGGCACTTTATTCTATCCAAGAAATTCCATTGTTTTTTTACTTCGCATAAATATACCGCTATTAATAAAAAACTAATTCATAGTCTTTTTGATTTTAGTTTAAGAAAAAAACATAATAGAAATTTGCATGATCAAAATCACAGCTACATCGAAAAAATATCACGCCTTAAATCCGAAGAGAATTATTTCAGTTTTAGTATTCATCAGAACTAATAGAATTATCATTTCCATTAATACTTCTTTGAAAAATATTTTATTCACGTATAATGTTACCAGAACGGAACTTTCTTTGTATTTTTTATTATTTACTATTACTGTATTATTATTAGGAATGATTAGCAAATTTTAAAGTATTATTATTTTTTTTTATTTTTTTTTGCAGGAAAAATATTGCAGAAACTTAATGAGTAATCTCAAGGAAGGAAATTATAATAATAGATTAAAACAACAATAAAAAAAAGTTTAACAATGAAAATGAATACTAAAAATGTAACGATTGATGATGAGCAAAAAATTAACATATTATATAATTTCATTACAAATGTTATTAAGCTTAGAGCATTCCTTTTGAACGAATAATGACATAACACCCAAGAGGATTAGTAACAAAAACAATTTACATTGTACAATTTAAATTGTTTACTTGTAAATAATAAAACCACTAAATTAAGTAAGAAACTATATTATATTAAAAAATATTGTTAATTTAGAAATTTTGTTTTATATATCTAAAATCAAATTGATCTGTATTTAATTTTCTTGTAAATATGTACCTATATATGTGTATTTTGCTGTATAAATGTAACTAGATTGGCCTAACTCTATTGTAACAAGCGTAACGCTTATCCAATAAATAATTTCATTTGAATACTAAAAAAAAAAAAAAACATTCAAATATATATATATATATATATATATATATATATATATTTTATATATAATATATATACAATATAATTTTATTAAATAGAATTTGTTGAAGGCGTGAATAAACTATGTTCAGATCATAATTAGGATTGACATTTTTTCTAGAATTCTGCAATTATGATGAGACTAATTCGGAATTCCTTTCTAAGAATTTTTTTTTTTTTTTTTTTTTTTTTTTTTTTTTTTTTTTTTTTTTTTTTTTTTTTTTTTTTTTTTTTTTTTTTTTTTTTTTAAATAATTAGTGAATTCAGTTTAAGACTATGTTATATTTTTTTAGTAGTATCGGTATCTTCTTTAAGAGACAGGGAATCGAAGTGTAAAAATACCAGCTTTGGTATCAAAGAGCCTTTAGAAAGGTAGGAGGGCCTGTAGGGTACTAAGCAGCCCTATTGTCTAAGTAAGCAGCTATTAAAGACAGAGACAAGCACAATGTTGCCTGACCCAATTCACCCGCTCAGCCAATCCCCGATACCCAATGAACACTTCCTAAAGACCTCACCGAATCTTACTCAGTAGCTTTAAAATAATGACAGAAACGATAGTTAAACCATGGCGCATGCGTACTGCATTCGGCTCACTTGTGGAATGCCTCTATGACCGGAATAGACCCAACAATTTTCAATGATTTTAAAGTTTAGTTCTTGAGAGTAACGTTTGGAAGAGTAACGGTTCCAAGAGTGAAACGGTTGGAAGGAATCATTTAATCTGCTAAGGACTAAGTCAGTTAATGCCCGGCTCTAGTTTTTATCTCCCGGCGCAGTTGTTATAAAGTTATTTACAATTACTCCGACAGTCAACCTACTTTTCAACTTCTCGATTCCTCTGTTTAATGCTAGCCAACTCTGAATCGATTTACTGCAAGGTTCAATTCCCATTTATTAAAACCTTTGATTCTATTTAATACAATTATATTCACTAGCAAATGTTCCATAGTATTTAATATTTATTTAGCTGTAATATTTTACTATTCAAAATTCTATTAATTTCTCTATCAAAGATCAAATTCTATCAAAGACTTAAGTTTCAGTAACAATGTAGTGATACAATTGATCACTACAGCAGAAAACTATTGTACAATTATGCAGTTGCGTCTGCCAGTCACTGAATATCACTCTGATTTTTTCCCATTGGCTAAAAGCACTTTAAAGTAACAGTGAGTTCTGATCACTTTGTACCACTGTTCTCCAAATTTCATCAGCCAAATATTTAATTAAAAGGAATAACTTTATTTGATCTAATTTTGTTACTGTACTCAAATAATTATAATTGTATTTAAATCAAATTATTTACCATATTTAATTTAATTCAACAAAAAAACGTTGAAAACAATATAATATAAATACAATATTTATAATAATTGAAATTTAATTACTTCTGTACTTAAAGGAATAATTATGTTTATATTTAAACCAAGTTATGGATTCAGTATTATTTATATTTTTATAACTATTTTTTATTAAATAAAAAATAAGTTACTTGAAAATATTTATGATCACTTAATTTTAATAATAGTTTTAAGTTAATAATATATTGTGTATGAAATTAAAATTCCTTACAATTTTTTTTTTTTTTTAAGCATATTGCTGAAAAATTACCCACGACCAACGTACTGTTTTTACGACTATATTTCATTTTTAAATTATTTTAAAGAAATAATATATTTATCATAAAAAAATTTTAAAAACTTACTAGATGTTAGGCCAGTATATTGCATCCAACACACAAAAAAAATTCTCGGGGGGCGACATTACTGAACGGAAATTTCCATCCAAAGGAACTTAAGAGATCGGAACATTTGAGCGGAACGGCAGCGAACGACTGAACTGTTCGGGGGCACGTCGCTGACTGAGGCGGGAGCGGAGGGGTGAAAGCGGGAGGATGGGGGGGGGGGGGTGGGGGATGGGGGTTCAGGTGCCACCCCCGAAGGGTCAGCTACTCGGAGGCGGCAGGTTAGCACCCGGCTCTCACCTCATGTCTCAAGACCTTACTCCCAGTACAGGACCTCACCTAACATGAATTTTTGTGATTCACTTAGTCCCATCTCTATTCTGTATAGGATTGTTTATAATTATAATTATGATAAAAATAATTATTTTATTCAAGTAAATGTGATTAGAGTACCAAAAATCTCATGACAATAGCTTGTTAAGAAACTACCCATTGGTAGCACTTATAAAGTTCTATATACTAAAGCACTATATTACAAGGTCCCATCTTCTATTCAAGCGCCTCGGAGGATTATCTGAAATAGAGTTGGAAGCGAGTTGTAATACTACTGGATTTGAATGATAGTGGAGTTAGCTATGAAAGGATAGGTATCTGGTTTGAGCAAAGTCAGAAACAAAGAACCATCAGGATCTATGTGGATAAGTTTGTTCGTGACAAAGTAAGAAGCTTTTTTTTTTTTTTTTTTTTTTTTTGTTTGTAGGGATTAGATATGAGGGGACTAGACCAACTGTTCGGTGAACCTAACATCATTTCTATAACCTAAATAGGAAGATTGAGGTCCCTTGGACATGTAAAAAGGATGACGGAAGACAGTCTTCCATAAAAAATGATTTACATCAGGCCGGGAGTAAAAAGATTGAAGGAGAGTCCAAGGTTGAGATGGCTGGAAAACATCGAGGAAGACCTGGGAGGTGAATGGTTGGAAGAGGAAGGCGGAAGATAGGCAGGAATGTCGATTATTTGCGAAGCCAATGCCGGACAAGGACTGCAGCGCTGAATATAATAATAATAATATACAAGATGAATTGAATGGTTTAGTGGATCCCAATGATCAAGTGCTAATTACTGCTATGTATATGAGTCTTTTGTAACTAATCGGAAGGTTTGAACATTTGTCAAATAAATGTTGATGCAGTCGAACACAACGTGCAGTTTCTTGTCGTTTTAGTATTTTATTGTACTTGGAACCCAGTAAGACGTTTATTTAGATTGAGTCCTAGGTATATATAGGTAGGAGATCTGTTCAACAGGAAGGGATATCATTAAGGAATACTATAGAACAGGAAGTGGTAGGTTTATAAAGAAGGCAAAAGTTATTTAGTGATATTGGTTTTAATATTTTCCAATTATGTCAATTTATAATATAAAGGAAATCGATTTAGTCATACTATTTTTAGAAACTAGTTTAGATATACCAGTTAGTTATATTTGTATTTAACAAAACGATTGTTGAGAGAAAAGCTGAAATAATAAACTAACTAATTTACCGTAAATTGTTTTCCCTTTATTATCCTATTGCATTCATACAGTTGAATAATTAAATGATGTTTTTCACTTTACAATAATTATTCGGTGTATTAATAGAACTCGCTGAAATATGAAAGCCCAAACAAAACGATGAAACATACTTTTTTCGAGTAACAATTTAAAATTTGTTTTATTCGTGGAAAAATCAAATGAAAAACAATGTATAAAATAAATAGAAGAAATATTCATATTTTCATTCTCGTATCATTCTATAATTTACACGATAATCCAATGTACTTTTCTTTCCAAATAAAAATGATCATTTGCCTCAAAAATTATAATTAAAGAGAATAAAGTAAAATTATACATATATATATATATATATATATATATATATATATATATATATATATATATATATATATATATATATTGAGGAAAATATTTACGGCCATAGGTGTAAACATAGACAGTCCTCCCTATTGGCTATGGGAGGTATTGATGATTGGCGGCGAGAACTGTCAATGAAGCCATTCTGTAATCTAAGATAGCAGAGAGCAGTTAAAACCATTATTTCAAGTAGTGAGGATGCAGCGTGAGTTATTGTGCAAATTGGTGTTTATTCTGGACTTCGAACTTTTAAGAGACGTGTGAAATCGTATTCTTTCCATTTTCTTATGTTTATTTAAAAATATTCTTACAATGATATTCGGAAAGTACAGATCTTAAGCTGCTTTTTTGAGCACACCTTTAGTAACGCACGCTTTTAGATTACATGTGATAGTGGCATTCTTTCTTAGGTGGAGTTGGTGTAAATATGGGCACTCTATTGGTGTGAATATGGGTCACCATTTTCCCGGGAACTTTCAATTAGAAAAGTACGATTTCCTCGATCGACATATCTCCTCTTCCAAACATAAGGAAGAGAACCATAATTCGTGAACGCAAAGCAGCCTCATCACCGGATTACCGTACAAGATTCAGTTGACTAAGTCGCTTGGCAAGAGTGTTCTCAAGAAGATTTCCTTGAGTTATCCCGGAGTAAAAGACCAACCAAGTGTTACGAAAGTCCTTCGTCTAGATGTCAACGGTGAGGATAAACCAGACTCAAGCAACGTAACTTGCATCTTTTTTTATGGAAAGTTCTGTTTAGACACTTTGGGAAAGAAGTGGGTAAAAAGGGTAAAAAGAAAAAAATCTGCCGAATTTGGGGACTTCGATTATGCCGGGCAGAAAGATCCAGTTATGATTGTGATTTCTGTAAATATTTTTTCTTTTCCCGTAATAAATAAACTCTCTACCGTTTATATTGTTTTTCTTGATATTTAAACATCAATTTTTCTAGTGATATTTTGAAATCTTGCTGAAAATCGTCGTTTTTCAAATGAAATAGGTAATGTTGGTCGTTGTATTGCCATCTCACATTTAAGAAACGTGTTGTAGTTGGTAATGAAAGACAATACTCTAGATTTTTTGAAGTTGAAAGTAACCTTAAATTTAAAAAAAAAATATGGTACCCATATTGACATGTTTTCCTCTCACTCTCTTTCTCTCTCTCTCTCTCTCTCTATATATATATATATATATATATATATATATATATATATATATATATACATATAAGGTAGAGGTTAAGGTAGGTAAAGCCACTTTAACATGGTATACCAAGATTGAAAGCGTGAACATCTGTGGACTCGGAATATAAATCATACAAGGCAATTTATTATTCTCTTAAATCTCGATTCGTTGACGGTCAACAGCCCCCATACACCTGGCAACGCTAATCAAAACAGGGGGAAATGAAGCAGGTGGCAAGGAAGGAGTAGCCGGGTAAAGAAATTGATTCACAAACTCTTTACAGATGTTGGATAAAGGTAATAGATTAAAATGTTATTTGGGAAACGTGATCAAATCTAAATAAATTTTTCTATATGATGTTTTATTGTAATGCAACTAAATACAATAGTGTTTTCTTCCTATTAAATATTAAATCAGATAAGAAATAGATTGATATGGCAAGCTGTAAGTCACTTGCGTATTGATTGGTGCCTTTTTATTGTTTATTTTTACACGTAGTTAATAAAATGCAGAAAAGAAACTTGATGGGAAAGAAACGCCTTGAGTAACGCTAAATGTTAAAGGAAGCGAAGAGTAAGGAGCTTTTGTCAAAGATAGTAACTCTTTTGAGATAATCGGACAAGAAGAAAGGCAACCAGTTACTAATTTTAAATATAATATGATATAACTTTATAATAATCTCTCTCTCTCTCTCTCTCTCTCTCTCTCTCTCTCTCTCTCTCTCTCTCTCTCTCTCTCTCTCTCTCTCTCTCTCTCTCTCTCTCTCTCTCTCTCTCTCTCTCTCTCTCTCTCTCTCTCTCTCTCTCTCTCTCTCTCTCTCTCTCTCTCTCTCTCTCTCTCTCTCTCTCTCTCTCTCTCTCTCTCTCTCTCTCTCTCTCTCTCTCTCACTCTCTCTCTCTCTCTCTCTCTCTCTCTCTCTCTCACTCTCTCCCTCTCTTTATCACTCTCTCTCCCTCTCTTTCTCTCTCTCTCTATCTATTTATCTCTCTCTCTCTCTCTTTCTCTCATGTAACCAGTGAATAGCATTTATTATCTGTAACCTAAGGATATGTAGCCAATTATAATTCAGGTTATGGAAGATCAAATCAGAGGTCTTTTAGTTATATATTAATTGATAGTTACAACTACTTATATTCTATTTCTGTACCTCGGAGGTACATGTCACATTTCCGTAACTTTACAGGAGACCAGTTTAAAGAAAAAAGATTTTATATAAGCCATATTTTCTGCAGAAGCGAAAAGAACGAAAGTTATCGGGAATCGAGAGGGAAGCAGTTTTTAGACTAGTCAATTCGGTAGGATATGGAGCTCATCGTGGAAGGGTAGATACCGTAAGCAAAGATAAAATCAAGAAATTTCATAAAGCATCATCGAATTAAAAAATAAAAATAAAAAAAACCTCTTCTACCACTTCCGCAATGTGAGGTGATTAAATAAAGTGTTATTTTTTATTATTTTTATTTTTTATTAAATAACTACAATTAGCTACTCGTTGCGATCTCGATGTTTCTTCAGATTGGAAGACAATAAGGTAAAATTTATCGTTAATTAGAAATTTCAATAGTTTCAAAAAGGATCAAGTCAAATTATAATACTGATGTGGATATTTTTTTTTTTAAATCCTTACCTACTCCAACTAGAGCAAAAATAACGGGTTACCCTTTAAGTTACCAATCTATTCCAGCAAGGGTAGAAACCTCAAGATTAATTCCGAAGGTTCACCTTGAAATTAATTTTAACCCGCCTAGGAGAGATTCGAACCCATGAACTTCTGTACAAAGCGCGCGGAGACCCTCACCACTAAACGAAGCTCCACGTAAACGGAGGTATTATGAAAATATCTCGAGAAAAACACATCAACCAAAAGCATTAATTTTATAGTATTTTGTTGAGGTTTAAAACATAAAACTTCTAATTCATACACACGTGTTCAAAATATGTACTATTATATTTAAAATTGATTTTTATAGTTTAAGCCTATACTGAGTGCAAAAAATCTAGAATCCATTGCGGATAGATGGACACGTCTATTAGTATTTATATTTCTTGCTTTACAAAAAAAAAAAAAAAAAAAAAAAAATATTATTTACATCTTTATTACAGAATACATTCAGTGAATGTGAAGTACGGTTTTAATAGCATAAAAATGAATTCCTAAGAAACCCGAAAATACCGATAAATCTATATAAATAAAAAAGCCAAAAAAAAAAAAAAAAAAAATAGTATATTTACAAACTTAGATCTCGAAGCCATCTTCTCTTTAGATGGCTCTGAAAATCATTAGGAATCAAATGGGAACGAAAGTTTATAAGCTAGTCGAATATAAATTTAATATTATAGATAAATTTATATTTCGTATCAAATCTAATTCCATTGTCATAAATTTATCAATATAATAAGGAGCATTTAAAATTTTACAAAAGATTTTGAATCTTAATCTTCAAATCACGTCTGGTTACTGTTAATGATTTGAGTTTTAAATATTAAATTGAACGTTTACAGAGTTTATATAGAATAATACAAAGACGAATTCTTGTTTATTTTAGCCTAGCTGATGAAGATTGAGACGTTTGACCAGACTTAAGTTTTAAGTTCTACATGAATTAGAAGTAAAGATGTATGGATTCTCGATACAAAGTCAATCATACCATAGGGTTGGGCGATAGTCGATAGTTAGCACTATTGATAGGCTGATACTACCGGTTGAGAACTATCGATTGCTATCGATAGTTTTTCAATAGTTGTTTCCTTTTTTTCAAAGCCATTGAATAAAGAATTTCAATTAATTTAATTAAATTCAATTACCTACTTACTATTTAAAATTTGCAGGATTATAAATTATAACATAAAGATGAGAGAAAAAAAAAATAATTTATTTTGATTTGAAAAAAGTATTTACAATTTACATAAATACAATAATAATGAACAAATCAAATTGTCAGAAAAGAAAAATAACGAAATAGTTAATTTCAAGAGTCAAGTGTGCGCCTTGCCACATATTTCCCGAAAAAAGAACTAGCATTTCTGCTTTCCTTTGGCTTAATCTTTAAGAGAACGAATTCTATTTCAAAAAACCTTGACACTGAACATAGACAGATCAACATAATTTCGAGAGTTTCAAAACTTGAGGGTAAAAAAGATCTATCGTTAGTCGACACTATTGATAGTGACCATCGATAGACATGACCTATCAATATATTTCATATTCTAAGATGTTCCTTTATATCTTAAAATAAAGATAATTTTTACTTCATTACAAGTTTATATCGGTTTGGAGCCCATATACAGTATTAAAACTACTGCTATGCATCCTTCTACGTTTTTCTTCTTTTTTTTTCTGTTTTTTTAAAATATTTATTGACATTTACAAATGTATTTATTACATAGAACAAGTAAATTTGAATAAAATTATAACAAGTACATGTCACTAACCTGTAAAGATCTGTAGTAAAAAGAACTTTTAACTGTAAGAAAGGTTTTACATTACACCTCTTGGCCATCTTCTTTTCAGACGCCCAGCAGGATTATCAGAAAATGACCTAGAGGCTAGTTGGGAGACTAATGGATCCGAGTGAGTATGGAATTTATTATGAAAGTATAGATAACTCTTTTGGACCAAATCATATGGAACTTTAAGATCTTTACGGATAAGTTTGTTTGTGAGCATTGATGATTTTACTAAGAATTTTAGATTGTAAGGATTGGATAAGAGAATAATTGGAAGGTTTAGTTGAGCCTCAAAGCTCAACTCGGTATCTCAAAAAAGGTCTAATTACTGCCATGTAAATATGTGTTTAGGAGTTTTGAATGCTTGTCTAGTAAATGTTAGTGTAGTCGGAAACGAAGAGCAGTTTCTTGTTTTTTATGTCTGGTATGTCATTCTTCCATCAAACATATTTTTGTTATATTTGCTATTCTCTAAGTAAAAAATTGAAACCCAATACTTTTGTGTCAGTCCATTCGGATTTTCTAGAATTAATTATTTTTTGTATAATGTCAAAATTGTAACAAACACATATTAAATGTTATAAATAATAAATGTTATTTGCTGTTTACTAATTTATTTCTTGAATAATTATTGTTTTTAAATACATTTGGTTTGCTTTTGTAGCTAGCATACGAATTATTTTTTGTAATAGCAATTAATTCTTTCATTAAAAGTATATTAGGAGGCGCGGTAGCTCAGTGGGTAAGGCACTTGACTACCATGCACCCGGGCCCGAGTTCGAGTCCGAATGAAGGCAGAAAATTTATTTTCTGTTATATCGGCCGTGGATCGAATTCGAGGTCGGGAGACCCTCCTGGGGCACACCCAGCCTCCCAAAAAGTGGGTACCCTTAATTGGGGAAAAAACCTGGCGGTTGAGTGAGTATTCTGGCCAAATCACCTCCTTTCACAACCGTTGGCTCAGAAACAGTACAACCTACCTAAGTACTGAACCCTAGACCCTTCATGGGTTGTAAGTGGTACAGGTTTTTTTTTTTATTAAAAGTATATTGTAGAGTGCAGGTGATTTTAGAATAACGAAATTTTGTTTTATTTAGTTTTGAGACTATTCATCAAGGTTTTCGGAATAAAGACAAATTTAGGATCCAATCCATATACCATTATTCACTGAGTATACGTTTTATCAGATTAGATCACGTGGGCAGTGTAACGGAGGGTGTCAGCTGTATAAACTGTATTGAGGAAATCAACGAGGAAAGGATACAATTATTGTTTACTTAGAATATACTGTCAATGAGAGAGGACCGGATACTGAGAATGTGTAGGAGTAAGGTGCTGAAGCTAAAAATAATCCTTATGTTTTATTTTTCATTGGGTTCTCAGATTTAAAAATGTTTTTACAATAATTATTTCAAGACGTTAATAATTATTTTAAATTTATACTAGGGCTAATGGATATTAAAGACGAGCTGAGAATATAAACTGCCATAAGCTGCTTAATCTTAGAAGATTGGATAATTTATCGGAAACACTAGAACCTGGAGCGCAGCTGCCATCAACGTGCGGGGAGGGGTTCAGGGGGGGGGGAGCAGCAGTAAATATTTTTATCTCCCTCTGCCCAACCCCCTCTTAACAGACTGATTTTATTTCATTTCGATTTCAAAATAAACGTGTATCTGAATTTCTAAACCAAAGGCAGCGAATGTCGTATATTATACATATTTTTTATAAACATTTTATAGAATATTTTTAGTGTCTCCTCACTTTTTTTAAAAATAAATAATAAACCTATTAAGGTAAAAACAAAACTTTTTTTTTGGTAGATATTTAAAACTATAATATACATTATTTACAAGTAGTCCAGTCAATGAGTGCTGAAATGAGGGTTGTAGAGTGAAATATGCGATTATTTTTTACTTCATACCTTCGTAAGAAGTGGTGAGAAGGTAAACATACTAAAAGTCCCCGTAGCATATATAATACATGTAACATAGTGCTGATGTTTTGAAAATATTGTATGTTTTAGAACTGAAGATGAATGCTTAGCATTCGAAACTAGTTTTCTAATAAAAGAATCCCGAAGTGGTAATTAATTCATCAATCCTAACTCTATAGTTCTTGTTTATAGACCGGTTATAGTTTTAATTAGTAAGAATACATTTCTTTAAACGAGAAACCAAACTATTATCATCACTTTTAATTTCTACTTAAAGTTAATCCGTTCATAATTCATAAATCATTATTATTATTTTCATTAGTTTTTAAAAATGACCTGGGGCCCACACACAATGAGAAAACGCCTAACCGTTAACCATAGGTCTAAAACTCTAATGTACCCACAACTCAAAAGACATCAAAAGCATTGAAAGAAACTTGCTACTAATAGTTACTAACCAGTTTAAAGATTCTTGGTAGGAGACAAACATAATACTGCTCCAGACTTTTCAATTGGCAATCCATAAACTTATCACAAAAGCACTTTTTTTTTTTATATTAGCAACACAACGTAACATATTTACTTATGTATACCAACATTTAGCAAATACATCTGTTCTCACTGAGATTGAAAAAGATATAGATGAGAGATCTGCTCTCCTAATCACAAAAAAACACTTCCTCATGTCTTTATTATTACATTCGGATCATACCATCTACTAGTTGTTAATTTATTACATAAAAAGTGCATAAAGTTATTTTTTAGAAAATAGTTATAATACTTTTTTATTTTTTTAATATGTGTTGATAAAGTTTCTATATACCATTACTGAAAATTATTTTCATGTCCCACTTTAAAATTTATTTGTGATGCATTCATTTCATTAAAAATATCATTTATAATTATCTAGTATGCGGTTTTCCATGCTCATTCAAAAGTTTCTCAGACTTTACTTATTTAGGGGCGTAAATTGTGGGATTGTTAAAAAATATGCGCAACACGTGGATGAGAGACATAACCTCCCAATCGATCTCCGATATCCCTCAGAGGCATCTGAAAGGAAGATGGCTTCGGTACCTTTACTGCATTGTCATTGATGATGTTCTAATGTTTTTTTTTTGTTTTTATAATAATAACAATTGCTATTCCATTAATTAGTCATACATTCTCCATTTTAATTTACCCGTTGCAAACATACAGCTATTAACCGACCTGGGCCTTCCCCTTCCACTATGGATGTATTTCAGATGTCCGTTTGATCTCTTCAGTTGAGTACCAATATATTTGATTTATTATATTAATTTTTTGAAAATTTAAGTTTATATAATCTATAGTTATGTAAACGACTTATGAAATCTAAACAGGAAGGCCATCTGGAATCACTGACCTATTGAGGAAGTGCTGACGACGAATTCTTTTTGTATAAATAGACTAGTAGCCTCTTACAGATTGTTCTTCGTCCATTTTCAGTCATATACGATGTAACCCTGTAATTCTGTACATTTTATGCTTTTTGTTAAAAAGCATTTATTTATCCACCTTACATAACTTATGTAGCAAAGTGCTGATGTTTTGAAAATGTTGTATGTTTTAGAACTGAAGATGAATGCTTAGCATTTGAAACCTGTTATCAAATAAAATAATTCCAATGGAAGTGAGAATTACTTCATCAGTATAATTTCAAATTAAAAAAGAATCGTGAAATTATATTTTAATAATTTTAACAATTATAGTTATTACACCCTTTCTCTAATAATACCTTTAATATATTCTAAATCGCTGTGGGGGGTGAAATGCTTCGCCATTGGTGGATTTATGCAAAATACATTAATTTATCTAACTTGCGGAGCAGGGTGACGGCGTCACAATCCCCCCTGATCACATCAACTACGACAAAGTGGAGCTTGTCTTTATTGTTTAGAAAGAGGACCAACTTCTGGCCGAGGGAAAATACAGATTAGGTCCATTCTGCTCCAATAATCAACGGAACCATTTAACATTTATTACTACCTTCTTAAATCCCATCTTTCTCGTTATTCTTCTTTACTATCGTGTACTTTTCCTCGCATTTTCTCAATTAACTCTTTTGTTGGATGTTAAACTGGTTAAAACTTGTTTAATCTGGTTAATTCATTACCTTCTATTCAATTTTTACGATCAATTTTCCTTCTCTCAACTTATGCATTGCATCGTCAAAGAAGCAATACTCATTTTTAAACATGAAATGCTGTATGTTGGTAAACGATTATATTAGGTCGTTTTATATTAAATGTGAGTTTATGTTCTCAGATCAAAAACTGATTTCAAGTTGATAGCAAAGTTGATAAACATATGACACGTTGAGAAAAACATAGAAAATCAGGGTAAATATAAATGTTTTGATTTCGAATTAAATATAATAATAATCGAATTAATGTTATTGGTAATAATCGAATTCAAATTCTCAGGAACATATTTTATACAAAATAAACGGATTCTTCATTGATTTTTTTTTTTTTTTTTTTTTTTTTTTTTTTTTTTTTTTTTTTTTTTTTTTTTTTTTTTTTTTTTTTTTTTTTTTTTTTTTTTTTTTTTTTTTTTTTTTTTTTTTTTTTAAAATGTTTTATTAAGTAATTATGAAAAATGTGGGCAAAAAAATATAGATAGCTTTATGTATACATTCACTCATTATGTACAATAAAAGGTATAAAAGAAAATAGAGAACAGAAAAGAACTATGATATACATAAATTATATAAAATATACAATATACATATAACTGACATATATAATTTTTTTAAAAATACAATTAAAAAAATTAAATAATAGTAATATTAAACAATAAGACAAAATTAAATTCAAGGTTTAAAATACAATCAAACTTTATTTACAATATACATTCATCCTAGAGATTTCCCGACTAGACCCGTCTAGGAACAAGCCACAACAGAGAGGTCCCAGCTCTTCTCTCCTAATTTTATTTTAAAATTACATATAATTTAAGTTACTTTGTTCTGTTGAATAGTTATTAGTTTTAATATTAATATCTATTAATTTATTATTAAAGTTTATTTGTTCTCTAATTTTTATTTCATCTCAAATTCAATTTTATTTTTAGTAAATGAATTGTTTTTAGGTAAATCTCAATGCTTCCCTCCCCCTTTTCTAAAGGGAATTCTTGATTAACTAACAATCTCTACAGCTAAATACATTTTAGAAATCGCAATAAAATTATGATTTCTGAGTGATTTTCTAATGGATTTGTTTGTGTTGTTCCTAATGCATTTTTTTGTTTGTGTGATTCTCCAATTTTTCTCGGTCTTTTCCAGAAGTAAAATTTTTTGTTAGGATGAAATTCCAGTATAATTTTTCATTATATATTGAATTATATTAAATGTAAGTCGAAAGGATCTTTAGTTACAATTAAATTGAATTTTTTCCACGTTTTAGCTATTTATTTATTATTATTTTATTTTTTTTAGTCGCTTCAAATATGTTTTAAATAAAAAAGAAAATATAAAATAAATGTACCGCTGGTTAACAAGTTTAAGGAAATTTTTGTTCTTTTTTTCAGTCTGTGTTTCCTTCGTATAAATGCATGAACGTATTCCCCTGGGTATTAATGATCTTTATAAGTCAATGCATCACGTTTTTCCTTTTAAAAATGGCCAACACAATATTTTGAAAATATGAGTTTTTACTTTTGAATTTAAAAAAAAATAAATAAGAATGTCATTAATAAATATACTTTTATATAGCTATCTATTTTTCCAGTATATATTCCCTATTCAGCCAACCCACTTGTTTCTAGCACTCGATTTCCGATAATGCTTCGAATCTTTTTAAAAGAAGATAGCTTCGTGACTATCATGACATTGAACAGCCATTTGTGTCCTATTTATGGGTAGTTCCTAGACGAGTTACTCTTATGTTCTATTAATCTAATAGAACATTTACTGATTTTATTTATATTGTAGTAGTAAATCTCAATAGATAGATTAAAAACAATATATGGAATGTTAGAAGTTTTGATCTAAAAGGATGGTTTAAAGTTAGTTCTGAAAGTTTTAAATAGATATAATCTATTACTGGTATTGTATAACTTTTTTTTTAATAGCATTCTTTTCTAAAATAGTGAGCCTGAAATAAATAGATTTGCAGATTTCCCAGTTTTGTTTGCCTTAAAGCGTTTTTTTTCCAAAGATACCTTTGAAAAAATGTAATATAATGTGCATGTTTTTATTTGCTGCTTGTAATACTCACATTCAGAAACTATTGTGCAATTTCTCATAAGACAATTTAACCGCTTTATTCGATTTATTTTCGGGATCCCGAGAAGCGCCAACGTTTCGCAGTTTTTTATGGAGTTAATAGTTGCTGTTTCCTTCCTATCGTCGCCAGTATTCTCTGGCATCCTTTCTCTTTCAAACCGTCTAATCCCAACGTGCACCTTACATTTCCGAACTCCCTCAACTCAAATCTTCAGTTCTTACCAGCCAAACCCATTCCTGCCAATCAGATGTGTATACTCCTGCTCATTGCTCAGCTGCTTTCGACAGATATTTCGTAATGCGATCCTCTTCTGTATGGAACTCCATCTTTCTCAACATTCGTCAATCAACTACCCTTTCCACTTTCAAATACAACATCTTCCAATTCATCTCGTATTCAATCCTTACAATCCAAAATCCTTCGTAAAATCCTCAATGCTCCTTACTTTGTCACCAATAAACTTATGCATAAAGACCTTAATGTTCCATATGTTGCTGATTTAGCCCACACCAGATACCTATCGTTTCATAGTAAGCTCCTTAATCACTCAAATCCGTTAGTTTCTCAACTTGCTTCCCACTCCATTCCTGATAATCCTCCGAGGCGTCTGAAACGAAGATGGCCTAGAGACCTTCTAGTGTACAAGTTTTAACAAAGTTGTACTGATGAGTAGTTCTTTCCAAGTTTTAACATGTTATTATAATCGTTGTCAATACATTTACTTGATTTATATATTCTGTACAGCTGTAAATTTCAATAAATGCATATAAAAAAAAAAATACAACATCTTTAACCACTTACTATCCATCTAGATCCACGTGAACTGTCATTAGCCACTTTTTAGCTGTATCAAATATGAACAATTTATATTTATGAACTTTTATTGTTTTCGTAAAAAAAAATATTTTAAATTTTCTGTTACCCTTAATTAACATCTTTTTATTATTATTATGATCCGATCCGAACACAGCGAACCTCTGACCACACACCTCCCTCCAACCCAACCTAATCATCCCATCTATATTTCCTCGGACGTTTATCCAACGGTCCAACATTGATAGCCTTTGTCTGAACCCGCTCATAATTTAAATGCTCCTTTCTTCCGTTGAGCTATTATTATTTTCAGATAAATATCGGTTAATTCTGCATTTCGGATCTTTATAAATTCTACCCTTTGTTCATCATTTTCCCAGCCAAATTAGTTTATTCCCAAAAGTTAAGGTTACTCCCACCTTCAATTTTATTATTTAAAATTATCTTATGGACACATTGAATCATTATTTTTAATAGGATAAAATCTGTTATTATAATTTAAGAAAAATTAAAAATGTTGGGATGTCAACGTTGCTCACCCGATTTTGGCCGGGAGTCGCCCGCCAAGACAATTGGTCTATAAGCATACATACCTCGACTTCTTCAGCGGGAAAATTTCCTCCACGAACATGTTTTGAAATATTGTTTTCAGAGGTCCTCCGCAATGGTGTTTAGGCTGCTAATGGAACGGTTTACTTTCTGTAGAAGGTTGTTAAATTTTCCTCTAAAAGCTATTGGAACCAAAACCAATCAAGGCAAGTGCTATTCTGCCCATTAATTTAATAGACATGTGATTCTCCTCTGTATTAGATAAAGTGTTCTTTATTCTTTTCGTTTAATCACTCCGAGGGGCCTATATATTTTTAGTTACCGTTTATTCTAAGAAACCGAACATCTGAAGTAATGGAACATAAACATTTTTTTAATTTCATTTTTTGCAAATAATCATATTTACGTAATTCAATACACATATCCTCTTCTAGATTAAATTATTTAACATCGATAGGATAAAACTAATAGTGATTTGTTGGTGTGTGTTTTTCAGCGTGTCTGTGTGTATTTGCGGTAGCTCAATAGCTAAGACACCGGACTTCTAACCCTAGGATCAAGATTTGAATCTAACTGATGCAAACAATAATAAAAATAATATGGTTGACTTTATGGTATAATGGATGAAAAAAAATGGTCATGGATGCAGTCAGGTTTAAACCATTTTAAATATATAGGAGTGCCGACGTTTCGATATGCCTCCAGGGCTAAATATAACGAAAACTGGATCTAACCAAAACGATAGAAAAGCATCATAAATAAATAAATAAAATTAATTTACAAAAGAATATCGAGAGAGGTAATTTCATAATTAAAATAATATAAAAAGTTTTAATCACAGTTTTGGTATAAAATAGAATTAATGTTCAGCTGAATAACAGAGCCTAGAAACACGTTCAATTACATATTGTGCTGTTTACAAACTGAAAATTGTGTTAGTTCTCAGCTCAAAATGTTTTTGTGATAATAAAACTAATTTTTATTTCTTCTTGATCTAAACAATATTTTTTATGTATTATATTATATTGAGAAAGAAATTTTTGAAAAGAATAATACTACTGTACCTATACAAAAAATAGTACAAAGCGATATGTACATAAAAGAACTAAGCATATATATATATATATATATATATATATATATATATATATACAGCATATAATTTTGTGAATTGTAAATACTAATTATATATGAAAATATATGAAAAGGACTGGAGCAAAATGGTCTGAGGACAGAAAGAGAGAAAAAAATGGTGGTGAACAGATGAAAGCATATATATATAAAACATACTTATTCTGCAGAGTTTATAACATATAATAATAATTTAAATCTTCACCAAGGGGAGTTTTTACTGCACTTAATATTCTCTACAGTATATAAGTACACATAAGTGCACAAAAGTACTCTTTAATAAACTCTTTATGTATTATGAATTCAAAGTTCCATACTCAGATTGCTGAAGAAATGTCTATAACTTCGGATTCACGTTTGGTGCTACCTAACGGTAACCAACAGTACTAGTTTGTAACTCGAAATATCCAATAGGTCGCACCTCAATCGTTGCCCTTTTTCGCATTTTACCACTTATTTTCTTCATTAAAATAATATTATACTTTTAAATTATAATATAAATGATATTAATAACTTAATGTATAATATGTATACGGATTTTTAAATAATTAAGTTAATTAATAACTGTATCTCTCCTAGGTTTGTAATTCCAACTTTATTTATTCCGTTATTTCAACATTCAAACTGTAATAATTACTACAATTTTTTTTCTTTAAAAATTCTATGGAATGTATATACTTGTTATTTTCAGGATAGTAACTATAGAATGATGTTAGCCAACATACATTTAATTGATGTTTCTTACACAACTAAGAAGATTTTGTATGTCCACACTTATAGAGGAATTTAAAATTAAAATTATATAGTTCTACAAAAAAAAGCATAATAAATTAATTTTAAAAAATAATACTCATCTAAATATTCAGATACTTGCTGAAGATTTATTATCTAAGAGGATGGGAAAATAAATGATGTTTTAAAAAAATTAGGGAATATGCTTTAATTTTCATAGGAAGCAGTTCTATGAAGAAATAGATCTTGAAACTTTTATACAGGTTAAGGGTATATAATCTATAATCTATAATATACGATGAAAGTATATAATATATATATATAATATATAAAGTATATAATATACGATAATCACTTTGCCAGGAAGGAATGACCGAATATTTTTCGGCCGTCAAATATCGGTACATTCTGGTCAATCTGAAACTAGTGTCCTTCAGTGTCTTTGTGGAATCTCAAGAATACTAATTTAAGTTCTGCCAAGATCTAACGAGACGGCCAAAGGAAAATTTGGACATTCCTTATTAACAATTGATTTTCGTCCTTTTGAAAATTGTTTAAATCTTTTTTTTTATAAATACGAAACTCTTTCTTCCCGTTTAACTTATTTTACAAGACGCTGCAGAATACTATTTTCAGATCTGCTAGGATCCAAAGTATATTCGGCCATTGTTGTCCTTATATCTATACTATCATATAAAAGGACAAGCCATTTTTCGTTTGTGATCAATAAGCACGAAAAATACTGAACAACATTTTAAACACTTTGTCTTTTAGTCCAGTGGTTCGAGAGAAGGTGAATGTTGCATGTAGATGTGTACAGCAAATTTTTGTTCTGTCTGCTTCCCTTACCCATACAGATCATTTTTATCAAGGGTACGCGTTTCTGCTATGGGGAGATTTTTCGCAAAATGGCCGCCAATACCCGCCAAAATGACATCAGGAAAATCCATGTATCTCAAACGAGTCGCTCTATCAAATAATTTCAAAGGATAAAAGTTGATCAAAACACTTTCTTACGTTGATTTTTTTTTTTTTTTTTTTTTTTTTTTTTTTTTTTTTTTTTTTTTTTTTTTTTTTTTTTTTTTTTTTTTTTTTTTTTTTTTTACTTTCTTGTATACTCCAACTTGGTTAGGTAGTACATATTTAAAAATGATAAATAGTACAATTTATCATATTTAAAAATGTAGAACATGAGAATCTCATAATTTTATCTCTGAAACATCTCTTTCCAGCAAATATCTATTTGATTTTTATTCAATTCGTTTTTAGAAAAGCGAAAATATGTTGATATCAGTGAAGTTTGAATATTAAACTATAGTTGGCTAGCGCCGTTCTACATGAGAGATTACTAAGGTACGTACTTATTTAGAGCTTGAAATTGATAATAAAATTTATTTATATTGATTTAAATCATTAAAAAGATATAAAAATGTGGTGCAATGTGTAGAACCCAGTGAAGTTTGAAAATGTGCCTATATGTGGTTAGCACTAGTCCCTTATAAAGTTTACAATGGTAAAACTTACTGGACGCATCTGTACTAAATTTGAACCGCATCATCTTCACAGCTCTAGAAAGGTTTAGCTAGAGCTCTAGAGCGAGCGAAGCTGTGCCACTTTATCGTCATACATACAGTATAACCATATGCATACATGTATGGTTATAAATTAAAATTCAACCATAAAAAAATCAATAAAATTATTTCTACCAAAGGGGGGGGGTGCTAGTCTATTGTAGGTTTAGGTATACAGTGGACGCCGCTTATAAGACTCATGGGTTATAAGGTTCAACCGCCTATAAGACTCAGAATCGACTTGAACGTTCCGGACGTATCCAAATACACACAAAAAAAGTCGGTTATAAGACTCGCCACTCCGGATATATGACTCAGTTTCTCCGAAATAAAAAAAAAAAAAAAAAAAAAAAAAAAAAAAAAAAGAGTAACGTTTCACAAACTGTATTGGGCAGGATTTTGAAAAATATACCAGAAATCGAAAGTAAAGCATTACAAAATAATTCTCAGAGTCGGAAACAGAAAAGGGGTGGAAAGAACTCTAATGTTGAATTCTTGAATGAAGAATGGTTTCTAAAAGTTAGGGATAAGGATGCTCGCGTTTCAAGAGTATTGCTTCGCCAAAAAGCTGAAGAATTGGCTGAATAAATGGGAGAACCGGTGGAGAAGAACCACCGGTGGTGGAGAACCACCAACCCCTACGCGCGCCCAGAATACCTGTTTTAGTCGCTACTATTCGAGGGAAAAGGTTATTCTCCTTTATTTACGGAGAAACTTTCGTATTTTAGGCTGTTGACATTTCACTAAAAAGTATCATCATTAGAACTATGGATTCATATAAATGCATACGTGAACCATTCCTTTCCTCATACTTGAATATGTTTACAATTAAGACTTGATGTTAAGCCATTATCAATTTTATTTCAAAACTATCTAGAATATTCAGTCCGAATTTATGACAATGAGGCGTATTCTGAGGACCTGATATGTGAGTCTGTCATGAGATAAACCGGGAGCAGCAGTTCGTCGAATTTCACGAACGATGACGAAGTTGACAAGCAAGAAACTGATGAAGTGACGTTTCCACCTTCACACTCTGAGGTTCTACGGGCTCTAGGGGTGTTGAGTAGAGCTGTCCAGCACCAAGGGACCAATTTTTAAATGCATTATGATTACGAGCAATACATTCTTGAAATACTAGAAAATAATAAAAAACAAACGTAATTTTAAAAACCAACGTAAATTATGTTTGAGCATTATCTTGAAATCATACACGCTATATTATATTAACTGATAAAATAAAGTTTTTTTTCGAAAATTAAAGAAATGTTTAATATTAGTTTTTTTTCCTTTCGCCTATAAGACTCACTTTTTGTTTATCCCAAAGTGAGTCTTATAAGCGGCGTCCACTGTATTTGAAATGCTCTACAATCTTACAGCTTATAATGAATTATCTACATTATTCAGATTTTGGTTTTATTTTCAATCTCCATGGTATATAAACGAATACTTCTATCAGTCTACATCAAACCTAAAAGGTAACTTTGCATTGTCAAAATGCCTAAGATTGAATACCGAGCAATTATTAAATCCTTTTGCGAAGGATCGTCAAACGTTTATTATTTCCACTGGATGGTGTGTATGGGCAGTCCTCTCACATTGAAATAATTGCTTTGTTTTGCTAGTAAATAAGGGATGAATACTATGAGAAATATTATTTACTTCCCTTGATTGTGACATATTATAATATTTGTCAAAATAATAAAAAAAATGTCTCTAATCAAATATTATTCATTTAACAAGTTAACGATGATTCAGTCATTTACCTAACTAAAATACCTAAAGGATTTTTATTTGGTCGTACCGGATAAATAAATTTACTTTCGACTGTATGAATTTGAACGAATGAGTTTGCTAAAAATGAATGAGGATTATGAATATTATAAGGGTCCGTTCAACTTTTAATCCGGTAGAATGTTAAATGCTATATACGAACAGAAAAAAAAAATCACTTAAACCTGCTTTAAATACTCGATGAGAAGAGCACTTGCGGTCTTAAAGCTCAGATCAATCAGAGTAAAAGATAAAATTCCACTTAAACACTAAAAAAAAAGTTGACAAAAGGTAGAGCTAAACCTCAATAATATTGAAATAAACAAACGAAAATACGAGAAGACAGAATAGCGAATAATGGCAAAGAAAATCTGGAAAACAGAATACTGTTTTGATCTTCTATGAATACATAAAACATTGATACCCCTACCCTTTTGTATGGTTACTCGAAACGAATAAACGAAATTTTTAACATTGCCTTTTACTGTCACAGATATTCAACGTCCCATATCAATACTTTCCAATCTGTCCAAACCCCTTGAAAGACTAGTTCAATCACAAATCTCCAATTTCCTAAAAAACTCTCATCTCCTTAATCTGTTCCAATCTGGGTTCCGACCTGGTTATTCAACTCAGACAGCCTTAACAAAAATTACAAATGACATACATACTGCTCTTGACGAACGAAAAGTAACTGTACTTATCCTTCTAGACTTTACTAAAGCCTTTGACACCCTAGACCATTCTATTCTCCTCACGAAACTAAAAGCCCTATCTTTTTCCTCAAGCTCTCTCCTCTGGTTTCATTCCTTCCTCTATAGTAGAACTCAAATAGTATCCATACCAAACCAGCCACTTTCCTCTTCTCTTTCGTTGACATCAGGGGTCGCCCAAGGCTCCAGTGTCTCTCCTACCCTCTTTTGTGCCTACATAAACGATTTACCAAATTCCATCCACCACTGTTCCTACCATCTATACGCGGATGATTTCCAGATATATCTATCCTTCCATCCCTCTGATTTAATAAAATCATTCTCCCTTATCCAAGAGGACCTTAATAGCATTTGCAAGTGGGCCTATGTTAACAAGTTAAAATTAAATGTAGAAAAAAACGCAGGCTATTATTATAGGTTCTAATACCCATTTGAGATCCCTTCCCCACCTCCCGATCCTGTCTATGAACTCCCAACCTATTCAATTCCACTCCACAGTTAAAAACCTTGGTATTACCTTCGACCAAACCCTTTCATGGAAACCTCATATCTCCCAAATTTCTCGACGGGTTATATCCATCCTTAAACTATTCCATTCTTCTCAGGACTCCCTTCCGAAACCTACTCGTCAACTTTTGGTTTCTTCCCTTATCCTACCCCATTTTGACTACAGCTGTGTGGCATATAGTGGGTTGACGGCGGAACTCGAGAGTAAACTAAGAAGACTAATGAACTGTTTCGTTAGGTTTATCTTTAGGGTTCCAAAAGCCTCCCACACATCACATCTATATACGGAGTTAAAATGGCTTTATCCTTTATCCCGCAGAAATTACTTCCTAGCCTCCTTCCTCTACCAAACCATCAATTCTCGGAATCCCTCCTACATCTATAACATCTTCCAGTTCAGATTCTCGGTCTCCTCCCGCACTACAAGATCTCGCTCCTCAGACCTGTATACTTCTTCCCATAAGAGTACATCATTTGACCACTCCTTCATTTCCCGTGCTACTTCCTTATGGAATTCACTACGCTGTAATATCCGTAATGCTCCATCTCTGTCCACATTTAAATCCCTTCTTTTTCAATACCTCCTTTCCCTCCAGAATGACACTGACTAGCAAAACCTCACTAAAAAAAAAAAAAGCATTCAGTAGATGTACATAGGTTTTTATTTTTCTCCTACAATTATTGGATGTTTTTAATTTTTATTTCATCTGTTTCTGTTTTTGTTCTTTATTTGTAAAATTGTAAATAGTTAACCAGATTGTTAATTTATTTTATTTCATCTTATGAAAGCTAGACTTATTGTATTCATTTATGTACATTATATTATTCTTAGGGGACATCGTCCCAGAATAAAGTTTATTTTCTATTCTGTTCTATAAAAAAAAAAAAAAATCTTAATTCATTTATTTTATTAATTTCATATTTATATATTCATTCATTCAATTATTATAGCTGATAATTTATTCGATTTAGATGATCCCCAATAAAAATATAAGGCATTCAAAATCCTGAAGAATACTCTAATAAAACTTTTAGAATAGTGAACAAGATCTAAATAAATAAATTAAAACACATTCTATGTAAGATGGGAAGGGTCACCTTCATAAAGCCAATGGTCTCAGCATTTATAATTTATTTAAAACGTTTCGCCTAAGTCAGGCATCATCAGTTATTATAAGTAACAGATCACAATATAGTAACTTTACTACAATAGGAGTTTAGGACAATAATATATTGTATATATAAATTCCCCGTCAAACGTATAGCAACATTTTGAGATATTCGAATTTTACAAAAACCTCTGTTTTTTTTAATAAGAAACAAAGGTTCTGAAGTCTATATTAAACATTCCTAAACTAGACACAAACAATTTTTATTAAAATAAATTACAATATATCTTCTAATAAACAAAAAAGTTAGAAAACTTACTTTTTAAAATTTTCATTTTTTACAATTTTAATTTTTTAATTTTTAATTTATATTTAATAGGTATTGCCTCTTCTGGCTTGAATAACTGCATCCACTAGTCTTGGCATAATTATAAATAACGAAACAAATGATAAACATGGACTGAAGGAAATTTGAAAAAATAATCTAAAATTCCTACAATAAAAGGTCTTAATTAAAAGGTCCGGAGACCATCTTCTTTTTCAGATGCCTCGAAATGTTATTGGGGTTAGAATGGGAAGCAAGTTAAAATACTAGTAATTTGAAATGCTACGTAGTTTATTATGAAAGGACAGGTAGCTGGTTTGGGATAAATCAACAACTCATGGGACATTTATATAATTATAGTATATTTTGATATAATATGGATCACACCATAATATTTTTACACAACATGGAGCTCTATGGATTGTACGAATGATTTTGTATTTAAGCAAACCAATGCGAGAAGAATTTTAAAATAAACTTTTTAATAATAAAAATTACAAATAAGGCTATCTAAGATCAATCATACGTACGAAAAATTTAGATAATATTGATAAGTTCATTTATAAAAATATAAGAAATGTCTTAAAAAATTTGTAATATAATCCAAGCAATAAAAACACCTCCATTTTTTAATTGCAAGGATTGGATGAATTTTAAATCTAAAAGAATTTCAAATCAATTATCTTTATTAAGTACTACCACTAATATATATAATATTTCTAGTAATACTTCTTGGAAAGTAAATAGAAATATACAAGGGTGGAAAAGATTGATAAATGAAAGAGTAACTGTTTGTTCTGAACAATCTAATTAATTGAGGAAGAGCAGAACTAAGAAACACACAGAAGAAAAAGATGACGACAAATAATGTTTACTGTTGGTTCGTTGCTCAATTTACTTCGTCGGAAATATGGCGGGTTTGAGATCCGTAACAATCTTCTGATCTCAACACAATAACATCAGTAATCATAAATCAGCTGATATGAATTGCTAAACATCAATCTCATACCCCTTATAAACCAAGGGGTATATAATATATATATGTATATGTATTTGTATATAATGTTAATATATCTAATAACTGTTTTTATTGTCAAAAACGTATGCAAAGCTTTTAAAGTACCCACCATAGATCGTGAGGATTAAAAGTGAAATATAACTAGCAGGCCCGAAAAAAGTAAAACATAATTTTTCAACATTTATCGCCGTATTTTTGTTAATAAAAGGAATTTTATCAAATAAATCTTATCGAATAAGTTACTACAGCAACCCAGGTTATAAATGACGACGTAAAATATAACCCATTCTCAAACTTTGAAATTACTATTTTTTCTGTGGGTTCGATTCCTACCTTGGCCGAATGATTTTATTCAAGATAGCCCCGCAAAAAAAATCATTCCTTCCTTCCTGCCCTAGTTGTAATGTATAAGTACGGTAAGTCTCCAAAAAATCTAAATTTAGTTCAAATTATTATTTTAAATATCGTTTACTTCAGCGATCCGTAATACTTTCATGCAATTTGTATTTTTTTATTACAAGTTTTATTTATTTTTTTTTCTTTTAATAGAAAAAAATAGTTTAAAAGTTATTTAAGATGCATATTTCATTTGAGATGTGTCTAAGCGGGGCTCACTAACTTAATAATAAGTTCTAGTCCTGAAGTTGCGGAAACGTTGGCTAATTTTAAATCAACTTTAACTTCACTGACTTAAGGCTTTGTTCGAAATACTCCTAAAATCCCCAAATAAAAAAAATTCCATGTTTTTTTCTGAATAATATATATATATATATATATATATATATATTTATTATATATATATTATTTTTTTGAGAGAGAGAGAGAGAGAGAGAGAGTAAGAGGGTGGCTGTGAGAGAAAGCTTTTATTGCGTAAATATTACAATCTGCCTCATTAAGAGGCAATGAGAAATACGTATGGTTATAAATCCAACTATACAAAAAAAAAAAAAAAAAAAAAAAAAAAAAAAGTTAAGGCAGATCTAATCGCTTTACTTCTTCACCACTGAAAATCTGGAGCAAGGACTGTGCCAATCCAAGGAACTTACAAAAGAACGAAAAAATAAATAAATAAATAAAAATATTCTTTTTCTATTTTCATATTAAGGCTAATGTTTTTGAAAGTTAAAATTCAGATTCAGCATCTTAACAATAAATGAATATTAAATGAAATAAAAAATCTACATTATTTTAAACGTAACTTACTGGTTACGTTGAGCAATTAATTTATCTTAAAGTAAACTGGTAAACTTCGGTAAATAACTTTATATATCCTAGATACGGGAATTTCCCCCCATGCTTGGGTTAAATGAGTTACAATTTTTTAGTTTTTGTAAAAATAATAAAATAAAAGAAAGATGATAATACAAAAAGAAATAAAAAATTATCCACAAAAATATTATGTGTAGGAGTGTTAGAGTTATAGTGAATGTTTTGTGTACAAAGATGTGAAAGAGTGATGTGTTTGTAATTCATGAAAAATTTTAAATTTTGAAATTTCTAATGTAGTGTTTAAAAGTCTGTGAGGCTTGAATATTTAAAGTTTGTTTTATCAAACAATGTTAGAGAAACCATGAGTTTGACTGGATGAAAATACAGTTTTATTTATGATACAAAATTGAATTAAAGTTTGTTTAACTAAATAAATTCCTGTCATATGATAGTTTACTGTTTTTTTCTTGTTGAACTTGAAGATCATCCTACGGGTTGTAAAATGCTATGAGAATGTACGCTGTTCCTGGGTTTCTTCGATGTGGTTTTCTTCTTGATGTAGGACGTGGTGGTAAAGACATTTACATGGATGATTTTGTTAAAATATCTTGAATAAACATAAGTCATCGTGGTGAGATAAGGTCAGCTGTATGACAGTGGTGAATGCGCTGTGGGTTCTTTTGATACATTGATGATTAAGAAATTTAAAGTTGTGCCATTAAATATTTAAGAGATATTTGAACTTTGGAATTATTGTTATGATTTAATCCTTTACAATAGATAAATTATACAAACTATAAACAGTTTCTTCAAAAAGTGGAAGTGCTAAAGTATAAATAATCTCATTTTCATGCAAAGCACATTGTACAGATATTGTGCGTTCTATATCTAGGATAAATTTAAATTGAAATGGATAAAGAAATTTGTTATTGTAATGTGGAGCTATCTTTTCTAATTCTTGAAACAATGTTTTTGTATTAATTATAGCTGGATGTAGAATATTTAATTTACAAAATGTTAAAGAAGTTTCTATATCAGAAATAGTAGTAGAAATTAAAGAGAAAATAAGTTGGATGTGATCTAATAATTCTTTAATTGTTAACAAGTTAACTACGGTTCCTATATCATTAATTTTTCGTGCAATATGCAGCGTATTCTCTTGTATGGTTTTAATAGTATTATTAAATTGAGTAATTAAATCACTGTTTATGGAATATTGGTTATGTATTTGGTCAACAATCTGGTCCTGATTTTCTTTAAGAGTTTTCATTAATTCAGAAAATTCTTTTTTATCATACGCATCTAAGTTACCGGTTATACCTTTTATAATAGTGCCTAAAGCGTTTATTAATCCTCTTTAACTCGGTTATTCCTGGTATCATGTAGTTTAATATTATTTATTTTTTCGTTAATTATAAATCTTGTACTGTTAATTATATTAATGTGAACTTTTAATTCTTTTAATACTGAATTGTTATAATGTGATTCATTTAGGTAATTTTCAAATTGCCAATTTACGAAAAGATATTCCGTAAATAGTGGTCCTAAGTCTAAGAAGTGTATTATTGTGTGTTGGGATGTTTGCAATTTAGCGTGTCCTAGGTTGATAGGTATGACGCCGAGGTTAGAAGTAACATTTTTTATTTCTATCATCCCTGCAGTGAGAGTTGATACTAACCTAAAAATTAAATTATAAAAATTAAAGTCTAATCATTTAATTATACTATTTTATTGTATAAAATATTTTCCATAATTTGGCTTATAATGCCATCTCTTAAACTAGTAAGAGTTCATATTCCCTGAACTCGTTATGTTGTTTATCAACAATAATTATTCTTTTTATCATTCTTTATTTTTTTTTTTTTTTTATTATTGTTATATAGTTTGGGCATTTTATCTGCCATCTTTTCACATCAATATAAGTCGTATCCAGCGACCTTATTGTGTATATTAAATTGTTATTTATATTAAATTATTTCTTATGCTTTTTATTTTAAAGAAAAATAAATTATTTTTAAAGCAAAAAAAAAAAAATTATTTACTAATATTAAAAAAATTAGTTTTAAATAAACATAATTATTATAGCTTGTAATTATAGCTTGTCTTAAGCGAAAGAATGTGTCCGGTGCGAGTGCTTTATCTCAGTTCTAAGAATGCTGACTCGGTCCAGCTCTTTCATCTGGAGGTCTACCAACATGGTACGTTTGTCTTTTCTTCTGCGGTCTCTTTATATTTTTTAAATGAATTTTTTCTCGCGTGTTATAATGTTTTTTATCGATTAAAGCGGTTTTATTATGTTTAATTATTTTTTTAATCTTTTCCTTTTTAAATTTATTTTTTAATTTTGATTGTTTTTGCCTATTAGCTACAAATACTGTTTCCGGGATTTCGTTTGGCAATTCTTCGCGATTTTTATTCATCCTGGTTATATATTTTTCTTTTGCTACCTGATTCCTATGATTTATTTGTTCATCAGGATCTTGAATATCGATTAATCTACTTGTAGTTTTTACAAAATTTAATTCCGAATGTTTAAAATATTTTACCATGGTTTCATAAAATTGGGTATAAAAATCAGTTTCAAAGAATAAATAATATTTAACTTTTGGTTCAACGAATTCTTTAATTAATTTTATTATATCTTGTTCGAAAATTTTCCTTTGATATCTGAGCGATAATTCTGTTTTTAGTATTATTAAACAGTTTTTCGATTTTGGGTTTCGCGGGATTAATATCAACTAAATTTAAAATAATCTGATTTTTTCCTAAATTTACTGGAGAGTCTGCTATTGGTATTTCGATTATTGTATTTCCTAAAGTATTAGAGTGAACGGAATTTGTTTCAGATTCTTCTGTTATATTATCTAAATTTTCATTTTCATCAAAATTTACGATAAGAGATGCATTTTCCGATGTTTCATTTTCGCGGTAAAATTGTTCTATTAAATCATTAATAATAGTATCAGGGTCTTCAGATTCTGTTAAATTAATTTCTACTCGCGATAGTGCGTCAGCGACTTTGTTTTCATGACCTTTCTTATATTTTATTTCAAAATTAAATTCTTCGAGTTTTAGTTTCCAACGATATAATTTTGAGTTTGGATCTTTTAATGATTGTAACCACTGAAGTGGTTTGTGATCCGTTTGAATGATAAATTTTCTGCCATAAAGATATGGTCGGAAATATTTGGTAGCCCAAACAATAGCTAGAAGTTCGCGTTCAATAGTGGACAGTTTTGATTCACTTTCGTTTAAAGTACGGCTCGCGTAAGCTATCGGAAGATCTCGTCCTCCGTGCGTCTGTGACAATACAGCGCCCAAGGCTACGTTTGATGCATCTGTCGTTTAAACAAAATGTTTTGTTGAAGTCCGGATATTGCAGGATGGGATTATTAATCAAAAATATTTTTACTGGTTTCAAAACTATCTAAATAATTTTTATCCGCGATGTTAATTTTCGATCCTTTTTTTAAACATTGGGTCAAAGGTTTTGTGAGGTGTGCAAAATTTGGAATAAAACGGGCGATAATATCCTAGTAGTCCAAGGAAAGCTTTAATTTGTTTAGTAGTCTTCGGTATGGGATAATTTTTTATAGCAAGGATTTTATTAGGTTTGGTTTTACTCCGTTTGATGTGACAAGATGTCCTAAATATTCTATTTCCTTTTTTAGAAATCCGGTTTTATCGGGTTAAATTTTTAAGTTAGATTCTCTTAGTTTTTAAAAACTTGCTTTAAAATTGATAAATGCTCCTGAAGGGACGTACTGTAAATTATTATATCATCTAAATAGGCAACACAATTTGGAACGCCCATGAGTATGTTGTTAATCACTCTCATAAATGTTGGTGGACTATTTTTCAATCCAAAAGGTAACCTTAGGAACTCGTAATGACCGTTTACGGTTGAGAATGCTGTTTTAGGGATACTCTCTTCATCCAATAAAATTTGATGAAACGAACTTGTTAGGTCGATTGTTGAAAAGTAACTGCTTTTGCCTAATTTATCCAGCAGTTCGGTTATATGCGGAATAGGATACTTATCATCGACCGTTTTCTCATTTAATTTCCTATAATCAATTACTATTCTCCACTTTTGTATTCCCGATTGGTCTAATTTTTTTGGAACTACCCAAATTGGACTATTGTAAGGTGAAAAGAAGAAGGGCGAATGATTTGTTGCTCTAGCATTTCGTCAATTTGTCTTTTCACTTCGTTTTGAAATATTTGAGGATATCGGTAATTTTTAGTATAGACTGGGATCTCGTCTTTAGTTAGGATTTTATGTTTGATTTGCGTATTTGCAGTTAGTGGAGTACCTTTTAAATAAAATAGATCAGAATATTGTTTTTATTAAATTTTGAATTTTTTTTTTTCTTCTTCGTTTAAATGGTCCGTGCGAATAAGATTTTTGACTTCATTGAAATCTGATTCTTTTGTTTTAATTAAATTTATATTATGAGATTCGTTATTTTTAAAAATTCTGATTGGTTTCACAAGGATTGGGGTTTTAATAGTTAATCTAAATGACCGATCCGAATTATTTTTTTACCGTACATATAGCTTCGTTATTTTTAATTGAAATTAAACCTTCATGAATTTTAAGACAATTATTGAAATCGGTATGAGGAATGATTCCTTCTCCATTTGAGATATTTTTGATTGGAATTTTGATTACGGTTTCAGAATCGTTGTTTAAGATGTAAGTATATTCAGATTGAGGGGGTCTGTTGTCATAATGAATTGTTAAATTGCCAAAAGGTGTGATTAGTATATCATTTACTAAATCAATTTTCGCACCTAATAATTTAAGACTGTCTGTTCCAAACAATAAATCGAATTTAGGATGGAAGTCAAAAATGCCAAATTTCAGGGGAGTTTTGGTGTTGGGAAATAATTTAGATGAATCTACATTAGCGTTAAAATTTTGTATAGAGAACCGTGCGCGCTAGTAAGTTTAAATGGTTCGTGAGTAATGTTATTAAAAAATATTTATTTGCTACAAGGACGGATACAAGCGATTTTGTGCACGCAGTGTCTATTAGAATTTTTAAGTTTGACTTTGGTGGAATTATATATGGAAGAGCACTAAAACGGGTTAAATTAAATAGGTCTATTACGTCCATGGTTCCTGCGCTAGGCTGGGATCTAAAAAATTACTTTGATCACTATCCAGATTATTTTGATCAGTGTATTGTTGATTTTCTTGATGATCGTCTGGAAATGATACAGTGGGATAGTCGGGTGGTTGAGCATTTGGTAATTCAGTAATTTGGGATTCACTTACGGACTGTTCCGAGTTTAGATTATGAAGTTCTTCAATTTCTAGGTTTGGGTTTTTCCGAACTGGGGTATTGAGAAAAGATTTAAATTTTACACTTTGATCAGGTTGTCTCTGATATTGGGAATTACTTCTATAATTACTATTGACACTCATAGGGGTTGACTGATTAGGTTGTTGGGGTCTATATTGATGATATTGGTGTGGTATATATTGATTAGGTTGTTGGGGTCTATATTGATTAGGTTGTTGGGGTCTATACTGATTAGGTTGTTGGGGTCTATACTGATTTGAGATTACATTTTTAGCAGGTTGAATTGCTTTGTACTGGTTTACTGGGAAATAGTTTATAAATTGTTGGCGATTTTTTGTGTATTGGTTTGTTATGGTTTTGGTGTGGGCGATAAGTGTCGATGACAAATTGAAAATCGTTCGTTAGCATGTTTATTGCCTGATTTAGGTCTATCGGATTTTTGGTTCTCATGAAAGAGCCAAGCGGTTCTTTCAGTCCTTTTAACAAAACTCTTAGTGCTAATTTTTCGATATATTTCGTGAGGACTAACGCCTCCATCGGCATTTCGCTCCTTAAATAACTAATTTGCAACTGTAATGTTTTTTGTATTTTATTATAAAATTCGAAAGGGGTTTCGTTGCCTTGTTTCATTCCCGCCATTTCAATATTTAGGGTGTAGGCGTCGCGTTTGTCGGCGTACCCTTGTTTTAACGCATTTTTAATATCGTCCCAGGTATTGATATATTTACTATTAACCATGTCGGCGGCAGCTCCTTTAATTTTAGCACGAATTGATCCTATTAAATAATCGTTTTGGAAATCGGCAGTATTTTCGTGATTATAAAATTTGTTTATTAATTTATCAGAAATTTCTAGAAATCGCGTTAGTGACATAGGGTCACCATGGAAATCAGGTATCATCTCTAGATACTCTTTCTTTAATGTGGGAGGTGCCATTTTTATAAAATATTTAATATAACAAACAAAAAATAAAATGAGATAGTATGCAATGAAATTAAAATAATATGAAATGAAAATTAAATTTATCCTTAATATACAGTAACTTAATATTTAACTTAATATTAAATAAAAAATTATATTTTAAATAACAAAATATTTCTTTATAGTTATAGTAATGAAATCATAACCTTTTCTTTAAAAATAGAATAGATTTTATTCAAAATTATTAAATTGAAAAATAAAAAAAGTTTAATATTGAGATAATATCTCTTAAATAAAAAAAAATCACTTACACTAAGATGACTTCGATAGTCAGATCCATGCCAGTTTAACGTCTCGTCTTCCTCTGAATGGACTCGTCAGCAAACAGTTGATACTGATCCTTGATATGCCCTCAAGTTTGACGATGTCCTACCGACTGCGCCAGTTATCTTCAATTTAAAAGTAAAGACTTTTTTAAAAAAGAAGTTTATTCAATAAAAGTTACAATATCAGAAAGAAGAGTGGCGTGGAGACGGCTCTGGATGTACTGAGAGAGAATTACAAAATTTCTTGAGGTTTTATAAAGGGTTACAATGGCTTCTTCTAGGAAGCTTTATGCTAACATTACAGTTCACAGGAGAGCAAGTTCCCACGAGGGGTTTCTAAGAAATTACAATGGTTAGGAGTCAAAGCTTAAAATTAAAAATATCTAAGGAAAAATATATAGTGTAACTTATATATATATATATATATATATATATATATATATATATATATATATATATATATATATATATATATATATATATATGCATGATGCTTCATTGAGAATATGGTATATCTGCTCTAATGGTAACAATGGTAAGGAAAAAAGTATGTTTAATAATATTTTGGTAGACTTTTACAGAGTATAGGGTTATTTCTGATGTTTCAAAGAGGAAAACAAATTTAATAATGAACACTGGAAATATAAGTTCATGGGATTTCTATCTTTAAAACTTATAAAAACATTGCCTAATGACCTGATTGGAAACGGCCTAAATCGAGTGGAAACAAACTTTTTCCTTACTTCGAGTGAGGAAAAGCTGTTTTGGGCAGAAAATTGGCTTTTACTGTAAGACTTTTACTGTAATGCTGGTTCAATAAATTATTATTTTTTTAAACAATAACACGTCTATTCAGATTATATCATGATGTTTCACACAATTCATAAATTGGTTAGAGTAAACTGTCAGTTTTATGCTGCACAACTATTGGGTCGTTTCATATTAAATATATTTTTCACAGGAAATGTAAAATGAAGTAATATTTTAGTTTAAAACATAAACTAGACTAAATTTTCAACAATATAAGCATAGAATAAGCTCTGTAGCTTAAACAAAGACTGCGATATAGGCATTTAAATTTTCCTTAAAAAATAGCAAAATTCAATTTGTCTTTTAAGCTTTTGCTCTAAGGTAAGTGCACTCGTAGTTGGCGGTTTGATAATAAATGTCTTATAATAAGGTTTCTGTTTGCACTTTCGTTTTAAATTTTGGCGGGTAGTTCAGTTATTCTGTATGCAAAGAGTGACAGCCATGACTTCCTGGACGGGAAAACTTTTTTCATCTCCAAATTTGTTGTCACAACTCCAGTTTAGTTGACTAAACGCCTCCATCCTTATGCAATCGGCTAAGGATGCTCTGGTATGTATTCTGTTTTTTCTCTTTCAAATGCTTATATCTGTCGAACTTATGAATATACTTGACAATAGTAGGTATCTGTACTACATTTTACAAGATTCTCGTGGTTATAGATGAAAAATGAAGGATTTTATTGGGTGTCAATGACTAAAACATACTTATAATCGGTTGTTTAGTGCTCGACACCTCTGTCTACTACGAGAACATTTCTCATTTTTCGCCTTCTTTATTGATTTTGCGTCCTCTGCAAAGGAAAAATGAGGGGTAAAAGAAAGAACCAGATTTGGCTAATTTAGAGCTCAAAATTCTGTAGTTGACAGGGGGTGGGGTGTCAGCTACTAATGCAGCATCTATCAACTACTCTTTCAGGTTTAAAATAGCAGCAAAAAAAAAAAAAACTTAATTATGAGCCTCAGCATGTGGAGAAGGCCCTTGATGACGTCAAAAGGAGAATTCTGTTGCAGCGGCAGCATGAAGCAAAGGAGTGCCTTGAAAACTAGTACCTGTCCTAAAAAAAGAGGATAACGTACGACTTCGCACGTATCAGAGGAGGGGTAAAAGAAATTTGCCACATGATCAACCGAGGAAATATAGCTAAAAACGTGTGATATCTTTCTAAAAGTGTCAACTACTAGCGCACTTTCCCTATAAGTAAGCAACAACGTTTGGAGCAAACTTGACTATATTGAATTTTAAAGATGATTTGGTTTTCTATAAACCAAGAACAATATTGTATTACTACGGACAATACTTCTATGTATAAATAACTTGGCAAAGAATATCTATACTAACACTTACACTAAAAATTAAAAAACGACTACTTTTTAAAAAAGATGAACAGAAAATAAGCTCTCTATCTTACACGAGGGCTGAGAAATAGGTTTTCAAATTTTTTTATATTTTCTCAAAGTGGTAGATATAGTGTTTTTAAATAATTAATTTTTTTTTGCGATAAATGCTCTTAACGTCTCAAATAACAACGTTTAGAGTAAACTTCATAATGATCAATTTTAAAGGTGAGTTAGTTTGCAATTTATCAAGCACAATACAGTATTACTACGGAAAATGTTCTATAACTGGCAAAATATATTTATGCAAACACGATAGTCCAGTAAAATTGTACATTTTGGTTTACAAAAGTTCGGGTAGTTTTGATTATTATTACTATTTATTATTATTTTACAACTTATAAGAATCTCTAGTTTTTCTACTTTGGTAATTTCCCTTTAGTACCTCTCAGTGAAAAATCTCAACCGTCAAAAATCTTGACATTTTCTACGTTTCCCCAAAATATCTGTCAAACGATTGGTTTCAAAGAAAAGCTTGTTATATTATATTCGAGATAAAACTGCCCGATATTTTGCACAGCGAACCCCATTTTTTTTTTTTTTTTTTTTTTTTTTTTTTTTTTTTTTTTTTTTTTTTTTTTTTTTTTTTTTTTTTTTTTTTTTTTTTTTTTTTTTTTTTTTTTTTTTTTTTTTTTTTTTTTTTTTTTTTTTTTTCGACTAATACCAACATTGAAATTATGAGTATCTACATACTTTTTTTTTTTTTTTTTTTTTTTTTTTTTTTTTTTTTTTTTTGTTTCGTCCTAACACATTTTCCAGTTATTAACGAAGAGCGTAAATGTGAAAAATTAAAATATAACAAGCGACAAGAGGGCTGTGCTAGGGGAACAAAGACACTGCTCGCAGAACAAAAGAAAACTGTCCCCTGTAAAATTTCCCTCTTTCCTTTTTATGCTTGGCGTTGATCTATTGATTAATGCGCCAACGTGTCAACTTACATGTAATTCTTCACTATCCCTACTGTAGGTTTTTGTCGGTCTGTTTTTAAAGGCTACTTTTAAAAGGGTTCGGTTATTCTACCTTAGTGGCAGGTTCTTTCGTTCGAAGTAGGAAAAACCTTTGCTGGCTTGGTTGTTAAACGACTTTTTTCGATAGGTAAAAAATTTCAAACCGAACAAATCTTCCTGTGTAAATTGAACTTTCCTGTTATATCACATATTAAATCTATCAGTTTAATATATATATATATATATATATATGTGTGTGTGTGTGTGTGTGTGTGTGTGTGTGTGTGTGTGTGTGTGTGTGTGTGTGTGTGTGTGTGTGTGTGTGTGTGTGTGTGTGTGTGTATGTGTGTGTGTTTGTGTTTGTGAAAAATGTGTAAAATGGGCACACGTGTAAATATGGGCACCTCTCCTTAGTGGCTATGGAAGACACTGAAGACTGGCGGCGTCGACAGGTAGTTGCTAATATAAGGTAGCCATAAACAGTTGGAATCATTCTTTCAACTAGTGTGGATGCAGTGCGAGTTATTGTGAAAATTGGTGTTGATCTAGACAGTAAACCTTTTAGAGGTATGTTAAATCGTTTTTTTTTTTGTTTTTTTTCATGTTTTTATGTTTAGTTAAAAATATTTTTATAGCGATATTCGGAAAGCAGATACCTTAAGCTACTTTTTGATGCACACCTTTAGCCACGCACGCTTTTAGGTTACATGTGAGAGTGGCCATCTTTCTTAGGTGGAATTAACCACCACATTTCTCCGGGAAATTTAAGTTCTATATACCCGTTCGACATATCCCCGGTTAGCAACATTAAGAAGAAAAACACTACTCGTGGGCCTAAAACTACTAGGTCTCGCCTCATCACCGGATCACCATATAAAAATCAGTTGACCAAGCCGCTTGACAATAGTACTTCCAAAAAGATCCTTAAGTTTTCCCAGGGCAAGAAGCCGGCTTGGGGACAGGGGTCGAAATGCGAAAGGCCTTTAAAAAAAGTAAAATTGACCCAGGCATCGGTACGATTTATCATCGGACTCAGAGGAATACAATTACTATCCCATTGTGGACAGCGATGATGATACCAATCTAGATGTATATTTGCATACATTGGATATGCATATTTGCATTTATTGGATACCAGTTATATTTGAGATATCAATAAATCACTATTTTTCCTGTAATAAATAAATTCTCTACAATTTTGTATTATTTCATCCTGTTTTCAAACTATTTTTGGCACATATTTACACCCTATTTTTCCTGGTGCTTTTTCAAAAGCTATTTGTAAATTGTCGTTTTTGAAATTAAATAATTGATGTTAATCATTGTATTTCCTTCTGATTTTTTTAATAGTTTTTAATGAAAAACAAAAATCTGTTTAAAGCCACATTAAATCAAAAACAAAAACAATACCTCCCGTCCGATGGTAGCAAATTCTACCTCAAGCACAACCACTCGGCTCCAGCCGGACCATAGCGGAAACCTACAACCATCGAGAGCCAATCTGGACTCGAGTCAGTGATGGGACCCTCAAAGACATCTTTAGTGTTAAGTTTAGTTTTTATTTTTTTTTTAGGATAGGTGAATCCAGAATTAGGTGTGCCCCAGCACCTAAAATAAACTTTCAGTTTCCCTAAATCTAGAATTACAATTTTTTGACCAGGCCTTGTAAGGGAAAATACCTTTCTAAAACTATTAAAAAAGAAGTGCTCTCTCTCTCTCTCTCTCTCTCTCTCTCTCTCTCTCTCTCTCTCTCTCTCTCTCTCTCTCTCTCTCTCTCTCTCTCTCTCTCTCTCTCTCTCTCTCTCTCTCTCTCTCTCTCTCTCTCTCTCTCTCTCTCTCCCTCTCTCTCTACATATATATCTCATTTTATTACTTTTTTTTCTTTAGCTTACATATTCAAGTTATTTTATCAGTCCATGTCTATTAAAGCGTTTAATTCCTCTCACTGGTATAAATCGTACACCAAATAAAAATTCTATCTACAAGCGAGTGTTAAAAAGGATGATCGTTTAAAATGTTACTTGCTGAAGAGAAGTAATTTGGTCAATCCATTTCAGTCATTGAGTGATTCAAAGTTTGATTGTGTAATCCGATAAATGGGAAATTTAATCCCCCAATTTGCCAGTATTTAGGCTTGAGAAACTGAAATTTAATGGGCTAATAAGCTAATAGATGGCGGATTGGATGGCTAATATAATCTTATCCAAGTTGGTGCTCCCCTCCTACCGCGTCTGTCCAACAACCTTGGTCACTTTCTTCTCAACTCCTTAACTGCTCAATTGACACCTTCAAACTAAAAAATCATTTGTAAACCTGTGAAAACTGTCAGCTTTTTTTGTGTGCGTTAATGTGTATTCGGCTACACTCACATATATATTATTTTAGTTAAAACCTTTAAAAAATTTGTTTCGTATAATATTTTATATGTGAGATCAAGAAAAAAAATTATTGGAATAAATTGTAATTTCCAAAAAACCAAAAATTATGTTTAATATTTCAATTTTTTTTTTAATTTTTCGATTAGTCAATGCAAGGATTACTCCGAATATTCCGACAGCCTTCGAGGAAATGTGTATATAAAGGAAAATTGTTTAGACGTTTTTTCCCTCAATTTATTTTAATGTTTTGGGATATAGAATCCTAATTCTATCTTCCATACCTTATAATATTAAAGTTTAAAAGAAAATTAAAAATTAATTATTTAAATTAAAAAAGAAAATGTATAGAAATTAACGGGAAATGTGTGCATTTTATTTTTATATAAGGTTGTTTCAATAAAAATTATCATGTTTATATTTAAAAGAAAATCAGAACTTTTTTTCTTTTGGATCACTCTAATTTCTTTGTTTCGTAAATTTCATTCCAGTGGAGTCTTCAGCTTTTAATTGTTTATTTGTTTCTAATTTTTTTAGAGTTAAAATAACTAGAACACGATTTTAAAAAAACACTTGTACCACTAACAATCTATGAAGGGACCTGGGTTCAGTACTTAGGTAAGGATGTAATGTTACTAGGCCAACGGTTGTGAAAGGAGGAGATTTAGTCTAAATTACGCTCTACCGCTAGGTTTCCCCCCAATTAAGGGTACCCACTTTGTAGAGACTAAGTGTGTCCCAGGAATGAGAAAATTAAAGACCTATTTAACCAACTGGTGAGCAAAACTGGAAACTGTAGATTATATATTTTTTTTATTTATATTTACATTAGTACAGTAATACAATAATTAAATAAGCGGCAGTGTAAATTTTTGACATGTTTTTGACCTGAAAAGAAACTAATCATAATAACTGTTCTATGTTAGAAGGTCCTGACTCCATCTTCTTTTCAGACTTCCTCGGAGGGTTATCGGGTATCGAATAAGAAGCACATTCTAACATTACAGTTAGTTTTACTAAGGAAATAGTGTCTAAATATTTTTGCTATTTTTTCCTATAATTAAGAATAGGAACCCTTTTGTGTCATATATTATAACAATTTCTTGTATTTAACATTGCTAATCTCCTTTGGGGTTGAAGTTTAAAAAAAAAAAAAAAAAAAAAAAAAAAAAAAAAAAAAAAAAAAAAAAAAAAAAAAAAAAAAAAAAAAAAAAAAAAAAAAAAAAAAAAAAAAAAAAAAAAAAAAAAAAAAAAAAAAAAAACCAATACTTCTGTACGTTCAGCCTTGGTGTACGTACGGTGTAAAATCCGCTCTGCTGCTCTCCGATCCGTCAGTAGTGTGCGATGACCTTTAAAGAATTAATTGGATGAGTAACGTGAAACTGTACAATAAATTTGAGTGATGTTAAAATTTAAGCAATGCATACTCAAACAAGAGTTGCCAAGTAAAATTACAATGAAAATAGAGATCATGACTACATTTATGATAGTTGTTATGTTTTTATAATTAAATTAATATGATTATTCTTACCCCTTTGTTAAAAGAAAGATTTTAATTAATTAATTATTTTTAAAATATTTATGATATATCTGGCGAAAGCAGCCTGGCTGGCATTCCATTTAGATTATTGCTGACCCTGACCGACAAAGAAGTGCTTATTTAATATTCCAGTCAATGAGTGCTGAAATGAGGGGTGTAGAGTGCACGAAGTATGCGATAATTTTTGACTTTATAGCTTCGTTAGTAGTAGATAAAAGGTAAAAATACTAAAAGTCCCCGCATCTAGAGGGTGAGCTGACGGAGGGGGGAGGGGGGAGAAGTTCAATGTTTTTGGTTCTTCAATTATATCTCGAAAGCATTTGATTCTAGAAAAATAAATTTCAAATAAAAATTAGAGCTTATTAAATTTCCCATAAAATATTTTTTTATAAATATCTGTCGAAAATCAAATGGTTTTCGAGATATACGTTACTGAAAATAGGTGATTTTCAAGAAACTATTATACCTCTCTCTTTGTCAAACATTTGCTTTTAGTGCCTACCACGATCGTTTCTCAGAAAAAATGTCAGAATCAAAGTTGTAGAACTTCAAATTTAATTTAATTTAATTTCAAATATACTTTTCTAGCATTTGAAGCAAATGTGTAGCAAAATAGTGAGGTAAAAAAATATTTTCCCCAAAAATCACCGATTTTCAATAACGTATATCTCGAAAACCATTTGATTTTCGA
This sequence comes from Euschistus heros, assembly GCA_003667255.2. Classification (NCBI taxonomy): domain Eukaryota; kingdom Metazoa; phylum Arthropoda; class Insecta; order Hemiptera; family Pentatomidae; genus Euschistus; species Euschistus heros. The sequence goes on from RCWM02000129.1 coordinate 292,035, forward strand.
CAAATATTTATATACACTATTTTATAGGAAATTGAATTAGCTTTAATTTTTATTGGAAACATATTTTTCTAAAGTGAACCGTTTTCTAGAAATAAACGAATAACCAAAAAAATTGAAGTTCTCCCTCTCACCGTTAGCTCACCCCCAGGGGCGGGGATTTTGTATGTTTGCCTTCTAACTACTCCCAACGAAGCTATAAAGTCAAAAATTATCGCGTATGTCATGCACTCTACAATGTGTCTATTGACTGGTATATAATATGATCACAAAATTAATTATTCTATTGACGGGAAACGTCATTTTAATAAACTTTCCGTCAAAAGTATCGCAGCACCTTGAAATATTTGAATTTTATAAAAACGTATTTTTTTTCATAATAAAGAAAGGTTCTGAAGTCTATAATAAACATTCCTAAATTAAACATAAATATTTTTTATTAAAATAAATTACGATATTCCTTCCAAAAAACAAAAAAGTTAGAAAACTTACTTTTTAAAATTTTAATTTTTCACAATTTTAACATTTTAATTTTTAATTTATATTTAATAAGTATTGCCTCTTCAGGCTTGAATAACTGCTTCCACAAGTCTTGGCAACGATAACCAAACGAATGATAACAGGGAAAAACATTGATGTGTCTAATCCTTAATGTCTCATGTTTAGTAAATAATATAAATATAAATATAAACCAAGTATCGGTTAAGGTAGAAACCAGGAAAATCTCAAGAGTTATGGGTGTTGCAACTTTTTACGGGGATTTTAGTTACCAGAGTTGTAATAATGTGATAGTTGGGAGGTGCCTTTTATTCCAACAAGCAGACAAGATTTTATTCCCACGTGTGGTACGCTCAATGGACTTATGGTATTAGTGAAGTGGGGTGTGCCTGGAGGGGACCACTTGATTATGCCTACCTGCTGGTGGTCGATCCTCTATGCGGTTTGGCTTCGGGATACATTAGCATACATTTCGTCCGGCTCGCGGCTAACACAAAATATCCACCGCACAAAAGTGGCTCCCGCGTTCGAAACGTCCACTTGTCTCGCTCGATGACTAGACTTGATCCTAGTTTTAGAGATGTTAACTAACGATCTTATATTTCTCTGTAGTACTTGCTTAATGTTATTTTGGCTTATAAATTGTAGGCAAACCACTAATTGTTCATATCCAAATTAAAAAAAAAAAAAAAAATGGTACCATTGAAAACAGTAGGGTTATAAAAACAAAATGAGAGAAAAAAAAGAAAAATGTTCTTGTAGGCTTGGTCATTTTTTATTTTATTCCGCATGCTTCCTTATATATATTTTTAATGAAACAATTTACATATTTAGTTTTATTTATGAAATCTTTACATTATATCCTATGTCAGCGGGTGAATCTGTTTTTTGGACCTAAGTGTAGTAAATATATCTCTACAATATGATTTTTGAAAAGTACATTATTATAAAAAAGTACGGAAGCTAAGTGGGTAAGTTACCGGAGTTTTGCAGTAAGGTAACTCCAGGAAACCAAATTTATAAGCAGAGTCCAGCCAATAGTAATTATAATCATTACTAATTAATATTTAATTATAAGATATTGATTTTAAATATTTAATTAGATACTTATTTATTTAAAAATGATAATTATCTATTTTAATGTGTACTAATTTACAATACAAGACTAAAGCGACAAGAAACTGTTCGTCGTTACAGACTACTTCAACATTTACTAGACAAACGATTAAAGCTACCAATTCATTACAAAATACTTATTTATGTGACTGTTATTAGACCTATTTGGACATATAGAGTTGAGCTTTGGGGCTCTACTAAACCATCCAATTCATCTCGTATCCAATCCTTAAAATCCAAAATCCATCGAAAAATCCCCAATGCTCTTTATCCATAAAGATCTTAATGTTCTATATGTTGCTGATTTAGCCCAACCAGATACCTATCCTTTCATAGTAAGCTCTATAACCACTCAAATCCATTAGTTTCTCAACTTGCTTCCCAATCCATTCCCGATAATCCTCCGAGGCGTCTAAAAAAAGATGGCCTAGAGATCTTCTAGTGTAGAATTTTATTGAAGTGCTACCGATGAGTAGTTCTTTTCAAGATTTTTTTCATGTCATTGTAATCGTTATTGGCTCATTTACTTGATGTACATATTTGTATAGTTGCAAATTTCAATAAATTGTTATAAAACTAAAAAAAAAAAATTAATTATCCAATAAAATACTAATTGTAAGTTAAAACATTACATTCGTCTCTATTTTTTATTTCAATACCCTAATTCAATAGTAAATCTGGATCAATTTCGGCTCCAACGAATCTGCGTAGTAAAAAGAGTTTCACAGTAAAATGTGTGACTGGAAATTAAAACAGGATTTCATGTATAAACCAAAACCTGATATTATTATTAAAGAGATTATTTATAAGGTTTTGGTTGTAGTAAAGAGATAGCATACAAAACTGCATTTTTACGTGAAAAAATTATTTCTCTATCTTTTCTGAGAGCTGAGAAAAAAAATAAAACGTGATTTTCATACTGGTTTTTATTTTATTTTTTTCTCGGCTCCCAATGCTTATTGGTGGCTATAACTCTAGTTTTGTACTACTTTTAAGTGCTGCTGATGAGTAGTTCTTTTTGAGTCTTGACTTGTTATTGTAATCGTTATGAACACATTTACTTGATGTATATATTTTGTACATTTGTAAATTTCAATAAAAACAAATTCATTTAAATTATATTTAATTATTAGACTGTTGTATCATACTTTTTCGTGTGATTATATATAATTAGAACTGTTATGCATTATTTTACTAAATACACACGTATTTACTTCATAATTGTCAACCACTAATTTATAATTAACTATAATTCGTTTAGAATAAAATATGCTATAAGTGTTTCCTGAAAAGGCAAACAAAGCTGCAATAGTGATGTGAAGACTACTGTAATCGAAAACACCGTCCACAAGAATTTGTAAAGAAATTACGAAGCGTTTTACAAAAGCCTTAAGATATGAAGTTAAACTGAAAATATTAAATAATAAAATATACACAATTTAATTAGAAATTAAGATTTTTTAAAAGCTATTTTTCCATCTTGATTTATGTTAGGTTACTTGAAAAACCAACAAAAAAATAAATAAATACTTTTCACAGCTCTATTTAAGAGTGTATGAATTTGTAAAGGACTGGGAATTGTCCTGAGATCTATTGACGGGATGGATTATACGTATTTTGTAGACTCGGATAGGAAGGAAGCCGTTCCGAGAAAGTTTTAAGCAAAGGATGTAAGATTTGCTGTAGAGGATGTTGCTAAGAAGCTTATAGAAGGGGGAGATGATATATGTTCCAAATTTTATTTTATAGTCACTTGTTAAATATTTTTATTTCTTGTTCTTTGTTAAATAAGCAGTTTGTATTTTACAAATTTCTTATAGCATTAAAGTATATGATAGTTAAATACACATTTTACTGTGAAACTCTTTTTACTACGCAGATTCGTTGGAGCCGAAATTGATCCAGATTTAATATCGAATTAGGGTATTGAAATAAAAAATAGAGACGTATGTAATGTTTCAACTTAGTATTTTATTGGATAATTAATTTTTTTTTTTTTAGTTTTATATCAATTTATTGAAATTTGCAACTATACAAATATGTAATTCAAGTAAATGAGCTGATAACTATTACAATGACATGAAAAAACTTAAAAAGAACTACTCATCAGTAGCACTTCAATAAAATTCTACACTAGAAGATCTCTAGGCCATCTTTTTTTTAGACGCCTCGGAGGATTAATGGGAATGGATTGGGATGCAAGTTGAGAAACTAATGGATTTGAGTGGTTATAGAGCTTACTATGAAAGGATAGGTATCTGGTTGGGCTAAATCAGCAACGTATAGGACATTAAGGTCTTTATGGATAAGGAGCATTGAGGATTTTTCGATGGATTTTGGATTTTAAGGATTGGATACGAGATGAATTGGATGGTTTAGTAGAGCCCCAAAGCTCAACTCTATATGTCCAAATAGGTCTAATAACAGTCTCATTAATAAGTATTTTGTAATGAATTGGGAGCTTTGATCGTTTGTCTAGTAAATGTTGAAGTAGTCTGTAACGACGAGCAGTTTCTTGTCGCTTTAGTCTTGTATGTGGATTCCAAGTAAGACGTTTGTCCAAGTGGAGTCCTAGGTAGCGGATCTGTTCGACAGGGATTAGTGGAATATCATTAAAGGATACTGTTGGACAGGAAGTTTTAATAATTAAATATAATTAAAATGATTTTTTTTTTTTTTATTGAACTTTACAAACGCACAAAATATATACATCAAGTAAATATGTTCGTAACGATTACAATAACATGTCAAGACTTAAAAAGAACTACTCATTAGTAGCACTTGGTCCCTAGAACATCTTATTTTTAGAGGCCTCGGTGGATTATCGAGAATGGAGTGGGAAGCAAGTAGAGAAACTAATGGATTTGAGTGGTTATGGAGCAAACTATGAAAGGATAGGTATCTGATTTGGGCTAACTCAACAAGATATGGAACATTAAGGTTTTTATGGATAAGTGTATTGGTGACAAAGAAAGGGGAATTTAGGATTTTTTTGGGATAGTAACGATTGGATCTGTATAAAAAATGAAATACCATTTTAATATAATTAAAATAAATAACAAAGTATTGAATGCGTTAACACTACATTTTTTTTTTTTTTAAGTACTGTTGTTTCGATGGATGTAATTCATATTTTTTATATATTTGTACCTAGTAAAACGATCACGCCATGGTCCCTACCCCTGTGAATAAATCCCTATTTAAATATTAATTAAAACTATTACCCGTACCACCGATGGGGAAACGTGAGTTCTTGGTAAAGTCAGATGTGATTATGCCAGAGGCCCTCTAAATCATCAAGCTTTTCCCCAATTTAAAGGTACTTGCTTTGTACAGGCTGGATTTTACTACGGGATGGTGAGATTATATTGGTTTTAAAAAAATAAATAAATAATATTAAAATCGTTAATTAATAATTTGTTATAATTTAATATGTAATTATCATAATTGAATAAATAATTATATTTAGATGAATAGATATTATAATTAAATAAAAATTAAAAACATTATAATTAAATAAGTATTCATTATGATTAAATAAATATTTTTTTACATAAACAATTTTTTAAAAATTAAACAAATAATTATTTTTATTTTTATTTTATTTATTTATATTTTGGTGCCATGTACCACCACATTTGGTTAGAGGCACCATACTCAGGTTCAGAACTATAATTCCTTGTACAGGTTTGTTTCTTTTAAAAATTTAATAATGTGTTTGTGGAGATACGAGTTGTTTTCTAGTAATGTTGCAATGTCTTGATTCGTCAGACCGTTATCTTTTCTTTGCTTTTTGTATTTTTGGCATTCAATAAGAATGTGTTCTATAGTCAGATTTACCTGACATTCGTTGCATTTTGGGGGTTGTTTGACCTCCAATAAGTAACTGTGGGTTAATTTTGAGTGTCCAATTCTTAGTCTTGTAAAGATGACTTGTTCTTTTCTTGGTCCTGGTTCTTCTTTCCATGGTCCTGGAATTGGTCTAATTTATTTTAAGTTTGTTGTTGCTGTCGGTTCCAAGCCATCTTTCATGCCTTAAGAATAATTTTAGATCTGTTATAGGGGTAGGGATTGAGGGTAATGGAAAGAGGGAACACGCTTCTTTGGCTGCTAAATCCGCTTGTTCATTACCTTCTATTCCTGAATGTCCCGGAATCCACATAAAGTTAATAATTTTTAATTTCGAAATGGATTCAATTAAGTTGGCTATTTCAGATATTATGTAGTTTTTAACATTATGGTTTTTGTTGCTAATGCTTGTGAGAGCCGAAAGTGAGTCAGAACAAATTAAGTATTTTTTTTGGTCCATGTCAAGTGTTTTTGTATGTTCTAGGGCTAGTTTAATAGCATACAATTCTGCCGAAAAAATAGAAAAGACAGATGGTAATGAGTAGCGTATTACTACTGACCCTATAATCACTGAGCAACCCACACCTTCATCAGTTTTTGATCCGTCAGTAAATATAAGCTGCGTATTTACATAACTGGAAATTGCCTCTTTAAAGAAATACATTGACGAAATCTGACATAAATTGTTTTTTAATAATTTAACAAGAGTAAAATTAAATTTAGAAGGAATGAATTGCCAGGGTGGAAGTGAGTAAGGAAAAGAGATTTCTATTTTATAGGACATTATTTGAGTTATAATTCTAAAAAGATCAGGGTGACTTTTAGGAAGTATAGGAGCAATTATTTCGAATCCTGGAGTGGCCTTTAGTCTTATCGAAGATTGAAGGAAATTATAAGTCCTTCGAATTGATAGAGACCATTCATCAGCGTCATAAAGCAGACTTGCTGTGGGGCTGCTTCTGAATGCTCCTGTCGCGAGTCTGATCATTGAATTATGAAAACAATTCAATTTGTTTAGTAATTTTAAGGAGGCACTGCCTTAAGCTGCGTTCTCGTGATCCATGCATTCGTGGAATTTCCTCCGTCTGAACGAGGTGCCGTGAATTTGCCTCTGACGTCATCTAGAGAGAAGTGAGTCCACGACCGATCACGCTCGGTATCAAACCTGTTTGATTTTCAGGCGTGGACCACGCCAGTCGAGAGAGTTGACAAGTCGTTTATTTAGAACAGAAATGGATACTATGTTGAAATATTCTAGGATCCGAACGATATTCCGCCATTGTTGTCCTCATTTTCTTTTAGGTTTCAAAGGGCAAACGGAATCGTGGTCGTGTGAACGGTCCACGACTCTCGGCTAGTTCACTCTTCTTCCCCACTCCAGGCAAGCACCACGACAGAGAAAACGAAGGCGTGCCACGCTTTCGTCTTTTTGCCCCGTGAGAACGTAGCTGTAAAGCGGAGCTCCATAATCTAGAACTGGTCGAATCACGGTACGATATATCTTTAAAAGGGTCAACCTGTCACTGCCGAATGTTGTGTTATTTTACATTAATTATTATAATTATTATTATTATTATAATTATTTTAATAAAACAAATAATTATTTTAATAAAATAAAAATATTTTAATTAAATGAACAATTATTTTTATCAAACGAATAATTATTTTAATTAAATATATAATTATCATAATTAAATAAATACTAAATATAATTAAATTAGTACACATTAAAATATATAATTATCATTTTTAAACCTGGAATATCATTTTAACATGGAATATAGGATGGATTAGTGGAATATCATTGAAGGATACTGTTGGATAGGAATTCTAATTAAGAATGACGCTGTTTATAAAATTATACTTTTGTAACAAAGTTTAGTTAATACGTCGGAACTCGTCGATGTTCCGACAAAGAACTCATCCACCCATCTTGGACACATAGTCCAAGAGCCGAGGCCAAATTTCATGACTTATTTGAAGAAAACTTTTAGACATACAGCAATCAATTTGCACTTGTCTGCCAACTCAAAGCGGGGGCGTTTCAAAATGGCGACCTCCGAAAGGGGTAGCAAATATCAAAATATAGTATTATTTGAAGATGATTTATTTAAAGCAAACAAGAAACTGCAAACCCCCTAGGTGACAAAAAACGTTGTCTGCCAAAATTTGGAGGGGGGGTCGCACCGGCAGACGAAATTCAAAATCCGCGTTTTTTCAGTCCAAAAGTGGACCATTTGAAGACGATTTATTTCAAGCATACAAGAAACTGCATGCTCACTAGATGACAAAAAACGTTGTCTGCCAAAATTTGGAGGGGGCGTCGCACCGGCAGACAAAATTCAAAATCCACGATTTTCAGTCCAAAAGTTGACAATTTGAAGACAATTTATTTGAAGCACACAAGAAACTGCATACTTCCTAGATGTCAAAAAATGTTGTCTGCCATAATTTGGAGGGGGCTAAGCACCGGCAGACAAAATTCAAAATCCGCGTTTTTTTTTCAATCCAAAAGTTGACAATTTGAAGACGATTTATTTGAAGCACACAAGAAACTGCATACTCCCTTGATGACAAAAAACGTTGTCTGCCAAAATTAGGAGGGGGCTAAGCACCGGCAGACTTTATATAAAGTTATTTAAAATACCCATGCCAGCACGCTAAAAATCCGTACTATTGTAAAGTTAATGTTTTTGGCACATATTTCGTTATTACCCCAAAAATTTTCTTCCGATCCAAAATTTATTTTTCTCAACTAAAAGCTGACTAAATTTCCAATCAGACCCATATATTAAATTGATATAAAGTCACGTAAAATACCAATGCCAGCGCACCATAACCTCGTACTGTTGTGAAATCCAAGTTTTTTGGTACACTTTTCATTATAACCCCAAAACTACTCGTCCAATCCAAAATTTTTTTTTTTCAACTGATAGCTGACTAAATTTCCAATCAGACCCATATATTAAATTGATATAAAGTCACGTAAAATACCAATGCTAGCACATCAAAACCTTGTAACTGGTGTGAAATCCAAGTTTTTTGGCACATTTTTCGTTATTACCCCAAAACTATTCTTCTGATCCAAAATTTATTTTTCTCAACTGATAGCTGACTAAATTTGCAATCAGACCTCATATATGAAATTTATATAAAGTCATGTAAAGTTCCCATGCTAGCACATCAAAACCTTGTAACTGGTGTGAAATCCAAGTTTTTTGGCACATTTTTCGTTATTACCCCAAAACTATTCTTCCGATCCAAAATTTATTTTTCTCAACTGATAGCTGACTAAATTTGCAATCAGACCTCATATATGAAATTTATATAAAGTCATGTAAAGTTCCCATGCCAGCACGCTAAAACCCCGAACTATTATAAAATACAAGTTTTTTGGTACATTTTTCGTTAAAACCTTAAAACTATTCGATCCAAAATTTGTTTTTCTCAACTGATAGCTGAATAAATTTGCAATCAGATCCCATACATAAAACTTTTATCAAGCTCTGTAAAATACCCGTGCCAGCACGCTAAAAACAAGTTCTGTTGTTAAATACAAATTATTTAGATTATTTTTCGATTATTTTATACATGAATATTTAATTGAAATCCATGCCAGCAGGCTAAATGTGTATGTTTTGGTAAAAACATAACAATTTTATATGTTACAGTGGGCTGGCGTGGGTATTTTGCGGGATTCATTCATCATTATATAATTTGATTTGATTGTAAATTTAGTAAGCTTTCATTGAAAAAAAATATATTTTGGATAAAACAAATAGTTTTGGGGTTATACTGAAAAATGTGCCAAAAAACGTGGATTTCACAACAGTACGAGGTTATGGTGCGCTGGCATTGGTATTTTACGTGACTTTATATCAATTTAATACATGAGACTGATTGAAAACTTAGTCAGCTAGCAGTTGAGAAAATAAATTTTGGATCGGAAAAATAGTTTTGGGGTAATAACGAAAAATGTGCCAAAAACTTGGATTTCACAACAATACGAGGTTTTATTGTGCTGGCACTGGTATTTTACATGACTTTATATCAATTTAATATATGGGGTCTGATTGGAAATTTAGTCAGCTATCAGTTGAAAAAAATAAATTTTGGATCGGAAGAATAGTTTTGGGGTAATAACGAAAAATGTGCCAAAAAACTTGGATTTCATAACAGTACGAGGTTTTGGTGCGCTGGCATTGGTATATTACGTGACTTTATATCAATTTAATATATGGGTCTGATTGGAAATTTAGTCAGCTATTAGTTGAGAAAAATAAATCTTGGATCGGAAGAAAATTTTTGGGGCAATAACGAAAAATGTGCCAAAAAACTTGGATTTCACACCAGTACAAGGTTTTGATGTGCTGGAATTGGTATTTTTCAAGACTTTATTATCAATTTAATATATGGGCCTGATTGAAAATTTAGTCGTCTATCAGCTGAAAAAAAATTTTTTGGATCGAACGAATAGTTTTAAGGTTTTAACGAAAAATGTACCAAAAAATGCTGGCGTGGGTATTTTACATGACTTTATATAAATTTCATATATGTAGTATGGTAGGAAATTTAGCCAGTTACATACCACAAGTTAGCCAATCATTGGTGACCAAACCGTTTGAAAACTATAGATGAGAGAAAAAGAAATAAATAGCGCCAAATTTCTTGCAAATTTGATATGCTTCATAATGTACATAGCTCAAAATATACTAATAGGAACGGTTTCCGAGTTATTCGATCAAACGACTAAGAACATAGGTTTACGAAGAACTACATGTTTTCCACGTATTTTGTTCCAGGATAGTACATATTTCATAACTTTATAATTTGAAATATTATTCATTTATTAATTATATCGCCGGTATTTATATTATTACTGTTCATATGTATTAATTGGTATTTTTAACATTAAAATTTTTAAACAAGATTATTTTATATTAAAATAATTATATTGTACCATACGTAGGAAGCAACATAATATAATTTCCTTAAATTATTCTAGAGAAAAAACTACTTATAAATCAAATAAAAAAGGAAATCATGTTCAAAAAGTTCACTGTTGGACGAAAAGGATTTGAGTTTTGAACAATGTCAGCCGGTGCGACGCCTTCACAAGGATTTAGAATCTTGTCTGCCGGTGCTTAGCCCCCTCCTAATTTTGGCAGACAACGTTTTTTGTCATCAAGGGAGTATGCAGTTTCTTGTGTGCTTCAAATAAATCGTCTTCAAATTGTCAACTTTTGGATTAAAAAAACGCGGATTTTGAATTTTGTCTGCCGGTGCTTAGCCCCCTCCAAATTTTGGCAGACAACATTTTTTGACATCTAGGAAGTATGCAGTTTCTTGTGTGCTTCAAATAAATCGTCTTCAAATTGTCAACTTTTGGACTGAAAAACGCGGATTTTGAATTTTGTCTGCCGGTGCGACGCCCCCTCCAAATTTTGGCGGACAACGTTTTTTGTCATCTAGTGAGCATGCAGTTTCTTGTGTGCTTCAAATAAATCGTTTTCAAATCGTCAACTTTTGGACTGAAAAAACGCGGATTTTGAATTTTGTCTGCCGGTGCGAGGCCTCCTGCAAATTTTGGCAGACAACGTTTTTTGTCATCTAGTGACCATGCAGTTTCTTGTGTGCTTGAAATAAATCGTCTTCAAATGGTCCACTTTTGGACTCAAAAAACGAGGATTTTGAATTCTGTCTGCTGGTGCGACGCCCCCTCCAAATTTTGGCAGACAACGTTTTTTGTCATCTAGTGACCATGCAGTTTCTTGTTTGCTTTAAATAAATCATCTTCAAATAATATTATATTTTGATATTTGCTACCCCCTTTTGGTGGTCGCCATTTTGAAACGCCCCCGCTTTGAGTTGGCAGACAAGTGCAAATTGATTGCTGAGGGTGGACATTTTATGGCGTATGTCTAAAATTTTTCTTCAAATAAGTCACGAAATTTGGCCTCGGCTCTTGGACTAACAGAACAGTTTCTTTTTTTTGGACACAGTTAATACAACACGTTTTCTTTGAGGTTTACGTTACATTGCTATTACTTTATTCAGTAATTGGAAGGATATTATTCAACATTTTATCAAACATATATTGCTTATTCAACTTCTTTTTAAGGCATATTTCAATGTTTTTTATTGCAAAAAATAGGGGACACGGTCATTACTATCGCACAGCTGCAATACATTACAAACCCGAAATCGATATAATTTGATGCATTATTAACTTGGAAATGCTGGTGACCAAATTTCTGTAACATTGAAACAATGGGAAAGAAGGAAAGGGTAGAGGTATGATTTTTTTCTCGTTAATTTATTAAAGCCCAGTGATTGAAGTAAAACCAATTTACCTTGGACTTTGGACAAACAAAAAAGCTGATCAGTGATTTACAATTTCCATGAAAGCAAAATTATTCATTTTTTGTGACTCACCTCATAATTAATCATCCAAAAACAACGTTTCTGTTGAAAAACATTCCCTAAACTTTGAATGAGAGTTGGAAGTGATTAAAATAAATAAAATAAAGACTAACAAACCCACGGGTTCGATGCAGCTAATTATATTTGCAAACATAATTTGCATTCAATGACTTAAACATTCTGTTTAGCTTATCACGGATGTACTCAACAATGCCGTAACGCCCCTGCTCATACCGTATTGTCAGTATTAGATCCCATGGGAGAGGGGTAGGGGATATATAATTCTTCACTGCTGTGCTTCCGAGATCCCGTGGGTAATCCGTCATCCCTGTTGGACTTATTATTTTGCCCCTTTCTTTGCAAGCTACATTTCTTTCCATTCAGTGACTCATGTCATTCCATCCACGTCTATAGGAAATTAAAACTCATCTTCAGAATATTATTGTTTAAATTACACGCACAATTTATATTACTCTATTAATGATTATTTTTTGAGAGTTGGTTATCCCCAACTTTAAAATCATAGGTGTTTCAAATCTCTTTGAATTAACTATTCGACGATTTAGAGAACATCTGGACTACAGAAACACAAAATCAAATTAATCCCGACTAAAAAAACAAATATTTGAAGTGCATATAATTAAAGTAACATTAAACATTCGATAGAACCTATCCAACCGGTCTAGTTCAGTTCAAGCGTTATACGGATTTTAGTTTAAAAAAGATTTATGAAAGACTGCAATATTTGTCTAAATTGAAAAATAAAGTATTCAAAATAGGTTATTTCTTCAGGTATCTTAAATAAATATGCAAAATGTATGTTAGCTCATTTTATTGTATTCACAGTAAAGGTCATTCAAAATACCCTGCCTTTTTTATTACTTGTATTGTTCATCGCGTTGTTATTTTTTAAAATCCAAAAATATAAAAAATATGTAACGAACGATGCTCTCTCTGAACGAAATGTACAATTTCGGTTTGTAAAATTCCGTACTGGCAACAAGAAATAAAAGCCAAATTTTGATTATTAAGGAGTGAATTAGGGATTCGTATTTTATTTTATTTTTTAATTTTCCTTATCAAAACGACAGGAATTTTGACAAGATCTGATACAAGCATGCAATGAACAAGAAAAATATTGCGTATTGAACTTTTATCAACTGAAAACATAATGCATATCCACATACATCATTGTTTTAAAAATAAATATAAAATTATTTTTTAATTTTAATTAAAGTCTTAATACAGCTCACCTTAGTGCAACGTTCCTAAATTTCATGGCCTATTTTTTACCACCACCTTTACTGTTTGCACCGATCATTTCATCACCAGTAAAAAAAAAACATTATATTCCTTTGTCACTGTTTTCATCCATTCCTTTAAGTCCTCTATTTTTTTTTTTTTTAAGATATTGTTGTTGATTTGTTCTTTTTGTTAGGCTAAACCTTTCATCACAAATTGACTAGGGTAAAAAGACACAGAAATAACAACAACGTCACCTCTTCTAGAGAGGTAAATAACAGCCTTAAAGTTATATTTAAAAGAGAAACCAAACACCAACCCCCTCTTCTCCTTATTTTCCTGCCACAATACAAATACATTGCACAACTATCGTTACGTCACACCGTTATATTTTCTAAGAACTCCAATAAACGACGAGTTTGACGTCAAACAATCAATGTTTGTCACGTGCCAGCTATTATATGGGTACTTTGAAAACAACGAAAAAAGCTTTGATATCTTTTCCAGAAAACAAGCTGTTCATTAACCGTAATGAAGAGGGGTTCTATGGTATAAACATATTTAAAATTTAAATTATTAAAATAAAAATCCTGTTGTACAAGGGTCTCAGCGCGCTCCGTACAGAGGGCCGTGGATTCGAATCCTACTTGTGTGGGTTAAAATTTATTTCGTGGTGAGCCCACGAAATGAGACTAGGCCTTAACACGCTGGTTCGAATAGGTTGGATAAGCCGTCTTTCCTGTCCTAGTTTGAATACATACGAACATTAAGCCCAAAACAACAAACAGAAATTATTTTTTTTATAATTCTCCCCCGACACAACCTAGCATTGACCTCTCCTCGTGATGACACATGTGTGTAATCATTAAATAATGATCCTATCAAGGCATCAGAATCACTCCAATGTCATTGAATAGTATTATTCAACTTTATTAATGTTCTTTAAATCCCTGTTGAACAGATCCGCGTTACCTAGAACTCCATCTGGAAATCGACTTATGGGAATTTTCATACGAGACTTAAAAGACAAGAAACTGCTCTTTGTTTTACACTAACATTTACTAAGCAAGCGTTCAAAGTTTCCAGACTTATTAACTTGACAGTAATTAGACCTATTTGGAAATACGGAGCTTTAGGGCTCCACTAAACCTTCCAACTCTTCTCGTCTCCAATCCTTACAATACAAAATCCTTCGAAATATCCTCAGGGCTCCTTACTTTGTCACAAACAAACTTATCCATGATGATCTTAATGTGTCTTATGCTGCTGATTCAGCCCAAACCAGATATATATCATATTATAGCAAACTCAAAACCATTCTAATATCCTAGTATCTCAACTTGTTTCCCATTCTACTCCAGATAACCCTCAGAGGCTTTTGAGAAGATACCCACGGGTTCTTCTGATATAGATCTTTTATTGAATGCTAGGAATAGGCAGTTGCTATACTAGCTTTGTCTTAATATAAGCAATATCTTCATATTTAGTAAATGTATTTTTATTATATTTGATACAGTTGTAAATTCTATTCAAAAAATAGCTAAAAAAAAATTATGAGGTATTCTATTTCCTGCATTACAGTTTACAGCCTCCGAGAGGAGTATCGGATATAGTATCTTACTCTATTAATAAATAAATTGTTTTAAATACCAAAGATCTTCATACTGTTTACGTGTTTTAGTTTCAAGTATATGACGGAAAATATTCAATCAACAATTTAGCTACGCAAATATGTGACAATTTAGTTCGGAAAAAATGAGTTTTCTATAGTTACCTACACTATAACATAAAGGATCGATAGTCATAGTTGGGACGAGGGTCTTAGCGCGTTCGGTACAGAAGGTCGTGGTTTCGAATCCCACTTAGGCGGGTTAAAATGGGTGGTGGGCCCGAAAAATGAATGTAGGCCTAACCAACATGGCTCGAATAGAACCTTTACAATAACCTTGGTCTCCTGCCATATTTGGAGTACATAAGGACGATAAGCTCTAAACAACAAATAAATATAAATTAATATTAATGACATTATAATTAATTAATATTTATAATTTCCCCTTACGTGACTGCTACAATTCGTCTCTCCAAACGATCGCCTTGAAGAGAAAAAATATCAGCTCAGACGAAACGATTGTTATCAGTTAAGTTCCAACTTCAACAGTTATTGAAAGCCTTTCAGTTGCATTGTGTCGGTAAAGTATTTGGGTCGTTTAAATTTTCAGAGTATATCAGACCGTTAAACAATTTACAGTTGTTTATATAGAACATTGCCAAAAGTTCTTATTATCCGTGGGAGGTGAGAAGTTTACCTAGGCTCTGTAACATCCACAAAGGCTAGGGACGGATTTACCTCAACCCTGCTCTAAGAGAGACCACTTCCTCCCTCTAATTGGGACAGGATTAGGTTTGTCCGATGGAGGGGTTCTCGACAGTCTGACGTCCTAAGGGTCAGCACGTGTTGATCGGAACAGATAACTCCAGTTGATACATTAAACGAAAACAGACTTATTATTCAAAAAGCTAATTCATATCCCATATAGTATTTTTCACCGAATTAAATAAAGAAAAAAACAACAGAAACAACGATAAGAAAGGGAAAATCTCTTTTTTAAATTTTGCATGAGTAGAAAAATATAACAAGCAAAAGATTAATTAAAAATCTAATGATACGATATAAGTTAAATAAACTACATACTGGTAGTTAGTAGCTTAATATTTACTGATAGTGGATTTTACTTACAAGGAGACGTTTTGACTTGTAACTCACAGATTTGAATACCGATTTTTTTGTGGATAGTCGGAACCTATAGTGGTGCAAAACTATAATTATAGCCACCAATGAGCTTTGGGAGCCGAGAAAAAAAATTAAATAAAAACCAATATGAAAATCACGTTTTATTTTTTGTCTCAAGACAAAAAATCGGCAAGACACTGCTCGTCGTTACAGACTATTTCAACATTTATTAGACAAACGATCAAACCTCTGAATTCATTACAAAAGACTTATTTGCATGACTGTCATTAGACCTATTTGGTAATAGGTATATAATCCAAAATCCTTCGAAAAATCCTAAATTCTCTTTACTTTGTCACCAATAAACTTATCCATGATGATCTTAATGTGTCTTATGTTGCTGATTCAGCCCAAACCAGATATATATCATAGTTTTATAGCAAACTCAAAACCATTCTAAAATATCCTAGTATCTCAATAAGATTGTTTCCCATTCTTTACTCCAGATAACCCTCAGAGGCTTTTTGAGAAGATACCCAAGGGATTGGGATCTTTTGATATACAAAATGAGAAACCATGTTTTTTTCGGTTTCAAAAGTAAATATCTCCATGAAATTGAAACAAAATCATTACGTTTAACATATCATTCGAAAGCTTATTAAATTTGAAAGTTTTTGTGAGATTTGACGTTTTGTGTATAGTTTTTTCAAAAAACGGTGAGCGTTGAAGTAAGATAAGACATTGTGACTTTCCCAAATAAGGTGAAGATCAAGCTGTTCTTTAGATACTAAGTTTGTAAAATTCAAGGTTACAGGTTCTCAACTATTATAGCAAATTAATTGCTAAATCTGAAAATGTGGTCAAAATTTGAAAAATATTCAAGCAAACGGAAATATTACAGCTTTTATAGAAAAAAACGTGGTTTCCTCAAAAAAATCTTTGTTTTATCATAAATCTGCAACGGATTGGAATAGAAAAGTGAAATCTGCGGCATTTTGCTACATGTTTGATGTAGTTTCACTCATTTTTTTTTATACACTAAGAGATACTCACCCTGTATATTCAACGAGTAAAATTTTAGTAAAATTATTACAGTAACTTGTATAGAAACTATCCATTGGCAGCACTTTAATAAGTTTTCTACATTAAGAGGTCTCTAATTCATTTCAGATGCTTCAACGGGTTATCAGGAATTGGAGGTCAAGTGTTTATTACTGAATTTACAATGAAAATATGGTCAAGCTATTATGTGTCTGGGACATTAAGGCAATTCTGTATAAGTTTATTTGTAAAATTATAAGAAACATTGTGAATTTTACGAGGAATTGCGTATTGGAAGAGTTGGGATTGATTATTGGGAGATAAGAACGTTTGTCAAGTCGAGTAGAGCAGCTTCTTATCTTTTAAGTCTCGTATAAGGGTTCACTTTGGGCTGTTGTCAAGATAAAATCCAGTATTAGGTAACATTGCGCAATATTTAGCGGTGCATAATTAATGAGTACGAAAGGATGGGTTTACTGTTGAGCTCTAGGCAATAGTAAAGATTACTGAGATTTTTTGGAATAAATTTTTATTCTACAACTTTGACACGATTCTTTGATTTGACAAGGAACGTGATGTTCCACTGGAGCATTCAATTTTTACCGATTCTTCTTCTTTTCTTTTTTGCTTTATTTTAACTATTTATTAATATTTACAACTGTATAAATATATATTCAGCAAGTAAATTTTAGGACATTATCACAATGACTTGTCAATAACATGTAAATAAACACTCGCTAGTAGCACGTCAATAAAATATCTACACTAGAAGGTCCGCATTTCAGACACTTTGGAGGATTAGTGTGAAGCAAGTTAGGAAACTAGTTGCTTCGAGTGGGTATGGAGTTAACTATGGAAGGACAGGTTTCTGGTTTGAGCCAAATCAGCAAGATATGGAACATAAGCATAAGTAATAAAAGTTTATTTGTGACATAATAAGGAACATTGAGGATTATACGATGGATTTTGGATTGTAAAGATTGGAAACGATGAGGAAAATTATTGTCAAGCAAAAGCGTCTTTTGTAATTAATTGGAAGCTTTAAACACTATTCTACTAAATGTTGGAGTAGTCGAAAACTACAAGCGGTTTCTTGTCTTTTAAGTATCTTATGAGGATTTCAAGTAAGTCGATTGTCCAGATGGAATCCTAGGTTAGTGGATCAGTTCAACAAGGATCAGTGGAATATTATAAAGAGAGAAATGATACTGAACAGAAAGTCGTAGTTTTGAGAAGAAGGATAAAAGAATTAGTGAACACAATATGTTATTTGATGAGATTTTATGAGAGCTGGTATCTGTGAGATACACTCCTTGTCGGTCTAGGTGGTTAATTTTTTTTTTTTAAAGATATGATTTTTCATTGTTTATTTTAATTTTAAAAAATCATATGTTTGTAAAGTCTGTCCCACACATTGAATTAATTTTGTTTCATCAGCCCTGTTGCCTTAACCGCTTTAATATCAACAGGTTAAATATAAACGATAATTCCGAAGGACATATATTTCGATAAAATTGTCCGATAATAATTATAATCCAACTAGAATTTTTTAAAAAATCATAATTTTGTTAATAATTATTTAGGCTTAACGTATTTTTGTTCAATATTTTTTGGCAAAGAAAAAATTTCTTTTGAATAAAAAAGTTAAACTATGTTAGATTTTTAAAATAAATAATAAGTAGTGTAAGAAGTCTATAGCACTTGTTAAAACATCGTCATCGATCATCTAGTCCTAGAGAGGGAACTTGGAGGAACTTGTTGCTAGCGGAAAACGCTTACTCATTACAGTCACGAAGGCAGCTCTATCATAGTAGCCTCTGATTCTAGTATTTTCATGAAACACTTGTTTAGGTAGATTATTTCTGATTAGTTATTGTTTGATATATACAAAGAAGTGAGACAGAGAGTCATAAGATCAAGAGGAGGAATCCTGGAGGCATTTTTAATCGTAGAAGCATTTATGTCTCAAATCCTAGAATTTTTAGACGTTGTGATCACTGGCAGAACGGAAAACTTCCTACTTCATTCGAGAATTGTTAAAGAAAAGCCAGAGAAGTTGATCTCAACGTTAATGAAGATGAAGTATATAGTGATGTCGAAAGAAAAAGAACAAAATAGGCTGGAAAACCTGGAAGAGGCAGAATATCACTTTGAAAGCACCGGAAACTTCAAGTACCTGGAAAGCGTCATAACTTCAGGAAATAAAGTGGGTGTAGAAATCAGAGAAAGAATAATTGATCGTAATAGATGCTGCTGTGTCCTCATTAAAATAATAAGTAATAAGAGCCTCCCTAAAAATCATAAAATAAGGGTCTACCAAACCGTTCTTAGGCCGGTCGTACTGTATGGGAGCGAAACCTGGACGCTTACTGAGAAGAAAAAAGTCATCCTAAATAAATGGGAAAGATAAATGACCCTACTAAAGATAGATATGTATAGAAGATATGAAGCAACCAGGTGATAAGAGGCCTGTAAAAAGCTCCAGATTTAGTAGCATCAGTTAAGCAAAGACTAAAACAAGATGGCTATATCATGCTCATAGAAAAAGTTCCCAGATAATGCCAAAAATCATGATAATTAGACATTCCGGAGGAGTTAAAGTGGACCTAAGACCCTTGCTGTGTGTTACTGGAAAAGAACGGCTGCACAATGGGACGAGCCAACGTAATTTGTTGGACATTGGTTGAAAACAAAAATTTATATTTATGGCTTGAATCATTTATAAAATATTTGATATGGTCATTGTCGATAAACATCTGTACGTTAAACATAATTTTATTACGCACTAACAGTACAAAAGATCGATAAACTAGGTTTGTTAGAAAGGTTCTCGCAAATTTCCAGTTTTGTTAAATTGCATTAGAAATTGTGTACACGTCCGATGTAATTTTTTTGCTGTTCACAGCTTTAAGCATGATATCACAATTGGCAACAAAACATTTTTCTGTGAAAATAATAATTACAAAAAATAAAAATAATAAATGTATTTAAATTTTTAAATTTCAACAAAAAAATTGATTTTAGAAAAATGTTTAAACTTGTTTAAGTCGAAACCCATTTTAATTTAAAATATCGATTATAAAAAGTAACTCAAGATCAAAATGGTCTGCGACCACTAGCGACCTTGGAGAATATTTGGATTTACTTTGATAATTCAACTTGTACAAAAAAGTGGTCCAAATTGCTACAACAAATGGACTTCACAAATGTTATCCACAGGTATTCGCCAATAAAAGGGCTTATAATTAATACCGGTATAGGTCTGAATGCTGACACTGACACGACAAATTTGAACGAATGGATCCAACGATAAAATTTCGATAACCACAGTGTAGGAGCCTGTGGGCTATAATTGATTACTTCTATTAAATAACTAAATCGTTCCGTTTTCGGTTGGGGACAGAGAGAGAGAAACACTTTATTAAGTGGTGCTGCCCATTTTAAATGGGTTGCAAAAAAAACACAGCATACTTAATCAATCCAAAAAAAAAAAAACCCGTAATAGTCATTATTTTTAAAATATAAGAATCTACATATTAAAATGATCAATCCATGCGGAATATAAAATAATTATTACCTATGAGGTTTCTGACAAACCGCAAATTGTTTAATTTTTTAGAAAATCCGATCGATGAAAAAGGCATAAAACACGTATAACTCACATAACGGTAAACTAATTGATTTACAGATTTTTAAATTCGATATAGCACATCAAAAATCATAGAAAATAATATCCCTTGAATCAAAACACGAAAAAACGAAAATTAGATTTTTTTTTAGACTCTAACAGAGCAAAGTCCTGAAATGATGGGAAAAAACTGACTTTAGATTCGAATTCTACACCTTTGAAAACATACCCATATGAAATTTGAAGTCGAAGCAATAAAAGAGAAAATTAAGAGAAAATTAATAAAATATAATTAAGGAAAATTGTAAAGTGTTACTGTTTGCGATTTATTAAATAACAATCACGAAAACTAACCAAATGTGTGCTCAACGTTTCTTATAGTTTATTTAAAAATCACTGCAGTAAGAATTTTTTTGTGCACCGCATAATTGAAAAAAAAAAAATGGATGGATTTTTTAAATCAAAAATATACTTTCAGATTGATGGAGCGTGGGTTACACGAGGATTCTGGTAACGTTTTGGACATAATCAGGCGTATAGAAAATTAAAACCGTAGAATATTTAGAAAAGCCAGTTTTACTTGTGCTGTACTTGCTTTTAAAGGTCCAACTCTATTACATGCCTCTCAGGCAAAGATAGCAATGACACTGTTTTGATGGATATGCGAAATTAATCTCTATCTCTGCACTATGTATGAAATATAGTTGCAAACTATTGTACCATATAACCCGTCCTCACTCAAACTCAAACTCAACTCAAAAGAATTAATAAACAGTTCATAAGTAACAACATATTAATTTTACTTAACTTTAAAAATATACATATAAAATATTTATAAAAAAAAACGGATAATTGATATTTTTTACTCAGGTAAAGTCAGAGGATAACATAAGCCTTTGGCAGGGAAGGTAGATTTCCCAGGGGTATTCCTGAATGTTGAGTTTATATTATCTTTTTAATATTTTTTTTTCACCCTACCGTAGTTATATTTAATGTTTCGTGTTTATATTTTTTATTATTTCAAATATTCTTTTTAATTATAAGGAATTCTTCAGAATAGGTCTTTCCAGATCTTTAAAGTGGTAGTTTTGTATATCTTCTAGTTCCAAAATAATTGTTGAATGAGATTACGTATTTCCATCATCAAAATAACAAAATATAGCTAATAGTTTAAGGAAATGTTTTGTTTTTTTTACATGATAAATATTATGAATCTGAGCTCTACTACAAATTATTGAACTTTTGAGCGATATGCCAGAATAACTTTCTTAATAGTAAGCAGAAAAATGAAATTTTACTGCGACTAAGGGAGCTAAACTGGGATCTCTTGGAATTCAGCCTTATCCCAACCAACAAGCTTAGTATGGAATCTTTAGTAATGGAATTCTTCTTTGCCCCCTCAAATTGTGAGGCTTTTTATCAATTACTTACTTTAGCTTTAAAATTAATGTTTATTTATTCAGTCATTTATCTTTTGTATATTACGATATTTTGGAATTATTAATTTCCTTTATTTGTCAGCTTCTCTACTTAAGTGTTCGGTGTCCGTAAGACTTCAATACCAGTGTCGCAGCTGAAATCTTTAGATAGGGATAATACCGGTTCTAAGTTCCCAGGGTTATGTATTGTTTCTATTGTAATAAATATTGTGCTTATACATTACATTTTTATTTATTTTTTTTTTATTTTATTTTATTTTTTTTTGGGCTTAACCTCCTAATGTACTCCAACTATGGCAGTAAGGATGGGTTATCCTACAGGTTACCAACCTATTCTAGCCAGGGTGGGGAAGGCCAAGATTCATTCCGTAGGTCTGCCACGATTTTTTTTTTTCCTTCGCAGAAGAGGGATTCGAACCCAAGATCTTCTGTATAGAGCGCGAAGAGGCCCTTTTCCGAATCCGCTCGGCCATCAAGTCCCCTGATTTTATTATAATTTCTAGTTATTTTATAATTTGTATTTCCAGAGATAATTTCTATCTCATACATTGTATGAATGGAATCACTGTGATCTCTATTACTTATCGGCAATACTCGATTACGCAAGACTATTCCAATAAAAACTATTCTATAACTGTTTGTTTTTTGGTAAACATTGCATAAGTGTACTTGCTCTCACCGTTATTAATTATTGCCTTTGATTGCGGTTAATTGTATGATTTGTCTGCGAAACTTTTTTTAAAAAATCTTTATTCCGCTTAGTTTTTGCCTGGGCTCAAACTTTTTTTTTTTTTTAATTCATTGTAATTTTATATGCGTACCCACACTTCTGTATAATATCCATTTTAATATACATTATTTTTAGGGTGGAGCGAAAAAAGGGGGAAAAATAACAATAAAATAAACAATGTTTGTGAATCTGTAAAACCCTGACCCTGGAATAGTGTTCGGTGAAAAAACTTTTTTACTTAAAACACCTTATTATTCTGTTTTTTAGGGTGCTAAATCCAAATATGACACTTATTAGGCCGTATCACCTACCATTTTTTTCACATTTGCACATCAATATATTAATTGTTTTGATTTATTACAGAATTTAACAGCTTTTATATACTACAAATAAAATTGTAAAATAATTTGTGCTGGATGTAGAAGAATTGGCAGCACTGCTGAAACAGATATAGATATAGATGATCAAGATGGTGAAGAGTTCCAATGTGCTACAGCAAAAAACTGTTTACTCAGATTGAGCTTAACGACTTAGTTAGACAAAAGAAAAAGCTGAAATACTTGGTACTAGACTAAAATAAAAGAACTTGTTGGCAGTTGGAACTAGCATATATGTGTATAGGAAGAGAGAGCAGCAGTTTTCGAAATTTTTTGAACAAGAAGGTGATTTAGTGTACTACTCAGACATTCCAGGTCCGATCAAAGAGTTTGGTGTTGAATACAAAACAGAAGACTGGAGGCTGTTTATTGACTCTTCCAAAACTAGTTTAAAAGCTGTTTTATTACACAATAGTAACACTTATGCATCTATAGCTGTTGGCCATCCTGTACATATGAAAGAGAGTTATGAAAACCTAGAAATAGTGTTGAATAAAATTGGCTATTCGGCTCATGGTTGGATGATATGTGGTGACTTGAAAGTAACATGCATGCTTCTTGGTCAGCAAGGCGGTTTTACCAAATTTCCATGTTTTTTGTATGAACGGGACAGCAGAGCAAGGGATCAAAATTGGTGCAGAAAGAACAGGCCTGTGAGGGAGTCTTTAAAACCCGGCGAGAAGAACATTCTCCGCAAAAACCTTGTAGATCCTAGAATCATTCTCTTACCACCTCTACATATAAAGTTAGGCCTCATGAAACAGTTATACAATGCTTTATATTTATATGAAACAGTTATAAATGTTTTTTATAAATTATATAAAAAAAAAGCAAATTTATCAAAAACTGGGTGATACAAAAAAACTAAGACCAGATTTGGATTCATCACACAAAAATCTAAAAAAATCAGCTATTAAAGCAAACAAAGTTTTCAAAAACATTTTTTTTGTTGGTCTGTGTAAGTTGTTAGTCAGAGTTTTTGCACGTTTGGATCTTTGCCTTAAGGTTACGTAACACTAATACGGATACATTTTTTATTCATTTCATATCGTGCAAGTTGCTTCCGGAAGTTTATTCGGAGTTTTTATGAACATTAACATGCCCCACTGCTGCGCATATTTAATTTACAAGTAGTTGGGTTTCATAATTTCTATTTTTTGTCTCATCTAAAACTAGGAAATACGTTCTTAATATAACTTTAATAATCAATATTGAAGGATTGCTGACGATTGGGATATTTTTTATTTAATTTCGCCCACACTCCACTGGATTCTGCTTTTTTTCTAAATGGATTTCTAAATGTTTTTTTTTAGATTAGGAATCTGAAAATATTATCAGTTTTTAGTTTAAAAATTTTTCTCACCTATATTATATAAATAAGACGTTTGAAAATGATCTATTTCTATTATTATTTAGTTGGGAAAAATTTTTGAACTAAAAACTCATAGTATTTTTAGAATCCTCATCTCAAAAAACATTTAGAAACTAAATTTTGTCGAAATCAAAAATAATTTTTTTTTTACCTTTAAAATTTCGTAGGATTTTAGAAGGGAAGACGCTGTCAATTTCTGAAAAAATGTATATCATTTGCGCTATCTCACATATTTCGCCACCGATTAAGACCAAATTTTAAGGTAATTTAGAAGCCGTAAAACTGCATAGTTCAGCTTAAATCGGGAGGTCGAAGAATATCCCCTTATTGAAATATCTCAATTTATAGTTGACCTCGGATTTTTTTATTTACATTACTATTTGTTCATTAAAATCTGGAGTAAATCCAATGTTATATGTATGGATAAAAAGCAGAATGTATGCTGATTCTTGTGATTCTATTACTATTGTAATCGGTTGTTATGGCCTTTAGAAATCCTTGATGAAATCTCAACTTCAAAATTTTAACATCCTCGAAAGGGGTAAAAAATCAATATTTTTTGATTTTGATAAAATTTCACATATAAGGGTATTATGGTGCGGTTAATCGAAATTTGAGGTCAGTTGTTCATGAAAAAAAGTTTCCACTGATTTACAGCGGATTTCCTTGGAATTTTGTCATTTTTTTGGAGTTTTTGAGCACCCTAAAGCCGGGTAGTGTCTTGAGCATAACGAAAGTATTTTTATTAAAAATAGCATACAAAATTGCAATTTAGCGTGAAGAAATCATTTCTATATCTTGATTGAGAGCTAAAAAAAAAAATAAAACGTGGTTTTCATATTTTATTTTTTTTCTCGGCTCCTTATGCCCATTGGCGGCTATAACTCTAGTTTTATATATACTATAACACTATATAGTCCCTACTACCTACACAAAAATCGGCATTCAAATCTGTGAGTTACAACTGCAAACGTCACCTTGTAAGTGTATTTTGTGTGTTAGGTACTTGAGAATTTTTGGTTATGGATATCTTCGTAAAGCAAATTATTTTTTATTTTTGTCTAATAAACTTAGTTATGAGGCTGTAACAGATATGAATACTAATTTTTGAATTATTGTAATAAAAAAAACGTTTTTTCCTTAAATACGATTTTGTACTAAATCAACTATCCACGAGCGCTACATATATGATTCTTTGATTCCGACATATATGATATAATAGATATAAATTACATGCAGCATTTCCTATTTGAAGATTTTTTAATCGTTTTAGCTTGATTTTGAAAAATTCAAGTTTTTAAATGCATTGGAAATGTATGAAAGTTCAATAGTTGAAATAAATCTTCAGACAACGGTCAAATCCAACATCGATTGATATCAAATTAAATATACCAAGAATATGAATTTGTGATTGCCGGTTGGAAGAGGCTTTTGGGGGTGGATTTTCGGGTCACAACACCGGGGCGTTTTCACGTTTATTGTTTGGATAGAGAATGTCCTGTCCTGCTTCTCATTGTTTTCCTTGCGCCCCTTTTGTTTGCCCCCGGGGGTAATCTACTCGAAAATTATGCAAATCTTTCTTTTCCCTCACGGTTTAACCTCTGCATAAATTATTTTTAGACCTCAGATTTTACACGGATTTTATTTTTATTTTTTTAGTGTTTTCTTTTTTCTTTTTTTTTCTGCTTAGACGTGTCAAGTTAATTTTACACGCCGAAGACAAGGTGCTCTTTTCAAGAACTTTGAGCTCTTAACTCACAAAAGGCCTTATTAAAACTAAAACCCGTGGATGCACATAGAATAAAGTGATATTATTAAACTAATTTCATTCATACCAATATAAGGTGCAGTACGTTGCAATGTTTAATCCATATCATTTATAAGACTATTATAAAATAATATATATTTTTCATTTATATCCACTTATTGAAATTTACAACTGTACAAAATATATACATCAAGTAAATGTGTTGATAACGATTACAATAACATGTCTTGAAAAAAAAAAAAAAAAAAAAAAAAAAAAAAAAAAAAAAAAAAACTACTCATCAGTAACACTTAAATAAAAATTCTACACTAGAAGGTCCCAAGGCCATCTTCATTTCAGACGCCTCGGACTATTATCAGAAATGGAGTGGGAAGCAAGTAGAGATTTGAGTGGTTGTAAAGCTTGCTATAAAAGGATTAGGTATCTGGTTTGGTCTAAATCAGCAACATATGAAACATTACCATCTTTATGGATAAGGAGCATTGAGGATTTTTTTCGAAGAACGAGATTTTTGAATTGGATTTTGATTTATGTGGAGCCCCAAAGTTCAATTCCATACGTCCAAATAGGACTAATCACAGTCATGCTTGAGTCTTTTGTAGTTAATTGAGAGCTTTGAACGTTTGCCTAGTAAACGTTGAACTAGTCTGTAACGACGAGCTGTTTCTTGTTGTTTTAATCTTGTATGTGGATTCCAAGTTACAAGTGGAGTCATTGGTAGCGAATCTGTTCAACGGGAATTAGTGGAATATTATTAAGGGATACTGTAGAACAAGGAGTTTGAATTTGTTGGATTTTTTTTTTTTTAATTTTCAGGGTTTTATATTTTAGTCTGGGCCTATATCCCATCCACACTGTCTCCTCTGGCTTTCACTACCTTAGAGTGGGTAAGGAGAGTAGTTAGAGAATAGGAAGTTCTGATTCTAATGCTAGGTTGCTTATGAATTTAATACTTTTATCCTTATTTTTTATTTTAATATTTTTGGTACTGCATTATGAATATTATTATAATCATTCATTATTACAAAGAAGTTTTACAGGAAGAACCCGGCTGGCACGTACACAAACCTGAATCCGGAATACCAGCAGTGTCTGAGTATTCGTCCGTGAGCTCAACTAATTGGATCAGTCCAGTACTGTGCCCAGCAGCGGAGCCAGAGTGCAAGAACCTCACCCCACCTGCCCACTCCACCTCTCCACACACTTTACCACTTCACTCGCTTTTTCCTCAATCTATACGATCGTTAAGCCACAGAAGCGTGGAAGTATTTTGCCACTCTTTGATTCCCTCTCTTTCACTCTCTCTCGTTCTATTCCACGTGGCAGCACGAGAGAGCTCAACAGGCTTCCGATAAAGGTAAGGCAGCTTCCTTGTTCCGCAGGGCTTGTCTTCGTCAACTTATAGTTACGGCACGGGCGTGAACTCCTCAATAGAAATGTAGGTACTATAAAATGATTAATATGTTTTTTCGATTTTACCTTTTCTACATCCTTGTATAATCAGTCCTATGTATCGTTTTGTTCAGCTGTTATTTTTTTTATATTTTCCTGTTTGTTTCTTCTTCTTCTTGTTTTCTATAGGCCAGCTAAGGACCACGACACTCAACTATTGAGCTTGGGTCGGGCTTTGATGTTAGCACAGTAGTTACGAATCCTCTGTCTGTGTTGTTTCTTCCTCTCCTGTGTCCATTGGGCTCATATCTTCTTTCTTGGTGGTTTATCCCGGAACCTTGTTTGTTTCAGAATCCTCCTAAGAGATGTCCGGTCTTTTAAGTCATTTTCCGTTCGCCCAAGTTCCTACTGGTATTTCCTTGCTTCGGACAACCAACTGAGGAGCTGAATTGCATACTGGGAAGGCTGCATTCTGGAGATGTCCCAATATAATGCTAGGCATCTTTTCCTCATTATGTCCGTGATTATTTCAATGTACGTGAAGAGCTCTTCGTTGGGTCGCATTTTGCATTCGTTGCCTTCCTTAACTGGTCCTAGTATCTTCCTCATTATCCTTCTCTCTTGGATTTCAAGTTTGTCTGCTAGCCGCATCCGGTTGCATAGTAACCATTCTGAAGCATATAACGCTTCAGGGCGGATGACGGTTTGATAATGCTTCATTTTAGTGTTACGGGGAATACAATAAATAGGTGTTCCTAATTAGGTGATGTGCCATTTCTTGTTTTTATTTATATTTGTTTATACTCTAGGTTTGTTTATTTAATTTGTTTGTATATTTAGTAATAGTTTAATTTTTGTATATAAAAAAGATTGTTTAGCTTTAAGATATAAATATATTGTTGTTTGTAAGATAGGGTCATAGGCCCTAAGACAACAAAGAATCAATCCATCAATCATACACTTGCTCTCTTTCTCTTCTCTCTCTCTCTCTCTCTCTCTCTCTCTCTCTCTCTCTCTCTCTCTCTCTCTCTCTCTCTCTCTCTCTCTCTCTCTCTCTCTCTCTCTCTCTCTCTCTCTCTCTCTCTCTCTCTCTCTCTCTCTCTCTCTCTCTCTCTCTCTCTCTCTCTCTCTCTCTCTCTCTCTCTCTCTCTCTCTCTCTCTCTCTCTCTCTCTCTCTCTCTCTCTCTCTCTCTCTCTCTCTCTCTCTCTCTCTCTCTCTCTCTCTCTCTCTCTCTCTCTCTCTCTCTCTCTCTCTCTCTCTCTCTCTCTCTCTCTCTCTCTCTCTCTCTCTCTCTCTCTCTCTCTCTCTCTCTCTCGAACACCTCCCCAACTCCTCACATACTCCATCCCTCTCACTCTCTCTTTCTCTCTCTCTCTCATCGATATCTCATCTCTCTCACAAACCACTTCTCTATCCTTTCCCTCATCTCTCCCTCTCGTATTCCAATCCTCTCTCTCTCTCTCCTCTCCATCTCTTCATTCTACTCCTCCCTACCACAAATCTCTCTCTCTCTCTCCTCTCTCTCTTCATCTCTCTCCTCTCTCTCCTCATCTCTTCTCTCTCTCTCTATCTGCAACCCTCTCTCCTCTCTCTTCATCTCTCTCTCTCATCCTCCCGATTCTCAACCATCCTTCATCTCTCTCTCTCTCTCTCTCTCTATCTCTCGCTCTCTCTCTCTCTCTCTCTCTCTGCCTCTCTCTCTCTCCTCTCTCTCCTCCTCTCTCTCTCAAGTCTCTCTCCCTACCTCGCTCTCCTCTCGCTCCACTTCCACTCGCTCTCTCTCCTCCTCCTCCACTCTCCCATCTCTCTCTCTCTATATCTCCTCAATACTCCCCACAACCATCTCCCTCTCATCTCTCCATCCTCCCTCTCTACTCAATCTAAATACTCTCAAAATCTCTCCTCTCTCTCCCTCTCTCTCTCCCTCCCTCTCTCCCCTCTCTCTATCTCTCACATCTTCTCTCAATATCTATCTACTCTCTCTATCCTCGCCTCTATCTCTATCTATCTCTATCTCTCTCTCTCTCTATCTCTCTCTCTTTCTTTCTTTATAGTTTTGAGAAACTATAAATTGAGGAACAACGAATAACCGAGGAAAAATTGTTGTAAACATACCTGATTCGCCAATCCAACCACTTTCAAGTGCCCAACACTCCTTGAACGCGAATATTGTCAAACACCTCACTAAGGGATGCTAACTTGATGATAACAATCTTGTAAAAAATACAACACTGTTTGCAAAGTCCCCATCCAGCTATAGGCTTAATAATATGTGTCGACTAAATTTAAGGAGAACTGTAGATAACCTCGTCAGGATAAGGGTTAAAAATGATCCAAAGTCGCTTTAATACTATTTTTTCTATAGTTAACAATTTTAAATTCAGCAGTGTTTCATATCATTAAATAAACAAAGTATATTCTTTAAGAACTCTCATATTTCTTCAGTTTATTGACTTATACGCATGTGACCTTTCTCAAAGACAGTCTGACAAATAAAAGCGAGTTATCAGCAGGTGTAATTTCATCTTATCCTGGATAATAGGAATTGGAGCTACATCTTTTCCTAGTTTTCCAGGAAATATTATACCCTCGAGTTGAGTGGTATGAGGAAAAGGTTTCCCAGTTTATAAGGAAACAACATAATACAAAATACCTCAGGGGAAAATATTGTTTCCGGAATATTTTATTGTTAAAAAAATAAAATAAATAAGCCCTAGGTACCACCATGTTATTTCACCGAATCCAACTTCTGAATTTTTAGAAGCCGAATGTACCCTATATGATTTACCCTACTTAATGCAGAATAAACACACATTTCAAAAATATTTTTATATTTTAGTTTTGAATAAATTGTATTCCTTATTTGTTCAAGGAGTGGGGTAGCTCAGTGAGTAAGGCACTAAGTTCCTTGCTCCGAAGCCCGTGTACGAACAGTTGAAGTTAGAAAATTTAGTTTCTGTTTCTTCGGCAGCGGATTGACTTCGGAGTCTGGACACCCTTCTAAGACACACCCAGTCTCTTTAAAGTGGGTAACCTTAATTTGGGAAAAACCTAGCGGTTGAGCGTGATTGCTAATCAAGTTACTTTCTGGTATAACGTTGGTCACGAAAAAATACATCGTTACTAATTACTGAATCTAAGATCCTTCATGGTTTATAGCGGTAAAGGTATTTTTATTCAGTTATTTATTTTATTGTTTAAATGTTCAGTGTAAATTTTTAGGTTATCTTCCTATTTTACATGCTGTGCCTGACGGAAAACCTTTATCAAACAATTTCTTTATGTTCATTAATTTATAGTCAAGTGCAATTATATTAATTTATGTTAATGGGCGTTAAATATATAAAGTCATGATTAACCTTTTAAAATATATTCGTTTACACGTTAATATATTTTTTAGTTTGTAATATTTATTTAGAGATTGCTCTGTCTTCGACCAGGGGGGGATTTTAAAAAGCGTGCCTCTTTTACATAAATGTAACCGTTTGTTTAGGGGAATGATATCAATATTTAATCAATATGGCATAGTTGCAAAAGCTTTGTTTCTCTTGCTCGATCTTATATTTTATGTCTGAGATTATTCTTTTTGTAAAAGTAAAAATCTCTCTGTAACTGTGAATTAATATACTTTCTTAAATTTATGCAATGTTAATTAATGACTAAGGTTAATTATAAAATGTTCTCATACCACAGGTTTGCCATTACTTAGGTAAGTTGAATTTACACTTAAGTTAGATAAATAATTTTTATCCAAATTTTAAATTGAATGGAGAAGATATTAGCATTTCAATTGCCTTACAACGTTATCTCATTAGGGAATGTTATCCAAAATTTTATTTGGAAGTAAGATTGGCTTATGAAATTTTAAAGTTTTTTTTTTTTTTTTTTTTTTTTTTTTTTTTTTTTTTTTTTTTTTTTTTTTTTTTTTTTTTTTTTTTTTTTTTACAAACAATTTTAATTAAAATTAAAATGTTATTGTCAGTTTCTTTTCGTGATTGGAGAAATCTCAATTAGCACTGAAACAACCCTCATTCAATGAAGCATTCATTCATTGATTCAACGAAGTAGATTCAGACGGTCGAACATTTAATATACATAAACATTAATTTAATTGAAATAAAATACCCAAAAATTTTTAAGTTTTCATTTATTTTGTCATTGAGTTCTGCTTTAATTCCCATCGCATAGCGCTTATATTTACATAGTTATAATATAAACGATATATTATTTCATTTAATAAATAGTTTACTGAATTTCTGTTTCATAATATTTTTCTAGTACTAATTAGAGACTGACTATGATAGAAGAAGGCACAAGGTGTTTGGAGGTTGTATCCACCCACTGGGTGTCCAGAATACAGCGTGCATATTGTTGAAATGTGTTTTAGTGTCATGTTTCACAGAACGGGGTTCCAGGAATGTTATCAAAAGGAAATTTAGCTCAAATATTAAATAATTCTCTTCTTTTTTTTTAATTATGGAACGCTAAAACACGCCTTCAGTCGAATTTAGTTGTTCTAGGTTTTTTTTTTGGTTTTTTTCATTAATAACTATATGATATATTTTTTCCTAACTGTCTGCATGACCAGTTCAATCATACATCCATTAATACACCCTGAACACATTCTTGTAGATAATAATTATTCTACAAATTCGTAAAATTAAAATGGATATGATTATATTTAAACAAATCATGAAAGTATTTCAGGTTGTACTTTATTCTTCCCATCATAATCCCTCAAGCCTTACATCAATTCTTCATGTTTGCGACGTAGTTCCCATATATGATTTTTCTTTTTCGTTAAAAGATTTTATTAACAATTAACACAATCAACCAGAACGAAAGTTAATCAGCAATATGAATGAAGCATGTTATCATTTAATCCATATTTTTTAAACCGAAGTAAATAAATATAGTAATCTCAAAATATCTTAATTGATAAAACTTAAATAAAGCTTAGAAATAAAATACAATTAAAAATAACTCCTATTGTAGAGGAAACATTTATTATTGGAGTTCTGGTAATGACCAGCTTTATACTCAAGTCCTGAGCAACTGTGCCATAGC
Source organism: Euschistus heros (assembly GCA_003667255.2). NCBI lineage: Eukaryota > Metazoa > Arthropoda > Insecta > Hemiptera > Pentatomidae > Euschistus > Euschistus heros. The sequence continues at coordinate 324,706 of RCWM02000129.1, forward strand.
TCTCTCTCAACCTCCACTGGTTTCTACTGTTGACGCAGCTGATAGAACAGCTCTGAAAAATTATGGGGCGGGCTGGGATCGGCGTGTTCCTCGGAATTTTTGTAAATTTCGTATATAGAGTACGAATGTAGTCATGATTCTTTCTTTTCTTCCTTAATTTTTCATTTTTATTTATTAGTTTTAAAAATCATTACATATTTTGTATCATCATTTATTACATAATATTTTATTTTTTGCATATTTTATTTTATTTCTCGTATCTTTAGAGGCTGTTTATTTTAATTTTCTTACTTTATTTCTTTTACTACATTTTATATCATTGTACATATTGTATGAATGAGTCTTTGTCATCTATATCACTCATTGTCCTTAAGTAAAGCAGTTTGTAATTATTCAAATAAAAAGTTAAAAAAATAAAATGAAAATAGCTCTACTAGAAACTTCGAAAATTAATTAAAGATTTTATGTTTCCATTTAGTTACATTCAAACTGTTTATGATTATGTAACTACTCATAACGAAGCGCTGAGATAAAAAATAATCGCATATATCATGGACTCAAAACCCCTCATTTCAGCACTCATTGACTGGACAACTGGTTAAACTCATTAATTCGACGAAAAAAAAAAGAATGGAAGGAATTCCTATAGCAATTGTTTGGTTTTTATTTATATACATATGTATATATATTATATATATATATATACTATATATATTTTTTTTTTTTTTTTGTCTGCTCAAAAACATAGGAAATTTCGAATGCCATAAGCAGATAAATATGCAATTATAGTTCAATAATAATAATAATAATAATAGTGCTTATGGCAAAACATGCCAAATAAAAATAACTCATATAACATTTTTAAGATATAAGATGTTTTAGTGGGCTATGAGAAATATGCAAATACATATATTCCACAGACCTACTGATGACATGCGACTACATGAGTGTTATTATTGTTCTTAGACAAAGTTTATGCAGACTGGATGATCCTCAGAGGAGTTGCTCGGGTCATTCCACGTGTTGCGGTGGGATACTGCCGCTGTATTATCCAATCGCCCTGGTTCTAGGAAAGGAATTTAAGGAAGATGCGGTCGGCTTTGGAACGCTGCGGCTTCCCCGTACTCATAATTTACAGTCAGGTTCTCTAATACTATTCCAATGTTATAAATTTTGTTTTATTTTCATCCTCAAATAATTTCGTTATACTTATTTGACCACTCCTCTTATAGATCAGTTTTTATGGAAAATATTTTTCTCCCTTTAAAAAAAATAAAATAGTTTTTTTTTTTTCAACGGTTATTTGTATATATTTTGAGATTCTATATCTGAATTTAAATAGAAAAAAATTAGGACAAACTCATAGATTTTTTTTTTACACAAAAAATGAAGGTGGGTTTTCGTTCAAACAACCTATATACTATTGGGATTGATGAATTAAATGCCTCTTCTATTGGGATTATTTTATTAGAAAACTAGTTTCGAATACTTAACCTAGTTAGTGCTTCTATACCATTATGCGTACCTCAATTCAACCTATATACTGTTGTGTTTAAAGCATAAACGAAATTAAAAAATTACCCTCGGAGGGTAAAAATTTTGAGAGAATAAACTTATGTTTAATTTTGAAGTTCCGGGTATTTTCGTCAGGCTATCCGATTTCGACATTTATTGACTGCTAGAAAACAATAATATTAACTTATTTTCATATAAATAATTAATTATTGCTTTTCATTCGGTCTAAACAAATTTATTTATTCGACACTATAACTCGCGATACAACTACTGCCCTCTATATTATTTTTCCTATCAGAGTAACGTAATGATACCGTCACAAAATCTTAATCCATCTTTTTCAATGGAACACTGAGTCCTCTTCTCTTCTGATATTCTCGTTAGTGGCAGGTCTTTCTGGGTTGAACGGAACTTGGAACTGGTTCCAGCTTTGAACCGGTTTAGAACGAAACGAAATCAAGTTTTTCCGTCCACCTGGAACGAAAACCAACGCCAAAAGTTCTTTCGTTTCGTTTCTTCGGTATAGTAGAGTGTAGATTGCATCTCTCGTGTCGTTCCACCCAAGGTCGTTCCGACTGCTTTGTTGCGTTGATCCTGCCGCTCTTGGTTCCCTCCCCCATCCATCTTAAAAATAAACCGCTTTATTTGAAATTTTTTTCTACCGAAAGAGCTCGGCTTCTTCTTTCAGATTTTGAGAAATGAACCACACAAGGTTCTACTATACATGAAATTAAATAATTTTTTTTTCGCTTTTATTTTTAAATGAAATTTTATGAAAGGAGCCCGAAGTCTGCAATTTAATTTATCCACAAAGAACGAAATTGTAAAACTCAAATATGAATTAAATCAACAAGATAGATTTAGTTTTCTCGTGCAAAGTAAAACGTTGTCGGTATGCACGTTCCTCGATCCCCGCCATAAAAAATTGGTTTTTAAGAATCAGAACCAAGCTGAACATGCAAAAAGTCTTGTTATAGATAGGGTGACTGCTTTTTTTTTTAACATCAGTGCCGTTCCATAGGAAAAGCAGAGGTCGTCTTAAGCAACCGTCGCACTCACCTCCCAGCTGATAAAACTAAAAAACTTCTATTTTCAAATGTTAATTTGTAAGAATAAATCTGTCAATAATTTTTGTTTGATTTTCATATTTTTTTTTCTCCCAAAAAAAAAAAATCTTGATCGTATAAAGCTATTTTAAAAGTATACATTTTTTAAAATAACTATACATAGCTATTTAAACCTTCCTAGTATTATAGTACCTATAAAATTTTTAATAATTAAATAGAAGAAGGAAATTGACAGCCGGAAGTCTCAACAATTATTGTCAAACTGACGTGGAACGAAAACTGGAACTGGTTTGAATAGTGGAACGGAAAGCAAAATCTCAATCCACTTTTAAGTCGGAACCCCCTTCACTAATTCTCGTCAACTGCTATTTTTGATATCTGTTCTACCGAGCGTAGCCTATTAAGTTTATATCACAGTGAAATTCCCTTTGTTCTTGGTGAGTGCGTCTTCTCAAGGATTGACCATATTTTACAGCACCGCAGATTCAACGAAAGATTTGCTTTTGAAACTAAGAAAAGGCGTTTTATAGAGTTTATAACAAATGAAATTGAAATATAAAATCAAAGTTGTTTAATTGATACTTTCACATAATAAAGCATCAAAGGTAAGTTATAAGTTATGTACATTAGACAAATTACCTTTCACCTAAATTTGGTTTCAACCGATTAAGGGATGATGGAATTATTAACTACTGTTTGAATTACAAAAAAACATTAAAGCGAACATTTTCAAAAAAGAAATTTTCAATTCTTCGTAAAAAAAAAAAATTATTTTTTAAGTTCACTAAAATATAAAATACATCAAGTAAATATGATGACTATGATTACAATAACATGTCAATACTTGAAAAGAACTGCTCATCAGAAGCACTTCATTAAAAGTTTTATACTTGAAGAGTCATCCTTTCTTTTCTTTTCTCGGTGGGTTATCGTGAATGAAGTGGGGAGCAAGTTGAGAGGCTGGTGGATTTGTATGGTTACTTGATGATTTTCTTATTCCTTGTGGTTATTGTATGATTTCCTTTCTAGGCTCACATAACCTTCATTGAAGTTTCGAAACCACTTTCCGCACCGAACTTTCATTCAGAGAATTTTTATTATCATGTTTAAGTAATAACCGAGTGATCTCAGCTTTTGAAAACTTCCGTTTGTAATAATAATCCAAAATTACTAGAATTTCTTTCTCATTGTGAATAAAGAATTGCTGAAGAAATACTGAAACCGGATACATTTGCATGATTATATTGTAAAATTAATCAGTCTGTGTTAGTACAGTGAACAGTGAACAACAGTGTTAATACCGTGCTCAATACAACATGATTAGACCCTGTCCTCTCTATACGGGCAGCGTCTGATATTGACTTTTTTATTTTTATTTTCTTCTTTTGTCTTTTGTGTTCTACTTTTCTTTAAATAATGTAATTTTGTGCTTCAAATAGTGAGGAACAATGGGAAGAGGTACAAACCTCAAAAGGTACGAAAAGAAAAAGATTAACCTCGAACAAAAAAATAGAAGGTAACGCAATACTTACAAAAAATATTTATGACATTTTGAGCGACTAGGAAGAGGATATTCTAAAAGAATGCTTAGATCAAGCTAAAAAAAAAACCAAAAATTCCACCGATTGTCCTGTATAACAAATTCAAAAATTATAAAAGCTCACTAGAGTATTTAAATAATATAAAAAATCAATATCATTTAAAAAATAAAGGCAATAGAATGCTGATTTATACTTCAACTAAAGAAGATTTTAATACTCTAAAACATCTAATAACAGAGAACAAAGGAGAATACCACACATACACTTTATATGAAGATAAAACTCCTTCATTTGTATTAAAGGGTCTACCTCCTTCTGTAGAGGTAGGTGATATTATTGATGATTTAAAAATTCAAAATGTTGCTGCTATTAAAGCAACTCAGTTTATAAAAAACAACAGAAAGAAGGAAACCAAATCAAACTACCCATTTATGTAGTAGCCTCTAACCTTGCAACGATATTATTATTATTGTTATAAATTGCTGTTCATTTTATTTATAGACTCATACTAAGAATAACAAATTCTAAAACTTTTATTTATTTAAATTTCTGGCTATGAAATGATAGGGTTCTGATTTGGACTAAATCAGCAATGGGACATTAAGATCTTTATGGATAAGTTTATTGGTGACATAACTAAGGAGCATTGAGGATTTTTCGAAGAATTGTAAGGAACTAAAATATTTAATTTTGGAGATTTTTAAGGTGCTAAAAAAAAAAAAGTTACAGCAGTTTAATTTTTTTTTTTTTTTTTTTTTTAAATTGACATACTTCACACGTAAAAGTAAACGTTTTTATGTTTATTTATTTTAAATCAACCAAAAATATCTATTCCTTGGCATTGATTGAATTTAATCTATAATTTTTTTTTTTCAGAGCATTGATTTTATTTATCTATATTATTGGGGATTATAGGAAATATATACAATATACGGTATTTATTTATTTACTTTCTGTGTTTATTTACTTCAAATTTACTTTGTCATATAAAGTTTATACATATAGATAATCAAATTAGTAGTTAGTATATTTGTGGTTAGATTATCCTAATTTTTAACTGCTTAAATGTAAAACAACCCCAGAAATGTAAAACCCGTAAAAGGAGTCTATACATATATAAATTTTAGACTTTATAACAATATGTTCATTAAAGTTTAAACCTGCCTGGAACCATGCATCATAAAAAATGTAAATTATGATTATTCTGTGTTAATCATTTCTCTGAATGTGTCGCTTTATATATAAGTCATAAATACATAATTATAAAATGGCGAGATGATTGTCTTATTATATGATTTCGAAACATATCTTGTGAATACTGATTGTTATAAACAACGTCATTGATTATATATATATATATATATATATATATATATATATATATATATATATATATATATAAATAAAGATCGTCAAGGATCGTGTAATCAGCTAATGGAGAAGAATTATTCATTGCTGGAAAAAAAAAAACTTTTACATCGAAGGGATTGGCTTTTGAAGATAAGGCTTTGAACAGTTTTTTTTTTTTTTATATATATTTTTTTTTTATTCAATCCATCACTTCTACGAGTAGAAGGAACGTTTGCTATTCAGAAACAAGAAAATAAACAAAACAAGGCTCTTTCTAAAGTTTCAAATTTCTTTTTAGAAATCTAACTTGCTCTCAAACCCCTCACACCTTCTACACGGGTTCAAGAAGAAACTACAATGTTTTTAATAATTTAAAGGTAACAATAAGGAAAATGTTTCTGATATGTGTCTGAAAAGAAAGTCTAAGACATTGACTGTTGGAAAAAAGTCATTTTAAAAATTTAAAATGACTTTTAAACTTCCAAGTTAAAAAAAAAAAAAAATAATATTAAGAATGCCGAAGTTTTGTCCAGCCTTGCAGGTCTTCTTTGGGACTAAAATAACAAAAATTGTATGTGACCAAGATTATACAGAAAACAAAAAAAAAAAAAATAATTCAAATTAAATAAATTTACCGAATAATTAATAGTTGTTTACATAATTAGAAGAATATCTGAATTACATGATTGAATACAAAATGTTAGCAATGTCTACTCGAAAGATACTGATCTAATAAAATAATTTCAATTGAATAATACAAATTTTAAATTGTGTAAACTAACGTAAGGATAGAATTATGTTAACAGATTTTTTTTTTCAATACAAAGATATAAATAGGTATTTAAAAATAACTACAAGGAATTCCTATATTTTTTTTTTTTTTAACTTTAAACTTAAACTTGGACGTGTTTATTAAACTTGACTTCATCTCTGACCATATCTCTACTATTACATCCTACAGTCAACTATAGAATCCTCATTATTATTTTGTATGTTAGATCACATATTAGGTTAAACAATATCTACACAATTTCAGGGGGAAAATAAATAGGGTCCAAGAGCAACGACAGACTGTAAGTGATCCCACATACACTAAAATCAGCTAGTGTATATCTACTTTGGTCCAGGTAACACACGTTTATTTTTTCCTGTGTCTAAGAGTCTTATTAAAACAAAATAAGATATTTTGCGGAACCTCTGAATGTCGCTTTATGAATGGGAAAAATATAACCCACTGTGATTTAATAGTCCAGTCAATGAGTGCTGAAATCAGGGATGTAGAGTGCATGAAATATGCGATATTTTTTTAATTCAAAAATTCGATAGGAGTAGTAAGAAGGCATACATACTAAAAGTCTCCACCCCAAGGCTTTTTAACCTAATTTCTTTGGATTTTCGATTATATCTCGAAATCAGTTGATTCTAGAAAAATATAATTCAAATAAAAATTAAAGCAATTCAAATGACCTTTAAAATTAGTTCTATATAAAGTTGTCGAAATTCTAAACGTTTTCGAGATATACGTTATTGAAAATCGGTTATTTTTGGAAAAAAACAAATGTTAGCTCGCTTTTTGTCAGACTTTTGCTTTCATGATCGTTTCTCAGAAAAAATTACAGAAACAAAGTTGTAGAGCATTACATTTACTTTAATTTCATATATACGCTTCTGGCATTTGAAGCAAATCGAAAACCGTTGGCAGCAAATATGTATACAATTAATTTTTTTTAATAGCCTTAATTTTTATCGGTTGCATATTTTTCTAGAACCGCTTTCAAAAAAATCGAAAAACCAAAATAACAGTTAATAAAATAACTACTTGAAGTAAAAAATTATCGCATATTTCATGCACTGTACGTGTTTAACTTTAGTATCTTAAAAATTTTTTTTTATTTTTCTTAAAAAGTGCTTCGATCAATTTTTGATTCTTTTTTTTCAAAATATTTTTTATAGGACCACCTCTGAAGTATGCCCTACCGATCTAAAAAAAATCATCAAAATTGATTCAGAATTGACGGAGTAATCGCGTAACATAAAAAAACAAAACAAAAAAAAATACAGATGAGTTGAGAACCTCCGTCAATTCTTAATCAATTTTGATGATTCTTTTTTAGGCCAGTAGGGCATACTTCAGAGGTAGTCCCATAAAAAATATTTTTATTTAGTGAACACATTCGCTTGATTTCGCATTCACTCCAACGCCTGATAATGCCTCGCTACAGGTGTCCTCAACATCCAGCTACAACTCAGAGGTAGCTGAGCCTCCTGGAACAAGGTGAGAAGATTTATTCACCTGGAGCAGAGAACAAGGAGAGGACGATGGTAGCCGAGGCCTGGAAGCAGACACAACTCCAGCCTCCAGGTAGCTACGCCTAGGATCCCGGCCGAAGAGAGATCGCTCCCGAGGGACGCCGTGAATTTCCAGTTGGTCCCAGTGTTCTTCATCCGGGGTCTCCTGGGGCGGCCGGGGCATTCTATTCTCTCCTCTTCCTTTATCTTATAAATTACAGTGAACCTTACACTGCTCCCAACCAGTAATTTCTGTTTCGGGTTTCCAAAATGTGATCACTACGGCTGCAGTGAGATCTCGTATTTATTCTATTACCTGGTCAGTATTATCTTTGGTTCATATCCATTTTGTAGTAGAAATATTACAATGATCAGCTGTAAATATAACATAAAATTCACCAAAATATTATTATGATTGAGGAATGAGACTGTCGTATAGTACAGTCAATAAACATATTGTAGAGTGCATGAAATATGCGATTATTTTTTACCTCAGGGCTTCGTTAGGAGTAGTTAGAAGATAAACATACTAAAAGTTTTCACTTCTGGGGATGAGCTAACGGTGGGTGAGGGGAGAAGGTCTAATTTTTGGGTTTTTCGATTATATCTTAAAAATGGTGGACTCTAGAAAAATATGTTTCAAATAAAAATTAAAGCTAATTACATTTCCTATAAAATAGTTTTTATACACATTTGTCGAAATTCCAACTTTTTTTTTTTTGTTTAGAGATATACGCTAAACAAAAAAATTGTTTACCTCACTTTTTGTCAAACGTATATGTATATGGAATTAAAGTAAATTTAATGCTCTAAAACTTTGTTTTAGACATTTTTTTTTTCTACAAACGATCGTAAAAAGCACTAGAAGCAAATTTTGATTAAATGTGAAGTAACAATTTTTTTCTGCCAACATAATCGTAATATTCAATTACGTATATATCGAAAACAGTTCGAAGTTCGACAAATATGTATACTACTATTTTATAGGAAATTTAATTAGCTTTAATTTTATTTATAACATATTTTTCTAGAGTCCACCGTTTTTTAAATATAATTAAGAAACCCAATAATGCGACATTCCGCCCCACCGTTAGCTCAGCCCCCAGGGGCAGGGACTTTTAGTATGTTTATCTTCTAACTACTCCTAACGAATCCCTGAGGTCGAAAATAATCGCATATTTCATTCGCTCTACATCACTCATTTCAACACTCATTGACTTGACTATAAATTTGGTTAGACTACTTAGTAAATCAATAACTCTGACTTGTCACTTCAGGTATGCTTGGTAACAAATCGGCATGGAAACTTCGTATTTACAACAAGTAAATTATTACAATGACATGCGAATAACATTTAAATAGCAACACTTAGCAGCAAGACAAGAAATCCAACATGTTGATACTCGTCTAAGAAGACAAAAAGTGAAAGGGCACCTTAATGCAAAATCTATAGTAAACTTAGATGCAATAGAAAGAACGGGAAGTGAAGTAGTTAGCTAAATATTAATAAAAATATATGATCCTTTTGGTTCTTATACTAGTTTTTCTGCTTACTTACTAGTTTTTCTGCTTAACTTTCTAGTTTTTCTGCTAATAATAGAAACAAATTTATATTTCAAATAGAACTATTTCATTTTTTTTTTTTTTTTGTTATTTTAGTAGCACAAAAACAGCCTAATTATAATGAATTTTTAAAGTAATATACATATTCCGTGTACCAAAGTGCGGATGTTTTGATTTTTTTTTTTTCTGTTTTTAGAAATGCTGAGGGATGTTTAACATTCAATGAAATCATCAATAAAAAAACCTTCCTGGAACAATAAAGATGATGTGGTTAAAATTTAGTACAGATTGGTTCAGTTTTTTCTCAGGTCGTGATTAGAAACGGTGGATTGGTGCTGTTTTAAATAATAGTATAGATATATGTATGGAATGTTCACACACAGAATAAAATAAAATAGAACATTCATGTTTTAATTTTGCAACCAACATGCAGAATAATTAGATTCATATTATGCACTTTTTAAAACAGAACTTCTTATTGAACGCCTTGAAATTCGGAAAGCATACAAATTGTCATGACGTTATCCAAGCACGTCATACAAGAGAACTAACCCGTTTCCGTTTAGATCAGTGCAATAAATAGGAGTTGAATATTAAGAGATGTGGTTAGTTTGTATTCAGTAGACCGCCCCCCCCTCTCTTACCCCCATCTCCCCCCTCTTCCTCCCACCCAAATGAACGATATTGGTCGAAGTGGTTCTTTCCGAGAATAATTTATGTTATTATTCGCTTTCAATTCAGTCCTCTTCACCCGCCTCTTCTTCCTAGCAAAGAGAGGCGGAAAACTCATTTCCTAAACTTTCAACTTGACAAATTAGTTAATTCAAGACTGCTTTCTTTGAACCTTATTTTATGGATTCGGTTTTATCCAAGAACAAAACGTGTCGGAGAACCCAGATGGCAAAAGTTAATTTGGAGATTTTACATTTCCCAATTTAAGATCTTAACTGAATGAAACAGTATACCAATCTAATCAGCTTAATGACCAGTAACTGGGAATTACAACTTTGATATTTATTCCTGAATAAAAAGGAAAATCTGAATAAGAAAAACGAGATTCTCGCCTCCAAGAATTTTCTATTGTTTTTTATTTCATATTTTTATCTGGTCTTATTCACATGCTTACATTTTTTTTATAAAATATTAGAAAATGGTACCAATGACACAACAATAACTTGTAGAGAACTACTCACTAGTAGCACTTCAATAGTTCTTCATTATTAGATCTCTTTGCCATATTCTGTTTTGATGCCTGGGAAGATTATCGGGAATAGAGTGTCAGGCAATTTAGGAGACTAGTAAATTCGAATGGGTATGGAGTTTAGTATGATGGGATAAGTATCTGGTTCGGTTCTTGATAACTTTTGACATAATAAGCAGCATAGAAGAATTTACGAAGGATTTTAGATTGTAATAAATGGATACAAGAAAAACTGGATGGTTTAGTGGAGCTCCAAAGCTCAACTTCATACGCCCAAGTGGGTCTAATTACTGTCATATACTTGTCTAATAAATGTTGAAGAACATAGCAGGAAACGACGAGCAGTTTCTTGTTATTTCTAATTCTGGTACGTCATTCTTTTTTTTTCATTTATTGATATTTACAACTGTACAAAATAATATACATCAAGTAAATGTATTGATAGTGAATACAATGGCATGTAAATAACTTGTTAAGAACTACTCAGTTGTAGCACTTCAATAAAATCTACACTAGAATGTCTCTAGGCCATCTTCTTTTCAGATGCCTCGGAGGATTATCAGGAATGGAATAGGAAGCAAGTTGGGAGACTAGTGGATTGGAGTAGTTTTGGAGCTTACTTTGGAAGGATAGGTATATGGTTTGGGCTAAATCAGCAACATATAGAACATTAAGATCTTTAAGGATAACTTTATTGGTCACAAAGTAAGGAGCATTAAGGATTTTTCGAAGGATTTTGAATTGTAAGGATTGGATACGATATGGATTGGATGGTTTAGTAGAGCCTCAAAGCTCAACTCCGTACGTCCAAATAGGTCTAATCACAGTCATGTATATGAGTCTTTTGTAATTAATTGGGAACTTTGAACATTTGTCTAGTAAATGTTGAAGTAGTCTGTATATGTCATTCTTAAATATAAATTTCAATATTATTCATCAAATTAGCGAACTTTGCTTACAAATGTTTTATATAATAAGTTTTAATCTTACTATGTGTTTTTGTGATGTGTTTTTGTGAACTAAATGTTGTCACAAATTATCATAATGATGCTGGACTTTAATCATACTTTGAAAAAAAAAAAAATAGTATATTTTTTATAGCAGCAAATATAATGAAGCTCCTTGGCATAATATAAAAATATAAGAAAAACATTTATTATTATAATGGAATGCCGACGTTGTTAAATACCTTCCAGGTCTTCTTCAGGACGATCGAACCAATGAGGAAAGGAGAATAGATATTATCCATTCCAAATTCCATTCTAGAACCCTTTGTCAAAGGATCTGGATTCCAGATCATCGTAACACTCACTATACCAAGTTAGTTAAACAGAACTTGACTTCCTTAAAATCGCAATCAAACTTTACTACCTATCTGTACTCTTGTTTTATTTTTTATGACACCCCCTGGAATATACCCAAAAATATTACGAAATTCTAAAAAATCTGCCACCACCTCCAAGATGGTTCCTACGCTTCGTCATATGAGAATAGCGTAGAAGAATTTGCCAAACACCCACCTAGCATCTCTTATACATGAATTTCTTAATTCACCGATTCACTATGTTAACAAGTAAGGAATGATTACTTGTTAACATAGTTACCACCTCTTGTGATAAGTTCCTTTGAAAAAAAAATGTATTTTGGTCTCCTAAAAAATTTAAAATTTATCCTACCGGCTCTTTTCATAATTTGAAGTTAGGAACCCCACCCACCATTATTTCAAATATCCTGGATCAGTAATTAGAAATTTTGATAATGGAAATCTTTGGCAGCACTCTCAGCTAGCATTTCTGAAGTTAGATGAGGGGGAATGGACTTGGTCGGCCCTTATTAGAGGAGGTGAGAGAAATATTCCTCCTCGGACTCTTCTTTACGCCCCTCCCTATTTCAGCCTAATCCCCTCCTGGGAGGCTACTAAAGCGACTATAAACCAAAAATAAGGAGCTTCTCTTCACCGCGACTATGCCCAACGACAGAGAACCGATCCCATGGTGTATGTAAGCTGATTTTTTCAGTTCCTGATTTGAAAAGCCCCACGTACGCAGTATCGTTGTAAATTGTCGTATATCATAATGAAATCAAAAGAAATATAAAAAATAAAATATAGAGTATATAAAAAACAAATAGTATTGTTATTAATTTGGTTAACGAAATTAAAAACAATTACATTTAAAAATTTAAAAAAAAACGGAAAATTACATACAAATACGATAAATAGAAAAAAAAATGTATTTTCAATGTTTACAAAAATATAAAAATTGTTTTATCATTTAACCTTCCAAAAGGCGCGTTTCCTAGACCAAAGAACGGACGCGCGTATCTCACAGATACCACTTGTTTATAATAATCATATCTGCCTTTTTAATCACCATATCTACATAATGTTTAAAAATGCAGATTAATTGGTACAGTTTAATTTTAAAATAAACTTGTTTTGTTTTATTATATAGGGTTTTATTTTTACAGCTCTTTAGGGAACTCAGAAAAAATAACAAAATTACATTAAATACACGATAAGTTATACAAAATTCTAATTAAAAACTACTTTTATAAAAATCGCAGAACTACTTCAAATATATAAATACATCATTTTTTAAATACTCCAAACAAATAAACTGCCAATATATCTCACAACTGAAACGGGTCATTCTCGATTTTTTATATCACTTGTAAACACGGCCTAGAGTGACTAAAAGAAAAATAAGTATGTATAACAAATAAAAAAGTAAATAGATAAAATGATACAATCAGAGGTTAAATAAAAAATCTGTTTCATCGATCTATGAACCAAATGTAAATTCAATTTATAAGTAACTTTAAATTACCAACTTATTACAAATTTTACAACGAATAGTTTGAAATGAAATATTTAAGTTACTTACGGGGATAGCGTTGTACAAAACTAGTTTTCCTACGGTACTTTTTGCTGTAGAAATCCTATGCTGGTGTTGGGTCATAAGAAGAGGGTAGAAAAGAAAAGAAATGCCAGAACGGCAAAGGATCAAAGACAATTTCCAGAACATTTCCAATGCGTATCTGATTAATAGACCTTTCGGAAGGTTATAGGAAATTGAAACAAACAAAATTTGTAACGAGTATATTAGCAATTTCATCAGAAATATAATCGATGAGCAAAACCTGGTGGATGGAAGCTTTGTTGGCTGCATGAGGAAGAAATATACGCTGCTTATAACATGGCCAGTAAAGAACAAAAAACATAAAAGTTTAATTTTAAAAATTTTTGATTTTCACAACAAAAAAAAACTATTAATTCATTTATATATTTTTCGAAATTGAGTTGTTCAAAGTTTTTTTTAAATAAATTAAAATTGTTTTTATAATCGTTTGAGTTGAATGTCAACGAAACATTTTCTAGGTGCGCCACTTTTTTGTAACTCAGTATATAAAAATAAGTTTTGTATTGCTGATTCGGAGTGAATAAGAAATTCATTCATAATTCACTATTGTTCATCATATCTCTATACCTTTTTAAATAAATTTAAGAGATCTCCGAAGAAAACACGGGCTTTAATGAATGTTCGGTTAATGTATAATATTGATTCTAAAATTTGCCTATTCAGATTAACTTAATGAACTGACACAAATTGATCAGAAATCATTCAATCAACACTTATTAATCGACTTTATTCAACCTGTTGCCCAAATGAGAATGAGTGTAAAATGTTTTTGCGGCCCTAAATCAATCAAATACTAATCATTGTTTGCGAAGGGCACACGAATCATCGTTCATTTGCCACAAAAACACTAACGGCTAATGAGTGACTAATTCAATGATCGTCAAACGGATTATTTAATTATTACTCAAAAGTTATTGTATTTGATTTGAACGTTATTTGGAAGTGGGTTCTATTACTTGATTATGACAAGAGTTATTGAAACAATTTGCACTTTGAGTTATGGCCAAACAGTTTTAAATACTTGAAAGAACATCAACACATTGTGCAACACATTTGTATAGAACTTCAATTGCATTTTTATTTTATTTTTTCATAACCGGTGATACTATTACATTTTGAATTTTGGCTACATATCCGTGTACCAGCATCATACTTACTACAATACATGTACAATCATACTTAATATTACAACAAAGGATATTTCTTTTTTAATTTAAATATTTTTTAACACAGTGTAAAAAAAAAAAAAAAAAAAATATATATATATATATATATATATATATATATATATATATATATATATATATATATGTGTGTACTTCGGAAGCATTTCACTTATTTTTTATTTATTTATTTATTTTAAATGATTGCATTACTTTTTTGAGGTGTGTTTTTCTATTATTATTTATTTGTTTATTATTATTTATTATTATTTTCTTTCTTTTTTTTAAATAGTAAAATGTAAATATTATTGGCTAACTCCATTGCCATAAAGTTTATACTTTAAAGCAATAAAATAAATTAAAAAAAAAACAAACATTTATATACAATTTGTTATTTACCTATTTATCTGTGATTATTTTCGCATTGTCTTTTGATCTATGTTCATATTACAAGACATTTTATTCTATAAATATAATAGAAGTAATGCCAAATAAAGACTTAAATAATTAATTGAATCTCCTTCAGCAAAAAAGGTAATTAAAAATTTATTTATAGACAGCAACGACCGAAACATGCATACTAGAGATGCTACGACTTTGGCCGACTAGTCGGCTGGAAAAAATCATTGCTTTTTTTTTTTAACGTTTTTTTTTTCTTTGAATAGATAGATGTTAAATTTACAATTCAATCATCTCGAAAAATATACCGTATTTATGGACTTTCTTTGACGAATCTATAATACATATATGTTACATAAAATTAGCGAAATTGTAAATAAGCAAGTGTTTCGAGTGCCTTAAACTGTAGAATAAGAATTCTTATACCTACTATAAATAACAAGACATTAAGATGAATCAGAAATAAAAAATATAATCAATAAAGAATATATTTTTTTAAATATATTTTTAATAGTAGAAATATAAATGCTAGTAACACAAAAGACTAGTCGGAGCTTTTAGCCGATTACTCGCCGACTAGTCACCGACTACAAAAGCAGCCGATTATTCGGCATTACCGACAAGTCGACCCATCTCTAATGTGTACTTATAGCATATTCTGTATCCTGTAACTATGTAAATAAAACGTTTTATTACTATTCTTAATCACATGTTTTACGAGACAGTTCTTTGCCCATTCCAATGGAACGTGTGTAATAACGAAGCAGTAGCTCCTAGATAACTTAATAACATATCTTTAAAGTTAAGAAACTGGAATCGATTTATCAGCGTATTAATCATTATCGACTTGTACTTTGGAGATAGAGATGAAAAGTGCGATCGTAATTTCTAGTTTCAAGGCTCCAGTGGCTGTTTCCCCACCTCCAAGAAGACAAATCTCCACCTTCCCACACCCTTCCCCCTTCACAGTTACATTAGCAGAGAATAAATTTATTTCCCAGATAGGAGATAATTGCTAAAATATCATCAAAAATCCATTTAGCCCCGAGGAGCGACCACTTCTCCCTGGCCCCATCAGCTCGCCACATCTTAGCTACTTGCCACCGCGCGCCATGCACTCCTCTCATCTTAATTTGAAATAGTTTCACTCAAAGAGGATTTATCGGGTTTTCAAGAGACATTAAATACAGATGATTATACATTCACATCTCAGCGTGATGTTATGTAAATTCGACTTGAATTATAGTTAACTTTTATAATAAGAATTGATGAATTATTTCCCACTTCTGGTGAATCTATATTCCAAAAACCCCTACATTGATGGGACATAATGGCAAGGGATTAGGCAGCTTTTTCAGGTGTTGCCTAAAGAATTTTTTTGTGTAAAGGAAAAACAAAATGCATATGCACATTTGTTAAAAAGTGTTGTTTTTTTAAATTTAATTGTACATCAATTTATTGAAATTTACAACTGAACAAGTATATACTTCAAGTTTTCTCTTTGTGTGTAAGTCACTTATTTCCTTCAGATGAGCAAATGATAAAAGACATATTATCGGTAATGTAATGTAAATAAGCCTACTTTTATAAAGTGGAAATAATGAATGGGACACACATATATATATATTTAATCGAATCTTATTCAATTATTTATTATCAGTTCTTTTTTTCTCTATTAAAAAAGATATTTTATAAATAAAATGAATAACCAGTTGAGGTACATGATAGTATCCAAAATCTATTGAAAAATCTTCAATGTTCCTTGCCTGGTCACAAACAAACCTATCCACAGAGATCTTAATGTTCCTTATGTTTCTGACGTAGATTTTGAGTTAGCAGTTGGCTTTTACAAAAAGAGGATATTTATGGGCTTATTGATTCGCTGCGGTATGGAGGAAAAGAGCACAAGAAACTGTCGAGCGGAAATGAGCGCTGGTAAAAGTGTCCACTCAATGTATTTTAAATTAAAGATCAAAGCTGTTGTTTAAGTTGGGCCTAACTCGTTGATGTTGGAGGGGAAGGTGGGGGGAGGGGGTAGTTGCCATGCAGAACCTTTCTTCATGCAACCACCTTGCCAGCATTTCAAATGATAGGCCTTCCCCCAAGTATGTTACCATTCATTGCATCAAGAAACCGCTGCTTTGAGGCCTCTTTCCGACTCTGTAACAGGGTATTTGAGAAACAGAATTCTAAAATAATGGTAGTATGGTCACCTTACCATTTATGGGCAGACTAAAACAATTCTCACAATAATATGGGACCATTCCATTTATTTGTGATATCACAAGAAAAAATTTCTGAAAAGGGTTTAAGATTCATTTTCTAAAGAAACCCTCACTCTTATCCCTTTCTAATATCCGTTAAAAATAATTTCCTCAAATAGTGTCCGTAAAAAAATAACGCCGGTCTGTACCCGGCTTATGAGTCCTGTGCCAGACAAGTGGAACTTATAATCTGAGTGTAATTGTATTTTTATTTTGCCTGATTATAGCCGGCTAATGAGTGCAAAAGGTTAAAAAAAAAATTTAAATTCTTTCAGTACATGCTTGAAATAAAATATCCCAAAAATGAATGTTAAGAAACAATGGTCTCTTCAACCTCATTGTAGACGAGGACTTCTGGGAAATAAATCGCGAAATCCTTGGAGCTGCATAAAGGATACGATGGATTTTACCATCCATTATTTATAATAAATGATATGCGTGGATGTAATTGATTTGGATGTCCACACCTATACTTAAACTTCATAAGCAGACGTAAATAAATATTACATATAGACTAGGCGATATACATCCTTGTAGAAAGCTTTTGCTATGTTTAAATTTTTATTTTTTTTTTAATTTAACGAAAGTGAAGGGTTTAAATGTAAAAACTTACATAACGTCTCAACAAAAATTAACGTGTTTGCATTGTATTGATAACAACATTAACTTTATTAAAAACAACAACGAGAAGGTTACAATTAAATTATCGATAACATCATACAAAACTGGCTCCTATAGCAGCACATAAAAGTAGTCCGTAGGTAAATATAAACATAAAAATATAAATATTGACATTTTTCAAAAATAGGATATGCTCCTTGGTGAGCTACTGCTAAGGTCTTCATCCTGATCACCAGAATCACCTTTGGCCGTTCCGTTTCGTCTGAACAATTTTCTTCTCAGATACCTTAATTTTAAGAAATATTTATACTAGATAATTAAAGATTTATACATGACCCCTATATTTTTGTCTGACCTGCAAACCTGAAATCATTCTATCATGTTCAGATAGTGACCCGAAAATAATTAGGAATATATATAGAAATTCTTTTGCATTGATTCTACAAAGCGAACGTGTTTTCATTCATCAATATAGCAATAAAATATGTTTAATAAATTTTTAATTTATATTTGATTTTAAACGAAGTTCGAGCTATAAGTTTAAGAAAGTAAAAAACACTGAAAAATAAGCGCATTGCTTAATTAAATTTTAGTTAAAACTCTTTATTTAGCTTAATAATTAATATTATTTTTATCCTTGCTTTCGATGTTAAAGTCTTTATTTAGAAATTCCTTTCCTGAATATCTCTTTTATCGATAAGATAGATGAATATAATTCGCTTGCGACCATGAATTAGTATTTTAAGCAACCTTAGAGGTATCTATGAGTACAACGAAACATATATTTTTTTTAACTTAAGTACAAAAACAATTAACTTTTAACCTAGGTTACACAAGATATTATATTTATATTGTGCATGTATATAGTACATATACAATATAAATACAAGATATTCAAGATACAAGAATATAACAATATGTATACATATCATACAAGATAACATATTAAGGAAACTGATAATTATAATTAACAATTAATAATGATTAAATTAAATTGCATATATAAATATAATAGGTTGTGTAACATAGGTTAAAAGTTAATTGATTTTGTATTTGAATTAAAAAAATATATGTTTCATTGTACTCATAGATACTTCTAAGGTTGCTTAAAATACTAATTCATGGTCGCAAGCGAATTATATTCATCTATCTTATCGATAAAAGAGATATTTCAGGAAAGGAATTTCTAAATAAAGACTTCAACATCGAAAGCAAGGATGAAAATAATATTAATTCTTGAACGAAAATAAAGGGTTTTAATTAAAATTTAATCTGGCATTGCGCTTATTTTTCTGGGTTTTTTTTCTTTTTACTTACTTAAACTTGCAGTTTGAAGCTTAGTTTGAAATTTAATATTAATTATTCATAGTTTTCTTTTTGTCACCCACAGCTACTTACTGCAAGTTAAACCACTCCTAAAAACCAATGATTGTGAAGTAGGTACATGCGACTATAAAATACATTTTTGGAGAATGAACTAAAAATGTTACAAGCAAAGAAAAAAAAATGGCCTGAAAAATCAAGATATTTCAAAAGTGCTGAAAAATAATACACCTTTCCAAAATCAAATGATGAAATATAAAAAAAAAAAAAAAAAAAAAAAAAAAAAACTTGTTTTTTACTAGTAAATATTGTTTTGTGGCTAAATACTGTGCCTTCTACCTTCAAATATATAAATAAACAAAATAAAAGTTCATTATTTTTATAAATTTAATATAACAACATATCGTTATTATTCCAGGGAACTTGTTTCCAAGAATTAAATATATTTTTCAATATATTCAATATGTTGTAAAGAATAAACATCACAAATTCTCCTATCCAAAGGCAAGCTGTATTTTTAAAAAAAATCCAAGAACTTTTAAATTTACGAGAATTTTTATTTATAAGGCTTGTACCCACCTCTTGCTTCAGTGCATCTTGTATTCGACGGGGTATAAGTCTAAAGTGATTTTGAATAAATTCTTGAGGCATATGCCCCATCTAATGCAAAACTGTAATAAACCGTATTAATTCATTTTTTTTTTTTTTTTTTTTTAACATTGCTTGATTTCATGTAATACTTGTTTTCAATAATGCTAATGCTTTTTCAATACCTGCTCATATTAGACAAGCGAAATCCCTAAAAATACTTAAATAGCTTTATTTCCAGTACCTCATTCTTATCCAAGGTGACGATTTCTAACAATCTACTTTCCCAATTAATTATCAAGCTCTTTCTGGAACACTTTTAATAACTATTTGCACAATTAAGATACCAATCAATATAATTTTATCTCACTCTAAATATAATACAAGTATTTAGGTCCTTCTATTGTATATAATAAGCATTCGATCAAAAGAATCTATTTATCCTTTCCTTTTTAGAATGTTTTCTTATTTTCCTGTTAATATATTTAATAAGTATTTATTTATGCATTATGATTGTTATATTATTATTTCTTCTTGCTTTTTTTTTTTTTTTCATCTTATTATGTCTCTGACCAGATGTAAATAATTATATTTATTTTTGTACTTATTTGTTATTCTTAAGGTACTTGGACCCAGAATATTTTTTTTCTACTATATTCTTATACGTTTTATATACCCAAGTTAAAGAATACATCTATAAAACTTCTTAATGATTTTTTTATTTATATCAATGAAAAATAAAGTGTGGAATTTTTTGCCTGTCAGTAAATATTTATACAATATATATATATATATATATATATATATATATATATATATATATATATATATATATTTTTAAAATATTTAGTGGAGTACCGCTAAATAATGTGGAACAAATACGATACCTTGGATTTCATCTTGACAAGAGACTTACCTGGAACCCTCATACAATATTGAAAAGACAAGAAGCTGCACGTCAATTTCGACTGCTACAACACTTACTCGACAAACGTTCAAATCTCCCGATTCATCTATCAGACCTATATGGATTTACGGTATAGAATTATAGGGATCCACCAAACCATCGAATTCCTCCAGCATCCAATCACTTCAATCTAAAATCCTTCGAAAAATCCTTAATGCTCCTTACTTTGTCACAAATGAACTGATCCATAATGACCTTAATATCCCACATGTCGCTGATTTGGCACGGACCAGATCATTGAAGGGCCGTTCCGACTTAGAAGTGGTATGAGATTTTACGTTCCGTCCCACGATTGGAACCAGTTCCAGTTTTTTTTCCGTTCCATTTTTCGTTCCACGTCAGTTTTACAAACCTACTACCTATGCACCATGCATTTTCGTTGTATAACTTTTTCTGACTTCCAGCTAATGATCTCCTCCTTCTATTTTATAATTAAATTGTTTAGGTACTATAATATTAGGTAGGTTTAAATAGCTAAGTATACTTATTAAAAATATGTAGTTTTATTCATTCAAGAATTTACTTTTTGGGGGTTAGCTCAAGCAAGTTAGCTCAAGCAGAGTGCACAATTGAGCGAGAACTTTCCAACTACATTGGTTCCGAGGAAAAAGGAGTAATAAATTGTTGTAACTGCTCCATTAGCTTTTAAACGAATAGCGAACAAATCATTTAATTACATAAGCAGTTAAACTTTGTGTAGTTCATTTCTCTGAATCCGAAATAAGATCCCTGTCGGTAGAATAGACCCATACGCGGGGTGTTATAGCAATGGATTGGGGGGAGGAAATCAACAGCGGAAGGATCAATGCAACAAAGCAGTCGGAACGACCATGGGTGGAACGAAACCCTAAGGTAGAATCTAAACCCTACTACACCGATGGAACGAAACGAGATATCTCTTGGTGTTGGTTTTCATTCCAGGGGGAACGAAAAACTTGGGCGATTGGTTTCGTTCCAAACCGGTTCTAAGCTGAAACCAGTTCTACGTTCAGTTCCACTCGGAATGACTCATTACTTGACCAGATACCTTTCTTTTCATAATAAACTTACTTCTCATTTAAATCCACTTGTTGTACAACTTGCTTCCCATTCCATTCCTGGCTATCCTCTGAGGCGTCTGAAAAGAAGATGGCCCCAGGATCTTCTTCTTTTGTAGATATTTTATTAGAGTACTACCAAGGGGTGGTTCCTCTACAAGTTTTAATCATGTCATTATTTTGAATTGTATATATCATATTTACTAAATGTGTTTTATTAATACAGTTGTAAATTTATGTAAATAAACGAACTTAAAAAAAATATTTAGTTGTATGTCGGATATTTTGCTTCCATTACTTTCAATAACTGGACCAATTAAATATTTTTAGCAATAATTTTACAGAAATATATTTTATATTGTAATTGAAGTTTGTTCATATATATATTTTTTCATTTAGGAACAACAAATGGATACGGATATAAAAGTCATTGCATATATTTTTATAAAAATCTAAGTAGACATAGTTTTTGATTTGGAATGAAACATGAAATAAATTATAAAATCAGATTTATCTATTTATGACGTCATAAAATAAGAACTCTCAAATAGTATAAGAAGTGTGATCTATAAGGACGACTTCAGTTTTGGCAAGGGCCAGGGGTGCTGGGCTGAGTTGCCTGTTTTCGCTGTTATTCGACTAATTATAGCGTCTCAGCTCTACTGCAACGGGTAGCAAGTGGGCGTTGAATACAGCTCAAATTTTACAAATTTTTTAAAACCAAAATATTTAATATTAAACTGAGAAATCCCGCATATTATATTAAATTAACTTTTAAATTGAATATATATATATATATATATATATAAATATATATATACTATATAAATCCAAAAAGATCGAACATGATTTTCGTCGGAGTTCGTTTTTCGGTTGAGTTCATCGGTCAAATTGTTTTCTATACTGGGTGGGTTTTCGTCCATCTGACGTGTGAATGTTTCTTCCGAATCAGGAAATTTATGTGCAGTTTATTAAAAAAATTTGTCTATTATTCTACAAAGTTCTTCTAGATTTTCATTTGGACAACGAACGACTAAATTAAAACGGGACAGTTAAGTACTCTTAGACATGGGAATTTAAAAAAAAAATCTAAACAAATAGCCTTTACCCTTAGTTGTAAACCTACGACTTTCTATCCTACAGTGTACTATGATCTTCTGTTAATCCCTGTTGAACAGTTCCTCTACCTAGGAGACTCTATTAGGGCAAACGTCCTACTTGGAATCCACATACAAGACAAAAACAACAACTAACTGCCTGCCGTTTTCGACTCTTCAAGCATTTACTTAACGAACGTTCAAACCTTCCGATTAATTACAAAAGACTTACGTACATAACAGTAACTAGACCTATTTATACGTATGGAGTTGAGCTTTGGGGTTCCACTAAACGATCCAAATCATCTCGTCCAATCCTTACAATTCAAAATCCTTAGAAAAATCCTCAATGCTCCTTGCATTGTCAACAAAAAACAAAAAAAAAAAAAACCTATCCACAAAGATCTTAATGTTCCTAATGTTTCTGACTCAAACCAGTTATCTGTACGTTCATGGTAAATTTCATTACCATTTAAATCCTCTACTAGCTCAACCCCTCTGAAGTATCTGAAAAGAAGATGGCCTCGGAACCTTCTAATATAGAACTTATTGACGTACCATGGGTAGTTGCTTTTACGATTACGAGCACTATTATCTCATTTACTAAATGTATTTTTATTTATTTGTATATAGTAAATTTCAATAATAGCTATTAAAAAAAAAGTCTTTTATAAATTGAGGGTTTTCTTTTTTAATATATTTTTATTGTAGGGTAACTCACTCGTTATGGACATAGTTAAGGGAACTTTAACGTCAATTTAATAGGAAATTTCGTTGATACTGTTTGTAATATGACATCTTTAGTTATAAACTTAGATTCTCAAAAGTTTATTCTTTTGAATGTAAAATTTACAAATACACTAACTCTGGCTTTTAAATATTTTTTTTTTAATTGTATACAAAAAGCTAAAAATACCAGTTATGGGCATGTTGTACTAGTTATGGTCATAGCCAAGACTAGTTATCGTCAGGTTGCTAAATTATCTTTAATTAGAAATGAGTATTGATTAATGAACAATTAAAACTATAAAAATAATCTAAATACTAATACACTGCGGTGTTACAAAAAATTAAAATATATATTTAAATACACAATCACTCGATACTCTTATTCACAGACTTTGTAGTTACTTATTAGTTCAGAAAACCATCATTAAATGATAGTTGAAAATTAATTAAAACAACTAATTATCACAGTAAAATTTATAGCCGCACTTCTTGTTGATTTTTCTACGTAAGCAGTAACGGCATACAATATGGTAATCATTCCCACTAAAAAATTAAGGAATTAAAAGAAATCAGAATGTATTTTTTGTATTTTACCTTGTTTCGATGTTTCCAGTTTTCTTAAAAACCAGTAGCCATCCGTGAAGTACAGAACATGACTAACTATATTAACAAGTTAAAAGACGTAAACTCAAACATGACAACTACTTGGAAGGGATGTAGTATTTAAGTTTTAAAGTGACACAATTAAATGAAGGAAATTCTATTTTTTCTTTGTTAGCAGAAAGAACGTTTGTAGAACCAAAGAAAAAATAAAACTGATAGGGGTAACCATAACTCATAATTCGTATTGTTGTACACCGGTTATGGTCAGTTTAAAATTATTGATAATTAAAATCAGAAAGTCCAACATAATGGAGTTGTATGGAGGCCTGAATTCTGATGAAAAGCTAAAAATTTTAAAAACTAAAAATTAATGAAACAATTCCACAATAATTCCTTAAGGATTCTTAGTTTTAAAAGCGATCTTTCTGAAAAAAAAGAAGAGGTATTTTAGGACATTATTTGAAGATAATATTTTTAACGCCTACTGCAAAGGCATAGAAGGTAGGGTTTCACTAGTAATTGAATTTTTAGCCATTTTTAGAAACATTTCTCTTGGTGATATCAAAAATAAATGGATTAGGCCCTTATCATTGTGATAATTGTATTAGCCTGCCCATAGCTGGTCAGGTGAAGTGAAACAGCTTGTAATATTTATTTCAGTAAAACAGTGGAAAAAAAAAATTGTCTTTCAGTATTGCATAATCTTATCCAACATTTTCTGAGTATATTTCTTACAAACATAAAAAGTGTTTCGGAGTATAAAAACGATCTCCGAGATTTCTTGGTCGTTAGTAAATTAATGACCATTAGATCGCACATTAAAAACCAATATATATCTTCTTTATCCGTTTCGTTTTAAAAATATGGGAGGTACTTGTTCGATATCTAGGATTATATGGCCCTTTTATGACGCGATAACAAGTAGGTGAAGGGGTTATCGAATCTCATAAACGCTTGAGAAAAAATAATGGGGATAAGAAAGCAGGAAAGCGAAACTAGGGCGAAGAGAGAAGCAATAAAGTGAGAAAAATCCGCTAGGAAGTAATAAATCAGACATAGGAATGAAGGATGGGGGTAGCTATCGGTCGTTTGATGGCAACTCCTTCCTCTAGGCTGATGGCGGCTTCAGTAACAGTTTAGATCCAACACCTCTCCACAATATTGTAACTTCTTCAGCTCTCATAGTTATTTCGTTGGATTGAACCCAGACGTGACAATCTTTAACTAGTGTAATATTTTATATTATGTAGATTTTAATTCATATAAAAATTTCCAAAACCATAATGCTTTGATTAAGAAATACCAAAGAAAGTTTTATTTCTTTTAAACACAACATATTGAAAAAAAACTACTTGATTAAACACCAATTAAACAAATAAATAAATAGGGCAAAAAGGTCGGATTAACCGGGTATTTCGTTGAAACACGTTTTTCATAGTGTATTATAACTAAACTCCCCATCAAAAGTATCACAAAACTTGGAAATATTTGAATTTTATAATAACGTAGTTTTTTCATAATAAAGGTTCTGAAGTCTATAATAAACATTCCTAAACTAGACATAAACAATTTTTATTCAAATAAATTACAACATTTCTTCCAATAAACAAAAAAGTTAGAAAACTTAAATTTTTTTTAAATTTTCATTTTTTAGAATTGTAACTTTAAAATTTCTAACTTATATGTAATAAGACATATTGCCCCCTCTGGCTTGAATGACTGATTCCACTAGTCTTGTAAATAACGAAACTAATGATAAACATGGACTGAAGGAGATTGAAGAAAATGATCTAAAATTCCGTCGTTTGTTATCAACAGGGAAAAGAATTGATGTGTCTAATCCTTAATGTTTTACGTTTAATAAATAATATTAATATTAATATAAACCAAGTATGGATTAAGGTGAAAAATGGGAAAATCTCGAGAATTATGGGTGATGAAATAACGTCCGTGCCATAGCGTAAGCGGCCAAGTTTGGCATCCATAAAGAACTGTTGGTAGTACAATAGTCATACATTTCCTTATATTTAAATTTCTGGAGAGTAAGCGCGAACTGTGTAGTTTTGTGCCCAATAACAAGGATTACCGTCATTTAACCATAATCTTATTTCCTTTTAGATTTCCTTTTTCCTTGATATGGTAGACCCTAGATATTTGAATTACTCAACATGTTCAAACATTATACCGTAAATATCTACGTCACCGTTTCTACTACTAACCATATTACTCGTTTTCTCTCTATTAATTACTAGAATAATTTCGTTACCGGTTTTCATGAGCGTTGCGTTTAATTCATTAGTTTCCTCGTTGTCCCACAAGAGCCAAATCAACAGCATAACCAAGAACCAGAATTTCATCATCCATTTGTAATCCTTTTCCCGTAAGGATTACCTTCCTAATAACGTATTCTAGTGCTTAGTTAAATATTGCTGAAGAAAGAGAATTTCCCTGTTTTAAACCAGAACGTACCTCAAACGTTTTGGAGTAAAAAGTACCGATTCGGACTCTATTAAATGTTTCGGATAAGCACATATTTACTAGACTAACAAATTTCTTTGGTTTCCCCAGTTTAATCAAAATATCAAACAGCTCCTGGCGGTTAATCGAATCGTAAGCCTTTTGGAAATCAACATAGAGATGATAAACTATGCCTTTAAATTCAATATGTTTCTCTAAAATTTGTTGAAGGAAAAATATGTGATCGATAGTTGAACGATTCCGTCTAAAATCACAATGGTAGCCTCCGATTATTTCCTCCGCGTAATCAGTAACTCGGTTCGTTATAATTGCAAATATTTTATAACACAGCAAAAGGAGTGAGATACCACAATAACGAGGAGAAGAAGAAGAAAGAATACAGAATTTTTAATTTTCTTTTGCGATTTATTTAGAACTATGGCTACTGTAAATCCTCCCTTTTAACCTAATACCTTTCATAAACATTAACAGACGAATAGGTTTGCAAAGATATGATTTAGCCAGCTTTTTATTTATAGAAGCATTGGTCGTTGTAACAACGTATTGTACTTAATTCATTACAAAATAACTCACAAAAGGACGTTTTGAATTGTAACCCACATTTGAATGCTAATTTTTGTGTAGGTAGTAGGAACCTATAATAAAGTGCGTCTCATAACTATAAAACCACTTTGTTTTATGCTTTTGTTTAAAGTATTCAGTACAAACTAAAAAAATAACGTATCTGTTAGTTAGGATTATTGAATGAAAGACATAATTTGACTAAAAATTGTTTTTATTTTTACAAATTTTACCAAAAACATAAATCAAAAAGAAATTTAAAAAAATAATACTGTCTCATAACTATAAAACCAAGTTTTAAAAAAATGACCCTCAAACCATCACACTCCCACCGCCGAAATTTCTCTTAGAAATCATTAAAGGGTCTTTTCTCAGATATCTCCGATAATATCTATTACCATCCGGACCTTCTAAGTTAAATTAGGGAGTCCCAATGAGTCGAAATATTTTTATGTCTGAACTCCATCCTTGCTGCGATGTGGCGAGGCAAAAGTTTAGGTTCTGTTTGCATTTTTTGGCATTTAATAACTTCGCTGCGTTTTAGGACACGATACACTGTAGCTGTCGAAACATTCAGTTGAGGTTCAGAAATCATTTTGGAGGTGCTTTTAACAGAATTGCTAGCATTGTTAATGATTTTTTGTTCACAAATGAAAGCGTCTTCTTAGGGTCACATTTTCTATTTTTACGATAATTTTGCTGGTTCTCGAAAAAGTTCCTCACCAAATTATGGGACCTCCGCAGTCTTCTAGCGATTTCTCGAAGATATTAATTTTCTTCGGTGAAAGCCAAAATTTTTCCCTTTTCTTCTTTGGAAAGCATTTTACCCCGATGCTGATTGGATGAAAAACAAAGAGACTTTGAAGCAAGGTGTCCAGTTATTACAATAAGAGGATTAAGATATTTTTTTTTTTCAAAATATTTGTTTACTTGCAGATTCTGTTTACCCAGTTGGTTTTATAGTTATGAGACAGGGGGCCGAAAAATAAAATGAAATATCAAAATCACGTTTCATAATAACGTGGCGTTATGCAATTGGTCGAATGATGGGAATAAGTTATACTAAATAATGGTGAATATATTATATAAAACGGGAGTTTTATTTCACCCTCAAAAACCGAACAGACTTATTTGCCAACTAAATATTTAAAGCAAGAATATAAATTAAAGTTTAAATCTTGAAATGTTTCCGTAAAAGAAGTAATTGAAATTGTAATCCGGACTTGATACTGTAATACGAGCTGTTTTGAGACCGGAAACCTCTTGCCTTGCCTGATCTTGAACACGACGCCATTCAATTAATTAATGTACGTCTTGAAATTTCTTTGAAGGTAAGGCTTCAGTATTTCCTTGGTAGTTGGTGTAATCAGGTTGTCAGTCAAAAGTAATTTCATACGAATTTGATACAATAAAATGTTGATCCCAACACAGATATGGATATACACATCAAGTCGTTAGTGAGATTATCTCATTTTGTCCTCTTAAATTCCAACAAGGTGAGAAAAATTTAAACAATTAATTTTTGTTTCTTTTATTCAAGTAAACAAACTATGTCATGACAGAATCACAATATACCTCGAAAAATAGCGCTAAATTAAAAAAATATTGTATATGATCTTGAATCATGTCACTGTCACTATTCCCAAGTGACATAAAATGTTTTTCTCAGTGGAGTGGGGTAAATTTCTCCATCTCTCTATCACTCTGTCCCTCTGAAATTCTCCAGGCAAAATTCATATGTGAGGTATATTCTTTTTAACATTTTTATTATTTTAACATCTCTGCCATGTAATATATTCTTGTGTTGAATAAAAAACTCAAGCATTGAGGTCCCTAAAATAATGTTTTATTAGCAATTATAATATTATAAATGTAATTCATCAATTATTATATTGTACATCAGAATAAAATATCAATTAACAAAATTAATAACGATCAAACTTCGAATGCTCGAGGGGAAAATAATATTTATTTCTATTAGTAGAACAGAGATCAATGTCGATAAAAATTAAAAATTCCCTATTTCTTCATTGGATTCCTTAATTTCCTACTAACATCAGAAATTCTTTAAAACAAGAGGAAAATACCCACACCTCGCAACCCTGATCGCTTTACATTTTGTAATTAGAACCTTTGTGGAATTTTGGTTGTTTACCGGTGTTGTTTACTAATTTGCCATCAGTTTGCTGTTAACTGTCTCTGTCAAGGTCCACAAAGCCAAATCGTATGTTTCTTAATCTGTTCAGTATGGCGATTTCTACCGAAGGAAATTCCAAACGTAGAAAAGCCATCGTAAAATAAAGTGCTCTGTTATAAATCTCCATTTGGCCAATCCGACGGAAGTTGAGTTCGAGAAGGTTGTTATACGGCGGGTAAGTTGCTAGTTTAGGGACCTTTCTGTCTTGGGGTGAAGATGTAAGAGGGCATTGGCTTGCATATCCAATGGAATATGAATCCATGGCGCTCCAACTTGCTCCACAGTTTGAACTGTAGCATCTAGTATACCATTATGGTAACATTAATTTCTATTCCAACAACAGTCGATTCAGATACCTTCTTATTGCATCTGAATTTTTAATTTATTGTGAAATAATCCTTCAGGAGCAAATATAGGCTAAAACGCAATCTAAAGTATCATGATATCTTCATTTAATAAAAATCTAGTCGCTGGATTAGCTGAATGCTTAGCAATTTCTTATTATTTGATAAGAAATAATTCGGCTTAGTAATCGAATTAAGGAAATAATAAGTTTGTGTGAATATTTAAAGTAAATAGAATCCAATTATCCACATAAGAAAGGGCTACCCTTTTCTTTTCCTCCCCTATTGCTTGCTGGCATAATAATTTATTGGTCAGGTGGAAGGGGGGGCTAACCAGGTATTGTTTACCTGCAACAATGATTATCACTCTAACCCGGATACCTCTTAGGTTAGTCTTAGAACTAATATCTTCAGCTTGTTTAGTTGCTTGGGATAAACTCTTTTTCACAATACCACTAGGCAAGATCCCAAGATTCTATTGTAGATTTTAAGATTTATTAGTTGTAAAATGATAGCAGACACCATACCATTTGAAGGATACAGGTATAAGATCTGCCAGGATCTGACGATGTTGGACAGCCAAAGGACATCCATGGCCACTCCCCAACAAATTTATTTTCATCCTTTTAAAAAATAATTGCAATTCTTATAAAGGACGCCCTTCTTCCCGTTCAATCACTTTTCCTCGTTTAATCCACTAATGGATTCCATTTTAAGATCTGCCAGGATCTGACGATTTTAAACGGTCACAGGATATTCCACCATTGTTGTCCTGCTTAAAAAGTGAATTATATATTACGTTTTTTTAAAAAGGACATTCTTTCTTCCCGTTCAATCCTTTGGATTTTAATCATTTTAGTCAGTTCTTCTGAGCTGCCGATGGTGGGCTGTTGCTCCAGGTCGTCACCAAGGGGTAAAGGATGTAAGGTGAATTTCCCAAGAACGGTTGCAATCCAATCTTAGTATAATTTTTCATTTCTGGATGACAATGCCCAATCCCAAAGAGGAAGATTCGTTTAGCGAATTTTTCAAATCCTAGGAATTTCCCATTTGCCTCGCACAATCTGCAGATCTATGAAGTATGCGTTGCAGGCAAGTTTCATGAATCACCATCCGTGATTATTGACTATCATTGACTACATCCATTGCGTGATTATTGACAAAATTGTTTACAGTAAGGTTAATAGGTGCACACAGGCTCTGGCAAACAGAGGCCATTATGTAAGGTATAAGTAGTTTTTTCAACTATTGTGCTCAATAAAAAAAAATAATGATAAATTTGGTATTAAAACATGTAGTAAACTACATGGCAATTTCTAAAAAAACATTTTTGCAATTAAATAAAAAATAATATGAAAATGATAAGAAAAGTATATACTACAAGATTGATAATATCCCTTTTCATTTTTGAGCATAATAATATTCCATTAATCCCCGTTGAAGAGATCTGCTACGTGGGACTACATACGATAGGAAAATGCTTCCCGTTTTCGACTTCTTCAGCATTTACAAGACAAATGTTCAAAGCTTCCAATTAATTACAAAAGACTCATTTAGATGGCAGTAGTCATACCTAGATGGCTTTATGACTGTATTGAAACACCGAATTCATCTTTAATCCTATCTTCACGATTCAAAATCTATCGAAAAATCCACATTGCTCCTAACTCTGTTACAAATATACCTATCCATTAAGATGCTAATGTATCATTCTGGATAAGTGAGCTTACCTGGGGTGTGAGCTTACGGTGGGAAGAGGGGAAAAGGTTTCATTTTCGGGTTTTAGAATTATATCTGGAAAACGATGGACTCCAGAAAAATATATTTAAATCAACATTAAAGCTAATTAAATTTCCTATAAACCTGTTTCTATACTAACGTTGAACCAATAATCCTGTTAAATATAAACTAGCAAATTGAGATATTAAATTAAATTTAATAGTCTACAACTTAGTTTTGGACAAGCAAAAGTGAAGTAAAAAGTATTTTTTTGCGAAAATTATCGATTTTCAATCATGTTTATCTCGAAAAGTGTTGAAAGTTCGACAAATATGTATACAGACGAATTTATAGTAAATTTAATTAGCTTTAATTTGGATTTGAAACATATTTTTCTAGAGTCCGCTGTTTTCAAGATATGATCGAAAAACCCAGAAATGGGACTTTCTACCCTCCTCCTAGTGTAAGCTCACCCCCAAGGGGGTCTTTTAGTATGTTTAGCTTCTAACTACTCCTAACGAAGCTATGAAGTAAAAAATTATCTCATATTACATGAACTATGCTCCTCTCATTTCAGTACTCATTAACTGGACTGTAGATGCATTTTAATTTTATTTTGTATACAGCTGTAAATTTAAATAAATAGCTGAAAAAAAAATTTCTTTTGATTGGTTTCTACAGGAATATTTATTGGCAATTCAAAGGAGTGAGACGATGGGTTTATGAGACTACTCCTACGCTCTATCATTGTCTCCAACCCTACAAACCTACCAATGTCTTTCATGTCTTAAGAAGCCTGTTAGTAATCCAGTCATTAGTGGGAGTTCCTTGTTACACCTACCAGCCGCTTGGATCTGGAAAGGAAGAGTTTAATTAATTCCTCTTTCTCGAGAACAGGATGTCCATTCTTTGATTCTTCTTCTTCCAAGTATAATCATGAACTTCACTCGGATTAAGATCTTTGGAAACAGTTAAAAAAGTTTCCATGAATACGTCATGTTCTTAGTAATGATTATCAAGATGTTGCCACTAATTCTTATTCAGACTGAGAGTATCAAGTAATGATTTGTCGGCACCAAAAGATTTCCAAAACATTGAATACCGGTACCAATGCCTATGTTTAAAAAATTTAAAAAAATCAGTATGAGTCCAGCCAAAAACAATTCAAATCTATTCAAAATAATATTAAATTATCCTAGTAATATATAAGTTTACGGCGAATAGCATTATTATATATAATATTATGCATGTAAATCATTATTCTGCCCATATTTGAAAAAATAATCTATTTTTACAAAGCCTTATTTAAGAAGGTTCCAAGGGTTCTTGACTTCATTTATTTCATAAGGAACCTTATTGTATACGATTTATAACTCATTTTGGCCGTGGATCAACTCCAAAGCCAGGAGACCCAGCCTCTATAAAATCATTACCATATCATTCCCTTGATACGAGGGAAACCTGGCGGTTGAGCGTGATTTATGCCAATCTCCTCCTTTCACAACCGTTGGCCTAGTAACAGTACATCATGACCTAAGTACTGGAACCAAAGACCCTTATTGAGTTGTAGTCATTTTTTTTTAATGAACACCGTACATTGGAGAATGTACTAATATTTCTATGAATTTTGTTTTAATATTGTTGTATGATTTGAAACCTAATACACTATTGTAAGATATAATGTATTACCAGTATGAACATCTAATGAAATGAAAAAAAAAAATTATTCTGGGCTAAAAAAAAAATCTTCTATGAATAATGCCAATGTAGAATTAAATATTGCTACTGCCTGGCTGCATTGATTTCGTTAGTGCAATAAAATCTCTTTATTTTCAAAAAGCGAATCTGTTCATTCAAGTTCTTTAAATCAATCGAAAACATTTTACTTTCAGATGCAATCTCTTAGTATTTAAAAGATTTTTTTTTTTTGAATTCTGAACCAAGCAGTGTTGATCTTGTACTTAAATAATTAATAATAAAATTCTTGGTACAGTTAAGTAACTATCAATTGGATTCGGACTCCAATGCAAACCTTGAGTTCTAAAAGCCATTGAGTTTGCTCAGTCCTTTTTACTTTATTATCATTATATTTTTTTTTATTCTAGTATTAACAGAAATTTACAACTGTATTACAAAAATAAATCTAGTGAATATGCGGTATACAATAATGATATGACCTTTTTTTTTTCAATAATAAAACAGGGGGGGCCATGAAATGTCTCAGTTGTGTTGCTGCATAAATGATGATACAGTATAAAAACAATAATAAATATAATATAATAAACTTAAATATATGAAAATAATAAAATTAAAACCAATTTAATTTACTGTGCCGACGTTTCGGCCTCCAATGCAAACTTATATTTATATTTAAATTATGTATTTATCCATAAATGCATACCCCAACTACCTACTTCTTCATTAGTTCCACAGTAAAAAAATACCTCATCAGTATATATTATTTATATTTTATTTAATTAATTTGATTTTGTTATAGCCAAGAAATTTTTCATTTAGTATTATTGTTTTTAAATTTTGGCAATACACGATTCAATTGTAAAAAAAATATCAAGAAAATAATTCATCAAATTATTTCTTTAGTGAATGCATCTAAAAGAAATCAAACAAATGTATTTAATTGAAACAAATATATATAAATTAAAAGAAAAATAACTTTTAGCCAGTGGTTTTACTGACACTTAACCCATTTGTCCTCGAGAAAAGTCTCAACGACCCTCCTCAAATAAATAATCACCTTTAATAAAAAAAGTTGAAGACGACGGTAGTGTAAGGGGGTTCCGACAGCCTACTCCAGACAAGAAGTTTCTCAGTCTGAAATATGTCGTTTGCTTCGGGCTAGTCCTTGCCACTTCCAGTTTCTTTTAATGTTTCAGTGAATTATTTCCTTCAAAAGTCGACAAAGTATTACATATAGTTGGATTAAAACAGAGTTCCCCATAAATAAGTCGTTGACAAACTTTTATTTGTAGTCAAAAGTTAATTTATTTGTGAAAATAACAATGTATGAGATTTTATTTTTTTCTATTTCATAAAACTGTATATTTGTTATCTTTGGTATATTTATATCACTCACTCACTCACGCTCTTAAAGAACTTTGGCATCCTCCAAAAATCATAGCCATTCCTGACCATCATTAGCGTTAGTCTGCCATCTTCTAACTCTTATCTCTTAGAGGTCCTTTTTTTTACAGCTACGTCACTCTCAGCCTACATCTCAGTCTCCATCCGTCAGGCTTCCTGTACAACATTCCCCTGGGGACTCTTTCAAGTTGACCAAGCCACTTCAATCTTGTTTTCTGGCTTACGTGACTATGTCCATCGCTTCGCAGAGTGATTTAA
Source organism: Euschistus heros (assembly GCA_003667255.2). Classification (NCBI taxonomy): domain Eukaryota; kingdom Metazoa; phylum Arthropoda; class Insecta; order Hemiptera; family Pentatomidae; genus Euschistus; species Euschistus heros. Next base: position 359,603 of record RCWM02000129.1, read on the forward strand.
GCTCTCTGTTTGATTAAATCATCCAAATCTGTTTTCGTTCCAAACCTTCCAAAATTCTAGATCAAAAATCGTTTGGAGCACCTTTTTCTCATAGAACAAAAGGACTGTTTCTGTTTTCTTTGTCAGGATCCATGTATCACGTGTAGTGTGCGCTGTGTAAATCACTAGTTCCGGCCATGGTTAAGGGAACTAGTCGATTTTAAAGGGAACATACAATAGAGTAATTTTAGTTTAATACATTAAAAATTTAATGAATAAATCTGAATCTATTTTTCTGTAAATTATCTTCTTTTGATATTTCAGAACAGCAGTTGTCATCCGCGAAGTTCAGAAAGTTAACTAGTATTGGTTAGTAGAGACATTAGGTCACACATGACCACTACTAGTAAAGGATGTACTATTTAAGTTTTAAAATGACATAATCAAAAGAAATTCTATTTTTTCTTCTTGAGCTAAAATAATGTTTTTAACAATTAAGTAAATCAAAATATAATATAATCCGGTTATGGTCAGTTCAAAATTATTGTTAATTAAAATCAGATATTCTAAGCTAAAGGAGCTTGTATAGAACCCTGAATTCTAATGTAAAACCACATAAGTCAAAAACTAAAAATTAATGAAACTATTTCACAATAATTCCTTAATAATCCTCACTTTTAAAAACGAACGATCTTACTATAAAAAAAAAAAAAGAAGAGATATTTCGGAACACTTATTGAGGAAATTTTTTTTTAATTGCTACTGTAAAGGGATAGGAGGTAAGTAAATAAATGGATCTGAAACCCCTTTCAATAATATTTATCATGGTGATATCACAAATAAATGAATTAGACCCTTGTCATTGCGAAAATTGTGTTAGCCTGCCCATAACTGGTCAGGTGACCAAAGCTAGTGATTTACCCTACATTGCAATCGGTCAGATCACTGTCTCACAAATAATTATCTCAGGTTTCGAAATTTTGAAAGTTTTTTATAAGGAAAAACATCTGCTTCCCACTGCCATTCTTGTTCTGATTCAATCCATTATATCATTTTTATTGGTTACAGCTTCTAATTATTAGAAGGATTCCATCATCTTGAAATCAGGGTGGATGGACTGTTCTTTCCTTTATTTTCCTCCCCTTTAGGATGTGCTATGATTTATCCTCTTTTATATCAAGCCCCATTCTTGAAATTGTTTCTTCCAAATCATGCAGCTCCCCTGATGACATCTTCAGATCAGAGATCACAAAATCATTTCATTTATTTGTATATACATATTTGGTCGAGTTCCTCTAAATACAGCTGTTCAGGTTCAGCTGGTTGACTTGGATATTTACGTTATTTACTTGGATCAGATCAATCATGGATAGAGCTTTATTAATATGGATTGAGATATATTTTTCTTGCCCAGTCGCTGTCAGTTGCCTCAACCAGTTCTCTCAAATATCATAAGAATACCGAGCAACGCAGGCTTTTGAGAGAATTCAATTTTTCGAACGTTTGCTCATCATAATGTTCCTACTCTCAACTGAGCTTTAATTACCAATTACACACGTCCGGTCCGCAGAACCACAAAATCAACAAATATGGCACTATGGCTCACGTAGGACCTATCAGCTAATTACCGAGGCCCGATCCAACAACATAACTACCTCCCTCTCTCTCTCTTTCCTTTTTGTCCAAAGCAGATACCTTTAATTTAATATTGAACTCCATAACCACACAAACCTATGAGTATCTCAACTCTAGTTCAATTTAAAAAATATATTTCTGTTACAAATCTCTATATCCATTCGAATCTAATAGTCCCCTAACTTGCTTCCATTCCATTCCCAATAACTATAGAAAGTATCTGAAAAGAAGATAGCAACAAGACCTTCTAATATTGAACATACTATCCAAGGTACACTAGAATTAGAAAAGACATCACGGAAAAGAAAAACTAACAAACTTATTAAACATATATTATATTGACAGAACGTGAACGTATAAATTGGTGTACATAAAAACATTATAATTATTTTTTATTTTATTATATTTATGTACTATTATTTGTTTGAATATCTTTTATTTATTTTTCTTCTATAATTGTGCAGGGTTTTATTTTCGTACTCCTTCAAATAGGTAAAATTCAAATGCAAATGCAAAATAAAAATGTAATAAATACTTCTGTAACATCCATAATATAACACATTTAACATGTATTTATATATATATATATATATATATATATATATATATATATATATATATGTGTGTGTGTGTGTGTTTGTGTGTGTGTGTGTGTGTGTGTGTGTGTGTGTGTGTGTGTGTATAATAGACTTTTGGCAATATTTGTAAAATATTATAAATAAATGTTTGTAAAAAACAAAGTGCTACCAATGGGTATCTATTTACTTTACAAGCCATCTACATGTTATTGTAATCATTACCTTCATATTTAATAATTTTTTGTTCGAGTACCATTGCAAATGTCAATAAATAAATAAAAATAACCACTCAATTTTCTATCTGTTACAATGTATTATCGTAATTATGTGAAAATTTATTATTTATTAAACATTTTTTCATCTTTTATTAACAGAAATTTACAACAGTATCAAAACAAATACATCTAGTAAATAAGTGGATTCCAATTAAAAAAACATGACATGCTGAAAACGTGTGTAGGAACTACCCAATGATAGTACTATGATGAAATATTTACAAAAGAAGAAGATCCTGGGGCCATCTTCTTTTCAGACGCCTCGGAGGATTGTCAGGAATGGAATGGGAAGCAAGTTGTGGAACAAGTGGATTTGGATGAGCAGTGAGTTTATTATGAAAGGAAAGGTACCTGGTTTGTGCCTAATCAGCAACATATAGGATATTGAGGTCATTGTGGATGCGTTCATTTGTGACAAAGTAAGGAGCATCTAGGATTTTGGATTGGAGTGATTGGATGCGGGATGAATTCGATGGTTTGGTGGATCCCCATAACTCTATACCGTAAATCCAAATAGGTCTGATAATCGTCATATAGATGAGTTTTTTGTAGTGAATCGGGAAATTTTAACGTTTTTGAAGTAGGTGTTGCAGTAGTCAAAATCGACGTGCAGCTTCTTATCTTTTCATTCTTGTATGAGGGTTCCAGGTAAGGCTCTTGTCCAGATAAAATCTAAGGTATCTTATCTGTTCTACATTGTTTAATGCTACTCTGCAGAAGAATGCAGGAGGACAGGAGGAGGTAGGTTTTCTACGTGAGATAAAGATTATATTTAATAAACAATTTATTATTCACTACAGAAGTCTATTATTAATTATTTTTTTCTTATTAAAACTAACGATGGCCTTATACTTACAAATATAGTTTTAAAATACTAAAAAAGCACGCTTTAATAGCAAACTGAACTAAAAATTAGAAAATATTTTTTTTTTAATATAAACTGTTTGTTTTACGGCTATAGAAATCCTGACAATTATGATTAATTAATTTGGAATAAAATTACTAGAAAACTTTAGTTATTACCAAATAATTCATTTGATTGTAATCCCGTGAAGTGCAACAAACATTCAAATTTTATATTTTTTTTAAATTCTACTCCCCCAGGAAACGTCAGGAAACATTTCAAATTTCAAAGTCAAAATTTGTTAGTGATTTATATTCGGATGAAGTAATTATTATTATTATTATTTTCATAATAAATCTACCTTTGTAAATAGTTACCAATAAACTGTTTGTAACATTTAATATAAAGCACCCTACCCTTTTTTTTTTTTTTATTTACTATCTTTTATGCTTAAGGGTCATAAATTTGTGATAACTATTTACATAATAAACAATTTAAACGCGTCATTATTTATTTTAAAAGTCTGGTACGACGATAATCCTTGTGATAAACAACAAAAAAACGAGAGAAGTCTCCACAAACAATTTGAAACGTTAGATGAATCCTCTGCTTCAACTTATTCCTTATGTAGCTTGAAACTTAATTAAAAGATACACTTTGCAAACTCAATTAACGAACTCTAGATCTCTCACTCAGCACCCTGGCCGTACATTTCAATTTGGATCAAGTTCCATCACAGTCTTTCTCCTGTTTCTCTTTTTTTTCCTAAACGACTGGCATGTAAATTAGTGCGTTTTAGGTGTGGAAGGAAACGGGTACATTTCAGATGTTGCTTTTAACAATAATCTGTTACGATATTGACAAAATATATAAAACGTTGGTACGGGTATGGTAATTATTTAACAGCTAAATCTAATAAAATTTCACTTTTTGTCAAACATTTACTTCTAGTGCCTTTCACAATCGTTTCTAAGAAAAAAATTCAGAAATAAAGTTGTAGCGCATGAAATTTACTTTATTTTCATACCTACGTTTTTGGCACTTGAAGCCCTGAGGTCAAAAATAATCGCATATTTCATGGAGTCTACAATATGCTCATTGACTGGACTAAGTAGGGATGGGATGGATGGATTCGAATGGGAATGGAATTCAGAATGAATGGATTGGTATCTGTTTTGAGCCGAATCACCAATATATGATACATTAAGATAAAAGAATTTTGGATTGTAAGAATAGGAAGGTTTGATAGAGCCTTAAATCTCAACTGCGTATGTCCCAAAAGGTCTAATAACTGTGATGTAAATGAGTCATTTGTAATTTATTTTAAGCTTTGAACGTTTGTCAAGTAAATGTTGAAGTTGTCTATAACGACGGGCAGTTTCTTGTCGTTTTAGTCTTGTATGTGGATTCCATTTAGTCTTGGATGGATTCACGTCCAAGTAAGACGTTTGTTTGAATAGAGTTCTAGGAAGCGGATGTGTTCAACAGAGATAAAATGAACATTATTAAAGGACACTGCAAGACAGAAATACGTAGGTTTACTGCAAAGGGTAAAAGTTATTTGATGAGATTTGTTTGGATGAAACATGAAATTAATGAATATTTTTTAAGTAAATGTTAGCGTCATTATTGTCATCCTACATCATCTTATTGTGACCTTTCTCAACCAAGAATAAATGAAAAAAGTGTTAAGGAAAGTGTGGCGGAACTGGGTAATCAATACAGAATTTTGATGAATTTTTTGCTTATTCCATTGATATTTTGTTTAATCGAGGACTAGTTTAGAAGATATTAACGTTCTTCATCAGTTCTTAAAACATGAAGAAATTCAATTCATAAGCAATTTGATCAACAGATTGTGTATAATAATTTAATAATATTTTTTTTTTACAAGTGGATTACAATAATATATCCAGTTAATATGTGGTAATTACAATCCAAAACAATGACATGAAAATACTTGTAGAGGAACAATTAATTAGTAGCACTCTAATGAAAGTTCTACAATAGAAAATCCCCAGGCCGTCTTCTTTTCAGATGCCTCAGCGGATTGTCTGGAATGGAATGGGAAGCAATATTAACAATTTTTTTTTTTTATTTATCCATTTATTGAAATTTAAAACTGTATAAAAATTTTTTAAAAGTTTCTTGGGAAGCAACTATACCCAGTGGTAGATCAATAAAAGTGCTATACGAGAAGTGCTATCCTGCTATCCTTCTTCTTTTCAAACGCTTTGGAGGATATTCAGAAATAGATGGGAAGCAAGTTGAGAAACAAGAGGTTTTGGGTGAGTATTTAGTTTATTGCAAAGGAAAGGTGTCTGGTTCGTGCCAAATCAACGACTATGGAATATTAAAGTCGTTTTTTGTGACATAGTAACGAGCATAAAGAATTTCGTATGGCAAGGATTGGATACAAGATGAATTAGATAGTTTAGTGGAGCCCCAAAGCTCAACTCCGTATTTCCAAATAGGACTAATTACTGTCATGTAAATAAGTCTTTTGTAATTGATTGGCATCTTAGAGCTTTTGCCTACTAAATGTTTAAGAAGTCTAAAACGACGAGCAGTTTCTTGTCTTTTTTGTCTTATATCTGGATCCCAAGTTAAGCGTTTGTTCAGATGGAGTCCTACGAAGCGAATCTGTTCAAAAGGGATTAGTGGCATATTATGAAAGGATACTGTAGGACAAGAGTTTTACGACGAAGGTTAAAGGTTATTTGGTGAGCTTTGTATGGAGGTATTTTGATTCTCCGATTTTGATACCATTTAAAGGTTTGACAAATAGTGAAATGTAAAAATAAATAATATTTGTAGAGAGTGGACAGAAATATGATATTGAAAAAAAAATCTACGAAAATGTAAACGCTATCATTAAAAAATTGTTAATTCAGGCTGTTGTATGTTTGATATACTATAATAACATTTCACAAGCTCATTATGGATCTGTTCATTTGTGACGAAAGAGCTTTAATGACTTTTCGAATGATTTTAGATTGAGGTGGTAAGATGCGGGAAGAATTATATGGCTTGGTGGAACCACGTAAACTTAAAAATATGAGGCAAGAAATAAACTGATATTTTTTTTTAATTGATTTTTGTATGATTTTAGGAATAATGATGAATGTTTAAAAATTGAAACTAGTTTTCAAATAAAATAATTCCAATAGAAGTGGAAATAAATACATCTGTCCTAACAATCTTTCTCCTTCTATACTATCATGTGTACCTCAAGTCATTTTTTCAATTGTTACTTCTCTAATCGTTATTACATTTAGCGAATCGGAAAACAATAGAAGGAAGTTTAATTATAAAAATTAAAAGTATAGTTCAGTTATATTAAGTATAAAAGTATAGTCAGTGATATTACTGTATTGTAAGGCGCATGCGCGTGATGAGATGGGTCAAAGAGAGGGGAGTTTTTAGAGACACTTTTTGAACAGAATTGAACTATATCGTATATTTGGATTAAAAGTTAACAATTTTGTGAATTAATTGAAAAGGAGTTAACTTTAGCCATAAATAGTTGAGGAATGTGATCCTCCCTCCAGCTGTTTCTTCGCAACAACGAGAAAGATAAAAGCTGTTTAGTTTCATGTTTTATATGGAATCCTCATACAAGACTTAAACGACAGGAAACTGCTCGTCGTTTTCGACTTCTTCAACATTTACTAGACAGACGTTCAAAACTCCCGATTTTCTACAAAAGACTCATTTACATGACAATTATCAGACCTATTTGGACATATGGAGTTGAGCTCTGGGGCTCAACTAAACCGTATCCATTAGTTGAGTATCTTCTCGTATCCAATCCAATCCAAAATCCTTCGAAAAATCCTTAATGCTCCTTACTTTGTTACAAATAAACTTATTCATAAAGATCTTAATGTCCCATATGTTGCTGATTTAGCCCAAACCAGATACCTATCCTTCCATAGTAAGCTCCATAACCACTCCAATCCACTAGTCTCCCAACTTTCTTCTTATTCCATTCCTGATAATCCTCCGAGGCGTCTGAAAATAAGATGGCCTAGAGACCTTTTAGTGTACAATTTATTGAAGTGCTACTAGTGAATAGTTCTTCACATGTTATTTACATGCCATTGTATTTATTTTCAACACATTTACTTGTTGTATATATTTTATACAGTTGTAAATTTCAATAAATAAAAAAAAAAAAATGTTTTATGTACTAGACAGGGTCCGGCTAGTTTGCAGATTCGTTAATTAACTCTTAGTTTTGAGTCCGTGAAAGGAATTCATAAGTTTCGTTGCGATTGAATCATTTGTTTGTTTAAGCAATTCACGTATGTTTCTGTTCAGTATGTATAAACCGTCTTGGTTTTTCACATATTGGTTATGTGTAAGGTAATAATATATTCCCCTCATATTATTTAATAATTATATATAAGTAATTATATATTTATATATTTAGTAATCACATACACCTCTCTATAAGTACTATTCAATATTATAATATTGTAAAGTTCAGGAATATTACAGTACAGTGAAAATAATATACAAACGTTTAAAGAAGCTTAGTCTGTTCTCCCATTTGTCATATTGTCAATGGCAGTAAGACAAATGAATTTAATTTAGTTCTAAAGAGGATTTAACGCTCATGCTTAATCCCTTATCTAAACCTAGGTTTCGATGTGATGTTTTGTATTGGATGCTAAATATTTGTACAGTTTGTTTAAAGTAGATAATTTAAATTAACAGTTTAAACCCTCTTTCCTAATTAAAAATAACATTTAGTGTCGTTATATAAAATCTTCAACCAGTTAATATATAAAACCTGTGGATAGTACAGCCTTCAACCTTATGGTTTTAATGGCTTGTTTCCAGTAATTAGGTAAACGGTGTCCATTCTAAGAGAGCTCCATTTTTCATTTGATACATCCCTGAGGTAAATAACTCCACTATTATGTTTAATTTATTGAATAAAATTAACTTTTAGTGGACATATTATTTTTTGCTTTATATAATACTCATTATTTCTTCAACGAAAATGAATTGCATAAAGCCGAACTTGGCCAATACTAACATAGGCACTGGATAGATATCCTTCTCACATGAAACAATAATATATAAAGAGGAATCGATGAACAAATAAAGAATGCAAACGAAATAAAACAGTAGGAAAAACTAAAAAATCCTAATAATAATTAAATTAACAATAATAGTTAAAAGTAATAAATGAAAATAAATAACAGTTGAATTGATATCCAAGCCGTGGTTTCCTCAAAAAAGTATTTGAATTATCGTATATCTGCAACGGATTGGAATGGAAAGACAAGGTCTGTGGCATTTTTGGTCTCACCCAGTTTCTATTTTATTTTTTTATTTATTTTTGTTTCACACTAAGAGAGAATCACCTTCTATATTTCTATAGTAACCATAACAATAGTTTACAATGTCCCAAGATAAATAGTTCTGTCCAACTAGATTTGTCATTTAAGGAGACAACAGATCCTTCATAAGCTGTAATTTTTCCTCAGGAAAACCGCAGGCTGTCACTAAATTTCCAGAAGGAACCTGACAAAAAGGGGTCTTTATGTCTTTTAATTAGAGAGAAGGAGACGGACCACCTCAGTCCACCGGCCGGCCTCAATATTTTTTTTTGAAGTTAACCTTCTTTCAGGGAAAGAAAAAAAAAAAAACACAGAAAGTACACTTTGTACGATTCTGCCTCACCTTTTAATTTACAAACGTGAGGTATATAACAAAAAAAATAAGTTCTCTCAACAACTTATGGGTGCGCTTCATGGTAAAAAATATAATAATTTAGGTTGAAAGTTAAATTAAAACATTTTATTCAATGTATTATTTATTTTTCAAAGTTTCGATCAAGTGGAGTCCTGATTATTTATTCATATTGGAGAGAGAATTAATATAGCATTCCAAACCTCCACAAAACCTGCTTATATATCGAGGAACATTTCGCTAATGCAGTGACAAACTTTAAAGATCCAAAATAAAGTCATCGCTATGTTTTCCTTTTAGTAAAAAAAAATAAGGGATCAATGAATTGGGGTAAAAAAAAAAAAATAATAATAGAGTTGTCGAAACTCACTCAAACATTGAATTGGATATCAGGAAAAGGCGGTTGAAATTTTATGAATCAGAAGATCACTTGAAACTAGACTACTCGATAAATAATCGTATACCTCGATAAATTCAAACAACCAACACTTATATATTTTATCAGATGAATAACTTCTTTAATAATAATATCAGGTTTTGGTTTAAACATGAACTCCTGCATTAATTTTCGGACAGCCCAATATATGCCCCTCTATCAGTTATGTTATATACATATATAGAAAGCAGAATGCACACTAATTCTAGTGATGCCATTACTATTTTAATCGGCTGAAATGTGTGAAATTTCAAAAAAAGAGATTTTTTTTTTTAATTTGAATAAAATTTTACATATAAGGGTTTTTTTAGAGCGTTGAATCGAGATTTGAGGTCAGTTTTCCATGAAAAACATTTCTCACTGATTTACAGCGGATTTCAATAGAATTGTGTCGTTTTTTCGGAGTTTCTGAGCACCCTGAAGCCGGGTCGTGTTTTGGGCATGACGAAAGTATTTTTACTTCAAATAGCATCTAAAACAACAATTTTACGTTTTAAATAATTTCTCTATCTTGACTGAGAGATAAGAAAAAAACACAAAAACAACGTTATTTTCATACCTTATTTTTTTTTTTACTCGGCTCATAACTTTATAACTATAAAGTTTTGCATAGTTTATGCATTATAGGTCCCTACTACCTACATGAAAATCGGAATTCAAATCTGTGAGTTAAAAATCAAAACGTCCCCTTGTTAGATAAAATTGTGTACTATAATGTAATAGTACTATAATTTTTAAGAAATTGGGTTTTTCCCTACTAACCCTTGTTAACTGTCTGTTTAAACTCACTCCCCTAGGTTAGTTGTGTACTAGAATTGTTAGTCTATTCATATCCACCAGTAACATTGTAAGTAGCTTCATACTCCTCTATATTCTGTAATTATATATATTTTTATTACCCTACACATATTGTTATATACCTACCTGTACTGTAGCTAACTTTATGTTTTGAAATAACTTGTATAACTTATATAATTTTATCGTAACCTTTTTCTTCACTGTAGGGCGTGATTATGAGAACAATATAGTCTCGAAACGTCGCCAAAATAGTTGATTTTTTATTTTATGACTGAACCTCAAGAACCTTACTAAACACTTAATAGTAACATTCAAGAAATTTATCCATATATATATATATTAAATGAACATGAAATTTTTTTTTTTTTTTGTAAACTGTAACTTAAAATTATTATATTATAAGTAACTACTTATGACCAAATCACATCTTAAAAATAAATAATTCCTGTGTTTATTAAAAAAAAATTAATATTGATGAAATTGACAAAGATTTTGATACTGACATATTTAACTTGCCTTTTTTTCAGACAATACAGCGCACTACATCCTACCGCTGGCTGTGAACTGCCGGAATTAGACTTGATGAATTTTCCTCAAAACGTATGCGTAGAACTTATTGATCCAAGTGGGCTATTATAAAATACCCGATGACATACTTTAAAGGCCCTTAATGGATATTAAACACAACCCCCTGTTTACCATCTATCACTGACAGCATAGGCCGTGTCGTCTTTGGCAAGGGCATTGCCGTAATAGGAGACTATGTTTATACTAACATAAAAAATTACAATAGCAGTATTTACATAGTCATTCTGGACATAGAATTAAGACCTATTATTTTTTTTCTAGTCCAGTTAGTTAAAAAGTTAGTCCGGGGTTCTTAAAAAATGTAAAATATTCGAAATATAGGTAAACATAAAAAGCTTTTGAGGCTAAAATCCCGATTATAAAATAAAAATATAAAAGTTCTGGACTTAGTTCATTTTAGTGTTAATTTCAGCATACTAAAATTCCCACTACTAGAAAGAGCAGCTGATAATAAGGGATGCTTCATAATGAATGTCATTATAGTATATCAGACATGAAACAGTCTGAATTAACAATTAATGATAACATTTACATATTTATAGAGTTTTTTCCTATTTTTTTTATTATCATATTTCTGTCCCCTCTCTTCAAATATTATTTATTTTTATCTTCTACTATTTGTCAAACCTCAAGAATAGTGTCAAAATCGGAGAATTTAAATAAATCAAAACAAAGCTAATCAAATAACCTTTACCATTCGTCGTACAACCACTCGTCCTACAGTATCCTTTCATAATATGCCATTAATCCCTGTTAAACAGATTCGCTAACTGGAAAAAACCCTTAACTTGGGATCCACAAGACTAAATCGATAAGAAACTGCTCGTCATTTTCGACTTCTTCAACATTTACTAGACAAATGCTCTACGATCCCAATTAATTACAAAAGACCCATTTACATGACAGTAATCAGTCCTATTTGTAAATACGGAGTTGAGCTTTAGGGCTCCACTAAACTATCTAATTCATCTTGTACCCAATCCTTGCAAGCAATAGTCCTTAATGCTTCTCACTATATTGCAATTAATCAAGAACTCGATGTACCATATGTTGCAGATATCTATCCATTCATAGTAAACTACATAACCAATCAAATCCACTTGTCTCTCAACTTGCTTTCCAAGCAACTCTTTTTTAAGATGTAGGTATTTGGGGTACGCAGTCATAGATACACAGCAAAAATAAATCTTTATTCATTATCCCGACGTTTCGACTGCCATTGCAAGCCTTCATCAGGGCTAGAAGAAAAAGGAAACAAACCAAAAGATATGACAAAATTTCAGAGAGTATAAAAAAGTATGAAATGAATTATACAGACCAATTGCCTTTGTGTTATAGTCCTTCTCATGCAGTTATTCATTTCATACTTTTTTATACTCTCTGCGATTTTGTCATAGAGTTTTGTTTGTTTTATTTTTCTTCTTGCCCTGATTAAGGCTTAGCAAGTCGAAACGTTTGCATGATAAATTGAAATTTATTTTTAAATGCTGTGTATCTATGGCTGCATACCCCAACTACCTACATCTTAAAATACTTATCAGTCAGCTAATACCCCATTAACTTTTATTAAATTTGATATGCATTAGTAAATTGCAATACATGGATAAATAAAAAAATAAAAAAACTATTTGTTATGTTAGAATGTTGTTTTTTTTTTTCTGTTTCTAGTTTTTTTTTCCTGTTATCTTATAATTATTTTTAATAGAAATTGTCACGGAATTAAGTTATCTTTCTATATATGTAAATATGTATCTTTTTTTTAAATATATAAATATAACTAAATAATAAAATGAAAAATAGATTTTCAGGTTTCATTTTATTTTAAAACATTTCTTATTAAATAATCCTTAAACTTAAAATTTAACAGGATGGATGATAATTACTATGCATCGCCTACAAATGGGTTTATGGGTCCCTTGATTGATATATTGATGATTGAGGTATGATATATACGGCGGGGGGAGGGGTCTCTGATCAATTGGCTGATTAGCTGTGGACACAGTATGGACCTCGGGCTGTAACGTCGAAGCTTCTCCTTTGAACGGATCAAACCCTAAATAGATCATAGAATAAATGTGATCTATTATAGGATGATGGTTTTTAAACGATTATATATAAAAATATCATAATATCCTCAATAATTGTGTATATTATGATAATTTCTCAAAGAATTGATAAGAAAGATGAAATCGGTCCTCAAAATAGTTATTCCAATTCAATATTGCATTTGTGATATTCAAGTGGTCTTAAGATTTTTACTCAATAATTTATTATCGGGAATAGTATGGGAAGCAAGTTGATAAACTAGTGGATTTTAGTGGTTATAGAGTTCACGGTAAGATGATACTTGTCTGGTTAGGAACAAATCAGCAACAAATGAAACATTACGATCCTTATGGATATGTTTATTTGTGAAAAAGTAAGATTTGAAGATTTTTCGAAGGATTTTGTATTGCAAGGATAGGGTACGAGAAGTATTTGAAGGTTTAGTTGAGGAATATTTCATTCTTTTTAATATATTTTATATGGTCACATGTATTGACTTATGAAATGAAAAATAAACTTTATTCTGGGACAGACTGTCCCCTAAGAATAATTAAAGTGCACTATAAAAGGTACATTTGTCAAGCTGAGATTAGTTACAAATCAGCACATCAGTATTACAAATTAAATTATGAGGAAAAAAAGAAGAGTGAAGAAACAAAAAGAGTGAAGAAACAAAAAAAATAAAATTTAATAAAAAAACAATCAACAGTAAAACTTTTAACACACTTATGTACATTTACGTATTATTTACATTTTTGTGGAAGATTAAAGATCGAGGAGACGGATAAATAAAAGATGTTTAAAAGAAGTTAAGTAAGCGGCTTTCCGAATATGGATAGGTAAGGAACTCCAAAAAGAGGTAGCACGGATGACCAAGAATTTTTCACAGGAGGCAGTTCTATGTTGGAAGGTTGAGATCTTGTATTCAGGTGGTGAATGAAGGAACGCAGAGTAAGTAGGACTAGGAAACAGGAAGGTTTATTGGTTTTTATTGATTAGAATAGGAAAGTGCCGAGGAAGTATTGCCGTCAAAAATCGGGGAAAAGCCACCTTAGCTCATTGTACCAGCAAGATATGTGAGACCGTCTGTCAACCTCAAAGATAAATCTTATGAAGCAATTCATTAGTCTCCTTAGTTCATCTCTAGCTCAACATACACTAAGCACTCGTAATCAAAGTGGGGAAAAATGAGAGAGGATACCAGAAGTTGGCGGGTACTTTGGGGAAAGGAGTCACGATATCTTTGGAGCTGTTTGAGAATCATGATGGATTTTCTTGTAATTTGGAAATGTGGTTGTTCCAGGATAATTGTTGATCAAAGGAGATTTCGAGGTTTTTGATGGAAATTTGAAATTGAATTTTACGGTTATAAGTGTTTTAAGAACTTTTTAAGGCACAGTTTACAATACAAAATTTTATTTCTTTATTATTATATTTAAAAAAATTATTAGTTGATTTTTACAACTGTATACCATATATAAAAGTAAATGTGTAGAAAATGATTACAATGGCATGTCAATAACTTGTATAGAAATACTCATTAGCAGTACTTTAATAAGAGTTCTACATTAGAATGTTTCTTAGCATTATTTTTTCTTTTCTTCATCATAAGTCTCTTATATGGATTCCAAGCAAGAAGCTTGTTGTATACAGTGGGTTCATAAGAAAAGGTGTAATAAAAAAAGTATTACTGTTTTATTAATAATAGTATATATTAAAATTCGATTAGTTATATGTAATTTCTCGTTAATATACTAATAATACTGTAAATAAAGTTATAATTAAATATAATTTTAACGTAGTAAATTTCATTTTATTTGTTACTGATACATTTTTTTTTCTTTTTAAATTTTGAAGCCGAGTCTGGCACCCAGGACTGCTTTACAATGCAAATGCCTTACTTCAACATACATCCTAATTATCCGTTCCTATCTAAGTGATAGAACTTTTAAAGTAAACCATAAAAATTCCTATTCATCCCTCTTTACCCAATCTGCCGGTGTATCTCTAGGTAGTATCCTAGGCCCCATCCTCTACACGGTGTACAGCTGACATCCTACCACTGGCCTCACCACTTACGCTGATTACACATCTACGTGTTATCAGTAAACAATGATCCCTTCATTGCCTCCCAAACACTCCAATCCCATATTCTAAGCCTTCAAGAATGGTGTCAAAAACGAAAAATCAAAATAAATCAAAAAACAATCTCGCCAAATAACCTTTACCCTTCGTCGTAAGCCTACGACTTCCTGTCCTAGAGTATCCTTTAATGATGTTCCACTAATCCCTGTTGAACAGATCCGCTACCTAGGACTCGACTTCGACAAACGTCTTACTTGGAATCCACATACAAGACTAAAAAGACAAGAAACTGTCCGTCGTTACTTCAACATTTATTAGACAAACGTTCAAACCTCCCCATTAATTACAAATGACACATATACATGACTGTGATTAGACCTATCTGGACGTAAGGAGTTGAGCTTTGGGGCTCCACTAAACCATCCAACTCATCTCGTATTCAATCCTTACGATTTAAAATCCTTCAAAAAATCCTCAATTCTCCTTACATTGTCACCAATAAAGTTATCCATAAAGATCTTAATGTTCCATATGTTGCTGATTTAGCCCAAACCAGATATCTATCCTTTCATAGTAAGCTCCATAACCACTCAAATCCCCTAATTTCTCAACTTGCTTCCCACACCATTCCCGATAATCCTCCGAGGCGTCTGAAAAGAAGATAGCCCAGAGACCTTCTAGTGTAGAATTTTTATTAGAGTGCCACTGATGAGTAGTTCTTTTCAAGTTTTGTCACGTTATTGTAATAGTTATCAGCTCATTTACTTGCTGTATATATTCTGCACGGTTATAAATTTCAATAAATTGTTATAATAAAAAAAAAATTGAAGAAACTGTCCAGGTTTGCAAGCAGCGGTCAAGAAGAGGGGGAGAGAGAGTGCTGTACATAAAATACAATAAGCAAATGAGCTGTAAACGTGTGAGTTTTTCGTAGGGAAAAGCCACAATTATTACTACTATAGTAAATATTAAAACTCTATTTTAAATCTTACATTAAGGACAGTAACTTTCAAAATTAAATGACATTAAACCCTGATTTCACATTTAGGCCCAAGAGCATAAAGCAATGAAATAAGAATAAGTGATGAAATGAGGTCTAAATAACTTGGCTACTTCAGGAGTAATTTTGCAGCAGCAGATTTTCCACTATCATAATAACAGAAGGAAAACTTTGTTAGCTTTTAAGGCTAATTTTGGCCTTATGGGACTATTAACACGACACAGCTCGGGTAGCATGAGAGAGAGAGGGGCAGGGGAAAATGGACTTCCCCCACCATCTTAACTCCGGATAGGGGTCAATAATTTGCAATCTTTAATAAGATAATTTCTCTTATATTTATAAAAACAATTATTTATAATAAAAATTAAATAAGTTAATAATATTGTACAAAAATTATTCATATTTAATGAAACGAGAAGAAAATCGACAATTGAAAAACAAAAAATGTATGTTATGCAACTAACATAATTTATTAAATTCTGAATATATTATTATATTATGTCGATATTTTGGTACCATACCTAAATAGGAATAAATAGTAGTTATTAAAAAAAATTAAAAATATATTGACATCCTATCTCAGTGATAGAATCTTTAAAGTAAATTATAAATTTTCCTATTCCTTCTTCTTAACCCAATCAGCCGGTGTGCCTCAAGGAAGTATTCTAGGTACCATCTTCTACACGATGTATACAGTAGATCGAAAAGAAGCTGGATGAGATATGTCCCAGATTAAAATAAAATGATTAACAAGACAGATGGAGGTGCCACTTGGCAATGTTCTTTATTATGCCTCTCATGCCTGAACCTCCTCATAGTTTTACAGCCACATCATTCACTTGTTGTTATTTTGTTTCTTTGAAAGTTTGAAAGTGAATTAAGATAACTAAATTATGAAATACAAAAAAAAATTCCAAACTCATCCTACCACACACTTACGTTGTTGACACATGTGTGCCAAATAACTTTTAAATTTGCGACTCCCTGTCCCAAAGTATCCATTAATAATATCTCACTGATCGCCGTTTAACAGATACGCTACCTAGGAGTCTATCTGGACAAACAACCTACTTAGAATCCACATACCACACTGCTAAAATTGCTCGTCGTTTCCGACTCTGCCAACATTTACTAGACAAGCGTTCAAAGGCTCATATACATGAAAGTGATTAGACCTGTTTGAACATAGGGAGTTTAAAATTTGGGGCCAAACTAAGCTTTCCGAATCGTCTTGTATCCAACATTTACAATCCAAAATCGTAAAATCCCCAATGCTCCTTATTATGTTACAAACAAACTTATCCATAAAAATCCTAATGTTAAATATGTTGCAGATTTGGTCCACCCAAATAGCTATCCTACCACGATAAGCGTCAACTTGCCTCAAACTTCATTCCCAATAATCCTCCAAGGCGTCTGAAAAGAAGATGGTCAATCATTTTCCTTAACTTTACTTGTTTTACATGCTTTGTACTTGTAAGTTGGTAAGTTGCTTTGTAAGTTTGGACGGGGTTCTTGGCGCGCTTGTTACTGAAGGTCGTGAGTTCGAATCCCCCCGGGTTGGGTTAAAGTTAATTCCGTGAAGGACCCACGAATGAATTTTGACCTTCCCTTCCGGGCCACAATAGGTTGGTAACCTGTGGTAACCCTTCCTTCCTGCTCTAGTTGGAGTATGTAAATATATATCCTAACTAAGGAACACTACATGTTTAGCTCGTCACAAATTACATGGGGGTTCAGCTCCATTTGAGAGCAAGACTACTAAGCTTAAAAAAGATAAATATATATGTTAGAAGACATATATTTTCTTTTCTGAACCAAGCAGAGATCGATTTTTAAATCTGTTAACTAATTGCAACTAATTTGATTAAGGAATCAAACTCTTCATTTGTTTCACTCGTCACTTTGAAAACAAGAGGATGGGCAAAGTAAGGGTTTGAGTATATTCTTTCGGGAATTAAACAAAATATTAGAGCCAGAAACTCACGTTTCCCACGTTGATGAACTTGTAGTTAATGCCGGCAGCTGCAGTCGGTACACCGCTCTGGACATCAACTATGCTTTTTGGTCCATTCCTGTTAGACCAATACATCGCTTTTAATAACTCAGAAAGGGCACTTGAAATGCAAAGTGCGTCCCTATGGTTTTAGGTCTCTAGCTATTTTTCATTGATTGCTCGGTGGTATAACTAGCCAATATAAATTGGAAAGAATTTGTGGTAATTACATTGATGATGTGCTGATTTGATTCAAGTGAATCATTTGAGCATAAGCGAATATTTGTAGACGTTTCAAGTGAAGGATTTAGATTAATATATGATTATTATATTTTTGCAAAACATTTATAATGTTTTTCAGCAGATTAAATGGAAATCAGAAGGTGCTGATTTCTGGCTAAAATCAGGATCAGAGGAAAGCTTTAATCTCATCCAGATCTAAAATATTCTATATCGTGTAACGAGAAGTGTGTTTTGAATCGTTATTTTTTTTTTAAAAAAAGGTGCTTCCTGATTACTAATTATGTGTAATGAATTCGAATTGAAGGAAATGAATGAAGGTAAATGAATAGTAATTTGTTAAAAGGGCAGTTGTCAATGTTTTGCCCTATTGACAACTGCCCTTTAACATATAGTGGTAGTGTGCTCTGCTCCAGTAGTGGCCATTTGGATAATTAAATTGTTCTTATGAGAGCAGCTTTTCATTGAATAAGCTTCCACTTTACATAGATTATAGGCACCGTATAGAGGAAATTCTATATAAATTTAGCTTATTTTGGGTAAAATCTGTGGCATTTGTGAATAGTGTATCAACTTTTTTTGTGTTAAGTTTTTTTTGGGAATTTTGGGTTATGGGTATTTCCAGAAAGCTATTTTTTTTTATCTGTGAGTCTAATAGACTATCAAGGAGAGGACACACTCAGTACCTCACGGAACTTGTTGTTTTTTTGTTTTGTTTTTTTGTGGAGGTTCCTGGTCAAAAAATATCAGACACATATTTTGCCGTTCCGCCCAATGGGCCCTAGCAGCCGAGAAAAAAAAATAGCATTAAACTAATTTATTTTATATTTCGAGTTTAAAAAATGATATCGACATGATTCTTGCACCAAAAGTTTTAGTTTTGATTGCAAATCAAAGGAAAAATATAGCCGCTCCACAGACTTTGGTTTAGGTTAATCAAATTCTAAATGCATTATTAAATTTTCAAGTAAACTACCTCTATAGATTTTTTCACACCAAATTGATGTCAAATTGTAATTTAGCACCCTCAAAAACATTGAAAAACATTTATTCAATAAAAACAAAATATATCATTGTTCTTATCCTTTTCAAGGGGGATGAAATTTTTAAACCTATTATTGGTTACATTAATCGCCATTACGTTGTTTCACTCCACTCAAATTCAACTTAAAGCCTTAGCTTTCTTTTGGTGTTTATAAATACCAAATTTGATGAACAAAAGGCCAAGAAAAACCTATAATCAGCACCCATCAGAACTCTACATTTAATTAGAGAAGAATATGAAGTTTTACTGAAGCCGAAAGCTCAGCTCCGTATGTCCAAATGTTTTCATTTGTCATTCATTCATTGTCATGCAAATAAGTATTTTGTTATTTGTTATGAGCTTTGAACGCTTGTCTAGTAAATTTTAGAGTAGTCGAAAACACAGAGTCATTTGAGCACCGTAAAAAATTATAATTAAATAACGAATTCATCGGTGCTCAAATACTTAACTCTATAAGAAACAAATATCTCATTGAGGGATGTAGTTTAAACTATAATTACTTCCGACAGTCCATACTGCAGATTTTCCCATATTATCCTTTTAAAAAACCTTTAGTAAAAAACAATGGTTCTTACAATTTCCACAAACCTTCTTCTTCTTATTATTATTCTTCTTTTCCTTCCTCCTCAGTGCCTCTCAGCGTAGAGGTGCCTCGATCCAAGAAATCCAACTATCCCGGTCCTTCGCCAATGCCTTCATAGGATCGAACCGCTTTCCTCTTTTCTCTCCAATTTGAGCCATACTATCCAACCATGACATCCTTGGCCTGCCTCTTGGTCTTTTGCCAGTTGGTCTGGCTTCGAAGAACTTGCGTGGTCCGCGATCTTCATCCATTCGGCACACACGCCCGAACCACTTAAGCTGCCTCTTCCCTATAACTTCTGTTAGTGCTTTCACCCCTACCTCCTCTCTTATTCTGCTATTCCTGACATGTTCCCTCCGTGTTCGGCCGGCAACTCTCCTTAGATATTTCATTTCTGATGCGGTGATTCTGCTCTTCAATCGGTCGAGAAGGACCCAGCTCTCACTACCGTATAGTTGCGTGGGGAGGTAAATTGCATTAAAAATGTGCAGTTTTACCTTTTTGTCAACTTCACAGTTCGCTTTTTTAATCCTATTGGATATTTCTTGTTGTATTTTACCGTTTCTACTTATAACTGTGCCTAGGTACGTATAGTCTTCTGCTGCTTCTAGGATTTCTCCTCTGCAAGTGATCTGCACATCTTCTGGTTCGCGTCCTATTTGCATGACCTTACTTTTGCTTGCATTTATAATCATGCCTTTTCTTTCCAGCTCTACCTCCCACTCCACCACAACTTGCTGAAGATTCTGGACGGAGTCCACAAACCTATAAGCCTAAATAGGAAACGGTTTCTATTAATCTTCGTCAGTCATTATAGTGCTAATAAGACTTTTCATCCATTTTAATCCTACAACTAGTAAATTAAACGTTTTTTGAATAACAGTTATCAGTGATTTTTTACTAAAATCAGTCAATACACGACCAAGTTTCTAACAATAAAAAAAAGTTCCAAAGGATTTTGTGAAGACATAACCCATTAAAAGGAAGAGTTCACATCAAGACTATCTTTGGAGTTGTAAACTAATTTTTATAAAGAGTTTATCTATTTTTAACGGCTTATTCCGAGTTATAAAATTAAAACAAAATTATTCATACATCGAATTGAAAGGATTTAATGCTTCCATTTTTCACTTAACAGTGCTTAAAAAAAAATTGTCAAATGCTTCTTCTGCCTACGTCGTTAAAATTATATATTAATTGACCTCCTCTTTTGTGATAAATGGACTGCTAATGTTTTTAAAACAGGTATTATTCGTAATACCGATTGCATATTATATAATTGTATTATATGAAATATATATTACTAATAATAATATATCTTTCTATTTTTTTTCTATTCTAGTTTCACAGGTCCCAAATATCTTCCTTTCAAATTAAAAGTCAGTAGTTTCAGATCTATTATAAAATTTGACGGTAATCTTTTAGAAGCGGAGCTCCGGCCCCTTCACGGCCCCAGAACCCCTTTTACTGATTTTACTTTCTTCCGACTTATTTCAATCTTAGAAAGATTATATTCCTTAATTTACAGAAAAAACTCTAAATCTAGGTTCAAACTTATATTAACTTCCGCTTACCTTCTGATATTAAAATGAGCAATAAGAACATATCAAAATATAAAACAATAAATCAATTTTTAATTAATATTATATTAAATCAGAATTAATATAATGCTAAATCACAAGTAATGCTACCTCCTGATAAGCTTCCTGATGTTAGGGAAGTAGAAATAACAAATTATAAATATATAAAACAGAATCCTTGTTAAGGTTATAATGTTAATTTCTGGTATATTTTCCTTAAGGGAAGTGGAAATAAAAAATATGAAATTTGTGATAAAATTTCTCACATTCATTTTTATGTCGATGTGTTTTATTGAATTAATGATACAATCTGTCAATCTTTAGGGCAATAAGTGGTACGGACCACAAAGAACCTATTCAAAAAATATGTTACTGAAAATGTCTTACTTAGATTGATATAACAAATATAAATATGTAAAACACTGAATTCGTGTAGAAATTTATCTCGTTAACTTCAGTAATACATTTAAATATTAGGTAAGAGGAAATAAGAAAACATCAATTTATAAAACACAAATCCATTATGAAACTCATAATCATTGTTAACTTCTGTTTCACCTTTTTACGAGAAGTCTAAATATCAAAATAACACACTGAACAACACAATCCAAACTGTAGAAGTCATTGCTTGCGTATGAGGTTATAGGAAAGAGTTACGGATAAATGTAAACTGGAAGTGAAGCGTAAGGATCGAACTGGTTGGTGTAGTGCTGGTCAGGCCGGTGTGCTGTAGCCCCGCTTCTGAAAGGGTACCAATTTAACAATTGAGTTCTGGTAATGGGTATATTCTCCTCATATGATTTAATTATAAAAGGAGAGAATTAAATTAGAAATTGCAAGTTAGTTATCATCCTAATTTTTTATTTTTACCCGATGTTCCATTAATCCCTGTTGAACAGATCCGCTACTTAGGACTCCACTTGGACAAACGTCTAACTTGGAATCCACATACAAGACTAAAACGACAAAAAAATGCTCGTCGTTACAGACTACTTCAACATTTACTAGACAAACGTTCAAAGCTCCCAATTAATTAAAAAAGACTCATATACGAGGGTAATGTTGGCAGTACTGTTCTTTTGTGTTGATGGCGCATGCTTTGTTTATTCGTTGTTATGTTTATGTGCGTATCAAGCTGGTAGGTTAGTTTTGTTATCGCTGTCGTGCTGTTAATAATGGCCGCTCCACTTTCTATTTGCACCAAAGAAGAGCAACGTTCAGTGATCCGTTTTTTGTGGTCGGAAGGTGTATCAGGGGCCGAAATTCATCGAAGACTTTTGGTACAGTACGGGAACAATTGTTTGCCACAACGGAGTGTCTATGAATGGATTGAAAAATTCAACAATGGTCGCACAAGTGTTACGCAAAATGAAGGAGCTGGACGACCAGTTACCGCCATAAACGAGGAAAACATTGAGCGTTCACGTGAAATGATTCTCTCAGACAGACGGATAACTGTTGACGACGTGGCAAATCGTCTGCAAATTAGCCACGGTTCTACCTACGAAATCATTTACAGCAGACTTGGGTTTCATAAAGTTTGTGCAAGATGGGTTCCAAAACAACTGACACAGTTGCATAAACAAACGCGCTTGGACGTGTGCACAAAACATTTGGATCGCTATGTTAACGAAGGGGACAACTTCTTAGACAGGATCGTTACTGGTGACGAAACATGGATCCATCATTACGAGCCGGAGAGTAAACGGCAGAGTATGGAATGGAAACATCCAAATTCGCTGTGCAAGAAAAAATTCAAAACCCAACCGTCCGCAGGAAAACTTATGCTTACGGTTTTTTGGGACTCACAAGGTCCATTACTGGAACATTATCAGGAAAGGGGCACAACAATAAACAGTGAACGTTACAGTGAGATGCTTACTGCTAAGCTGAAGCCTGCAATTCGAAGCAAACGCCGAGGACTGCTGTCAAAAGGCGTTGTGTTGTTGCACGACAATGCCCGTCCGCATACAGCTGCCCACACTGTAGAAACGCTTCAGAAACTCAATTTTGAAGTATTGAATCATCCTCCATATAGTCCCGATCTCGCTCCATCTGATTTTCACTTGTTTGGTCCACTCAAACAGGCAATTAGGGGCCGTCGAATTGCCTCGGACGAAGCATTGAAAGAAGCGGTGCATTCCTGGCTCGCATCTCAACCCAAAACCTTCTTCCATGAGGGCATCAGGAAACTTGAACAACGTTGGACCAAGTGCGTTGAAAAGCAAGGGGACTATGTCGAAAAATGATGTACTTGTAAGTTTCCTATTTCATTTCAATAAAATTTTATAACTATATTGCGGATAATTATTGACTTACCCTCGTATATGACTGTGATTAGACCTATTTGGACGTACGGAGTTGAGCTTTAGGGCTCCACTAAACCATCCATCTCATCTCGTATTCAATCCTTACGATTTAAAATCCTTTAAAAAATCCTCAATGCTCCTTACTTTGTCACCAATAAACTTATCCACAAAGACCTTAATGTTCCAAATGTTGCTGATTTAGCCCACACCAGATACCTATCCTTTCATCGTAAGCGTCATAATCACTTAAATTCATTAGTCTCTCACCTTGCTTCCAATTCCAATCCTGATAATCCTCCGAGGCATCTGAAACGAAGATGGCCTAGAGACCTTCTAGTGTTGAATTATTATTGAAGTGCTACTGACGAGTAGTTCTTTTCAAGTCTTGACATGTTATTGTAATCGTTATCAATACATTTACATGATGTATATATTTTGTACAGTTGTAAATTTCAATAAATGGATATAAAAAAATATATGTACATATTTTTACCCCGACATACTAACTGGTAACTGGACTTGCAATTTAACAGTACTATCAGAATGTATTTTTTTTTTAATAACACTATAATTGCGGAAACTATAACTAAAATTTAATAATATAATAGAATGAAACTTTAGGCGTAGGGTACTTGAATATTTTACATGGAGCGCTAGTTATCTGTCGATTCAAGCCCAACCAAGACCAATAGATCATCAAGAAGCAGATTGATGAATAGTGTCCCAATTCGTCCTCCAGAAAATTCTCTTAACAATAGCACTTAGACCTTAAAGGAACAAAAGGAAGTAAAAAGAGAACCTAAAGCAAAGGGACTGTGTGACTGAGCGTTCATTTTGGAATGATTGAGAATAAGACACAGGTGCTTGAGTTCAAACGCCTCTAGGTAACATTGGAACATTGAGTAATAATATATTTTTTTACTTGATCGTCCTAACCAGCCACTAAAGTTTAACTTAATTTTTAATTTATTTATTAAATTTGTATTTTTTAAGTTTCTTACTTAGTCACTCAGACTGAATAAATTTAACAAAAACGTAAGCACATTTCAGTTAGCCTGTAATATATTTTTATCAGAAAGATAATTACTTACAGTAAAAAGATTATAACCACAACATGTCAAATTGAAATATTTCTAATAGTTGTTTTAGTATGTGACCAAATAATAATTATAATTACATATTATTTAAGGCTCATGGTTCTAATCGAATCTATTTCCACTTAACTTTCATATTTTACAAGGGCCGTTACCATTTTTCTTTTTCTTTTTATTACCTCTACCGGTACAAAACAAATCTATTCTTAATTCTCGATACGGATACCCCGGTATAAAAATGAGTTATAATTACAGCTAAAATTGTAAACTATGTTAAAAACAATAGTTATCCAAGAAATATATTACTAAAAAGGAAACAGCATTTATTATGTACAATATAAAATATATAAGTTAATAAAAATTTAGACAATGTACAAAAAAAAAAAAAAAAATCATATAAAAAATTAGTTTTTATTTTTTTCAAATAAATCTTAACTCTATGAAAAAAAAAAAAAAAAAAAAAAAAAAAAAACCTTGAAGAATAATAAAAAATAAATAAAAAGGTGCTAGTAATTTAATAATTAAGGCTGCATTAATTATTAAAATATAGGCAGTCTCTCATTGTAACCAATTTTTTTTTTAATTTTCCGAAAGCAAATTCTCAACGGTTCCCAGAACCAAAGCTTGATTTACAAGTAGAAATGTTTAAAACTATGTACCAATCTAAACTGATCTATACATAAAAAATTCGTGTTATTAAGATAAAAAAATATCTTTTGTGATACACTCCCCGTCAAAAGTTTTGCAACACCCATAATTCTCGAGTTTTCATGGTTTTGGGCTTAATCCATACTTTGTTTATACTTATAGTAGTATTATTTATTAAATGAGACAAATCATTATTATTCACTGTTTACCAATAAACGATGGAATTTTTGTTTATCATTTGAAATTTCCTTCCAGTTTATTTATAATAATTAATCCCTTAGCGACAATGCTTCGGTTAGAATCTCAGGTGCCATTAAATTTAAATTAAAAATTGTAATTGTAATTTAAAAGTTAAAATTTTAAAAAAGTAACTTTTTTGTTTATTGAAAGACATATTTTAATTCATTCTCATAAAACTTTTTTATTTACAGTTTAAAAATGTTTATTATAGACTTCAGAACCTTTCTTAATAAACGTTTTTGTAAAATTTAAATATTTTAAAAAGTTGCAACGGGAATTTTTTTTTTAATTTTTTTTTTTTAAGAATCCATAAATATATATTAAATAACTAGCTACAACAAAACTATAGTAAACATCAACCGTGCCACGTTGATATATATATATATATATATATATATATATATATATATATAATAATATGTCGATTCTTGGTGATGTCGAAGAACTCATTTTTTTTTATTCATAGGGGATTTTAGTTCCTACATAAAAAAGATCATTTTTCATTATATTATATAATCAAACTAATTTTGAAACCCAACACGCTATTAATACAATACCCAAAGAAATATCAGTGTAACCTCCCATCCAGTGTTTAGCAAAATGTTGGAGTGACATTCAAGTAATAAATGAAAACCGGAACCATATACATATATACCGGAAATATTTATTCTCTCAAATAAAAACATGAAAAATGAAAATGAATAATTAATTATCTTTCTTCATTTTCTGAATTTTATTTTCAGAAATAACAACAATTTAAACTTTAATTTATAAAATCAATATACAAATTTAAAATGAAAAATAAAAACTTACAAATTACTCCTGAGGCCATAGTTCTTGCCACCCGATTCAGGACATTCTTATTCAAAAAGACACACGAGCGGAAATGTTAAATTAAACTATTACATACTAAAACACACTATAAACACCACTAAATCACAAAACACTACAATACCTAAAATATTAAAATTAACCGGAAACCGCACTACACGACCGTTAACATAAGAGAACACTTCGACATCTTAAATTAAACTGACCAAAAAAAACATTAACTGTACTAACTGGCTTGGAGGCATCAGGTGATTTAATTATAAATAATCGAATTTGATTGGCTGAGCAGTTTCGTACCGGACTCAGTACCTTTCCTTTATCCCTTACTTATTAGTTTTTATAGTGTCCGTTTAAAAAACATAAGACATTTCCAGTGTTGACCAGATTTGATTTTACTGAGAGACAATTTTTTTTCGATTCGATGAAGAATAAAATAATATCTGAAGTTTAAGTGGTAAAATGTTTAACGTAAATAATAAAAATAAAATGAAATATCAGTGCACTTTATAATTCTGAATAAATAACTTTATCTTTTCCATTGTTTTTATTAATAATTATCAATATTTAAAACAAAATCCTATGTATGATCGAATAAATAATGACGTAATTTCAAGAACGTAAGAAAAATTAATCACTTTTAATAAAATAAATAAAAATCATTTCATATTGAAGGATTCTTAAACAGAAGCTTTTTATTTTTATTTATTTTTTTTTAATAACAATTTATTGAAATTTTCAACTGTACAATATTTATACATCAAGTAAATGTGCTGTAACCTATTACAATAACGTAACAAAACTTCTAAAGAACTACTCATCAGTAGCACTTTAATACAAATTCTACACTAGAAGATCTCTAGGCCATCTTCTTTTCAGCGCCACGGAGGATTGTCAGGAATGGTGTGGGAAGCAAGTTGAGAAATTAGGGGATTTGAGTGGTTATGGAGCTTACTATGAAAGGATTGATATCTGGTTTGGGCTAAATCTGCAACATATGGAACATTAAGATCTTTATGGATAAGTTTATTGGTGACAAAGTAAGGAGCATTGAGGATTTTTCGAAGGATTTTAAATCGTAAGGATTGAATACGAGATGAGTTAAATGGTTTAGTGGAGCCCAAAAGCTCAACTCCGTACGTCCAGATAGGTCTAAACACAGCCATGTATATTAGTCTTTTGTAATTAATTGGGAGCTTTGAACGTTTGTCTAGTAAATGTTAAAGTAGTCCGTAACGACGGGCAGCTTCTTGTCGTTTTAGTCTTGTATGTGGATTCTAAGTTAGACGTTTGTCCAAGTGGAGTCCTAGATAGCGGATCTGTTCAACAGGGATTAGTGGAATATCATTGAAGGATACTGTAGGACAGGAAGTCGTGGGCTTACGACGAAGGAAAAAGGTTATTGGTGAGATTTTTTTTTATTTATTTTGATTCTCCATTTTTGACACCATTCTTGAAGGGTTAGGATTGGATTGTTTGGGAGGCAATGAAGGGATCATTGTTTACTGATGACACATGTGTGCTTAACAATAATAATAATAATAATAAGTCAAACATAAAAGTGGATGAAACAATACTATTTCCTCCAACATTTGGTTGAAGAATTGTGTGTTGCCTCCTTATTGATTCACATAAATAGAAATTCTGCATATCCTCTTTCCCTTCTTGTTTTATTCGTTGTCCGTAATCCTCCGATTCGGTATGATCTGTAATTACAGAACACGTACTTCTCAATGCCCAATTGAGTCATCAAAGTTCTTCTAATGATTTACCGTCAGTTTTTTGAAAATGTTAACATGCAAGATCTATAGTAGCTTGTTTTTTTATGTTTAGCGATTTATAGTAGCTTATTTTTTCTTTTTTTTGGGGGGGGGGGGGGGGAGGGGGGTATTTGAACTCGAGCTCATTAGACTTCTGCATATGTTCATGAGGATACTCATTATATTCCATATACTTATTCAAATATATATCCTAAATATTTACTCCTTTGCTCAGTTATGTGAATTCATTTTGCCAGGCTTCTTTACAATACTTATCAATTTTATTCCAGTATCTAACATTGAGATAATGTGCGACCTTTTCTTAAGTTAGTTAATCTGACCAGGGGAGGACACACTCAGTCTCTCACAGATCTTGTTGGTAATTTTTTTTTTTTTTTTTTTTTTTTTTGGAGGTTCCTGGTCAAAAAATATTACACATGTGTTTTGCCGTTCCGACCAATGGGTTCTAGAAGCCGAGGAAAAAAAAAATAGCATTAAATTAAAATATTTTATATCTCGAATTGCTATTTTATTAAAAAATGATATCAACATGATTCTTGCACCAATATTTTTTTTTTATTGCGGATTCAAGGAAAAATACAGCTGTTCCATAGATTTTGGTTTAGGTTAATTAAATTTAAAAAAACAAATGGTTTGATTTTCAAGCAAACTACCTCTATAGATAATTTTACACAAAAATTGACATCAGATTCTAATTCAGCACCCTCAAAAACATTGAAAAACGTTTATTCAATAAAAACAAAAAATACGTTCAATATACTTTTTTTCACAAGAACCGAAATCGGATTTAAATTCAGCATTAAAAAGAACTCTCAAGTACAAAATTTCATCCAAAAGTAAAAATAAAAATCTATAGAGGTAGTTTGCTTGAAAATCTAATATTTTTTTTAGAATTTAATTAACCTAACCCAAATAGACCGGCTGTATTTTTTCTTCGATTTGCAATCAAAAATAAAGAACTTGGTGCAAGAATCATGTCGATATCGTTTTTTAAACTCGAGATATAAAATAAATTAATTTAATGTTTTGTTTTTTTTCTCGGCTTCTAGGGCCCTTAGGTCGGAACGGCAAAATACTTGTCTAATATTTGTTGACCAGAAACCTCAAAACAAATTGCCAACAAGATCCGTGAGAGACTGAGTGTGTCCTCCCCTTGTGAGTGGAAATGTCTACCAAGTAGTTTCAAAAGTCCTGCCGTTTTTTTGGGTAATTAAAAAATTCATTGAACCACTAACCACACAAGAACTGTATTCATTAAAATGAGCTCTATTTCAACTAGTAACATTATCTCAAGATTCCAAATATTTTTTTTTTATTTATTGATCGATCATTCCTGGTAAAATCTGGTTTATTTCCAATTCTAGGCCTTGCTGGTTATCAAAACGTTCCTGCCGGAAAAAATTGTCCAGAGGTTTTCCCCCATTTAATGCAGACATCTCCAGGCTGTTCCTTGTGAAATATTTAACTGCTTACCTATTTCCACACATGTTTGACGTGCATCCGAATCAATGAATCAATTCTCAAATTTCCTGTCCGTTGACAACTTTATGTCTTCCAGAACGAACATCATCTCCAAGCGTTTCATCGCCTTAACGAAATCTGGAAAGCCAAAATTGAGCTTTACGCTCAGAGAGTACCTTCTCACCAAACACGGAGTATAATTTTCGAGCAACCTCGGCAATCCCTATTCCAAAGACAGTATACAATATTTTTTATATTAAAAACGATCGAATTAAAAAAGTAATTATAATAATGATGGCACAGGCCAAATAAATCTCAATTATTGAAAAATGGCAGGATTTTTGACATGGCGAACATTTTTTTCAGAATCCTAATCTAGCTGACCAAAAGTCAAAAATGGTGGTTCGAATATTGAAATCAAAATACTTGTAAACAACAAATATAGAGTTACCCAGAACATAGGAAGTAAGAGAGAGAGGCAATCAAATTTGTTTAGGTGAAGTGGTAAAGTTTGTAAAAACGTTTGTCCAGTAAATGTTGAAGTAGTCTGAAACGACAGGCAGTTTCTTGTCTTGTATGTGGATTCCAAGTTAGTCGTTTGTCCAGGTGGAGTCCTATTGAATATTGTCAAATGTCAAATTTAGATTGATTTAAGTATAATGTGTATGTAACCCATTTGAAATGGGCAGCACCGATTAATAAAGTGTTTCTCTCTTGTATATTGCATATTTTATACTATTTCATTTTTTAATATTTATTTATCAAATAATTAAGTCATTTAGTGTTTTTTCAGTTTCGTAAATAATACTAATTTACTATAACTTTTCGTATCTTAAAACGTTTCGTAATATTTAAAAAATAAATTATATGTTTATAACCCCTTGTAATACCTGCATTTCAATTAAACCTAGCTCAATTTCGACTACTCTACCGTACTCTGCGTCGAATATCCTAAAGAAAAAATATTTTTGAAAGAATTGTGAGAAAACTTCGAATTATCGAGGTACGATTTATTTAGGTGATTTCTGGCTGACTTTGATATATAGAGGTACTCGGACCCTTTTAACCTCTTTGATAATGAAAAAGCTTGATTTTCATACTTTAGCCTATTTTTCAAAAATGTGGATAAGGTGTTCGCTAGTATTCCAAACTTTTTTGCAATAAATAGTTTTCTTTCATACAAAAGGGTTTTATGCTTTCCTATTTTCGAGAATAAAAAAAAAATATTGAGGAACAACAGAAAACGAAACGTAACGCACAAGTGTTTTATCAGAAACTGAAACAAACTGGAAACAAATGTCAGGAAGGGAGTCCAAATTGACTTCGTTTTATAGAGGTTCGGTATAAGCCAAGAATCTTCGAAAATTCGATATATGGTCTTCTTAACCAATCCTTCGACTTGTAGAGGTAAAAAAAACACGGAAATGTTGGCAGATTCACAGGGAATAAAACTTCCGTTTATCAAGGAATTCGCTTTATCGAGGTTTCACTGTATAATATCAAAAATATAAATATTATTCATTATTCACTAATAAAGAGAAATAACTATTTATTAGTCGTTCCTGAAATAACAAAAATTTGAATGCACGACAAACTTTAATATTATACGGGCGTGATATAATCTTCTCTCAACTTTGACAATGGCAAATTTACTGGAAAATTAAGCAAGTTAAATAATTTCCAACATCAAACTATTATAAATAAGGGACAGTTGCAATTGTATTAGGGTATTAGGGGGAGGAGGAAGGGATGGGGGGAGGGTCTCAAAGGCTCTTTGACCGGAGCGGTCTAAAGGACTAATGGGTCCTTGAAGCCTGCTTTGGTGCACTGCGGTCGCCGGCAACGAATGCCCCAAATATTGTGACAATCGTTGTCATTATTCTAAGTGCATTATTAACTTATTGTATAAGTTGGTTAAAAGTATTTACACAAATTTATAAGTAAAAAAAACGTAAATTATACAACGGATTAGGTCTGTTTATAGTAATATTGTACTCCCTTCATCATATCTCAAGTACTCAAACGAAAGAGCTTCCTCGAGTTATATTGGATTACATAGAAAATCGTTCAGCATTATAGTAATATATATTTATATATCTATGCAGGGCCTTACATGAAAAAATTAACCCTGCTAGCATGTATTAATGAACGCATATTTACACAAACAATTATTAAGATTCATGAAGAATATATTCGAAAATGGAATGAAGGATATGATTTCATAGACTTAACTACCAATCTCTATGGTCTGCGGCTAAAATAAGGAATAACGTAAAAACAAAAATAAAAGAAGAAAACATTATTAGAATCCTATTATTGCGAATTTATGCGGGAGGAACAAAAAGAAATTATCCTAAAAAATTTTGAGCAAAATGTGTTCGGTTTAGGCTGAAATCCTTAATCCTAACCCGTGCAGCTTCTTCAGAAAGCTGTTCAATGGAGTGGAGAATTATTGTTTTGACATACCAGATAATTTTCCTAAAATTCTAATTCCTTGTCGAAACTAGGCAATTGCTGAATTCTCACACCAGATGGCCCTAAAATATCATTTGCCCTTCAGAATTTCTTTTAAAATTTATTTATTCTTTATTTAGATTTACTGGAGAAAAAAATTAATATTCTCCATATTGGTGGTTATTATTGGCTAATTTAATATTTATTTATTACTCATCGGAAGTATAAAAAAATCCTTATCGAATGTTGAAGTTCACAAAAATAAGGTAAAAAATAAATCATCTTTTTTTTATTTCCTTATCCTGTATTTCAATTAATAATATAAACTACAACATAGAAACATATCTGGTCTCTTATAACCCATATTGAGTTGGTCTTATGGAAATTTGATCTGTAACAGGTAGCACTGAACTAAGCACTCACAAAGTTACAAAAGTTACAAAACTGGTTTTTCCTTTAATTCAACTATCCAGAGAAACTATTTATGCCCATAACCTGAATCTCCCACTATTCTAACTGACTATTCGATAAAGTTTTTTCACCTCCGCTGCATTTCGTAAAACTGATTTCTGGACGGATTGATAATAACTTTATCTTTAGCGTCGACATCATACTTGTAAAATAGAGAACAATCAGAAGATGGTATTAGTACTCCGAAACATATAGAAAAAGGGTGTGAAAAAACATCAAAAAAAAAACTTATAAAATAGTTACTTATAATTATTTTTAAAGTCTATTTCGCATGTTCTGTAAATTAAAAAAAAAAACATTTTTGACTTTGTTTTAGTATTTCAATAATCATTCTATTTTTTAAATATTAATCCAATTATATTCCTAACTCTGTTTACAGAGGCGTTTATAATACCAAACATTTCATTTTCATCAACGAAGATCTTCATTTTCGATTCCTTAAAACAACATATTTTTTCTTAGTATATAACGAGTTCATTTCTATTAATGAGATATCAATCTGCAAAGTTTATTTCAAACACACTAGTTCTCTGCTCAGAAAATAATATTTTAAAAAACATATTATACACATAATTCGACTTAAGACAGAGTATAATAATACTGTTTGTACCGACCTGCCTTTTTGTAAGCCTAAAAAACTTTTGTCCAGATCTCGTTACTCTGGGTCCATTTTTTGTCGCTGAGGCCTCCTCTTGTCGGCTTATTGGTGACGTTATTTTTAAAACTAATATTGACTCCAATATTTTGTGGTTTTTATGTAGGTATCATTTTATCATGCCAACAATTAGTATGTTTTTAAGAGTATATTTAAAGTCTGAATGTAATGATTTCGTTGAATTATCTGCCACATTTTGGTTCACCTCAAACATTTGTTTTCTCGTTGTGTATTCCCTAATTGTAAAATGAAATAAATTTAAATGAATTAAAAAAAAAAAATTTCTAGGACCATTAAAAATAAGAATTACGAAAAATATTACGGCGGCCTAGAAACCGTATTTTTTTGTTATCTATTTATTGAAATATATAACTGAACATAAAAAAAAATAATAAAAAAAATAAAAATAAAAAAGCCAGTTGAGAGACTAGTGGATTTGAATGGTTATAGAGTTTACTATGAAAGGATAGGTATCTGGTTTGAGCTAAATTAGCAGCATATAGAACTTTGAACGCTTTATGGATAAGTTTATTTGTGACAAAGTAAGAAGCAATAAGGATTTTGGATTGCAAACCATATGAATTGGATGGTTTAGTGAAGGTTTATTTACATTAAGGACATAGTACTAAAGATAGAACACAACAGTAGAAATTAAATTGAAGTAATAATGATGCTTATTACAAATTTTAATAATTAATAAGAAAAACAAAATAAATCATTATATTTAAAAATAAAAGCAATCTCCATTACGTTTCCCACATTTGAGACAGATTATAATAGTTACTCAATAAAATTTTAAATAAAAAAAGTAATTAAAAATAAAGTAAGAGAACAAAAAATTAACAAAAATAAAAAATTGAAAAATACTTTATATTCGTTTATACATTATATAAAAATAATTAAAAGTAATATTATGAACATTTATTTCAGATTGTAATAAATA
Organism: Euschistus heros; assembly: GCA_003667255.2. Taxonomy (NCBI): domain Eukaryota; kingdom Metazoa; phylum Arthropoda; class Insecta; order Hemiptera; family Pentatomidae; genus Euschistus; species Euschistus heros. The sequence goes on from RCWM02000129.1 coordinate 393,901, forward strand.
TTTTCTATTTTCTTATTCCATTGGAATGAATACCTAGTAACTAAATGAAGAGTCTGAATTTTAAAATATAGAGAGTGGGGGAATGGCGCATGTTGGATTTGAGGAAGTTCCGGAATTAGATCCCTTGGCCTAAAATGTCTTGTCGTGTCATACTATGGGCTGATATTATCAGAATACACTTGTAGTTACTTATACAGGTATATATATATTATCAGTATATATATATATATTATATATATGTTATAAAGACATATATTTCAGCATGGTAACTTCGAGTGTCAAGTCTAGGCATCAATTCTCATGTTAATAGGTTTATTTAAAAAAAAAAATCTTTAAAATAACTTTGTTTAGACTTCAAAAGCCATTTTCAGTATTTAACCTTCCAATAGGCGCGTCCTTTTTTTTTTTCACAGATACACTTGTGTGTAATAAGCATATCATCCTTTTCAGTCGCCATATTTATATACTTGTTAGGAAAGACAAATATGTCAAATGGTATTGTTTACTAGGTATATCTCATTTTTTTAAAATAAACAATAAGATATACAAAAGTATAACTATGAAAATGGCAAAATTGCTTCGAAGATAAAATAGAATCTTTTCCACCATTTTTGAATGCTGCGAACAAATAAACTGCCCACATATCTCAAAATTCAAACGGGCAATTTTCATTTTTTTTTCGTTTGTAAACATGAATTATAATGTCTAAAAAAAAAATTATATGTATAAGAAATGATACAATCATTATGGGTCGCTTGTATCTGACATATACAAGTCTGTTTAATTTCAGTGTTTGTTTGAATCAAGTGAAAAATCAACTTCGTATAATTAGGATTGATGAATTAATAGCCACATCTGTTGGGATTATTTTATTAATAAACTTGTTTCGAATGCTAAACATTCATCTTCAGTTCGCAGTAGGTCTAAGAGATAAGAGTTAATTTTTTGGGTTGTGATTTATGAACATTTATATTTTTTATAAGGATTATATTAGTTGTATTTTTATTTATTTTGGTGCGAGGTATTTTAACTCGATTCCGATATGATAAATTAATATATTTAACTTGAAAGTTATTTCTTCCCCTTTCATTAAATTTATTTTTGCTATATATTTATATATTATGTCTTTTTATTATGGTTTTATTCATTAAATTAAGCGCATATAAGCTAATGGGATAATTTAACTGCCTTTTTTTTATTTTCAAAGTATACGTTTGTCTAAAACTTATTAGCTATTCTGGTACTTTATCTCATATTTTAAATATAATTGGGTTAGATAGTAACTGGAATATAGTACTGATAAGATTTGTCTTGTTAGGATATAGAGTTCTTCTGCGGGTCGGCTCCAATCCAAGTTAGCAATATAATAATTGTTACTATGCTTCAAAATAATCGTTTTCTTAAGGGGTAAAAAGAGTTTCCTTGGAATTTTCTGTTATTTTATATTATAGGTAATATAATCACAAGAATTGAAGCGATCAGTTATCTCCTAGACCTCCTAAAAACTGAAGATAAATGTTTAGCATTCGAAACTAGTTTTCTAATAAAATAATCTCAATAGAAGAGGCAATTGATTCATCAATCCTAATTGTATTGATCCTTCTACACCATCATGCGTACCTCAAGTGATTAACTTTGTATGTTACTTTTAAATTACCAATAAAGTACCAATATTACAACGAATAATTTACAATAAAATATTTAATGGATGGGTGCGTGTATTCCTAAGATCCTATAGAAATAAGTTTCTGTACCTTACTGATAGCAGAAGAAATCCTCCGTCAAGAATATGCTAGAGTTGGGCCAAAAGAAGATGGTAGAAAAGAAGGGAAATCCCAAACGGTCAAAGAAAATAAACACAAATTTCAGATGCGAGTGTACTTAGCTAATCGGAAATTTAACCCTCGGCTCCAAACATAAGAAATAGTGTGTTTCTCTTATTTCGTTCCAAAACATTGACTGCGTTTTTCTCAAAATATCACAAATGTTAGAAACGTGCACTACTAAAACAAAACTACAAACAAACGCATTTCGAATAGTATACGTGTAACTTTAAAAAAGGTATATGAAATTTCTGAAAATTTTGTTACAAATAGTAACATTAATAGTTAATAATAGCTAGGCGATGGCTAGTTGTGGCATTTTTTATTTCTGTTAATTGTTCTTTGTTATTTTTTGTTACGCATTCCCCTTTTTGAAGTCTGGATTAACCGAGGATTTGGTTATACGAGCATACAACGGCTCAAAACAAGTCGAATCCCAAGTATACTTACAAGCTGTTCAAATTTAAATTAAATAGTATGAGTTTTAAAACAATCTATATCTTTTTTAAGTCTAGGTGAATATTTAAATTTAAGTTACTTCTTTGGACGGCGTGAAATGTGAACGTGAAAGGATTGTGGCAGAAGTACAACTAATCTCACCTCTCGACTGGTACAAATCTTTTAGACCTGAGCCTTCCATCAATCCTTTTGACGTTGGAGATGTCTCGATAAAGAAGTCGAGAATTCTACAATTGAATCCAGCATTTCCAGTCATCCTCCTTTCAGATACGACTGGAGAAGAGAGTCACATTTCAGATTTATTCCAATGCATCAGCGGTGGTGGAGCTTATTGAAGCATGGAATCCTATATGTCGTTTCTCAAAGTCCTTTATCTTTTCAATAGAAACTTACAGGGAATATTATGATTTAAAAAAAAAAAAAAAAAAATCTTCCTTCAACCACGTTAATTCTACAATAATAAAAAATAATTTTAGAGGTTATCATTTGTAAAATTATAGAAACTCACCCCAAAATCCTTATTTTATTTTCTTCCCTTAAACGCCATTATAATATACAATAACAAATATACCGATATACTTTATAGATTTATTTATGAAATTTATTTTACAGGTAATAAAAAAAATATATACAAAACAAAACCAAGTGGTAAAATGGAGTAATTTTATTTATATTAGGGAAGGGATAAGATTAATATAAAATCTTCAGTGCTATCACTCTGCCTCCACTGGCATAAGTACCAGTAATATGTAAAGTGTAAAGATCTACTTCTGAAGCCCATGCTTTGGGCCTCACTTATGGAGGGTGGGGCGTGCTTGAAGTTGTTAAGCATAGGTGTTAATATTGCAAATAAGTATAACTGTTTATTTATTTTTTTAGGTATGAAACTTATATTTATTTTGTTGTTCACATTATTATATTTTTCTCATTGTAATTGCTCTTTACCATTAATTTTGATCCGAAAGTGGCAGAGTTTAGAAGTCGGGGAACACGTAACATTTTGACACGTTTAAAACTACTTTTTTATCTCAACTTTATTTGTTTTAAAAAATCATTAATTGTTAATTTAATTTAATTTTTAATTTAAGTAATTTTTTCTTTTTAATTCTAAAATGTAAATTTGAAAAAGCAATTGATTATAAATATTAATATTTAGATATTTTATTTTTTATATATTTGTTGATTATTTTCATAATGAGAATTTTTCATGTAGAAACTGATAATTTTTTTTAATCTTTTTAAAACAGGTTTTTAAAATTCGGATCTAGCACATCAAGAAGATAAATGTCTGTGAAAAAGTTTTTACATTTTTCCATCCAAAATTTCATTATTCACAAAGGACTAGACTGACTAAAGAAGTAAGACCTAGTATAGTTTTTAATTGTAAATATAGAAAAAGTGATGGCTGTGAAAAATATTTTTCTTAAAATTATTCACAAAGGACTAGACTGACTAAAGAAGTAAGACCTAGTATAGTTTTAATTCTATTTATTTATTTTATATTTGTCTATTTACTTATTACTCGATTATTTTACCCAATGATGCATTATATTACAGATCTGTAAATAAAAAATTATGCTCTCAGTGGGATGGATCTACCACGATTCGCTTTAAATATTTTCTTAAATATTTAATTTTCTACACGATGGTTCTTGTAAAAATTAGAAGGATTATCTTCGTACTCGCCAATAGCATCTATCAATGATTGATTAAATATTTCAATAACATTAAGTAACAAATGAAACCCAGAACTCTTGGAATGTTATTTTCCTGAAATAAGAATTTTTAAAATGAATAGTTTTTTCTACATTGTCAGAATTTTAATTAACTCTTATAATCCTCTGGACACAATTAGTGCATCCCCTTATTTTTCCAATTATCATATTTTCTGTTTTTGTTTCTTTCTTTGTTCTTATACATGCAATAGTTTTTTTGCGTTTTTTGTAACTTGATCATTATTCGAAGAGTATACAAGAAAGAAACCAAGAAAAATGTTACGATCAGTTTTAAGGTGAGAATAAATCGTAGACTAATGGAATTTTCATGCTTATAGAAACATATTTAAAACAAACAAAATAACAACTTTAATATTTGGTAACGCCTGCTCTACCTTGTCAAACAGCTTTCATAAGTCTCGGTATTATCTGAATGACACGATCAATGTCTCTTTGAGGAAGTGAGCTTTAAAACTCAACAACTGTAATTGATGCATGATTTCGAGCTCTGGTACGTCTCTTCAGCACACCCTAAACATGCTTTATCATTAGATTAAGATCCGGACTTTAAGGCATTCCTAATTCCTGGAAGTATATATTCACTATACCAGCAATATGTGCTTTCACATTATCTTGCAAACAAGGGAACATTTCACCAATTTTATGGAGCAAACGGCATTACACATTCCTCCAGGATGTCCGCCACATACCCCTTTACAGTGAACCCCTGTTTATTATGTAGTGCAACTCGGTATGGGCTTCCAAAGTTCTGCCAGCCCACCCCATCACAGAGCCACCTCCAAACGCTATTGTTACTGACAGTAAATGGCTCTCCAGGGCGTTATAGCACCCCGACCATCAAGAGGATGTATGGCTTATCTTTCGTAATTCGTCACCAAATAAAACCTTTCCCAATGTATGAACTGCCGTGGAAATTAAAGCTTGCCTACTCGAAGTGGCCGAGCCATTGAGTGTCTGGTGGTTAAATTCGCATCGCGTATGCTTCTTCTTGTAGCGTATGGTCTGAAATCATAACGTTTATGGCTAAATGAAGTTCATTTCTGAGTTAAAGAATCGTTTAGAAAGAGGTCTCAAGTCTGAAAGAGTTATAAAACGGTAACTTCTGGCTGAAGTGATCCATAGCCGACCTTACCCGGGGCTTCTGCTTACCGTCTCCCTGAATCTATGCAATGTCTCTTACTGATGACTCTTTCAATCCCAAGCGTATGACAACAGGCCTTTGGGACAAGCCTTCGTCCAAGAGTGTTAGTGCTCTAACTGCGATTTCTTCAAGCCTATCTATCGTTTAAGCACTAAATATTCAAAATTAAAAAAATAATAACTTGAAGAAACACAATATGACACAGTCGGTAGTTTAACTGTTTAGTTGACAATGAATAGTTAATAAGCAATTTACAATAACACTTTTTTATTTCTATGATAATTCATAAAGCAATATAAATCATATGATCACATTACATGAAAGCTTCTAATTAAATAATATTAATAAACCCAAACATTAACAACTACTGAGCTATTTGTTTAATCCTTTGATTAGCAAGAATACATGAGAGGATTATGACTAATCCTGGTTCTGTTACTAATAACAGATCTGATGAAAGCAATTTCATTTATCTAAAGAAATTTTAAACAAATAAAAAGTAAAAACAAGTTAATACGCTAATTTTTTCTAGAAGTTAAAAGAATAATATTTGTTTAATTTAATATTTTTTGTGAACTTTTTTTAGCTCTCTTACGAATTTTAACTTTAGATAGCTAATTTATTTTCAAACTGAGGAATCGAGAATCCATAATCGATTTGCTGGTACCAGTATCGTGGATCAAGACATTTTAGTGCTGACACCTAACATAGCAAATTGTAATATTTGTACATAAAAAACAAATCGAGCAGTAATTATTTAAATACAAGTTATGAAAACTATATTATGGAATAGAGAAATGAAAAATAAACTGGAGGACTTATTATCCCTTGTGAATAAAACAGCGGCACAATGACATGTTGCTGTTAACTAGTTCCATTAATTTTAAGTATAAGCATTAATAAATTAAATAAAAAATACTTTAAGCGTATAAAAAATAATAAAATTAAAAAAAATTTCCATGTAAAAAAAAAAAAAAAAAAAAAAAAAAAAAAAAAAAAAAAAAAAAAAAAAAAAAAGAGAGAGAGAGACGCAAAAAACCATATCTCTTTTAATAATTTAAATTTCTCCTTGACTAGGAAAATCAATAGATCATATAGATGTATAGTTATAGTATACTGATTTTCCAAATTTACATTTTAGATTTAAAAGGATCAAATTACATAAATTAATAATTAAATTAAATTAACAATCAATGATTATTTGAAATAAAGTTGAGAGAAAATAGCGGTTTCTGCAATGATTTTTTCCATTCAAATTAATGTACCTCCAACACGGAGGTACACTAGTTAGGTCCTAGCGACAATTGTTATAAAAAGAAAAATATTTTCCGTTAAATTTCTGTTCCAAGCAACACAAACAAAGCTAGAGCTTGTAAAAATGTTACATTTCTGAGGGTAAAAAAAAAAAAAAACAACTTACAACGTGACTTTTTTAATACAAACAAATATAGCCTCTAAACGGTAGGTTCCAGCCACAAATCTTATATCAAAAAAAAAATATTACACACTACATTTCTAATGAGGTAACTGTCGACAAATTTTCAATATGAGCAACACCAACAGAGCTAGAGCCTGTAAAAATGTTACATTTCTGAATGTGAAAAATAAATTACACTAAAAAATTGTTGACCACCACCCAAAAAAACATTTATGTCAAAAAAAAAATTATATTAATATTATATCGAAGACTAAAGTGACAAGAAACTGCTCGTCGTTACAGACTACTTCAACATTTAGTAGACAAACGATCAAAGCTCCCTATTCATTACAAAAGACTTATTTACATGACTGTGATTTGACCTATTTGGACGTACGGAGTTGAGCTTTAGGGCTCCACTAAACCATCCAATTCACCTCGTATCCAATCCTTACAATCCAAAATCCTTTCAAAAATTCTAAATGCCCCCTACTTTGTCACTAATAAACTTATCCATAAAAGCCTTAATGTTCCATATGTTGCTGAGTTAGCCCAAACCAGATACGTATCCTTTCATACTTAGCTCCGTAACCACTAAACTCCGTTAGTTTCTCAACTTGCTTCCGACTCCATTCCCGATAATCCTCCGAGGCGTCTGAAAGGAAGATGGCCTAGAGACCTTCTAGTGTAGAAGTTTTAAAGTGCTGCTGATGAGTAGTTCTTTCCAAGTTTTAACATGTTATTATAATCGTTGTCAATACATTTACTTGATTTATATATTCTGTACAGTTGTAAATTTTAATAAATTGATATAAAACAAAAACAAATATTATATCGTAATATATTAAGTATAATTTCGTTCTAATAGTTCATAAAAAATTTTAATTTATTTTACTGTCAACTTAGCTGAAGGCATGAGAGATTCACACGATACTGAAGCGGTCTGGTAGATACATACATTTATTGGAGTAACGCTGCAATAATTATCCGACGCCATGCTAAGCCCCTCGAAGCAGGAGATTGTGCAATTAGGCTGATCCAGCACTTTCCTTTATCTTATCCGCTATAGCGGCCGATATACTTCAGTCCGCAATATTGTACCCTGGGGGACACCTCCCGCTCTAGTTAATTTTATGAATATTTAGTTTAAACAAATTACATTAGGCTCCATCGGTTTAAATTTCACTGTATAAATTAAACAGTTGATTTATGGGATCTCAAACTATTTTTTTCAGCTTTTCCTTCTTCTTTTTTTCAGATTTATAACAACACAAGAAAAGTGATTAAGTATAAAACAATATAAAATATAATGGTTTCGAAGTGATTTTATTTATATATATTTATTCTTACAGTACTTATATCGTTAAATCGACCCAATCCGAAAATATAAATATAAACAAGGAGGCGTTTTGACTTGTAACTCACAGATTTGAATGCCGATTTTTCTGTAGGTAGTATGGACATACAATAGTGCAAAAGTAGAGTAATAGCCGCCAATAAGCATTGGGAGAGGAGAAAAAAAAATATGAAAATCACGTTTCATTTTTTTTTCTCAGCTCTCAGTCAAGATAAAGAAATAATTTGTTCACGTAAAATTGTACTTTCGTACGCTATCTCTTTGCCACAACCAAAACCTGATAAATAATCTCTTTAATAATGATATAAGGTTTTGGTTTAAACATGAAATCCTGCTTAATTTCCGGACAACGGGTTTTGGTTGCGGTCTAGAGATAGCATGCAAAACTACAATTTTACATGAAAAAATTACTCCTCTATCTTAACTGGGAGCTGGAAGAAAAATAAAACGTGATTTTCCTATTAATTTTTTTTTTCTTGGCTCCCAATGCTCATAGGTGATCAACCTCTAGTTTTGAGCTATAACACAAAAATCTGCATTTACATCTGTGAGTTTCAAGTCAAAATGTCTCGTTGTAAGTAAAAGTAATAGTCATAATAATAAGTATTTAAACAAATTACATAATGTCCGTTATAAATATACATTCTTTTACTTTTTTTTGTTTTTGACATTAATATATCTTTTAGGTAGATGGTATACACTTATGTGCTTGATTTTTTTCATATTCAAAAATGCAAAAATTGTATTGACATGTTGAACATGTTGAATAAATCGAAAACTACGAGCAGTTTCTTGTCTTTTTATATTGATCCCAAGACGTATGTCCAGTTGGAGTCCTAGGCAATGGATCTGTTCAACAGTTATCAGTGAAATATTTTGAAATATACATTCCAGTTTTAAAAAGATCTCTTCTTATAAAACTATTGAAATTCGTAATAATTTTTCTCTATTTTGTTTTTATATATCAGTTATTTTTTTCCCTTAAATCGATTTCGCTACTTAAAAATGTACCTATTAGTCCTAGGTTTTAATAAAATACAAACAAAATAGTTTTTATTTAGCTTTTTATCACCTTCCATCACCTGCATCACTTCTTAGTACTAATTCTCCCCTACGGATCCAAACTTGACATTTCCTCTCTGAAATATATCATTTTGCAAAAGGTGTGCCCGACAAAAATCAGCAAAAGAATTTAACTTTAGAAAGCCTAATGAGATTTAAAATCTGAGAAATTTAATCTTTTTTTTTCTTTCTAGGTAAGAATTTTTTATCACTCGTATAAAAAAAATGTGACCCAATAATTAAGTTTTAAAGAGAAAGAACACTTTGTTCTAAGTATGGTCCTAATTGTGTCTGTGAAAGACGAGATCAAACTACAGAAACTGTTTCTAGTTGTTTTACCGCTCTAGGGTTTTTCCGAGAAATACTTCCTAGTACTTTTCCATCCAAAAGAAAATACTTTCCTCAGTGCTGCAGAGTCTAAATTCAATACAGGGAAAAAATTAATATAAAAATACTATTTGAATCATAGTTAATAAAACCAGGAATTACATTATTTCAAATGTTAAATTATACTAAACAAAATATTTAATTAAAGCGAAAATATGCACAATAGTAGCTTTGGCAAAATTCAGAAGGCACCTTTTCCACTTAATTTAGTAAACTCATTTTATTTTTAATCTTCCTTCCAAAACTTGTCGTGAAAAAAAAAAAAAGTGCCAATACATCCAATGGAGAGTGCTGTTCTTTGGCAAGGATGTACTCTAACCAGGCCAAAGGTTGTGTGAGAAGACACTTTGGCCTAGATCACAATCTACCACTAGGTTTCCCCAGATTAACGTTACCCACATTATTGAGGCTGGCTATACCCCAGGAGGGTCTCTTGACTCCAATCGATCCACGTCTGAAATAACAGCTGCCTATTTTCTTACCCATTGAGATACCATGCCATTGAAAAGTTATATAATATAATTTTTTTCATAAAACTAAAAAATAATTATTCCAAACAAAACCTGATGTACCTTTGCTTGTATTATATACTCATACTTAATTATACCTCATAGAGCATTAACCTGCAGGTAAGAAATAAAAATAAAAATAAAATAAATAAATTAAAAAAGGATCTATTTTGTCAAGACAACTTTTGGAGGCGACGATAAAAAAAAAATTAATTTAATAAATGGAATAGACGATTTTTCAAGGTGCCTAATATCTTGTCCAAGTTGTTATATGAAAAATTATTACACGAGTTTTTTTTTATAGTTTAATAAAAAATATATAACATGAAAATTTGCACAAAAAAAATAACAGCCACGTCCATTTTCCAGATTTTTTTTTTCAGGTATTTCTACTAAATTATCATTAGGTAGAAGGTTTTCCTTAAAGTAATTAAATCTTATTTAAATTGGCCATAAAAAAAATAAGTTATCTTAATCCACCCATACCTTTATCTTTATCGACGAGCTGTGAAGAAAATTTCCAAAATGACTTGCCTGAATTTGGAATATTACGCCTCAAATATACATTTCCAATAATTCCAGCCTTAATTATATGTATTTATTAGAATGCATTTATTTATCATTTTATTTTTATTTTACACCATAAGTGTATAAATAGCCAGCCTGGTGTATACGTATTACGAAGCCGCTAAGTGGTGCTAGTTTGGAATAATCATCACTCACATTTACCGGAAATATTAAGTTTTATACTGTTATTAATTTCAATATGGAGTCCTGGTAATAGCCAGCTTCTTCAATCAGTCATGGGCATCTGTGGCCTTAGCGCTCCCAATCAGCTTCCACAGGATATTACTAGTGATGCAGCTGAGAGAGAAGCGCTGGGATCTCTTCGGGTCTGGCCTTGACTCCCAAAAAGTGGGGAATAGGCTTAAATCGGGGTTCTCTAGGCTGAGTGTGTTTGTATTGTACATATAGTATGAATTTTTCATCCTTTTTTTTTTTGTATTTTAATGTTTGTCACTTAATTTTTATTATTTCATTTTATTTTTTATGATTTTAATTATTTGTTTTATTTTTATATTCTATTATTATTAATTTTGTGTGTATATGTACTTGTATATATGGTAAAAATGAATACATCATTAGCACTGTTACCTATTGTCCTTCACTGTGGGAGATTTTACATATATTTCAATAAAAGTTTACAATTATTGTAATAATTTCAATAAATATATTAGAAAAGAATCCGAATTGTTTATACCAAGAAGTAGCCAGGTATTTTTAATTTTTCGTTATTAATAATAATTTTACTTTTGGATTTTTTTAAAAAAAAAAAGGTACCTCTCTTAGTAATTGGCTGAGGAAATTTAAGTATTAATTAAATAATAAAATCCAGGCTGAGCCACGAGGTGTGTGTTGTCGAGACTGAGCGGGTGGCCTTAGCAGACAAAGGAACAGACAAACATTTTGAGGGGCCTTCCTTATTCCTTCCTCCTTTTGTTCCCTTTCGTTTACTTTAGCCTTTGTTTAATTTTTCCTTTCTTACGGCCCCTTTCTGCTATTAAGCAAGAAATGGAAGTCGATTCTTGATGAGTGCTTGGACCAGCAGGGTCTGTCTGGGGAATCTGAGACAACTGGCTACAGAAAAGGACCAAAAAAAAAAATCCAGAATCGTAATAATCCAGGTTAAGATATATTACTCCCAATATTATAATTTTAATTTGAAAAAATAAGAATTTAAAAAATGAAAATATTTTAGTCTTTGTAAGTCCCTAATTCATCTTATACACAATAAAAATGAAACAAAAATCTATCGCAAAAGCTAGATGAGTCCTTTTAATATCGTTTAAAAATATTTTATATTCTGTACTATTGTACTCAGTGTTCAGGAATTGTTTTTAAGGAAATATAATTGTTCTTAAGAAATATCGAAAGATTTTAATGTAAGATCCCTTACAATTAAGCTGGTTTGTGAGGAAGGGCAAAAGTTAACAAGGCATTGCTAACAGGCATAAAAAAGTTAGCATTCGCTAATAAATGTGCCCTAAAATGCCATATCGTCTGACAAGACAAAAATTAATAGATTTGGATCTGACGATAAGAATGGTTATGGAAAAAACGAAGGAAAAGCTATCTATCTCCAATCATATGCGATTTGATGGATTTAGTGAGACACTAAATATTGCTTCAACTTGAGTTTATGTTTGACGAAGCCGGAAAATATTAACGGCTGTCATTCAGGCAGAAATCTGGAATTTGTTTTCCACAGATAAGTTCGTTTCACATGAAATGTACATATTTATACCAAAGGTTATTTATAAATTGTTTATTGGAATTAATTACCTTGCTTTAAAATACAAACTTTTACATTTTAATACATTTTTTTTTAATCCTTTAAATAAAAAACGCAAATAATTTTTAGTGTCGTAAGCCTACGACTCCTGTCCTACAGTATCCTTTGATGATATTCTACTAATCCCTGTTGAACTGATAAGCTACCTAGGAGTCCACTTGGACAAACGACTAACTTGGAATCCACATACAAGACTAAAACGACAAGAAACTGCCCGTCGTTTCAGACTACTTCAACATTTACTAGACAAACATTCAAAGCTCCCAATTAATTACAAAAGTCTCATATACATGACTGTGATTAGACCTATTTGAACGTACGGAGTTGAGCTTTGGGGCTCTACTAAACCATCCAATTCATCTTGTATTCAATCCTTACAATCCAAAATCCATCGTAAAATCCTCAGTACTCCTTACTTTGTCACCAATAAACTTATCCATAAAGATCTTATTGTTCCATATTTTGCTGATTTAGCTCACACCAGATACCTATTCTTTCATAGTAAACTCCATAATCACTCAAATCCGTTAGTTTCTCAACTTGCTTCCCACTCCATTCCTGATAATCCTCCGAGGTGTTTGAAACGAAGATGGCCTAGAGATCTTTTATTTTATTGAAGTGCTTCTAGTGTAGAAGTTTTAATAAAGTGCTACTGATAAGAAGTTCTTCTCAAGTTTTAACATGTTATTATAATCTTTGTAAATACATTTACTTGATGTATATATTCTGTACAGTTGTAAATTTCAATAAATGTGTATATATATATATATATATATATATATATATATATATATATATATATATATAATTTTAAAAGATGTATTTATAACATAAACTAGCATCCCCCGTTGCAACTTCGCCCGCTCTCATAAGTAAATGAGAACTGAGATCGTTTTAACTAAAAAATTGAAGCTTTTTTGCTTATCGATGAAAATCTTGTAATGAAGAATGCATATGAGCATTATTTCTTTAATGATATTTGTATGCATAGCAGTAATTCTAAACCTAGTTACAATTTTACTGATTAGGTTTTTGGAAATTACGTGTTAAAATTTGGTACAGATGGGTTCAATAGTTTTACCAATCTAAACTGTTTTGTAGAACAGTGTTAAACAACATATCCCTCAATTTTCAAACTTCCCTGGGATCCACATATAATCGCTTTTTAAATAAAAAATAAGTAGATTTTATTATTGCTGAAACGTTCTTCCTAGAACGATGAGAAGGATCTGATTAAAATTTGGTAGAGATTGGTTCACAAGTTTTTGTGGTTAGCAATTACAAACAAAAAATGGCTTGTCCTTTTACATGACAGTATAGGTATAATTTTCTAAACTTTTTCAAACAAATAAAGTTGTCTCAGTTCCATCCAGTACAGACATGTAAGCCCCTGGAAGAAAAAAACTAACACGTTGTAAGAAAATTTTTAAAAAGAAAACGGTAAATATATTTACTTAAAATGTTTTCATTTCATGTTGTTTTATTAAAAAACTTTTTTTGTGAAAACGGACATTTCATTTAAAAAACATAATATTTTTCAATTTGTTTCACTTATTGATACATATCATAATCCTATTGATGCAGGGGAGATGAATGGATGCTGATAATCCTGACTTTTCTTTACTGCTCATTCCAGGCTTAAGTAAAGTTGCAATGTAACTAAATGATTTTAAATCTTTCACCCAAAATACATACTATCACTTGAGGTATGCATGATGGTATAGAACGATCAATACAATCAGGATTGGTTTATTGATTGCCAATTCTGCTAGATTGTTTTTATTCAAAGACGAGTTTCGTCATCAACGCTAATTATTTGCAAACATTATAACAGATATTAATCCTTCCTCATAAGATTTATATAAAATATCTCATTGGCTCCTAGGTTTGCCTTCCTTATAATCTCGCTTGCCCTATAAAAGAATATGCCTTCCTGATTTTTCTGTAAAAATGATGGATGGTCCTGCAACCTGCGGCTTCTACACTACCTTCTTAACCCATGTATCAAATAGATCATCCTATCTACTGAATGTATAATAAATTGCGATACACTGAATTGCAATAAATGATGTAAATAATTAAAAATAAACATATTCATTGATACAAACGAAAAACGAAATAGCATTTTAATATTTATTTTAACAAATAATAATAATAATATTGTCGGTACCCAAAATTTTATCCCGATTCTTGATTCCGACACTTCGATTAAAAAAAACAAATTGGTGTTAAAAAACAAAAAACAAAACAAATGAATAAATAAGTAAGCCAAACCAGTTAATGAAACAGTAATTATTCATAAATAAATTAGTAAAGAAAAAATATCATTTACTATCAACAATATAAAATACATACGTTACTATGTTCAAAATGAAATTCATTGTACAAAGTCTTATTTTATAAGATAAATACCGCAAAGGTTCTTGGTTTCACTTATTGGTCATGGAATCGAAAATCTAAACCACTTATACTCTGGATTTGTTCAAATTGTGTATTAGCACAAAAAAAAGCTGTATTAACATGTAATAAAACAAAGCAATCATTATTCTGAGACAATTCGTCCTTTAAGCATAATAAAAATTTATAATAAAATTGAACCGCAGTCTTCCTGCTTTTATCAATCGATTTCAAAAAAGAGGAGGTTCTCAACTCGTCTGTATTTTTTTTTTTTTTTTTTTTTTTTTTTTTTTTTTTGTGTATGTTACGCGATTACTCCGTCAATTCTGAATCAAGTTTGATGATTCTTTTTTAGATCGGTAGGGCATACTTCAGAGGTGGTCCCATAAAAACATATTCTCAATCAACGCAGCACTGTTTAAAAAAAATTAAAATAGCAGTTCATATAATTACTTATTAACTGTTTTTTTGATTTTTCTTAAAAAGTGCTGAGATTATTTCAAAATATTTTTTATGGGACCACCTCTGAAGTATGCTACAGCGATCTAAAAAAGAATAATCAAAATTGATTTAGAATTGAGGGAGTAATTGCCTAACATAAACAAAAAAAAAATAAAAAAATAAAGAGTTGAGAACCTCCATTTTCTCGACCTCCATTCGATAAGTCTTTGTTCAGTAAGTCAAACCATTTTTCAGGGAAGCTTGAAGATCGAGAATTGACTGTATAAACAAAAATACACTCACCACTAAATAGTGAAAACTTAAAATAAGTTTTAGAGAAAAAAACAAAACCGACTTCAAGATTAAACCTACATATACAAACTTGAACTAAAAAATAATAAAATAATATTTTAATTGCTTTAAAAAAAACCATTAATTGACAATCAACGAAATTATCGATACTTATATACCTATTCACAATTTATGACCAGTTATTTTTGGAGTCGGTGCCAGCCAAGAAGGGCAGTTTAATCCTGCCTTTACAATAAATTTTCGGTGTGGTGATGATGAAACAGTGGGAGGATCTTTACGATTACAATTTCTTTTCAAATTCTGTTTGTTTTGGTTGGCACCGACTCCAAATATAACTGATTATAAATTGTGAATAGGTATATAAGTATCGATAATTTCGTTGATTTTCATTTAATGGTTTTTGTTTTATGGCAATTAAAATATTATTTTTTTATTTTTTAGTTCAAGTTTGTATATGTAGGTTTAATCTTGAAGTCGGTTTTGTTTTTTTCTCTAAAAATTATTTTTATTTCTTTAGTTTCAAACTTTAACATGCTAATAGACCAAGATTTAGAAAGAGTAAACAATTCTATCTTTAATCCCTATTATAAGGAAATAAAACCCACACACATTACTGGTGCTAAATACCTTGTCTAAAATGCTCCATTTTACAAAACAAGAATAATACCACATCTCAGGTCATTATGTAGAGTTTTATTAGTGACATAATTTGGTTGATTAACAATTGTTCGGAGAACTCCAGATTGGAAAGATTGAATGCGTTTGTAATTGGATTATCTTGCTGTCACCCACAGTCCGTACGTCCAAATAAGTTTCAATGTCATTTTGTATATGAGAAGTTTGTCAAACGATAAGGATAACTGCCTACTAGTCTGTAAAGTTAGCTAAAGGTTTTCATTTCTTGTCTTTTGACCCTCTTATGAGGGTTTCAGGTCAGTATTTTGTCTAAGTGAAATCCCAGATATCATACTGCACCAGATACGAATACAGAAAAAAGATCATTGAAGTGTATAGAACGGTGAACAGGCATTGTAAAAATATCAGAGATAGTGGACATGGTTTTAAAATTAAATTTTTAAAGCTAATGATATTCCACTAATCCCTGTTGAACAGATCTGCTACCTAGGACAAACGTCTAACTTGGAATCCACATACAAGAATAAAACAACAAGGAACTTCCCGTCGTTACAGACTACTTCAACATTTACTAGACAAACGTTCAAAGCTCCCAATTAATTACAAAAGACTCATATACATGACTGTGATTAGACCTATTTGGACGTACGGAGTTGAGCTTTGGGGCTCTACTAAACCATCCAATTCATCTCGCATCCAATCCTTACAATCCAAATTCCTTCAAAAAATCCTCAATGCTCCTTACTTTGTGACCAATAAACTTATCCATAAAGATCTTAATATTCCATATGTTTCTGATTTAGCCCAAACCAGATACCTATCCTTCCATAGTAAGCTCCATAACCACTCCAATCTACTAGTCTCCCAACTTGCTTCCTCCTCCATCCTTGATGCGAAGCGTCTGAAAAGAAGATGGCCTAGAGACCTTTTAGTGTAGATTTTATTATAGTGCTACTAGTGAGTAGTTCTTCACAAGTTATGTACATGACATTATATTCACTGTCAACACATTTACTTGTTGTATATTATTTTGTACAGTTGTAAATATCAATAAATAAAAAATTTAAGCGAATTTTTTTTCTTGGGTTTACCTTTTTTAGGTCAATTTATTATTCTCACTTCGTCATCTTAGGTCACCGTAAGATATTCTCTTTTTAAATAAATTTCAATGTATATTATGATTAATATTTTTTTTAATTTTGTCTTGGCTCCAGTGGAAGCCAAATAGCGAAAGAGAGATGCTAATTAATTATGGAAAATTAAAAAAATATATATATTTTACCCTGAACGGCTGACTTGATGGGAAACTGTCTTTTCACTCTGTGAAAAGCTAAAGAGAAACCACTTCAAAGCCGGACTATCGACCTCTAGGCTCTTTATCTAACCACCAGATTTAATGATCATAACTTTAAATTAAGTAAAAAAAAAAAAAAAAAATGAAATCAGAAATCGATTGGCTCTGTACGTTCTTAATTTTTTATAAATAATTAGAATAAATTACAGTTTCACACTTGTAAATACTTTTAATTAGAAAAGGATCTTGAATAAGTAGAATACGTTAATTAATCATTGTGCTCAACAACATTGCAATGAAACTATAAAATATTGAGAATAGGAAAATTATGTGTGAACGATGTCTAAGAGAGCGGGACCCAACAGTAGCCTAGACGAAGGGTAAGAAAGAGAGGGTGGAAGGGTAGAAGAGAAGGAAAATTAAAGGAAGATATATTTAGAGAGAATTAAAAAAAAAATTATTGTTAATTAATTAGTATAGTTTTTAGACATTATCGTTATTTTTAATAACATTTTATTTGCGATGCATATGGAAAAGAAAATGAATAGCTTTAATTGAATTTTGGTTCGTAAAAGTTGAAAGACAATGTTTTTTACTTTGTACTTTTATCCATTTTCCTGTATTTTTTTTTCTTTTTTTTTAGTCTATTAAAAGCTTATCAATCAAAGAAATTTCAAAATTTCATTCAGCTTTATATATTTCTTATTTGGTATAGATGGTTTAGTCTTAATTGTATGCATTTCGGATAATATGCATGATTGTATTTCTAATATTACCGTTGCTTTTAATATATTTTAGAATAATCGAGTATTTAAATACTGCCACATAAATCATTTGAGAACTATCAGAGGTGTAATTTAATCAAATTATAATGATTATTTCACAATCTTTTTAGTATACTTTTATCTTTATTCTTCATTTTGTATCTTACTTTAATTATAAATTGAAATATTATATTTTATCTCCCTCTTAAATAATTTGTAATTGACATTAATTTTGTATTATCATAATTTGATAATTATTATGATTTCGTGTAATTAGTTTCATTTTCCTGATTATAGGCCTTTAACCCTCTAGCGCATAGTGTAGCATATCTGCATCATTATATTTATACGTTTGCCAGCGAACTCTGCGTTTTCTGGAACTAAATCTTGTATTAGAGATGCTACATCATCCCTCTAGGCATGAAAGGACTTTGCATGCCCTAACTGGACCAGGCATGTCTCTAATTGTCACCTACATCTGCAAGTCCTCAGTTGTGGAGATTCCTCCTTCCTACCTGTAAAGTGTTCTTATTTTTTTTATAACATCTATTGTGTTTTTTTTATCAAATAAAATTTCTGTGGTTTTTCTCAAGATATGTAGTTTGTAGAATATCAATGAGGATAAAATTCTTCTTTTTTTATTATCGAGATAAATCACTTTTTAGTTATGTGCAACATAATTTATATTATTAATTAAAATGGTTTATAGGTGAAAAATATTTTTTTCAGTATTTTTCTGTTAATAACCTGACGAAAACATATTCAAAAAAAATTATTAGAATAAAAAAGAAAATAATCATGCACTAAAGGGTTAATATATTGTACAATGTAATTAGAGATATGTCCATTCTGGATTCCACCGAATGTTGTGAAAAGAATCGGTATCCAGAAATGATAATTTAATCGGTCGATACCTGTCTAGTTGTATTTAAATGATATAAAATTATTATTCCTCAATTCTTTTCTCTAAAGCTGAAAAAAAAAATCTTTAAAAAGATTGTTCTTTGCTCTTGGTTGACGCTCGTCTGTAACGAATTTAAAACAACTTCCTTTAAAGAATGAACATCGCTGCCGCGAAGTCAAGTTGTTGAAAATATGTAATCGCTGTAAATGAAGAAATAAGTTTAAAATTTCAAACATAATTAATAATTAGCTCCAAGCTAATAATAATAAGCTGAAAAATAAAATTATAATTTGAGGAAATGTGTTTTTTTCTGTTGTACCCTACATTATTTTAAAGATAGCTTTTTCGTTATATTTTAAATACATAAAAAATATAATAAACCAAATACATTGTTCTTTTGTTTTATTTTTATATGTTGAGGAAGAATATACATTATATGAGACAAAATTTTTATGATTATAAAATTGTATTGGTAGGGAAATTTAGATTAAAAATCATTAAGGGTTAATTCGCTATGGTCCAAGGGTGTTTCGAGCTGCTCAGGATTATTCCGTGTCCTGGGGTGGAGTATTTATTTTGCGCTTCTAATCCTGGCCAAGGAAACGTTATTCAAACAGTCATTTGAGGAGATCCAAGCTGGTTACACATTAATTTCTGGCAGGAAGGTTGAAGGCCTTTGCTAACAGAAAGGAGTAGAAAAAGCAGATCCAGAAGGGAACTTATTTAGCCCCCACCACCTCCCCATTTCCTTCCAATCTCCTCTTTTCTCTTTCTTTGCCCTGCATTCTTCGTCTGATCTCTTCTCCCACTAGAGTGAGCTGGGATGTGATTCCTTCTAGTGCTTATAACTATTGACATTCATCAAAGCAAGGTGGGAGTTAAGAGAATATCAAATAAATATCATTGTTTAAGTAAATATATTTTTTTTTTTTTTACTATTTATTGATATTTACAACTGTATACAATTTTCCCTGTGATTTCACACAAGAACAAAATATACACCACCTCATATATGAATGCAGACTACTCACTAACTACATAGTTATATTACAGACAAATCATTACAAAAACTAGGATATTGGACGGTGGATGGTCAATATTTGATAAACTATATGTTTAATGTTTACAAGATGTCTTAGTTATTTTGTAACACATAATTTAATTAATTATCAATTTTTATTATTATCTATTATTATTATTCATTATAATTAATTATCAAAACCAAACTATTGTCCTATGTACTGTAATCATATGTTAATCTTAGGGGACAAGTAGTCCCAGAATAAAGTTCATTTTCTTCTTCTTCTTCTTCTTCTTCTTTAAAGACTTCAAAATATTTTTTAAAAATTTCATATCAAAAATAGAGGATATCAATTTGAAATATATTTAAAACATTATAAATTAATAAACTGTGTCATTAAATATTTTTTAAGTATTTCTGAGGGTAAATTAACTTTGTTGCTTGATTTTATTGAATTTCAATATTGTATACCTTCTTGTTCTTTATTTTGTTTTATTTTTCTTATCCTATTCTTTATATTTAACTTTCGACACGTGTACTATGTATTAGTATACGTAAAATAATAATCAAAACATAATTTAAAAATTGCTTGTACATTGTATAATTTTTTAACTTTTAAGTATGATGTGTACAGAAATATTTTATATATATATATATATATATATATATATATATATATATAAATTTATTTAAATTTACAACTATAAAAATATGTACATCAAGTAAATGAGCTGATAACGATTACAATGATATGTAACAACTTAAAAAGAGCTACTCATCAGTAGCACTTCAATAAAATTTTACACTAGAAGATATCTAGGTCATCTTCTTTTCAGACGCCTCGGAGGATTATCGAAAATGGAGTGGGAAGCAAGTTGAGAAACTAATGGATTTGAGTGGTTACGGAGCTTACTATGAAAGGATAGGTATCTGGTTTGGACTAACTCAGCAACATATGGAACATTAAGGCCTTTCTGGATAAGCTTATTGGTGACAAAGTAAGGGGCATTTAGGATTTTTCGAAGGATTTTGGATTGTAAGGATTGGATAAGAGATGAATTGGATGGTTTAGTAGAGCTCCAAAGCTCAACTTCGTACGTCCTAATAGGGCTAATAACAGTCATGTAAATAAGTCTTTTGTAATGAATTGGGAGGTTTGATCGTTTGTCTAGTAACGAAGTCGTTGTTGAAGTAGTCTGTAACGACGAGCAGTTTCTTGTCGCTTTAGTCTTGACAGAAATAAATAAAAACCCTTTCAACAGGGTTACTGCTTAAAGGAAAAAAAAATAAATAAAAAGACTGTACACAATATGCATTAACAAGGGGAGGACACACTCAATCTCTCACGGATCTTGTTGGCAATTTTTTTAGAGGTTCCTGGTCAAAAAATATTAGACACGTATTTTGCCGTTCCGACCAGTGGGCCCTAGAAGCCGAGAAAAATAATTAATTAAAATAAATGTGATAGAAAATTTTTTTAGCCCTAGAATTCCATTTCAGCACCCTCAAAACTTAAGAAACGTATGTATATATAGATATCAATAAAGCAAATATATATATATATATATATATATATATATATATATATATATATATATGTATATATATACTATTAAGGAGAAAAACAATTATTAATTTAATAATAAATATTAAAGTAATTATAATTATTTATTATTTATTGTAATGATAATTTATTTATTTATTTATTAATACATGACAGACAGAACCATATATTAGATTTGATGGTTAGGTATTTACAATTTATGTTTTATTTTGCAGTTGAACATGTTAAAATATGATTGTGATATTTGACCTAAAAACATTATAGCAATAACTGCCTCACTTCCGTTGCTGACAGGATTTTGTTGAATATAATGAAAATGAAATTGTAAGGTAATAAGCTTCAGTTATTAGAACAACACAGTCAACAAGGATTACACAATGGATTAGAGATGTGTTCTGGGTTTGAAGAATATAACAAAAATTGTAAATATCTAACAATCAAAAATAATATAATATCTGATTCTGTCTGTGTATAATGTAAATATTAATTTGTAATAAATTATTATTACAATAAATAATAATAATTACTTTAATATTTAGGTATTATTAAAGTAATAAATTATTACTCCTAAATAGTAATAATAAAATAGTCCAATTTTTTTAATAGGTTTATGTTCATCAAATTTTACATATATATACATCAAAAGAATGCTGAGGCTCTCCTCTTTTCGGCGATAACAACCAGTGAATTGTGTGGCGAAGTAATGGCGATTTAAAGGTATGTAACCAATAATCAGTTTAAAAATTTCATTTTCCTCGAAGAGTGTGAAAAAAATTATATTTTTTGATTTTGTTGAATAAGCCTTTTTCAATGTTTTTTAGGATGCTGAATTAGAATCTGACGTCAATTTTTGTGTGAAAAAATCTATAGAGGTAGTTTGCTTGAAAAACTAATCATTTTTTTAGAATTTATTTAACCTAAACCAAAATCTCTGGAGTGGCTGTATTTTTCCTTAAATCCGCAATCAAAACTAAATAGCTTGGTGCAAGAATCATGTCGATATAATTTTTTAAACCCGAGATGTAAAATAAATTATTTTGAAGCTATTATATTTTTTTCTCGGCTTCTAGGGCCCATTGGTCGGAACGGCAAAATACGTGTCTAATATTTTTTGACCAGGAACCTCCAAAATAATTGCCAACAAGATCCGTGAGAGACTGAGTGTGTCCTCCCCTTGTAAGTATATTTGCGGCAAATGCTTATAATGCCATATAAATAAATTGTAAATAACTACTCACTAGTAGCACTTAAATGAAAGTTCAAGACTAGGTATCTAGGTATCTTTTTTTCAGACGCCTCGGTGTGCAAGTTGGAAGACTAATGGATTCTGGTAGGAATACAGTTTACTATGAAAATATTATTTTCTGGTTTTGGATAAATCAGCAACATATGGAACATTAAGGTCTATATGGATAAGTTTATTTGTTAAAAAGTAAGAAGCATTGAGGATTTTGGATTAGATATGAGAAGAATTGAAAGGTAAACTCCGTTTGTTCAAATAGGTCTAATAACTGTCATTTAATTGAATCTTTTGTAATTTAATATAGTCTATAACGACGGGTAGTTTCTTGTCGTTTTATTCTTCTATGTGGATTCCAAGTGACGTTTATCTGGATGAAGTCCTAGATAGCGGATCTATTCGGCAGGGATTAATGGTACATTATTAATCGATACCGTCGCACAGGAATCTTAGGTTTACGACAAAGAGTAAAAGTTATTCGATGAAATTTGATTTGATTTATTTTGATCCTCCAAATTTGATACCATTCTTACAGATTTTTAATATGAGATTGCAGTTTTTGGGATGTAATGAAGGGATCATTATTTACTGATAACAAACATGTGTCATCAACGTATGTGGTGAGGACAATGATAGGATGAGTCGGGAAGTAAATAGGACTATATGTACAATATCAAAATAAATTATAGTTTTATTCAAGAACTAAAATTATTATTCGAGGAATCGTATTGTTCATGTTTCTGTTGTAACATATTATACTTACACCATGTTACCCTTATTACGCCTCTTCTTTGAACCCCTTATCTTGTTTACTTGATACTATTATAATAAAGTCTACATAGCATTACATTACTTCCAACCGCACGCATTAGAAACATAAAACAATAATTCCAGCTCAAAACCGCTTCAGGCATAGTCCTCAGTCATTATTCAGTGTTGAGTTGCATCGCCATTAGTCCAGTCGAATTATATTCTAGACATCTTACATGGTCCACTTATCTTCCTGATTGCGTTAATCTTCTATTATTTTTGTAACTATCATAACAATAGCTTAGGTACCCCTCTCTACTTTACGATAAACGCTCGGAATGGACTTTATTGTCATGGAGTAGAATTTATTTCACACAGTTGTGTCCACATCTATCGTCGCGTCAATAGATATATTTTATCAATAATTTCTTTTCAGATAACATCTTTAATTACATACTTAAATTCATTATAGTTTGTTATATTAAAAATGAAATTGAAAAATGTGCTGAATCTTCCTTTCATGTCAGCAATGAATCCCCTCCACTTCGCAACAGTTGTAATCCTATTAATATTGCTGAAGTTGATATTTAGTTAAATATGGTTTGACTTCACTCTTCGCCATCTCTTTATTGACTTCCAGCAGGCCTACGATCGTTTTGATAAGATGAAACTTCTGTATAATGTTAGCTCCCCAAGGAGCTAGTGCGTTTAGTTCTACATTGGGTACTGACAAGATTTATAGAGAGAAGGCTTTGCATATGGGAAAGAAAAGTTCTTAGGAAAATATATGGAACAATCTACTCTGAGAGAAAATAGGGTATAAGAACAAACAATAAATTTAAAGTATTGTATGACCAGCCATATATTATGAAGTTTTTAAAGTTGAAGTGGCTTGGTCATGTGGATTTTACAAGTGATTATCACCCAAGAAAACTGCTATATGAAAATGACGATGACTGATTCTAAATGCCGGATCAAAGCTAGGCACAGGAGTTTCCAGCCAATAATGGGCTTAAACAGCAATCCTCTTTAATCCTTCCATGTAGGGTTCAGTTTGAGGAATCAAGATCAATTCTAGGGGCACTATCTACAACAGATGCACGCAGATATTGGCATACGCATATAATGTCCACCTGTTTGTAAGGACGCTGCCTGCACTTGACGAAGCATTGGAAGAGTTAGAATGCGAAACTAATAAAAGAAGTCTCCAGATCAATGAGAGGAAGAGTTTATGAGGAGTGCTCAGAACTCTCCACCGTTGTTGCAACAAACCATTAAAACTAATAGTCATAACTTCCCAATGCGTTAAGCCTTTATATGGTCACCGAGACAAATTAACTCAGCAAAGAAATTTAGGCATGAAAAGCATTGGGGAATAGTTGCCTTTTGGGAGTTTTAAACTTTTAAAATATGAAAGATCTTTCCTTGAGTGCTAGTTTGATCATTTATAAGATTATTATACCCCAGTTGTAACCTACGGCAGCGAAACATGGGTCTTGACAAGATTTATGGAAAGAAGGCTATGTACATGGCAAAGAAAAGTTCTTATAAAAGTATAGGGACCAATCTACTTTGAGGGGGAGTAGAGTATTAGAATCAACGATAAATTAAAAGTATTGTATGGTCTGCCAGATATTGTGAAGTTTTTAAAAAGAAGGAAAGTTGAGGTGGTTGAGGTTGAGGTATTTTTATCTCCCAAGAAAACTTCTATATGAAAAGCCGGATGGTGCTCCAAGACGAGGGCTTCCTACAATATGGTTGAACAAGAAGATTTAAGGCAGTTGGTAGTCAGACGATGAGAAGCTGTTGCTGTCGATAGGTCAGCTAGGCAGACAATCTGTGATATGGCCATTGTCCTAAGAGGCAGTAGCACCGAATATATTAAATAATGATTGAATATTACTTTTTTTTTTTTTTTTTTTTTTTTTTTTTTTTTTTTTTTTTTTTTTTTTTTTTTTTTTTTTTTTTTTTTTTTTTTTTTTTTTTTTTTTACGCGAAACAGCCCTTAAGGACTACGTGACTACAATGTAGGTTCTTTATTTATTTTTAGTTCTTTTCTTTTTGCCCACTTTTGCTTGAGGATTTCACTAAACCTTTTTCTCCTTTCTTCTGTCCATCTCTTAGACGGAAATTTCTTTTTGTCCACCACAAGCACCGCGTTTTTCAGGAACTTTTTTAATTCGGCTCTATCTTCGCACATCTCTCGTGTAATCCCGAGTCTTTGTGCTTCAAATTTAATTTGGAATGTATAGCCCTGGTTAAATTTGTATCCCATAATTTTGCTAAAAATTTGTTTGTTCAATCTTTGTTCGTCCATCCTGTGCATATGTCCATAAAACCTGAGTCTTCTAACTCTCATCTCTGTCTCCAGATCAGGGATTTCACAGTAAATTTCTCTGTTGGATTTTAGCCTTTATCCTTCCGGTGTTATTTTGGGCCCGTGGATTCTCCTAAGAATCCTTCTTTCTTTTTTTAGCAGTTTCTCCAGAATGGGGAAGCACATGGTTTCTGTTCCGTAACTATTATTATATTATTATACAATTATATTATTACGAATACTATCTTATTAATAAGTCGACCACAGGTCAAGAAAATTTACTTTGACTCACAAATAGATTTTATTTCTTCAATCGATTAGTTTATGATTACTTTACTAACATGTTTACGATTAAAAATGTATCGGTACACATGTTCCGGCAACCATTCTCTACATGAATAATATAGTTTTATTTAATAATGAAAATATTTCTAGATATTACTTTTAGAGCAGGTTTTTTCTTACTTAATTGTAATTCAATATTTCTTCGGTATTTTGTTAATTGAGGTGAGTTGCTCCAAAAATGAATGTTTTTTTTTTAATTTTATCTTCATCAGAAAAGCCGATATTCCTACGTTCTCATACTCATTTTCTGATTCAGATTCTGAAATGAAATCCGTCAATATTTGTTCATCCATAGCCATTTCAAAACTGCTTCATAAAACTGGGTGTCAACTTGCAACCAGGCTGCCTGCGCCTTAGCTTGCGGCAAGCCTAATAGTCCGAGCAACGAAGACCAAAAAAGGCCGACTGGGGGACTTAATTCATGTAGAAGCCAATTTTGGCACAGTTGTAGGGGAAGGTGTCCTTAACAACATACTAAAAGTACTGGGGGGTGGGGGTGGAGCTAACGGAGGGGGGGGCGCTCTAAAGGTCGTTTTTTTTCAGTTTTTCGTTAATAACTCGAAGACTCTTGCCCCTAGCGAAAATGTGTTGATGTACTAAATTAATAACTATAAAATTCTTTACAAAAAAGGTGCTATACATTTTTTTGCTAACAGCAATGCTTAAGGAGATATGGAGCGAGAAAAATGAAAATTAAAAAAAAAAAAACCCTTTTTTATTGTTAAAAATGAAATGTTTATGGTTTATATAATTAATCTTTTAGCGCCCTTGGTTCCAAATATCAAAAACAGCTTACATATGTATGTATGTATGTATGTATGTATGTATGTATGTATGTATGTATATATATATATATATATATATATATTTTTTTTTAAGGCTTTTATAGACCTTGGAGATCCTTAGTTAATTAAATACATAATAAATAGTTAAAATAAAGAACATTAAACTAAGTGATACTTATCGAGCCAAGGAAGTATCAGAGCTGTTTGATTAAATAACTTGGATACCGTTACTTTTAGCACATTTTGTTTTCTATACATTATTAAAGATAAGAAATTTTGCAACAAATTTGGTTATATTTATCTTTTTGCTAAGATCAATAGTTATAGAACTGTGGAGGACGAAAAAATTGGCTAACTTGTGGTAAGTTGCACTTTTCC
Organism: Euschistus heros; assembly: GCA_003667255.2. Lineage (NCBI taxonomy): Eukaryota > Metazoa > Arthropoda > Insecta > Hemiptera > Pentatomidae > Euschistus > Euschistus heros. The sequence goes on from RCWM02000129.1 coordinate 421,293, forward strand.
GCGAAAACACGTTTGTCGGCACTTTTTTGACTATAACTCCAAAATTATTTGTTCGATTTGAATTTTTTTTTTTTTTTTATCTGAACGCTGATTAAATTTGCTTTCTGAACCTACAAATGTGAAATTTTGATCAAGTCTCGTAAAACACCCATGCCAACACGTTGAGAAACCCATACTATTGTGCAATTCTTTTATTTTTGGTTCATTTCTCACTACAACTCCAAAAATATTGGTCCGATCCCAAATTTCTTTTTTTCATCTCAAAGCTGGTTAAATTTCCTATTAGATTCTATAGATTTAAGTTTAACAAAGTTCCGTGAAATATCCATTCTACCTCGTTAAATTCCGTGTACTGTTGTGAAATCCTTATTTTTTCGGAACATTTCTCGTTATAACTCTAAAAATATTTATTCGATCCTGAATTTCGTTTTTAAATCTTAACGCTGATTAAATTTGCAATTAGATCCTATATATCAAATTTTGATTTAAGTCCATGAAACACCCACGCCAGCCCACTTAACATTTCAAAAATGTCAGGTTTTGCCAAAACATACACATTTAGTGTGCTAGCATGGGTATTACATGGAATATAATTAAAAGTCATAGATAGGAACTGATTGCTAATTTAAGTAGCTTTAAAATGAAATAAAGCAATTTGGAATCAGACATATTTTTTAGGAGTTATAGAGAAAATATGCCAAAAAAAACTAGAAATTTTTTTTTGCTAACAACTCGCTGTTGTTAGCGTGCTGGCAAGGGTATTACATGGCATTTTATCAAAATTTGATATATAGGACCTAATAGAAAATTTAGCCAGCTATGAGACGGAAAAAAGAAATTTGGAATCGGACAAATATTTTTAGAGTTATTACAAGAAATGTTCCGAAAAAATAAGGATTTTACAACAGTACGCGGTATTCAGCGAGGTGGAAAAGATATTTCATGGAACTTAATTAAAATGAAATATATAGTATCTGATGATAAATTTAACCAGCTTTAAGATGAAAAAAAGAAATTCGAGATTAAACAAACAGTTTCGGAGTTATAGACAAAAGAGTACCGACAAACGCGTTTTTGAGGAAAAGTGCGACTTACCGCAAGTTAGCCAATTTTTATTCCTTCACAGTTCTAAAACTATCGATTTGACAAAAAAAAACGAATAGAACCAAATTTATTGCAAATTTGCTTAGCTTTAATAATGTATATAACACAAAATTTGCTGAAAGTAACGGTTTCCGAGTTACTGGATCAAAGTGCTAAATACATACAATTTTCAACACTTTCCCCCCTCCCCTGCCCAAACCTGAAGATGTTTCAAAGAAATCTTTTAACCACATTTACAGCTAAGGTTGATGAACAATATGCAATAGTCAGATCTTTTTATTTTTGGTTCGATATCAAGGTTCGAATGCTAATTTCCCTGTACTATAATAAGCATATTTGGCTTAACAACAATAATTTTATTTTAGCAATAAGCTTTCAAATTATAATAATAAACTATTGATTTTTAGCAATAAACATTGCAATTTCAACAATATATATATATATATAAATTTTAACAATAAAAACGTGTTTTTTTTTTACATTTTCCATATTGCTCCCACTATATCTTCTTAAGCATTGATCCTAGAACCAAAATGTATAGAACTTTTTTTGTAAAAAATTTTATGTTAATTAATTTAGTATATAAACACATTTTCGCTAGAGGCAATAATTTTCGAGTTATTAACGAAAAACTGAAAAAAAAACGACCTTTAGAGCCCCCCCCACTCTTAGCTCCACCCCCACCCCCCAGTACTTTTAGTATGTTGTTAAGGACACCTCCCCCTACAACTGTGCCAAAATTGGCTTCTACATGAATTAAGTCCTCTGAAAATCCTTCGTTGCTTGGACTATAAGTGTATACATTGCCAGCATGGTGGGTTCGTATTACGGGTTAGCCTATCAAGAAAGCCGTGTAAGCAAGACGTAAGTTATCACTTTTCCCTCTGAGATTTCTCTCCATCGCTCTTTCGTTTTCTTTTAATGTAGATTCTATTTTATTTTCTTCTTAAATGTACTAAGCATTAATCTTTTACCATCCTAATTTGATTAATATAGGAAAAATATGTTATTAGTTTTGTGTTCCGAATTATAGACTTTCAATTTATTGTACATAAATAACATGATTAAGAATGTCTTGATTCTCGATTTGAATGATAGTTCAAAATTGGTTTTTAGGTACCGTTTGATACCTGATATAGGTCTAATCTGATATCTGGTTAAAAAAAAACCTGTACCGCTAACTCACGGAGGGGATTCAGTACTTGGTGAGGAAGAGTTGTTTCGGCCCAACAGTTATACATAGAGGCGATGTGGTCAGCAATCACGCTCAACCACCAGGTTTTTCACCCAACTAAGGGCACCCTCTTTATAGAGGCTGGGTTTGTCCTAGAAGGGTCACCTTTCAGCGGACGTCGAACTCGGAATGCCCCGGAGGTTAGTCTAGTGCTTTACCCACTGAGAAACACCGCTCCCTCAATCAGATATCTCAATCCATAATTTTCATTTCTCGATCCTTTAATGTTAAAAAATATTATAACCTTTAAAAAGATATTTGTTTTGTTCTAGGTCAACCCTTGTAAAGAATTTTAAATAACTCCCTTCAAAGAATGAGCGTTGCAAACACAAGTCATACGTCAGATTGTTCAAAATATGTATCCACTCTTGAAAAATGAAGAAAGAAATTTAAAATATCCCAATTATATCACAAATAACTGACCCATATGTTCCTGATTAAGCCCGAATAAGATACATATCCTTTCATTGTAAATTCCATAACCACTCAAATCCTTTAGCCTCCCAACTTGCCTCACACTCACCGATAATTCTCCGAGGCGTCTGAAAAGAATATGGCCAAGAGACCATCTAATGTAGAACTTTTATTGAAGTGCTAACAGTGAGTAGTTTTTTACGTGTTATTGACATGTCATAGTGATTATGTTCCTCAAATAAAAGCTATTTCTAAACAGAGATCTGTATCTAGAATCGAGAGTTGATTTCTTAGTGTCAGCACCAGTATCGGAAATCGAAAAATTTTGATAACAACGCATTTCTAATAATAATAATTCTGATAGATCAATAATATTTTGTCCCATTTATTCATTTTTTTTTTATCTTCTACTAACATCTTCCTAATCTAATAAATAATCAAAGGTAGGTTTGACACTTCACTAATATTTAATATTCATGAAGTATAAATTTCAATTCATCTATTAGGGAAATAAAATTTACAGCTTGTGGTTCAAGTAAATTTTCTTTACCAGCAGCCGACTTAATAATAATACTGTCATAAATCAAAATAAAATTCAATATCTAAATAGATATTGACTTCAAGAATATTAACAGGATTAGGAGCGTTGAGAAGTGGAAAGGATTCGTAGCAGATTGGTTGCTGTTGACATTAGCTGAAGATCCGTCTTGTGTAAGAGACAGTTGTTACAAGTCGATGTAGGGCTCTAAAGAAAACGGATTAAACTTACAGACCCTTTTACAAGTTAAATTATCCATCTGCACCTACAGAACCTATTACCGGCTCAATGCTGCCGACTGAATCGAAAGCTCAGTTCTATCAAAAGAAATAATTTAAGTTGGCTTTTAACCCTATTCTCTATCAGCGGATAAATGTGCATTCAAGCTTACGTTTAATAGGAATTTAAATCGACTTCTCCGAACCGTTTAACGTTTTGTTGTTATTTTTGTCTTCTTTTTTATTTGATGCAACAGTCAATCAGACACGTTTGTCAATTATATACAGAGACTTACAAAATTGATCAAATGGTTTCAGTAATATTAAAAATTTGTCTTAATCCGATATGTTGTTTGTACACCTATTTTAATGGGGTGTATCAAAATGAATGACCGTTTTTGAAAGAAATATTTGTATTATTATTTCTTTGATATAAAATACAATTAATACTCAAAGTATAGTCCATTGTTATCTACCGTCATTGCCCATAGCCAATTGCTCGATGCCACGCTGATTCCATTCCTTGGGATGGCTGTCAAAGAAATCTTGGACAGCATTTTCAACTTTCGCAAAATTATCAAAATTTTTCCCTTGAAGAAAATGGGCCATGGATCGAAACAAGTAGTAATCCGAACGTGCGAGGTCTGGACTATATGGTGGATGAGGCAGGAGTTCAAACCCATGAAGTTCTATAAACTTTTCTATGGTTCGACTGCTGATTGTTGAGGAGTAAGTTCGTGAGGGACCAGTCTATAGGTCTTTTTCACCTTCCCCATTGAGAGAAGATGGTGCCTAACAGTATCTTCCGGCACACCACACTCCATGTCAAGTTCGCGAGAGGACGGATTTGACTCAACAGCTTCCTTCATAACCTCATCAATATCCAATAATGGCCGCCCGGAGCCCTTCTTCCTTTCCAACGTCGTATCTCCACTTCTAAATTTTTCAAACCAACGCCGCGCAGTGCGCTCTTCAAGGACACTTTCCCCTTCATATTTAATAATTTCACGAGATGCTTCAACGGCTGTGAATTTTTTTTTCCAGTAATGTCTTAAAATTACTAGAATTTCGTAGGACACTGTCATGTTTCTTCTTTGAAATAAATAACTGAACTGGAGCTTTTTTTTTTTTTTAAGAAATCCAGTGTTAGAAACAAGCTTAGAGAATGCTTTAAAGGGATTATTAAGAATCGGTAAATAATGAATAGCATTAAGATATTTACAGACTTTCTAACTTTTTAAATTCTTTTAAAAATTTGATAAAACGGTCATTTTTTTTTATACGCCCTACTATTACTTTTTCGGTCAAAAAAAGTTGATAATGTCGTTCAAATATAACGGAAGCTTAGACCGTTTGATAATATCAACATCAGCGCTGAAAGAGTGCGCCATGTCATGTGACAAGCTGGTTTGCGAGAAAGTGCAAAAGTTAACAAGCCATTTCTAACAGATAGGCATTAAAAAACTAAAAAACAATCAAATAAAACGATGTTGCTACAATATTTTTATGGAATGTACATTCATGCTTTAAATACGAAAAACATAAGCATTAGGAACTTTTAAAACTTGAAAAAAATTAATTCATTTATATATACATATTCGCCATTGTTTCCAAATAACAGTAGATGTTACTGATACCGATAATTTAATGTTTCCACGGCAATTTTTTTTTTTTTTTTCATTTATTGATATTTAGAACTGTACAAAATAATATACAACAATTAAATGTGTTGACAGTGAATACAATGGCATGTACATCACTTGTGAAGAACTAATCACTAGAAGCACTTCAATAAAATTTACACTAAAAGGTCTCTAGGCCATCTCCTTTTCAGACACCTCGGATGATTATCAGGGATGGAGGAGGAAGCAAGTTGGGAGACTAGTAGATTAGAGTGGTTATGGAGCTTACTATGGAAGGATAGGTATCTGGTTTGGGCTAAATCAGAAACATATGGAACATTAAGATCTTTATGGATAAGTTTATTGGTCACAAAGTAAGGAGCATTGAGGATTTTTCGAAGGATTTTAGATTGTAAGGATTGGATACGAGATGAATTGGATGGTTTAGTAGAGCCCTAAAGCTCAACTCCGTACGTCCAAATAGGTCTAATCACAGTCATGTAAATGAGTCTTTTGTAATTAATTGGGAGCTTTGAACGTTTGTATAGTAAATGTTGAAGTAGTCTCTAACGACGGGCAGTTTCTTGTCGTTTTAGTGTTGTATGTTGATTCCAAGTTAGACGTTTGTCCAAGTGGGGTCCTAGGTAGCGGATCTGTTCAACAGAGATTAGTGGAATATCATTAAAAAAAAAAAAAAAAATTAAAATTCGTTTGAAGTATTCTGTCTCTTTTATAAGGATAATAAGCAATTAATTATATATCCTAAACTAGTTTTATTAATCAAAAACATTCGCAATCATATGGCTTTTCTCTTAAATATATTTCGTAGCCAATAAAATTTTTCAACTTGAATGTAATGTGCAAAACTTGCTTCCTATTCCATTCCTGGCGATACCCTGAGGCGTCTGGAAAGAAGATGGACTCGGGATCTTATAAATATTTCAATGGTGTACTACCAATGGGTAGTTCCTCTAAAAGTTTTAAGCATTTCATTATTTTTGATTTTAAATTGCTTATATACTAGATGTATTTGTAATATAGTTGTTAATTTCTATTAATAAAAGAATAACACTTAAATGTTACGTCAATCCTTATAAAATTATTTCTTATTAATCAGAATATTTGAAGTACTATCATATAATGTGTTGCCACCCTACAGCTCATCCATACTGAAACATCGCCCATATGATTGTGGATGTTTTTGATTAATAAAACTAGTTTGGGAGATACCATTGCTCATTATCCTTATAAATATCTTGATCTCCATATTATAATTAATACACATTCTATCACTTATTGTAATCCGTTTCTCACCCAATTAAGAAAAAATACATAAAAAAAAATCCTTAGAAAACAGAAAAAGAAACTAAATATTTTTCATAATTTTTTTACCTGGTGCAGTCCCCAGCCACAATCCACCAGTTATACTGAATTTGTTCATTTTTAACAGCGGAATACGTTCAGCTATAAAGTTTATAATTGAACGTTTCCGCGAGACATAAAATACCTATTGCTGATTATCCTTGGATTTAGTTTATGCGCGTACAACTCAGTTTCGGGAATAATCTAGATTTTACTGTGCTATTTGTTGTTACCAATATTCAACAATAAACAATGAAAATATTTTAGTAATTTAAAGACCAATATTTTACGGGTCTGGGCCAAATACTAATAGATCGCTTGGAAATTCAGAATCATTCTTGTCTTTTTGCTCCATACTTCCAGAAATATTTTCGATTTGATTGTTAAATTAGTTTTGCAATGTGAATGCGCGAGGGCAGGTCTACAGAAGTTCTCGACACAGAGGTCCTTCACCGACTGCTAACTTTTGACAACTTCGTTAAAAAAAAAACTCCGAAACCCGTTTCCCCCCTCCAATCCTGAGAAGCATTTGAAATTTTGACATGTCAGTATCGGTATATTGGTATTAAAACACATGTTAATTCGCAATACATTATTGAGGTTGAATAGATTATGGTGTTAAGTAGTAATAGAGTAATTCTTCATATCTGCGGTAATATGTGAATAGATAATTTATCTATACCGACACGTATTAGATCTATTACGAGAATGATAACTGATAAAGATATTGTTAGTTGTTATTAATTTGTAATAACTTCAACCAATAACGAATTTCAAGCAACTGGTGAAAGAAATATAGGGAAGGAAGGGCGAATATAAACATTTTGGCAAAAAATTAATATTCAGTACTTTCTGAATTGTTGTCCCTAGACCAAATATGGTCAGCAATCAAGCTCAACTACCAGGATTTCCCTTAAGATAAGAGTACTCACTTTATCAAGAGGTTGAGTGTGCCCCAGAATGGTAACAAAATAGCACTTACAAATTATCATGTACAGTAAATCGTCAAAAATACGAACGCCTCGTGAGGATGTCTTTGAATACATATTTATATCACTACAGTAAATGTATTAGTAATAATGATTGAAGTAACTGACACAACTAAAATTAAATAAAAATCCTGTTAAATATTGGATTATTATTATTTTTTTATTATTATTCCCTCACTCCTAATGACTAATCACATCATATATGTATATTTTTTACACCATGAAAAAAAAATGTTAAAACTAAACTAGAGTAAATTTGATATAATTTGGGCAGAAAATGATTTCTGTAGCTTAAACAGGGATTAAGAGAACGGCTTTCAAATTTTTGGTACTTGAAATGAAATGAAAAATAATCTTTATTCTGGTGCACCTTGTCCCCTAAGAATAATATAAAAGTACAATCAAAAGGTAATATTGTCTAGCTGCGTATATATCAGGCAGCAACTTATATAGAATGTAAATTATATACATATAATTATATAAGGTGAAATTTTAGGTTTAAAAACTTCGGGTTTATATGAGAAAGACAAAATAAATAAATAACAAAATAAAAAGAAAAAAGAAAAGAAAAGAAAAAGAAATATTCTAACAATAATATATTATTACATAATTTCGGAAAATTGATAATTGTGGAGGTAGACGCATAGATTACGTTTAAATGAAGTGAGAGAAGGAGCATTGCGAATCGAAATGGGTATGGAATTCCAAAATAAAGATGCACGATTAATAAAGGATTTTTTAAAGGAAGCAGTTCGATGAGAAGGGATATACAAATCTATAGGCTGAGAGCTGGTGTTCAAAAGATTAATGGAAAAACGAAGGGCAGGGATGTCGTAAATGTAGGAATAGGAAGAAAACTTTATTCTGGGACAAAGTCCCTTAAGAATAACTTCAAATAATACAAAGTAAGATCATAACTGGCCGAGAGGCTGTTAAAAATAAAACAACATAGGTAAAATTCAATACAAATACGTATGAAAAAAAAATACAAAGAAAAACTATTAATAAAAAGAGAGTGAAAAAATAAATATACAAAATAGAGGTTAATATTGTAAACAAAATCGCAGAAGATAAAGAAAAAAACCAAACAGAAACTTAAAGAAAAATAAAAGATAGAAAATCAAAAATTATCATTACAAGAAATCAAAACATTATCATAGTCAAACTATAATTTTTGCTAATGTTTTATGTCTGACGGTCTTAGTAATTAAATTAGACGATTACATACAAAGTACATACATCCTTATAATTAGAGAACGTCGGGTTGGAGGGAAAGAAGATGGTGAAAGAGTAGTGTTTTGAATTTTCCAAGGGAAGAAGCATTGCGGATACCGTGGGGGGGGGGGGGAGGGAATTCCAAAGAGTAGAGGATCGGACAAGGAAGGAACGTTGGAATGCAGTACTTCTGTGGGATGGAGTATAGAGATCGGGAAGACGAGATCTTGTATGCAGTGATTTGATAGCAGACTTGAATTTCTGGTTACTGTAAATAGAGGGAGGGTGACGGGTGTTGATAACTTGGAATAGGTAGGTGCCTAGGAAGTAAGGAGGGAAAAAGCCAATTTTTGTATTTTAGGTTTTAGGAGGCGAAAAGCCAATGTACGAAGATTTTTTGAACTTTAAGGATTGGAATAAAAAGGATCCAAGGAAGTACTGTCGCCGAAAACTTGGATAAAGCCACCTTAACTCAGAATACCAGCAAGTGATGTGAGAACGCCTGGGGATCCCAAAAATGAATCATATAAAGGAGTTCATTAATCGTTTCAGCTTCATTTCAAGCTCGCCAGACAGTCCTCCGTATACTAAGCATCTAAAATCGAGGTGGGAAAGGATAAGGGAGGATACTAACAATTGACGGGTATTGCGAGGGAAAGATTCACGGAAACTTAGGAGCTGTTTGAGGATGGAGACGGTTTTTCGAGTAATGTGGGAAATATGGTTATTCCAATACAAATGTTGATCGAGTACTACTCCGAGGTTTTTGACAGAGTTTGTGAACTGAATAGGAACATTATTGAGATAAAGAAGTGGATAACAGGAAAGGGAATTAAGGGAGGGTTTCGATCCAATTAGCATTGCCCTAGTTTTTTCTGGGTTTAGTCTAACTTATTCTCAACTGCCCATTGGTTACTGCTATAAATGTCATCTTCATTCTTACGAGTTTCCTAAAAAATCTCCCAAAAGAAGTCGTGGAAATTAAGAATTTTTAGTTGTTTTGATTCTATATATACTTCGTAAACAACGAACTCCTGTACTGTATTCCAGAACTGTATTTTTAATTATGGGTCTAAACGGAATTTTTAGGTTATGTTCGCAAATCCGAATAAATCGGTAATTCGAACCACCTATGGTCCCAATTGGTTCGGATTTTTGACACTCTACTGTATATTGAATATTATAAAATTAATACGGTAAACTGTAAGATACATTTTATGCATGAGATTGTCTGGGATGCAGTCAGGAGTAAAGAAACACACATCCAAGTTAAAAAATAATAATAATTTAATGGATTGTCGACGTTGATAAAATATAACCGAAGAAGTAATTCGTATATAACATCAGATTTAAAACCAATGAATAATGAAAATGTTTGTAGATATTTACAAATAATGTTTTATTCCTTTGAAATTATTGTGAACCAGGTTTTTAAATAGTTTTCATTATTATTTTTCTTAATAAATCTAGCTTGTAATGTATGTACAGTCTCTTGTTTCCATATACCATTGCAGACACCTATAGGTGACACCATTTTGTGGTCTGTATAGTTAGAAAGTGTTAGAGTCGAGTGCTTGAGGTTAGATCTTGTGAAGTTTCACTCCCCACCAGTCTCAGAAGTCTACCAACTTTCGCAATATGAGTTTTCCTACTGATTGCAGTATACTACACAATGCTCTTAAACGATTCTGATGCTCCAAAATAATGTGCGCTAAGCCAACCGGTACTATATTTGTCATTTTATTCATTTATATTTTATTTTAGATTTCAGTTAATTTTTATTTATTATTTCTCAATATTGCATTTGGGTGTGTACTTATGGAGAAACGTATATATGTATATATATGTATATATATATATATATATATATATATATATATATATATATATATATATATATATATATATATATCGTTTGACCAAGCATAACCAAAAAGACTGCTTTTTAGTCCCTTAAATTCCTATCTCCTACATACTTCCTTATTATCCATTTTATCATTATCCATCCCAGGTCTGATCCTTTACATGCATATAGCTGACATTCATACTCCAGCCTAGCACTGTGATATTATTATATAATGATCCATCACTCTAATCTCATATCGAAAACCGTCTAGAATTGTGTTATTATTTATATATAAACAATTAAATTTAGCCCTGGAAAACATCATAAGTAGAGCGTAAAATAATTAGGAAAATTATTGGTCCATTAAAGACTGAAGATGGCTGCAGACTTTAACGTAACAAAACCATAGAGAAGCTTTCAAACATCAAAGAGGACATCAGGAAACGCAGACTCTCTAAGGACACATACGCAGACTACTCGAACACTGACTGACTCATAAGATCCTGAATGCTACAATAAACCTCAAAACAATGGCATTGAGCACACAAATAAAGAAAGGCCTGGAAAATGCTAAAACAAACCCAGGAGAAGCTCTAGACAGAAATTCATGCGAAGGAAATGTGAAAGCGTTGGAAGTACAACCAGAGAACAGTTTTAAGTATACTGAAAGAAATTGGTCGGAAGATAGGAAAAAAGAAAATGGAGAGAGAATGAAGATCATTTGGGCGCTTCGTAAGGAGGCAAAAACCACAAGAGTTTCACGTGATCTATCTTAGGTCAAAATCGTGCCTAATAATAATTATAATAATAACAATTAAATTCATTGTTTAATTGGATTCAACTTGCACCATCAGCTAAAATGTTTCTCTCTTTTGATCTTGATTTCTTATCTTGTATTTTATTACAATAAACATAATGTGCATATCGAATTTCTGATGTTTTAAATTTTATTGTTATATATTTCATTTACCTTTTTTTTTTTTTTTTTTCTTTTTTTTTTTTTTATAGGAGTTTTCCACTAATGTGGTTTTCCTTCCCCTAAATATCCCTCAGGATCCTTCTCCAACCTTCCCTGTCCAAGGCCTGTTCCTCTGTTATGCCATGTCCCATCAGGCTTTCTTCAACTCCGTCTCTCCACCTCACTCTGGGTCTTCCGCTTCTCCGTCTTCCATCCACTTCCATGTCCATTATCTTCTTCGGTAATCTTCCTGGAGGCATTCTTCTCACATGCCCGAACCAGCTGAGTCTTTTTTCCTCAATGGTCGATAGGATATTCCTATTTATCCCCATCATTTCTCGGATATCTTCGTTTCTAATTCTTTCTCGTCTGGATTTCCTCGCTGCTCTTCTCCAGAAGTCCATCTCAGCTGCTAGTAGTCTATTCCGTTGCCTTACATTGATTACCCATGTCTCAGATGCATACCTACTTTAAAAAAAAAAAATGTTTTTCTTTATGATTCTTTAAATATATATTCTATAAACCCACAATTTGTTTTATATATATAAAAAAAAACATAAATAAATAACTGATTTAACACGGTTTCTAAGTCTTGTCCATAACTCTTTTTAGCCATTAGATCCAATGTAATATGAACATAATTTCTGAAATATTTATTTATTTTTTTTAAATATTTGTAGAATCATCCTGACTTTTTTCTTATAAATGTTCGCCGATTCGGTTCCTCAATAATAGATTATCCAACCCTCGCCATTATTCACGACTAAAGTGCTTGTCAAAGTCTTAAATGGTTCCTCGAAAATTAATGAGGAAAATAATGAGGTGACTCCGGTTCCGAAAGAACCTTCCCTTAAAAAATAAAACTAGAAAAATAAATAAAAGTTTAAGTGGGATTCTCCGCTGTAAAAAGTGAGAAAAAAAATCAAGAAATAAGTATTCCACAAATTATAGATATATAGATGATTAGATAAATAGTTATTAGCATTTATAATATTAGTATAGTGATAGCAATATTATGATCTAAAAAATATTAATTTATAAAAAAAAATGTTTTTATTATATTATATATTATTGGACTCCCTGGACATTATCCACTTCCACATACATGATACATAGGATAGACTTTGGTAATTATATATGTGTACCAATTTATTTTATTTTTTAATTCTATGAGCAAATATGTATATGAGTATGTATTGTAAAGAAAGTAAGATTGTGTTTTTACTTATAATTTAATTTAGTTTTAGTTTTTATTATTACTCCTATTTATGTATTATGTTTTTGTTTTTTTTTATTTTAATATTTCATCTTATTAATATGTATATTGTATACTTTATTTTTTTTATAATATAATGCTATAAAATAGCATGTTATTTTCTGTAATCTTTTTATTTATTTTATTTTATACATGTACTTTTTTATTTTTATTAATTCTTTTTTTTTCATTGTACATAATGTGTGAATGTAATCATATGCCATCTATATTACATATTGGCGAAATTTGTGGCAGATTGTAATAATTACTCACTAAGGTTTAAAAAAAAATTGTACAAAGAGGGAAAGGGAAGAGAAAAAATAATATAAAAAATAAGAAAAAAAAAACGAAAAAAATGTAAATATTATGAGGGAAATAAAATAAAAAAGGAGAAATTAAATTAAATAAATAGGGGGGAAAAGTAAGAGAGGAAAAAAAAATATATTAGTTTATCTAGTATCTTGTATTATATATCATATCTTAGAATTAAAACCAAATTATAAATATCATGAATTATTGTCATATTATAATAGTTTTATCTTTAGTTCTATTAGAATACTGTGTATAAAATTGGGCAGGAGTATGTTTTTTATATCAATGAAACATATGTTGTAGAGCTTAAGAATGTAGCATTGGTCATGAAACATTGTTATAACAGTTTGAACAGTAATAAAATTAAAATAAAATATTTTTTGCATAAATGAATATTTTTCAGGAGATAATATTGCTATCATTATCCGGCTATCATTGATCTTCTTATCAATTAGAATATTTATATATATATATATATATATATATATATATATATATATATATATATATATATATATATATATATATATATATAACATATTCGTATAAAATTTAAAATACAATGCCTTCAAATAAAACCTTCCACACAATTTAAAATAAAATTACCCTCGTATTCCCAGTTTACTTCTTACATTCACTTTATTATCCCACGCCTACTCTCCTTTATTAGCCTTTATTCTTTCCCACCTTTATGTCATGAGGAAATGAAGTTAAACTCATTTCTTTTCTTACAGCATTTATTGTTTGCGTATTTACTTCGTTGGTGTATGTCGATTTTTATTCGGCAATAGCTCTGCGTCAATTGATTTTATTCATATAAACAATTTCTGGCATTATAAAAACACTTGCTGAGTGAGAAGGAATTTCAAATTATGCTTGACCTTTACCCATATGTAAATAATCAATCGAAAAGCTACACAATATTCTTTCTTAACAAACGCCTAAAAGAAAGGGAAATAAAACTACTTCGAATATAAATGTTGTTTAATTTCAAAAAGCACAAAAATTGACAGAAAACATGTTGTTTTTGTACAATAATCCAGCTGAAATTTCAATTCACAAATATATACATTCAAATATAAATTTAGGTGATGTTAATTTAGGCTTAATATCCGTATTTAACTTACAGGAAATTACATTTTGATGTAATTAAACAGAAAACTTATATTTGTTTCTTTTTATGGGTATTATGGGTAATTGCATAACTAATATACTGTTTAAGTTGTATGGAATAAAAAAATAAATTAAATTTTTAAAAAAATTTTCCGACTTCTCCAACATCTACTTGACTAGTATTCAAAGCTCCCAATAAATTACAAAAGATTTATCTACATGACATGTTGACCTTTAGGATCCACTAAACCTTCCAATCCTTACAATCGAAAATCTTTCGTAAAATTCTCAATGCTCCTTATTAAATTACAAATAAACGTATCCATAAAGATCTTAATTTTCCATATATATTTTCCATACCTTTTAGGCTTATATAAACACTATATTAAATAGTCTTAATAGATAATAATAAGATCAACAATAACACAAGTTGAACATCGCTCAGCAGTATGGCTAGAAACATGTGAGAATGGATAATTTGAAGGTAATCACTAGAGACCGGATTTTTGTGCAGTAAAAAATCAAAAAATGTGCAGTAAAAAACTCAAAACATGCAAAATCGTGCAGTTAAAAACTCAAAATATGCAAAATCGTGCAATAAAAAGCTCAAAACGTGAATTTAAAAACTTAATACATGCAGCAATCCATTTATTTACACAAATATGCAAAATTTAACCAGCCTTGAATAAACGTAAAGACATTTCGAAAAACGTTTCGTTTTAGTGTTAATTCAATCTGAAATACTTTAAAATTTGAGAAAAAAAAAAGAGATGATGAAAAAAATTTTTAATTAAAAGAAATATAAATTATCTTTATTAAAATTTCCTTTTACGTAAAGACAAAATATAATTAAATGTTTTTGAAAAATAAAATTAGTTTTTAAGTTTCGTGAAAATGTACGACATTATAAATTTCAAAATATTCCTCAGTAAAATTATGCTGCCTGTCACTTAATAAAATGTTCTTTAGCAATGAAAAGGAACGTTCTACATCTATGGACGTAGCATGCGATTGTGGAGGGATCCAGATTATCACCTTCTATTTCCTTTCCGTTGATACAATAATTTAATTTTTTTTAACGAATGTAGCCGTAGTTTTTCTCAAGGATTTACTGAAAAAAAAACATCTTCTCTTTTCATTTTCAATTCGTTTTAAGCTTTCTTCGGGAGTTTCAAACAGATATCAGCTCTGAATATTCATTGGTCCATTGTTTCAATTTTGTAGAAACACTCGCGGACGTTTTTGGCATTTTCAAAGTTGATAGTTTAAAATCTTGTCAACAACTAACCCTTTGTGCTAAATCAAACTACGTCGGTCCTCAATGTTTGCCTAAATCCTCAAAGCTCCTAATTCAATACGATCATTTAAAAGTAGTAGGTCCCAAATACATTTGATTTAAGCTACTTTTTACTTTCAAATTAAAACTAATTAACCTTTTTAATATAAATAATTGTTATAAATGTTGCCTAATAATCGTAAGTAAAATTTTCAAAAAATAAATGGTCAAGTGAATAAAATTAGATGAATTTGGTTCAATTGTGCAATTTCGTGCAGTAAAACCCGAATTCGTGCAATTAAGCTCAAAAGTCAAATTTGTGCAATTTCGTGCAAAATAAAATTTAAGAATAAGAATCCTTAGGTTATAAATGAGATAACTACTTGGGTTAGAGAGCGCTAAATCAAAGCGAACTAAATGTGCAATAACACAGAAATCCGGTATCTAGTAATCACTCATTAGGAGGTAAATGACGTATGACACAATTGTAAAAATTAAAAAAAAAAAAAAAAAAATATATATATATATATATATATATATATATATATATATATATATATATATATATTAGAAGCCTGAAGATGGAGCATGTTTCCGAAACATGTAGTTACAAATGAAAATAAATAGGAGTTATGCCAAAGAAGTATATTAAAGATATTTTTTTAGTAAACTCCATACCCACTACGAATCCACTAGACTCCCAACTTGCTTCCCACTCAATTCCCGATAATCCTCCAAGACGTCTGAAAAGAAAACTTTGTTTAAAGTGCTACTAGTAGCTGGTTCTTTACAAGTTTTTTACAATCCATTGCAATAATTTCCTCAAATTTACTTGTTGTATATATGTACAAAGTTGTAAATACAAAGAAAGAAGAAAAGAAAAAAGAAATTGGATGAAAAATTTTGTTAGTTTTTCAGTCTAGTATAACTGTGGATAACTCAATAATCAAATAATAAGCCCGCAGATAATCGGTAATTCCTAGTATATATCTTAGGAATTGTATGGTCAGAAAAACATAATAGAAAAAAATAGCAGTAATAAGTTATTATTTTAATTTACAATTTAAAATGTCAAGTTGAAACTAATTAGAGAAACGATTTCAATTTTTATTTTTATTTTTTTTAAGTTTCTTTTTTTTTACTGACAGAAGCATTCACTGTAACAAAGATAACAAGCAATTATGAGTTTTAAGAAATGTGTTTGTGCCAAGAAAGGACCTAATTAGAGCAAGGCTCTGTGCACGCGTCAGTCCTAAGTGTCCACAACTTACTTTGTATTACTTTTTTAATAGACTTCTGTGAAGTGTTCATAGAAAAAGAATCTATGTTATAAAATGAATAACCAGTTGAATCTCAAATGGAAAAGATAGAAGTAATTTAATGCTGGAACGGACTAGTTTCGAAGTCGGGTGAAACTAAATCAAAAATAAAGAAAAATGCTGCAGAATTTACCTTTCTATCCCAATCAGTTGCAGCTGCACGATAATTCAAAGAGTTTTTATAGGAAACCACGTTTTTTACGATAAAACTTGTAATATCTCCACGTTGTTTAAATATATTTCAAATTTTTATCACATTTTCGGATTTATCATCAAATTTCCTATAAGAGGAGAATACATGTATCCTTGAATTTTACAAACTTAGGTCTTAAAGAACAGCTTGATCTTCACCTTATTTAGGTATCTGTATTGCTGTCGAATAGTGTTGAAAAATCATAGTTTACCCAACAAATTGAATGATGAGAATTACTAAGATTTATTACAAAATATCATACCACAACTTCATCCAACTGAAGTTTGGCAAAATATAATTTTCTTACTCCATGGTGTCCCTCCACATTATTCGAAAGCAATACAAAAATAAACCAACGATGTACATGAATTGGTAAAAATGCCTTCCCCAGTAAAAACAGACTCATCTGTCCATATAATTCACGTCAAAAAATGGTATCCTTCAACGTCATCTGCATTCAGAAGCTAACAGAAAAATTGAGGTTTATGTTCATTATCATTGCGTTTAAAAACCTTACATTGAAAATCTATTAAAATAAATACTAAACAATAATAAGAAATAAATAAATGTAACAACATAAAACCCTTTCATCTGGTGTCGATTTATTGACAGTTTTCCTTTATTTTCTATTAAACAATTTTTTTCTTTACTTTTTATTATGTTTAAAGTTCATATTTCCATTAAACGATTATCATAATGTCTTATTTACACAAGTAATTTGTATGCCAAATGAGAACATCATGTTTTTCCGGTTTTAAAAGTAAATATCTCCATGAAATAGAAATGAAATCAATTCAGATAATTAATTTTATCATGCCATATGAAAGCTGGTTAAATTTTTGTGAGATTTGCTGTTTTGTGGATAGTTTTTTTTTAAAAACGGTGAACGTTGAAGTATTAGTAGACATTTTAACTTTCCTAAGTAAGGTGTAAGATTGTACTTTCCTAAGTAAGGTGTAAGATTGTAAAAATCAAGGTTTCAATGTACTCTGCTCTTGTAGGAAATTTGATGCTAAATCCGAAAAAGTGATCAAAATTTGAAAAATATTTAAGTAATGTGAAGATTTTACAGCTTTTATGGTAAAAACGTGGTTTCCTGTAAAAAAGGCTTTGAATTACCGTATAGCTGCAACGGATTGGAATAGAAAGGTAAGGTCTGCGGCACTTTTCTTCATTTTAAATCTAGTAACATCCATTTTTTTTTACACTAAGACGTACTTACCCTGTATAATAAATAAATAAAAAGCTTGTCGTTTTATTTCGATGCCGACACGACCAACCTCTGACTAAACGCCTCCCTCTAACCATCCCCACCGAAACCCAATTCTTAAGATCAGTCCTGACGCAATCCTCCAATCTAAGTCTTGGTCCAACCTTCGGACGTATTTACTCAACGACTGATTTCTTTCCCTGACTTTCTTCGGATGTCGGTCCAGTGATGTGTTGGTACCAAAATAAATTAATTCTTCTTAGAGTTCCTTGGTTGAAATTTTCAGTTCGGCTACTTAATCCTGAAACACAGGCGTTATCACATCACTTGCTGGTATTCCGAGTTGAGGTGGTTTTATCCAAGTTTTCGGCAATAATACTTCCTTGGTTCCTTTCTATTCCAATCCCGTACATTTACGACATCCTTGCCCTTCTTTTTTCCATTAATCTTTTGAACACCAGATCTCAGCCTATAAATTTGTATATCCCTTCTCATCGAACTGCTTCCTTTGAAAAATCCTTCATTAATCGTACAGCTTTATTCTGGAATTCCATACCTATTTCGATCCACAATGCTCCTTCTCTCACTTCCTTTAAACATAATTTATTCATCTACCTCCTCAATTATCAATCTTCCGAAATTATGTAATAATATTTTAGTGTTAGAATATTTCTTTTTATTTTATTTTTTATTTTTATTTTATTTTAATTTTGTTATTTACTTTTTTTGTTTTTCTTATATAAACCCAGAGACTTGTTTTTAAATCTAAAATTTCACCTTATATATTTATATGTATATAATTTACATTCTATATAAGTTGCTGGCTGATATGTACGCAGCCAGACAATAATAACTTTTTATTGTACTTTTGTATTATTCTTAGGGGACAAGGTGTTCCAGAATAAAGATCATTTTTCATTTTTATTTTATTTAAAAACCTGTATAACAAGAAATATTCTCCAATCAATTTCTGATAAGGATCTGTCTTCAAAGATTCAATCCGAACAACACCAACAGAATGGGCTGCAAGTTATTTTGGGAAAAAAAAAAAAAAAAAAAAAAAAAAAAAAAAAAAAAAAAAACTATTATAGAAAAGAAATATATAAAAGACCATCCATGTAAAAAAAAAAAAAAATCTCATAGGTAAACAATATTAATTAAGTGAGTTAGAATTAAAGTTCGTAGGTATTCGTAAATACCTGATTCAAAATTACACCATTATGGCGTTTTATTTTTAATTTTCAATACAAACACCCCTTACCGAAAAAAATTTACAAGTGATATCTTCTCATAATTAAACAAAAAATAAAAAACGTTGACCTTTTCCCGCTTTAGGGAAAGTAACTTGATAATTATTAAATTTTCAACTTTTCGAATAAATTAAAAATATATTTAAGAAAAAGCAGCCTGGAAAAGAAAAATAATTAAGTTTTTTTTCAGTTAAAACATTTCATATTTCTTATCAGTGAAAGAGTTTTGAGGACTGGATCTTTCTTCAGTCTCATAACTTCTATTGTCGCTTTCCGCTCTAAATTTAGCAATGTTTCTATTTACAAATTAAATAACAACAATGAGTTGGTCTTTTTCATCATCAAACAAATTAGTTCATCAGGAAGGTTCTTTATAAACACTCCTCCTGATAAAGTAGAATAAAAAATCTCAGTTCCTTTAGAAACTTATGTTTAATTCAATATTATAATTGTTCTATCATGTTCCATTATTATTGTTTAAATTGTACATAAAATTAAGTACACAATTCTTTTCTTATTTTCTATTTTTTATCTAATCATTAAATTTTACAATGGTATAGAAACAAAATTTCGTTTTTCTAAGAGGCTGGGGATCGTGGATATGTCAATCAATAATTTACTGATTGTGAGTTTCCTAATACATTTTAAAATTAAAACGATCAAATTACCTAAATTTATAACTGAATTAAATTAATAATTAATGATTTTTGGAAATGAAAAAGTTGAGAGAGAATAGCTTTGGGGCTCAACAATCCAAAATCCTTCGAAAAATCTTAAATTTTACATTTCATCTATCCTCGGAAGATTATAATTGAAGAGATGGGTATTTAAATATAATATAATATAAATGGTATTTAAAAAATCTTATAGAAATCGGTAATGAATTCCAAAATGAGGATTCACGTATGATTAAAGGTCTTTTGAAGGAAGGTATTTAAATAAGAATAAAACGACAAGAAACTGCCCGTCGTTTCAGACAAGTTCAACATTTACTAGACAAACGTTCAAAGCTCCCAATTAATTACAAAAGACTCATATACATGACTGTGACCTGTTTTTTACGTCTATTAGACCTGTTTGGATGTACGGAGTTGAGCTCTGGGGCTCCACTAAACCATCCAATTCATCTCGTATTCAATCCTTACAATCCAAAATCCTTCGTAAAATCCTCAATGCTCCTTACTTTGTCACCAATGAACTTATCCATAAAGACCTTAATGTTCCATATATTGCTGATTTAGCACAAACCAGATACCTATCCTTTCATAGTAAACTCCATAACCACACAAGTTTCTCAACTTGCTTCTTATTCTATTCCTGATAACCCTCCGAGGCGTCTGAAAAAAAGATGGCCTAGAGACCTTCTATTTTAAAATTTTTTTTGAGGACTACTGATGAGTAGTTCTTTTCAAGTTTCGCATGTTATTGTAATCATAATCAACTCATTTACTATATTTATATATTTTGTACAGTTGTAAATATCAAAAAATCGATAAAAAAAAAAAAAAAAAAGACTTTTTTAATTCAAACCAATAGCTCCTAAATGCTAGGTCCTATCGACAATTGTTAAACAACAAAAATGTTCTCCACTTAATTTCTGAAACTGGTGGAAAATTTACGTTCCGTACAACATTAACACAGTGTGAAAAAAACGTTACAAATCTATAAGGGGTGAAAAAAAAGTTACGTGACGTTTTTCATTTAAACCAATATACTTCCTAAACAGTAAGTCCTAGTCACAAATTCTGATGTGGAAACCATCGGAAAATTTTTAATCCGATGAACGCAAACAGAGCGTGTCTAATAAGCCCTAACACTAAAATTTATCTATTTATTGAAATTTATAACTATATACGAAAGAAAATTCATATAGTTAATGTGATCACACCGTTCGTAATATTAATTCCTTGTGAAGCAACTACACACAGGAAGGAAATCAATAAAACTTCTATATGAGAAGTTTACAAGGCTATCTTCTTGTCAGAAGCCTCAGTGGGTTGTCGGGAATAGAGTGGGGAGCAATTTGAGTGACTTGAATGGTTATGACGTTTACTATGAGAGGATAGGTATCTGGTTTGGGCTAAAACACCTAGAGTCTTGTAATAAATAATAAATCCTGTGACAAACATTAATGATTTTTTAAATAATTTCGGATTGCAAGGACTTGTTATTATCCGGCATCTATGAACGTTTGTCAAGTCAAAATTCAAAATTAATACCCCAATAGGTTAAGATATTACAAATGTATATTAATACATTAGTAATTTCTTTCCAAATGAAAAGATAAAATAAACCATATTTTCTTTTATAAATACGATTCCTTATTTAGTATTTTATTCAGAATTATGTACAAATTTTTCAGGAGGACAGGATGAGGTAGGTTTTGAATCAGGGTAATAGCACATAGCTCTCCAGTTATGATCTCACTCTTTAAGGGCAGCAATATGTGACTAGAATGTCTGGGGTGCATCAAATGGATCATCATTGGCTGATAACACGCTGGTGTCGTCAGTATAGGTTGTGAGGATAGTATTAGGATGGGTTGGGATATCACCTGTAGACCCGGTATAATTAATGGAACCTAGAATAGTACATTGAGAAATGCCAGTTGTCTTGGGAAAGTTGGAAGAGTATGTAGAACTATGGTTAATTTTAAAAATCCTATCAGAATGGTAGGAACGGAGGACGAGGAAATATGTAGATGGAAATTGGTGTAGCATTTAACCCTTGAAGGCTTTTTTTTTTTTTGGTTGGTGTAAAAAAATATATATGATGTAGTTAGTGATTAAACATTAGGGGAAAATAATAAAGAAAAAAATGTAATATCCAATATTAAGTCGTAATTTAAAGCCATACGACTCACAGTATTTTTAGCTGGGGTAGAACTATTTTTTTTTTAGATTTTTGAATTCACAGGAACAACAATCGAAACACGTTCATTCAAATTTAACACTAAGTTCAAAGTACAGAAAAAGTAACGACATCTATTCGCAATGGTTTGTTTTATACATTTGTTAAATATCTGAAGCTTCTGAGCTGTCGCTGCTAATATTTTTACAGGTGTAGGAACGATAAAAATGGTTGTCCCACATAAGGTACTGGGGGGCCTTCTAGCGTTAATTACTATTAACTACAACATATTTTTAGTAAATATTTTAGATTATTAGAACAATAATGATATCTTGACGTTGTTCGTTAATGGAAGGTAGAGTACCCCGTGTATAATGAAGACATAGATTAGAGATCCCAGCAAGCCGTGATTAAATTATAAGTGAAGGATTGTATATATCTCTTCTGCACTATTATTACATATCCACTAATATAACTATTGTTATTGAAGGGACCTGGATGAAGATTGTGGTTATTCTATAGAACTTAACGCTGATCAAGTTCCCAACCACTCCACACATCCCGAGTAAGTACTTCGGCGCCCGGGCCAACTTCACACAATGGCCTATTCACATTTCGTCGAATCCTCGGTTTTGAGGCACTAATTGAAAGCATAACCTATTGTATAATCTATACCTCATTCTGGAAAATATGTCTCTTACAACACTCTACGTTTCAAGTTGCATATAACCAACGTGTACGCAACCCTCTCCTTTGAATCAACAGAGTGATGAGGATTTTATTTTATCTTTTTATTTTACTTAAAATATAAATTTAAGCAAATATAGCTTTTGCCACTCTGTCGCATTCAAATAGTGTTCCCTTTTTCATTAATATCATCCTTGCCTAAATGATAAATATTAGATAATGATAATAAAAAAATAAGTAAAAATATAATAATCAAAATAAAAATAATAATAATTAAAAATACGTAATAAATAGAAAATAAAAGAGAATAGAACAAAAAAGAATTTTTCATTCGTTTTTTGTTTGTTTTGTTTTTATGTATTATTATTTATTTTTAACTGTTTATTTTTAAAGGCATTTTTTTTCGTTACAGGCCAGCTAAGGACTACGTTTGAGCCACCAAGTTAGCTTTACGATTTCTCTAATACTCCTTCATCTGTTCACTTTTCTCTTTCCTCTCTTCATTAATGTAAAATAAATAAATAACCCATGAGTATGCATCTAATAGAACTAAAGTTATAAGTAAGTATTGCTTTTATTTTTTTAACTTAATATTTTTATTGTATTTTTTTTCCATTTTTTATATATTGTTTAGTTTCGGATTATTTATATTTGTTTTCACTTTATTTATTGTATTATATATTATGAGGTTATTTTTTTTTTTTTTTATCTTCTATTCATTTTTTTCTCATTGTACATATTGTAAGAATCGATCCATAAAGCCATCTATATTAATTATTGCTCGTTTTGAGATAGATCGAATTAGTTTCTCAATAAAAATATTTAAAAAAAAAAAAAAAAAAAATTATACGTAGGTAAGGAAATAAAAAGAAAGTTGAGTGTTATTAAAAAAATATTCTGAAAATATAATTTATATTTTTATATGAAAATATATACAAAAAAAAAAAAAACATTCAGTCGTAAGCATTATATAACATACTGCCAGGTAAAAAATTCTATTTTCTTGGCTAAAAGTTTTATTATTTTTTAAGTATTTAAATCCCCATACAGTTTAACTAGGTCATATGAAACGTATTATGAATATTAAAAATATTAATTAAATAAACGCAAACAATTTTAAAAAATGAATTCAAGTTACGAAATTAAAATAAATGTATTTTATTACAGTTTTACATTATATGGGACATACGCTTCATGAATTCATTTAAAATCACTTTATGTACTCCGCACCACATATTTCCCTGATTCCTGGAAATTATCAATAGTTAAAATGATACCTAAACCCAAAAAGCCACCTGATCTCCCATCCTCACACCGTCCTATTTCTCTCTTGCCAATCATGGGTAAAATCCTAGAAAAACTCATTTTAAAACGTTTGTATCCTATCCTAGAATCCTATCATGTAATCCCAGATCACCAGTTTGGATTCCGAACATCGCACTCAACAATCCAGCAATGTCATCGTGTGGTGGACGTTGTCTCCTCTGCATTGGAGCGCGGAATGTACTGCACGGGAGCCTTTCTTGATGTAGAACAAGCGTTTGACCGAGTCTGGCACCCGGGACTGCTGTATAAACTCCGTCAGTTCCTACCTTCTACATATTTCCTTATTATTAGATCCTATCTCAGTGACCGAACCTTCAAAGCAAACCATAATTTTTCCTATTCTCCCCTCTTTACCCAGTCTGCCGGAGTTCCTCAAGGTAGTATCCTAGGTCCTATCCTCTACACAGTGTACACAGCTGACATCCCAACTCATCCTACCACTATCCTCACCACTTACGCTGATGACACATGTGTGTTATCACTAAACAATGATCCCTTTATCGCCTCTCAAACACTCCAATCCCATATCCTAAACCTTCAAGAATGGTGTCAAAAATGGAGAATCAAAATAAATCCAAATAAATCCCATCAAAAACCTTTACCCTTCTTCGTAAACCTACGACATCCTGCCCTACAGTATCCTTTAATGATATTCCACTAATCCCTGTTAAACAGATCAGCTGTCTAGGACTCGACTTGGACAAACGTCTTACTTGGAATCCACATACAAGACTAAAACGACAATGAACTGCCCGTCGTTACGGACTACTTCAACATTTACTAGACAAACGTTCAAAGCTCCCAATTAATTACAAAAGACTCATTTACATGACAGTGATTAGACCTATTTGGACGTACGGAGTTGAACTTTGGGGCTCTACTAAACCATCCAATTCATCTCGTATCCAATCTTTGCAATCCAAAATCCTTCGAAAAATCCTCAATGCTCCTTACTATGTGACCAATAAACTTATCCATAAAGATCTTAATGTTCTATATGTTTCTGATTTAGCCCAAACCAGATACCTATCCTTCCATAGTAAGCTCCATAACCACTCCAATCTACTAGTCTCCCAACTTGCTTCCTCCTCCATCCCTGATAATCCTCCGAGGCGTCTGAAAAGAAGATGGCCTAGAGACCTTTTAGTGTAGATTTTATTGAAGTGCTACTAGTGAGTAGTTCTTCACAAGTTGCTATTGTATTTACTGTCAACACATTTACTTGTTGTATATTATTTTGTACAGTTGTAAATATCAATAAATAGAAAAAAAAAAAAAAAAAAAAAAAAAAAAAAAAAATCACTTTACACCTACACCCCAATAGAATTCAGGACGTAAACAACATCGGAAAATGTTTATGGTTCTTTGGAACGACTCTTCTTGGATTCGTCAGTTTGTCACGACATATCCATGTGGTTATGTCGCATTGTATCATGATTTTAGAAAGAGAAACAAGAAAATCTTAACTGCTAAAAGACCAGTGGAGACTTCTTCCAACTGAAATTAGCCTGGGGAGGGGAGACATTTCAGCAGCTGCACCGACTCTCACAGCTAAATCTATACCTGCGCTAAATCTATTAATAATATTTTCATTGTTGCTGTTTTAATTCTTGGTGTTTGGTTCTAGCATTGATAATTATTAAAATCTATTTTCTAGTCGAAGACCACATAATGCGTTTATTATTGAAGCATTATTAAGAACGGTAGCTTTTAATTTCATGAGCACACATTAGGTAACAAGTACTTAAATTATTATTTTTTTTTTTATATGCATTTATTGAAATTTACAACTGTACAGAATAAATACATCAAGTAAATGTATTGACAACGATTATAATAACATGTTAATGTAAGGCCATCTTGGAAAGCTCGGAGGATTATCAGGAATGGAGTGGGAAGTAGCACTTTAGTGAAACTTCTACAATGAAAGAAGGTATCTCTATCAGCAACATATGGAACATTAAGATCTTTATGGATAAGTTCATTGGTGACAAAGTAAGGAGCATTGAGGATTTTACGAAGGATTTTGGATTGTAAGGATTGAATACTAGATGAATTGGATGGGTTATTGGAGCCTCTAATAGACGTAAAAAACAGGTCACAGTCATGTATATGAGTCTTTTGTAATTAATTGGGAGCTTTGAACGTTTGCCTAGTAAATGTTGAAGTAGTCTGAAACGACGGGCAGTTTCTTGTCGTTTTATTCTTACTTAAATTATTAAAAATTAAGGAGTCAATTCAATGATTTATTAGAACCTCATTGGAACTTTCAAGAGATTATTCATGGAACGTTTCATATAATTCATTAATGGGTTTCCAGACGTTCACACATCCTCTGCTATTATATCGAATTCAAGAGGCTTTATCCTGATTACCAATGGCAATGGTTCCTTGGAAATTTTATATTTCAAACTCTAAGAAACAAAAAAAAAAAAAAAAAAAAACTACATTCATGATCTAATTATCTAGCGTTCCTCTATCCATCTCTTAAATACAAGGACTCAGCCAACCGATTTAAATACCTTCCTTCAAAAGACCTTTAATCATACGTGAATCCTCATTTTGGAATTCATTACCGATTTCTATAAGATTTTTTAAATACCATTTATATTATATTATATTATATTATATTTAAATATCCATCTCTTCAATTATAATCTTCCGAGGATAGATGAAATGTAAAATTTAAATATGATAAGAATCGTATTCTGATTTATGAATTATTATACGTATGCGTGACTACTAGTATGTTTGTTTGTATTTGTATAATTGTATTTAATTTTCAAAGACAGACAAAGTACCATGATTTATTCTTAAGAGACGTAAACTACAAGAAACTGCTCTTCTGTTTTGACTATTCCAACATTTACTGGAAAAAACGTTCAAAGCTCAATTAATTACAAAATAATTCTTTACAATACAGTGATTAAACCCATTTAGGCATACGGAGCTGAACTTTAGGGCACTACTAAACGTTCCATTCTTCTCGTATCCAATCCTTACAATCCAAAATGATTTATAAAGTCCTGAATGCACCTTACTTCGTCACAAATAAACTTATCCATAATGACTTTAATGTACCATATGTTGCAAATTTGGCCGAACCTGATACCTATCTTTTAATAGCAAACTACTTATCCACCCGAATCCACTAGTCTCCCATCTTGCCTTTCTCAATTCCCGATAATCCTCCAAGGCGTCTAAAAAGAAGATGGCCAAGTGACCTTCTAATGTATTACTTTTTTTGAAGTGCTACTAGTGGGTGGTTCTTTACATGTTTTTTACAAGTCATTGTAATAATTTTCTCAAATTTACTTATTGTATACATGTATGCAGTTGTAAATATTAATAAAGAAAACGAAAATTCTGCTGCATTATCTTTTTTTAGTCTAGTGAGACTGTGGATAACTCACTAATGAAATAATCAGCCCACTGATGATCAGTGATTCCCTGTATATATTTTAAAAATTGTTTTCTTAGAAAAACATTATAGAAAAAATGGCAGTAAACAATTATAATATTAATGTACAATTTGGTTGGTTGAAACTAATTAGGGAGATGATTTCCTTATTTAAATTTGCTTTAACAAAGATAGCAAATCCTCAATGCTTCTAATTACCTAACACATAAACTTATCTACAACGATGTAAATGTCCCATGTTGCAGATTTGGCCCACACAAGATACCTATCCTTACACGACAAACTACATACCTCGAATCCACTAGTCTCCCAATTTCTCACTCGATTCCCGGTAATCCTCTGAGGCATCTGAAAAGAAGATGTCCAAGAGATTTCAGAAGTAGAACATTTATTGAAGTAATCATCCATTCACGAGATATCTTAATATGATAATAATTACAAGATATTTCAGTAGTGTCCACGTATGCTGACAGAATATGAGATACTTGCATTAATATAACTTCAATATTCTTGTATTGTTGTAAAGGGGAAAGGAAAAAGTCAGAGTTTGTCCACTCGCAGAGCCAGCCCTCCAAGGGACAAGCTTTTCACTTATTCAGATTTAATATCGTCGGCAAACAATTGGGCTGTGTAAGTTAAGGAATAAGGAGCCGTGGAATAACTACCTTTATTGTACTTTGGTCTTAGATTGTTTTCTTTTAATGTCTTTTACCTTTACATAATAGATGGTGCATCGATCCATAAGACTAATTACTTTTTCTGAGGACATTGCGCACAATTCGGTTACATCCATTAAACAAATATACTATATTCAACATAATGAATAAATAAAACTGTCATCTTCCTGTGTCAAAGGGGAAGAAAAAAAAAAAAAAAAAAGTAAACTGAGAGAAGAATAAAGAGAACGTGAGAAAACAGAAAAAGAAGTGGCTGTACTTAGGATCACACTTCTTTTACTGCAACTAAAAATCTAGAGAGATCCTATTTTAAATTATTATTACATATTGAATATTTTGATCAATTCTACGAAAAAATATATGAGTGGCTAGGTTTAAATCGCAAGATGAATTATGTGTCCGTAGTCAAACACGTTATCCCGACAGAAGAAGTAGAAAAAAAATGAACTTTATCCTGTAACAACTGGTCCCCTAAGAATAACATATGAATACAATACATAGGACTATCAACCAAATCCAAACTCCAATTATTTTTTCTCCATCCTCATGCTATTGGAATTATCAAAATTATATAAATAATATTTCAAATAATCCTAAAATACGTATTCATATGATCCTAAATATATATTTCTGGAACCTTTTGAAGTAGATATATTGTAATATAATTCAAGAAAATATATATTATTTTTAAACAATATTAATATTAGTTATTATATCAACTCGTAATTGTGAACAGAAATAACATTCTTTCCATACATATAATCTGTTTTGGAAATATAGAAAATATGAATGGAAATTGCGGCAACCTTTAATACCTAACTTCTATTTGAAAAGTTTTCCTATACAACTAAAGTTATAAGGTACAGAGAAGTAATCAAACTTCTTTCAAATTTTATTCAAGGGTCTCTGATTCTGGTAGAAAATTTTGATACACAATTTTTTTTGTATTCATGATATTATATAATTTCTGAATATGATGTTAGGATTTCGCAATTTTTTAGTTTGAAAAAAAAATGAGTATTGTTGTAAAACCGGCATGTCTTGGAGATAACTATGAGTTTAGTTTATTCCATTTTTTATTTTACACACTTTAACTATGGTTGTTTTATCTATGAGATTTATGTTATTAACTCGAAATTTACAAGAATAAATGAATCTCTTTTATTTTTTTATTTTATCTTATTCCTCAAATCTACTTCCTATATTTGTTTTAAATACAGTAAATATTCATAAACAGATTCTAAAACAAAAAGATTTTTTAATGTTCTTCAGTAACCTTAAGTTCGTTCTATATATAAAATGAAAAATTTAATTTTTTTTTTTAAAGTTTCAACTGAATTTATTTTCCAGTATTCCATGTGTAGTGAAAACCAAAAGTTTTCGTACAGTAGTGAAAATTTAGAAAAATAAACATTGATTTTAACAATTTATTTGCATAGCTTCAACAATTGCCCGAATAGGACAGGTGAGAGAAAATAGGGGAAGACAGCTGGAATCCATGAAGGTGTTGGCGAGGGTCCGTAATGCTAGGTCAGTTTGGGTCGAGTCACCTCCGCGCTGAGAGGAACAAAGGAGGTAGTAAAAGAAGAAGAAGATCCAACGAAATAATTTTTATGAACATTAGTTAATGATTTTTCATCGAAGTTTTAAAATTCAAAGTCCTCTCTTTGAGCGCCAGATTGACCATTTATAAGACCATCGTACGCCCAGTTGGAAGCGAGACCTGAGTCCTAACAAGAAGAATGGAAAAAAGGCTCTGCATGTAGCAAAGGAAAGTTCTTCGGAAAATATATGGATCCACCTACTCTGAGGTAGAGTGGAGAGTTAGGAGTAATGAGGAGTTGAGAACCTTGTACGGCCAGCCAAACATTGTGAACTTTACAAAAAAGGGAAGGTTGAGTTGACTTGGCCATGTGGAACGAATGGAAAGTGGCCGTCTCCCAAGGAAACTACTGTACGAAAATCCTGGAGGAACTCGTAAACTGGAAAATCCTTCGAGGAATCGTAAGGAATCTTAGGAGGAATCGTAAAACTGGAGGACTCTGTGGTTGGGTGATATAGAGGAGGACGTGAAACAATTGCAAACCAGAAGATGGAGGAAGGTTGCTGCCGATAGACCAGCTTGCTTAACATATATTTGCAACAAAAATATTTTTAACAACGGAAAAAAAAATTGAAGGTACAACAAAATATAGAATTCAAGAAATGTGTGCAGCAAACGTTTTCTTACAATAAACGTTCTCATAAATTAATTTATTTAAAAAGACCTTTGCTATTCTGTATTTCCTCCACAAGCCTAGGCATGGATTCTACCAGTTTGGACGTCATTCGGTACGAAACATTTGCCAATTCCTCTTTTAATTTAGTTTTGAGATCAGTGCTATGTTTTGTTAACTAACGCTTAAGGTAAGCCTATAAATGTATACGCATAGCTTTGTGTTTTGAATCATTATCCTTATAAAATTTAAATTTTTTCTCTATCCCCTTGTTTGTTTGTTTTTTAATGTTTCCCTATAATATTCACATATTTAACATAATCCATAATTCCATCTATGAAAACTGAATTACCTGCACCTGAACCCAGCATGCCCAGACCACTGAATCCAGACCACCACACTTCCCCCACCCTGTGAAGGACTCACAGTCCCAGTTAAGTTTTGTTCATCTTCAACCATCAGATCCTTTTAAATTAAATTCTTGCTCGTATATTTTTCTTAGTTATAAATATTCTTTTCCTACTAAACTTGGCCTGAAATCCATCCCTTCTTAGGACTCATCTAATCCTATCAGATCTTGATGACGTTCCCAATTAGGAATTTACTTCCATGGCTGTTTTTCTGGAAAGACAGGAAATCCCGATCGGTCTTTACCGTCTAGCCTTCCATCGTTTTAAAACGTTTAATTATGTATTGGACAGATAGTAGAACGAGGGATATTAATCGTTCAACTAACTGGCAGCTCGGATATCCCTGTTTTCTAAGGAAAACGACATGTGACCGCAGTTTGATAAAGGTATTGACTAAATTTCTAGCGATGGCTGTTTCTCCTCTACATCAGAGCCTGAGTATAACGGATTAAAGAGGATAATATGTTTTTCTACGAAAACTTTTGGTGGTATTAGTTTAACCGTTTTTTATATTTATAAAGTGAATAAAAGTAGCTGTTGGAAATCGCATTCTAAAAATGGAGAGAGCTTCTGGATTGAAAAAAAATATCTACAACAAGAAGTGTATCTCTTGATATGCCAAAATAAAGCACTACAACACCGTCGTCAAAACAGAATGTCTCTACTCCAGTGAATGCCTCTCGATGAACTACAGCGTGGAGAAGCTGAAAGTCTTGGACAGGAGAATATTAAGGAAGATCATGGTACAGACTGAATATAGCTAGAAACAGAGAAGCAACAAAGAGGTCTATCACAATGTTGAAAGAATCTCAGAGACTATGCGGAAAAGGAGATTGACGTTTGATATTCAACTACCTCTAGAAGAAGGAGACCACAACAGGGAGGATTATAGAAGTTAGGGAAGACCTGGAACAGTTGAAAGTTACAGAGTCCCAAATGTTAGAAAGACGTACATATAGAAGTAGAGTGGAAAGGTTTCAGACTGAAAGAAAACCTAAGAAGAGCGGACGAACGTGGACAGAAGATCAAAAGAAGCAGGCCAGTGAAAGCATGAAAGAGTACTGGAGATAGAGGAAACTAAAGGCAATGGAAAATAATAAGAGAAAATAAAGTTGTAGAGTGATCCTAAGTAGTCAATTCGCGTGTAATAATAATAAAGTGGATACATAAATATTATCCATATTTTGGGGTTTTTAATTATGAGACGTGTTTCTAATGTGAATCAGTAAAAGGAAGAAATCATTAAAATTATTTTTCTTCAATTAGAGGATTAAGGTCATAATTTAGTGAATTTAGTAGCTGTACGAAAATTACATGTCCCTCATATTTAAGTATGTGTTTTATAAAGTTGTAAATCTTAAATAAATAAAATATATATATATATATATATATATATATATATATATATATATATATATATATATATATATATAAAGCATATTTGTACCAATAGTAATAATTAGAATTTAATTAGCACCAGCATTATTACTTGCTATGATTAGAGATGTCCCGAGTTCACTCTCCAGAAAGCAACATTGTTAAGTCCCTCCACGGGCTGTAAGTTTCTGTAATTAATTCCCTCAAGTTTCTTCAAAACTGAATTGGCGAAGGGGCCTTGGTACATTGTTTTCTTATGAATGTTCGTTTAAGTTCCCTAAGGAAATATTGCAACAGAGAGGTCGTTTATTATTGTTTTCCCTGGATAAAGCCTTCAAGTTATTTGTTTTATCCATCGTAATTATTGTTTAACATCTTCATTCGTTTCTGGCTAAAATAGGGGTAATCTATTTTTAATTATTTTATACGACTGGAATAATATTTTCATAGATAATTAAAATGAATACAAATAAATCCTTGCAGATAAATATAGCTCAACAATAGAACCTTACCAATCCGAAACCTAGGTAACCTTTATATACACTAACAGACGAATATGTTTGCATAGATATATTTTAGCCAGGTATTCGTATATATAACCTTTGGTCGTAGTAACACTATTGCGCTAGGTTTGTAGATAACTAAAACTTTTAAAATCGTTAATAATTTAGTATGTTGTGACCACCACTTTTTGAGGGAATTCTGAAATTTTGAAAGCCTGTATCTAATACCCGTTTAAGCTACAGAACTTATTTTCTGTTCAGATTGTTGGAAATTTAGAACAATTTCATTTTGAATATAAAAAGCTTTACTTTGGAACCAACCGCGCAGCAGATACTTTGGTGAAACTTAGAAACAGTCGAATCTATTTAACGCTTTGTCGCAACCAGTTAGTCCAAATCACGGTCTTTAGCACACAAGAACAACAATAACAATATATAAATTAATCAAATATATGGTCTGAGCGCTTTTGATGTGTGGTTGATGGCACTTGGGGAAATTGGGAGGGAGGGAGGTTTCGCTGGTCAGGGCCAATGAGAGGGATGCAGGGTTGCAGGTTCTCTACAGAGAGGTTCTTTACATTTCTGCCTTAAACAGGTCTCATTGAGTTTTTGCTTTTTATGTTAAAATTTGAAGATAGCATTCCACAATTTATTTTAAAAAAACATTGACACATTTGATATTTTGTTTTTCACATAGGATATAATAGAGTAAAAAACTTCATTATGAAACTAGACCCCTTGAGAATAAGAATTATGAATAGAAAAAACAAAAATCGTCTCTGGCTATTGCGTACATATTATATTGCAAAAAAAAAAAAAATTTAAATTACATTAAATGAAAATTAAGAAAAAGGAATGAGATAAGATAAAAATATTTAAAATTTAATTATTAGATAAACAAAAGATAAAATAATGCTAACTGAGATCCTTAAAATGGCTAAGCTGTAGTTAAACTTATAAAAACATATTTTTAAAATATTAAATCAAACCAACACAAATTAATTAGGAGAAAGATCTCAGGAACCGTGTGAGGGTAAAGGAGCTTTGGCAACGTTGCTCCCCCCCCCGCTCGCCAGCAAGGTGCCATCAGCCAGCGCTCAGACTATAGCTGACCTAAAATGTACAATTTTATATGAATATTAGGGATTCCTCGAAAACATTGCCCCCCTCCAATGTATGCAGAAGACAGTTAGACTTTTTTAAATTATGTAATTTATTACATACGTATTTTTAATAATAAATAATAAATAATAAGAATAAATTATGAAACATTAAAGCATTAAATTGTTTAAAATTAATTACCGCTATACACACACAAACATGTATATACATATATAGTAAAAACTCGATAAATCGAATAAATATGTTTTGTGAACTCGATACCTTGAAAATTCGTTATCTCGAAAAATCGATAGCTCGAAGTACATTTGTTCGCCCTTCAACTTTGACTTATCAAATTTTGACTGTATTTACGAATGATTAGAAATAATAAAATCGTTCAATAACAATCCAGAATTTTGTTTAAATGTCTAAATAAATAATTTCCATTGGCCCATTTCTTATTAGTTGCAGTTAAAACGGAAAAACCGACCAGTCTAGGGAAAAGCTAAAAAACTGCCCATCCACCTGACCAATAAATAATGTGCGTCTTCTCTAGGTCCTGATATATATTAGAAACCTTTATATTTTACCTCCTTACGCGAATATTAACGTATTTTATTTCTTATCTTAAATATTTAAAAATTTAATATATATATATATTTTTTATATATATATATATATATATATATATATATATATATATATATATATATATATATATATATATATATATATATATATATATATATATATATATATAAAATCCATTTAGGGAGTGCTGATGTTTTGAAAAAAATTTTCAAGAAACTAGTCCGAGTAAAAAAATCCTAAAATATAAAGGCCTTTTATTGACAATTTTATGACCCGAAGGCTCGATGCCATCACCACAAACCTCCCTCTAATTCCCAAGATCAGCCCTGACACAACTCTCCCATCTACGTCTCGGTTTGCCCTTTGGACGTTTTGAACATTACATGCCCATTAAAAACATCAAACTACAACCTGAACCACAGATTTTTTTTAAGTTTATATAATACTAAACTTTAAAAGTGATATCATCGTATAATGGTTAAATGAGCTAATTCATTAATAATTTGCAGCCTGAAAGATGAATTTAAAACTTTGAATAAAACCTAATGTGTTAAAATTAAGTGAATAAAAATAAAGATACGTTGCAATCATTAAATGTAAGATATAAAGTTAAATCTTGAATAAAGTTTAAAACACTGGGGCTTGATGGCAGAACGCGTTGACGTTAGGGTCTCAGCGCGCCCGGTACAAAAGTTACAGGTTCGAGTCACACCTGGGCAGGTTAAAATTTATTTCTTAATATAGAACGAATTTTGACCTTCCCATCCTGGATAAATAAGGTTTTTAACCTATAGGCTAACCCGTTCTTCCTGCCCTCTTTGGAGTATATAAGAACGTTAAGATCCAACAAACATACAAATTTAATACTTATATAAAGCTTAAATGAAAAAAAATGTAGTCAACTTAATTTGTCGTAACTAACAAGCCAATTATTATT
The DNA here is from genome assembly GCA_003667255.2 of Euschistus heros. Classification (NCBI taxonomy): domain Eukaryota; kingdom Metazoa; phylum Arthropoda; class Insecta; order Hemiptera; family Pentatomidae; genus Euschistus; species Euschistus heros. The sequence continues at coordinate 456,817 of RCWM02000129.1, forward strand.
TGATCGGTAGAGTAAAAAAACTTGTGTTGGTGAGAGGGTGGAGTCATTTTACTTTATTTGTGTTAGTCGTGTTATTATTCTCACGTATAGCAATAGGCAGGCCAAGTGTGTGATAAGATTGTGCCTGAAGCAAGAAAAAAAAAAGTGAATGATTGGATAGTAACACCTGTCGACAGGAACGATTCAGAACTGGCCTTTGAGGAAGCTTAGAGTCGCTTTCTGGTTTAAATAATAACAATATTTATATTATTTTTACTGCATTATTATTAATTTTATATCAATTTGATTTAATGTCCATTCTACCATGCGTTCGACTACCCCTCTACTCATTCAATTATTTCACAATATAATCAAATAATATTCGCAATCCAGATAATAATGTTTTCACTTCAGAAGGAAACTTAAATCTAATCCTCAAAGCTCCCAATTAATTACAAAAGACTCATATACATGACCTATTTGGACGTACGGAGTTAAGCTTTGGGGCTCCACTAAACCATCCAAGTCATCTCGTATTCAATCCTTACAATCCAAAATCCTTCGTAAAATCCTCAATACTCCTTACTTTGTCACCAATAAACTTATCCATAAAGATCTTAATGTACCACTTGTTGCTGATTTAGCCCACACCGGATACCTATCCTTCCATAGTAAGCTCCATAATCTCTCAAATCCATTAGTTTCTCAACTTGATTCCCACTCCATTCCTGATAATCCTCCGAGGCGTCTGAAACGAAGATGGCCTAGAGAACATCAAGTGTAGAAGTTTTAATAAAGTGCTACTTATGAGTAGTTCTATTTAAGTTTTAACATGTTATTATAATCGTTGTCAATACATTTACTTGATATATATATTTTGTACGGTTGTAAATTTCAATAAATCTACATAAAATTTTTTTTTTTAAATCTAATCCAACAGGGAACTCCCTTAGGCTCATTTGGCATAAAAACTTTTTCACAAATAAATCCTTCTTATAACACAGATTTATTTTTTACAAATAATAGAATCTATCCTCATAAGCCAACAGGATGTTCCAGATATTTCATCACACTGTTCACTACAAAGATCTCTCGTTTTACGCATTTGAGTTAGTATCGGGATCAATATGGCGCTGAATTGATGCTGAATGGTACTAACCCTTGATCATCAAATGAGGAAAAGCTATTGACATGTTATGAGCTGTAGATCAGATTTGTCCCAATGGTCTTCAGAATACATTGAGCCATTTCTGAAAAAGATCCTTTTTATAACGTATGTTTTGAAGGATCGTGACGATTACATTGATAAAGTAAAGGTTGTATTTAACAAAATAGGTATCAACCTTAATGGAATTCACTCTTCCAAAAGCCCATTTTCCTGCAGTTGCTGTATACCAAGCTATATTGTTAGGAGGAGGAATAATAAAAAATTATCTCCTGACATAATTATTTAATTTTTAAAAAATATCTATTTTGTTCTTAAGCTTTTGCCACATTATGGATATTTTTTAATAAATATTTACATTAGGAGACAATTTTTTGCTATCCCATTTCTTGTAATACTACTAATCTCCTAACCATGTAATATATTTTATGATTCTGTTGAGTGGATTGTAATACATTAGTTCAAGTGCAGGTAAAAATAACATAAAACAAAGAGAAATCTTTACTCTTGGATAATGTTCATTACGAAATAAATGATTTTAATTTCTGTTACATTTTAATAACATAAAGTAAAGTCATATCTGGTCTAGAGATTTTAAAACAATGATATAATTAATAAAAGTAAACAAAAATAAAACAATAATTTATGATATAACATGTAATAAAATTAAAATAATATTAATATTTGCTGAATGGGTACAGAAACTATTATAATGAAAAAATTAGGAAATCAAAAATTATCTATACAAATGAAAACATTATCTTAAGAAAAGTTTTCATTTAGGCTTTTATTTTGTGTCTGATATACTAGAATGACATTCATAAGCTTCCATGTAATTATAAAGCGTCAATGTGGAGAGAGAATGTGATGGAAAAGGAGTATTTAGAACGTTCTGAGCCAAGAAGCATTGCTAATGTGAGGAGAAAGAAAATTCCAGAGAGTAGTGGAGCGGGCAAGAAAAGGCGGTTGGAATGTAGTGGTTCTGTAGGATGGAGTGTATAGATCAAAATGACGGGATCTTTTATGTAGTGATAGGACTGATGACTTGAATTGTAGGATATTATAAATAAAAGGAGGAATAAAGGATATGGGTGTAGATATCTTGGAAGTATTTACCAAGGAAGCATTCCCTACGGGCGGAAGGGTACAGCCAGCAAGTGTAAAGATGGGACACATGAGAACGTCTTGAGGTTTCGAGTACAAACCTTCAATCTCTTGTTTCACCAAAATGTGGGTAAAACAATACATCAAAGACTTAACAGTATCGTAAAACATAAGGAACTCCTCCTGTAGTTGGCTTACATGAAGGGAGTATATTTGCTTAATATGATTCCATAATATTAGGATTTATGGTACAAAATTATTTATGACAATTGCGGAACCTAGCGAGAATTCTGTTGAATGAGATTCATGTTTTCTTCCAAAGTGAATATATTATTATCTAGATGACGAAAACCATTCCTAAAATATTGTTTCCGTTCATCAGATATAATTTTTATGTGCAGCATCGGTCCCATTCTTTATATCGTATATACAGCTGATATCCCAACTCTATCCCTATACAATCCTCACAACATAAGCTGATGATGAAACAAGCGTGTTATCAGTCAGTGATGATCCATTTGCTACATCCCAAACACTCCAGTCACATATCACTTCCCTTGAAGAATGGTGTCATAACTGAAGAGTTACGATTAATCCCAGCAAATAACCTTCACCCTACGTCGAAAACCTACCGCATCCCGTCCTCCTGTATCCTTTTATGGAGTAGCATTAATTAATGTAAAACAGATAAGATACCCTGGATTTTATCTAGTAAAAAGACAAGAAGTTACACATCGATTTCAACTACTACAACACCTACTTGACAAACGTTCAAATCTCCTGATTCACTACAAAAAAACTCATCTATATGACGATTGGTATAGAATCTATTTGGACTTACGGTATAGAGTAAGGGGATCCACCAAACCATCAAATTCTTCCCGCATCTAATCTCTCCAATCCAAAATCCTTCGAAAAATCCTAGATGCTCCTACTTTGTCACAAATGAACTGATCCACAATGACCTTATGATGCCATATGTTGCTGATTTGGCACGAACCAGATACCTTTCCTTTTATAATAAATTCACTCCTCATCCATATCCTCTTGTTGCACAACTTGCTTCCCATTCCATTCCTGGCAATTCTCCTAGGCGTCTGAAAAGAAGATGGCCTTGGGTAAATATTTTATTTGAGTACTACCTTTCGGTAGTTCCTCTACAAGTTTTCAGCATGTCATTTTTATTTTTTTCATTGTAAACCGCTTATTTACTAGATGCATTTGTAATACAGTTGTGAAGTTCTATTAATAAAATCATTTAAAAAAAAATGTAGCATATAATTAAATAATCGCAAAACATAATCAATAAATCGATTATTAATATTGTCAGTGCAAGCGGGATGGAAACAAGTCCCTATTTCAATATACAGACCAGCTCCCAAAAAGAAACCGACTGTCTATCAGTCAGTTAACTGTCACAGGTTGCCCGACTGTGATATCTCACTGTCAAGGGTCACTTCTATGCATAGGAGGCTGAAGCATAAAAATATTGTAGTTTTATAAATTTAATGCCTTTGCGAATGCAGGCCTTAATGACAGCAAGGAAGGATCATCGAAAAGGATGCCAACCTGATAGATACTAAGGGTATCTATAGACTACTCTCATAATGAAGATGTAAATATATAATTGTTGTCTCTATTTACTTGTTTTTTATAAATGAATCATCTATTAAGATTAGATATTGATCGAGTGGTTAGCTCTATTTAATCATAAAAAAATATTTTACAACTAATTTCCTGAAATCAATCGCCTGATTTAATTATGGTTAAATTATGAGATTGATTCCAAGAAATTATTTATCAAAGCCCAAATATGTTAATAAGATAAGTGATTTGTGTCCTTTTTTTTTTTATTTATTTTTTTTTTTATTTGTCGTAAAAATTATTAATTCAGTTTTTATATGTACATATAACACTATTAATCACATGAAGATTATACCCATCATTTTATTATCAGTGGAATATTGAATGTTTTCTTCATAGCTTACCTCTGCTCATTCGATATATGTTTTATAACTGAAAGGACCTTTTAAGCACCTACACTAGTAGTTAATATTGTTTGTATGAGCTTAAAATATTTCTTACAGTATGTCTCTACTCTAAGAGGATCTACTCTAAATACAAAGAACTTCAATAAGCGTATTTTCTACATGGTGGGCTATCGAAGACATAAAATAATTCTCAGAAAGTTCAATTTGTAATGAAGACTAGTATATTAAAAAGTTCCAACAAAAAAATATTAAAATTCATCTTAAAAAGAAGGTGGTGTAATCCTATTAGATTTATAAATACTTATTTAGTGATATCTTATACACGTAAATATATATATTGATAGTTCCATATATCTAATTCCTCCTTAGGTTTTTATTAGGATTCGATTATTTCCAGGGACCACCCCTTCTAGCTCCAGCGAGCGACCAAGATAAGAATTTGAAACGCACCATAAGTTTTCAATGAAATAGTTTGCTGATTTGATTTCATGTGCAACACATATTTTAAAATAAAAAACAACGATTATTATTACTATAAATATAATTTAATTATAATTACTAAAAACACAGTTTCGTTTAGAAATAAAGAAACGTAAAATTTCGTACTGTATGCATCTGGCACCAATTATTATCGAACAAGCAACCGTGTTGACATTCAAAGAAACTCTCAGTTTCTTTAATCGTAAAAAGGATTAAGAATTCTTCTAAATTCGAGATTCTCACAAAAAATGGTATTTACTTAAGTTTTGGTCGATTGGGAAAAATTATGTTTTATCGATCATAAATTATGTTTCGCATATTATGGACTAGCTTGTAAGATGTTTATATTTTTATAAAATTATTATTTCTCTGTTACTCGTTAGTATATTCCTATGAAATTTGATATTATCAAGGGACTTTCATACATCGTGTTAAAAATTTCATGGTGATCAAGTCATGACAACCTTCAAGAGATATTCAAAATACAACTAGAGGAGGGTTTTGGTTTTTAGATATGATTCAGTAACGTCACTCAATTGCATATTTTAATCATCATACACCGTTCGAAAGGTATTGAGGAGTTTATTATATTTTTTTTTTCAGAGTTTTTAAACATACTGTTCCATCATTTATTAAGGAAAAATTAAAAACTCATAAATAATTTTTAAAAATTGATCAAAATTTGCATATAATTTTGTTAACAGAAATCATGAATCCAACATTATTTCTAAGTTAGATATAAACTAATGTTTTATAAAAATAAAAAGTAAAAATGAAATAAATATTTTCCTTAATTCACAAATTTATTTTTTTTAATTTTTAACGCTATAATTCTATCAATTTTTCAATCATATTATAAAATCAAACTTGAACGTCATTTTTTAGACTATTAGCCAGCTTAATATATTTTCAGAATCAGAGAAATCGAATTTTTTCTTTTTTTTTTCCTCTTGTGGTACGAATGATGGTTCAACATATTTTATTTCTTGGCTTACATTTTAAAACAAATTTAATACATATAATTTATGTAGCAAAGTGCTGAGGTTTTAAAAAAATTTACGTAATTTAAAACTGATGATGAATCTTTGAAATTTGAAACTAGTTTTTAAAGAAACATAATTACAATACAAATGGCAAATAATTCATTAATCCAATTTTTTTATAATCTCCATCAATAAAAGTATACAAATAGGGTAAACCTGACAGTTATTGAAACCCTTAAGGAAATATTCGGAAATATTCATACTATAATTATTTAAAAGAATAGTTCAATAAAGTTGAAATTTGCAGTAATTTTTCCTTTCTTACTATAATTTTAGCTAAGCAAGAAAGTTTATACCAAACAATAATACTGGTGTGTATTTTACAAGACGAAAAATAAGGTAAAATCAGATACTGACACCATATGGATAACTTTTAAAATACGGACAGAACTGAAAGTACTTTTACACAGTTGAGTTGTAGGATTTAAAAACATTGTCATGATTATTTTTTTTTGCGGACAACCTATTTCCCTTTGCTATGGAAACACTCCACTATTATCCTTTTCCTCAAACCGGGTAAATCTCCCAACAACCCTTTATCATATAGACCTATTAGTCTCCTCCCAATCCTTTTCAAAAATTTTTGAAAGGCTCCTTCTTAAACGTATCCTACCCATCCTTGAATCGCGCAAAATATTCCTTCTCACCAGTTTGGGTTCCGCACTAGCCATTCCACTGTCCAACAAGGCCTCAGAGTTGTTGATCACATATCCTCAGCACTTGAAAGCAAACAGTATTGCTCCGGCGCATTTCGTTTTTTTGCTAAAATTTTTTTCTAATTTACTTTTTTTTTCTTTTTTTTTTTCTTTTTAAATTTTTAGTACTTCATTTTGTATATAGTATATTTTATATGTTTATGTATAGGCTAGTTTTTTTTCTTTTCTATTTTTCTTTTTCTACATTCATTATTTACTTCACTTTCATCTCGTATTATTGTTTGTTTTTTTCATTGTATATAATGTATGAATGTGATCATACGCCATCTATAATTTTGCCCACAGTTTAAGATAAGGTGTATATAACTGCCTAGGGTGTCAATAACTGTCTTGATTACTCTACGTAAAATAACATATGTATCTTTCTTGATAGACAATATTTTGTTTATGTTTTTTTAAATATTTATATATTAATTAATATAATAGTTTTACTTTTTTTTAATTAATGAAATTTAAATAATCCTGAAGGCACATAATTTAATTAATTGATTAATTAATTAATTAATTAATCTTAATCGAGCTATTCGAAAAGTTATTGAGTTATTGAGAACGATTTGAAGGGAACCAGGAGCCTTTTTTTCCTTTATTTACAGGAAAAGCTAGAAAACCATTCTACAGATCTCAAGAGAATTTCCCTGATTAAGCAGAAAAAAAGTTATTTTCCAAGTTTACTCTTTCATCTTAAGACGAGCTGGGAAGGTAAGTAACTCGCCTTCCATCGATTGGGAGAATTTCATGCTGAAGTAGGTGCCGAGATAACGAACCATATCAGCACCTCACTTAAAGAAAACCATTTGGATTGGGCCCAATCTGGCTTTTCGAAAGGCTCTAGGCCGAGCGGGAATCGGAATCTATTACTGAAGTATGTTTTCGTTCAATCATAAATCTTATCAATAATGGAAAATAAATACCCATGATTCCATTTTTGTTCAGTTTATTAAAGACAATACAGATACAGTCGTATTGAAACATTACATTATCTTACTATAACATACAAAATATAAGACTAAAACGGCAATAAACGGTCCATCGTAATAGACTACTCCAACATTTACTAGACAAAAATTTAAAGCTTCCAATTAATTACAAAAGACTTATTTAAATGACAGTTATTAGACCTATTTGGACATACGGAGTTGAGCTCTGGGACTCCGATTCTTCTCGTATCACATCCTTACAATGCAAAATCCTTAATAATACTTACTTCACATTCGATCCCTGATAACCCACCGAGGCGTCTGAAAAGAAGATGGCCAAGAGACCTTCTAGTTTATTTTTTATTGAAGTGCTACTAGTGAGTAGTTCTTCACACGAGATTTACATGACATTGTATAGTATTAATTTGTAAATATCAATAAAAAGTTTTTAAAAAACATACAAAATGCAACCCTATATTGCTGTAAGTTCCGATTTGGGATGGGTATCGATAGGCAAATCAATGATTAAAGATATTTTGAACTCGCTGACCAAAAATATCGATGTACCGTGATTTTTTTTTTTTTTTAAATTCCATTTTAAATATTTCAGTCACATTATAATGATATTCCTGTTAATATTATCGTTTTAGGTAATTTGGGAAATCACATCGAACCACTGCTTCACTAAAACAATCTAAAATGAATTTAGTGTTTCGTATATTGATATTTTGTTATTTCCACTTCCCTAATGCACATTTTTTGTGAATGGACTTTTTGTCATCTATATTACCTATTGCCTTAATGTAAGACATATTGTCATATTGATTCAATAAAAAATGAAAAAAGTAAAAAAAATATATATCTATACCATTATATAGGTAAAAGGACTGGCCATTTTTCGTTTGTGATCTCTAACTACGAAAACTGGTAAACCAATCTGTACCAATTTTTAACCACATCATCTTTATAGTTCCACGGAGGTTTACCAATAATAAAATCTATTTATTTTGAGTTAATTTGTTAACAAAAAAAGGGATATCGTGTGGATAACGACGAAGTTTGAAAATTGGCCGATAGGCGGCGAGCGCGATTCTATATGTGAGGTTCCAATGGTACAGTGTTATATAGAGCTTGAAATGTATAATAAAATTTACTTTAGTTTACTTATGTTCAATTAAACTATTCAAAAATTCGAATTTCAAAATTTAATTAACATTAAAATTTGAATATCTAATTATGCTTTCACGTAATTTTCAAACTTATAATCAATGAAATTTTAACCAGTTTAAGCATTACAACTACTCGTGAAAATATCATTGAAGAAATAATGGTCTATGGTATACTTCAATGCAAAAGACGAGGGTATGTGCTAGTAACTATATAAATATACACACAGGGTGAGTATCTCTTAGTGTAAAAAAAGAAATTGGGTGAAACTAGATCAAAAATGTAGCAAAATGCCGCAGTTCTCACCTTTCTATTCCAATCCGTTGCAGATATACGTTTTTTTTCCATAAAAGCTGTAATATCTCCATTTTATTTAAATATTTTTCAAATTTTGACCACATTTTCGGATAAACTAACAATACTTCACATGGAACGGTAGAGATGCCCTCCCCTGTAAAAACAGAATCATCTGCCCATAAAATTCACCTCAAAAAGTAGTATTCTTCAACACAATCTGCGCTCAGAAGCTAACGGCAAAATTGAGGTTAATGTCCTTTATCATTGGATTTTAACATTACATTGAAAATCTATTAAAATAAATCCTAAATAATGATAATAAATAGATAAATGTCATAACATAAGATCCTCTGATCTGGTGTCGCTTTATTGACAGTTTTCCTTTATTTTCTATTAAACAATTTTTTTTTTTCTTTTATTTTTATTCCAAAGAAGAGTTTATTATGTTTGAAATGCACATTTTCATTAAGGGACTGTCAAAATATTTTATTTACACAAGTAACTGATTTGTATGCCAAATGAGAACACCATGTTTTTTCGGTTTCAAAAGTAAAGGGGGTAGCGGGGTAAGATAAGTCTGGCGGGCCCCACGGATTTTATTCAAGCGACCCCAAAACCTTGAAGAGGGCCAAAAAACAAAATTTTTGAGATTTTTTCCGACCCCCCAACCTCCCCCTGAAACCCCAAAAGGAGAAAAAACGTTCTTTTTGCTATTTGAATTTTTTTTGAGAGATCAAATTAATTTATAAGTGGTTCCAACGCAAGTAAAATATTTTTAGGGATGTGTAGATGTTCCTCGAATTTTTTCAGATTTTATTATTGAACGAAACATAGCTTAATATAAAAAAAAACCGTAAATAATCGGAATTTTACAGTAAAAACTCTATGGTATTTTAGTGTAGACTCAATGAAAAAGAACGGCCTAAATAGCATGGAAAGATACACTCTTCCTCTTCAAAATGGCGCCGATAAACTTGAATTTGGTTGCTTGAACTCCGCGAAAAATCGATTTGAGTAAAACGTAAATTTTAAATTATGCAATTTAGGCCTACAGAATAAGTCAATATTTAATTAAATATATGAAAAATAGTTCATATCCGTGGGGGCCACCAGACCTATCTTATCCCGCCACCCCCTTTCTCCATGAAATTGAAACAAAATCATTACGTTTAACTTATCAATCGAAAACTAATTAAATTTGCTAGTTTTTGTAAGATTTGACGTTTTGTGTGGATAGTTTTTTCGAATAACGGTGAGCGTTGAAGTAGTATAAGACATTGTCACTTCCCCAAATAAGGTGAAGATCAAGTTGTTATTTAGATACCAAGTTTGTAAAATTCAAGGTTACAGCTATTATAGAAAATGTAATGCTAGAACCGAAAATGTGGTCAAAATTTGAAAAATATTTTAAAAAATGGAGGTATTACAGCTTTTATTATGAAAAAAAAACGTGGTTTCCTCAAAAAAGTCTTTGATTTATCGTATATCTGCATCGGATAGGAATAGAAAAGTGAGGTTTGCGGCATTTTGCTATGTTTTTGATCTAGTTTCACCCAATTTTTTTTTTTACACGTAGAAATACCCTGTATATATATATATATATATATATATATATATATATATATATATATATATATATATATATATATATATATGAAGGTGTTAATATAAAAAAACAACACAACTTTGAACTTATATTTAGTGTTTTAAATATTTATATTTTGTTATTTCCATTTCCTAACGTGAGTAAGTTTATCAGAAGTCACTAACATTACTTTCAACATTGATATAGTGTAGGTGGAAATAGCAGCAACATATTTCCTAGCCAACTTACATAAAATTGGAAAATTTGGGTTTAAAACATTAAACATTATATAATTCCCCTTGTATAAATTACTTTTAAAAATTGTTATATTTGTATAATATAGAGAAAATGATAAACACTAAAGTACGTATCGATATATCGTAAGAAAAAATATCGGATTATCGTTGGAAAAATATTGATATTTCGATATGTCTTCTATACCGATCCGTAGTTACGATTCTTTTTTTTTTTTCATTAATATGATATAAAAACATGGCGCACAACATACCTGATGTCCTATTTATAAACTTGGAAGAAAAGACAGATGGTTGATGACGTCATTCCCATTAACAACACATTCCCTGGATTTTCAATCTTCCGAGCAAATGTAAAACATGAATATTTATGTTATATACATTATAATGGTATACATAATATGTATCCTTTTACAAGATTTCTCATTTATTTTGTAGCTTATAACTTAATTATTAATCAATTTTTATTATAATTTATTATAATTAATCATCATATCCAGACGATTGTCCTATGTATTGTACTCATTTGTTATTCTTAGGTGACAAGTAGTCCCAGAATAAAGTTCATTTTCTTCTTCTTCTTCAATATGTCTTCAACTTTCAAAAAGAAGATTGAAGAATACCAGGAACTGGCCGTTCAATAAACCCGTTTAGGGCCAAGGCTGGAATGAGTTGAAAGCTTTGATTTTTCTCCGAAGAAATATTTTTAGAGTATTTTAATTTAAAGAAAACGATTGTTTGTAGAGATGGGTAAGGTGATATATTCATAAATTCTACAATAATACTGTTTCATGAAAACTTTTATTGCAATTGTATCATAGAATCCTTCAAAGAAATAAAAAAAATACGATTTTCACATAACAATCACAATTTTAATTCTTTATTAAATACGCTTTAAAGCAATCTGGGTGTAATTAAACATTACATCGCTCACGCAATTCAATTGTAGCAATCCTTTGTTGGCTGAAATTAACATTTAAATCTTAATACTCATTAGCGTTGAAAAAAAACCAATTGTACTATTATTGTCAATGAATTTAAAAAACGCAAAATTTATTTTAAAAAATATTTGTACTAACTACTAACCTCAAGTAATAAGTTGATATAATAAAATAGAAAATATTTGAACTTATAAAATTTTTGTTTTTAATTATTGTTGCATATAGGCAACAGTGGACGTAAATTGGTTATTCGATTGTATTGTTTAGATAGTGCAGTGGTGATGTAGACCAATTCAACGGGCTGATAAAAGAAGAAAATAATAATTATGTATATAATTAATCATATATATAGGATAAGACTTTAGCTTTCTTAACTTTTCCTTCTTTTCTTTTTTTTTAATAACTTTTTAGGGATTTTCAAAGGATCTTTTCTTTCAGAGTCTTCTTTGAGCTTTTTTTTTTTTTCTTATGCCCTATAGCTTGATGGAAATATCGTTTAATTTATCCTTTGAACCATTTATCCACTGATTTAAACTGATAAGCTAAGTTATAATAACTTTATTTAGTTTTTATCAAAAATTTGGTCATACAAATTACAAAATTATTTAGAAGTGATTATTAGATATGCGAAGGCCCCGCAAATATTTCTAACTACTCTTTGATATTTATAACTATACACAATTTGAAGAAAATTATATAATGACATGTCAATAACTTATGAACCACTACCCACTAGTAGCACTTGAAGCAATAAAAGTTCTAATCAGAATATTCAACATTAGAAGATCTCTTGGCCATCTTCTTTTTAGTCGGCTCGAAGGGTATGATACAAGTTGGGAGACCAGTGGATTCGAATGAGTATGAAGTTTACTATGAAAGGATAGGTTTCTGGTTTGGGTGAAATCAGCAATATATGGATTAATAAGATCTTTATGGGTTAGTTTGTTTGTGGTATAATAAGGGGCATGAGGATTTAAGATTGGAAGGATTGGAAGTTTTGAAGCCCAAAGTTCCACTCTGTATGACCTTTTAAGACTTATAAAGAAGTCTTTTGTAATTAATTAAAAGCCTTGATCGTTTGTCTAAACGTTAAATAAGTAAGTAATCTTTTAATACTAATAATTGTTCCTTTGGTAGTACTTTGTTAGGAAGTTCTATATTATGAAACCCCTAGGCCATCTTCTTTTCAGATGCTGCGAAGGGTTATATGGAATGGAGTAGGAAGCAAGTTGAGAGACAAGTGAATTCGAGGAGTCGACAATTTTTTTTTTTTTAATGCACGTCCTGTCAAAAGGATTGCATGTTTATTATTCGTTTCGTTATTTTCTTCAAAATATTTATACAAGTATGCCAAGAGTAGTAGAAGCAGTCAACAAGCTAGAGGGGGCAATACGTGTTGTTAAATATAAATTAAAAATTTAAATTGTAATCTATATGTTAAAATTATAATAAGTAAGTTTTCTTTTTTGTTTATTGAAAAAAAGTTTGAAATTTATTTTAATGAAACTAAAATGTTTATTATAGACTTCAGAACCTATGAAAAAAACAGACGTTTTTGTAAAATTCAAATATTTCAAAGTATTGCGATACTTTTGACGGGAAATTTAGTTCCAGTAAGGTGTTTCGTAAACTTTGAACGTTTGTCTAGTAAATGCTAAGTAGTCTATTACAACGAGCAGTTTCATGTCATTTTCATAGAATAAAATCTACTTTATTAGACATTCTTAGAAGTTATTAGTATTAGTATAGTACCAGGTATGCAAGTTTAAAATGTCGTTTATTTCTTAAAATATATACACAGTAATTTAAAAAAAAAAGTATAATATATTTTAATCAAAGTACTGACCCTTGCTTTCTACACATTTTGTCCATCTCTCGGGCAATATATGGATACCATTCCAAAAGAATGCTTCATCTTTATTTGAAATCCATTCATCGAGCCATTTTCGTACGTTTTCGAAATTGTTAAAGTGTTGCTCCGCCAATGAGTGTCCCATCGATGAGAAGAGGTGATAATCAGAAGGCGCCAGGTCAGGTGAATACGGCGGGTGGGGTAGGAGTTCCCAACCAAGCTAAGAAATCGTTTCCTTAGTCAATCTGGCTGAATGTGCAGGAGCGTTATCATGCTGAAGAATGACTTTGGCGTGCCTGTGAGCCCATTCTGGGCGTTTTTTTTCGATCAATGCGTGACTCAAATTGATCATTTGTTGTCGGTAGCGCTCGGTATTGACTGTTTTGCCGGGTTTGAGAAGCTCGTAGTAGACTACTCCCTTCTGATCCCACCACACACACAGCATTGTCTTCTTCCCAAAACGATCCGGTCTTGCACTCGATGTGGATGGTTGTCCTGGCGTTACCCATGATTTTTTTCGTTTGGGATTCTGAAAATAAATCCATTTTTCATCGCCAGTTACAACTCGATGCAAAAAAAAACCCTTTCTTTCGTGGCGTAAAAGCAGCATTTCGCACACAGTTTTTTTTTTTTTTTTCCATCTGTCGTTCGTCCAATTCATGTGGAACCCATTTTCCAACCTTTTGAATCTTTCCCATAGCTCTCAGGCGATCGGAAATGGCTTGCCTAGTGACATTCAACTGTTCTGCCATCATTTGTTGGGTTTGGGTATTGTCTTCGTCTAATAAAGATTGCAATTCGAAGTCCTCAAACTTTTTTGGTCGATTTTCTCGTTTTTGATCAGTAACATCAAAATCACCACGTTTGAAACTTTGAAACCAACGTTCACATGTCCTGACGGTTGGAGCAACATCGCCATAAGTCTCAACAAGAATTCGATGACATTCAGATGCCTTTTTCTTTTGATTAAATAAGAAAATCATGACATGCCGCAAATGCTCTTTATTTGGCTTAAAATTAGACATTTTTTTAACACCAAAGAAAGGTATGATACGTCCACGTAAACGACTTAAAAACAACTGACTAACAAACAAAATAGCGTTTAGAGATAAGCAAATCCTTCAATAGGCTAAGAGCGCATTCTATTGGAATTAAAACGACATTTTAAACTTGCATACCTGGTATTAGTTGAAATTTTAATAGAAATTAATTAATGATGATAAAAGTATGATTGACTGGATGATGAATGGAGAAGAAGATAGTCAGGGATGCAGTCAAAGTAACACCACGTCAAAGAAGAATTCTTTAATACGTGTCAACGTTTCGACCACCGAACCACACTTGTGAGGAGAAGGACGATGACTCTATTTTTTATAAAGATTTTTTAAATTTAAAGGCAGAATACGCCAGCTTTGAGGAGAGAGGTTTGGAAATAGTGAAGGTGTGGAATGAGTTATCAATAAATTTAGGAAAGAGAGAATGGGAGCGGCATTTGAGAAGAAAGATCCTTTGTTCAATTTTCACAACAAGAGCTTTTTGAAGACGACAAAGGAGGTTAAAATGGGGAATATGATGGGGAAATGTAGATTTTAAATGGGAGAAGGATATGTTGGATTCTGTAGAAGGAGGATGAAAATGCGGAGAAGGTTGGGTAGTTACAATATTGGGTTGAATCAAAGAAGAAAAAAAATAAGTAGATGAGCTTGAAACCGTAAGCGCAGTCTGAGAAGCAGGCAAAAGCAGTTTGTCCTTCTCCTCACAAGTGTGGTTCGGTGGCCCTGAAGAAGACCTGCAACGCAGGTCGAAACGTTGGCACGTATTAAAGAATTCTTCTTTGACGTGGTGTTACTTTGACTGCATCCCTGAAATTAAT
The DNA here is from genome assembly GCA_003667255.2 of Euschistus heros. Lineage (NCBI taxonomy): Eukaryota > Metazoa > Arthropoda > Insecta > Hemiptera > Pentatomidae > Euschistus > Euschistus heros. The sequence continues at coordinate 472,181 of RCWM02000129.1, forward strand.
TAATTATAATATAATTGTAATTAAGTTTATTGCTCAAAAAAGTTTTCTTACTTCCTACAGTCTCTTTTTCCTACAGTTAAAAATGCATTTTGTTTTAATTGATCATACTGAATCAAAATTGTAGTGTGAATTGTTTTACTACCAAAACATGTATGATTCGAATAAGTTGCAAAATTATTAATTGTTAAATCCCTTTGAATAGAAAAAAAAATGTCATTTTAGTCTTGTATGTGCATTATATAAGATGTATTTCCAAAAAGAGTGTTTTGTAGTAGAGGAGTCCTATCTGTTCAACGGGATTATTATTAGAGGATACTGTAGGACAGGAAGTCGTAGGTTTAGAACGACGGGTAAAAGTTATTTGATGAAATTTGTTTGGATTTATTTTGATCCTCCAATTTTGACGCCATTCTTGCAGGTTTGCAAAACGAGATTACAGTGTTTGGGATACAATGAATGGATCATTACTTATTGATAACAAATATGTGCCATCAGCATAAGTGGTACGGACGGTGATAGGATGAGTAAAGATGCCAACAGTATACACCGTGTAAAGGATAAGACCTATAATATTTTCTTGAGGCATTCTGGCAGACTGATGAAAGAGGGAGAGAATTGAATCTAAATTTAGAATACTGCTGTCAAATTATAAATGTAATAGTCGAGCTTGAAGAATGTGTATTTTTCTTTAATATGTTTTCAAAGTTCAAAATGTTACTTTGAAAACATATTATCATTTCTGAATAGGAAACATTTTTCTGAATTTCGACTCTGCTGCGGAATTCCTACTGAATAGTGGTTTTAAATTCATCTTTTTATTTAATATGTAGTCTTAGTTTGCATATTGTTGGAATACTTCGCTGAATATTCAGCGTTAATGCCTCTCCACTCAATTTAAATAAATTTTCAAGGAAGCTAAGGGAACAAACTACTGGATAAGATTCCCTAACAACCCTCCTTCCTGAATTACTGATTTCCTAATTGATAACAATAATTTTTAATCATATCGAATTTTTTTAAATTGTTACTTTTAAATATGAAACGCCATCGATGATGGCTTTTTCAATGCAAAATATTGAATAGTATAATGTGCTGATGGCTTTTATTTTTATTATTTCCAGATAATTAAGTCTTAAATATAGCTTGTCAAAAGCTATTTTAGGCAATTTCGAGGTGCTGATATCCATCCAAATGCGTAACATTAGTACAGCTGAATCATCCGCAAAAGACTGTAGTGATAGGAATGTCAACATTGTAGAGGACTGAACCAAAAACAGTGCCTTGAGAAACTATGCCTTAAATTAAATAAAAGTCGGAAAATCTAGAGTAGCTGTAAGCAAGGACGGAGCGACGTGTAAGGCCGGAACGAAATATAAGATACATGATTAAGCTTAAGATGGATCTTAAGCTTAAAAACCAAGTCTTAATAACCAAGTTTGACTTACCAAACTCATTCAAAAGCTTCTGCTATTAGTCCAGTCAATGAGTGCATGAAATATGCGATTATTTTTGACTTCATAGCTTCTTTAGGAGTAGTTAGAAGGTAAACATAAGTCCCTGCCCCTGGGGGTGAGCTTACAGTGAGGGGGGGGGGGGGAGAAACCCCATTTTTTGATTATTAGATCATATCTCGAAAACAGTGGACTCTAGGTATATACGCTATAGATCAAAATTAAAGCTAATTAAATTTCCTATAAAATTGTTTATGTACATATTTGTCAAACTTTCAATGGTTTTCGAGATGTTCGTTATTAAAAATCGATGTTTCGAAAAAAAAAAATGTTTACCTCACTTTTTGTCAAACATTTGCTTCAAGTACCAGAAACGTATATATGAAATTAAAGCAAATTTTATGTTCTACATTTTTTAATCTGACATTTTTTCTGAGAAACGATGGTCGAAGGCACTAGAAGCAAATGTTTGACAAAAATTGAGATAAAATTTGTTTTTTTTTTCGAAAATCACCGATTTTCAATAACGTATATCTCGAAATCGGTGGGAATTTCGACAAATATGTATACATACTATTTTGTAGGAAATTTTCATTTGAAACATATAATTCTAGAGTCAACTGTATTCAAGATATAATTGAAAAACCCAAAAATGGGGCCTTCTCCCTCCCCTGGGTGGGGACTTTTAGTATGTTTATCTTCTAACTACTCCTAATGAAGCCCTGAGGTAAAAAATAATCGCATATTTTATGCACTCTACAAAAGGTTTATTGACTGGACTATAATATGTTTCTTTCCAGAGCCCATAATATGTTGTCAACAAGTCGGATTCCTTGTAGGACTGTGCATTAGGTGTAATTCATACTGGTTTGAGGGGATTTATGTAAGTCAAGTATGGATAGAGTATTGAAAGACGATTTTTTCAAATAATATTACTAAAATTAATAATATTAAAACGGATAATATTTTCTTATCCTATTATTTGATTTCATATAATTTGAATATTTCTGTTAATTATAAAAAATACATTTAATCGTAATATAATTTCTGATATTAGTGAGAACACTCAACATTTGAAAATGAAATGTATCTATTATCGATTCATCCTAAATGAATTCTGATCAATGAGAGAATAAACCACAACACTTAACTTATTTAAGACGTCTCCTGACACTCCATGTCTTTAAAAGTAGTCTCCTATCTATCCATCTAGGGAATATAAAGTCGAATAATGTGTGTAGAGGACGCCTAAAATTATGTCAATATCAATCAGAACGAAAGTTCCTTCTCTTCCAGGAATCTTTACGTACGTCATTGTATCCCTACTCTTTCTTCCCCCTTCTAATTATTAAGAAAGACGTTTTCCTGTTAAATCGATATGATGCAATAATTTCCTCCAAGTTTTTTTAAAGCTATTTATTATTCTGTGCTGACTGGTCAACTGACAGATGTTCCTAGATCAATCTATCTCTCTGCACACCTGTAATGGTCTAAGATTTTGATGGTCATTTAAACAAAAATCTTGGTCCGTTTTAAACAATTTTTTATTGATAAACATTCATAATTATTTAATTTTAGGATATTCTTTTTCCATTTCGCTATCCATCTAAAGGAAAATAACCACAATTTAAATAATGAGTCAGGAGTAAAAATAGTACATCAAGTAGACAATGGCTTAAAATTAAATGATTATGAATCATTAGAAATGAAAAAATCGTTTAAAACCGACCAAGAGTTTTGTTTAAACGACCAGATAAACATTTCCAATAGCCCCATTTTAAATTTGTTTCCAAGACTAAAACGACAAGAAGCTGCCCGTCGTTACAGACTACTTTAACATTTACTAGACAAACGTTCAAAGCTCCCAATTAATTACAAAAGATTCATATACATGACTTTGATTAGACCTATTTGGACGTACGGAGTTGAGCTTTGGGGCTCCACTAAAATATCCAATTCATCTTGTATCCAATCCTTGCAATCCAAAATCCTTCGAAAAATCCTCAATGCTCCTTACTTTGTGACCAATAAGCATATCCATAAAGACCTTAATGTTCCTTATGTTGCTCATTTAGCCCAGACCTATCCTTCCCTAGTAAGCTCCATAACCACTCCAATCCACTAGTCTTCCAACTTGCTTCCCACTCCATTCCCGATAATCCTAAGAGGCGTTTGAAAAGAAGATGGCCTAGAGACCTTTTAGTGTAGATTTTTATTGAAGTGCTACTATTGAGTAGTTCTTCACAAGTTATTTACATGCCATTGTATTCACTATCAACGCATTTACTTGATGTATACAGTTGTAAATATCAATAAATGAAAAAAAAAAAAAAAAGATGACCAGATAAACATTTTCAATAGCCCCATTTTAAATTAGTTTCCAATAGGAACGGAAAAATCCAATAAGTCATAGGGAAAATCACAAAAATTCAACTTACCTGGCCCTTCCCCTTCCCACGATGGATATACTTCAGATATCTGTTAGATCTCCTCAGGTGAGAAACCAATATTTGATTTCTTGTCTCACAGTTTTGATTACTTTAGTATATATAATCCATGTAACATAGTGCTGATATGTTGACATTTTTTTTATGTTTTAGAACTGAAGATGAATGTTTAGAATTCGAAACTAGTTTTCTAATAAAATAATTTCAATAGAAGTGGCAATTAATTCATCAATGCTGATTTTATTGATCCTTCTATACCATCATGCATACCTCAAGGAAAGGTTCCAGTTATTGTCCTTTGTATTCGATTGCGGCCTCTGTGGCCATTATCCTAGGAGGCGTATTGGTCCAGTAGAGGCCGGAGAGATGGGTTGGAAAAGCCTTCAATAAATGAACAGGCAGGAAGATGTGATTGCGGTAGGTGGAGGGGAGGGGCAGAGGCTAATCCCAGCATGGAAATCATACCCGATTTTCCTTCCCCTTAACCTACGCTGAAGATCTTGATAAATAAAAAACAATGCAGCAACTCTCTTTCCTTTTTGTGGCCACTTTTTAAAAGTTCCTCACGATAGTAACTATCCTCCCCTCCCAGGGCGCTATCTACCACCCGCACGCTTCATGGCGTGTAAAAAAAATGTTTTATTAATTAGAATGAATTAAAAAAGTTTTAAAACATAGCAAGCTTTCATAATTCTGTCATTTTTAAATATAAAAAAATCTAAATTCATTATTGGTTTATGTTCTGGTATATATATTTTTGTAATATCATCAGTAGATAAATTAGGAATTATTTTTCAGAAGTTATTTGGTTCATAACCTTCACACTATGTTGTTTGATCCCACATTATCACCTCTCCTTGGGAACGCAGTCGAAAAACTCTTGAAGAAAATGAGCCCTGGATCGAAATAATTAGTAATCCGTGTTTGGGCTCCACTAAACCATCCAATTCATCTCATATCCAATCCTTACAATCCAAAATCCCCCAAATCCTCAATGCTCCATACTTTTTCACCAATAAACTTATCCATAATGATCTTGATGTTCCATACGTTGCTGAATTAGCCCAAACCAGATACCTATCCTTTCATAGTAAGCTCCATAACTACACAAATACACTAGTTTCACCACTTGCTTCCTATTCCATTATCCATAATCCTCCGAGGCATCTGAAAGGAAGATGGCCTACAGACCTTCTTGTGTAGAATTTTTATTGAAGTGCTACTAGTGAGTAGTTCTTCACATGTTATTTACATGTCATTGTATTCACTTCCAACACATTTACTTGTTGTATATATTTTATACAGTTGTAAATCCGATGGTGCGTGCTTCTGACTTCATATATGGAGTGCCGACGCCTCGACCTGCCTTGCAATTAATTTACAAAAGAATCACGAAAGAAATTTAATTCTTTGGAAATGAATTTACTTAAAAGGAGAGGGCACACTCAATATCACACGAACCTTGTTGGTAATTTTTATTAAACTAATTTATTTTATATCGGGAATTTAAATAAGGACATTGATATGGTTCTTGCGCTAATTGTTTTATTTTTAAGTGCAAATTCATCGAAAAATTTATGGTTTAGATTAATTAAATTCTAAAAAACCTATTACTCCTTCAATTAAACTACCTTTATTTATTTTTTCACGCAAAAAAATTACTTCAAATTCTAACGCAGCATTTAAAAGAACCCTTACCAGGTATGCAAGTTTAAAATGTCGTTTTAATTCCAATAGAATGCGCTCTTAGCCTATTGAAGGATTTGCTTATCTCTAAACGCTATTTTGTTTGTTAGTCATTTGTTTACAAAAGTCAGTTGTTTTTAAGTCGTTTACGTGGACGTATCATACCTTTCTTTGGTGTTAAAAATGTCTAATTTTAAGCCAAATAAAGAGCATTTGCGGCATGTCATGATTTTCTTATTTAATCGAAAGAAAAAGGCATCTGAATGTCATCGAATTCTTGTTGAGACTTATGGCGATGTTGCTCCAACCGTCAGGACATGTGAACGTTGGTTTCAAAGTTTCAAACGTGGTGATTTTGATGTTACTGATCAAAAACGAGAAAATCGACCAAAAAAGTTTGAGGACTTCGAATTGCAATCTTTATTAGACGAAGACAATACCCAAACCCAACAAATGATGGCAGAACAGTTGAATGTCACTAGGCAAGCCATTTCCGATCGCCTGAGAGCTATGGGAAAGATTCAAAAGGTTGGAAAATGGGTTCCACATGAATTGGACGAACGACAGATGGAAAAACGAAAAACTGTGTGCGAAATGCTGCTTTTACGCCACGAAAGAAAGGGTTTTTTTTGCATCGAGTTGTAACTGGCGATGAAAAATGGATTTATTTTCAGAATCCCAAACGAAAAAAATCATGGGTAACGCCAGGACAACCATCCACATCGAGTGCAAGACCGGATCGTTTTGGGAAGAAGACAATGCTGTGTGTGTGGTGGGATCAGAAGGGAGTAGTCTACTACGAGCTTCTCAAACCCGGCGAAACAGTCAATACCGAGCGCTACCGACAACAAATGATCAATTTGAGTCTCGCATTGATCGAAAAACGCCCAGAATGGGCTCACAGGCACGCCAAAGTCATTCTTCAGCATGTGATAACGCTCCTGCACATTCAGCCAGATTGACTAAGGAAACGATTTCTTCGCTTGGTTGGGAACTCCTACCCCACCCGCCGTATTCACCTGACCTGGCGCCTTCTGATTATCACCTCTTCTCATCGATGGGACACTCATTGGCGAGAGCAACACTTCAACAATTTCGAAAACGTACGAAAATGGCTCGATGAATGGATTTCAAATAAAGATGAAGCATTCTTTTGGAATGGTATCCATATATTGCCCGAGAGATGGACAAAATGTGTAGAAAGCGAGGGTCAGTACTTTGAATAAAATATATTATACTTTTTTTTAAATTACTGTGTATATATTTTAAGAAATAAACGACATTTTAAACTTGCATACCTGGTAAATACTTAAATTCATCCAAATAAAAAAATAGAAAATCATAACCGTCAAATATTTTCTGACCAAATTGTAAGCAAATTTTTTTTATTTTTATAATTGACAAAAAATTGATTAACGGTTAGACTGTTTAACGTATCAATTTCATATTTTCACCCACAATATAAGGTGGTAATACGCTTAGTTGTTTTTTGTTTTATCTTCATATCAGGTTTCGTGCTCAAGTTAAAAGTCAAAATGTATTCCGGATTTTCAAACTTTTCAAATAGGTTTTTGTTCATCGAATTTCAAATTTATATACATCAAAAGAAACCTCTCCTCTTTCCAGCGATACCAATCAAGTTGTATTGCGTAACAAAGTAATGGCGATTTAAAGAAAAGTAACCAATAATCGATTTAGAAATTTCATCCTTTTTGAAGAGGGTGAAAAAATGAATTTATTTTTATTGAATAAACGTTTTTCAATGTTTTTCAGATTGCTGAATTAGAGTTTGACTTCATTTTTTGAGTGAAAAACACCTATAAAGTAGATTGTTGGAAGATGTAAATTTTTAATTAGAATTTAACTAATCTAAACCAAAATCTATGAAGCAGCTGTATGTTACAATAAATTTTCACTCAAAAATAAAACTTTTGGTGCAGGAACCATGTCGATATCAATTTTAAACTCGAAATATAAAATTAATTAGTTTAATGCTATTTCATTTGTTTTCCTCGGCTCCTAGGGCCGATCAGTCGGAACGACAAAATATGTTTCTAATATTTTATAACCTGGAACCTCCGAAAAAATTGCCTACAAGTGTTTCGTACCTCTTTTTTTTTTTTTTTTTTTTTTTTTTTTTTTTTTTTTTTTTTTTTTATTATTATTTATTAATCATTCTGGTAAGATCCACTTTCTTTGTTATTTCTAGCTCTGAAGAAGACCTGCAAACAGTCAAACGTCAGCTAAACCTGAATTCATCCTTGACCATCTTCTTCAACTATTATATTCATACAGTCAACTATTTACACAAAATATTTATTTACACTGCAATATATATTATTTAAATATTTCGTATTAAAAAAAACTCACATAAACCACTATAAATAGAAAGGTAAATTTTCTATAACTCAAACATCAGCATCACCTTTATAACTGTTAACACAGCTATTATAATTGGCAACGATATGCAGCTCAAAATGTATTTATATAAAACTAAAATTTTTTCCTTACCGTGACAAAAGCGTTCTATTTTCACCTGAGTTAAACGATGCGACCCAATAATTTAGTTCGAAGGGAAGAGAAGACTTCGTTTTTGGTATGATCCTGACTGTATCTGTGAGCGACCGTATCAAAACACAGGGATCGTTCTTAGATATATTCTCCAGCCCCCATTTTCCGAGAAATACTTCATAGTACTTTTCCATCCATGATAAAAACGTTTCTCTGAACTTCGAAGGCTACATTCTAGGTCAACTTGTTTTCTTTTCTTAAAATGAAGAAGAAATCATTCAGAAGTCATTACTTCAAATGTTAATCATTAATTCAAAAAACTGAATAATTTAACATAAATCTAATATATGCATTTGGAGCCTAAATATACAGAATGGTAAAATTTGGGACAAATATACAATATAAAAATTTTCTGAACGATTTAGAACTAGCTGTTACGTATAGATACTGGCTTGTATTATTCTGGTTATTCTATGCTATCAATCCGATTAAGATTTACTCAAAATATCTGTTACTCTTCTGAATTACAGAAAATCTCGATCCCCATCCTCTTTGATTTTTCTAAGGCGTTTGATTCCGTTGATCTTAAACCTTTATAACTACAATACTAAAACACTTCCAATTTAGCAGCTGTTTCCAGTCCTTCTTATTTCTCTTTTCTCAAACAGTTATTGTTCCCAATCAGCCTAAACTAACATTTCTACCTCTAACGCGAGGTGAACGATTGCAAGAAGTCTAGGAATCGTGATGTTTTTCGAAAGTGACAAAATAAGGAAAAATTAGAAACCGTTCTCATATACAGAAATCATATACGGAATCATTAATTTGATTATACCATATGAAAGCTGGTTAAATTTTCAAGTTTTTGTGAGTATATTTGCGTTGAAGTATTAAAATACATTGTAACTCCCTTAAATACGGTGAAGATCAAGCTGTCTCAAGTTTGTAAAATTCAAGGTTCCATGTACTCTTCTCTTATAGGAAATTTCATGCTAAATCTGAAAATGAGGTCTAAATTTGTAAAATGTTTAAACAAAGATGTACTCACCCTGTGTAATATCAAAACACGGCCATTATACCTTTTATGATGCATATCCTAGGTATGCAAGGATGTATTCTCGGTGGCTCTGCATACCCTCGTATCAAGGAGTAAAAGTCGTTTGTTCTATAAGTTAAGGTGTATAGGGGAATAATATACATCTTAATTCCTAAGCTTAATCCCAAACAACCACTGATTGTATATAAAGAGGATTGGTAAGGAATAAAGTTAGTCTAATACCAGTACCCGTGTCAGTTATTTCGTCCCTTATTTTCCTTTTTTTTTATTGTTTTTACGAGAAGGAACTTAAATAAAGCAGCATGTTTTCCATCTCCGAAAAATTATAGAATTCTAAGTTAATAGGACGGTTGTTAAATGAGATTGTCAAGAAATACAAAAAATATTCTCTATTATTGGCTTACAAGGGAAGGAAAAGTGATACCTAAAACAGTCTATAGAACGTCCAGCTTCAAAATAGGTAAAGTTTTGCTTTTTAAATGGCATGATAATACGACTACACCGTAGGAATCGTGAATGCTTGATACAATGTATCAAGAAAGTAAAAATGCGGAACTGTTCCTCCATTTATTAAAACATGCCGAAATCTTCAAGATTCAAAAATCTATGAATCAATCCTCAACAATGGTATAGTAAACGAATTTAAAAACGTTCAATCAGGGATAAATTAAGATCAACAAATCGAAAGTTTTAAATTGTATTTAAATTTACTGCTGCTATTTAAAATATCCTTTGCTATTAACAGCTAAAAATAAAGTGCTGTAAATGCTTCTAATAATGATTAAAAAAAATTTACCTTGAATTGCATTTCTTGAGGAATAATTAAGCATGAAAATTAAATATAAAAAAAAAAAAAAAAAAAAAGAAGATAAAAGTAGAAATAATTTAACTCCAGGTCTCCTTCTTTAAGCAAAGTAGTCCAAGCGTTAAAATAATATTTATTTTTCATTACCATTTACGAATTATTTATATTTTGTTTTAGTGTGTATTTAAAATATACCTTATTAAACAAAAATTATTTCATATTTTCGCTATTCGTTGTTACAATAATATTTAAGTTATTATATTAATTATCAATTATTTGATCCTAAATTATAATGATTACCTATGTAATGATTAAATATTTATTAATAATCATTTTGTTACAAGAACAATTTTTGTTGAATTTTATGTCATTTTGCATGCTGAATATGAGTGTACCATCTAATTTTTATTATTATACCATCTTTCGTAATTCTATGTTCTCCCTCAACTCAGCATATTCTGCTTCCAATGATCAGTTGTATAAATATTTATTTCATAGACGCTACAAAAAAATTAATGGTTAAATGTACACTCTTATTCATTTAATTATTAAACAGGGTATTATACTGTATACAAATATCACTTTGTAAAATTATTTGAAATTTATTCTACTTTATTTTTTTATAGAACAACAGCAAATGCAAAGTTTTCCAAAAATATGTGTGTAAAAAAAAAAAAAAAAAAAAAAAAAAAAAAAAAAAAAAAAAAAAAAAAAAAAAAAAAAAAAAAAAAAAAAAAAAAAAAAAAAAAAAAAAAAAAAAAAAAAAAAAAAAAAAAAAAAAAAAAAAAAAAAAAAAAAAAAAAAAAAAAAAAAAAAAATGGAATATTTTGCGATTTTATTTTTAAACTACATCAAACGAAAAATTCGGGTTCACCTTAAAAACTTATAAAACCGCTGAGAAAAAACTTCCATAATTTTGTTTCGAAACAGCCGGTTTCGGGCATCAATAAACTCAGCTAATGGTTAAATTCAGAATTCCTTACTCTATACTCGTTCAAACCTTCAGTTTAATTCGAAGAGTCTCATTTACATGACAGTAATTAGGCATATTAGGATATACAGGGTTGGGTTTTGGTGCTCATTTAAACCAAACAATTCGTCTCGTATCCAATCCTTACAATCCAGAAACCTTTAAAAAATCGTAAATGTTCCTTACTTCGTCACAAACTAATGGGTTGTTGTTTTTCAAATCAATTGACATGTTATTTTTAGAATTATCATCGCATTTGCCTGACGTAGTTTATTTTGTATCTTTACAGTTGTAAATTTCAGTTATAAGATTAATATATGTGTTTGTAAATATATATATATATATATATATATATATATACCTATATATATATATATATATATATATATATACCTAAACTGTATATCATGAAACGTTGTAAAACTTTAACATAAATAATAAAAAAGAAACAAAATAAATAACAATTTAAAAAATATATGTACAATATAAATATTCACAAATTAACTATTAATTCCAATAATTAGTATTTCTATTCTACATTTCTGTACTTTGTGTAAAATAAGAAACTAAACCAAAAAAACTTAATATTAAATTATATTGAAAATATATTTAATAACCATATGCTTATCAAGATTCCCAAAGATGCCTAACCAGTAATATTCGCTTGGATCGTAGTGGCCGTTACGTTAAAAAAATAAATAAATTAAAAAACATTTATTTCTTATATAATTTCTACATTTAGAAAAAAACAAATAAAAAACATACTGTACCAAAAACTTATACCAGTCTCAAACTTAAAAACAATATACGATTTTACAACTTTAAATGTATCTGTAGAATATATTAAACCATAATATACAAAGAAGTAAAACTATTACGTAAATTTTCTAATGTTTTATACTTTGATCAATTTAAATAATAATGAGGTAATTGAAAATTTTCTGTATTTTGAGGCATATTTAATAAACAAATACAATGTATATCACTGTGGAACATTTGAATACCATTTAGTTTCTAATATTTCAAATACCTGTCGGAATAACGTTTAATACACTAATAGCACTCTACACAAACCTTTCAACAGGCTTCGTGGAATCTATGCCCCTAAGATTGATTGAGCCGACACCAATTAAAAGTGGAATGAAATTTTTAATTTTTTATTTTCAACCCTTATATTCATCACCCTCCTCGGTTATCCGATCCTGGGGTCTAACGAACTTGGCCGAGGCTTCAGGGACTCTCCAATTTAGTGCTTTAGTATTTTTTTTTTCCAACGGCTGCTATGTTTAAAGGGTTTTTTCTTAATATTTAAAACTTTATCAACTTCTTTAAAACGAAAAACGTAAAATTTAAAAGGGTATTGGCATAAAATAAGTTGCATTATGATTGTTAATTAAGTTTAAGATAGTTCATATTTTCCTCAATGTAGGATTTTTTTTTTTTTTTTTTTTAACTATTTATTGATATTTACAACTGTACATCAATATACATCAAGTAAATTTGAGGAAATGATTATACTGACATGTAATCACTTGTGAAGAACTACTCACTAGTAGCACTTCAAAAAATGTTCTAAACTAGAAGGTCTCTTGGCCATCTTCTTTTCAGACGCCTCAGTGGGTTATCAGGTATCGAATGAGAAGCAAGTTGGGAGACTAATGGATTCGTGTGGGAGTGCAGTTTACTATGAAAGGATTGGTATTTGGTTTGGGCTAAATGAGCAATATATGGAGCATTGAGGTCTTTATGGATAAGTTTATTCGTGACAAAGTAAGGACCATTAAGGATTTTTCGAAGGATTTTGGATTGTAAGGATTGGATTGGAGAAGAATTGGATGGTTTAGTGGAGCCCTAAAGCTCAACTCCGTATGTCCATATAGGTCTAATAACTGTCATGTAAATGAGTCTCTTGTAATTTATTGGAAGCTTTGATCGTTTGTCTAGTGTTGGAGTAGTCTATAACGACGGGCCGTTTCTCGTCGTTTTAGTCTTGTATGTGGATTCCAAATGAGACGTTTGTCCAAATGGAGTCCCAGGTAGCGGATCTGTTCAACAAGGATTAGAGGAATATCATTAAAGGATACCGTAGGACAGGATGTCGTAGGTTTACGACGGAGGGTAAAGGTTATTTGATGGGATTTCAATGTAGGAATGAATTCTGAAGATCCAATCCTGCCTCTATACAGTGGATACCAATATATGAGGATAAACTTGAAGATTTTTATTAAACCATCTTCATTATTTACATTACCTGTATTCTCAGTGAATATCCCTTCATTACCTCCCAAAAACTCCAATCCCATATCATAAACCTTCAAGAATGGTGTTGAAATTGGGGAACTAAAATAAATCCAAACAAATCTCATCAAATAACCTCCGTCGCAAGCCTACAACTTCTTGTCCTATAGTATCGTTCAATGATATTCTTTTAATCCCAGTTGAAATGATCTGCTACCAAGGACTGCATCTGGACAAACGTCTTACTTGGAATCCACATACAAGACTGAAATGACAAGAAACTGCTCGTCGTCACAGACTACTTCAACAAACGTTCAAAGCTCCCAATTAATTACAAAACACTCATTTACATGACTGTGATTAGATCTATTTGGACGCACGGAGTTGAGCTTCGGGGCTTTACTAAACCATCCAATTCATCTTGTATCCAATCTTTACTATTCAAAATCCTTCGAAAAATCCTCAATGCTCCTTATTTTGTCACAGACAAACTTATCCATAAAGATCTTAAATGAAATGAAAAAATAATCTTTATTCTGGGACATATTGTCCCCTAAGAATAACAAACGTGTATAATAAGGTTGTATAATAATCTGGCTATTTTAAGTTCAAACGAAGATAAGAATATGTATAAAAGGTAATATATGTATATACAATTGAAAATTGCACTTTTGGTATAAATATATAAATAAGAAAAAGCAGAGAGAGAAAAGAAATAATAAAAATAACAATAACAATAAGATGATACAATAATTAAATGCTTATATAATTACAATGTGTTTGAAAAAATAAAGCACAAATAATGAATAGCAAGGAAAAATATATAGAAAACATTTAAGAACTACTTTAATGTTGATAAGACAAAATATTTACAGATACATAAAAACATATATTCACACATCTTTTTTCAACTTATGTAGATATAGGTGTTCACATATATCTGTGCACACCTATTAATCTATACAAAGGCATGCATATATACTTATATGAGAAAAAAACAATTGTTAGGGAAAAAAATGTCAAAAACGAAAACGAATTTAATTTATACAATGAATACTTATTGAGGCAAATTCATTGGCATCGGATATGCTGAGCTTGATTAACTTGACTTTTAATTATCACTCATAATGTTCCATATGTTGTTGATTTAGCCCAAACCAGATACCTATCCTTTCAAAGTAAGATCTATAACCACTCAAATCCACTAGATTCTCAAATAACTTGTATAGAATTTTTATTTAAGTGCTACTGATGAGTAGTTCTTTTCAAGTTGTGACATTTTGTTGTCAATTTTTTTTAACACATTTACTTGATGTATATTTGTACAGATGTAAATTTCAATAAAGTTCAATAAAATTGATAAAATAAAAAAAACCATAAAGATCTTAAATGTACTATATGTTGTTGTCTTAGCCCAAACCAGATACTTATCTGCTTTTCATGACAAACTTCATTACCATTCAAATCTATTAGTATCACAACTTGCTTCACATTCCAGATAACCCTCCGAGGCGCCTGAAGAAAAGATGGCATAGAAACCTCCTAATGTAGAACCATTATTTTTTAGAACTTAATAAAAATTAACTGTGTAACCTACATATTTGTACTATAACTTGTTTTGTTCACTGTAGGGCACGATTATGGGAACAATATAGTTTCAAAACGACGCCCTAATATAGTTATAGCTCAAGAACCTTATTGAACATTAAACACATTTAATCCTTCTTTATTTAAGAATCTCGAGCTGCTCTTCAAGTGCCATCAATATTGTCGATTACAATACAGTTCTGATAAATTCTATGAGATCTTCGAATTAAGGCCTGAATCTCCCGTTGATTTCATGATTCAAACTGTCATAATTGCTACACCCAAGTTAGGTAGAGAAAATAAACTTATTCGCAAAAATTCAAGAGTCTGAGCATTTAATGAAAGGGGTAGAGGTGGGAGTGATTTAAATTGCAAATGGCACTGATACCACTAAACTCTCTCCCGACCCAACACTTAATTAGCTGTTCCACAGGTCAAAGGCTCTCTGATATTCACGGCTCCAGGTCTCGGAGCCACTTGACCTATAACTATTTCAAAAGAAAATCATAACAAATCGAATTAATCACTCAGTCAAATTTTACTTAAGAAAAATATCAATTGAGCTGTTATGAGCTTGTCGAGGAAACTCATAAGGGGACTTTTGGAGTTGTAACTCACAGATTTGTATGCCGATTTTTGTGTGGGTAATAGGAACCTATATTAGTGCAAAAGTAGAATTACATATAGCCGCCAATGGGCATTGGGAGCCGATTGGGTGAAAAAAAATTTGAAACTAATAACTGATATTATTTTCAGATTTCTCATCTCAAAAATCATGTAGAAACTAAATTTTGTCGAAATCAAAAATAATTTTTTTTTACCTTTAATATTTGGAGGATTTTAGAAGGCGGGGCTGTTAATTTCTGAAAAAAAATGTAAATAATTTGCGCTATCTCACATATTTCGCCACTGATTAAGACCAAATTTTAAGGTCATCTAGAAGCCGTGAAACTGCATAGTTCAGTCAAAATCCGGAGGTCTCAGGATTTCCCCTTATTGAAATATCTCAAGTTATAGCTGACCTCGGATTTTTTCATTCACATCAGTTTTTGTCCACTAAAATCTGGAGTAAATCTATTGTTACATGCATGGATAAAAAGCAGAATGTATGCTGATTTCTGTGGTGCTATTACTATTGTAACCGGTAGAACACAGCAGTTGTTATGGACTTTAGAAATTGTTGATGAAATCTCAACTTCAAAATTTTAGCCTCCTTGAAAGTGGTAAAAAATCAATATTTTTTATATTTTGATGAAATTTCACATATAAGAGTTTTATGCGGAAAAAAAGTTTCCACCAATTTACATCGGATTTCCTTGGAATTTTGTAATTTTTTTGGAGTTTTTCAGCACACTAAAGCCGGGAAGTGTCTTAAGCATAAGGAAAGTATTTTTATATCATCATACAAAACTGCAATTAAATGTGAAAGAATCATTTCTCTACCTTGACTGAGAGCTGAGAAAAAAAATATAACGTGATTTTTATATTTTTTTTTCTAGGCTCCTAATGCTCGTTGGTCCCTACTACCCACACAAAAATTGACATTTAAATCTGTGAGTTACAACTCCAAAAGCCCCCTTGTCAGTTGGAGCAATGAAGTGAGTCGCCATAGATAGACAGATCAATTATTTATTATTTCATATGTAATATATTTGCTTGACATATAGATACATTTTATGAATAGTCAGAAAAATGTCTACCTACGACTGGGAATAGATCCGAAATAAGGAATAATGGAACATTGAGAAGACAGAAAAAAATAAGATATGATGAAAAAGGATTAAGAGACTTAAGATGTATAAGGATTTAAACTTATTTTAAATATTACCAACCACTCTAATCACATACAGGGTGAGTATCTCTTAGTGTAAAAAAAAAATTGGGTGAAACTAGAACAAAAATGAAGCAAAATGCCGCAGATCTCACCTTTCTATTCCAATCGGTTGCAGATATACGATAAATCAAAGACATTTTTGAGGAAACCACGTTTTTTTCCTTAAAAGCTATAATACCTCCATTTCGTTTAAATATTTTTCAAATCTGCAATCAGAAGCTAACGGCAAAATTAAGGTCTATGTTTATTATCATTGGATTTTAAACATTACATTGAAAATCTAATAAAATAAATCCTAAATAATAATAATAAATAAATAAATGTAATAACATAAGATCCTCTGATCTGGTTTCGATTTATTGACAGTTTTCCTTTATTTTCTTCTTACAATCATTTTTTTTCTTTGCTTTTTATTCCAATGAAGAGTTTATTATGTTTTAAATGCACATTTTCTTTAAGGGATTGTCATAATGTTTTATTTACACAAGTAACCGATTTGTATGCCAAATGAGAACACCATGTTTTTTCGGTTTCAAAAGTAAATTCCTCCATGAAATTGAAACAAAACCATTACGTTTAACATATCATTCGAAAGCTGATTAAATTTGCAAGTTTTTGTGAGGTTTGACGTTTTGTGGATAGTTTTTTTCAAAAAATGGTGAGCGTTGAAGTAATATAAGACATTGTGACTTTCCCAAATAAGGTAAAGATCAGGCTGTTCATAAGATACCAACTTTGTAAAATTCAAAGTTACAGATATTCAGCTACAGAAAATTTGGTCAAGTTACAAAGTTACAGAAAATGTGGTCAAAACTTGAAAAATATTTAAACAAAATGGAGATATTACGGCTTTTAAGGAAAAAAACGTGGTTTCCTCAAAAATATCTTTGATTTATCGTATATCTGCTAGGATTGGAATAGAAAGGTGAGATCTGCAGCATTTTGCTTCATTTTTGATCTAATTTCACCCAATATTTTTTTTTACACTAAGAGATACTCACCCAGTATAACTTCCTCTAGAAGAATCGTGTCCTAACTGAAGAGTTAAGATAAATCCCAGCAAATAACATTTACCCTGCTTCGAAAACCTACCTCATCCTGTCCTCCTTTGTTCTTTAACGGAGCACCATTAAATAATATCGAACAGATAAGATACCTGGGATTATATCTAGACAAGAGACTCACATTGTACCCACATACAAGACTGAAAAGACAAGAAGCTGCACGTAGATTTCGACTGATCCAATACTTACTTGACAAAACGTTTTATATCACCATTATCAGAACTATTTGGAATTATGGCATAGAGTTATGGGGTTCCAGTCCATCTAATTCTTCCCTTATTTAATCACAAATGAACTGATTCACTATGACCTTAATATCCCATATCGCTGATTTGGGCCGAACCAAATACGTTTCCTTTTAAAATAAAGTCAATACTCACCCAATCCCACTTGTTTCGCAATTTACTTCCCATTCCATTCCTAGCAAACTTCCACGTCGTGGGAAAAGAAGATGGACTCGCTATCATCTTCTATTGCGGACCCGATAATATCCCAGTTAAACTTATCAAATCATGCCTTCCCACACTTATACCTCTCCTTTACCACATTTACAATTTTTCTCTTCAAAATTCGACATTTCCTTCTTCTTGGAAAACAGCGCTCGTCCGCCCCTTGAACAAAATCCCTAATCCTTCCTCTCCGAGTGACTTCCGTCCTATTTCCCTCCTCTCCAACCTATCGAAACCTCTGGAACGCATTGTTCAGTCCCAACTTTCAGTTTTCCTAGAAGAACGCTCACTCCTTAATCCCTATCAATCCGGTTTCCGTCCCGGATACTCTACCCAATCTGCCCTTCTGAAAATATCTCAAGACATATTTTCCGCAATAGATCGCCAAGAGTTAACTATCCTTATCCTCTTAGATTTTTCCAAAGCATTTGATAAAGTTGACCACAACATCCTCCTATCCAAACTTCGAAACCTTTCTTATCCACATCTGCATTACTCTGGTTTAAGTCCTTCCTTTCCGATCGATCACAGTATGTAGTTATTCCAAATAAAACTCCGTCCAAGACCCAACCCCTATCCTGTGGCGTTCCTCAAGGATCTTCACTATCACCCACGCTATTTTCTGTCTACATTAATGACCTTCCGCTTTCCATCCATCATTGTCGGTATCATCTCTACGCCGATGATCTCCAAATCTATTTATCCTTTCCCAACTCTGACTTACTACAAGCCACTAAAAGGATCCAAGAAGACCTGAATCGAATCTGTAACTGGGCATCGAAAAACAAGCTAAATCTTAATGCTGAAAAGACCAAAGCGATTGTAATAGGTTCGAGTCACCTCTTAAAAACCATTTCCTCTATTCCTACCCTTTTCCTGAACAGTGATCCTATCAAATTCTACTCCTCGGTCAAAAATCTTGGAGTTGTTTTCGATGAAACCCTATCCTGGAAAAATCACGTATCCGAAATTTCCCGCCGCACCATCCCTATCCTAAAACGTCTCAATTACGTTCGCCACCTTCTTCCTTTCGAAACCCGTAGATTACTAGTTACCTCTCTCATCTTCCCCTACTTTGACTACTGCTGTGCTGTCTATGGGGGTGTTTCTGGGGATCTCGAGGCCAAAATCAAAAGACTATTTAACTGCTTTATCCGCTTTATTTTCGGGATCCCGAGGAGCGCCCACGTTTCGCAGTTTTATGCGGAGTTAAAGTGGCTTATTCCTTCCCACCGTCGCCAGTATTTCCTGGCATCCTTACTTTTTCAAACCGTTCAATCCCATCATCCACCTTACATTTCCGAACTCCTTCAACTCAAATCCTCAATTCTTACCCGCCAAACCCGATCTCGTCAATCAGATTTGCATACTCCTGCTCATTGCTCAGCCACTTTCGACAGATCTTTCGTAATCCGATCCTCTTCTCTCTGGAACTCCATCCCTCTCAACATTCGTCATTCAATTAACCTTTCTACTTTCAAATACCACTTCTTTAACCACCTACTATCCACCCAGATCCTTTCCTCCAAAAACTGACAATAGCCACTTTCTAGTTGTTATAAACTATAAACTATAATTATAAACAGTTTATATTTAAGAAATCTTTTCTTTTTTTTTTTTTTTTTTTTTAAAAATTAATATAAATTTTCTGTTACTTTTATTATATCTTCTTTTTCTGCTCTTTTTTATTATTATTATTATTATTATTATTATCTGTTACTTTGTTATGTAAATATTATTTTATTTTAAGGCTCTGAAGGCCCTTGATTGTACATTATTTTTTATTCTTAAGGGACTTAAGGTCCCAGAATAAATAAAGAACTTTATTATTATTATTATTATTGTTGAACTTTCATCAGAGTGCAACCATTAGGTATTCCCTCTACAACTCTTTGTCATGTTATTACTCTGTATTGTTTTTACCGCATATTTACTTGATGTATTTTTGTAAACAGTTGTAAATTTATATTAATAAATAAAAAAATATTATTATCGTTCACCATAACTTAACTGATCTTCCATTTCTTTGGCCCAATCCATATCCACTTCCATCCACTCTAAGCTTAAATGACATGAACTTAAAAGAAGTTAACAGAAGTTAAGTCAACTGTACATTATACTAAATAAGACCTCTCAGTGTTCAATAGATAAGAAGCTATTAATTTACAAGACTTACTACCGTCTGCATATAAGCAATTATTTTTAAGTTGTTATCCATTTATACGTACAGAAAGTCGTATATATAAAATAATATATTTTATTCTTCTAAATAAGAGATAAATGGGTACTTTACAGTTATTATAATATTAACGAAAACAAAATTAATAGTTGTTAATATCAAGAACGACACATATCTATAACAAAATTTCGTAAATCATAAATTTAAAAATAAATCAAATAAAATTTCGTAAATAATGATGAGTTTTGTTTTAGAGAGGCTATCTTTCTTATTTATTTATTGTTTTTTTAAAAACTTTTATGCCAACTTATAATTTTCTATATAATTTTTTTACCGACAGCAAATTAACATAGATTTCTTTTTTTTTTAAGTTGTCCTTCGTCTCAAAATTTAATTATGATTTCTCACTCCACTTCACAGATTTCTTTCCCCCATCCAGGTCAATTCGTAAGAAAATTAATGGATAATTTAATAACTTGTAATTTTCGTTTCAAAATGTAATCGTCCAATCTTACTATCGTTATGGATCAGATAAACCTTTTTTTTTTAAATTATACTAATGCTTATTTAATTCTTTGTTCAGAAATGTATTTTGATGATGTATCATCGGGCGTGTTGTGTTCACTTGGTTCCTGCATATATTTTATTTAATAATAAAATCGCCCTATTAATATATATATATATAAAGGTACTGAAGAAAAATTTATTCGTGGGTTCGCCACGAAATAAATTTTAACCCATCTAGATGGGATTCAAACCCACGACCTGTTTAATGTTTCATATATTTATCTTAATCGGTAGAGATGATCTTATTCTGTTTTTAAAACCATGATTTCAAACAATTAATTTATATGTAATAGATAAAAATAATATCGCGTGATTTTCCTAAAATTTAGTAAACAAAATGGCATCTTTATCGCTATTTAAATAATATCTGAATCTTTAGAAAGACTGATTATTACGAACACAATTTATGGTTAAAACAAATCAGCTTTCAAGAATGTGATAATTCTACAGATATCAGAATATGAAAGGCCATAAATAAATTAGCTGTACAAGCGGAGTAAATATTCACTAAGCAGTAAATAATTGATTCTTCCTAATCGATATCACATGCCCTGACCTATTATGTATGCAATGTGAACTCTTCTTTTCCTGCAACTGAAAAATAAAATATTGATATGAACAGGAGCAATTTCGTAAAGAAAGAAATGATATTGCTCACGATAGTAGCCTCAAAATTAAAAAAAAAAGTGTATTTTTTTATAAAGAGAAGATCTCATTTTTGGTTTCTTCGATTATATCTCAAAAACAGTTGATTCTAAAAAAATATGTTTCCTATAAAAATTAAAGCTAATTGAATTTCCAATAAAATTGTTTATGTACATATTTGCCGAACCTTCAACGGTATTCGAGATATACCTTATAAAAAAATCGACAGTTTTGGAAAAAAAAAATATTTTCCTCACTTTTTTTCAAACATTTTCTACAAGTGTCAGAAACGTACATATAAAATTAAAGTAAATTTACTGCTCTACAAATTCTGATATTTTTTCTGAGAAGCGATCGTGAAATGCATTAAAAGCAAGAGTTTGACAAAAAGAGAGGTAAAATTTCTTTTTTCCCGAAAATCACCGATTTTCAATAACGTATATCTCGAAAACCGTTGGAATATCGACAAATTTATATAAACTTTATTTTATAGGAAATTAAATTAGCTTTAATTTTAATTCGAAACATATTTTTCTAGAGTCCACCGTTTTCGAGATATAATCGAAAAACCCAAAAATATGACCTTCTCCGCTCTCCCCCACCGTTAGCTCACCCCCCCCCCCCCCCCCCATGGACAAGGACTTTTAGTTTTTTTTATCTTCTAAATACTCATAACGAAATCCTGAGGTAAAAAATAATAAAAATAATAATATTTCATGCACTCTACACCCCTCATCGACAGGACTATCTCTAAACACTGTAGCTTGAGAACCCACTGTTATTTCTCCTGATGTTTTATTATTGTATTAGGGTTCGAAAACCGATATAAACATGTAATAAAATGAAAAATTAACCTTATTCTGAAACATCGTGAACCTTCATAAATATCAGAAATTTAAAGTAAAAAGGTGATGTCTAGTCTAGTGGTCCAATAGTTAGAGTCTCCAACTCTGAAACTGTGTATCCCGAGGTGAGACCGTTCGAATTCCTTGATGCTCCATCTATGAAGAGAATTGTTTTAAATTAACTAAACAGTGTTGATCTAGTAATTAAAAAATTTCTATTTCATATTAGAAAAATTATGTTTTTTATTGTTGTGTTTTTTATCATCAGGGAGAAGAATTAATTAATAATAATTACCCAGGAATCGCAAAACTGAAACCAATGTTAGTGGTATCGACTGATTCATAGGAATAGGGTTATTTTAGATAACCCTTTACGTATCGAGGGAATCTACATTTAGAATCGACGCATACCTAATGTTTTATTTTTTTTTTAAATATTAAATAGAATAAAAAGTGAGATGAAACAAATAATACACCCAGATGCAAAAAATTTCACCCAATCGATTTTTTTAACTTTCTCGTCGTTAAGTTTCATTTTTTTTTTAGTTGTCTACATCCCCATATACTTTTACCAGGGCATATGAAACTTTTAGGAATATTAAAAATATTAATTAAATAATACACAGAAGCATTAAAACATATTACTAAGCAATTTTAAATTATATAATATATACTAAGTATAGCCAGCAATAACGGATACATTAAAATCAAAATGGATAATATTAAAAAAAAACAAATCCATAAAAAAACTATGAATAATGTATAAACCCCCAGAGAATAAAGCTATCCCGAAGAAATACATTTTGATACCATATTACGGCCCAATAACCACCAAGTCGGAAAGGAATT
This sequence comes from Euschistus heros, assembly GCA_003667255.2. Classification (NCBI taxonomy): domain Eukaryota; kingdom Metazoa; phylum Arthropoda; class Insecta; order Hemiptera; family Pentatomidae; genus Euschistus; species Euschistus heros. The sequence goes on from RCWM02000129.1 coordinate 495,365, forward strand.
AAAAAATTAGGTTTAAACCCTGCATTTAAAATAGATAAACCATTTTCATCATACTTCCCTTTACCTAAAGACAAAATAGACCTTTCCAAAAAAGCGGTGTATACGAACTAAAATGTAATAACTGTGAAGCAAAATACATGGGAAAAACGATCGGTAAATCAAAGATTAAAAGAACAAATAAGAGCTATCCATCTAAACGAAAATAACATTAAATTTAATAAAGACTCGGGAGTAAAAATACTACATCAAGTAGAAAATAGCCTAAAATTAAAAATTTGTGAATCATTAAAAATAATAAAATCGTTTAAAGCCGATCCAGACTTTTGTTTAAATGACCAGATGAACATTTCCAATAGCCCCATTTTAAATCTGTTTCCAATAGAAACGGAAAAATCCAATGAGTCATAAGGGAAATCCCATAGTAAACCCCAAAAATTTAACCTACCTTCCCCTTCCCCTTTTCACAATGGATATATTTAAGTTATCTCTTAGATCTGTGGTTGGTTTTATTTTTTGTAGTTATACAAAAAAACAAAAAACTCACTCACAAAAATGAAAAATAATCTTTATTAATCTAATTAATACATTATCATATGTCGAGGTTCTATTAGGTTATCACGGCACTCAGTATTGCCAGCTTCTTACAAAAATATTATATAAAAAAAATATTATTTTTGACTTTTAATATTTTATATTAACTATTTTATTTAACTTTTTAAATTATTCTAACTAAACAGAAAAAAAAGGAGCCACCACAGATCTCCTCAGGTGAGTACCAATGCTTGATTTCTTGTCTTACATTTTTGAAAACTTTAGTGTATATAATCCATGTAACATAGTACTGATGTGTTGAAAATGTTGTATGTTTTAGAACTGAAGATGAATGTTTAGCATTCGAAACTAGTATTCCAATAAAATAATTTCAATAGAAGTCGCAATTAATTTATCAATCCTAATTAAATTAAACAAAACTTCTCTTTATAATGTTCTTAATAATCCTAATACATTTCTTATGCCCTGGTCAAAGTATATAGTGACGTAAACATCTAAATAAAAAGTGAAACTTTTAGCTGAGAAAATCAAAAAATTAATTCGGTGGAATTTTTAGCCTGTCAATATATGATTTATATAATTGTGAATTGAAATAAATAATATCTATTGAAGCGCGAAGAAAACCTTGAAAACCATTTTTAATTATTTTTCTTGTTTGTCTTAATAGCAGAAATAACCTGGAAAAGGGTTCTTGAAATCCGAGTTTTGACCAATATATTTTTTTTTAAATATTTATTTTCAACTGTATACTTTATATACAACAAGTGAATTTGAGAAAAATAATTACAATGACATGTCAATAACATGTAAAGAACTACTCACAAGTAGCATTTCGATAAAAGTTCTACATTAGGTCTCTTGGGCATCTTCCGCCAGACTTATAAATTCCAAAACTGGAGTTCCTCAAATGTTGATACACACACAAACATATATATATTTATATATATATAAAACCTATAAGTATGTTCTCTCCCTAAGGACAAGGAAGATAACACAATATTTAAATTTTACTTCTATCATATCACGAGCATTCCAAAAAACGTCTTAATTTTCTTTTTAACGGTTTGCCATATTGGAGGTATTTATTTTTATAAAAACCCACATTATTATAATACATTTGTATAAATATTATAACCATAACTATTAAATTGACTAAATCGTAAATTGATGTTGAGATATAAACCTTATGCCCTGTCAAACAATATGGCCCATATTTGATTATTATGAGGCTATTATAGTTGATGGGGTCGATGGATTATAGCAGGATCGTGCCCATGTGTAGTCGTAACGTTCCCTGGATCGGTAATTGCTTTCAAAAGTCCAAATATGGACATATTAAGGTTATATCAAATGTAGATATTTTTATTTAAAAGAAAGTTATGTTTGTGGACAACTTTTTAACACGCAGGTTAGTTTTATAAGTACCGTGTAATCTACATTAGAAAGGGGAGGGGAGGGTGAGAAAGTGACAAAGACAGAGAGAGAGATTCAGAGAGGGAGGGAGGGAGGGAGAGAGAGAGAGAGAGAGAGATAGAGAGAGAGAGAGAGAGAGAAGAGAGAGAGAGAGAGAGAGAGAGAGAGAGAGAGAGAGAGAGAGAGAGAGAGAGAGAGAGAGAGAGAGAGAGAGAGAGAGAGAGAGAGAGAGAGAGAGAGAGAGAGAGAGAGAGAGAGAGAGAGAGAGAGAGAGAGAGAGAGAGAGAGAGAGAGAGAGAGAGAGAGAGAGAGAGAGAGATCATCGTAATTGTCTTGAATGCTTGACACAAGTAAGGAGTTTAGTGCCTTACCCACTGACTTACCATTCATCTCAATACATTATAGAAATATATATACGTATGTATAATTATTGGGACATAAAAACCTCACCTAAAAGCCCTTCCCTACTATCCACTACTTTTCCTCAAAACCGTCGAATTCATTTCCAAAATTCCATTAAAAATCTGGGAGTAACTTTTGATTAACATCTTTCTTGGAATAAACATATTTCTGAAATCACAAGGGAATCTATTTTTATTCCTAAGCATCTTTTCCATTACTGCGATTTATAACCACTAAGTAGGTACTCGACATTTGGTATCAACTCTCGTTTTTATCAACTTATACTACAGCTGCAGCATGACGGACTGTCAGATGAGCTGGAGATGAGACGTAAAAGATTAATGAACTGTTTTATTAGATTTATTTTGGGGATTTCTCCACGTTCTCACATACCTCACAGGTATTCTGAAATTGGGTGGCTTTTCCCCAGTTTTCGACGTCAATACTTCCTAGGTGCACTCATATTTCAATCCTTGAATACAAAAAACCCACCCATATTCATGACCTCCTTACTCTACGCTCCGCCATATAATTTGTGTTATATCCATTGTAATAGTACACATAAGATGTATCCTTTTACAAGATTTCTCATTTATTTTGTAACTCATAATTTAATTATTAATCAACTTGTATTATTATTTATTATAGTTAATTATCATAGCCAGACGATTGTCCTATGTACTGTACTCATTTGTCTTAGGGGACAACTTGTCCCAGAATAAAGTTCATTTTCTTCTTCTTTTCATTATATTATATAGATACATACATTTAACACGTAATATATATATATGTAAGTTTGCTACCATGTGATAACAACACTGCTGCAACCTTCAATGGGTGTGAGACTTTTAATTAAAACATATGTGAGAGACAGAGTGTTAATAACTTGGGTTAGTTTAATGTTATCTTGTTTAAAGTGTTTTTTGTTATAATTACTAGTTAGAAAGAACGTGTGATTTAATTCCTTTCTAATAAAAGAATAAAATCACGTTAAAACAATCTTACAAATTAAATTACAAGATTTCAACTATTTAGTAAGAGATGGATATAATTTATGTTCAAGTTGTTAAGAAAGCTGAGGAAGAATTTGTGATCCAATGCATATCCATTGATAAAAATACTTGGTATTTAGTGCCAGAAGAATTTAAAGAGGTAAGTAACCTCATTTCTATATCAAATAAAACAACAATAAAAAATGCAATGAGGGCAATTAAGAACCAAAAAGGTTATAGAACAGTTGCGGTAAAAATCGATGAAAATATAAAAAATGAATATTTCGATGAAGTTGATAATGTTTGCTTTCGAGAATTGCCATTAGAAGAATGTGACCCAATATCAATTTCCAGATTTGTTCAAGCTGAACAAATTGAGTTAGAAAGTCGGATTAGACAATTAGAAAACCAATTATATTCAAATTTAAAACAAGAGGAAATCAATTTAAACCAAATTGAAAAAAAAATTATTCTAGAGATATTTGAAAAAAATCAATCAGATCCTAAAGAATGGTTAGCTAAATTTGAAGACGAGAGTAGCCGCTTCCAGGTGAATTTCGATAGTAGTAAAATTCAGGCTTTGCGCTTTTTTGTCATGGGCCCAGCAAAAGATTGGTTTGAAATAAATCTGAAGAATATAGGTGTAAATGGTCATTGGAATACTTGGAAGGAGTCATTATTGAACGTTTTTGTTGATAAAGGCTGGTACATTGTCAGGAAAGCTCATAACTACAAATATTTGGGTGGATCTTTAATCGATTTCGCGCTTATAAAGGAAAAGTTATGCCTAGAAGTTGAACCTAAGGGTACTGAATTATCACGTATCAACCTCATAGTTTTTGGATTGCCGAAAAAAGCCTAAGAACAACTGGATAGAGAAAAAATTAACAAGATGGAAGACTTATATGCGAAACTCCGAAAACTAGAGGACTCGTTTTCTAGAAAGAAAGAGGAAAATCCCTCAAATCCTAGATTGAAATATAGTCCTGACCCGAAAACTTTTTATAGGGATAAATTACACTCAAAGAACGAAGGTCAAAAGAAGGCATGTTCTATTTGTGCAGCTATTGGTTTTCCGTATCGATACCATCTCGTAGCGGAGTGCCGCAATAGAAATAAAGTCTCAGAAAAACTAAAATCAAACATGACTGAAGGGTTTTCTGGGATTGACGACATACAGATATTACAAACAGACTTAGGTAACAAGCATTTAAATTGAAGAACCGGGCGAAATTAGATCCGTTGATAAAGCTAAACGTAATCATATGTGACAAAATTAAAACAAAAGCTATATATGATAGTGGCTCCAACGTTACATTAATTTCTCAACGAATTGCTAAAGTTGAAATTAATAGAACAAAAGAATGTATTGAAAACTATCAGCGGAATAAATTTCACTTCAGCCCGGGCTACAATTTCACTTCGTATTGGACGTATTACTGATCACATTACAACTTACGTTGTCAAGAACGATCATTTTTCTTATGACATCTTATTAGGGATTGATGCCATTAAAAAATTTCAATTGATTCAAGACGAAAACTTGAAAATCCTACAACGAACAGATAACAACAATGTGATAGATTTAGATGAAAACCGACCCAATAGTGATCGAGAAGATAATTTAAATCGATCTAAATTAGATCAGATGGTTAAAAATAAATTTAATGATAGTCAAGTTTTAATTGATAAAGATGATTCTAACGATTATATTGAATTAAATTTTAATGAAAACTTAAAAATAGAATTCGATGACAATTTAAATCATATTGAAAACGAAGAGCGAAAACAGCAGATTTGCAAATCTAATTGAAAAACATAAACATATGTTTGCAAAGGATAAATTTGATATAGGGAAAGTAAAATCAAAAGATGCAGAGATAAAATTATTATCTAACCAGTATGTTACTTGTCGACCGTATAAATGCTCAATTCCTGACGATGAAGAAATACGAAATCAGATTAAGGCATTGTTGCAAGCGAAGATTATTGAAGAATCAGATTCTCCGATCGCTTCCCTTTTCTCCCAGTGAATCAGGGGGGGGAGGTGTAAGTTTGCTACCATGTGATAACAAGACTGCTGAAACCTTCAATGGGTGTGAGACTTTTAATTAAAACATTTGTGAGAGACAGAGTGTTAATAACTTTGGTTAGTTTAATGCTATCTTGTTTAAAGTGTTTTATGTTATAATTACTAGTTAGAAAGAACGTGTAATTTAATTCCTTTCTGATAAAAGAATAAAATCACGTTAGAACAATCTTACATATATATATATATATATATATATATATATATATATATATATATATATATATATATATATATATATATATAGTCGCCTTATTTTTATTAAATAGCGCTTAAATACACCCAGATTTCAAATCCCAGGATCCATCGTGTCTGCTTACCAGAAAAGTTTCCATTTTCCACCTCATTACTGGTCATAACCAGCTCAAAGCGTGGTTTCTCAACAAATTCAATATTTGGCTTACTGCATCCAGTGAACATGGAAGAAGTGAATAACTGTGGAACACTTTCTCCAAACTTGCTCCCTTATAAAGGAAAAGCGGAAACAGGCCTGAACCAACTTACTTGGAGCTGGGTGATCTTGATGATTTCAGGAGTATCATGGTTAATGTTATTTTAAATGGACGAATAAGATGAGAAAAGTACATTGATTATTTTTTTAAACATAAATAGATTCTTTTCTTTTCTTCCAATCTCTGTTTCATTGTGATTTCATAATTCACTTTTATTTTATTTCATTGCTTCTTTCAAATTCATCTATAAATCTAACCAATCTGTTTGCCTCTCATTACCTTAAATATTTTTTATTTTTTTTTAACTTTTTTTTTTCCTTTTACCATTTCTTGTATTCCTTCATTTTAATTATTACATCTTGTTTATATTCAATACCTTTTTTTAATTAGTACTTCCTACCCCATTAATTTTTTTTCTTAATTTTAAACTTGGGAATCCGCTTTCCTTATGAATTTGTCCATTTGATTGTATTATTTATCCTTTATATTTGTATATATATTTTATTGTTCCTTGTTGCCATTCTTTAAGAAAAGAGAGAAGAGAAAAATCAATGAAATCAGCTGTCATCAAAACTTCGGGCTTAGAAAGTTGTAGACTTGTTTTTTAGCCGAAGACTTTTCGTCTCCTTTAATGGTACTTAATAGGGACATTAAGCACAGACCAAGAGGGGTTTTTCTTATTCTTGATCTCAGAGTAAATATTCAACTTCATTCTTTTTTAAGCTCTTAGTTTCTAATGTTTTCTTAGTGGATATAGATGAGTAAAGAAGTTTTAACTGTAGGAAAATATTTAAGAGGCGTTGAGAATCGTGTAAATTGTGATCATGATCACTATCGAACAATGGGAGTTGTTTTTGGTCCTTTTGAACATTCAATAAACTGGGCTTATCTTATCATATTCTATTCGATTTGGTGAATCCATTTATTATATAAATGTTAGATAGTTAACTTCGCAGTTATTCTTTTTTAAACAGACCCTCAGTCACTCTGATGTCACGTTAGTTAAGGATGGGTATCGTAAAAAAATATCGAAATTCCATATCGACGATATTTTAAGCTCTTTATATCTTGGATCGATTTATCGAAAAATCGATATATCGTGATATCTCTTTTATTAAATGCCATTTTAAACATTCCAAACACGTTACAATGATATTCCTGTTTTTTTTATTGTTTTAGCTAATCTAGGCAATGGCATCAAACCAATGCTCCACCAAATTCGTCTTATATGAATTTAATGTTTTATTTATTGATATTTTGTTATTTCCGCTTTCTTAATGTGATAACTTTTGTACGTATCGTGTGAATGGATTTGTTGTAATCTATATCACTTATTGCCTTAAGGTAAGGCTGAGTGCAATATTAATTAAAACACTTCTACCTAAAAAAAAAATGAGAAAGTTTAACAGAAGTTAACAACATTACTTTCTTCGTTGTTCATTGAAGTTTTAGAGCGCTAAATATTCTAATATTTCAAAATACAACAACGCCGGAATATCCTTCGAAAAACTTAAAAACTGTTAAATCCTAGAATATTTAGAGATATTATCCTTAAGGAAAACAATAGCGGAGAATATCCTTCCGGTATCTTAAAATCGTTAAATATTCTAATATTTCAAAATAGTACCCTTAAGGACAACAATGACGGAATATTCTTCGGATAACTTAACAACCCTTAAATCCTGGAATATTTCAAGGTATTATCCTTAAGGACGAAAACTAGTATATATGTTGCCCAAAGATGTCCTTCCGCCATCTTAAAAAAGTATCCTTAAAGACGAAAACTAATAAAATCGTTAAATATTGAAACAAAAATAATAGTATCCTTAAGGACGAAAACTGATTAGTGGCAAAGGATGTCCTTCGGCCGCTAAAAGTCGTCAGATCGTGGCAGATCTGAAAAGCTGTTTCTTATAGCAGTGTTTTCAATCTTGGTATATAAAGGTATTTTGGGTGGTCGGAATAGGGGTGGAGCAGTGGTTCAATGCAGTTACCTTAGTTTATTTTTTATTAATTTATTAACACAAATAGAAACAAATTTATTCCTAATGTTTAAAATTTAAATGTAGTCTATTATGGATTAAACAGTAGGTATAACTTGTATATCAATATTCTTAGGTCAACAATTAAATTCCCATATATCGTCATCAGTGGATCGTAGGAAAAGTAATACTCCCAACTTTTTTTTTACTAAATTTATTCCATGACGGTGATGATTAGCCCTGCTTAAGAAAATAATTGCTCTGTTGGCACTGAAATGGAAACAGTAGTAACAAATTTCCTAGTCAACTTACATTAAAAGTGACATTGAAAACATAGAACATTAAAAACTTTCATTTACTTAAACCACTTATATAAGGTTTTGTTACTTTTTTTTAAAATATACATAGTTGTTGTATTTGTAATGAGAAAACGATATACCGTATGGTACGTTTCGATATATCGTAAAAAAATAATAATAACAATAAAATATGAAAATATCGATATATCGAATTATCATGGTTAGACTACGTCGCTAAATGGGCTGTGTGCTTTTCCTACAAGGAAAAAAAAAGAAAAAGAAATTATCGGAGTTGTTCAAATAAATAGAGGAATAAGAGTAATTTTCCTTATTTCTTTTCCCCTTTACATTTACAAAGCTACTTGAGAAGGAGGTAAGATGGTGGGAGTTACTTACAAAGTACCAATTTAGTGAATGATATTACTGATAGAACGATTATGAAGCCAAAGACGAATTGCGTTAATTAAGGAATCACCTAAACTGGCCGACTCAGGGCAGCCAACCCCCCACCAGTAATTTTCTCTCTTAACAACCCTGTCTTCTCAATTACCGGACAGTCTAATACCCTCCTCGAATATTAGCGGCCACTGTTGCCAACTGGTGAACAACATAATTGACATTGCTTTGGAGGACTTTTCCTCAGTGAATACTAAATATTAATTCCACTAAATTAGTAATGAACTGAAACCTATTTATAAACTTTACAATAAATTTAAAAATTTTATTTGTTTCAATTGGGAAAAATGTCTCTTTGAATTTTGAAACAACTTCATCATCCAAGCTTTCTTCGTCCAAGCATGAAAAGATAGCTTGCGACGGGGTGTAGAAAAATAATAGAAAAACAATAAAGAAAAATACAAAAAAATAAATACATAAATGAAATAAATTATTCTTATAAACGTTAATACAAAAAGGTACAAAAAAAAAATAATAATAATAATAAATTCCAATGATGGAACCGCAAAGAAGATAACCAAAGATAAAGTGAAGAGGTTCCAGGACAGAGCGAAGACCAAACGACTATACAGGATTTCTGAAAAAGAGAGGGCAACAAGATCAGAAACGACGAAGAAGTACTGAGAGAACAGGAAACTCACTAACCACTGATTGATTTATCGTGCCCCAAAGTGGGTGAAACGAAAAAAAAAAAAACTACAATGACCTACTCGTATGAGCGCGCGCTTGTAACAGAAACAATAAATAAAATACCGACACAATCGAGTGTTGTTGATAATGAGCAGTTGAGTTGAACTGTAATCCTCTTGATTTCAATACATACAGCTCGATACTCCTTTATTCTTTAGTTTAAATAATGTAGCTCATAACAAGAATCAAATATGAATAAAAAAAATCAATAATAACAATAAGAATAAAAATGACGTACTATTTTAAATTGACTGTTTACATTATAACAAAATTATATAGGCGAGAGAAAACAAAATTAATATAAAAGATTATATCAACTTAAAAATGACTGTAAAAACGTAAGTAAAACAGATAAAAACAAAACAGCATGATTAGACAACACACAAAAGTTAGGTCATATTTTTGATTTTGAATATGTAAAAATACTATATTATGCGATAAGAACTCATAACAGAAAAATTAAAGAAGCAATCTATATAAATAAAACAATAAAGAATGCAGTTAATTACGAAACTGATACTGAAAAAATAACAACGATATATGCTAATATAATAGGTAAATTAAAATATAAATTATGTACTCCAACCAGGGCAGGAAGGACGGGTTATCCTACCGGTTACCAACCTATTCTAGCCAGGGTGGGAAGGTGAAGATTTATTCGTGGTTTCGCCACGAAATATATTTTAACCGATGATTCCTTTGTTACAAATTTAAAGAAAAGTATTTGATATCATATAGTAATTTGGACCGGGAATATTCCCAGTGGGAGGGAACTTATGAAATGGGAATATTGCCGAGAATATTTTTTTGGCCGGAGAAGATTTCCAAAAATTGGAAATTTATGAAACTTTAGCACTTACTAACAGTTAAAGAACCTTAAAACTAGGTTAACTAATTGTAAGTAAATTCATACATTTAAATCAAGAACTATCATTGCATGTATTAGTATTAATAACAATGTATAAACAATATCCTGTGAATTTATTGAACTAAACTAAATGGATTTCGATTCCTAAACCATTATTTAAAACTCAAGCATTTAAAAAAGTAATTTCTTCTTGGAACTCATATTCAAACATCCTAGGTCTTAAATATTCAAAACTGCCTATTTTTATCAATTGCTTGTTTCTTTATGTTTTTTCAGGTTTACAACATGTAATTTTTGGGCCAATAATTATCTCTATCACCACACTGTTTAGTACACTAATGTTTCAATAAACAATAGAAGAATTAAAGCTTAATATAATACACTCAACAGCAAAAAAAAACCGGACACTCAGATTTGGTCTCATAATTTTGTTAAATACGTTAATCTTTTCAATTTATGGTAAGAAATAGTTTATTTATATGTTATTTACACAAAACCTGCCACAAATGAATATTTTTTATTAATTATTAACAAAAAATTATAGAAAAAAATAAATTAACACATTTTTTAAAAACTTTATTCTTCATTTTTATCAGGTTTTCTGACAAGGGATGTTCTTCCAATAGCGGGTATTTCTCCCTCTTCTACGGCGAAGGGCCCAAATACTGTCAGACATGGAATAAATTTAAAAAATCCAATAAATAACAAGTTAAATTTGCGAAATTTCAGCTACAGGAATTTTTTTTTAAATCTATTCTTCATCCATTCAAAACATGAAGGTATTTAACAAAATTATGAGACCAAATCTGTCCGAATTTGTTTAGCTGTTGAGTGTATTTACTCAATTAATTCTTTAAAATATTGAAATCAAAAAAATATGTTTATATCTAACGAAGATGTTAAAATCTAAGTATTAAAATAAAAAAAGCTGATTAAGTTTATCATGAAACATGGTTTAGCTCTTGAGGGTACTTTAATTACAATGAGTAAATTTTTTCTCACAAGACTAAAGATGGAATTTTTCCCTCCCTTTCAACCCTTGATACTAAATACCCCTTGAAAACTGCATCACAGCAGCTTTCAGAAATATAACCATATTGATAGTTAAGATAAACAGTTGATAGTCGTTTATAAGTTAAAGAACCATTTTCACTAGAACTTTGTGTTATATGTTTGAACTTGCAGTAAAAGAGACATTTCTTTTATACAACTGAAAGCTCACGAATGCTTCACCTCCAAAACAGTATAAGCAAGGAAAAGACAAATGTAGAAGAGGAGAAGGATCAAGATGATTTAATGGGCATTGAGAGAGACAGTGACTAGGGGACTAAAAAAAATTTTACATTATAGTGATTTTTATGATGTTTTAATTTAATCAATAATAATAATAACATATAAGAGTGTTTTTGTTTAATTTTATAACATTAGTACATTGACCTGTTGATTTGAGCGATTTTGTTTTTAAAATTATAAATCCCCAGGAATTTTATTTAATTATAATTTCATTTTAAAATATATTTCAGTTTTGAGTTTGATCTAACCGTATAATTACTGCTTTTACTTATTAATTTATAGTTTTTGAGCATTCTTGCTAATTATTCATAAATTCCCGGGAATTTATGAATTTTGGGAATATTTCCTCGATTTTGAATTCCCGGGAATTTCACATCACTAATGTCATATAAAATTTATCGCTTGAGCTTACTGTTTAGGAGGTATATTGGTTTGAATAAAAAGAGTCATGTAGTAACGGTTGTTTCACCTTCAAAATGTGTAACTTTTTTTCACATTCAAAAACATTTTGACACGCCTGTACACTGTTAGTGATGTTCGCATCGGAAAATTTAACGACAGTTGTCTTGATATTTTTGTCAAATAATGTTTGTTGCTAGGATCTACCCTTTAAAAGCTATATTGGTTTGTATAAAAAAAGTAACGCTCGAAACCCCAACTTTTTCACAACTTTGTGTATTTCGAAGAATGATCAATTGTTAATTTAATTTAATTATTAGTTGAAATAATTTGATCCATTTAATTTTAAAATTTAAAATAGGAAAAACATTAAACTGTAAATAGTAATATCCATAAGCTTTCGTTTTTCCCAGTCAGGGTGAAATTGATTTTCAAACAGTCACGAAAAAAAAGAATTTTCCGGGAAGTTGTACAGATTTTATTTTCATTGCAAACTTGAAAACTGAACCACGCGATTTCCCAGTAATTTCATTTTATGGGTTATACTTGGTAATGGACGTCGATCAAATGGTTAGATGTCAATCAGCCACCTGGCCACATGCCAATAACAGTATCTTCGTCAGAAAAAAAATGATGGTTACTGTATTTGGTCTTTGGCCGGGGTTTTCCATGTTTCTTTTTCACTGATGTGGGAAACTATGAAATCTTCGTACGGCAAAACAATTGACAGAATGCACCAGATACAGAGAATAAATAAATTTATATCTTATAGATTTATTAAGACAGATCAGTCAAAGGCATAAAAAAGAAAACAAAAAAAAAACGTATGTTTCTCTTCTTACAGAGCTTTCATCAGGAGTACACTTTTATTAAATAATACACGCTCATGAGAGACAGGTTTGGAGGTATTAGAACCCTATTGGAAATATGTGGTAGTGTTTTTTGTAGCTTGTGTGCTCCCTACGAGAGCTTTTAGGAACAGAAAAATAGGCCATTTATCTTAGTTATCTAAATAATAGTTTTATTTAATTGACCTATAGGCTAGAGAAGAAATAAAGTTTATTATTTGTTTTTTGCTAAAAATAAAACGTACAATCAAATATAATATAAAAAATAAAATGATCAAAGAAAGGAAAATATTAAGAAAAATTCTAAGAAAGGCCCCATATTTTATAGCAACAAATTAATACGCACTAGAAATGATATCCTTTACCAAAAAACTGAGAAACTTTCAGACACAATGAGGAAGAGAAGAATTGATTTCTATGGGCACATCCTCAGAATGAACCCAAATAGACTTAGAGTAACAAAAAGACTAAATTGGTTTAAGGAAACGTAGAAGGACTTAAAGGAACTCCGTATCACAGAAAATATGCTCACAGATAAAATTGCAAAAAAAAATAGTCAAAGAAAAATAAGAGAGGTTCCAATTCAAAATCAAAACGAAACGAACAATCCAAATCTCTGAAGAGGAGAGGAAAGCAAGATCAGAAAGAATGAAGCAATACTGGGCTAAAAGACAGGCACAGAGCATTCAGAAGTGAATGGTACAGCGTACCCCAAAGTCGGGTGAAACAAAAAAAAAAAAATGTAGGTTTTGTTAAATGTTTATCATTCGCAGTATATTAAGATTCCAACATATTTTTAAAATAATGGTATAATATTGTTTAACGTAATAATATATAAGAATATATGGATGGGATGTGCAGTCGTATATACCGAAGTAAAAATATGTTAATATATTGTGAAGACGCTTCGGTTTACAATACAAACCTTCATTAGGGCTGGAAAAAGCAATTGTATATAAAATAAAGTACATTTGAACTAAAAATAAACGAAAAAGGAATTAAAATTAAATAAAAATAAGATTAATCTTTATTCCCTCATTATTTGAACCATCAAAATCCCACATATCTCTGTATTGTTGTACTCATTTATTTTATTACTAATAAAGTAATTTTATTTATTTATGGAACAGTCATTGCTAAAATATAAAATAATCTATTACTATTAAAAGTCAATTTGAAATTTTGAAATTTATAAACTGACATTGGTCTACTGATCTTTTTCAAATTATAATTGTATTTTATTTTTTTATCATATGTGAAATTATTTACTTCATTATGTCCCCAGGTAAGATAAATTTGAAAAAATAAATAATTAAAAAAAAAAAAATTATAAAAAAGATTATTGTAGCAGTTTTGCAATTGAGAACTGATTACTTGTAGATCGTATAAGGATACTACGTTACGTAATTATATGAAAAATACAACAGATCAACCTGTAAAATAATTTTTAATTTATTAATAGAACTCACAATTTTTGCGTCTGGTTCATACGTTCACCACTGAATATCATCAAATGTTATTTTTTTAACTGAAATATATAATTTCTTTTGTAGAAATATTTTAGCGTGATATTTCCGAGGGGGCGAGCGGAGATCCCTGGCTGAAGGGAGGTAGGCCGGTGACTGAGGTGCGGGGGATATCTTCTCCCGGTGGTGGGGAGGGGGTTGGAATGAAAAAGGGAATATTTTTAAACAATTAATATAAATTAAAAACAATTCTCAGTTCATATGTGGTATGAAAATCTAAATATAAATTAATAGCAAATGTAGAATTGATTTTCGGTACGAAAAAACCAACAATAATCCTATTCATTGAATAAATATAACAAGCTCCCAGGTGTAGAATAAATAAAATAAAATATAATAAATGATTCTAAACTAGAATAGAGGAAAAAAAAAATTAAAATCACACTATAAATACAATATACAGGGTGAGTATCTCCTAATGTAAGAAAAAAAAAAAAAAAAAAAAGGTGAAACTAGATACAAAATGAAGAAAAATGCAGCAGACCTTACCTCTCTATTCAAATCCGTTGCAGATATACAATAATTCAAAGACTTTTTTGAGGAAACCACGTTTTTTGCCATAAAAGCTGTAATATCTCCACTTTGTTTAAACATTCTTCAAATTTCTACCACATTTTCGGATTTATCGTAAATTTTTCTACTAGAGCGGAGAACATGTAACCTTGAATTTTACAAACTTGGGACCTAAAGAACAGCCTGATCTCCACATTATTTAGGGAAGTTATTATGTCTTATTATACTTCAACGCTCACCGTTTTTCGAAAAAAAAAAAAATATTCACAGAACAGCAAATCTCACTGAAAAAAGAACGGAAAAACATGGTGTTTTCATTTGGCAAACAAATCTTAGTTACTTGTGTAAGTAAGACATTATGACAATCGCTTCTGGGAATATGTATTTTAAACATAATAAACTCTTCATCGGAATAAAAAGAAAAGAAAGAGAAAGCGCTATATCACAGTCGTTCAGGACTTAAGCGGAGAAGCTGGCCATTGTCGGAATTCCGATAAAATAAATATATGTAATAAGTCTCGGGGCCACTGCCGTTTTAATTTGCTAGGTGACTATTGAGGATTTGTGGAACTACATAATGAATGACCCAAAGAAAATTGATAGAATTCTGAAAATTTAAAGGGTTCGAGATGAAGGACAGATATATATTGAGATCATTATTTAAGGCCTTCTTGGAGACATAATATGGGGCATTTACAATAGTACGAAGGATTGGAGGTAGGAAGGATTGAATGCATTTGATATTCGAAAGTTCTGCTGTCTCCTACAGTTCAAGTCATTTTGTCCAAATAACTTTAATGATGGTCAACCAAAGTCCAGGATAATAAGATGCAACCATGAGATTTTAGAAAAATAATTTTTTAATAACTAATAAAAGAAAAATAACGTCTATCTAATCAATGAAAAATTTTCCAATTTTGATGAATCTGCTTGAAAAATGAGTTAAGCTAAATAATTATTATAAAACTTCAAATCCTGATTAAACTTGGCATACCTCTTAGGGAATATGCTTTATATGAAGAGATAAAAGTATTTTCCTCAATAAAAAAAAAATAATGTATGCCGAATTAAAATCTCATGCATATGAATTAGAAGGTATCGGCAGTTATTGACTCCTGAATCCATAAATGGCATTATGAATAAATTTACAGGTTTTGTAAATTAAGTAATACAGAAATTCATATTGGAAGATGAAAAACCACGAAGGGGAAGAGTGATATATTTATGAATATAATATAAAAACTAATAGATTTCAGAAACAAGACTTCATCAGCATCCTATACAATGCTAACTACTTCTAAAATATAAGGAAAGTAATCTTCGATTTTATAGTTTCTATTAAATGTTACTATCTGGTTCACTGAACAGAGGGGCGTAATAAACAATTATAATATATACATTTTTTTAAAATCAATTTATTGAAATTTACAACTGTACAAGTATACATCAAGTAAATGTGTTTAAAATAACATGCCTAAACTTAAGAAGAACTTAAGAACTCATCAGTAGCACATCAATAGCACACAAGATGATCTCTGGGCCATCTTCTTTTCAGACGCCTTGGAGGGTTATCGGGAATTGAGTGGGAAGCAAGTTGAGAAACTAGGGGATTTGAGTGGTTATGGAGCTTACTATGAAAGGATTGGTATCTGGTGTGGCTAAATCAGCAACATATGGAACATTAAGATCTTTATGGATAAGTTTATTGGTGACAAAGTAAGGAGCATTGAGGATTTTACGAAGGATTTTGGATTGTAAGGATTGAGTACGAGATGAATTGGATGGTTTAGTAGAGCCCCAAAGCTCAACTCCGTACGTCCATATAGGTCTAATCACAGTCAAGTAAATGAGTCTTTTGTAATTAATTGGGAGCTTTAACAATTATAATTAAATGAGAATTAAGTTTTCAAAGTTTATAGAAGTTATTTTTTCGATTTTTTTTATGTACATTTAATAACATGGGCTAAAAACGTTTGATTCCCTCATTCACAATAGAGAAAAATGTTCCTCTTGAATGAAAATTTGGATGAGAACTACGGACTTACCAGACAAATGGGTTAGCTGCCAAAAGCTCGATCCAAACTACACTCTGCGATAAAGACTGGCTTTCTTTATTTTCTAAATAGTGTTTTTGAATTTTTTTAATGATCTTTGGACATCCCTAAGGTTCGTTAATCTCCAGGTTTCCTTACCGCTTTACGAGAGTTAGATGCATATTCCGTTTTGTCTTGAAACTACAAACCAGGGGCCCTCAGTTGAGCAGTGGGTTCCATATGTCTCTCCATGCCTTATAAAGTTCACAACTGATAAAAAACTCCGTTTGAGGTGGTTTGCGATCTCCCTAGAACACCTCCCACCCTTATTAGTGAAGAAATAAAACGGCGCTCTTCATTTGAAAATTAATCTTTCCCCATGATTGACGTACTTAGTTATGTCTACCTTCGTACAAATTCAACACAACTCTAAAGTGGAAATGGTATTTATTGGTCTCAACCTCAAGAACATTAGGAAAATCGTAAAAAACGACAGTGTGTCTATCATTTTGTCCCACATAAAATGTACATTTTTACTTACATTAGATTTAACTATTCAACTAGGTCTGACAATTCAGTCTCCTTTTCGAATATCTCAACTTATAAAGCTGTGTTAAAAAACTAAAATCATTCAAAAATAATGAAATCATAAAAAGCTTTTCCTATTTACAAGGGTGTGTAGGACCATCCTTAAACTCAAAATTGCGTTATCTTATTTCCTCTATTATAAAAACTTTTGACTTTTTTTAAATGTATTTTTTACTAAAAGTACCACGGTTTTCTGTATTATACGTATATAATAAATAATACTGGAGGTTGAAAATGATTGGAGTAATAGTCAATATATTGCTACATATAAAATAAAATGAGTATTATTGCATATAAGAAAAAACAGAATTAATATGTCAAGTTTGGCATTGTTAAGTTCTAATAGGTAGCAGCTAGCGCTACCTGACTGGAGTTGAATGAACCACATTAGTTGAGTGAATCGCCGCTAGGTAGCTCTGAGAATACTACACGTAACCATATTATAAATTATAAAAGAACAATTAGATATTTATTTATTTTGATAAAGTTTAAAAGCTGAACTACATTTTTATGATAAAATTTCATCAAACAAAATATTAAAATGATTCTTTCTTAGAATAAAGTTAGCACCCATATGGTCCCATCGTTAGTGAAGTTAAAAACTTTTCTCGTTGTTAGTTTAAAAAAATGAAAATATTCATTCATTTACATTTATAATAAACTGATAAGAATTTATCATACTATAGTCTAATTATTTTAAGAAACATGAGATACCATATATGAATTAAATTTTACTTCATCAGATTCTAAAAACATTAATCGACATTTTATTTTTATTTCGTTCTGTCCTGCAGCAGAAAGAACAAGACAAAAATAATTTATATATTGCCAACCTTCCATTAAGTTATAAAGAGACGGACCTTGGAAATTTACTTATGACGTACGGACGTGTTATTTCCACAAAGATTCTGAAAGACACCTCGGGAACTAGTAAAGGTGTTGGATTTTCCAAGTAAGAACAGTCTTATTACAATTTTATAAATATTTTTCTGACAATTTTCTCTTATGTTTATCCTTAGCTATATCTTTTGAGATTAATCCCATCATATACGTAAACGAGTGATATATGTAATAAACTGCCTTAAAAATCCCCGTAATATTCCACATACTTTATGTATAATTAAAATGGATCTCATATAATTAATAGTTATTTTATTATAATGGTATCAAATTAGTCATCAATTGGTAATATGTATCTGTAATTAAAATTAATAGACATGTATAATAAAAATGAATATTACACAATTAAAATTTATATTCTTTATAATCGGTAATAGTTAAGCTGTCTAAAAATATTTATTTTCGTCGCAGATCATAGTAAAACGGGTCAGAATAAATTTTACATGCTAACATCATCACAAAATTTGTTTAGCAAAAAAAAGTATGAAGAAAAAATTCTTAAATAAGAAATCGAGTAAGCCCCTCTGACATCTTTCTTGGCCATTATGGGTACTATATATGTTGGTATTTTCATTAAAAAGTTGTTTAAAAATATTATTGGAGTGATAACTGATTTAGGCATGCTTAGTCATTTTTACTAATAGTTGACAAAACTTAATCGTGACATTCGGAACAGTAGCTCTGGATCGAGAATATTCCCAGTATAAGTAAAATTAATTAATAGAGTTATTTTTACGTTTTATAATTAATACTGGGTTCTTTAAGTTATTGTTATCGACATGCCCTGAAGGCAAGAAATTTCATTTTTTTTTTTTTTTTTTTTTTTTTTTACTCGGCAAACAGTTTTATTCCTTTCTAGTGGTTTACGTCTCCATATACTTTAACCATATATTTATTTTTATAATTTTTTTTTTTTTAAAGTGAAATGTAAATATTACTAGCTAACTTAATTGCCATTAAGCTTATACTTTAAAGCAATAAATTTAAAAAAAATCTTTAACTAGGGCGTACGACACGTATTAGAATGATTGAAAATATTAATTACTTAAAAGACAGCCATATTTAAAAATTGTACCTAGAAATTTTTAATTTAAATTAATAAGTTTTATATCCATCTTTGCGTTCATTCAATGCAGGATAAGTTTAATGTGATTTTGAATAAATTCTTAAGAGATATGTTCCAACTAATGCAAAATTGTGATAAAACATATTTACAATTTCGTAACTCAATATTTTTTTTTATTTTGCTTGCTTTTATATAATTAATATTTTAAATAACCATAATACTTTCCAGATGCCCTAGTTAAAGTATATGGGCATGTAAACACCCAAAAAGGAATACTAGAAAATGAAAAAATTAAAGGATGGAATTTTAAGCCTTTCATTATACATATAAATACAGTACCAGACTGAACTTTCTTTGAATAGAGCTGTCTGATCATAGTGTTCATTGATTTATCTGGAGGATCTCAGTATCCCACCTAATTAGCTGAGTTTATGGACGCAAATCTAATTGTAAGATTTGAAGAATGTTGTTTCATCATATGAGAAATAAATCATAAACAAGCTTTGTATCAAATCATCAAACATAAGAAAACGGCGAAACAATCCATCGGTTAGCTCTTGTAATTATAATGTACTTACTAGGAATTTAAATAGAGTATTTTATAGTATTTGTGATTATAATGTACTTACCAGGAATTTAAATAGAGTATTTTATAGTATTTGTGCTCCTAAAAAGAATCAGTAAAAACATTTTTGAAAGTGACTTAAAGGACTCCTATTAAACAAACTATACAAACATTTAACTTAGAATCCACATACAAGACTAACACGACAGGAATCTGCTCGTTGTTTTCGACTTCTACATTTACTAAACAAACGTTCCACACCTTCCGATTTACTTCAAAAGACTCATTTACATGAAAGTTATCAGACCTATTTGGACATATGGGTTGAGGTTTTGGGCTCAACTAAACCTTCTAATTCTTCCGTATCGAATCCTTACAATCCAAAATGCTTCGAAAAATAAATAATGCTCCTTACATTGTTACAAATAAACTTATCCATAAAGATCTTAATGTCCCTTATGTTGCTGATCTAGCCCAAACCAGAAATCTATCTTTTCATAGTTAACTCTATAACCACACTAATCCAATAGTCTCTAAATTTGCTTCTCACTCCATATTCCAATAATCCTACGAGTCTGAATAGAACATAGCCTAGAGACCTTCTAGTGTAGAATTTTTATTGAAGTTCTACCAGGTATGCAAGTTTAAAATGTCGTTTATTTCTTAAAATATATACACAGTAATTTAAAAAAAAGTATAATATATTTTATTCAAAGTACTGACCCTCGCTTTCTACACATTTTGTCCATCTCTCGGGCAATATATGGATACCATTCCAAAAGAATGCTTCATCTTTATTTGAAATCCATTCATCGAGCCATTTTCGTACGTTTTCGAAATTGTTGAAGTGTTGCTCCGCCAATGAGTGTCCCATCGATGAGAAGAGGTGATAATCAGAAGGCGCCAGGTCAGGTGAATACGGCGGGTGGGGTAGGAGTTCCCAACCAAGCGAAGAAATCGTTCCCTTAGTCAATCTGGCTGAATGTGCAGGAGCGTTATCATGCTGAAGAATGACTTTGGCGTGCCTGTGAGCCCATTCTGGGCGTTTTTCGATCAATGCGTGACTCAAATTGATCATTTGTTGTCGGTAGCGCTCGGTATTGACTGTTTCGCCGGGTTTAAGAAGCTCGTAGTAGACTACTCCCTTCTGATCCCACCACACACACAGCATTGTCTTCTTCCCAAAACGATCCGGTCTTGCACTCGATGTGGATGGTTGTCCTGGCGTTACCCATGATTTTTTTCGTTTGGGATTCTGAAAATAAATCCATTTTTCATCGCCAGTTACAACTCGATGCAAAAAAAACCTTTCTTTCGTGGCGTAAAAGCAGCATTTCGCACACAGTTTTTCGTTTTTCCATCTGTCGTTCGTCCAATTCATGTGGAACCCATTTTCCAACCTTTTGAATCTTTCCCATAGCTCTCAGGCGATCGGAAATGGCTTGCCTAGTGACATTCAACTGTCCTGCCATCGTTTGTTGGGTTTGGGTATTGTCTTCGTCTAATAAAGATTGCAATTCCTCAAACTTTTTTGGTCGATTTTCTCGTTTTTGATCAGTAACATCAAAATCACCACGTTTGAAACTTTGAAACCAACGTTCACATGTCCTGACGGTTGGAGCAACATCGCCATAAGTCTCAACAAGAATTCGATGACATTCAGATGCCTTTTTCTTTTGATTAAATAAGAAAATCATGACATGCCGCAAATGCTCTTTATTTGGCTTAAAATTAGACATTTTTAACACCAAAGAAAGGTATGATACGTCCACGTAAACGACTTAAAAACAACTGACTTTTGTAAACAAATGACTAACAAACAAAATAGCGTTTAGAGATAAGCAAATCCTTCAATAGGCTAAGAGCGCATTCTATTGGAATTAAAACGACATTTTAAACTTGCATACCTGGTACTGATGAGTAGTTCTTTTCATGTTTTGGCATGTTATTGAAATCAATATCAACACATTCACTTGATATTTACAGAAATTTATTTTACATATTTTAATAAATTCTAGTCTAAAATTTAAAAAAAAAATTCATATTTCAGGGAGTATAAAAAAAAGATAGGGTAAAAGACCCAATAGTGGACACTGACCCAATAGTGGCCACTTGGAGTTTTAAATGCTAATAATAAGGTTTATGGAAGTCCAATCGAGTTGAATTTGCAGAGCAAGGTTACTATTGTCCTCTACAGTTAATATGGTATACCAGGAATAGCGTAAGGAACCATGGGAAAATCAACCTTTGCCTTTGCTCTTGGCGTCTTCTGTTTACAGCAGAACTTGGCTCTACACCTGTTGGATTTGCTAAGGAGGTAAGCGAACACATTTATTTTTTTCACTCTTAAATGTTGATAAATTTCAAATATTCAAGCCATCTACTTATAGAATAGAATGTTTTCTTAGCGTTTTCCGTATTTTGTTTCTCGTTAAACAATTTCTTGTTGTGGTAAGGTTAGGTGTCCACTAATGATTCGATATAAGATTCGTGTTTAAATAGTGGACAACCCCTGCTCACTAATGGTGCTTTCGATTATATTTCATTATATTTATATTATATTATAAATTCTTAATATTATTATCTACTGTCAAAGATGGCATCGAGGTCGGATGGTGGCGATACGATGAGCAGGAAATGGAGAAAGCTGCCTAAGATGTGTCACTTCGTATTCCTCTAGCGACTATAACAAAAACAGGTGTTTTCCTCGAACAAGTTTAAGAAGATTCATCAATGCTACAAAAATTAAGAAAATAGAGCGTTGTCCAGTCCTTCCTCTCAAGATGTCGAAGAAAATCTGGTATTTTGGATTACAACAGTTTCAAACAAAGGATTTCCAGTTCACAAAAATGAACTTTTGGACAGTTTCCAAAAACTATTAAAAGATTTAACGAGCAAAAACGACTTAGTTGATGATAGGCCTGGGCGTATTTGGTTCCAAAGAAAAATAGTGTTGCTGCTGGCTGGGGTCTGGGCAGATCGGAAAGCGGGTGGATGACATGCGCTCTCTTCTACGAATACCTCTCGCCTAACACGAAACTGTTTCGCCCTATGTTCGCCGAATCTGTTTCATGTTATGTCATAACATATAACACGAAACAACGACGAAACAGTTCTCTGTCAACGTTTTTAATCCCAGTGCAAACTTCTAAGGCCTCTAGTTTTCTGGGCATCTGGGAATGAAAAATATCTATTTCCTAACTCGATTGATGTCCCACTGTAATTTTATTGAATAAACTTGTTCTTATTGATACAGACTTCTTAGTTCTTATTATACCCACTAATTTATTTTATATCTACTTATAAATATGAATATTAATTTACAGTTGACTGAAATCTTTGATATTTAATTAATAAATTATATGTGCATAAGTACTTATTTATTTTCTGTCCTTCTTCACAAATTTAGGACAAGAATGTTGTTCCACATGAACCATTATTCTGATAAACGTATAAAAAAGTACAAATAAGAGGCTTAAGTTATCTTACAATAAAGAATTTATAGTGTCCACTATTGGCACATGGGTGTGTCCACTATTCAAATTTTTTCAATTTTATGTGTCCACTAATCATACAAATTGGTCCTTCGGGATAATTAATTTTAAAAATATATCCAATTCACAATTTGCATTTTTGAGACAAGTTTTGCTTTCTTAGAGGGTTTGTGCATTCGCAACTACTTATCACTAACATTTGAGGGCTAAAATAAACCCAGGACAGTTCAAAATGTCGAAATAATTTCTTAACCTGTCCACTATTGGGTGTTTTACCCTATATATAGTCTACTTGCAATTTAATTTATCTAATCTTTAAGGCAAAAAGAATGTCTCAACCAGAGTTGCCTTTGCCCTCAACCCGCAAGACATGTAGCGATAGTTCAATTCATAATTTCTCTCCTACAAGGCAGCTGACTTAAAATTCCGAATCAGCATCTTAAAAATCATAGACAACATGTGAATTATAACTTAAATAAATAATAATAAATAATATATATATTTTTATTTACATATCAAGTAAATGGGTTGAAAAATGATTAAAATAACATGTCACACACTTGTACATATACTACTTATTACTTTCTCCTCAATAAACTCTACATTTGAATTATCTGGTTTGGGCCAATTCAGGAACATATGGGGTATTTAGATCAATACGGATAAGTTTATTTGTGACATCAGAAGCATTTATGCTTTCGTGAAGTATTTTGGATGTTAGGGATTGGATACGAGAAGAATTAGAAGGTTTATTGGAGCCCTAAAGGTCAACTCCGTACGTCCAAATATGTCTAATTACTGTCAGGTAAATGAGTATTTTGTAATTGGGACCTAAGAACTTTTTCTAGTAAACGTTTAAACAGTTTAAAGACGATCATTTTCTTGTTGTTTTAGTTTTGTATGTCGAATCCAAGGATCGAAGATGGAGTCCTTAGTGGAGGATCTGTTCAACAGGAATCTGTGAAATATTATTAAAGGAAACTTCCGGATAGAAAGTTGTAGGTTTGCAAAGAAGGCTTATTTTTCGTTGCTCAGAAAAGTTAATTTTAAATGAAGAAGAAAGTTGTGAAAACTTCATAGCTCTACAAATCTACACTAGATAATCAATAAATGATGTAGAAAATCTACAATTTTAATCTAACCGGCCAAAATAAAACACGCTGAGAACACTAAAATGAAAATGTTGCAAACGCGCAATAGAATGCATCAAGAAGTTTATGCATTATTGTCGATAAAACATAATTTGATTTAAAATTTTAATAACTCAACGTGTTAATGAGGGCGTTATTTTCATAAATGCCTGGTACCGATTGTAAATTATGAAAGAAAAAAATGTTTCCTCGTATTCGTAATGTCATTAACTGAACACGGAAATTTATGCAAATTAACTTTTAATTTTTTTGTAGGATCGATTGTTGTAATCAGGTTGTTGTTATTTCCCTAATATTTTTATAGGTTTCCTTAAAATTTTATAAATATTATTTATGAACTTATTCGTTATTTTTAGTCTTATTTATTACACTAAAATGTTTACCTAAAAAACTTTTTTTTTTCTTTCCTAAGCACTGAACACTTGTAATTCAATTTTTAAAAATTGTTTTATAAAAACAAAAAGTAAAGATACCAGTTTTAACAAGGATTACACCTCCCGACTGACATGACAGTCGGTGGAGTTTACTGGATATAAAACAAGGAATACGAGGATTAGTAATATAATCATATAAAATGAAAAACTGTATTTTATATTACATAAAATATTATAAAAATACAAGCATAAAAATAATAACAAAACTACATAGTTCATTCACAATATACAGTGGAGTCTCACTTGTACGGAAGTGAGGGGGAACGGGAAATGTTTCGTATAAGAGAATACTTCTTATAACTGAATAGTATTAGGTTTTGTGGCTATTTTAACATAAAAGAAATTCTTCAGAAAAAAAAGTCACAATGTTATTGTTTGTACATATTTTGTTGTTAGATAACGTTGTACATTTTATTATATGTTCAAGTTTCATATTACATGTATTATGTACATATTATTTAGTTTGTAAATCTGTACATATTATGTATATATGTATGTAGTTTGTTTAATTTGTAGGGTAAACGCTACGCAAATGTTCTTCAGGAAACATTCTCATAATTTTTATAGGATTTTATAGAATTTTAGAACTCTAGTACTTTATGGGCGTTTTAACTTAACTTGCCTTCAAATTTCTATCTTTTAAAATTACAAAAAGAAATTTTGCAAGTTGTTTTGTATGTGTATTTAAATCTCTGCATTTCTTTCGTTTCATTTACCACTAAGCATTACATAAAAAGCATTTTAAAAATTATATTAACTAATACTTATAAACTAACAGACAAACATGGGTGGAAAAAAAACTCAAACAAACGAATTGAGATGGGCAATGGATACCATAAAGAGGAAGCGCGGACGATAAAACATTTTTCGAAGGATGCAGTTCGATGCGCAGGAGAGTACAGGTTGATGGGTTGGGTTATAGTATTCAAGAGGTGGATGGAGGAGCGCAGAGTAAGGAGGTCATGGATATAGGTGGGTTTTTTCGTATTCAAGGATTGAGATATGAGTGCACTTATAAATAAATAAATAAACTGTTAAATAAACAGGCGTTTCCCGGACTTCAGTAAATATAGGTAACGAGAACTAAATTATCTCTATAATCCCTCCAGTGCGCCTGCGCTCCCCACTCTTTCACTTATCAGTCAGTCTCCAGATATCTCACAATGCCACAGTGTATGACTTGCAACACGAACATCCCACGGGATGATAAAAGTACCACAGTTTGCACTAAATGCCAACTGATTTACCACGATAAGTGCAGTGGTATTTCAGAACAGGAAATACAACATAAAAAGAAAAATTGGCTCTGTGCGTCGTGCATTAACACAGATAAAACTTTAAAGGGACGAAACATGGAAGAAAATATTATGGCGATTTTATTTGAGATCGGAAAAATGACTGAGGATATAAAAGAAATTAAAAACACCGGAGATAAGCAGGCCGACATATCTTTTGAAACCTCTGAGAGGCTTAAATCGATGGAGGATCGAACTAAAAAATATGAGGAGCTTATAGAAAAAATTCTACAAGATAATAAAAATTTAAAGTCCCAAGGCCAGAATCAACCAGATTGAGCAGAATCAGCTGGTAAATTCTTTAGAAATTAGAGGAATTCCTCTGAAATCTGGGGAAACGACAGACGGAATTGTTTGCTCGGTCGGGGCGGCACTGGGCATCAAACTAAGTGTCGAGGATCTGGATATGGTTGAGAGGAGGAGGCAAAGAAGGGAAGATGCACGCCCTCCGCCGATCGTCGTGCGCTTTGTACGACACTCGATCCGAGACGAGTTGATCCGTCTTCGGAAAGTGAAAAGGGACTTCACCACCAGACACCTCGGATGGGACAGTGACGATAAAATCTGTATCGGGGAAGAGATGACTCCGGCCAGCAGGCAGCTTTACTGGCTAGCTAGGCAGGTGAAGGCTGCAGGCAAGGTGAAGTACGTCTGGTTCGCCCAAGGAAGGGTCAGGTACCGCCGTGATGATGGTCAGCCTGTCGTGATTCTTAACAAACCGGAGGATTTGGAAATTTTTAAATGAGAGAAAGGAAACAGTTTCCTGCTCTTATTTTCATTTATTACCTATTTTCATTTATTTAGTTTACTTTACTTCTTTATGTTTGTATTTCACTTTTATATTTCATTTTTATCTTTCTATATATCACAGAATTTCAAGAGCTATCCAAAAACATTATCTTCTCTGTCTTTATACATTATATTTCATTTTTAAATTTCTAAGTCCGTCTTCAATAACTTATATATATTTTTAATTATTGTTTGTTCATTTTCTATAAAACAAAAGGAATTTACTCTTATTCGATTTCCTATGATTTTCTTATTTATACCATTTTTCATGTGTATTTGTATTTTACATATTTTGAATTTTTATTTATATTTGTCTTTATCTATCTATTGTTTTGCTTTCTATCAAATTTATTAATCAAATTGTACCTTTTTCCTTAATTAGCGCCCTAAGTCAGTATCACAAACCCTTCCACAAAAACTATTCTTCTTTCTCTTCCTATGAATAACATCCTTTTAACCTGTCATGTTAACTCTCAATCTCTCCTAGCACATTATGATGAATTCCTTTTCCACTTTCTACACAATTTCTACCATATTATTGCCATCTCGGAAACCTGGCTCAAACTAAGTGTTCCCTCTTCCTCTGTAAATATTCCTAATTATTCTCTCGTCCGTCATGACCGTGTGGACCGAAATGGAGGAGGCGTTGGTCTATACGTTCATGATAGCATGAGAGTTAAAATCCTTCGAAAATCACCCTCTTCCGAAACTCCTCATATAGAATACATATTCACCGAAATCACCTTTGAATCTTCCTCTCTTCTTTACGTTGTAGCCTACCGCCCTCCTCAAGTCAAATATGATCCTACCTTTGAAACGTCCCTTTTCACCCATATTCCCCAATATAATAACAGGAGACCTCAATACTAATCTCCTCACCAATTCCTCTGATAAAACATACTTAATTGACCTAATTTATTCCCTTGATCTATTTATTATACCATTCCAACCAACCCATCATACCCAGTTTTCTGACACTCTCCTAGACCTATTTATTATAGATTCTCCTAAAAATCTACTTACATACTCCCAACATCCTGTACCGTTTCTCTCCTCCCATGACCTCATTCAAATATCGTACAATATCCTCACTCCCATCCCCATCCCTAAGCAGATCTCCTGGCGTAATCTCGAATCATTATCTCCGGAAAGTATAAATCCTCTACTTGATAACCTCTCACATTCTATTGAACCTATCTTCTCTTCCTATTCCGTTGATGAGATGGTGGAATGCCTCTCATCAAATCTCCTGTCACTCCTCAATCACTTAGCTCCTCTTAAAACATCCATATTCCGGCGTCCCCCAGCTCCTTGGATTACCCCAGCAATTAAAGAAATTATGAAGAAAAGAGATGCTGCCAGAAGACGTTTCAGGCGCACTCGGATGCCTGAGGATTATTCCATGTTCAAGCACCTTCGAAATCTCGCTCAATCTACTCTCCGCCGTGCCAAGGCACAATATTTTCATAATATCATATCCCTGGCCCCGGATCCAAAGTCCAAGTGGAGAATCCTTAAGAAATTATCTATTACCAGCTCCTCTTCTTGTTCCAATTTCCTAGTCACTCCCGACGACCTAAATTATTTCTTTTCAAATCCTTTTCCCGATAAACTTCAAACCATTTCTTTACCAATTTCATACTTCACTCCTCAAGCTGCATTCAATCCCGACAACTTCTATTTCCCTCACATTCTTCCCAATGACCTTATCACTTCCATTCTCAAATCCCGAACTAATGACTGCGGTGCCGATCAAATCCCGATAAAAATAATCAAACTCTGTCTTCCAGCTATTCTTCCGGCCCTTCTTCACATATATAAGTTTTCCTTACAAAACTCCATTTTTCCTATAGCCTGGAGAAAGGCCTTAGTCCGCCCGTTAAATAAAATCCCTTCTCCATCCAACGCATCAGACTTTAGGCCTATTTCCATCCTCTCAAATTTATCAAAGCCACTCGAAAGATTGGTCAATGCCCAAATTACCTCCTTCCTAGAGCATAATAACCTCCTTAATCCGTTCCAATCAGGTTTCCGTTCCGGTTATTCCACTCAGTCAGCTTTGTTGAAAATCACACAGGACCTTTATTCCTCCATGGATCAACAACAAATTACGATCCTTGTCATGTTTGATTTCTCAAAAGCTTTCGATTGTGTTGACCATTCAATTCTCCTATCTAAA
The DNA here is from genome assembly GCA_003667255.2 of Euschistus heros. Lineage (NCBI taxonomy): Eukaryota > Metazoa > Arthropoda > Insecta > Hemiptera > Pentatomidae > Euschistus > Euschistus heros. Next base: position 524,633 of record RCWM02000129.1, read on the forward strand.
CTTCAAACCTTCTCCCTATCTAATAGTGCCCTAAATTGGTTCCACTCCTTCTTATCTCATCGTTCCCAGTCAGTCATCATACCCAGCAGTCCTCCTTCATCTTCCCTACCTTTAACCCAAGGTGTTCCACAAGGATCCTCCCTGTCACCAACCCTATTTTCTATCTATATCAATGACTTACCCAGCTTTATCCACAATTCCAATTATCACCTATATGCAGACGACCTTCAAATCTACCTATCTTTCCATCCTTCAAATATGCTCGAGGCATCTCGTAAACTTCAGGAAGACATTGATAACATCAACCGTTGGGCAGTGAAGAATAAGTTATATCTGAATCCAAAGAAAACTAAGGCTATCCTCATCGGTTCAAAACCCATCGTCTATACCCTTCCTTACTACCCATTGCTTTACCTTAATAACCTTCCTATTCAGTTCCAAAACTCCATTAAAAATTTAGGAGTCACCTTTGATCATCACCTTTCCTGGAATAACCATATCGCCCAAATTTCCAAAAAATCCATCATAATCCTTAAACAACTGTATAGATCCCGAGATTTCTTTTCCCAGAGTACCCGTCAACTTTAATGTCCTCTCTTGTTTTCCCTTGCTTTGATTACTGTTGTTTGGTTTATGGGGGACTGTCTGGGGATCTCGAGATGAAGCTGTGGAGACTAATGAACTGTTTCATTAGATTTATCTTCGGGATCCCTAGGCGGTCACACGTTACTTGCCGATACTCTGAGCTTGGGTGGCTATTTCCTAAATTTCGACGGCAATACTTTCTGGGTACTTTCATATTCCAATGTCTAAAAACCAAAAACCCTTCCTATATTATTGATTTATTAACTCTGCGTTCTTATGTCCACCACCTAAACACTAGATCCCGACCTTTTAACCTATATATACCATCACATAAAACCGCTTCCTTTGACAAATCCTTCATCATTCGTGCTACCTCTTCTGGAATTCCTTACCCACTTCTATTCTTAAAGCAGCTTCCATAACCTCCTTTAAAAATAACCTATTCCAGTACCTTTTAGACAATCAATCTTCCGCAAAGATATCAATAATCAAATGAATACTTTTTTTTTTTTTTTTTCTTTCTTTCCTCTCATTCTTTTATACGTTCATATATATATATATATATATATATATATATATATATATATATATATATATATATATATATATATGTGTGTGTGTGTGTGTGTGCGTATGTATATATATATATATATATATATATATATATATATATATATATATATATATGTGTGTGTGTGTGTGTATATGTGTGTATGTATATATATATAAGTTAAGTTCGCCCAGAAGAAAAACATAAAAAAAAAAGGAAATTAGGGAGCTAAATAACACTCACGAGTACTGGAAAAAGACTGACTTTATTGTTCAGCAATCCTCTTTATATACATTCTGTGGTTTGTTTGGGATTAAGCTAGGAATTAAGATGTATATTATCCCCCTATACACCTTAACTCCCCCCCACCAGTTTACGAACAATCCTCGTAAACTTCTACACAGGCCAAACAACCAATCATATACAAAAATCAATGCTACAAAACAAAAAAAAACAATCAATGTTACAAATAAATACAAAAAATAAAACACTTCTGTCCTTAACTTAAAACTTTCACCATACTTTGACAGGTCCTTACAAAACTCAAATACAACAACAACCAAAAAAAAAACTGTTACACTTCTCTTAAGTTTCCCTTTTTACATTATCTACTATTTACACAAGTTCTCTGGCATAGAAAAGAGGATACCCCTCGAACTCCGTCTAATGACCACAAGAAAGAGTAGTACGATAACGCACAATGCGAATGAGAATAATAAACGAATAATAAACGGTAAAAATGAAGCACAAGAAAAATTAACGATAATCAACTAGAAACGACTCAGCGCAACAAAAGAAACGAGAGCAGCCACTTAACGTATAAAACGATAGAAGCGAGATAAACGATAGGAACGAAATAAACGATAAAACGAGATAAACGTCAGAAACGAGAAAACGAGAAAATTACTTTAACGGAATCTTTAGTTGTTCCAGGTGCACCGTCCTGCGCTTCCGGGGATCTTGCATACTCTGAATGGTGACGACATTATGTTCTCGAATCGCCACGACTTTGAAAGGCCCATCGTAACGTACATCCTCCTTACTCCGGTTCGACACTACCTTCCGGTACACAATAGTTCCAATTGCGACCCTTTCCATTCCATCACGTACCTTAAAATTTTCCCGAGTCACCCTCCTACTTTTTTCCTCATTGAGCCTCTTCCTCGCTTTCTCCCATCTGTGCCCGAGTGCCACTTTGTTTGCCACCAACGTCGCTTCAACCTCTTCATCCACCACTGCACCGCGGGTATCCCTCCTACGTTCGCGAAGGCCAAATAACATTTCAAATGGCGAAAATCCCGTGGCTGTATGAATCGAATGATTGTACGCCACTATTGCCTTAGGCATTGCCATGCCTGCCTCTATTCCCTTTTCCGCATAAAAAACGCGAAGGTGATCTCCCAGCGTACTGTGCAAACGTTCCACCGCCCCTCGGCCTTTCGGGTGTCCTGGCGTATTCAGATGCCATGCCACATCCAACTTCCGCATTTCCGACCTGACACTGGCGTTGTCAAATTCCCGACCCCCATCCGAAGTTATCCTCTCCGGCACTCCATAAAATTGAAACCAGATTCGTAGGGCGTCAAGTACCGCCTCCGCCGACCTATTCTCAACCGGGTATGCCAACGCTACTTTGCTGAAGATATCTAGGACAGTTACCCATTTACACCCTTTCCATGTGAACGTGTCTATTTGTAGGTCTGTTAATGGTCCTATTGGTGTCTCCGTCTCTTCCTGTCGTCCGGTAGGGGGGTGACGATCGTACTTCGTCTTGCTGCAAATTTCGCACCCTTTGATCACCTCCTCGATAGTCTTCCGCATTTTAACCCAAAAATATTTCCGCTTAAGTGCATGCAAGGTCTCCTGCACTCCTCGGTGATTTGTTTTCCCTTGATGGTACGCCACCGTGACCTCCTTCTGCCGATCCGCCTCCCTTACAGTTTCCACCATCAGCTTACACCGTATGAATGTCCTATCCAACCCTATCCGCTCATTTCTCCACAACCGCTTTATCTTCTCCCACACAACTTCATTCCCTACATACAGGTATAAAGTTTCTCCCGGTCGAGATTCATCTGTCAGAACTTTTCTAACCATTTCCTCCGACACTCCCGGCTCTGACCGCACCGTGGTTATATGAAACCTCCCATACTTTATGTACTCCGCTTTTGTCAGTCCTGTCGTTTTTGTCTTCCAAATTATCTGTCTGTGTTTGTCGTTAATTATGTCCTCTAATTCTTCCATTTCTACCGATCTCTCCCCTTCCGAACTATCTCCTCGTCTTCCGTAACTTCCGAATCACGTTCCGCTTCTCCTTCCGGTGTCCATTCCCGAATGAATCTTTGTATACCTCCCGAATACTCCCCGGCTTCCCGCTCGATTGCATTCACCTGCAAAGCTCGTGATAGCCAGTCAGCCACAATATTCTCCTCCCCGGCTTATACACCACCTCCAAATTATATTGGTTCAGGAATTCCTTCCACCGGGTGACCCGCGCCGATGATTCCTTTAATTTCCCCACCCACATTAGGGGACGATGGTCCGTATGCTCCTTGAATTTCCTCCCGAACACGTATGGCCTAAAGTGTTCAATGGCCCATACTACCCCCAGCAACTCCCTTTCCAGAGCACTATATCGCGCCTCCGTCTCTGTAAGTCGCCTGCTAGCGTATGCTACTGGTTGTTCCCCTTTCTCACCCTCTTGGGATAGTACTGCCCCCAGTGCATATTCGCTTGCGTCAGTTGTGATAGTAAATGTCTTGGAAAAGTCTGGGAACGCGAGTACCGGTTCTTTCTGAAGTCTGTCCATGCATGTCCGTATGTTTTGCTCGATTTCCGGGGTTATCACTATTCTTCTGCCTTTCTTGTCTTGCCATGTCCGGAACAAACCGTCTGTAATAGTTCAGTGTCCCCAGTAGTCTCCGTATACCCTTCACGTCTGTTGGGATGGCCATTCTCCTAATCGCGTCTACCTTCCGTGTGTCCGGCCTTACTCCCTCTTTTGAAATAGTATGTCCCAAAAAGTTAATTCGGTCTTGTCCCAGGGTCGATTTTTCTAACGACAGTTTCAGTCCAAATTGTCTCAAGCGGTCAAACACCCGTCTTAGGTCCTGTACATGTCCTGTCTCGTCTTTACTGAATATTAGTAAGTCGTCCATGTACACCTGACAAATGGCCTCATCCAACCCTCGCAGAAATTCATCCATGAGCCTTCGGAACGTTATAGGGGCGTTCTTCAATCCGAAGGGCATCCTGGTGAACTCGTAATGGCCCCTTTCAAACGTGAACGCGGTCTTATACTGATCTCTTGGGTGCATCTTGATCTGGTGATACCCCGCCTTCAGGTCTAACGTGCTAAACACCGTCGCGCCACCCAACCGATCCAGTATATCCTCAAATTTCGGAATGGGATACTTTTCATCTACCGTATTCTCGTTCAGTTTCCGAAAATCCACCACCACCCTGTACTTTTCACGAGTTCCTTCTTCGCTCTTTTTCTTAACCGCCCATAAGGGACTGGTATAAGGGGAGGTACTATCAACTATAATACCCTGACTCTTTAGGCTCTCCAATTCCTCCCTAATGTGCTGACGCAACGCCTGGGGATACCTTCTTTCTTTGACGTATGTCACCCTGTCTTGTTTTAGCGGGATCTCGTGTACCGTCTCCCCTGTCACACTCAGTATTTCCCCTTCTTTGAAAAAGATATCGGAAAACTCGCCTTTTAATGACTGCCGCCAATCTCCCTTCCGATTGATTACCCCGACCATAGCTCGTCCCCCTTCTCGATCCCTCTCACAATTGTAAACCTTTTTCCCAATACAAACCACCCATCGCTCACCATTACCTTTAATCCTGGTCCCTATCTTCCCTAAAAGGTCGCACCCGATGATACCCCCGTATTCGCGAGGCATGTCCTCCACTACATGCACCGCTAGTTTCTCCTTATTTTTCCCCCACCTTCCTAATTCTATCTGCGCTTCACCCTCTACCCTACAGGGGCCACTCAGCGTAATTAATTTACAACTACACGGTTGTACTCGGGGTATCCTCTCCTCCTTACATAATTTTTTTATAACCTCTTTACACATAATCGTATTTGAACTTCCCGTGTCAACCAGACACCACACACTCTTCGCAATTTTTATAATAGGCAACCCTCCACTTATGCTCTTAACACTATTTACAAACACTCGGTTGCCCCTCTTTTTGCACTCACCTCATACCTCCTCGTGTGCTCTCCTCTCCGCCGCCGTCCTTCGCTCTCCGCTCCTCCTTTCGCTTCCTCCTACCCCCGGTTCCCCTTCTTCTTCTCCTTCCGTCTCCGAAGTTTCCGACGATCTTGTCGATTCCGACGGACGTCGGCTCCTTCGCCACACCCGCTGGGCGTTCACCTCCATCGGCTCCGCCTGGTTCGGTCCTCTGCGCCTGTTGATATAGGGGCACTGTTTCGCAATGTGGCCTTCTGTGCCACATCCGAAACACCTCGTGCGGGGGCACTGTGCCACCAAATGGCCTGGTTTCCCGCATCCATGGCATTTTCTTTCTTCCCTTCTCCAAGTCTTCTTGTCCGTCCCTTGCCTCTTTTCCCGCATCACTGGACGTTCCCGACCTCTGAATCCGTGTCCCTTCTTCTCCATGGGTCTCCTCGAGGCTGCAAGCTTCTACCTCCGTCATTCCGTTTGTAGGTGACCCTGCTCCACCCGTCCTCCTTCCGAACTTCCTCATCTCGAGCGCCGGAGTCCACCATTTCTCTTGCACATTCTAGGAACGTCTTGTCCCTCGGAAGTCCTTCCTTTCTCCCTGTTTCCTTTGCAAGCTGGACTTTCAGAATGGTCGATAGAAAGGCCATTCTCGCTTCCACTTCCGCTGCCTCTGTCGTTTCCCTCATCTTTTCTGTGATTTTATTAAAGTGAGCCAGCTGTGATCCCGCATACTGCCCATTAGATTGATGAGGCTTCCTAGCTTCGCGGAACATACGGAAAATGTCCTCTTCTTGGGTCCAACGTCCGCCCCCGAACGCCTTCTTGAGTCGATCTTTCACCACAACTCATGGTGTGTCCTCATCCGCTTGAATTACGTTGAGTATGCCGCGCTTGACTCGGCATACTAACGCTGCTCTTAATGCGCAGGCATCCACTGGGTCTAAGAGATTCTCGCCCGTCTTTGCTTCTATTCTCGCCATCACTCTGTCTCCTCCCTTTAAGAAGTGATTTAGCTCCCCAATCTCTCCATCGTACCTCTCAATATCAGCTATTGCCCTCCTTAAATCTTGCGACATTGCTGTTTTGAGCTTCAGCAATTCGAGAGCATTTGCCTGTGCCGCTGCCATGTTCGCGTGAGCTGCTGCTAAAGTTTCTGGTGGTAGAGGCTGCAACTCCGGCTGAACTTCGAACGATGGCGGGTTTAAAATGTTCTTATTCTCCATCCAGAATTTAGTTTGACAATTTGAAAGATATGAAACTTAAGAACACTTGGATGATAATGATGTTCACAAAAAACTTTTAAGCGGGAAAAAAAAAGTTCAAAAAAGAAAAAAAAAACTCACCAAGAGAAAATGTTCAAGCGCTCCCGGGTTTCGGCACCAGTTAAGTTCGCCCAGAAGAAAAACATAAAAAAAAAGGAAATTAGGGAGCTAAATAACACTCACGAGTACTGGAAAAAGACTGACTTTATTGTTCAGCAATCCTCTTTATATACATTCTGTGGTTTGTTTGGGATTAAGCTAGGAATTAAGATGTATATTATCCCCCTATACACCTTAACTATATATATATATATATATATATATATATATATATATATATATATATATATATATATATATATATATATATATATATACGATTGTATTTTATGTTATAATTATTATTTCATATATTTATTTATTTTTATTTTTTATTCAATTTAATTTTTTGTTTCCTGTAAAAAATGTATGCTTTAATTACTGGAACATCTAATTTGGAATAATTGGCCAGACAATTGTACTCTTAATTGTGCATTATTTTTATTCTTAGGGGACAATAAGTCCCACAATAAAGTTTATTTTTCATTTCATTTCATTTCACTTAGGAAGTATTGACGTTAGTCACAGAATACCTGTGAGAACGTCTAGGGATCCCGAAAATAAATCTGACAGTATTTTACATCTCATTTCAATCTCACCAGGCAGTCCTCCATATAATATGCATCCTTATTAAAAGTAGAGAACAATTAGAGATGATACTAAAAGTTTTTGAGTACTTAGTGGCAATGAATAGCAGAAATGTAGAAGTTTCTCTAGCCTAAAAATAGATTTTCTGGTGATATGGGAGATATGACTACTCCAAGAAAGATAATGATCAAAAGTTACTCCTAGGTTTTTAATAGAATATGGGAAATGAATTGGATAGTTTTTGAGGAAAAGCAGAGGATAAGAGGGGAGGGCAATACGGCCTATTGGTTTCTGCTAAAACATGGTGTTCTAATTTGGCATACTAATCACTTACTTGTGTAAATAAAACATTATAACAATCCCTTAATGTAAAGGTGCATTTTAAACATAATAAACTCTTCATTGGAATAAAAAGCAAACAAAATAAAAATGGTTTAAAAGAAAATTATGGAAGACTGTCAATAAAGCGATACAAAATCAAAGGATCTTATGTTATAACATTTATTTATTTGTTATAATTATTAAGGATTTATTTTATAAGATTTAAATAGCATGGTTTAAAACCTTAATAATGAGTATAGACCTCAATTTTGCCGATAGCTTTTGATTGCAGATTGTGTTGAAGAAACTGCTTTTTAAGGTGAATTTTATGGGGAGATGAGTTTTTACAGGAGAAGGCATTTCTTTCATTTTACAAGGAGATATTACAGCTTTTATGACAAAAAACGTGGTTTCCTCAAAAAAGTCTTTGATTTATCTGATATCTGCAACGGATTGGAATAGAAAGGTGAGGTCTGGGGCATTTTTCTACATTTTTGTTCTAGTTTCACCCAATTATTTTTTTTTATTTTTACCCTGCATAGCTTGCTTTATTTTTCTATTTTGAGAATTTTTTTCATAACTTAAATATTTTGGTATCATTTTTTTATTTGATGGCTTCATCATATAAAATCATATTGTCAAGATGTCAGATATATAGATGAGTCACTATTTCCAACCTCTGACCAACAAAGTAGACCATGAAGCCATTTAGGTTTATAAGGCTAGAGCTTGTAATAAGACAGTAGGCTCATTTCCTCACCCATTCCGCAAGTAGTTGCATATTTATCTTGTAAAAATAATTATATAATCCTGGCAGAGCTATGGGAAGGAGTAAACAAAGGTTTTCCCATTTTGTAAGTGGTCACGGTATAAATGTGGGGAGAATCGGTTGGCTATGCTCTGTTCTTGAAAAAAAAAATACGATATGTGCTCCAGCTTTACACACAATTACTAGATAATTGAACAGCTGTTGGTGTAAAAAATAAAACGTACTTATAGTTTATTTAAAGGTATTGGTTTTCGTATTTAATATTTACCAATCGTAAAAACAGATATAGTACAATTTCATAACCAGTAGAAATATTAAAAACTAGCATCCCCAGTCGCGACTTCGTCCGTTCTTACAAGTAAACATATATATTTTATACGAAAAAAAATCATGTACTGTATCATGCTGTTAAGAAATTATTTTCTCACAATATTTCAAGATATTCTCACGTAAAACATTCATTTTTAACCCGGTACTATTGCAATGATTAGGTGGTTTAAATTTATGTAAAACAATAATTCTATATTCAATTATTAATAAATAGCAAAAAGTAATGTTAGGCCGCCCATTTTTAAAACACCATATCAAAAAATAAGAAATAGATATTTTGATAACCCAATAAATTTTATTGCGGCAGAAATAAGATTGGATTTTAATTTCAAACTAAAAAAGTTAATGACAGGGTGGCAAACCTCTGACACTGAACACTTGACATTTTAATTATTATTATATCCAAATACAAGACTAAAACGACAAGAAACTGCTCGTCGTTACAATCCAAAATCCTTCGAAATATCCTCAATCCTTACTTTGTGACCAATAAACTTATCCATAAAGATCTTAATGTTCCATATGTTTCTGATTTAGCCCTTTAATTATTATTATATCCACATACAAGACTAAAACGACAAGAAACTGCTCGTCGTTACAGACTACTGTAACATTTACTAGACAAACGATCAAAGCTCCCAATTCATTACAAAAGACTTACTTAAATGTCTGTGATTAGACCTATTTAGCTTATTTTACCTATTTGCTAGCTGATTAGACCTATTTACCTATTTGTGATTAGACCTACGGAGTTGAGCTTTGGAGCTCTACTAAACCATCCAATTCATCTCGTATCCAATCTTTGCAATCCGAAATCCTTCGAAATATCCTCAATGCTCCTTACTTTGTGACCAATAAACTTATCCATAAAGATCTTAATGTTCCATATGTTTCTGATTTACCAAACCAGATACCTATCCTTCCATAATAAGCTCCATAACCACTGAAATCCACTATTTTCTCAACTTGCTTCAAGTTTAACATGTTATTGTAATCGTTGTCAATACATTTATTTGATGTATATATTTAGTACAGTTGTAAATTTTAATAACTCTACATAAAAAAAAAAGAAATTAAGGTTAGGGTGTCAATAAATCTCTGGTTTACCCTACTTCATAATAAGCATACTAATCAGTGATGTTTCTAGTCTATTATAATAAAAACATCTTGATAAAAGTGTATTAATTTCCCAATATTATCAAATTACGTTAATTGATCACAATATGAAAATGAAAATATGAAACAGAAGTCGTACTTCAAATCCACATAGAAGACTATAACGACCAGAAACTGCTCATCACTATAGAATGCTTTAAAATTTACTACAAAAACGTTCTAAGCATTCAATTAATTACTCATTTACATAAAAGAAATTAGAGTTATTTGGACAGTTATTTAGCTTATTTTACCTATTTGCTAGCTGATTAGACCTATTTACCTATTTGTGATTAGACCTACGGAGTTGAGCTTTGGAGCTCTACTAAACCATCCAATTCATCTCGTATCCAATCTTTGCAATCCAAAATCCTTCGAAATATCCTCAATGCTCCTTACTTTGTGACCAATAAACTTATCCATAAAGATCTTAATGTTCCATATGTTTCTGATTTAGCCCAAACCAGATACCTATCCTTCCATAATAAGCTCCATAATCACTCCAATCCACTAGTCTCCCAAGTTTCTTCCTCCTCCATCTCTGATAGTCCTCCGAGGCGTCTGAAAAGAAGATGGCCTAGAGACCTTTTAGATTTTATTGAAGTGTTACTAGTTAGTAGTTCTTCACAAGTTATTTGCATGTCATTGTATTCACTATCAACACATTTACTCGTTGTATATTATTTTGTACAGTTGTAAATATCAATAAATGAAAATTCTTTTTTTAATATTGACAAAATAGTTGTCTTTATCTTTCTTTTTTTTTCAATACCTAAAAACCGGGATGACGTTTTCATACAATTCTCGATAGTTCGTATCCAGTTGATTTATAAACTCATCTAATTAAAAAAAAAAAAAAAAATCAACAAAACTGTCCTTTTGGAAATACTGTGATTAGTAAAAATATGATAAGTTTCGATCCCCACCATGATTTAATATAAGTATAATGAGTATTTACGTGTCTCATGTTTTTCATATTTTTCATCATATTTCTTTGGATGAAATTAATTGTCCTACAGATGACATAATTGTCCAATAGTCCATAAGCCAGACTATTGTACTACCTTATTACACATTTTTGTTATTCTTAGAAGACAATATGTCCCAGAATAAAGATTTTTTTTTATTTCAATTTACAATTGTTTATGAAACCAATGCTAATAAAATGTTTTGCCTTGTCTCTATTAAGACTCAGAAAAGTCGGATAAAAAAATACTTCCATCCCTTTTTCGATTTGTTTTTCAATTTATTTTGGATCCAATATATTTTAATTTTAATTTTATTTTAGCTTCACCATGAGATCGAGAGTATGAGTAATACCTCTAACAATAAGATAAAAAATAAATGATTTCTTGTCTACTAGTTTTTTATTTTTTTTTTTTTTTTTATACAAATATAACTAAATATAATTTGTGTTAGATTTAATATTTCATTAATGGTGTGAATTTTATATTGAATATATATATATATATATATATATATATATATATATAATCTTTCTTTTTTTTTTTTTTTATTCTTTATAACTAGAAATACAAATCATCATAACAATTCAAATCCTTGATCATTCGACATTACGAATTATCAGTGTTGTAATTATAACTCTTACAGGAAACTAGTGGAGGGATGTAAAATTACATAAAACTTATTGATCAAAATATTATTATCAATATCATCACAGCTACTTCAGCTATTGAATCAATAATAAAAAAATAAAATAAAGTAAATTTTGGGAACAAAGAAAAAGAAAAGAAGTGACAGTGGGAAAAAAAGGTTATCCTTTCAGTATTTCAAAATTCATGACTTTGCCTCATTCATAATTCCAGAAAAATAATTTTAAATTTTGGTGATAACACCTAACACTAAATACCTAATACCTATACATAATATATGAATATACATAAAATATGTATAATATACATAATACACTCTTCCTTAAAATACATAGTAATACTAATGAGAATATAAAACAATTTTTTTAATCATTAATTTTTAAAAAATTTAATTGAACACCAATAATGGATTAGCAAGTTTTAAATGTTACTCAACTTGAAAGCTCATGGTTCAAGTTTACTATAATATATATATATTATAGTAAACTTTATTATTTCAAACCTCCCTAGAACTATGAAGATAATGTAGTTAAAATTTGGTACAGATGAGTTTAATAGTTTTACCTGTGAAAACTCTGTTGCAGAATAGCCACATATCGTTCGATTATAAATTATCCATGGGATCCACACGTCACACTAAATATTTATAGTTTTTTTTATAACAATTTATTTGAATTAAGCAAATTTTAGTTTCTATTTCTAGCTCTGTATAACACTGTACCTTAAATAACCTTTCTTAAATGGCACTCACCACCTATCGGGCCATTTTTCAAATTTCACTGCGCGCCACATTTTTATCGGTTTTTAGCTACAATTTAATAGAAAATTTGTAAATTTTATTATTGCTAAGACTTCATTGAACTATGAGGATGACATGGTAAAAATTTGGTAAAGATTGGATTAGTAGTTTTCGAGGTTAGTGATCACAAACGAAAAATGGCTTGTCCTTTTACGTGTTAGTACAGATAAGGTACCCTACTTAAAATTATTCTTATTTTAGTTCAGAGGTTTTTCCATATATAAATAAATTTTCAAAAACATATGTGAGAAAACTGAAATATTTGGTGTATTTTTTATTGAATTCCAGCTGAAATGATTTTAAGAATGCCTATTGAACCATGAGCTTTTAAGTTGAGTAACATTTAAAACTTGCTAATCCATTATTGGTGTTCAATTAAATTTTTTAAAAATTAATGATTAAAAAATTTGTTTTATATTCTCATTAGTATTACTATGTATTTTAAGGAAGTTTGTATTATGTATATTATACATGTTTTATGTATATTCATATATTATGTATAGGTATTAGGCATTTAGTGTTAGGTGTTATCACCAAAATGTAAAATTATTTTTCTGGAATTATGAATGAGGCAAAGTTATGAATTTTGAAATACTGAAAGGATAACCTTTTTTTTCCACTGTCACTTCTTTTCTTTTTCTTTGTTCCCAAAATTTACTTTATTTTATTTTTTTATTATTGATTCAATAGCTGAAGTAGCTGTGATGATATTGATAATAATATTTTTGATCAATAAGTTTTATGTAATTTTACATCCCTCCACTAGTTTCCTGTAAGAGTTATAATTACAACACTGATAATTCGTAATGTCGAATGATCAAGGATTTGAATTGTTATGATGATTTGTATTTCTAGTTATAAAGAATCAAAAAAAAAAGAAAGATTATATATATATATATATATATATATATATATATATATATATATATATATATATATATATATATATTCAATATAAAATTCACACCATTAATGAAATATTAAATCTAACACAAATTATATTTAGTTATATTTGTATAAAAAAAAAAATAAATAAATAAATAAAAAATAAAAAACTAGTAGACAAGAAATCATTTATTTTTTATCTCATTGTTAGAGGTATTACTCATACTCTCGATCTCATGGTGAAGCTAAAATAAAATTAAAATTAAAATATATTGGATCCAAAATAAATTGAAAAACAAATCGAAAAAGGGATGGATGTATTTTTTTATCCGACTTTTCGGAGTCTTAATAGAGACAAGGCAAAACATTTCATTAGCATTGGTTTCATAAACAATTGTAATTTGAAAAAAAAAAAAAAAATCTTTATTCTGGGACATATTGTCTTCTAAGAATAACAAAAATGTGTAATAAGGTAGTACAATAGTCTGGCTTATGGACTATTGGACAATTATGTCATCTGTAGGACAATTAATTTCATCCAAAGAAATATGATGAAAAACATGAGACACGTAAATACTCATTATACTCATATTAAATGATGGTGGGGATCGAAACTTATCATCTTTTTACTAATCACAGTATTTTCCAAAGGACAGTTTTGTTGATTTTTTTTTTTTTTTTTTTTAATTAGATGAGTTTATAAATCAACTGGATACGAACTATCGAGAATTGTATGAAAACATCATCCCGGTTTTTAGGTATTGAAAAAAAAAGAAAGATAAAGACAACTATTTTGTCAATATTAAAAAAAGAAAAAGAAAAATATTAAAATTTAAAATAAAATAAAAATTTCAGCAGTTAGAAACTAAACTAATTAAAAATTTTAATAGCATTATTTTAGATGAAGTATTTTTTTTTATCATCTTCATAATGATGAATTTATGCATAATGTTGTATACAATGTAAGTAAACTAATTACAGATATAATGATAATGAAAAAATATGAAATGAATTTTAAAAAAATATCTTTGTTTTGGGACACTTTTTCTCTTCAGAATAAAATGGAAGCACGTTTTTAAAATGGTATTATTGTCTGGCTGCGGACCTCTCAGACAGTAACATCTATAGATTATTAATTAAATACTTATAAATATATAAGGTAGAAATTAAAATCAAAAACTGATCTTCGAATTTATATGCAAAACATCCTTGTACTCCTTTATTATATTGTCGTGAAGATTGGTAAATGAGGAGGTGGATGAATAAATGGTGTTTAACAGTCAGAGAAAGGAAGCATTGCGGATTGAAATGAGAAGGGGTTTTAAAATAAGGCACGAATAATAAGGGACTTTTCAGTAGAGGCAGTTAGATGAGAAGGGATGTACAAATCAATGGGCTAAGATATGGTATTCAAAAGATGAATGGGATGGCATATACGCACAGTTATACAATTGTTATACCTAAATATAGTGGGAAATCTATTTTCTGTATTCAATTATGTGAATATAGAAGATTATATTTATGGTAAAAAAATCTTCAAAAAAAAAAAATGTATTACGGGTTTAGATTTAATCATGCGTGGGAATCAAGTGGAATGAAGCAGCAAACCAGGCAGCCAAGGAAGCAGCATTACCGTCAATAGATATTACAAACATACACCTCATCAGACCCTGTTTAAAATATATAAAAGTTAAAGCTAACCGCAACAACACAATAGAAGCCATACTCGACATTCTCATTGTTATCTTATAACGAAGGACAATCCACCAAAGTGCGTAACATGCAACAATATACAACTAACGGTTGGCTACATTCTAGAGGACTGCCATCTATGGGTTATTGATTTTCAGGAAGCACGACTATAAAGAAACCTTCTAACTAAGCTTAGTACAAATTATAACAGTATAGAAATAATAATCAAATTCCTTAACAAATTTAATCTATTCTTCTTCCCTCTTCTTTGAAACCGTGTTCCTCTTCGTCGGTTTTCCGTCAGGTCAGACATTCCTTCCACTGTTCCCTGTCCCTCCAATCAACGTCCCTCAGATCTCTTCCTGCCATTTCTTCCTCTATCTCATCCTCCCATCTCCTTGCTGGTCACCCTCTCCTTATATTCCTCGGTGGGTTTCATCTTCTTAACATTTCAGGTGACGAACCAGGAGGCATGCGACGCACATGTCCTTACCATAACTTATTTTTCATAACATGTTCTATCACGCTCTCCGCGAAAGATTAACATAGAAAATCGCGAACATTTTTTTTTTTCTTTTTTTTTTTTTTGCTGTTTTTAATCTTGTTTATTTTTAATTAAATATTTTATTTTATATTTTATGGTTCATTATTTTTTTTTTAGTTTTGTAGGCTCTATGAATACCAGTAATAAAATCCATTAGAACGAAACTATAACTTATAATTTCATACACCAGCTCATAATCCCTCAAACCTACTTTCCTTTAAGCCATTTAAGTCCATATCGGGGGCAATACCAAACGATTAGCTAATGGATGAAAAGACAACAAAAGACGAGATCTGGGTCAGTACTAGCAAACTATTTTCTTGCACCCCAAGCGATCACATTGTCAAGACATGGAAGGGACCGTCCGAAATGGGGTTTCCTGGCGTCATTATTCACCCCTTCACTTTCTAGGAAGGGCTCAATGAGGGCGATGAACTAACTCAATGGAACGTCGCCATGGAGACCGAACGCAAAACAGAACTCAGCTGCACCAGCCGATGATCGCCAGTCGGCAACGCTCCGCTCAGGCCTGCACAACTGCCGGTGAGTACCTCTTCCACCAGCTCTATCATACCCCATAGGATATTTAGACGAAGTTATAGTCATCAAACTCGATGTAAATTAACCATCCACAATTTTTTTATTTTTTTATTTGTGATATCAACTGCAGAATTTTTAACTTGATTTTATCCAACTTTTAATAATAATAATAAAGTTATTTACTTATTCTGGGACCTAAATCCCTTAAGAATAAAAAATAATGTACAAACAAGGGCCTTCAGAGCCTTAAAATGAAATAACATTTTTATAACAAAGTAACAAATAATAATAAAATAAAACAATAAAAAATAAGAACAGAAAAAAATATATATTAATAGCTATATATATATATATATATATATATATATATGAGTTGCAATTTTTTTTCTTTCATCTATATTTTAAATCAAACCATTTTAAATAGTTTGCAAAAAAAAAAAAAAAAAAAATATATATATATATATATATATATATATATATATATATATATATATTATATATACTATTTTTAAGAAATAAAGTTGTTTGCAATATTAATATAAATATATATATTTTTAAATTCATAGACAAATATTATAAACTGCATCCTAAGGTCTAAAATATTTATGAATGTGCACATCCATACTTTATTTACAAATAAATTCAGCCAAGTTGATGCCGACAGTAAAATTTTTATATTTTTGATTTGTTAATATATATTTTTTATAACTAATATTCATTGACTCTTTAAAAAATATAAATAAAACGTATAATAAAGATATTTAATTAAAAATAAATTTTATTAAAAACACAGCAAAAATAAATTTATTCCAATTTTTTTTTTATTATATATATATATATATATATATATATATATATATATATATATATATATATATTATCGTTTTTATTATTAATACCCTTGAATCAATCTGTTCCCAATCTATGATTTTTAATTTTAACAATCGATTCATTAATTTTTTTTTTATAGAATATAAGTTTCAAATCGTTTGCAAAAAAAGATGTATTTCAGTGAATATTAAAGTTTTTTGCACAACTAAAAAGTCATATTTTAAACGACTAAAAAGTGGCTATTTTTTTACATGTAAATATCCTTGGTACTTTTTTCTTTCATCTGTATTTTAAATCAAACCAGTTAAATTTTTAAATCGTTTGCAAAAAAAAACTATGTTACTATTTTAAGGAATATTAATGTTTATGCACTATTTTTTTTTTAAATTCATTAATCTTTTTAAAAAAGATGAATAAACCGTAAAATGATAAAGATATTGAATTAAAACTAAATTTGATTAAAAAATCAGCAAAAATAGATTTCTTCCATTTTTTTTTATGTTATTTTTTTTCTTTTATCTTTTATATTTTGAAAACCCTTAAACTAATCTGTTCTCAATTTATAATTTTTATTTTTAACAATCGATCAATGTTTTTTATATAATTAAATTTTAAATTATGTTTTATTCTGTGGTGTTAAATAAATAAATTTGATTCAACTTAAAATATATAACATAAAAGCACCTTAGCTTGTCGTTCCACTATGTATGCTAGATCAAAAAAAAAACTATAAAACTAGAAGAAATAAAGTACAATATAGTTATTTTCATTTAGTAGTTAAGAAATATACTCAAAACGTAACTTTGTCGTTAGGTTGAGATTTCTAGATCTTTGAATCTGAAGAAGAGAAATCGGCCCATCACAGCACAGCGTTAGTAACTAATCCCTTTTCGTTTCATTTATAATTATTTTATTAAAACAATCAGTTTTTAATTATATTAATAGACCTACATTTAATAGCATTTTCAATTAATGTTTAGTTAAAAAATCTTTTCTTTTTTCTTTTTATGTAAATCCAATACATCATAATTCAAAATCTCTATCAAAATTTCTATTTATTATTTCATTAATCGATTGGAAAATTCGAAGACTCAAAAGAACTGTTAGAAAGGCGAAAGTGTTAATTTTTTCCAACAAAAAGGTTATGTGTCTGAAAGTTAATAAAAATTGTAGATACTGTACAAAATCGATACGGTTATTATCAGATAACGTCTTATTCACATTAATTCATGCAATTGTATCCACGCTACTGTTGTCATCTACAAACATGATTATAACGTCTCGCCATTTATTTAGCATCAGATATTGAAATGAAAGTGAATTTTCTCTATAACACCATATTTATTTTCAGTTATTCACCTTTTGACAAGTTTATTACATTTACTAAGCAGATTTAGTAAATCAGAATATTTTAAAGTATTTCAGACGTCTAATATTTTTATTTACTGCTACTCAAAATCTAGACAAAGTTTTAAAATCCTTTTATTAAATTGAAGATTAGAGATAAATTAAGCTTAATATTATTATATATCACCAAACAAATATCTGAAGCATTTTTTTCTATTTTAAATTCTATTCTCAAAATTCTTTTTCTAAAAATTTCTTTGTAAATATTCTCGAAATATTATTTGCTAAAAAACTTCATGGTTCTTCGTTAGTATTGGTGAATTAATTGCCACTTCAATTGCGATTCTTTTATTAGAAAACTAGTTTCGAATGCTAAACATTTATATTCAGCTCTAAAACACACAAAATTTTCAACACATCACTACTATGTTACATGGATTATATACACTAAAGTTTTCATTTTGCCCCATTTTAAATTTGTTTCCAATAGAAACGGGAAAATCCGATGAGTCATAAGGGAAATCCCATAGCAAACCCCAAAAATTTAACCTAGCTGCCTCCTTCCCCTTCCCATGATGGATATATTTCAGATATCTCTTAAATCTTCTGATGTGAGTACTAATGTTAGATTTCTTGTCTTACATTTTTGAAAACTTTATTATATATAATTCATGTATCATAATACTATGTTTTAGAACTGAAGATAAGTTTAGCATTCGAAACTAGTATTCTAATAAAATAATCCCAATAGAAGTGGCAATTAATTCATCAATCCCAATTGTATTGATCCTTTTATACCATCATGCGTATGGTGGTTCTTTGTTGTTTAAGATTTTTGCCGAGAGTGTTTAATCCGAAAATATTTAACGATTCGTGTTTTGGACTACACACAAAAAAATGAATTTCTTTTTTTATTATTTTATAAGAACCGAAATTATATAGACTTTTATTAGAATATAGACCTATATTTACCATAGATCACTCAACGTTCACGTGATTTTCCTGGACCATAAGCTCCGATAATGTTGAGGCCAAAAAGATGCCTAAATTTTTTTTTTTTAGCTGGCATAAAACCTATCCTCCTTTCAGATAGGAGAAAATATCAAAACGAACAAATACATACATACTAATAGCTTACTGAATGTACAATAAGGAAGGTTCATATTAAATTTACTACATGAATCTGGCCAAATTTATACAATTTCAGTATATTTGTATATACTATATTAGATTATATACCAAATTTATGTTTATCACATATACATATTTGTAAATAAATTTAATTTATTTACAATGAAGTTTCTCTTCCGATACTATTTACTCCTACCTAATATTAGTTACTATGTAGATTACTGCTTAAGAAACCAAAATAATCCTTCATTGTTTTGTGATTTATTATTATAATGGTGAGTCTAAATGAGTAACGCATTCAAATTTATGAATCTTTACTAGGTTTATTAAATATAGTTTAATTAATTGCAATTTTCTATTGTAGCTATTAATGCAGTAATGTTTGGTTTTAATGCTAGACTAATAATGATAGATCATGTCATATTTAGTTAGATATTTACATATTTATTTAATATTTTAATCTAAATATATTTACAATTACTTTTATTAAGGGAATTTATAATTAATGCTAATATGAAAAAAGAGAATATGGAAGGAGGCTAATCTGTTTAGAACCAAGAATTTCAAGTTTTCGAAAAGTTTTCTTAAAACTAATTTTCATATATTTAAATTTAAAAAAAGGGAGCATTTTCTATTATTTCTTAATTTTAAGTCTATCTAAAACCTGGTTCCTATTACTAAGAATAACTCTATTTAATTCCTCGACATAAAATTAATTTTTAATAATCAATCTACTAAATATTATTTTTACCTAAACCTTATTTAGTATCAAATTTAATTTAAATATATAAACCAATTTGAAATAAAAGGTTGTTCAATATAATTTGATTATTTATTGTATTTATAGGATTAAAAAATATTAATTTTTTTTTTTGTATATTTGGCAAAATATTTTAAATTTAAATATCTTTTAAACCTTTTTTTAAGAGTAAAGAATTTTCGTTGTTAGTTAAGACGCTTGGAAATGGCTCAATAATGTGGAAGATTATTATAAAATAATTTTGGGGTTGGAATTTTGAAAACAAGTTTATGACCATTTTCGAGTCTTGGTCTCGTCCTAAGTGCCCGACATTCTTCGAGGCTTAATAACATTATTTTGCCTTTATTTTCTATTTGACATTTGTCAAATATTAATACAAATTTTCTGTCAATGTTCAAATTTCAAATAATGAGGGTATGATAGGTTGTATTATTTTCACATCCTGTTATTCTAACGCAACATTTTGTTGTATCAAGTTATCATTAATTTAAGTAATTATATTATTTAATTCTATTAAATCTTGAATTTTATGGAAAGTCGCCTATACTAAAATTGATGCAAGTGATGATTAATGGTTATTGATAGTTTCGAACAATAATTATTTGTGAGGAGGGATTATCAGGTAAAATAATAAAATAAATTAATAATTTACGTAAACGTCCCAGGAAAGCAATAGTTAACTACACTAAAATATTTTTCTAAAGTCATATTTGTGTAATATGTAATTCTTTAAATTTTTTCAGGCGTATTATTTGAAATAATACTGCATTCTTCGATGTTTTTAACTATTGGTTAAGAAATTCCATTCGTACATTTCATCGAATTAAAGTATTGGGCTCTCATTTTTGAAAAATATTTTTAAGTTGTCACTTTTGATTGTCCTGAAATATCGGTTCTAAGTTTAGCTAAATTAAAGTTGCATTTAATAATTAACAGTGAAAGTGTTGAATATATAGAGCGGATTAAGGCAGTGAACTCTAAGCCCCGACCACGAGTTCAAATCGGGTTGAGAGCAGAATATAATTTCGGCTGCGAAATTTGGGATTTGTAGAAACTCTTGGAGCATACCCAGCCTCAACAAATTGGGGGGAAAACCTGGCTGTTGAGCGTGATTGCTGACCATAATACATCGTAGTTCAACCATTTGTCTCGGAGCCTTCATTTTCAAGTGCAGAACTCATGGTTTGTATTGTTACAGGTCTCTTATAATACCATATCTATTTTATTACTCGATTGGATAATGTGAAATAATCAAAAGGTTTTTTAGAAAGGCGAAAATGTTAATGTGTCTGAAAGTTTGTAAAAAATTGAAGATATTGGACGAAATCGATATGGTTATTATCAGAAAAATTCAATTCTTATTCATTCATGCAATCTTATCCATCCTACAATTGTCTTTCATTATAGCAATTATAAAGCTATAACATTTAGTAAATATCAAACAGAATTTGGAGAGTGAATTTTCTCTTATTCTGCATACTTGTCTCTAGTTCTCCTTTAGACAAGTCTATTAGATTTACTAAGCAAATTTAGTAAATAATAAAATTTTAAAGTATTTTATAGGTCTAATATTTTTATTTCCGAGTAACTGCTACTCAATATATAGAAAAAGTTTTAAAAGCCTTTAATTTAATTGAGGATTAGAGATAGATTAAGCTTAAGATTATTATATATCTCCAAGATGGCAAATGTCTGAAGCATATTTTCTGTTTGAAATTCTATTCTCAAAATTTTTTTTCTAACAATTTCTTTGTAATTATTCTCGAAATACTTGGACGTCATTTAGAAGAAGGAAACAATCCTCATTGCGGTTGATTTGAGTAAACTCAAGTCAAAGTTAAAATCGCCTAGGAAAATCCGGAAGCATTCAAATAAGTTCATTTTCCTTTTTTCACAAACCTAATTTTATTCTCCGTTTTATCCACCCCAATATTTAGCTATTATATCAACAAATTTATCTAAAATTAACTTTATTGTGGATTGGTTCTTTTCTGCGGTTTTCAAAATCCTGGAATTTAGAATGATGAACGGAACCAGGAAACAAATAAATAGTAATTTTGAAACAATGAAATTAAATAATAAAATTACTCACACTACATAATTATCTTTATTAAAAACAGTATTTTTTTTTTTTTTTTTTTTTTTTTTTTTTTTTTTTTTACATATTTTACGCCCATATTGGAGCACTTAAATCAATACATTTGAGTATTCTACTTAGACTTCTTCTTCCTCTTCTGCTCCCAGAACTTTATCATCCTCTCCGACCTGGCTGCCCTTTGTGTGTCCGTTATAGTATATTGTTTCCGTTCAACTGTTTTCAGTTTGAGACTTATACTTTTATTCTTCAAAATCCTCTTCTCTTCTCTGTCTTTGATTTGTTGTTGAGTTATATCTAATTCTTTCAAATCATCCTGAACTTCTTTGAACCAATTATTATTTATTTTATTTTTAAAAAAGTATTTAAATAGTTGTTTCAATATCCTGGTTTCCGGTAGTCTTGATATGTGACAAAAAAAGGAAATTCGTCTTTTACGCATTGTAGTTATTATTGACTCAAATTCACTGTAGACTATGTTGTTAGGCAACAATCTCCACTGTCCATCAACTTGGTGTTTTTTGTTAATAATTGTTCTGATAAAAACAGTATTATTACAAATTAAGACATTTATTTAAAAACCAAAACAAATTAGAACGCCATTTTACAAATTAATATGATATATAAGATTATATATATTTTTTTTACTATCAAAGAGTTATTCAAAGCCTATATACCTGAAGTAACTTTACTAAAGGAACTTTACTTATTTTCGTTGACTTAGTAAAACATCATCATTTACGTAAAGCATTAAATTCTTTCGTTGAATAGTAAAGCAGTATAATTTATGAGTAATTATTTATTATAAAACTGCCCTCCAAAGATTGGTAAAATGGTTTGGCATCTTTAGGTATTAAATGCAGTATGGATTTCAAATCTTTTAATTTTGGAGTGGCAACTTATTTCCCATTTGATCAAATAGATAGAAGATACGCTTTATATTTAAATCCCTGCGATTTCCTCCCTTTTACAATTTTTTTTTTCAAGATTTATAATTAAATATCAAATATATAATATTTATATATCAAATATGTAAGATTTGTGATATTAAATAGTTTGATTCTTTTTCTTGAAATAGAAACGTCGTATTCCATTTCAAATAGTTTTTCCGACTTCGATTTTTCCATTTAAATACATTAACCAAGAGACGGCTCTTTTCTGTTGAAAATAGTAAGCACTAATCCTATCCAAAACCACCTCTAACTCATTTTTGTATATTTTGTGGATTAGTTCCCTTCTGCTAAACGCCGTCCACTTGTCTCTAGTTGTTCTCCTTTAGATCGATTTATTAAAAAAATTCTGATAAATTTTCTCAAATTTTCCCAAACTCTTGTCACTTTGAAACTTTTAGTTTCGCTAGAAAAGTGGTGTGATTTAAATTTAAAAATTCGGCATTCAATAATACTCTAAGAGTACTCTATACCAAAGAAAATATATACCTAAACACGATAAAAAATTGTACTTGATTGCAGGTTGTCGGATTTCTAAAATTTTGGTTTAATTATTTCTGTTTTCGAATCAAATATGTACTAAGCTTAGAATTTTACGATAATTTTTAAAATTTTATACTTAAGATGCTTAACCAATTTTTTGGAAAGCCGACCTAGAGAAATTAGGTTAGCGGCCGGAATGGCAGTGACCATGCTGACAGACAAATCCAGAGCGTTCACGGGCCAGTGGGCCAGCGGAAGAGGCAACTTACAGCATTGTGTCAGGGCCCACCCCCACTTCACACCGCTCGCATTATCGCCTAGCGATGAGCTTTTTAAATTTGTTTTCGTCCTTTCCATTTCGTTTCAAGGCAGCATACCGCGCTGGTCAAGAATCTGGATAGTTTATTTTTTTTTTTTTAAGTAAAAGATACCAATCAAAAAACATTAGACCGTACTAACAAGGAGACGTTTTGGCTTGTAGTTCTCAGATTTGAATGCCGATTTTTGTGTAGGTAGTAGGAACATATAATAGTGCAAAACTAGAGCTATAGCCGCACATGAGCATTGGTATCCGAGAAAAAAAAATAAAATGTGAAAATCATGATTTATTTATTTTTTTCTCAGCTCTCAGTCAGTCAGAGAAATATTTTTTTCACGTAAAGTGGTAGTTTTGTATGATACCTCTTAACCAAAACCAAAACCTGATAAATAATCTCTTTAATAATAATAATATCAGGTTTTGGTTTAAACATATCCTGCATTAATTTCCGGACAACGGGTTTTGGAAGTGGTAAAGAGATAGCATACAAAACAACAATTTTACGTGAAAAAATTATTTCACTTCCTTGACTGAGAGCTGTGAAAAAAAAATAAAACGTGATTTTCATATATTTATTTTTTCGGGTCCCAATGCTCATTGCCGGCTGTAACTATGATTTGGTGACAATGTTACTTTTGGAATCAATTTTACACCTCGAAAGAAACAAAATGTATATGCATAGTCAAAATTATTGACAATTTTTTTCCAAAACATATTTTTTACTTTATGCAATCCTTGCAAGAATGGTATCGAAAACGGAAAATTAAAACAATTACAAACTAATCCCTTTGTTATGAACCAAGACTTATTTTCCTACACTTAACCTTGCTGAACATACCTGCTTCCTAGGACGCTTAGAGGAGCAGGTCTACTGGAACAACGAACAGCAGAATAATTTTCTGACCGTGTACCGCCGAGCTTTTGGAACAGCAATAGAACCGAACAGCGCATACTGGTGTCTTAAATAGGACGATCGCGGCCAATACTCCAAAAGATGAATTTATCGTTTTAAAAATCTATTTTAAATAATAAACTAAAGGATGAAAATATAATTGTTTTAAAAAAGTCATAATTTTAAATAATAATAAGTTTTAATTAAATAAAATGCATTACTTTTACTAAGGTACTTATTGGAGTATAGCCAAAAGAGTACACTACAAACGTGTTTTGATACCTTTGCGAAAAATAATCTCATTTCGGAGTTGTTTTTTTCATTTTTTTGGTACTATTCCCAGCTACAATTAATATTTTTGAAAAAAAAAAACCCGGTATGTTTAGGTGTTTTTTAGCGATTTTGGGTAGGAAGTCGGTGACTGCCGTGTTAGCAAAATTCAGATTCAGATTCAGCACCCCAATAAAGATAAAGATCCATTGAGAATAAAAGTTGAGCAGTTTTTTCTTGAAAACGGCCTTTTGAAACCTTATTTTACTGAACGGATGAAAGCAGAGAGAGCGCAGGATCCTGGAGATCGTTTGGCTGTCGTGGAGGAGTGCCGTAGTACCGAGATAATAATATTAATAATATGCAATTTTACAATTTAAAACAAAATTATAAGAAATTAATAATTACAGAAAAAAAAAAGTATATACATCTACTAGCACTAATACAAGTGCGGCACAGAATGGTTAAAGGAGGCACAAGAGGGACCTGCAGCTGATTGATATACAAAATTTTGAAGATCGTAATGAATGCCGGGCTAAAACCAACAATATGACATTTGATCAAAGAACACAATGACAACCAGGAAAAAGTGGACGGAGGAGCGGAAGAGGAAGCATTCCGAAAGAATAAAGAAGCTCTGGGAGGAAAGAACGAGGAATAACCGAAATTGAAGTGACTTCAAGTTCAATCGCTCTCCTCAAGGGGAATATTCGTCATGATAATAGTAATACAAGCACTATGAATAGAATGAATAGAATAATTCAATGAAGTTATGCGAATTGATGTCATCCTGGTTAGAAGGAAGATATTGAAAAAGAAGGAATTGAAATTCCATGAGGAAGTTGAACGGGAAATTTAGGCTATGATTTTAACATAAAACTGTAAATTATTGATGCATGTCATTTTTAATTGGAAATATAATTTTATAATTATAATTTACATTATTCGAATATATTTTTCATATAATTGGATTGTTCGGAAATTCATTAAATCACCTCGCTAGATAATCTTATGAGATAATAAAACTAAGAGAGAGAAATTAATTAATAATTTCATTTATTAATAATTTTTTAAACTAAAATGTTTGTTTACATCTGAAGCATGTCACTACTTGGATATAGTCCGGTTTGTACTATGATGCCAAAGAGAAATTTTCACATTATTTCGTTTCATTAGTTTAAACTCGGTCAAAGCATAAAGAAATTTAGGGGTGATAGCAGTGTGAATGAGTGCACCTTTCAACGGGGGTTTAAAATTTTTTGGGAGGGAGTTTTCAGTAGTGAGGAGAGGGAAGGACTCTGATTTAAGTTCTAAGAGCTTTTTAGAAAAAAAACAAAAAACAGAATGACTATTCGAGAGACAGAGAAACTCTCAGTCGACGGTCGATGGCCACATGAAGGCAATGGAAAAGGTAAAAAAGCTCGAAACTTGAAAGACCCTATTTTGCTCCACGACAATGTTCAGCCCCTTTAATTATCATTATTATCATATTTACTCGGTGTATTATATTTTATATTGTATATACAGTTAAATTTATAAATTTCAATAAAATAAAATGCACCCAGTGAATTTCTGACTAATATTTATATTATTTTTTTAGGAAATCGTGAGATTAAAACGTTAGTCAAATAAGATTTGGAGTAGTCAAAACCGACAAGCGGTTTCTTGTCTATTCAATCTCGCACGAGTGTTTAATTTAACAACAGTAAGGGGTTTTTAGCGTGATAGCTTGTGTATTTTAAGGAAGTTGATTATCATACACGGAGTCTAATAATAAATTTAACCAACTTAAAGATGAAAAAAATAAATTTTAAATTGAACAAATGTATTCGGAATTATAGCCAAAAGAGATTCGATAAACGTGTTTTCGCGGAGAAGTGCAACTGGCCATAAGTTAGCCAATCTCTACAATGTTCCCATTACCATGACTTCGGAATCGTTTTTTTTCATTTCGTAGGCACTGGTTCCAGCTAAGATTTACTATATAAAGAAATTCTTCGAAAAAACCTTCGTTGTCTTGCTATAGGCAAAAAACTGAAAATAACCACGATTTTTGGCGGTTTTTTTGTTGCAATTTTAGGTATGAAGCCGACGACTGCCGTGGTAGGAAACTTCAGATTCGGATTCAACATTAAAAACATTAGGATCCGTTGAGAAAAAGAATTCAAGAAATTTATTCTTCTTTCTAATAAGCATATTAGCATAAAAGTAGTAATTTATTGAAAAATATGCAATAAAAAAATATGTATTAAGCATATGAGAACCGAGCCAAAGTATAGATTTTTTTGTTGCGAATGAAGCTCAGAATCTACTTATGCTGAACACCCCATATATAAGGGTGAAAAAATATTTATCGTTATCACTAACCTTTTTTGTATTTGCTTATTTTATTCCGTTTTAACTTGAAACAAGAATAAAGTATTGCGTACCAGTAGAAAAAACAATAAGTGATTTCCGGTAGGGGGGTGTTTAAGCAATAATAAAATAAAAAATAAAACAAAATAAAAATATGCAATCTTCAATATGATAGGAAATTCACATTTTTTTTTGGTATAATCGATCATTAGATTTTTTACTCTCATCTCTCTACGAAAACTATGAAAAAAATAATTTTTTTCGAGGAGTGTGAGTCTATTTATGTGATCTAGTCGAATTCCAATATTTTGCCAGCCCTACATAATGATATAACTCATTATTCGAGCCCCATCAGCGGGGCACTATAATACCGCGCGCAATGCCCTCAATTACTACACAGTTGCGGTTGTAATATCATTGACCCACATATAGCTGATAAAAGGATCATTTCCATATTCGAATACTTTATGGGAAGGAAACGGAACCCGAAAAATAAAGTAAGGTTGTTTGGATTTGTTTATGTTGCCCCCCAATTCGGAATCTATTTATTCAAGCCTATTCTTTGATTTTAAAATTAAAATGACAAAAATAAATAAAAAAACCTGCACCACCACAACCGATGAAAGGTCTAGTTAGGATATACCGTTCGTAGGACAACGGTTTTGAAAGGAGGAGATTATTCAACCAGGTTTTCCCGAGTTAAGGGTAACTATACAGAGGCTGGGTTTGCCCCAGAAAGGTCTCCCGACCTTGAAGTCGATCCACTGCTGAAATAACAGAATATAAATACTTTAGCCAGACTCGAACTCGGACCTGTTAGTGTAGTGTCTTACCCATTGAGCTACTTTGCCTACCTAATAATATACATATAATCCTTGAAATATGGGTACCATAAATAAAAATGAGAGTGGTGATGCTTTGATTTTAAGATTAACAAAAAAATTCCACTACTCCATAATTTACTAGACAAGCGTTCAAAGGTCCCAATAAAATAAAAAAGAATTATTTACAGGGCAGTAATTAGACCAATATGGACTATACGGAGCTTTGGGGGCTCCACTAAACCTTCCAATTCTTATCGTATCCAATCCAAAATCCTTCGTAAAATCCTCATTGCTCCTTATTATGTACCAAAAAAACCTGCCATATAGATCTTATTGTTCCATATATTGCTTATTTGGCCCAAACGAGATATCAGTCCTTTCATAGTAAACTCCATACCCATTCGAATCCACTAGTCTCCCAACTTGCTTCACCTTGCTACTAGAGACTAGAGAGCAGTTCTTCATAGGTTATTTACATGCCATTGTAATCACTTTACTCAAATTTGCTTGTTGTATATAATGTAGTTCTAAATATCAATAAACAGTTTTAAAAATAAAAAGTACAGTTTTTTATTTAAAAGATATAAGTTTTTATTATAAATAAAAGAAAAATAATAATAAAAGTATAGTTGACTGTTAAGATGAATGGAGAAGAAGATAATCAGGAAGCAGTCAAAGTGGAAGACCACTACTGCGCGAAGAGGTGATATTTAATAAATGAAATCAAATATAAAGTTTATATACTTTTAATTAATATATATACACATGTGCTTAAAAAAAAACAAACTAGAAAATAGGTTTATGCTTGGTAAAAAGTTTTTGCTCTGTTAATTTAGCAAAAAGAAATTTCTAAAATTATAAAAGTATAGTTGACTGCTATGATGAATAGAGAATAAGATGATCAGGGATGCAGTCAAAGAGGAACACCACGTCTAAGTGGAAATACTTTAATACGTGCCTACGTTTCGACCTGCCTTGTAGGTCTCCTCTCCAATGTGGTTCGGTGGCCCTGAAGAAGACCTGTAAGGCAGGTCGAAACGTTGGCACGCATTAAAGTATTTGTACTTAGACATGGTGTTCCTCTTTGACTGCATTCCTGATTATCTTTTTCTCCGTAAATAGAAAATAACTTTATTTAGTTTAGAATGTTTCAATCATAACTTTAAAAACCATCATTAGAACTACAAACAAAATATTTAAGGTGATAATAAATAAGAAAAAATACAGAAACTGATGAATAATTAACAAAAGATAAAAACTGTAACCCAATGAAAATTATGTAGAATATAAACAACGAGGCAATAGATCATATAAAATTAAACTAAATAGTGATAAAATTCGAATTAGAGTTTAACTGAAGGAAGAAAATTTATTTTCAATTATTTATTATTTATTTCAGCCCTGGCATGACTTCTAGTTCGGAAGACCATCCAGAGGCACACCCAGGCTCTGTATAAAGTGGGTACCATTAAAGAAAAAACGTGGCGGTTGAGCGTGATTTTGGACAAATCTCCTTCTTTCGCAAATGTTATTCAAGTAATACATTATGTACATCTGAAACGTAAGGCGAGTGAGACCACTACCAAGCTCCAACAATTTTAAATACAGAGCGATAATCATGATTATTTTGATGTCCTTTAAAGTTTGGGGAACTTAAATTTCCAATTGCCTTGAGGTAGTACGCAAGTCCTTGAACAGTTGTTCTGGGAATTTTGTCTACCAAAGCATGCAAAACGATTCGTCAGGCGAAGTCCTCTTTTCTTCTAAGCTTAAGTCTTCCTCTCCAAGTTTTTTAATCGTTGAACGGTGCACTCACTCACGCTATCATCGCTCGGAACATCATTAATTTTTCAGGTTAAACTCTCCAGCAGCCGCTTTGGAGCATTTTATGCACCAAGCTTAAATATTCCCAGGCAAGGGGTAAAGCGGATGTGATGGAGTCAGGTACCTTGTATCCCTCGTAAAGTAATCAAGGACTTGTTCACAATAGACATCTAATAAATCTGAGCAATGATTAGTCAACAGTCGTCCAATATCCTGGCAACTTGCTTGTTGGAGCACTCTGTACTACCGTTCTATCATTCATGTAATCATAATAATTCAATTGTATTTCAGCTAAAGTCTTTCTGAATTTTTAAAAATTTTATAGATAAGTGCTTTATATTTTTAAGAGACTTTATACGATTTATAAACTAAACATGTGGTTATTCACTTATTTTTCGGGTTCGGATCAACATTATTAGACGAATTTTGAACTTTTTTTATGAAACTTTTTTTTTTTTGTTATTGTTTCCCTTCCATAGTAACCCTATGGAAAGGTCGTTTATTTTGATATTTTTACAGGTTCCATGCATATTTCCATACTACCTGTAATTAACAGGTGTGATATTATTTTAAATTAAGATGAATTACAATTGTAAAAGTTCTATATAGAAATTAGAACAAACGAGGAAAAATAAGAAAAGAAATAAAAAAAAAAAAAAGAGAGAAAAAAATCATGAACAAAAAAGAACTATTAATAGGCATAATTAAAAAAAAAAAATAAATACGTCTAAGGCAATAGAAAAAACAGAAAAGAAAGGAAAAAAAAAACGAGTAGACAAGTTAATTTTCTGATGTGTCTTCAAGTATTTTTCTTAGATTTTGATGAGGGGTGGTCTTCTTTCTTCATGAATGAGGTTCAATTGATGTAGCGAATTTCACTAAATGTTTCTTATATTTTTTATATAGCTCTGCTTCCGGAGAAGGCCGTGTGTCCTCATTCATCAGAACTGTCTTTATCAGTAAATATCTGTTGTGTTCGTAAAGGGTGCAGTTGTATAGTAAATGATGAAATGTTTGTGGAGTCTGTCCGTCGCATTCACATGTGTCTGTGTTTTTGAAGTGAAATCGTTTCAAGTAGTGATTAGTTTGTCCATGTTCCGTTAGCAGTTGTGTAAATTTGTGATGTGTACTTTTTGGTGTATCGTGATTTTGTAGTGTGATGTTTGGATGTATTTGTGCAAGGGTCGTCCTTTTGTTGAGTTGTTCCAAAGTTTGTCCCATTCAGTAAGTGAGTCTGTTTTAATATGTTGCTTAATAAATGAGATAGGAATGCGGTTGTAATCTATAGCTATGAAACTTTATGAATCTATTGTGTATATATATATATATATATATATATATATATATATATATATATATATATATATATATATATATATATGTTTGTTACTTTCTTTATATTTTAAATTATAAATACAACGTATTATTTTGCAGTTATTCTATTGTTCTTTTTATACATTTATTATCCATTCGTTAGCATATATAAATTAAAAATACATTTTTATTATTATTTAAAATAAACATAATTAAAAAGACAAAGCTTGAGAAAAAATATTTTTTCCAAGATTCGTCCTTAAAAAAAAAAAAAAAAAAAAAAGTGTAATTTTATACTAGAGGCATAAAATGTGCGATTGCCGGATTGTTAACCTCGTGAAACGGAATCATAAAAAAATCACGACCTGTGTGAATTATTTCCAAGTTATTAAATGGTAAAAAGAAAAACGAATATTTTTGTTGACATCCATACGAAAGAATAATCCATCATATGTTAACAGTTTATAATAAAGAGGAATAATTTGAATGAGACAAGAGTTTTATCATGTATCTAGCGTATGTATCAACTATTTCTCTTTGAGTTTTTTATTTTGTTTTTGAACACTGTTTTTTGAATAAACTTATTTTAAAATAATTCGTCAGTTTTAGATTTCTGAAATTGAAAATTAAGCTTTAACTCCGACAAGTAACATTGTTGGGCATCAGTTCATTTTATTTTATAAGTATATCTTTTTATATTATATATCTGAAACATTACAAATAATTTAAAATAAGAAAACATTGCTAATTTATAAAATTAAATACTATGTACTAGCAATTTATGCCACCGAAATCAATGATAGACGTGTGGTTTCCATCTGAAGCTGGAGTAGTATTGTATGAAAGAATTCCGGCTGTACCTCTACAATTTTTTATTCTTAAACTATTTTTAAAAACAATTCTTTGCATGCTTCACCACTTTTAAAAATTATCGCAAATAAATTTTATATAGCACGGAAACCTTACCTTAATGAAGTCCGTGTACAGATTAAGGCATTCATTTAATTAATAAATTAATTATAATTTTATTATTGTTAAAACAAAGTTTGATGATAGCTATTACATGACTTCAGAGACTATTTTGTTGTAGTCTCTTTTATTAACAATGACTAAATTTTATAAGAATCTTACCAGAGAAAGAAAAAACTATATTAAAACTTTTTAAAATTTCTGGATTTATCATTAATAACAATAATCACAAAATCGCTAGAAAATCCTTCTTTACACCGGCCTTAGTCTCATCTTTACTTGATTGGCAGAGACTACATCCTCCATCTGAAGATTCCCTATTAGTTGTTGGTTTCGCTGCTGCGTCATTTTTGAGAATTTTACTAATAAGTCAGAGTGGAGACTGCAAAGTTGGACTATCAAGGCTGGCCAACACGCGTGGCCTGATGAGCTACCATGCCAGAGTTTTTATAAAATATCACCTACTTTTCACTTTTTTTAAAAATACTCTATTCAGAAAAGTCTTCTTCGAATAAAACTTTATGATTTTTTTCAAAAGAAGTGAAAATCTTATTTTTTGATGAAGCCATATCACAAAATTTAATTCACTATACATATATTGAAAAACCTTTTATAATACGGCCAGATTGTTAAAATTGTTATAATGCAACAATCCATATATAAATAGGCGTTTAAATATAAATACATAATGTTTAAAAAAAAAAAAGGCATTTACACAGAAACTAACCCCCCCCCCCTCCCCCCACGTGTTATTTACAGAAACCAGTTATTCAATAAACACTTCAGAAATTAGCTATAACAATCTGACAGTAATAAACAACTGTTTGGGACTGTAAAATACAGATATCCTCACCTAGTCCAGTCAATGAATGCTGAAATGAGGGGTGTAGAGTCCATGAAATATGCGATTATTTTTTTTACTACGGGGCTTCCTTAGGAGTATTTAGAAGATAAACATACTAAAAGTCCCGGCCCTTGGGAGTTTTTTGAGATATACGTTATTATAAATCGATAATTTGAGGGAAACGAATTATGTATACCTCACTTTTTGTCAAACATTTGCTTCAAGTGTTAGAAAAGAATGTATGAAATAAAAGTAAATGTAATGCTCTAAAACATTTATTTTTTGATTTTTTCTGAGAAACGATCATGGGAGGCATCTAGAAGCAAATGTTTGACAAAAATTGAGGTAAAAATTATAGTTTCAATAACGTTTACCTCTGAAAACGGTTGGAAGTTCGACAAATAAGTATATTATTAATTTTATAGGAAATTTAATTAGCTTTAATTTTTAATTGAAACATATTTTTATCTTAATCGGAAAAGACTCTTGTGATAGTGGCGGGTGCAATTGGGAATTCATCTAATATCTACAGGATTCCATTTTAAATAAATCCAATCCATCTAAAGATTTATTTTGTTTTATTTTTTCACGTGACAATACATAATGTGAAACGAATGACCGTTACAAACGAAATCGTACCCGAAATCCTGTTTAAGCAAAGATCCGTTTTCCGGTGGGATGATCCGGAAGAGATTTGGTAATGGTTCATAAAAAATTTCAGTGAAAGCGCACAAGTTAAAACATAGCCAAAGGTGGAAGTCAGTGGTGTCTTACAGAAAATAAATAAATCAAATGAAAAAACTTATACAATTTTTTTTAAAGTCATGATAGGAATAGCAACGATGAGCAATAAAGTATTTTCATCATACCAAATAAAAAAAGGATCCCAATAATTTAAATTAAAATTAAAATTAAAACTTAAAAAATTGAATTAGTTTCGGGACTATAATCCTGAATCGACCGGAATTCTCAGACCCGCACGGTTCAATGAAATCGAACAAGTATCTCGTTACGGAAATCGTTACTTATCGTGTTACTACACTTTTTTTTATTATATTTTCCTATACAACATAACTCCTTAAATGGTTAGCCAACTTAATACGTTATACACCACAACCTGAGATTTTAAATGTTAATATCGTTCTAGAAATAAACTCGACAATTATTTTCCAGAGCCCTAAAAAAAAAAAAAAAAAAAAAAAAAAAAAAAAAAAAAAAAAAAAAAAAAAAAAAAAAAAAAAAAAAAAAAAAAGCGTTCCTATTCCTACGATAAACAAAAAAATGTAAAGATGAATCCGATATAAAAATTATTATCAATAAAGTTTTTATATCAACCTATTTTTAAGATTAGAAATATAAATTTTAAAAAATGGCGCTTTTTGCCAAATAATCGCCGACTGCAGAAGCAACCGATTGATCGGCTTTCCCGATTAGTTGGCCCATCTTTAAAAAAAAAAAAATAGAAGGCTCAGTTGATCGAGATTCCGTAAATATACTCCGGGCATTCCGAGAATAGAGGAAAAGGTGTATACATGGGCACCCTCTTTTGTTTTTTATTTAAAGTTACTTTTTACTTGAAAAATGCTAAATTTTTGTTTTATATTAACAACTATAACACGTTTCTTAAATGCGAGAAGGAAAAATAATGATTAACATCAGTTATTTCTTCTCAAAAACGACTTACAAAAGCTTTTAAAACAGCACCAGAAAAATTGGGACGGTCAGAAAATTGAACCCTCTTCACCAAAAATAGTTTAAAACAGGATAAAACGATTCGAAACGGTAGGGAGTTTATTTATTACAAGAAAAAAAATATTTTTTTTAATCGCAATCATAACTGACTCTTTCAGCCCCGGCACAATCTAAGTATACCCACATTTAGAAACATTTTAGCCACAACTCTTCCCGAGTGTCTGCAGAGAACTTTCCATCACAAAAGATGCAAGTTGTGATCTTTATATATCTCTATAAGAGATATGTTGAAGTTCCGAGACAGAGACATGTGAACTAAAAGCGTGCGTGACTAAAGGTGTGCTTCAAAAAGTAGATAATAATGCCCCAGAAACTAAATGAAAATATCAACGACTACTTTGGAGAGGTTGGATTTGAATAAGCAGTGTTTAACATAAAGTTAGAAAAGACAAAAAGGAGGGATAAGATCTCACCCGAATCCATAAAGTTTAGAGGTGTGGAATAGAAAAGGATCTGTCAGAAGCTTTTCGAGAATTATTTGGATGAAGATATAATTTTAAAAGGATGAAAATATTATGTATCCCGATTCACAGGACAGCTAGCGAATGTGATTGTGACAACTGTTGGCCAACCTGTCGCCAGTTGAGAGCTGTTTCAACGAAGTCTTACAAGAAGACAACGCCAAATGATTGAAGATAACTTCGAACAGGCCTATAAGATAAATATCGGGGCCTATATTTATATAGTTAAATTGGTAATTTGATTTTATTTTTTATTTTTCAATCGTTCCAATAAATGATTACAAGGCCTAAAAAAAAGTAATACATTTTGGAATCTATGATCAAGGGGACCTAGGAAAAGCTTCTGTACCGGGCGCTCTGAGACCTTTACTGAGAGCGTTAACTAAGCCCTCATGGTCCCTTTATTAGTATATCTTTAATATGTGGCTATGTTGACTTTTTATTCATTATTTCTTCATTAATTAAAAAAGAGACCAAACTTTTGGGGCCGATGGTCAAGCGGGGCCTGGGAAGGGCCCACCCCCTAAGCCTCCTCTTAATATCACTTAACCCGCAAATTTGTTGAAGGTTGGTAGAAACAAGCTTATCGATGTGTTCTGGAGCATTATTATAAAACGAAATAATGAAGCAAGTAATCAGATAAGCTAGTAACTGACAATCATACAGACTCATTACTATTTATACTTATTGTTATATGTGCTACTAAACCACTATTCTATAATAATAAAATGATCGCGCATAAGAAGTAACCAAGAACTGAAAGAAATTTAATAAAATAATTTATAAATTAATTAAACAGAAATTCTCGTGCGAAATTAATCCATTTCGTGATTTACTGCGATAAAACCATTATGACTCGACGATTGCACCGAAAAAATTAACTCAGCCAGTTTAGTTCACCGTTGGAAACTCCAAGCTTTAATAAAAGGTATTAAAAAAACCTGTCGATTGGATGAACGTCATAGAAGCGAAGGATTTAATATTTGCTATTTTATTGTTATCTCGATTATAAATTTTAAATAGCACACACAACAGGTCTCAATTTAATGAACATTTCCTCACTAACATAGTAATAATAACTGACTTCCTTTACCACTAAAAACAAATACGTATTATTATTTCTTTTTTTTTTCAGAGGATATGAAAACATGGGGTATCATAAGTCTAGCCTATCTTGGTTTAGTTGTAGGCAAACCAGCTACTGACGTTGGCTTGCCACAGAAAACATCTATAATCGCTAAGGTAAGAAATACGAATATGTATTCTTTTTATCTCTTTTCTCTTAAATAGTAACCCCATCAAAGAGTCGTTTATTCAAATGTGAGCACATCCTATGCATGCAAGCATATGTTGTGTTTTACTTATTACAAATACAAAATTTAATGAGTTAAATTTTAGTCAGTTATGTCATAGATATAATTAATATATAGATATATATTGTTAAATCGCAAAATAAGGTACATTTTTATGATTTTTTTTAATAGTCATGTTAAATTTGCAAAATGCACTTTTTTTTTTTCTTTTTTTTTTTGGCCGATATTATAACCTTCCACGCCCAATAACAATATATAGCATATAAATATAATTTCCCCTTATTTACAATCAAATTAAAGAAATATAAAGTCACAGGCCGAAAATTCCCCTCAGTTTATTTCTTCAACTTCCTCAAAAAGCAAAAACCTTCATTATTTTTTAGGAGATTTATGCCTCCAAATACTTTAACCAGGGCATGTGGATCATATTATAATTTATGGATTAATTAAATTATAATTAATTTAGAAATAAGTTTTTATTTGAAATTAATTAAACAAAATAATCAGTACTAAAAATTACCAAGCAACTTTAAAATGACGAATTTTTAATTATTAAGGTTTATACCCGTCCCTTGCTTTCACAACGTCTTGCATTCGATGTGATATAGGTCTAATGTGATTTTAAATAAATTCTTGGGGATATGCCCCATCTAACGCAAAAATATTAGGATTGATGAATTAATTACCACTTCTATTAGGATTATTTTATTAGAATACTAGTTTCGAATACTAAACATTCATCTTCAGTTCTAAAACACATACACAATGTTTAATATATCAGCACTATGTTACATGGTATATATATATATATATATATATATATATTTATATATATATATATATATAATCCCTTTTTTTTTTTTTTTTTTTTTTTTTTGTATATATATATATATATATATATATATATATATATATATATATATATATATATATATATATATATATATTATTACTTAATTGTATACTTACTTACTTAGATGATTATATATACCTAAGTTTTCAGAAATGTAAGACAGGAAAAAACATTGGTACACACTTGAGGAGATCTAACAGATATCTGAAATATATCCATCGTGGAATGAGAAAGGGGCAGGCAGGTTAAATTTTTGGGGTTTACTATGGGATTTCCCCTATGACTCATTGGTTTTTCCCGTTCCTATTGGAAACAAATTTAAAATAGGGCAATTGGAAATGTTTATCTGGTCATTTATACAAAAATCTGGATCGGTTCTAAACGATTTTATGATTTCTAATGGTTCATAAATATTTAATTTTAGACTATTTTCTGGGTCATTCTCATAGCCTCAGCTAAAATTTTAAAAAAAATTATATTTTTAAAGTTGCTTAAATTTTTATTATTTTTGAGTTTTCTATTATAATATACCTTCTATTTATTGAATTCCCAGGTGGGGCCGATTTCTTTTTTCTATTTACCACTGTTTTGAAGCATTTTATAGAGCTTTTCATAGAAACGCTCTTGACCGTTACTCTTTCTTTAAACATTTTTTTTTCGTATTAAAAAATTATTAATGTCCATAAATGGATAAAACTAAATAAATAAAATAATAAAATTTATTATTGATACATAAAAAAATAAAGTAATAAAAAAATTGTGATCGATTCTGGAAGAATTTTACAAAAAAACAGTTTAGTTGTTCAAATATTATATTGAATGAGATACTATTATATTATATTGTGATGAATATTTCTTTTTATGGCATAACTATATGTGCATGTCCATACCGACCCTCAACTGAGGGTCGGTATGGACATGTACTTGTTACTATGTGAGGGAAATCACAGTTATCCTGAAGATGGAGCAATGTTCTCCGAAACTTTTTTTTTTTTTTTTTTTTTTTTTTTTTTTTTTCTTTTTTTTTTTTTTTTTTTTTTTTTCTTTTTTCTTTTTTTTTTTTTTTTTTTTTTTTTTTTTTTTTTTTTTTTTTTTTTTTTTTTTTTTTTTTTTTTTTTTTTTTTTTTTTTTTTTTTTTTTTTTTTTTTTTCTTTTTTTTTTTTTTTTTTTTTTTTTTTTTTTTTTT
This sequence comes from Euschistus heros, assembly GCA_003667255.2. NCBI lineage: Eukaryota > Metazoa > Arthropoda > Insecta > Hemiptera > Pentatomidae > Euschistus > Euschistus heros. The sequence goes on from RCWM02000129.1 coordinate 563,343, forward strand.
TTTTTTTTTTTTTTTTTTTTTTTTCTTTTTTTTTTTTTTTTTTTTTTTTTTTTTTTTTCGTTTTTTTTTTTTTCCCCTACCTTGCCTTTTCAGGCATACGGGGTTTTGACGGCAGCGGTTTCAACATGTACTCCGAAACATGTTGAAGAAAATAAAAGATAAATAGGAGTTATGCCTTAAAAAGAAATATTAAGGTTTTGTTATTTTGAAACCCCCCCCCCCCAAAAAAAAAAAAAATTAAAATTAAGTCAGTGATGTTTCTGCCTTATAAAAGTGTTGGTAAATAGGTATATAGCCCAAATATAAAATTTTACGAAATTCGATTAAGTCGTTTGTAAGTGTGAATCCCCCCCCCCCCAAAAAAAAAAAAGAAACTTAAATTAATGATGTTTCACCCTTATGAAAGTGTTAGGAAATAGGTTTATAACTCTGATATAAAATTTGACGAAAATCGGTTGAGTTGTTTCGAAGTCCGATTCCGCTCCCCCTCAACCCCCCGCCAAAAAGGAACTCAATTCAGTGATGTTTCATACGTATAAAAGTGTTGGTACATTAATATGTAACAATTTAAAATTAAAAAAAAAATTGTTGTGACGGTCGTGAGGAACCTCCCTTAAATTAATGTTAATTGCAACACCAAAACCTTACCTAAACGGCTAGTTTGACTAATCAGTTGTATACATCTACAAATAATCAAATATGGAGTCCAGGAGCTTTTAAAAAATACGAATCATTTTAAAAACGCGTGACGGTCGTGAGAATGAAAAAGTACGAGGAAGAAAACTTACCCAGTATTGATGCAAATCTTAGAAAATACACTAAAAAATGTCTTCCAAACACATCTCTTATGAAGATAACCTCACGAATTACTCTGTAGATAGCAATAATTAGCACTAGCTTATTCTTGTAGAGAATATTTAAATAACTATTTAGTGTGACGGTCGTGAGGCCAAACCGAGGGACAAAAAGAAAACGGTATTTTCAGTTTCCCTTTATAGTTTAAAAATGTTTAAAAGCATGTTAATTTATTCTTCAATATATGGTCTCATACTCTAGAAAATAAAAACATAAGTTTTCTAAAAATAAATACTTAAATAACTTCCTTGAAATCTCATACTATAGCTAGGGACAAGTGAAAGTTATGAGTTTATAAGCCTTTTTGTAGCTATAGAAAAATAACAAAAATATTTTTCGAAACTAGGCTGTATGCACCAACTTTAAGGGGTCGGTGTACGTTCAAATCCACCAAAAATATTGATTTGGAAGTTTTAGTTCCATCTTAAGTCCAGCAGGACAGTGAAAAATCACTGCCGTGAGAATGGCCCTTCTACTGTATATGTTTGATTTCTGGTCTTAAATTTTTGAAAACTTTAGTGTATATAATACATGTAACATTGTGCTGATGTGTTGAAAATTTTATATGTTTTAGAAGATGAATGTTTAAAACTTTAATAAATCATGTTAATTTAAAATTCCTTGATTTTATTATTATAATTTTTTTAAATACCTGCTTCTGTTTCATTCATAAGTTTAATAATCATAGTACGTTTCTCATGCCTTGGGTAAAGAAAGTGGGAACGTAATTATCTGATGAAAAATGAAACTTTTAGCCAGGAAAAATAAAAAAATTTGGTGGAATTTATTGCCTGTCATTATATATGTGTTAATATAAAAAAAAATGTAATACGACTAAAATGGATAAATAAAGTTTATTATTCTTTAAAATATTTTCAATTAACTTGGAGACCCACATACCAGCTAGCAGAGGTTGAGTGAGGACGCTAAAGCCGCACTCAAAGCATAAAAGGAGAAGCTGGGCATGATCAGAGCTCCATTGTTGGATTATAAAATGGATCGCGAGGCCACTCCTCTTCTAACCCACGAGAAGGATTACAGAGATGGATTGAATTGGATTAGGATTAAGGATTTTTACGTTTAAGGTTCTGATGAGATTTTGAAGATTTGGCTGGTTTAGAGACAAGGACGTAAGGGATAGTAAAGTTTTAATAAAGGGACATAAACCTATTCTTGATAGTTCAGTCAGTAAACATACTGTAGAGTGTGTGGAATATGCGATTATTTTTTACCTAAGGGCTTCATTAGGAGTGGTTAGAAGATAAACATACTAAAAGTACCCGGCCCTGGGGGGTGAGCTAACGGTGGGGGGAGAGGAGAAGGTCTCATTTTTTGGTTTTTCGATTGTATCTCGAAAACGGTGGACTCTATAGTTTTATGTTTCAAATAAAAAATTAAAGCTAATTAAAGTTCCTATAAAATTAGTTCTATACATATTTGTCGAACTTCCAACGATTTTCGAGATATACTTTATTGAAATTCGATAAGTTTCGCAGAAAAATAATTTTTACCCCATTTTTTGTAATTTGCTTCTAGTGACTTCCACGATCGTTTCTAAGGAAAAAATGTCAGAATCATTCAATTAAATTTCATATATACATTTTTGATATATGTTCCATTTATGTTAAATCTGATAATTCTAACTTTCGATTTTCATTTATCTATTGTCGATATAATATGGAGTGGTATTAAAACTAATAATGCCAATTAAGAAAAAAGAATTTTATATAAAATACACTTGGATAGTTTTATAGTTTTATAGTAGTGAGATAAACATTTTTTTTTTTCGAAACTTATGGATTTTTATATATAACGTATATCTCGAAAACCATTGGAAGTTCGACGAATATGTATAGCATTAATTTTATAAGAAATTTAATTAGCTTTAATTTTTATTTGAAACATATTTTTCTAGAGTCCACCGTTTTCGGGATATAATAGAAAACCCCAAAAATGAGGCCTTCTCTCCATCCGCCCACCGCATGCTCACCCCCTAGGGCCAGGGACTTTTAGTATGTTTGTCTTCTAACTACACCTAACGAAGCGTGAAGCCAAAAATTATCGGATATTTCATGCACTCCACACCCCTCATTTCAGCACTCATTGACTGGACTATTGATATTTTGGAATGAATACTTTTTATGTGCGAATATTTTGCGTTCTTCCCTGCTCTTTGGCTTAGTTCCAGATAAGTCTCAAAAGGAAAGCCTTGTAATTTTAAAACTCCATTACCTATAACGTAATATAAAAGAATATCGAGATGTTTTAAAAATCACAGTTTTTTCAGTTACCGTCGTCTACCTCCGCAATGTTGCTTATGTGAATTGAAAATTCATGTTCAGATCTACACTTCACATTTAAAATTTTCACCGTTCTTCACCGTCTGCAAGAGTTTTCGCAAATTTAATTCATTTTATGAGATTTTTATGAGATTATATATATCTAATTTCGATTGTTGTTCAGTCAGATATACCTACCTGAGGAAGCTAAAAGTTAGAGGAAGTATATCTTTATTTTCTATTGATATTAGTTTTTTTAACACAGCTTGAAGTACCTATAACTAAAAATATTTGAAAAGGAGGCAGAATTATGAGACCTTATTGAATATTTAAATCCAATATTAGTAAAAATTAAAGTTTTATGTCAAAACGATTGGCACACTGTCATTTTTTACATCTTCTTGATATTGAGGGAGGAAACCATCCGCAAGTCGATACGATCATTTTTTCAAAAGTTATTAGGTTTTTCCACTTTGATGTCCTTTTAGACCTCTTTGCGCTGTAGTAATGTTTATCGCCGTATGGGATACCGAGAGTCCAAGTTTACATTCATAAAAAAAAATACTAAAATCGCGGATTACCATGGTCACATTTGATGGCATACTAAACAGCGTGCGATCCATTGGAGTGATAGTAAATATTATCAATTATAATCAGCAAACATAAACTTACTAAACAACAGAGGTCCGCTAATCCTACATAAAATTTCTTAAATAAAATGAACATTTTAAATGAAACGACCTGATCGTTCAAATATTCTAGCTGATGAAGATTTACATAGAAATCGAATGGTCGACAACAAAAAAACTCTAATACTGAGTTCACTGCATGGCCAATTTATTATTTTATAGATATGGTGGAATAATGTGCGCGTGTTATATTTATTGAAGCTCAATCCATCATTTAGTGGAGTGGAACCGCCAATAATGATCATTGAAGCGGCGTTTAGTGGATCGCATGTCAGAAACTTTGGGTCTTTGAACTGTAATTGGTATGGAAATATTGACCACTTTCGGCGACATTTCAGTGAAAAAAAATATATAAATGCTTATCAAAGGAGTCAGTTTGTTATGCTTATTCGTGTATTTTTTTTACCAACTATTTCATTCTTATAAATCAATACAATATTAAAATTATTAATTGTAGTCGATACTCTAGGATTATATTCCTAAGACATGCTATACTCAGTATCACCTCCCACTTGTTCTAAATTCGAAAAGTATTAATAAAAAAAAAACTATAGTGCCAAGTCAAAGTAGTATTTGAATGCAACAAATTCAGAAGTTTGTGTCCAATTTGATACCATCCTTGAATTTTTGTGATATATGATTGATAAGCTAGGATCCTATGAAGAGATCATGATTTACTGATAACACACATGTGACATGAACATGGTGAGAACGGTGCTAAGATGAGTAGCAGTGTCAGCTATATAAACAGTGTAGAGAGGATGGGACATAGGATACTTCCTTCAAGAACCCCGCAGATTGAGTAAAAACTTCATTGAAACGTTGTTTCTGTAGGATTTTTACTTGTAAAATGGTTTCAAATTAAGAAACTTTGATTCTTAAAAAATTTCAGATTCATGTCTCATGACAATCTCACATTTTTGAAGAAATGTAAAAATCATAAACATTTCTTTGGTACGGATTATATTAGTGATCAGTATTTTTCTAATTTGAGTGATGAAAAGGGTATAACTAAATTTTTGTGTCTAGAAGTCGCAATTAATTTATTGAACTACAAAAGTTCTTTCAACGAATCTGCCCTTTGATTTTCTATAACTTTATAATTATATTTTACAACTAATGTCGTATATTATCTCTCAACTATTTTATTGAAGGAGATTTAATTTTTATTTCTTTTAAAGGCATAACTCCTATTAATCTTTAATTATCTTCGACATGTTTCGGAGTACATTGCTCTATCTTCAGGATAACTATGATTTCTTTCACATTGTCATTTGTGCATGTCCTTACTGACCCTCAACTGAGCAATCTAGAAATAAAAATAGAAATAATATATTATATCTAAAAGTCTTTGTTATTTCGTTTTACCTTGGCAGAGTTATCTAACGGGCTTTCCTTCTTTCATATATCGCATCCATTTCTTCGTTAGTCGTCCTCTTTTTTACCTGTCATTAAGAGTGTAATGAAATATTTTTCATTGATATTATTTATATGTGGCAATACCATCTCATATTGAGGGAGCTACCAGAAAAATCGTATCTAATTAAGAAAAGATAGGTTTTAGAAAAAAGTTTTTATAAGTTTTTTTTTTGATCAAAGTAGCCTGCCTCACACATATTTATCAAAATATCATAATCTTAACCCCGCGTTGGTGCTCCGAAAAAAATCGTATCCTGCTGCCTCTAACTCTGTAAATATGTAAATAATAAATATTATTATAAATTATAATTATAATTAATAAATTATTCACTAACTACTTACTTATAGTATTTAATTATTCTGTTAACGTTGAAACACCTATCAGTTATACATTATTTATGTATTTCTGTTAATTACCTATATCCATTCATTTTTTGCTATTTTGTTTTTTGGCTCATATTTTTTTATTTCATACATTTTGCCTTTTCATACCTCTTTTAATTTTTTTTTTTCTTCTAACCCTGAAGAAGGCTTACACTGTAAGCCGAATCGTCAGCACAATAAATTTGAGCTATTTAATTGAGTTTCCCGCACTATTTAAATGCACACCCCGACTCTCCACTTCATCATAATTGGTTTTATATATTTTTCATTACATAAAAAGACAGACAAATATACCACTCAATGTTTTTTTTTTTAATTGTCAATTCCACCAATAAAAGTTTCATTTTACTTTAGGTGTTTACGTCACCATGTTTTTAACCAAGTGAAGCGTACTAAGATTATTAATAGCATTTATTTAATAAATAAAAACAAGCAGTAGTTAAAAAATAAATTAAAATTACTAAATTTTAATTTAATACAATTAATTACATATTTGCATTAGATGGAGCATATCAAGAATTTATTCAAAATCAGATTAGGGCCATACTCCATCGAATGTATGTTATATATAATAAAATTACTTAGGCTAATTTTTTTTTTTTTCTAATTTTTAAGATAGGGTGTCAATAACTGTCTGGTTTACCCTACCAAGTCAACACTTCTTTAGAAAATCGTAATTTGTATGGGCATTTGCTTTCAATCTTTGTAGCCATTTCAATTCATTTTATTTCTCTGATTTCTTCTTTGGTGCCCATAAACAAAAAAGTCCTTATGTTGACTGCGAAGATAGTTTCACGAAATTTCAAAAATAATTCACTAACACTTTCAGAACTGACCCTTTCTTATTTCACAGTGTCACTATTGTGATTATTATTAACAATGATTTGATTTCTGTGTTACAGACAAGAAATAGGAGGCAAGACACTTCTGGTAAGTTTATATATTTTAACATTATTTTAAACTGTATTTAGTTTACACTATATCATGAATTCTATTCATTATTTATCTAGATCTCCATTATGTATTGTTGTGGAAATACTACAGAAGGGCTCACTTCCTTATTCACTGCGAGCTTAGGGCTGACAGGGAATCCAAACAAGAGATTCTTAGAGTCCCTATAGGATACCATATCTCAAGCTAAAATTTCTAGCTAGGGTGGCTTCATACTTGTTCCCGACGGCATTGTTCTATTCCAAAAAAATCTTCAACTATTACTAATCTAACCATGCGTTACTCCATCCACATACTGAATACAAAAGCTCAACCTACCAACATATGAATTGAATTGCTTCCTTTGAAAAATCCTTAAATACTCTCGTTTTTGGTTTCTCGTTTTTGATTTCCTATCTCTATGCACATATATTATTCAAAGGGGACAATAATCTCAGATTAAAAATTATTTTTCATTCAACTGCAAGAATATAAATTATATTTTTAACCTACTTCCTTGCAATTAAAATGCATGCTTTTTACACCATATATTTTAAAACAAAAAAACTTATTTTTCTTATATTTAATTCAATAATTATTAATTTTTTTAATGAAGCAATTTTATTCTATTTTTTTGTTTTTATTTATGATTGCGATATAAGGCAAATATAGTACCGGCAGCGGAAATATTTAAGGTAATTTCATATTCTTTTCTGAGCCAAGAGTTCTTTAAGTTACTTAAGAGATTTATTATGTATCATTCATGGTTAGTAAAAGGTTAATTATACATTTGTTATACTTTTTCTTTCTTTCTGTTTACTTTAAGTTGGGAGTTGATTCAATCTACCTTATTACAACAATTTAATCTCTCAATCACTTGAGGTACGCATGATGATATAGAAGGATCAATACAATTAGGATTGATGAATTAAGTGCCACTTCTATTGAGATTATTTTATTTGAAAACTAGTTTCGAATGCTAAACATTCATCTTCAGTTCTAAAACATACAAAATGTTTTCAACACATCAGTACTTTGTTACATAGATTATATATACTAAAGTTTTTTTAAAAAGATAAGACAAGAAATCAAGCATAGGCACTCACCTTCGAGGTAACTAAAACACTGAATTTGTGAGAAGTAAAAGGGGGAGGCAGGTAGGTTAAGTTTTAGATTTACAATTGGGTTTCCCTTATGACTCATTGGGGTTTTTCCGTTCCTATAGGAAATAAATTTAAAATGAGGCTATTGAATATGTTAATCTGATCATTTAAACAAAAATCTTGATCGGTTTTAAACGATTTTATTATTTCTATTCAAAAGTATTTAATTTTAGGCTATTTTCTACTTGATGTAATATTTTTACTCCCGAGTCTTTATTAAATTTGTGGTTATTTTCATTTAGATGGATAGCGAAATTGGAATTTCCATTCCAATAGCCCCATTTTAAATTTATTTCCCATAGGAACGGAAAAACCCAATGAGTCATAAGAAAAACCCAATTGTAAATCTAAAACTTAACCTACCTGCCTCCCCCTTTTACTTCTCACAAATTCAGTGTTTTAGTTACCTCGAAGGTGAGTGCCTATGCTTGATTTCTTGTCTTATCTTTTTAAAAAAAAACTTATATATAAAAACGTATATATAATCTATGTAACATAGTACTGGTGTGTTGAAAAAATTTTGTATGTTTTAGAACTGAAGATGAATGTTTAGCATTCGAAACTAGTTTTCAAATAAAATAATCTCAATAGAAGTGGCACTTAATTCATCAATCCTAATTAATCTCTCAAGTAGACTACTCGAGAAGTGTTTACAAGCATTTGCCTTAAACTTATTTATTTTTCTTATTTGGATCATTTTTTGTTCAACTACAAAATAATAAATTATATCTTTATATTCTATTTAGTTTAGAGAAAAACCCATTTAATTCACTGTCTCTTGTCCAGGGATGAGTTATTCTGACCATAATTGTTATTTTTAGGGGAATTCTGACCCAGAATAGTTTTCTGATAAATTTAATTCCAATATACTTTACAATTTTTCCCTTCAAAATTCAGTATTCCCTACCCCCTGGAAAAAAGCCCTAATTCATCCTATAAATAAAACATTGAATCCCACATCTCCTAAAGACTATCGCCCGATTTCCATCTTATCTAACCTCTCTAAACCCTTAGAAAGATTAGTACAATCTCAATTATCTAACTTCCTTGAAGAATCCAATCTCCTCGACCCCCTACAGTCTGGTTTTCGACCCGGCTACTCCACACAATCCGCTCTCCTCAAAATCACAAATGACATGTTTACTGCTATAGACGAAAAAAACTGACTGTACTGATACTTCTGGATTTTTCTAAAGCGTTTGATTCCCTGGACCACTCTATCCTTTTTTCCAAATTAGAATCTTTAAATTTCTCCATCAGTTCCATCCGCTGGTTTCAGTCTTTCCTTTCTCACCGTTCCCAAGCAGTTAAAATACCTAACCAATCCTTATCCACTTTTCTCACTATTTCTTCTGGTATTGCCCAAGGGTCCAGCATTTCTCCTCTCCTTTTTAATACCTACATCAACGATCTACCTAATTCAATTAAGCACTGTTCCTATCACCTCTACGCAGATGACTCCCAAATCTATCTTTCCTTTCCTCCTTCCGAGCTTCCTTCTGCTTTCGCCAAAATTCAGGAAGACCTGAATAGAATTAGTGCCTGGGCAACCTTAAATAAATTACAATTAAATGAACAGAAAACTCAGGCCATTATAATAGGATCTAGCTCCCTCCTTAGTGCATACACCCAGTATCCTCCCTTAATCCTAAATGATCATCCTATCCCTTTCTACTCCTCTGTTAAAAATCTTGGAATTATTTTTGATCAGACCCTATCTTGGAAATCTCAGATTGCCCAAATCTCCCGCCGTTCTATAGGTCTACTTAAATTATTCCACCGATCCCGTCACCTTCTTCCCCAGTCAACTCGTAAGCTTCTAGTATCCTCCCTAATATTCCCTTACCTTGATTATGGTTGTCTAGTTTATGGTGGTCTCTCGGCAGTTCTCGAAGGCAGATTGAAACTAATTATGAACTGCTTTTGCCAGATTTGTCTTCGATAAACCGAGGCGCTCCCACGTTTCCTTCCTCTATTCCGAATTAAACTGGCTCTATCCCACATTCCGTAGAAAATATTTCCATGGATCATTCCTTTACCAAATCATCAGCACCCTTCATCCTTCCTATATTTTTAATGCGCTTCAATTCAGATCTGCAATCAAGTCACTGAACACAAGATCCCGTCTTTCTGATCTATATACCCCATCCCATAGAACCACTACATTCCAGCGCTCTTTCCTATACCGCTCAACCATCCTATGGAATTCCATTCCTTCTCATATTAGACAAGCGAAATCTTTAAAAACATTTAAATTCCTCTACTTCCAGTACCTCCTCCTAATCCAAGATGACGCTTACTAACAATATATTTATAATATAATTTTTTCTCATTCCGAATACAACATTTGGGTTCTTATATTGTAAATAATTTGCATTGTCTCAAATAACCTATTTATTATCTCATTTGTAGAATATTCTCTTATGTTCCTGTTCACATATCACATTAGTATCTAGGTATATATTATCATTGTTATATTAATATTTCTTCTTTATTTTATTATTTTTTATTTTTATTTTTATTGTATTTTTATTTTTTCGTGTTATTTTTCATCATGTCTCTGACCAGATGTAACTAATATCATTTCTTTATGTACAATTTGTTATTCTTAAGGGACTTGGTCCCATCTAAATAGGTAAACTTACTCGCGTAGTTTAGGTAGTCTTAAAAATAAGGAATAATTGAACAACATTTAATTTCATGACTAGTACTTTAAAGTTCTGAAAGCACCTTGATGATATATGATAATTCAAAGACACAATTCCTTGTTCTCAATTTCTATTTAAATCCTCTAGTTTACTAAATCTATATATAACATAAATTGAATTTTATCTCATTTTTTGGGAAATGAAAATTCATGTCTAAAAACGCATATGAATTTCGTTAGATTTATTTAAACATTTTAATAGTTTCTATAAATAGTATATAGTACAGACTATATACTATTTACAGAAAATATTTATACTAACAACGTAACTATATAGTCTTTACGTTGTACTATGTGACAACGGAAAGAAATCGCCAATAGCTTTGGCATTCCTTCCAGACTGATAACTCTAATTTCAAATAATAATGTTTTATTTCGATTGTACATTTTGTATGTATTGCACTACAAAGTATATTTAAAAATGTAACGATTCAAAAATGAATCGATGTCACCTCCGTTTATCAAATTCGCTTCATTGTGGTTGTATAGATTTTTTTATGATAATTACAAAAAAGGTTTAGCGTATTGAAATACAATTTCAATTGATTTCGACCATCAGGAATAAGACATTCTAGCAACCAAATTTTCATACACTTGCTTTAAGATTATAGAATGGTGTATTGTGTGAAATATCTAGCTTACATTTTTTTTTTTTTTTTAATGTCTAGCTTATATGTTTTTTTTATTCTAGAGGTATGCGACTTCGGGACGGACTCAGATTTGATAATGTGCGGGTGGACGAACAGGAATGGGAGTGCGTTGAGGTGGGAGCTGGGAGCCGGAAGCTTGTCCAACTGGCTTGGAGGACCTACCAAAGACGCAAGTGGTGGAGAAGAGGCTGAAAAGGGTAATCTAAATCCTATTAATTTCTTCTACATTATGCTGAACTTTGTTGAAAAAGTTTTCGTCTCTAGTCTCCTTTTTCTGCTTGATATTTATTATTTGGCTGAGAATCAAATACATTACAAAACATATTCATTATTCGTCAGTGAATTAGTTCTATTCCAATAATACTCAATTCTTCTTAGTACTAAACAGCCTACTTCTTGTGGTTTACCGCTTCTTTTGAAATTTTGAAACAGGTGGTTACGTCTTTTTTGAAACATCGCTCCTGGCTGCACCTGTAATGCGAGTCGATGACATCACCATCCGTGAAGGTCAAAACGCTTACATGGAGAGCCCGGTACTTGGAAGCACAGGGCCGGAAGGAAAATGTATAGGATTCAGGTAAACATTTTTAATTTATCTTACCGATAATTGTAGTTTTATTTTGTTTTTCCAGCCTTGAGGCATGATTACGATCACACCCGTTAAAAAAATAAAAAGTGTTAAAAAGATTCAGACTTCGCCAGGTTGTGAATAGTCCATGTGTTTTTGGCTCTGAATGTGAGTTGATTTTTCTTATTGTTCTGACTGTTCCGAATTATAAATATATTTTCCTGACAGGGATAATTTTTAAACTTTGAATCTGTAATAATTAAAACGCAATTTTTTCTCAATTGATTTTTATGTTTTTTAGGATAATGGATCAAAATTTTAACTTCGCCAATTTGAAGAACTTGAATGATGCGAAAAAAAAAATGCTTATTTTCAGATATTTGGTCCCATTAACCAATAATGAATTAAAATAATTTCCAAAAGTGTGCAATAATAAAATATATAAAATTTCCTACAATCTGCTACTTATAGATTTTTTTTTTTACAAATTATTTAGGCACTAATGCGCGTTGAAATATCGTGTGAAATCGGCTGCTAACGAAAAAGTTCCCATTTTGACTACCGTTGCTAAAAAAAAATTAATAAAAATAGCTTATTGAATAATTTAGTTCATTTCAGTATAATGTCGTTTTCTTAATATATTTTAAACTCCAGTTAAAATAAATCGACATTTATTTCACTTGCCGCAGCATCCTAATCCACATATTTAAGTAAGTATTCGATTAGCACTAACGTCAAAATAGTTAGTCCTATAAAAACAACTCGAAGAGAATATTATTTACTTTAATTTAATGTCCAAATTTTATTTTTTTAAATTGACTACATTTTTTTAAAGCACTCAAGTGTATTGAGGACGCAAAGTTTAAATTTGGATTCAGCACTCCAAAAACATAAAAATCATCCAATTTTTTTTTTTTTTTTTTTTTTTTTTTTTTTTTTTTTTTTTTTTTTTTTTTTTTTTTTTTTTTTTTTTTTTTTTTTTTTTTTTTTTTTTTTTTTTTTTTTTTTTCTTGGATATTTCCTTATGGACTACCAACTAGTAGTTGGTTTGATTAAAAAAAAAAACAAAAAAACTTATATGAGATAATTAGTAGGAAATTTAAAGTAGTTTATTTTGTAAAGTTGTTGTTTTTTATAAAATGTTATTTTTTACATCAGTAAAGTACTGAAAAGTTATTATTTTTTTTTTTTTTTTGGGGGGGGGGGGGGCGGATCCTCAAGTTTTCCAAGGGGACATTGTTGGAATTCGATTTGAAATCCAAAAATACAATTCAAATTCAACAGCAAAAAAAATCTTTATTTTTTTTTCTTGGATTTACTCAGTTTTTTTTTTGTTTTGTTTTTCTTGGTGGCCGAACTAATAGATCAATCGACACATTGTATGGGTACGTTTGTGTGTGTCTGTGATGGTATTGATGGGGTATCGACCTTATAGAAGTGTTCATAATATTCGAAGTATTTCGTCAATAATGGGGTGGTTGAACTCTCCATGCTTACGTGTCTGAAGCTGCTACAGGTGATCGAATTGATTATTAATAGCAAAGAGGTCTATTTTAATTCAGATTGTTGAATATCTACTATGGTTGACATTGCTACTGCGAAGGCCATGTTACGAAATGTAAATATTATAAACAATACCAATTGAATTGAACATTAATTTGTTGTTACTTATCTTCTACACCTCATTCATGATTCACCGAAGAATAGTGCGAAATGCCAAGAAGCGAGTTGGAAATGAATCAAAATTTTCTTGTGTACAATATTGATGTAATACAACATATAAAAGAAAGAAAGAGAGAAAAAAAGTAATTCTAAGTATTCATTTGATTATTGACATATTTGCGGAAGATTGATTGTCTAAAAGGTACAGAAATAAATTATTTTTAAAGGAAGTTATGGAAGCTGCTTTGCGAATAGAAGTGGGTAGGGAATTCCAGAAGGAGGTAGCACGAATGATGAAGGATTTGTCAAAGGAAGCGGTTTTATGTGAGGGTATATTAGCGGTTTAGGAGGTGGATAGAAGAACGAAGAGTTAATTGATCAAGCATATAGGAAGGTTTTTTGGTTTTTAGACATTGGAATAGGAAAGTACCCAGAAGGTATTGTCGTCGGAATTTAGGAAAGAGCCACCCAAGCTCAGAATATCGGCATGTAACGAGGGGATCCCGAAGATAAATTTATATATATTATAGAAGTATTTCCTTCATGCATTACATGACATCGTCTTATTTGTTATGTTTTTATCACATTCGCTGGTTGTATTCAGCTGTGAATTAAAAAAAAAAAAAAAAAAAAAAATTGATTTTAAGAATTTCTTTAATGTAAAAGTAATGTGGTGTGAGTGAGCAGTTAGAAACAATGGAATGGCAAGATAATTTAGACCCACAGCTTCCTTTATAATGTTAATACTTAACATGGTTACACATTTACATGATACCTCTGACTGTATCTGTGGTTTTATTTATTTTTAACTTAAACGTACAGAAGCTCCCTGGATTTTCGGCCTTTTTTGGAAGTCAAACGTTTTGAAATAAATGTCAACTTGAGCATTATTCTTGGGAAGATAGAATCTATATTGTTTAAATTTAAAATCTGCAAAATAGAAAAAAAATTATAAATATTTACTCTCTTATGAATACTGACCAGATGTGATTTAACATTTTACAGTTTACAGGCTACCAAATATTTGAAAATGAATTCCTTCTCCATATTTAGGTTAATATGAGCATTCTTAATAAACATTATTTTATTAATAACATTAATGTTTTTTATTAGATCCCCAAATATATAAATGTTGAATAAGACTATGTTCCAATTTATATATGTGTAGTTTAAATAAAGGATTGTAATAGATAGGAAAAATATGTTTGGTAAAATTTTTTCGATACATTTATGTGAATTAGAAAAAAAAAAACACCTAAAGTCCCTTCTAATGTCCCCCATAAAAGAGTTAAAACTGTGGCATACTTTTAAGTAATCTTTTTTCAGCTTCTCCCTGGATGGTCTCAGTGCTTCTGGACTTCGTGTTGTTCTTCAGCCAGTGGGGAAGGATGGCAGACCAGAATCATTCTTCCGCGTTCTCTGGGGTTCTAAAGATCCTACAAATAAAATATGGGTGTATTCTGAAGTACTATATACTTACAACAGAAACCACCAGGTACTGCAATAGTGAATTACAGTTACAATTTTAAAAAAACATATCAATCATTTATTGAAACCAGTAATTGTCACAACAATAATTTTATTCAAAATTTATTTTGAACTCATGAAAAAATAAATTAAGAAATGATGAAGTGTCAATAAAATTATTATTCATGCTTAGACCATTATTTTTCTAAAATTTCAAGTTGCAGATTTTTTATATAAAAGAATTTATTTCATTGTATTCAAACAGTAAAATTATTAAAAAATTGTAAACAATATGTATATATACTATTTATTTTTTATCAATTACAACATTTATTTTTTGGAATTGAAGTTTTTAAGTAAAGTTAACTAATGTAACGAATATATTATAGCAAAATTATTGCAACTAATATAAGTGAGGCATAAATTAAATAGTTTAATATCTCAATATTGAAATCCACAGTCAAATTACTTTTATTATAATTATTATATACTTTTATTAACTCTAAAACCTGTTTAACATACCATTTAAACTGCCTTGTAAAGATATACTAATATCAAATAATGATATTGATCATCTAGTTGATCCAATATCAACTATTTCATGCACAATAAAATACGTTATACTATATTTTCAGATTGTATTTGAAGGAATAGCCAAGGACTTACCAGATCCTCACCGAAAGTACAGAGGTTATGTTGCAGTAGATAACATTGTGATCAAACCTGGCTCAGAATGCAGAGGGCATTGTACTTTTGAAGGAGGATTTTGTGGTTGGGTTAATGAAGAAAATGATGATTTTGATTGGTCATTGGTAAAATTTAAATTTCTTTCTCACTTTTGTACATAAAATATATTTGATGTAAACATTATATATAATTTAATTATTATAAAGATAATAATTAAAAAAAGAATAGCGAAAAATACTGAATGAAAACATGTGATGTCAACATGTAAACTATTTCACACAATGAATTGGTCATAAATTAATTTAAAAATAAGAAATATCAATACTATATATATATATATATATATATATATATATATATATATATATATATATATATATATATATATATACATAAATTGGCCTATTTAGTAGCAATACCCATATTTTAAGATTTCTATAAATTTAATTAAGAAATTTTCAGGGTAGGGGTAGTAGAAATCCTTCAACTGGACCAGCAACAGACAGATCCAGCTTCATGTATGGTGGTATGGAAGGAGGTTATGCTTTTATTGATTCTTCATATCCAAGAAGACCTGGCGATGTTGCTAGGCTTTCAAGTCTGGAGTTTGAACCTACAGGTTGTTATTTTTATAATTCGAAACATTACAGTGTATCCCAATTACCTTGAAAAAATATGCAAAATTATCTACAACAAGCTTCTCGATCAGATCCTAAATATGTTAACAAGATTATGCCGGAAATCATACAAATATAAAACAAATTAAACTACGGATGGAACTATGAAGATTCTGGAGTTATTTTTTTAATTTGATATCATCACTTGCCCTTAATATTTAATATATTTATTCATTTATCCTGCATTTTTCATTTGTTCCTGTAAATACAAACTACTTCTCTGCACACCCTCTCACAAAAAATTGTTTCTTACAGAGCACTCTTTATTATCTATGTTTATTTTGTTCTTTATTATTTATATCCTTCTTAAACATTTATCATTATGTTTGTTAAACATTACTGATTTCTTCACCTCCTAATCTATCAATCAAATATGTTTATGTATAATAACAAAAAATTACATTACAATCACATTAACTCATGTTTAATCCTCAATTGACAAGTACCTGTTTGTAAATAAAGGCAGATAATGTATTTATAATATATTCTAATATTATTATTATACTGTTAACTTTATTCCATGGTCATTATCTCTTAAGAATAATTATAATGCACCATATAATGGTGGCTTAGCTGTCCTGTTATTACAAATATGGCAGCTATGCCACAATTATAGTGAAAGAACCAAGGAAGCACTGACAACTGGAGAAAAAAAACATTTAAACTTGGTGTAGTTATGAAAGACATGGTTGCGATGGGATCTCTAGAACACATCTATAGGAACATTTCATGACTTTCCCAGAGTGGATATGATGTAAATATCTATTTGGATTTTTACAATGATATTGCGTAGCTCACTAGAAAAAATAAGAGGTAAATTTGGAGATTGTAACTGTAAAAGTGAGAGGAACAATGTTTAATGGGGGATAGACATTATTGATATATGCACTAAATTAAGGGGGTGATGCTGCACAATTACACATAAAATTATAATGCTTTATTTGGTAGAATCAGATGTTCTTACTATTTCAGGA
Organism: Euschistus heros; assembly: GCA_003667255.2. Taxonomy (NCBI): domain Eukaryota; kingdom Metazoa; phylum Arthropoda; class Insecta; order Hemiptera; family Pentatomidae; genus Euschistus; species Euschistus heros. The sequence goes on from RCWM02000129.1 coordinate 580,454, forward strand.
CCAGATACACCACTTTGCCTCAGATTTTGGACTCATATGTTTGGAAATGGAATTGGAACCCTCAGTGTATTGTTAAGTGATACTAGGGAAAGACAAGATCAAGAAATATGGTCTCTCACTGGTGAAGCTGGTAATGCATGGTATCAAGCAGAAGTATCTGTTTCATCTTCTAATAATTACAAGGTATTCATTTTAGAATTTATTATTATGTATGAATGATAAAATTAATTATTTAAACTAACTATTTTCCAAACAATTTAGTAATCTCTAAATTATACAAATATGAGAAATAGGAAAATGTAGAATAGTAGTTCAGTTTTACACATGAATTCATTATCAATAATTCTGTTGAATGTTTTACAAGTACTAAATATTATAAATAATAGTTGTAACTTGGTGTTGTTTTTTTAATTGTTTCAGATTGTGTTGATGGGTAAAGTTGGAAAAAACAATCTTGGTGATATTGCTATAGACGATATTTCATTGACTCCAGGTAGTTGTCCGAGTAAGTCAATAAACAGCTGAAAAATGAGCTTATGTATAATCCACAAAGAAAGGTTTTGTCATTTGAGTGTACATTTATATAATTCTTGCTGTATAAATAGTTATTTCTCCATACATTACTTAACAATAATTTATTTTGAAGATTTCATTACCTTGAACTTATGTAATTATAAATTTAATATAAACACATGCCACTTTCATCTTCAGATTTAGTTTTCAATTATTTTTAGGAAAACAATAATTAATATGATGAATCAAAGCATAACTTCAAAACAGTAAATAAGGTTTCCATCCTGGAACTGTTAAATTAGCTTAGACAGTTGTGTAACTCAGTGAGTTCAAGATTAACTCTAGCTAAATATTTATTTTTTGTTTAACTTACCTTTTAACACACCTGAGAAACGTCCAGTATCTAGGAAGTGGTCACCTGACCTAAGAAAAAATCCTGAAAATAAGAAAAATCCTGGTGTTTAAGTGTGATCCTGGATTTATCACTTGCAAGGGTAACATTTTGTGAATAAATGTTTCTTTATCAAGAACTGATCCTTCAAGTGTTGTAAAACTATATATATATATATATATATATATATATATATATATATATATATATATATATATATATATATATATTTTTTTTTTTTTTTTTTAATATGCTAAATGTCTTTGGCAGTAAATAAAGCTCTTGATAAGAATAATAAATTGTGATTGTGATTATGAGCTTTTTTTAGAATATATATAATTCTTCCTTTGAATTTAATGTACTTTTCTTTGTTTTATTATATGTTATATATTTGGTATGGTCACTACTATTCCCAGAGTACATATTTTAAAAAATGTCTCCATTTCCATTACTGTATAAGCTATCAGTCACAGTTTTAAACTGGGGTGTTAACAATTTCCCATATTATTGCCAAGAGTACTATTTTGACCACCTCAGTTACAATCTTATTATCTTCTTTATTAATGATACCAGGTCAGGTTTTTTTTTTTTTTTTTTTTTTTTTTTTTTTTTTTTTTTTTTTTTTTTTTTTTTTTTTTTTTTTTTTCATATCATATCAGTTCTGGAAACAGTATTTCACACAATGCCATGCCAAATAAGCATTTGATCATAAAGTCATTGAAGGTAAATTTTTAAATAATCAATTTAAGTTGTATTTATTACTTATTTTCCCTTTAGTGATATAAACCTAATCGATGTTGTTTTTAATTTTTTATACTTATCTCGTTATGGTATAGCTGCTCCACAAATAGCTGCCCCAGGATCAGGTGATTGCACTTTTGAAGTAGATGAATGTGGTTGGAGTAATGTTGTTTCAAGGGAAAGAATGGATGATATTGATTGGGAGCGCACATCAGGACAATCTGTAAGAACAACAGCTCGAGATCACACTTTAGGAACAGAAAAAGGTGATGATAATTAATTATTTCACAAACAGTAAGTAATTTAATATATCACATTAGTTTTATTTTATCAAATAATTGCATCTTTAATTTTGATTCATTATTTTAATGCTACAAAGAAAATAAATGTGTTATAGTTCAAGCCCAGATCTAATAAATATCTATTATAAAATATGTTTAGTATGAGCAGTACAGTTTGCATGGAACTGAATATTTGATTTCCCAAGCATTCTACTTCTTATGATTAAATTATATGAACCATAATCATAAGCTAAATATTTTCTCATAAGGTTAGATGCTTTGACTTGATTTAGGGATCACAATAACTATTATATGTTCAAGAAATAAGTAATATGCCAGAATATTTATATTTTGACATCATAAATAAATTTATCTTTCTGAAAATATATTTTCTTCCCATTGTCAAGTCTGATTATACTTTTTGTCAGATAATAATTTTTTTCAAGTTTTAGGAGGGAATAAATATATTGTTATCCTTGAAGAAATCGGTCCTCCATCAAGAGCTTTTATTATTTTACAGCTATAGTTTTCAAAAGCCTTTATTTCCATTTTACTGTTGATCACAATTTCCACATAAGCTTTATTAATTTTTTTCTTCCTCCCCTTCCTTGCTGTTTTGACATGAGGTTTTCCTAGACTGGAATGAGAAGATTAATTTCCTGAGCAATTATTACCACCCTGCCACTATATTATCAATAATACAACTGTATGTAACGTCCCAGATAAACCTCTTAAGACATTAAGGCTTGGGTCACTTTCTGATAAATATCTTCTATTCCTATCTTGTATATATGTTACAGACTGATCAAATTCCACTCATTTGGTAAAAATCTTGGAGTTATGAAAAAACCTTACCAAGTCATTTGAACCCAATCTTATATACCTTTGATCTTCAGTTATTTGTTGTTTCCCCCTCCTAAACCTGTATTTGCTCATTGCATTTTTATATTCAGACTTAATGTTCAATGAGTCATTTATTCATTACTCTCATTTACTCTCAATGAATCATACCAAATCCAAATCCATATGGGGCTATCTAATAAACCCATCATGCATGTGATAGTTACTCAAGTTTAAATAGAACTGAACACAGAGCTAAATGATAGAATGTTAAATTAAATATTTAATTCTAAAATGATTTTGTTGACACAGGGTATCTTATGACTCTGGCAAGAAGTACAGTCCAAAGACCAGGAACAAGGGCTTGGTTTACTTCTAGAGACCTAAAGCCATCTGCTTCAATAAGATGTCTTTCATTTTGGTAAAACTGTTAAATAATAAACTTTTCAATATTTCAAGAGTGAACCTTTGAATATCTATATATCCAATTATATTTTAATTTTAGGTTCATAATGAATGAACCTTTCATAGATAATGCAGGTCCGAGTTTAGGAGCTTTAACCATTTATACTAGAAGTGGAATGGAGAGTGATGCTCCAATGAAACCTGTTTGGCGTCTGTATAACCATCAAGGTCCAGAATGGCAGTATGCTCAAGCCTTAATCCAGGATCCCAATGATATGGTATATAAACTAAGCTATTTTTTTTTAATTATTTAATTTTGTAATTTATTCAATAGTTTGAGATTAGGTATAATTCAGCCCTCATCATATCCATGTGAATAGTTCTATCTGCTTTTTAATTGTGCTCATGTAAAGAGTGTCTATTAAATTTAATTGTACTATAATTGTAATATAATAATCAAAGATCAGACATTTTAAGAAATGAGCCATTGATCTAAACAAACCATAAGCTGATGTGCAGGGTTGTTGTCCTATTGTAAAATCTTTTGATTCCTGTTGACTGAAGCAGGATAATTTACTCTCAAAATTGCATAAACTCTGTCAAGATGTTAACAGTAAAGGTTTGAGTCCATTAGCCTGACCATCAGGAACTAGTTAAAATTGCAAAACACCTTTAATTTTCTACCAAACACAGAGCATCACTTTTTTACTAAAACAAACCAAAGTGTGGCTGTATTTTGATGGCTAACTTACTCTCCTTCTATGGCTCAAATGACTTTGTGATTAGAACTTTTTTCCAATAATGCCTCAAAAGAAAGTCTTAATTTTTTCTTCTGACATTTAAAACTTTGAATTTTTTTGAAAATTTGAACATTTAAAAAAAAATTAACCCATAAGCCCAACTCAAGTCACAACAGATTAAAGGAATAGTCAAAGTAAACATTGAAATTTATAGTAGGAACAAAATCTTACTTGTAGCATTAATTAAGATAGTTGGAATTAAGAGTGGTGCTCATACACAAGGAATTTAGAAACAACCAAGTAGTTATTTTGGAGATACCTGCAACTAATGTATTTTAAATTTTAATGCATTTGATAAGCTTTTAAATTTAAGTAAAAGCATTTTTAAATGCTTAAATTTTTAAATTTAAGTATCATGCAATTTTGGACAGGACAGTTACTAACAAGTTTTAATATTTTTATTTTTAGATTATTATTGAAGGAATCTGGGGTTCAAGCAGGTCTAATGGATTTATTGCATTTGATGACATCACTTTTTTTGGTGGATCTTGTTCCAGTGAGTAATAGATTTTAATTTTCAACCTCAGGATAGACAGAATGGTATAAATGCTGAGAAACTAATAAACTAGTTTGTTCAATAAGAATGTATGTGATGGCCAATGAGTGTTCAGAGTTAATATTCACTGTTTAATCTGCAATAGGCTAGAAGAATAAACATTAGGAAAAAAATAAAGAAAAACTGAAAATAAATAGAAGAAAACTTAATAGCAAACAATAAATTATACCAAGAGATAAAATATTCCTTATTATTGTGACAAGGGGGGGGGGCATAAATGTCTGAAATGTTAAATGTATATTAACATTTATATATCATCTTTATATTAAAAAAAAATGACTATTACGAGTTTTTTTTATTTTATTTTTGTGCTATATTTATTTTGTTGTTGAATATTGAATGTCAAATTGAGATTGATAAGTATACTGTGTATGTAGTAACCCATTTAAAAATGGGCAGTAACACTTAATAAAGTGTTTCTCTCTATTATCTTCATTGGAAATTAAGATAGCCAGACTATTATACAACTTTATAACACATGTTTGTTATTCTTAGGAGACAATATGTCCCAGAATAAAGATTTTTTTTTTTCATTTCATTTCAAACTGAATTTTTTTTTTTTTCGTAGCTTTAAAATTAATACTGAAAACGAGATTGATAAATCTATAAAATTAATTAATTAAAAGGTATTAGATTTTCAATAACCCCACAAAACTAATTAAAAAAATGTAACTCAAAATTAAAACATCTAACTTGGATAGCACATACATTAAAGCTATCAATAATGAAGTAATAGCAAGTGGGATAATTTAAATGTAATCTAGTAGAAGAAAACTTACAGAATATACCAATGGTGCTGAATTTTTAAATAATTAAAGATCCCTTTTTAAACTTCAATAACTTATTACAACCTTTATATAACTTAGGATCTAAACTTTAATGGTGTTTCTAATATTTTATCATATATTTTAAAATGAAATGTTACATTTAAAAAATATACGTTTATTCTATTAAATTAAGTTATTTGTAATTTTAGCCATGCCAAGTGGTGCAATGGTAAGAACAGGTGAATGTAGATTCGAGCGTGACATGTGTGGATGGAAAAATGCTACAGAAAAAAGTTCGCCTTCTTGGAGAATGGCGACTAGTACACGAAGACCAGCAAACCTTGCTGATAAAACATTTGGAAGCCCTGGTAAGAATTCCACCTCTGTAACACCGATAATTTGTATGGAAATACAAATTATACTTCTGTTGCGTCCATATTAATATTCTCTTTTGCTTTAAAAAAGTAATTAAAGTTATAAAATGATTGTTTGAAAGCTTTGAAAAAAAAAAATTTAAAATGGGTTTCATTACTCTCTAAACTTCTCACCTACCCAGAGATTAAACTACCAGAGATTAAGCAATTTTGAAGAGTGATTTTGAATAGATTAATTTTTCTGGCTGATTTGCTGAGCTCTTAAATCTTTATTCTTCACATGCATGGGATTAAAAATAATAAATAGATGGCATATGCCTCAGAATTATTGCTTTGATCAATAATATGATTTTTTGTTTTTATAGATGGTTATATTTACTATGACCTGTTCAATCAAATGCTTGGAAGTAATATGGTACGACTGGCTTCACCATTGATTCAAGGAAGCGAAGAACAACAGATTTGCCTTTCATTCTGGTATGCAGCATTTGGTGCTGGAGACTCTGCTCTTATGCAAGTTATTAGACAAGATAATAGCAGTTCTAACAATGAAATGGAAAAGGTATTTTCATTAGATTTTATTCATTGCACATTTACTCATTGATTCTGTAAGATGACACAAAATTGTGATTCACTTTATTTTTTACGCTACAAATAAGCAGATTGTGTTACATTATGAAAACTATCTTTTAAGGGATCAATTTAGCTAACCACTACAATGCTTATATTAACTGTTTTATTATGTATAAAATTAATAAATAGTACAACAGACTACCCATCCTGCATACATAATAGTAATAGCAACCATTTTATATTTTTAGGCCTTTGACAGAATTAAGATTATGATTTTATAGAATTTATTATTTACTTAATTGCATCTTCTCATGTTTAACAGAACCAATTCAATTTCTTTTAATTTTCTTGACATGTTGAAGCTATATGGTTGCTATAACACTGTTTTCATGCCAGCAATATGTAAGCCTTCTTTTTTTTCTTTGGAAATTAATTTTTGTTTTTCTTTAAGCCCCTAATTAGATACACAATGGTAGTTATAAAAACTAAAAAAGTGAGGGTACAGTGTTTGAACTGTTTCTGTATTGTCAATACACAAAAAAAATCTGTCTGAATTTATATTAATATAAGGTGGAATGGGATCAGAAAGATAAAATGTCTAGATGATGGAGAGCACCTAGATCTGAAAATGGGAAATATTGAAACAAACAAAAACTAAAAAATATCTTTGGTTATGTTGCAATGTTCATGATTATATAGAGAATTGAAATACTACGCCCTCCTCTAGTAATAATCCCTATGCTCTGTTTTGTACCAGACTAGTACCTCTCAATCCCCTGCCTTTTATAAAATTGTCTATATGCTCCAGAACCATATCAACTCCCAGAATTGCAGCATATAATAAATCCTTCCAAATTTGTTCATAATGTCATGGAAATTTCTTCCTCTCAACATATTCATGATCTATGCTAAAAAATACCCATTTCTCTTCTTTTTTTTTCACGTTAAAAAAAGAAAAAAAATTTAAAATTAGTCAATGAGAATGCACTTAAACTATAATTTTCAATCTCAGAGTGTTCTTAAATCATTAATATTTTTTATTTAGGGGACCAGTATTTTGAAGATTTTTATTAATCTAGGAAACTTGTTTATTTTAGTTTATTCTTGTTTATCTTCTGTATATAGCAAGGGTACAGAGCTGCTCCCTCCTTTTTTTTTAATTAATGTAAATAGTACTCATGAATTCATGCTCAGTAAATCAATCAGTGAGCTGAAAATTCATTTAAAAATTACCGTTTTCTGATAACCCTAGCTCTGTAAATAAAAAAAAGTTCATGTACATTTTTTTGTTTAGATTTAGATTTTCAAATAGCAATGATAAACACCCTTTAAAAGTCACGTCTTTTTTTCTTTTTATTATACATTTTTGACTTATGAAAAATCCATCAATTCCCCACCAAGTAATCAAGAGCTCATTATCAGTGCGAAGCTACTGCATTTTTACATGCTTTTAGCTCCATATTAAAAGATATTTATTAAAATTTAACAAATATCTGCACGAATAATCTTTAGTCTTATAAAATAATAGAATTTCCTTTCATTATAGTTAAATGCAGTCAATTTTAAAACATATATTATTTAGTTCACAAATTATCCAGTCATTTTTGGCTGACTTGCTGATAGCTATTTCTACAAGGTTTTTCATATTGTTCAAGTCCTAACCATATTTTTTCCTTTATTTAGGAGTTCAGCCACTATTAAATAATTTACTACCATATAATAAATAATCAGAGCTTAGTCTGCTCAGCCTTCCTAATAAAATTAAATTTACAGTGGGTATACACGACTTAATTTATTCATATTTATTTTAGATTTGGAGTTTAGAAGTAAAAAATGTAGACACAACTAGACCATTATGGATGCCAGCTCAGGTAACAGTTGACTCTAATACCGATTTCCATATCATTCTGGAAGGTCAAGCAACAAATGGTGGATTCGCTGTTGATGATATAACTTTCACACCCGGTTCCTGTCCAAGTAAGTGAAGTATGATCTTTGCAAGACTATAGCCTATATTCTCTCATATATTATGAATAAAAAAGGAGTTACAGTACCATGGCCTCCAAGTTTCCATCAACCTACTCTGTTTGTTTGAGTAACTATCCCCCTACTACTTCTGAAAATTCCTTCACATAAACTATCATTTGAACTATCCATCTGTAGCATTGTCGATCTAATCGTTTATTTAAGTTTCACGCATTTATGAATGCAAATAACCACAAAAGAAGCTTCCCCAATCAACACTCTATATATTTTTTGTGGCATAAGGGCAAGGCATAGAGCTGGCAAAGTTATTTATTCCACTTCTCTTTTAGTAAACCAAAAATTTCTTAAAAGATTATTTTGAAAATTACTCCTTTTTATGATTTTGTTGATAATAATAATGCAAGAGGCATATTGAAATACTAGATTAATTAGAGTTTAATAGAGACTATCAATAGAATTGTATTTGTTTTGTAAGTTGTGTATTTGTGGATTATAAGTTTATATTTGATTTATACCAACCTATAATAACATTTTTGATATAATTTCTAAGTCTCTATATGATAAAATAATACATTTCTACAACTTCAACAGGAAACCATAACAAAGCAACTTTTTATTTATGAAATAGATAAAATCAATAATTATATGATTGGGAAAGATAATAGCCATCGTGGCTACATTGATTGAAATTAAAAGATATAATTTTAATAATGTGGAAAATATCATATACTAAGGATCATAGTTCAATTCATCTAATGGTCTTACTCACAATAATCAAATATAAATAATGAGCTCTCTCATATAAAAAATAATCATAACTATTAGACATAAACTGCTCACAAATTGATGTAGAACTCATCAAAAGTTAGGTAACACTCTTTTTTAACCATATTTATTTTTTGTTTCTTAATTATTCTTTGGTAACGGTATTTGTTTAACAAAAAAAAATATACCAAACAAAAATTTGAGATAAATGTATTTTTTATTAAAAAATATTATTTTTTACAATATAAACATTTACATTTTCACAAATTATAATAGATATTGTGTTTTTTTTTTTCACTTTGACCTTCTTCAGTAGGGTGTTGTCCCCCCTATACTTTGAATTAATACTTCACATTGGCGGTTTATACATCTTATTAAGCCCAATATGTAATGCTGAGGTAAAGAAGCCTATTCTTCAATTAAAGTGCCAGCAAGTTCATCCAAGTTATCTGGGCTAGGCAAACGCATGAGTAATTGGCATTGGAGTTTATCTCAAACATGTTCAATAGGATTCATATTATTAATCAAGTAAACAAAATTATAAAATATCTTAAATTCCACTTCAATTTGTGATCAGATTAGAATTGCAGCAGAAAACAAATACTATGTCGAACCAACCAAGATATTTAAAACTAAACTTAGGACTAATCAAACTATTAGTGGTCTTCAAAAAACACTTAAGCTAGTCCTCATTTATGGTCCAGCTGATATGGGAAATAAATAAATAGCCAGGTCAGATTCAGGAGAATGGTTTGTATTCTAATTTCAGAGAAAAAAAGTTTACAAATTCTTTAATGATTAAAAGAAACTGTAGCACAGAAACTAAGGATAACAGCTTAGTTTCTTGGAGCCACATGATTTTAACACGTATAATAAAATTTGTAACTATTAAATACATTTTTTGTTAATTATAAATATTTGTAAAGAAACATATATATTACAAACTTGATTAAATTGAAATTATTTCATCATATTAACTTTTGTTACTTTCTAACAGCAAGACCAGAGAAAGCAGAAATCAAAAGTCAGGAACTGCAGTCAACATAACTTGAAAGTAATGTAAGGATTCTCTCAAATATTAAATTTATAGCTTTAATAACAAATAAATCATAAAACTTATTAATGCTAAGCTTTTTATTTAAAAAAAAAAAAAAAAAAATAGTTGAAGTCTAATTTAAAAATTTAAGATTCTATTAATGGCACTCCAATTTTCATGAATTATGTATATATATATATATATATATATATATATATATATATTTTTTTTTTTTTTTTTTTTTTTTTTTTTTTTTTTTTTTTTTTTTTTTTTATTGTTTCCCTTCCATAGTAACCCTATGGAAAGGTCGTTTAAAACAGTACTATATGTAATTCACAGGTGCAATATTATTTTTAATTGTGATATATTACAAATATATATATTATAAGAAAAGAAATATATAAATAAAAAAAAAAAAACATATATAAAGAGTAGACATATTTTTTTGATGAAGGGTATATGTGCAAATTTCACTAAAGGCTTCAATTTTTTATATAGTTTCTATTCTTCTTTTGTGTCCCCATTCATATAAGTATCTATTGTGTTCGTAAAGGGGGCAGTCATATAGTAAATGATGAAATGTTTGTGGAGTCTGTCCGTTGCATTCACATGTAGTAAATTTGTGATGTGTAGAGTTGTTCCAAAGTTTGTCCCATTCAGTAAGTAAGTCTGTTTTAATATAGTCTATAGCTATATATATATATATATATATATATATATATATATATAGAGAGAGAGAGAGAGAGAGAGAGAGAGAGAGAGATTATGGGATATCTGACAGCAGCCTTCTTGGTAGATAATCCTCTATCATGCTTTCCACATAGTTAAACCATTATATGGTTGTTATCTCGATACAACTGCAACTGGATCACCACACTCCTCCATCAAATCATGTTTTCTATATTGCCATTGTCCGGATTTATTTATACAATTTTTGTCATACATTTTTATTCCCCACGCTTTAGTATTTTTTTTTCTTGTATCAAGACCCAAATTACAAAGCCATACATTAACACAGGCCTGATTTATGCTTTTGTAGACATATAAACACCCTACCTGAGACTATTCGACATATTAGGTTCTCTGGATAGGTCACTCCAGATCTTCACTCATTATACAGTTTTTTTCTCAAGCTGCATGAATTTCTGAGGTACTCCCAGTATAAGCAATTTTTTTGAATGATATACATCAATATTAAATAATTTTACCAGCATAACTTTCAATGAAGAGATATGGTCAATAAGGAATCTTCTGGACCTGAAACTGCTTTGATAATCTCCAACTAATTTTTTCACACAAAGTTTTGGTTGTTCACCATTGATAATACTTGGTGAGCAGCAATGAGGAGAGCTATACCTCTATAGTTACTAATTGTAAGTCTCTCACCATTTGTTATATAGGAAAGAGCAGTGTAATATTCTATTCTTCAGCATCTGTTCAAACAACCAGATGTCAGAAATTAGACTCTATATCTCTTGCAGCTGATGCCTGGTGCTTTGTTAATATAGGCGAACTGCATTCTGAGACAACTTTTTAGAAGATAATACAAATAAAAGGAAGTGAAAAAAATTAAGATGACACTAAAAATTTTGCAGTAAATATCATAGGAGCTATACCATGCAGAAATAGCAATTTATGGTACAATGAAGAATCTGAAAATGTGCTGAAATAATGGAACAAGTAAGAATGAAGATGCTAAACAAGAACTGCAAAACGGTAAGCCAGAACAACAAAAACTAGAGCATTTTGTCTGGAACTGTAAGACATAGAGATGCTGGAAAGTAATGAGTTTAGATGATACACAAAAAAATTTCTCAGCCAAAGAAACAAGAAAGTTATAAAAGATTAGACATCTCAAATCAGGATTTCAACCCTAGCTAAATTTTATAAAGATTAGAATAGAAACCTTGTTGGAGATCAGACAGCTGTTCCTGATACATGGGCAGTCCAATTTCAGAAACTCCTCAATCTTAAGCTGAACTTGAACTACCACAAGAGTATTCTCAACAATATATAACAACAATTTTGAAATATTTATTTAAGGTGTCAGGGTTGTTAACTGACGGTCTTTAACTCCGAATGTGCTCATGATCCAGCTACTGGAACAGAACCCACTTTAAATAATTAGAAAGTTTGGAGGCAGTTAAAGGAAGCAAAAGGTTATATATAAATATATATAAATATATATATATATATATATATATATATATATATATATATATATTATATATATATATATGTTTTGTAAGGTTCTTGAGGTTCAGTCAATAAATAGAAAACAACTATTTTGGCGACATTTCGAGACTATATTGTTCTCATAATCATGCCCTACAGTGAAAAAACAGGTTACAATTAAATTATATAAGTTATACAAGTTATTTCAAAACATAAAGTTAGCTACAGTACAAGTACATAACAACATGTGTAGGATAATAAAAATATATATAATTACAGAATATAGAGGAGTATGAAGCTACTTAGAATGTTACTAGTGGATATGAATAGACTAACAATTCTAGTACACAACTAACCTAGGGGAGTTTTGAACAGACAGTTACAAAGGTTGTGGGGAAAACCCTATTTCTTAAAAATTAAGTTAAAAGGACTGGGTAGGTATTCCTAAAGATGCAGGTACAAAAATATTTCAGTGTAATAAACTAATAAATGGAAGAATGATTTGTATGATGTATATAAATGTAACTGTATATTATTGGTCTGAATGTATTAAGTTATACTGGAATAACAGGTGTTAAGATTTAGAACATCTGATTTTTTGTTTATTGCGCGGTTTTTATATTTTTCTATGGTTATCATTTCTTTAATATTTCTTTTAAAATTATTTTGTTCATGGTGAATAATTTTGGGGAAATCAAATTTAAAAGAATATTTTGTTTGCCTGTAATGTGTGGTGAGAGCTGTTTGGTCAGGTTTGTTCGGGTTTTTATTTATGGACGTGCAACTGTATTTATGTTGATACACTCGTCGTTTAAGATATTGTTCCGATGTACCAAAATAAGACTTGCCACAACTATCTTCACATGGAATTTCGTAAACAATATTAGACTGTAACTCTAACTTATACGTATCTTTGGTTTTGGTGAATAATTTATCAATGGTGGAGGTATTTTTGAATCTGACAGTGTAGTCAGTTTTATGGTTATTTGTGAGTGTTTTCCAGAGCCTTTCTGATAGTGTTTGCATGTATGGGATGGTGTATTTATTATTATTTTCTTATTGTTTCTATTGAGTATATTCTTCATTCTCATTCTTCCATTTATTAGTATATTACACTGAAATATTCTTGTATCTGCATCTTTGGGAATACCTACCCAGTCCTTTTAATTTAATTTTTAAGAAATAGGGTTTTCCCCACAACCTTTGTAACTGTCTTCAAAACTCCCCTAGGTTAGTTGTGTACTAGAATTGTTAGTCTATTCATATCCACTAGTAACATTGTAAGTAACTTCATACTCCTCTATATTCTGTAATTATATATATTTTTACTATCCTACACATGTTGTTATATACTTGTACTGTAGCTAACTTTATATTTTGAAATAACTTGTATAACTTATATAATTTCATTATAACCTGTTTTTTCACTGTAGGGCATGATTATGAGAACAATATAGTCTCGAAACGTTGCCAAAATAGTTGTTTTCTATTTATTGACTGAACCTCAAGAACCTTACTAAACATTTAATAGTATCAGTCAAGAGATTTATCCATATATATATATATATATATATATATATATATATATATATATATATATATATATATATATATATATATATATATATATATATATATATCAAAAGTTAATTGTGTTTTAAAATGTAGAGGTATGTTTTCTTTATATATAAAACATACATAAATTTATTCATTTCAATTTTGCTCAATGCAATTTAAATCAATAAAAATACAACTCTAATTAACACAACTTTAAAATAATTCCACAGATAGAATCCACTTTTTTTTTGGACTAAAAGGTTTTTAGTGTTCAATTTTGTATATATACAAACATTTCAGGCTGTAATGTTTTTCAATTGACAAGAATTTATACTTAACTTATTTTGGAATATTGTTAATTCAAAAAATGTTTTCATGAAATGTAATAGAAATATTCAAGGTATTTTGAAGATCAATTTTATTTAAGACTTTCAATATTTATATTGTATAAAAATTGGAAGCATAGTAGAAATTAGAAATACTATAAAAATGTTGATTTTGTCAATCACATTCAACTTATAAAATCATTAATTATTATAGTCAAATTATTTTAGCAGAAAAGAGAGCTTTGTCCAAACATTTATAGTGATATGTAATAATAATTAAGGATTATAAATTTATTAACTGGTTGTCTTTAGGTTTGAAAGAAAACGATGGACTGCAATGCTTCTGTTTTTAAGGCATGAAAGGAAAGAAGTATTGGAAAAAATACAACTTCGAAATAGATGCACAAATGTAAAATGTAGATTACAATGGTACAAGAAATGCCATGGCATTTCATTTTTTATGATTTTTATCATTTTGTACATATGTACTTTTAACCATTTGATATTTGTAAAAAAAAAAATTAAATAAAATGATGAACAAAAAAGTAAGATTTATTGGTTGTTTTAAACAAAAATTTTAATCTATTATCATTTACTGCAAGCAATAACTATATCTACGCAAAAAGATGAAAATAATGATAAAATAAGTAGGATTTATTTGTAACTTTAAATAAAATAATTGGATAAAATAACACCATGATTAGGTAAACAGGAGTGAATTCCTAAATTGTCTTATATTTCAGAATCCAACAAAACTATGCATTTCAACAAATGGGGAGTGAAATGGCCCTCCTGCATTGACTATAACTATGTAATTACTGCAGTCAGCTATAAATAATTCCTCAGAACTTAAATGTTATTTTTTAGACTAACAAGGAGAGGACACACTCAGTCTCTCACAGATCTTGTTGGCAATTTTTTTGGAGGTTCCTGGTCAAAAAATATTAGACACATATTTTGCTGTTCTGACCAATGGGCCTAAGGAGCCGAGAAAAAAAATAAAATAGCATCAAACTAATTTATTTTTTATCTCGAGTTTAAAAAATGATATTGACATAATTTGTGCACCAAGATTTTTAGTTTTGAATGCGGATTTAATGAAAAATACAGTCGCTCCATAAATTTTGGTTTAGGTTAATTAAATTCTAAAAAAATGATTAGTTTTTCAAGTAAACTACCTCTATAGATTTTTTGACACCAAAATTGACGTCAGATTCTAATTCAGCACTCTAAAAAACATTAAAAAACGCTTATTCAACATAATCAAAAAATATCATTTTTTTCACCCTCTTCGAGGAAAATGAAATTTTTAAACCGATTATTGGTTACATACCTTCAAATCGCCATTACTTTGTCACACAATTCACTGGTTGGTATCACTGAAAAGAGGAGAGTCTCAGCTTTCTTTTGATGCAGATAAATGTAAAATTCGATGAACAAAAACCTATTAAAAAAATTGGAAAATCCGAAAACCATTTTGATTTTGAACCAGATAGGACGATGAAACCAAATACATTTCATGCGTATTAAAACCCTATATTTTGTGTAAAAAAATTGAGTTGATACGTAAAACCATTTAAGCGTAATTAATGTTTTTATCAATTTAAATAAAAGTTGCCTACCACTTGCTTGGTCTGGCAAATTTTGAAGCTTACAAATTTTTATTTTTCTATTTGGATGAAATTTTCTATTTAAGGGTTCTTTCGAATGCTGAATTCGAAACCGATGTCGGTTCTTGTGAAAAAAATATATTGAACGTACTTCACTTGAAAAATTCCAGCTTTTACACTGTAAAATGTGGTAGAAAATTTTTTTAGCCCTAGAATTCCATTCCAGCACCCTCAAAACTCAGGAAACGTATGTATATATGTATATATATATATATATATATATATATATATATATATATATATATATATATATATATATATATATATATATATATATATATATATATATATATAGATACCAATTAAACAAAAAAAAAAAATATATATATATATATATATATATATATATATAGATACCAATTAAACAAAAAAAAAAAAAAAAAATATATATATATATATATATATATATATATATATATATATATATATATATATATATAGCACTAATTTATAATGTAATAATAATTTACACATTAATATTTACATAATATACAAACAGAAACACATATAAGATTTGATTGTTATGTATTTGCAATTTTTGTTTTATTTTGCAGTTGAACATGTTAAAATATGATTTTGATAGTTGACATAAATAACTGATAGTTGACATTATAGCAATAACTGCCTCACTTTTGTTGCTAACAGGATTTTGTTGAATATAATGAAAATGAAATTCTAAGGTAATAAGCTTCAGTTATTAGAAAAACCCAGTAAACAAGGATTACAAAACGAATTAGAGATGTGTTCTGGGTTTGAAGAATAAAATAAAAATTGTAAATACTTAACAATCAAATCTTATAAGTGGTTCTATATGTATATTATGTGAATATTAAGTTGTAATAAATTATTATTACAATACAATAAATAATTAATAATTATAATTACTTTAATAATAATTATAGTAACAAATTATTTCTCCTAATTAATATATATATGTATATATATATATATATATATATATATATATATATATATATATATATATATATATATATATATATATATATATATATATAATAGAATAGAATAGAAAGAAAACTTTATTCTGGGACAAAGTCCCTTAAGAATAACATTAAATAATACAAAGTAAGATCATAACTGGCCGAGAGGCTGTTAAAAATAAAACAATATAGGTTAAATTAAATACAAATATGTATGAAAAAAAATACAGAGAAAAACTAGAAAAAGAAAAAAAAAACTATTAATAAAAAGAGAGTGAAAAAATAAATGTACAAATAAAGAGGTTAATATTGTAAACAAAATAGCAGAAGAGAAAAAGAAAAAAAAACAGAAACTTAAAGAAAAATAAAAGATAGAAAATCAAAAATTAGCATTACAAGAAATCAAAACATTATCATAGTCAAACTATAATTTTGGCTAATGTTTTATGTCTGAAGGTCTTAGTAAATAAATTAGACGATTACATACATCCTTATAATTAGAGAGCGTCGGGTTGGAGGGAAAGAAGATGGTGAAAGAGTAGTGTTTTGAATGTTCCAAGGGAAGAAGCATTGCGGATATAGGGGGGGAGGGAATTCCAAAGAGTAGAGGATCGGACAAGGAAGGAACGTTGGAATGCAGTACTTCTTTGGGATGGAGTATAGAGATCGGTATGCAGTGATTTGATAGCAGACTTGAATTTCAGGTTACTGTAAATAAAGGGAGGGTGACGGGTGTTGATAACTTGGAATAGGTAGGAGCCTAGGAAGTACTTTCTTGATGCTCCGAAGACAAACCTGATGAAGCAATTCATGATGCATTTTAATCTGTCTTCAAGAACCGTCAAGAGCCCGCCATATATCACGCTACCATAGTCAAATTGGGGGAAGATAAGGGAGGATACTAGAAGTTTGCGTGTGGGTAGGGGAAGGAGGTGACGGGATCGGTGAAATAGTTTTAGGATACCGATTGACCTTCGGGAGATTTGTGCAATATGGGATTTCCAGGAGAGGGTTTGATCAATGGTTAAGCCTAAATTTTTAACAGAGGAATGGAAAGTTATTGGATGACCATTAAGGAATAATGTGGGAAAGTTGGTATTTGAATGGAGAAGGGAATGTGATCCTATGGCAATTGCTTGAGTTTTAGCTGCGTTTAATGTTAATTTGTTCAGATTTGCCCAGGCACAGATTTCGTCTAGGTCTTCCTGAATTTTGGCAAACGCAGCTGACATTTTGGATGGAGGAAAGGAGAAGTAAATTTGGAAGTCATCGGCATGAAGATGGTGGGAACAATGGTGAATTGAATGGGGAAGATCATTGATGTAGGAATTAAACAGTAGAGGGGAAATGCTCGAACCTTGAGCTACTCCTGACTGTAGAGTGAGGAAAGAGGATAGGCCTTGGTTAGGAGTGGCAACTGCTTGGGTGCGGTGGGAAAGGAAAGATTGAAACCGAAGAAGGGAGCTGTGGGAAAAGTTCGATGATTTCAATTTGGAAAAAAGGATATTATGGTCTAAGGAATCGAATGCTTTAGAGAAATCAAGGAGGATCAGGATGGTCAGTTCTTTTTTGTCCATTGCTGCTTGGATGTCAGTGATAATTTTAATGAGTACGGGTTGTGTTGAGAAGCCGGGATGGAAACCAGATTGGAAGGGATCAAGTACCTTGGAATCTTCTAGGAAATTGGAAATTTGGGATTGCACCAATCTTTCTAGGAGCTTAGAAAGGTTGGAAAGTATGGATATAGGGCGGTAGTCCTTTGGGGATATAGGGTTTGGGTTCTTGTTGATGGGATGAATTAAGGCCTTTTTCCAGGAAGTGGGAAATACAGAGTTTTGGAGGGAAAAATTATACATGAAGAAGAGAGCCGGAATGATTTTTATTGAATGGTACAATAAAAAGGTGGAGGGAAAAAAAAAGGTTTTCAAGGTAGATTTTGTCATAGGAGTCAAATAGGAGATTGGTATTCAGGTCACCGGAGATGATTATATTGGAGTAGAGAGGAACATAAAGTAAAGGTTAGATTCAAATGATTGGTGATTGGTCAAAAGGAACATTTAGAGTACGGTAAACCACTACGTATAGGAGAGAATGGGCATATATATATATATATATACATAAGTTTCCTGAGTTTTGAGGGTACTGAAATGCAATTCTTGGGCTAAAAAAAGTTTCCATCACATTTTACAGTGTAAAAGCTAAACTTTTTCAAGTGAAGTACGTTCAATATATTTTTTTTCACAATAACCGACATCGGATTCGAATTCAGCATTCAAAAGAACCCTTGAATACGAAATTTCATCCAAATAGAAAAATAAAAATTTTTAAGCTTCAAAATTTGACTGACCAAGCAAGTGGTAGGTAACTTTTATTTAAATTGATAAAAACATTAATCACGGTTTAACATATCAACTCAATTTTTTTACACAAAATATAGGGTTTTAATACACATGAAATGTAATTGGTTTCATCATCCTATCTGGTTCAAACTCAAGTTAAAAATCAAAATGGTTTTCGGATTTTCCAATTTTATTAATAGGTTTTTGTTCATCGAATTTTACGTTTATACACATCAAAAGAAAGCTGAGACTCTCTTCTTTCCAGCGATACCAACCAGTGAATTGTGTGACAAAGTAATGGCGATTTAAAGGTATGCAACCAATAATCGGTTTAAAAATTTCATTTTCCTTGAAGAGGGTGAAAAAAATATTTTTTTTATTATGTTGAATAAGCGTTTTTTAATGTTTTTTAGAGTGCTGAATTAGAATCTGACGTCAATTTTTGTGTCGAAAAATCTATAGAGGTAGTTTACTAGAAAAACTAATCATTTTTTTAGAATTTAATTGACCTAAACCAAAATCTATGGAGCGACTGTATTTTTCTTTAAATCCGCATTCAAAACTAAAAATCTTGGTGCAAAAATCATGTCAATATCATTTTTTAAACTCGAGATAAAAAATACATTAGTTTGATGCTATTTTATTTTTTTTCTCGGCTTCTAAGGCCCATTGGTCGGGACGGAAAAATGTGTCTAATATTTTTTGACCAGGAACCTCCAAAAAAATTGCGAAGATCGGTGAGAGACTGAGTGTGTCCTCCCCTTGTAAGCCAATACCTTTTAATAAATTATTACTAATTTATTCTCACCAGGATTGGATAAATCCTCCGTTATAACTTAAATGCATTAAACAATTTTATAGTTGTCTTTTAAAATCAAGCACAATCTATTATACTTGAGGGATGATTCCATTCCATTAATGGTTTCATAAAAGACAATTAGATACCAAGAATGAAAAAAACATTTAATATGTTTTTAAAATATTAAATAACTTCAAAAGAATTACCTGATTTTCATGTATATTTATACAGCTAGTGTAAAAGGTATTGGATCACCAACAATAATTTTGGTTTACCCGTTTTTTAACAAGATTAAATTTCCAGAGAGAACAAAGATCGTATCAATAAAATGGGAATTGATTCTAGATTAAAT
This sequence comes from Euschistus heros, assembly GCA_003667255.2. Lineage (NCBI taxonomy): Eukaryota > Metazoa > Arthropoda > Insecta > Hemiptera > Pentatomidae > Euschistus > Euschistus heros. Next base: position 600,641 of record RCWM02000129.1, read on the forward strand.
ATATACAGATGATATCACAAATATTATAAATACATACAGTTTAAGAAAGTTTTGTGGTGCAAGTTTTATGCCTCGTTCCAGGCACCCAAAAGTTCTTTCAACATGAATGGTTAATTATTAGGAAAATCCATGGCTTAGTGCTTCAAAAATAGCAGCTGAAGCACCTTTTATGAACAGACTTGGACCGCCAGTGCCAAAAAACTGTTCTTACAGTACAGTTAAGTACTGGAAGAAATGAACTTAGAAGAAAGAATCTACATTGACAATCAGTACCTAAGAAATACTTAGTAAACAAACTGAACCTTTCTTAAACTGTACCTATTTATAATGTTTGAGATGGTTACATGACTTTAATTTAGACTGTCCCTAATTCCACACTCAACACTTCGATAATCCATAGAAGAAAGGAGTTATCATTAATATCATAGTGTTCAAATACTTTTGGCGCATATTTTTCTAGCATTTTTGATATTAATATAATTAATTCTGGATATAGTTGGAATGTTGTGATATATTCCAAATATATTTAATCTAAAATCTATTCCCATTTTATTGCTACCAGCTGTGTACTCTCTGGAAACTAATTCTAGTTAAAAAACGAATAAAACCAAATTTTTGATAGTGTTCAAATAATTTTAACCTTAGCTGTATATTGTCAATAGTACAAATAATTATAAGGTAAATAAAAATATAAAATGGGAAACAACAGATACATCTATTTGTATAAAGTTTATTTTACTATTAAATACAAAACTTAGCAACATACACAAATACTGAAACATATTTTCTTTTTACCCATGCTTTCGTATAATGCAACTTTGGATGGCACACGAATCAAAATCTTAAAATGACTCTAGCAGAAGATTAGAGAGCTTAATTAATTGTTAAAGGATTACATTTTGGGGTGACATTGCCTAAAAAAAATTTACTGAACAAATTCTTAGTTTTTTTACACATATATTAAACTTACAAAAAACAATGAATAACCAAATATGACTACACCATTTTTTAAGGCATAGATCAATGTAAAACAAAAACATATATTTTCCTACAGCCAATACATAGTTTTTGATACACTTGATATTGGAAAGCAGAAATATTTTATGCTGTTAAATTACCATCATGAAAAATTCAAGGAATAAATGATAAGGGTCCCATCAGACAATTAAAAGGAGGATGTTTTTCAATGAAAATAAATTTAAAATTACATTAATTTCTTTATCATTTCAATGGTAAAAAAAAAAAAAAAAAACACTACTGTGTTCATTTTTTTATTTCTTAATTTATACCTAGTGAAGGTATACTCAACTAAATAAAACAGTCCTCACATTAGAAAATAAAACTTGGGAAAAAGCAAGGAACCATTGCAGATAATTTGGAATGATGTGAAAAATAAATAATAAATAAAATGTGCTAATAAAATTTGGTTAATTGAGCTATCTAACAATATCAGTACTAGTATAATAAATTAGTATAAACCATACAAAATAATAAAAAATATATTGATAAGTAACTACAATAAGAAGTGGAAAATTTATGTATGTTACAAATAATTTTCAATTTCAGTTATAATAAAAAAAATAAATAACTTGAAACTTTTAACGAGCTTAATCAAAGCCACTCTTGTTCGATATATACACATTTCAGTATAAAATGTTTTCCAAGTTATTTTAACAGCAATGATTTATTAATACTTTTGCCAAAGCCTAATAATCAATAATTGACAAAATTATAACAGTTGTAACATTTTATATTAAAGTAATTACTTTCATAATAAAAATATCACTTTTTTTTCTTTACTCTTACCAATTGGTCCCAATATCACAGAGAAATACAATAACATTAAAAAAACAGAAGTATATTTTGCTATCAGGTTCATTTCACAGTTAAAATTATTAAACATATTAAAATTACTTTTGCTGGCATAAATTAATAACTAAAAAATAATTTTAAAAAACATACAAAAATTATATAAATAGAGAGCATTTATCAGACGATCGCATACAAAAAAAAAACAACTATTACACAGCTTTTAAATACAAGGAATTATAATTTTAAAAAAGATATTACCAATGGAAGGAATAAGAAACTATACAGACCAGTGAAGAGTCGCCTGAAGCCTAATCACTTGTTTAAGCAGAAAGATAAGTATTTTATTCATTACTGAAAAATTACAACATATGTTTGGTGCAGTCAAGCAAGATATTTGTTTGAATACTGTTTTAAACAACCACAAATGAAAAGTACTCATTAATGATGTTTACTATAAAACAGTCAATCCACATACTTATTATAAAGGTACCTAAAAGTGAGTGATGTTATGGTAGATATTGGTTGTGAGTGTGAGTGTGTCTCAACAGTATGGCTAATAAGATGATATGTGATGGTGCATAAAATTTTGTAAATTATTAAAAACCAACATTGATTGACCACATAGAAATAAAATCTTCAACTCAAACCGAGATTATGTTTAAACAGGCCTACTTATTTATCAAAATGCTAATTTTAATTATTATAAGTCAAACAAAAAGAGTCATTAGATCAGCATGAAATAATAAGGTTGATTATCATTTTAAGATTTTTGTGATAAACTCATAATAAATTTCCAAATAAGAAAGGAAAATAGAATGTTCAAAAACTAATTTATAAGAATGACATGAGAGTTTTATATTTCTTAATATAACATTGATTGAATACAACAAAAATATATCAGATGAATTTGATAAAATTACCATCTATATAATTTTACAGTAATACAAATTATGAGTGACACAATTCATGGAAATGATTAAATAACAAATGTTAAGCAATCAACAGGATAACTAAAACAAGATTAAAGAGTACTCAAACTTAAAAACCTTTTTTGCATTTTAAAATGAAGCAAATAATAATAATAATATAATTAAAATAGAGAAAGGTAATAATTGTTTTTAAATATGATCTTAGGATGTATTGAAATCAGATCATGAAGCAGCCTTGTTATGAATAGATGAATTTAAATAAATTAATCAACAATTAATTTTGTAATAAACCACTAAATCAAATGTGATTTTAAAAAAATGAACTCTAACATGTTGTGGGAATAGTACAAAATTCTTTCAGAAAATTATGGATTAGGTAAGTCTCTCCAAAAAAATATTTTGATTTAAAAAAAAAAATACAATTATATATAGGTATATAACTAAAGCATATAAAAGTAAAAATTATAATAAATAAACTACTTATTCAAAGAACAATCAGATCTTTGATTTCTGCAGTCATCAATGAATTTACTTAAAAGAAAAATGGAATTTACTTAAATATAAAAATACAGTAAGAGATATCAATCCTCAGAAGTCATTTAATAATCAGATTGTTAAGTAGAGGATCACAAAAATACTTCAGCGTTTTTTTTGCTTTTTTTCTTAAAAAAGAATGATGATTAACAGAGGATACAATTTTACTGTTATCTCTTTTTCTGAGAGACACATTCCTTATAAAAATATACAATATCAATTAAATAAATACAGAACTATTATCACATTAGCTAGACAGCTGGATAATGGAATTTCCAAATGGCAGTATAAATTAACATAAGAGCATTACAATCTAAAATAGACCACAATCTTTTAAATTATTTTTTATAATCACATCTGTGACAGCATCAAAAACAAACTGAATATTATGTGTATCTGTAGCACAAGTGAAATGTGTATATATTTCTTTTTGATCTTTTCGTTTATTTAAGTTTTCAAACTTCATTTGAATATATGCAGCGGCTTCTTCATACGTATTAGAACCTGTAGGATAAAAATCAAATTACTAGAATGCAATAACACAATCTACCAGGTATGACTATCATAGTAGATGAACATTAAAGAGCAATTATTGTTAAATGACATTCAAAAGACAGATATTTACTAAACATTGACACCAAGTTGGATGCTATATAATAAAATATTAAAATACATAAAAATAAATTTAAGTTTCAGAAAAAAATTTTAATACTTGCCTGTATATTCAGGAAAGCAAATAGTCAATGGACTTTTAGTAATTTTTTCTTCAAACAAATCTTTTTTGTTGAGAAATAATATAATTGATGTTTCCACAAACCATTTACTGTTGCAAATGGAATCAAAAAGTTTCATTGACTCAATCATTCTATTCATTTCTTCATCTTCCGCAAGCACAAGATCATAGCCTGAAAAAATGAATAATATGTTTGTATTTAATTTTTAAATGGTAAAGGAGGACTTGAATAAAAAGGAAAAATATAAGGTTTTTGTTATTTTAAATGATTAAATTAAATTCAATGAGTAAATTATTACATGGTTTCCTTGAGCCCAAATAGACAGAACATTAGTGAAGTATGGAATAATACCAGTTTAAGAATACCAAGTTAGCTTGATGTAAGCATATTATTTTAAAGAATTCATTCTACCATATAAGGAGGGTTAAAAAAAAAAAAATAATAAAAAAAAATAAAAAAAAAAAAAAAAAAAAAAAAAAAAGTAATAATTGAATGTCTTTAGGTTTTCCAAGGCAAACCATTAGGGAAAACAATAATATTTTATACTATCTCTAATAATATAAAGTAATAAAATCTTTTTTCTTTCCCAGTCACTGAATACATATTTAAGGGAATTATTTCCTTTTTCAGGTAAATTCCTCCAACCAGAGAATTCCTTCAGAGACTGAGGAGGATAAACCAATTTAAACATAAATGTTATGCTTTTAGCACAGAGGTACCATCTCACCACTCTAAAGTACAAGTAACTAACTTTTTTCTGCCAGACCCCTTCCTTACCTGGTTTTCGCTTACTTCATCTTAAGGCTAAATGTCCCCTCTGTACTACCAAATGTCGCCACCACATAGCGTGCCAAAATAACCAAAATTTAGATTCCTCCTCAAATCTCAACGGATCATCCGATTTTGGTTCTGTAAAGTTAATTTTGTTCCATATTTCCATAGAATTTGATGTATCTATTTTAGAAGGCCATATATGTGATATTTACAATTTTCGGATCAAAAAAACTACTTTCTAGTATTTTTTAAAGAAAAGTCAACTAATAGGCAAGTGTAGAATAATAAAATATAAATATTGGCGAAAACATTTCTTTAATTATACGAACAACATCGGCCAAAACCCATAAATACAAATTTCTAAGCAATGTTTTTTTTTTTTTTTTTTTTTTTCAGGTAGCATCTACATTTATCATGCATGACTAAAGTAGCCTCAAACTACAAATCTAAAATAACATTTCAATCGAAAGGTTGTTTTGGAACTCAAAATAGAAATTTCACGATCCAAACTGAAAATTTCGAAAAAATATAAAAGTAAACAATAATTAAAACTATATAACCAACAAAACTGCATACTTATTGTAAATATATTTAAAAATGCGGGGTGCATCAAAATATAAGAAGGAATTAGAAAAAATCACATTAGAAGTATGGCAGAGGATAAGCGATTATAAACACTAATCCCCTACCTTCCGCCGCCAGGTATACCACATGCTTTAGCTAGCCTTATTTTGGAGGCCCTACAACTTTTGTTTTATTTCACTTCCCCAATGATGATTTTATTGACTAGAATTATAACATTGTTCATATATAACGGGAAAAGGATATAAATAAAAACATTATTTTATTATTGATTTATATAAAACTAGTTGAAAAAAAAAAAAAAAAAAAAGAAGGAACTCACAAACAATAAAGGATTATCTACTATGTTACTGGAAATACTAAAAGAATACGGAGTAGATCAAAAGACTTGAAAACTATTAGAACTTACACTAACGGACAACGAATCCAAGGTAAGATTTAGAGGGATCAGCAGCAAACCTTTCCAAATAAAAATGGGACTTAGACAAGGAGACGGTCTCTCCCCAACATTGTACAACGTTGTATTGGATAAAATAATGAAAGAACTATGGAAAGTTAATAATACGAGTGCGATTATAGGGACCAAGAACAACCATGTCAAAGTAAGATGCCTTGCCTACGCAGACAATCTTGCCCTTTTAGCAGAAACGGAAGAAGAAGCGATCGAACAAATAAACATCCTGACAGAAATTTCAGAAAAAACAGGTCTACAAATCTCTTACAAAAAAAACAGAACTAATGACTACCGACCCAGACTTAAAAAAAAAAATCAGTGGAAACCAAATACGGAACAATAAAAGTAACAAACAAATTGAAGTACCAAGGTGAGACTATATGTAGCAACGGTTCGGAAAAAGAAAAAAGAAAGTAAATAAGAAACTATCTTTTGGTTACAACAAAACAACCCTGTCCACAAAAGCAAAAATAAGAACTCAATACAGTCATTAAACCTGTGATTTTATACGGGACAGAAACCACTTGCAGAAGAACTAAGGAATTCTGAGAAGGATCTATGGCCCCAAAAAGACCCAACAGGCTTAGACCCAACCGGGAAATCTATAAAGATACAAAGGATATAGAAACGGAAATCTGGGTCAGAAGACTGACAAACAATAAAGTATTATTAGGATTGATGAATTATGCATGATGAATATCATCATGCGTACCTCAAGTAATAAAGTATTATCTATTCTATTCCTATTACTAATTTAAAAAATTCAAATTACTTATGTTATATTACTGCACATTAAAAAAAAAAAAAAAAAATATATATATATATATATATATATATATATATATATATATAATGAACAAATATGACATACTATTTTTGCATAAACATTGCTTATTCTTAATAAGGAATAATTATATTATGAGCTCTATTCATTAAAATTATTTACTTTTTTAATACCCAAATCAAAAAGCTTTAGTACTTTAACTGATTTCATATAAAAGTGACGAGTACAAAAAATTATTGAATTTTCCAATTGAATGAGTTCAATAAAATAACACCAATATGAAACACTAACGCAGAGAGGTAACTTGTAGGTATAGCCGACCAGAAATATCATCGTTTCCTCTATATTTTGTGTTGCTGATTTCGAAAAAATATTGTATAAAACATAAAGGACCTTTGGTTTTTTAAATATGGTGTTAACCTCACAAATAATAACCAATACTATCAAGTTCATCTGGGCTTTGCAGCCCAGATTAATTTATCAAATTACTTTGTAGGTATACATATCCATGATCTGTAGTTTTCCCAGTCATGAAGAAATTATTTTTCCTATAACTAACACAATGATAAAATCAACTGAATATTTATAAAATTTTAATAGATCAATCAGACTAGTTATCTTCCGACGTCTAATAAAACGCTTATAATTTATTGCACTACCTGCATAACTCTGCCGCTAAATTTTACAGGGCCAGATCATACTTCCCACATTCGCCTAGGCATTATTTGTACTTAGTACCTGCTGTCTTAGCTGTTACCCTTTAGCATATAATTAATTAACTGATTTTGTTGGTCTATTAGTCAAATAAATTACAGTGTTTATAAATTTTTAGGTTAGTTTAAATAGGCAGTTTCCTTCTTTTCCTTCCTGCCTCGCGTATTCCTGAGATATAAAACTCATTTTTTTATCTTACGTTTTGCCATAGGAATCCACAGTCAAGATTATACTAGGTTCGGGTAAAAAGAAGAAGGTAGAAAAGACGTGAAATCCCTAAACAGCATAGGATCAAAGGAAATATCAACATTTCCAATGCTATCGAAGATTCAAACAACAATGGTCTCATAAGACAAGGTTACAACCATTTCTTTGTTTGATTTTTTTTGATCGATTTTGATCAACCCTTTTAATTGTTTCACAAGAATAGTTTCATTTCTCATTTATTCAACATATCACACACAGTATAGGCTTATTTGACTATTTTCGTTCTTCGAAACCCTAATCTCAATGTAAAGGTAATAATAAATAATTGTAAGCTTTTTTGTATGAGAAACTTCCCACGGTTTTTTTTATGTCCTAGGGTCTAAATAGTAGAAAAAATATGTTTTTTTTACAGCTTAAAATTATAAAACTGTTAGACATAAGAAGTAATTCATTACAAACTTGTTGGTTTGAATAAGAAGTAATTTTGGGAAAAATTTGATTTCGTAAATACTACTTTTATTTATTTTAAAAAAAAATAAAATATTTTTTTGAACTTCCGCAAACCCTCTTTTCTCTAGTCTATTCGGGCCCCTGTTTCGGTCAACAAACACGGAAGGCTACAAAGACAAAGAAAATATTTATAAACATATTACAATGGATCTAATAAGGTATTTGATCGCAGAAGGGAGTGTGTGCGTTTTAAAACCTCTTTACTGCGAAATAAGTATATTTTGCCACTTATGATTCTATTTTATTAATTTTTTTCTGTTTGGTGACTAAATTGTTGAAAGGATATATATATTGATATTTAAAAGCTTACAATCAGAAAACGGCTAGGTGTATGAATAAATTTATTAAAAACATTATTGAAACGTTTGATTCCGAAAAAAAATTCGTACTTTATTTTAGAAATTGACTATATCTCGAAAATGGTTGACTCTAGAAAAATATATTTCAAATATAAATTAAAGCTGATTACATTTCCTATAAAATTGATTCTGTATAAATTTGTCGAAATTCTAATGGTTTTCGAGATATGCGTTATCGAAAATCGGTGATTTTCAGGAAAAAAACAAATGTTACCTACTTTTTGTAATACTTTTGCTTCTAGTACCTTCCCCAATCGTTCCTCAGAAAAAATTACAAAATCAAAATTGTAGAGCATTGAATTTAATTTTATTTCATAAATAAGTTTCTGGTATTTGAAGCAAATGTTTAACAAAAAGTATGGTAAACATTTTTTGTTATTTCTAAAATTATCGATTTTTAATAACATATATCTCGAAAATCGTTGGAATTTTAACAAATATGTAAAGAATTGATTTTATAGGAAATTCAATTATCTTTAATTTCGATCTGTAGCATATTTTTCTTGAGTCCACTGTTTTCGGTGCTCAACCTCCAGGGTCGGTGACTTTTAGTAGTAGGTTTACCTTCTGATTACTCCTGGCGAAGCTGTGACGTCAAAAATTATCGCACATTTCATGCAATCTACACCCCTCATTTCAACACTCTTTGACTAGGGTCGTACTTTTATGCGAAAACAGCTTTATCACCACTCGTTTGGCTACAGCTCCGAAACTAATAGTTCGATCCGAAATTTCTTTTTTTCATCTGAATTTTTATTAAATTTACTATAAGAACCTATATATAAAGTTATGATCAAGTTCCGTAAAATAACCATACCAGCACACTAAAAACTACGACCTGTTTTGAAATCCAAACTTGTTAAAGTAATTTAATTAATTAATTTGGGCTGCAAAGCCCAGATAAACTTGATAGTATTGGTTATTATTTGTAAGGTTAACATCATATTTAAAAAACCAAAGGTCCTTTATTTTTTATACAATATTTTTTTCAAAATCAGCAACACAAAATATATAGGAAACGATGATATTTCTGGTCAGCTAGACCAACAAGTTACCTCTCTGTGCATTAGTGTTTCATATTGGTGTTATTTTATTGAACTCATTCAATTGAAAAATTCAAAACTTTTTGTACTCATCACTTTTATATGAAATCAGTAAAAGTACTAAAGCTTTTTGATTTGGGTATTAAAAAAGTAAATAATTTTAATGAATACAGCTCATAATATAATTATTCCTTATTAAGAATAAGCAATGTTTATGCAAAAATAGTATGTCATATTTGTTCATTATATATATATTTTTAATGTGCAGTAATATAGCATAAGTAATTTGAATTTTTTTAATTAGTAACAGGAATAGAGTAGATAATACTTTATTGTTTGTGAATTCCTTTTTTTTTTTTTCAACTAGTTTTATATAAATCAATAATAAAATAATGTTTTTATTTATATCCTTTTCCCGTTATATATGAACAATGTTATAATTCTAGTCAACAAAATCATCATTGGGGAAATGAAATAGAACAAAAGTTGTAGGGCCTCCAAAATAAGGCTAGCTAGAGCATGTGTTTATACCTGGCGGCGGAAGGTAGGGGATTAGTGTTTATAATCGCTTATCCTCTGCCATACTTCTAACGTGATTTTTCCTAATCCCTTCTCATATTTTGATGCACCCCGCATTTTTAAATATATTTACAAGTATGCAGTTTTTTTGGTTATATAATTTTAATTATTGTTTACTTTTATAATTTTTCGAAATTTTCAGTTTGGATCGTGAAAATTCTATTTTGAGTTCCAAAACAACCTTTCGATTGAAATGTTATTTTAGATTTGTAGTTTGAGGCTACTCTAGTCATGATAGATGTAGATGCTACCTGAAAAAAAACAAAAACAAAACATTGCTTAGAAATTCGTATTAATGGGTTTCGGCCGATGTTATTCGTATAATTAAAAAAATTTGTTCGCCAATATTTATATTTTATTATTCTATACTTGCCTATTAGTTGACTTTTCTTGTAGACTTCAGAATTCTTGAACAAATAATTACCACCATAGTTTACTTTGATTGCTCATAATTAAGAAGAGAGGAGGTAAGTAAAAAACAGTAAAAACACTGTAAAATAGAGTGCCAGGATAGTATTTGTCTGTATTCAAGGTATAAAACTAATGTATAAAAAGACAAGTACAATACAACTAACACAGTTTTGAAATAAGTACCCTAGAATGAAAGTCAAAATATTAAAAACGAAAAATTGGGGATCCCTAAATAAGGAAGCCAGAAAAAAAAAAATAAACATTAAATTACAGCCCCAAGAAAAAAAATTAAGAACTAGATATTAAGATATCTTACCAACAACTTTAAGATAGTTTAATAATTAATATAATTAAAATCATGGACACTTTTCATTTCTGTTTATCTTCAAGTATAGAAACATATAACAAATGGTACTGCTACGACCCATGACAGATCTTGACTTCAGTACTTTGATAAAAAGGTATTTTTTCTTGAAAAACAACTAACCAATGTTATGTGTCTAGCATCCACTCAACAGCCAGATTTTTCCACAATCCAATGAGCCAGATACTTTTTGAGGCTGGCTGTGGCCCAGAGGATTTACTGGCCACAAGAGTCGATTAATGTTAGACACCACACACACTGAGCTACCCGGAACCGTTACACAAGCATGTCTCCAGCGCCCAGAATACCTTATATCGATCCTAACCTTGTTCTAATTTATTTTGGTGTTTTAGTCGCTACTTTTCAAATGGAAAGGTTATTCTCCTTCATTTACGGGGAAACTCTAAATCCCTGTTCACAGTAATATTAACTTCTGTTCACCTTCTGATATTAAGATGAGAAGAAAATAATGAAGTGGAAATAAGAAAATATTAAAATATAAGACACTAAATCAATCTTGTATCATTCAAAGCTCCCAATTAATTACAAAAGACTCATTTACTTGACTGTGATTAGACCTATATGGACGTACGGAGTTGAGCTTTGGGGCTCTACTAAACCATCCAATTCTTCCCGTATCCAATCCTTACAATCCAAAATCCTTCGAAAAATCCTCAATGCTCCTTACTTTGTCACCAATAAACTTATCCATAAAGATCTTAATGTTCCATATGTTGCTGATTTAGCCCAAACCAGATACCAATCCTTTCATAGTAAGCTCCATAACCACACTCAAATCCCCTAGTTTCTCAACTTGCTTCCCACTCAATTCCCGATAATCCTCCGAGGCGTCTGAAAAGAAGATGGCCCAGAGATCTTCTTGTGTAGATTTTGTTTTTCATTTTTTTTTTTACTTAAGTGCTACTGATGAGTAGTTCTTCTCAAGTTTAGGCATGTTATTGTAAACTTTTTTTTTAACACATTTACTTGATGTATACTTGTACAGTTGTAAATTTCAATAAATTGATTAAAAAAAAAAAAAAAAAAAATCTTGTATCAATATTATATTGAATCAGAATTAATATAATGCTAAATCACCAGTAATGTTAACTCCTGATAAACTTTCTGATGTCAGGGAAGTGTAAATAACAAATTATAAATATATAGACCACAAAATCCTTGTTTAAAGTTATTATGTTAATTTCTGCTATATTTTCTCAAGGGAAGCATAAATAAGAAAATATGAAACCTGTGATATACTTCCTCACATTAATTTTTAGATTGATGTGTTTTATTGAATTAATAATACAATCTCACTTAAGGGCAAAAAGTAATTGGGACGAAAAAGAATCCATTCACAAAATATGTATACTAAAATTTTCTCACCTAAATTGATACAACAAATATAAATACATAAAACACCATGTAGAAATTAATCTTCTTAACTTTTTTTAAACTTTTACACCTTAGAGAAGAGAAAATAAGAAAACATAATTTATAAAACACTAAATCCTTTATGAAACTCATGTTGTTACATTATGTTTAAGAAGACTAAATATCAATATGACAATAAACCAAGCAATTCAAGTCAAAACTGTAGAAGTGATTGTTTACATATAACATGGTGTCTACCAATGTCAGCTATCAAAATTCCCGACTTTTTCAAGAATTTTTCTAGAAATTCCTGACTTTTTCTAAAAAATTTTTATAATAATCTAAACAATAAATCTATGCATACTTTGCTACTTAACATATCACAGTTAAACAATATTAAAAAAAAAAAGAATTTTTTTAATATTTCAGATTACTCTAGATAAATTTCAAGAAACACATCAATGTTGAGTAATGCCATTCGGTTTGAAAATAGTTACGAGGTTACACGAGGTTGTCGGATAAAATAACTCCAAAAATATATGTCCGATCAGTATATTCTTCTTTTTTTTTTTCCATCAGAAAGCTGGTTAAATTTACTATGAGGCTTCATACATGAAATTTTGATCAAGCCCCATTATATACTCACGCCATCACGCTGAGAACCCTTTTACAGGACACCGTTTTACAGATCTGCCAGGATCTGACGATTTTTCGAGGCCGAGGAAGGACATCCTTGGCCACGCCATCACGCTTTTTCGTCCTTAAGGATTGCTGTTTTAACGGTTTTTAAGGGAGGAAGGACATCCTTGGCCACTCTCTCTATCCACAATTAGAATTAGCTTTTTCGTCCTTAAGGATTGCTGTTTTAACGGTTTTTAAGGACACTGTATTACAGATCTGCCAGGATCTGACGATTTTTTGAGGCCGAGGAAGGACATCTTTGGCCACTCTCTCTATCCACAATTAGAATTAGCTTTTTCGTCCTTAAGGATTGCTGTTTTAACGGTTTTTAAGGACACTGTTTTACAGATCTGCCCCTCACTGCCCCTCCCCACCCCCCAAACTTCCCTTCCCCATGGACATGACACTTCCTGAGTTATCTATCCGCCTCCGTATCTCTAGTTCCGGATTAGACCGGGTAAAAAATTGCCCTTCGTTTTCAATTTATTATCCTAGGTTATTGTACTGTAGGTCTCAATGGACCGAAAAAATAAATTGGATCTTAAATCTGACAATATAAGACAATACAATTATAAAATTAAATTAATCGATGAAAATGTTTCAGACTTTTAATACTTTTTTTTTTTTTTTTTCTATTTTACTTGATAGGAAGGTTTAAGACGAATAAAGGTCATTTTTTTTTGTATATTTCTCGCTCCGATTTCGACACCACTATTGATGGTTTGCGATATAATCTCCGAAACAACGAGGATTTACTCAAAAAAAAGATGAGCGTCTCTAGAATAGGCGTGCGGGGATGACTCTTGTGAAATGGGTATTTCATCCGGGATTTACTGAAAAAAAAGATTCTCAGCGTGCTGGAGTGGGTATTTCATGGGATTTAAAACACATTTCATATAAGAGGTCTCATTGCAAATTTGGCCAGCTTTCAGATGAAAAAAAGAAATTTGCATCAGACAAATAATTATAGATTTATAGCCAAAAGAGTACCGACAAACGTGTTTTCGCGATGTGTTACTCTTACCGGAACTTAACCAATCTTTAAGCGTTGGTAGTGTCCAAACCGCTGAACCGATTTTAATGAAATATTATTAAAAAGTAAGTTTAATATGACGTTTTACAGTTTTCAACTAAATATTGTACTATATTGTAAATATTGTATCATTGTACTGAAACAAAAGATTCTCAGCGTGCTGGAGTGGGTATTTCATGGGATTTAAAACACATTTCATATAAGAGGTCTCATTGCAAATTTTGCCAGCTTTCAGATGAAAAAAAGAAATTTGCATCAGACAAATAATTATAGATTTATAGCCAAAAGAGTACCGACAAACGTGTTTTCGTGATGTGTTACTTACCGCAACTTAGCCAATCTTTAAGCGTTGGTAGTGGCAAAACCGCTGAACCGATTTTAATGTAATATTATTAAAAAGTAAGTTTAATATGACGTTTTACAGTTTTCAACTAAATATTGTATTTTTCCCTTCCCCACTACTGACTGCGCAGAAAAAAAAATGAATAGAATCAAATTTGATTTGTTTTAATGTGTTGATGACAAACTTTGAATGATTATTTTTCTTTATTATATAATTAACTTTTAAATTATAATTACCTAGTACATGTAAATTGATTTGTAAACATTTAAATAAAAGTTATAACTGTAAAAAATGTTGAACTATACCAGGTATGCAAGTTTAAAATGTCGTTTTAATTCCAATAGAATGCGCTCTTAGCCTATTGAAGGATTTGCTTATCTCTAAACGCTATTTTGTTTGTTAGTCATTTGTTTACAAAAGTCAGTTGTTTTTAAGTCGTTTACGTGGACGTATCATACCTTTCTTTGGTGTTAAAAATGTCTAATTTTAAGCCAAATAAAGAGCATTTGCGGCATGTCATGATTTTCTTATTTAATCAAAAGAAAAAGGCATCTGAATGTCATCGAATTCTTGTTGAGACTTATGGCGATGTTGCTCCAACCGTCAGGACATGTGAACGTTGGTTTCAAAGTTTCAAACGTGGTGATTTTGATGTTACAGATCAAAAACGAGAAAATCGACCAAAAAAGTTTGAGGACTTCGAATTGCAATCTTTATTAGACGAAGACAATACCCAAACCCAACAAATGATGGCAGAACAGTTGAATGTCACTAGGCAAGCCATTTCCGATCGCCTGAGAGCTATGGGAAAGATTCAAAAGGTTGGAAAATGGGTTCCACATGAATTGGACGAACGACAGATGGAAAAAAAACGAAAAACTGTGTGCGAAATGCTGCTTTTACGCCACGAAAGAAAGGGTTTTTTGCATCGAGTTGTAACTGGCGATGAAAAATGGATTTATTTTCAGAATCCCAAACGAAAAAAAATCATGGGTAACGCCAGGACAACCATCCACATCAAGTGCAAGACCGGATCGTTTTGGGAAGAAGACAATGCTGTGTGTGTGGTGGGATCAGAAGGGAGTAGTCTACTACGAGCTTCTCAACCCCGGCGAAACAGTCAATACCGAGCGCTACCGACAACAAATGATCAATTTGAGTCACGCATTGATCGAAAAACGCCCAGAATGGGCTCACAGGCACGCCAAAGTCATTCTTCAGCATGATAACGCTCCTGCACATTCAGCCAGATTGACTAAGGAAACGATTTCTTCGCTTGGTTGGGAACTCCTACCCCACCCGCCGTATTCACCTGACCTGGCGCCTTCTGATTATCACCTCTTCTCATCGATGGGACACTCATTGGCGGAGCAACACTTCAACAATTTCGAAAACGTACGAAAATGGCTCGATGAATGAATTTCAAATAAAGATGAAGCATTCTTTTGGAATGGTATCCATATATTGCCCGAGAGATGGGCAAAATGTGTAGAAAGCGAGGGTCAGTACTTTGAATAAAATATATTATACTTTTTTTTAAATTACTGTGTATTTATTTTAAGAAATAAACGACATTTTAAACTTGCATACCTGGTAGATCCAGTTAAAAAAAAAGTAGCAAAGTTAAACATAAAATTTAATTTAATTTAATGCTCTATCAACTTGTTTCTGACTATTCTCATGAGTGCAGAAGAAGCAAACCTAGTGTCGGCCACGACCGTTTAGCGAAAAGTGAGGTGAAAATGATTTTCTTTTTCTTTTTCATCAATCAATTATTTCAAATAACAAAAATAAATTAATTTTGATTGATAAATAAACCATAAAAAGACAGAACAGTATTTTCCCCCAGAACCCACTTTTGAGTTTTTTTGTTATCTGCCGTGTTGGAGAGAACCGCTGGGCCCACAGGTATCGTTCTGGTCTCAAATGATGTATTTCAGGAGATATTTCATAAAATAGGTGACCATATCGAAAAAAAAAATGGCATCTTTTCGATGATAATATCCCTGTATCTTGGGAACCAATGGCTATATAGAGCTCACCCTGATCTCAAATTGTAGCAAATTTAGTTTACTTTAAAAGTATGTGGAGTGACTATACCAATCAGACGCTTCCTTAACTCACATATTGAGCAAAAACTGGAAAAATTCTGATAATTTTAGCACTAACGGCGACTTTTTCCCGACTTTCGCAAATTTTCTGTAAATTCCCGACTTATTCCCCACCACACAAAATTCCCGACATATTCCCGAAATTCCCGACTAGTAGACACCCTGATATAAGGTTAAAGGAATGAACTATCAATAAATGTAAACTCAAAGTAAAGCGTAAGGATCGTACTAGTCCGTGTAGTGTGGGTCAGGTAGGTTTTGTAGAGACATGCTTGCTCAACAGTACTAGCTTCTTCTAAACTTCTTAACCTAAATTATAATTAATAATTACAAATAAAAAAGTACCTGATAATGCAACACAGAATATTATGGCTGTAACTCCTTCAAAACAATGAATCCATTTTTTTCTTTCAGATCGCTGCCCACCAACATCAAACATTCTGAAATCAAAGAAAGTACATTCATAAATTGAACACATATAATTCTGCCAACACTTATTTTATTAACTTAATTTTATTTAAAAATTCTTATTTAAGAGGGAAAACATTCCTACGGTCTGGATTTCATTTATTACTTAAGGTATTGCTAATGTTTTACTAAAGACTGGAAACCCTAATATTACTATGAATCATTTTTCGATGGTGTATTAGGAATCGAAAACCATTATGATCATGAATTGAAACAACAAATAATCATTATTCTGGGATAAAAAAAAAAATGTAAGAAAAACAATGTAACATTGTCCAGCTGCATTGATTTTGTTAGTTCTCCAGTTTCAGCAATTTAAAAATGCACTTCCTACTTTCTAGTTTTCCAACAGCAAATTTGATACTAGTTTTCTAAAGTACAAATTTCATAAATTTTATTTATATCTTCAACCAATTGATGTTTGATTTCCCAAAGTAATCCTTTAGTATTGATGAGGATTGTTTTAAGTTATGCACCATGCAGTGTTGATCTAGTACATGTATCATTTCCTTCTTATATAAAATGAAAAAATATTGTTTTTTGGAGCAGAAACTATGTATAATAATACAAAACTACTGCAGCATCAATTGGTTCTTAGGAATCGACTTTGGGACATCAATTCCTTCCCCTAAATCGGTAGAATCGAAAATCGACATATGGCACCAACACATCCATAATAATAACCAATAGGGATTTCCTAATTTTTTTTTTTATACTAACTAAACTAAAATTTTCATAACAATATCATAAAACTTTGAACATTACAGCTGATTAATGGTAATAATATTTTTTAAAGATGAAAAGGTAAGAGCTTCAACATAATCGAAACATGAATGAACAATGTACGAACTAATCATACTAGAAGATTAAAAAGAGTCAAGGAGAAAATAGTTGGGAAGGGACCCGCCCCTAAATCAACACAGAAAGTGAAAAAAATTTATGGAGTGCTGATGTTTCATACCGCTTTTCAGGCATTCTTCAAAACTATAATAAAAAATTAAAAATAAAAAAATGAAAAAAAAAAATATAAAACTAAGTGGATAAGGTATTTCAAATAATAAGTATGAAGTATGTAACCTGTACTTCATCATATTAACTTACTGAATCACTCTTAACATAATTTGAACCACTGGCATATTTCATTTTTGCTGGATAGTAAAAATAAAAGCTGTTTTTAATTATTTTGTTGCATTGATTGTGTTTTCACCTATTGATGTTTGACATATGGGTTTAATTTAGCCTTTATTTTCCTCTAGAACTCCAAACTTCCAATAAGTAAGAGGTCATGCTCTACTTATACACCCATTCGGATAAGTTCTTGTGGAAGGGATAGAGTTTAATCAGTTATATCCAGGAAAAATTTATTAATATACTTTTTTTTCCTTACCTAATAAAAATAAGTGCATTTAAGATCAATAAATAGTACCAGGCCTGAAAGGCAAAGAATCACTCAACAGTATATCATGGCATGAAAATATGCACAATAAAGGTAGAGAAATAAAATAATAAATTGAGATCTCTCAGCAATTGATTTTTAGCCTTATCAGAATATTTCTGGATACACCAGCCGTGTAATAAGTTAATGTGTAATTCTTTCACATTTATATGAAAATGTTGGTAAGTTCACTTCAGTAACTTATAGGGGACCAAAAAACTAAGACAAAAAGTCCTTTAGAGATTTGCTCATTTTTGCTTAGTTTTAGAGAAAATCACAAAAAAAGAAAAAAAACAAGTTTTCATTTTTATACTTACTTATTTACATTTATATTTATGTTATGTCACTTTTAATGTAAATTTTGCTCAAAATGTTGTCCTCTTGCACCAATGCAAGCATTACATCTAGCACTCACTTGATAAATTGCAGCTAAACATTGTTCTGATGATATTTGGTGCACTGCATCTATGATTCGGTCTCTTAATTGCTCTCTTGAGTTGATTGACAACGAATAAACTTTCTGCTTCAAGGTTCCCCATACGAAGAAATCCATGGGTGTCATATCAGGTGATCTGGGTGGCCAAGGTACTACTCCTCCACGTCCAATCCATCGTTGAGGATAATTTATATCCAGCCAAGCTCGAGCAACTCTGCTATAATGAGCTGGACATCCATCGAGTTGGAACCAAATTTCTATCCGCTGCTGTTAGGGAATGTCATCTAAATAATTAAAAAGTCGTTCTCCAAAAAATGTGTAAATGTGATACCATTCAATCTTCCAGGTAAAAAAATATGGTCCCCCCAGTAATCCGTTCCAAATTCCAAGCCAAACGTTAATAGCAAATTCATGCTGAAACCTATTCTCTCTAATAGCTCTGGGATTTTTAAGAGCCCATACATGATAATTTCTTTGATTAACAATTCCTCCTCTTGTAAAGGTAGCTAGGTAGAGGTACCCAGTCTCTCGTAGTCTATTAAAAGTTAACAAAGAGACTCGTCAATTAGGCACTCTTCTATTTGGAAATACTCCCGCACCGAAGCATTACCGGTACAGAAACCATACACAAAAATCATATCAGCGTATTCAACATTAGAATATGTATGTGGCATTGTGGCTGATGCTATTCACACAAAAATATCTGAGTAACTGACTGAAGACTGATTTAGGAATTATAATCCTAGAAGGAAGCCAAAATGTAAACAAATAAAAGACTGTAAAGGATAACATTAAGTGTTTACATATCTCACTGCCTAGCCTGATGAACTTTGAAAGGTGATAATCGCTACCTGTAACATTCTTGTTTTGTTTCTTTTTTTGCGATTTTCTCTAAAATTGGTGTCAATCAACTCAAGAGAGCAATTAAGAGACCGAATCATAGATGCAGTGCACCAAATATCATCAGAACAAGTTTAGCTGCAATTTATCAAGTGAGTGCTAGATGTAACGCTTGCATTGGTGCAAGAGGACAGCATTTTGAGCAATATTTACATTAAAAAGAACATAACATAAATATAAATGTAAATAAATAAGTATAAAAATGAAAACTTGTTTTGTTTCTTTTTTTGCGATTTTCTCTAAAACTAAGCAAAAAGGAGCAAATCTCTAAAGGACTTTTTGTCTTAGTTTTTCAGTCCCCTATAAGTTCCTGAAGTTTTGCCATTTAAATTCGGGACACCCTGTATTCAAGGATAACTAAAAGTGCTAATGTTCTAGCATAAAAAAAAATTGATTGAATTTTTATGTAGAGAGAATTAATACATTTTAGGAGGAAAATCAGAGAGTATGTTTTTAGTAAATAACAGTGAAATTTCAACTCAAATCCAAGCACCCTGGGAATAATTATTACATGTAAAAAATATATATAAAAACTTTATTGAGTAAATAGTACAATAGTTAATTAACAACTTTTTAAAAAAATTAAGGTTGCAATAGGTTTTAATTAACATTAGATTTTAGGAAAAATTATTAAAACATTTTAGCCTGAAGTCCTCTTATACGACAGAAACAATTGTTAAAATAAATCATGTGTTTTAAACTTAGCTGGATATTAACAAAAGGTTTTAGAAAATTTTACACAACCATGAATCTGGCCCTAAAATTTGAAATTCATCTGGCGGGTTTTATAAATCTATAGCTAAGACGATAACTACTATATTTATTAACATTGCCAATGATGCTACACTAATATAAATAATAGATAACAGAAAAATAATTAATATCTATTGAATTCAGATTTTTTTGCATTAATTATTTTAAAATATTATTAAAAATAGAAATCACAAATCTAAATTGAACCTTCTTTCTGCCTTACCTTCTACCTCCTTAACAATGAAATGCTAAAAAGAAAAAAAGTTGCATATATGAAAGATGAAATTCATTTAAGAAAGGTAAATCAAATTTCATTAATATCAAATTAATAAACTAATACATATACACTTTATCAATAACTTATTTGGGAAATTTGTCAATTAAATTGAATAGAATAAATAAAAGAAAAAACATATAAAAAAGTGCAATTTTTAATTTATATTAACTAAGCATTTCCCAAAACCAAATAAGGGATATCTTCAGTACAAGAGAATTGACAGGAAGCTACTTTCAACTTCAAACATTTCCATAAATAAAACCCTTTTAAAATGAATTCTTTATAAATAGAAAACTATCTAATTAATTAACCCTTCTAATCTCATTGTATATTAAATCGAAATATAATTCTTGTATGATTTTTTAAAATTATTTTTTTGTAAGTTGTCAATTGAACAAAAATGATTAAGGTTGGGCATAAATTAAGAAGAATGGAAACTTAGAAGTTAAATACTTTTCCTGAAGGTGCGCATAACACAGATAAAAAATAAACAACACCAACATAGATCAATCATCAAGTTTTTAGTAGAACATCTTGCTATATCTGATTTCTGAGAGGAGTATGGAATATAAATTAAAATATAATCTAGTGCAGTAACATAATATTTCATTAGAGAATTAAAAATGAAAGGTAACTATTCAAATAAGTTCAAAACTATCAATCTCAAACCAACAAACAGAGGAATGGTTTTTATGGTTAAATTTTTAATTAGCAATTAGTAATCAAAAGTTATCATCAACTAAAATATTTCAAAGGTAACAGTAATAAATAATAAAGTAAAAGTATACAGATATATTTTATTTGGAGTTAGAATATGCAACAATATAAAAAAAAAAATGCTATGAACAAATTTTCTTTGACTTATTTTTTTTTGGTTGGCTTCTATAGAGCTGCCTCGACCATCTTTTCCCTATTTTCCCTAGTATCTAAGTGAAAATGGAAAGACAACAAAAATTCACACACTAATCTCATAAAACTACATACAAATCTACAACCAGAATTAGAGCAGTGAAACATAACTAATAATTCATTCAATGTACTAAATGTTTCAGTATTTACTAGATATTGTATAAAGAACCATTATAATAACAGTATAACTAAAATAATTAAGGCTAAAACAATACTTACTTAAAATGAAGACCTTTAAATGTGAAATGTGTTTCAATTATTCCAGTAGTTTTCACTCTAGTTCTAAGAACATCTTGTTGGGTAGGTACATAATTGGGTTGCGAAATGCGGTCTAATGAATTTAAATAATAAGCAGCAGAATCATTCAGCTGATATTCACGAGATCTTGAAAAACAAAGCTCCACCCCTGGATCTTGCCAAAGTCTTTTCATTAACTGTACAAGTTCTGGGGTCAATTCTCCTTCTTCAGCAGCACTGGCAAGGGTGAAAAATTGTCTAGCGTAATCCTAGAAAGAGAATCCTCAATGAATTATAAGTGTTTACAAAATCCCTATATTATAAGTTATAGTTTATCAGATACAATTAATTTACTATACACAGCATCATTTTAATGGCTTTCTAATGGTATAGCTAAAAATTCTGATTTCCGCAGTCAACTCAAGAATCATTTTTTTTGTTTAATTTTAAGATGGGTATACTTTAATTCCCATTGAGCAATAAGAAAGTTAAATCCTTTCATTATACAATCAGTAAAAATTTAAGTTATATTTATCAGAAACAAACCACTTTAAAAAAAAAAAATAATAATAATATAATTATAATATCAGTCAAAAGGGAAACAAAGTATTTGTCTAGATAATACTCATAAAAACAGAAAAAAAATTCTAGCTACTTAAGAAGTTAAGAGCTTTTAAACATAATACTTCATTTAATATCCATACCACCATACTAGAACTCTAAAATTGAAAGACATTTAAAATCTACATAAATGTACTGAGTAATTTAATAATAAATTGCTAATACAAAAACATTTTTAAGTGTATACATAAAATCTTACCGCTTTTGTACAATCAGCAAAGTCTATTCGCAACTGTCCCATGGCACGAATAATTGCCATTAGACTTTGAATAGTGTTGCTGTAAACAACAGGTCTGTACTGCTCACATTCTTCTTTAGAATAACCAGTTTCATGTATTATTTTCATTTGCTTCACAATTGTACTCTTTCCTGATTCGCCAGCTCCTGAATAAAAAAAAAATAAAAAAATTAATAATTATTTTTCCTGGAAGGTTAATAGTCCTATAAATGGAAAAGAAATCAATACATAAAAAGAAAAACAATTAATTCGAATATTCCTAAACCTCAAATTAACACTTAAGTAAAGAACAAAAACTTCTTAATAAATAAATAATAATCCATTATAACATGTGGCATTTATGACTTTCAAAACAAATGTTAAGATATTTCTTAAGGGAATGAATTAAAGATAACTAAAAATTAACAAAACCCAGATAACCAAACATCAAACACAATATGTCATCCTGATACAAATTAGTCATCATAAGATCACTATCATGTAATTCAATGCATATCTAATACTTATGATAGAATTACTGTTAACACAAAAGAAAATGACAGTTGTGAAGTTTTTAATTCAAGTTACATATTCAACACAATCTAAATCAAAATAAAATTTTTAACACAATTCAACCATTTCATGGTCAAAGGGTTCGTGCTGAATAAAAAATATTTTGATAACCTGGAGAAAAAACATTTGTTGTTATTAGACATACATCTAGTCTATATCAGATTGACAGTTTTTATTTATAGAAAAAGGAAAGATATACCTATTTTACACATAATATGAATAAAACGAAATAAGAAAACAAGACACCAACACTAAGTGATAAGTCCTATTTAAGAAAGAAGCTGTTTTAATTAAGCATTTGTTTAAACAAAACTAAATGGAACATAACAATATCTTTAAAACACTTAGAAATGATATTGATAAACTTTTAAAATGTAAAGCACTATGCTAATGTTTTAATGTATACAATATTATTTAAAACATTAAAATTGTTTACATTAAAATAAATAAAAAACAAACAACAAAAACAAGATACATTTCACTAACAGTATGTCTCTAAACTCATATTGAGAGATATAATGCATTTAACATACTTGGGGTGTCCACTACAGTAACTGAAGTATATAAACAAACAGTCAAATAACAGGTTTGATAATAATAAACTTGTTATCAGTACTTAAATGTTAAAACTAACGTAATATTCAATTTAAATATGATGAATATTTAGTTGTCAAGTATCATATGATAACAAATAATGATCATCTAAGGTATGTATCACAATAATAAGGAAATTATTAAAAAAATCACAAATTTGAAAACATCAGATCAGCTAAATCAGCCAGAAACTGAAAATCGGAGAACACTTTCAAAAAACTAAACAAAGCCGGTATACAATAACACTGAACTTCGTAGGTAATGAAATTAATACATGTCAAATATATTCACCGAGTAAAAGAAGCTTGACTTCTCTAGCTGCTCGTTCCCCATCAGCTCTCAAATCTTTATCTATCTTTTTTGATCGTTCAACAGCTTCTTTTTCTCCTGATGAACTAATGGCACAGCCCATGTTGATAACAATGGACCATATCCTAATTCATAAAACTCTCATCTAAAGACCAGAAGCGTCACTGCAAACACCTATCGAAACCGTTGCTTCAGTGTAGCCATATTAAATTACATCAATTAAACTTCAACCCGTCTTAGAAAAACATCAAACCCAATAATTATATTTGTGAAAAAGTCAATCACTAAAAAAAAAATTAAAGTTTCTCAACTTTTTAAAAAAAAAATGTACTCCACATCAAAATAATGTTTTGATACTCAATAATGATTGTACAAATATGTTACATTAAAAGTTCGACTTTAATATTTCAACATTTTATTCTCAGTCCTGAATTTAGTACCGCTACACTCTTATAAAAGTTAAAATTGAGCAAAACAATATTTGTGAAAAAGTAAGTATTCTATTCTGATTATGATGAACCGTGTCAATGTCAATCTTGGTTCACAATTTGAGTTTTAGGGTTGAAATTTTACAGCACATTTTTTAATACATATTTATACGACGTTACATGCCTTATTATGCACAACGTTTTTATTAAGTAATGTAATATTGATCATTATACAGAATAAATTATTCCATCTAATAAGAGCCACATTAACCCTCTATCACTAAAACTAATTCATAGAATACAGACAGCTTCGATCACAAATTCTCCATAAATAATGCTATTTAATTGTAGTTGAAAAAATGTTAATTTGTTGTTGTTTCTTAGGGCTTAACGTCCTTATGTACTCCAACTAGAGCAGGAAGGGCGTGTTATCCCAGGTTACCAACCTATTCTAGCCAGGGTGGGAAGGTCATGATTCATTTCGTGGGTCCGTTACAAAATAAATTTTAACTCGCCTAAGTGGGATTCGAACCCACGACCTTCTGATTAGGAGCGCGCTAAGACCCTTGCCCCAACTCACTCGGTCATCGAGTCCCCTAAATGGCAATTTAATCCGATATTTTTTTCTTCTTCTTCTTTAACTTCCTTTTATGTGCCATTTCTAGCGTCGAGGAGCCTCAATATACTGTAGCCATTCACTTCGGTTCCTACTTAGGTTCTTCATCTGCTGGAGCGTTTTCCCTCCAATCCTCTGGATGTTCTCCTGGTAGGAAATTCAGGGCCGTCCTCGCGGTCTTTTCCCAGTAGGTCGAGCTTTCAGGACTTCCTTTGGCTCTCTTTCATCCTCCATACGACACACATGGCTAAACCACTTGAGCTGTCGGGATTCGATTGTATTCCTTAGTTCTGTCACATCGTTGTGACAGAACTAAATTGAAAATTGTTCTCTTATTTGTTCGTTC
This sequence comes from Euschistus heros, assembly GCA_003667255.2. Lineage (NCBI taxonomy): Eukaryota > Metazoa > Arthropoda > Insecta > Hemiptera > Pentatomidae > Euschistus > Euschistus heros. The sequence goes on from RCWM02000129.1 coordinate 626,092, forward strand.
CTGATGCAATCCCTTCTTGTCTTACCTACTGCTCTCCTCAGAAACCTCATCTCTGCTGCAGTAATGCGGCTGGCTTGCTTATTAAGCATTACCCAGCTATCGCTTCCATATGTAAGGGTCGGGAGATAGACTGATTTATACATATGCCTTTTTGTTTCTACACCTACTTCTCGGTGACCAACTATGCTATTGGAAACCTGGTAATAGACTTGGTTAGCTTTGGTTATCCTATGAGATATCTCTGGGTCAATCTTACCAGAGGAGCTTATTACAGCCCCTAAGTAGGTAAACTCTGGCACAACTTATAATGTCTTCCCATTGCAAATTAGGTGGACTTCTTCTGGCTCCTCTCGGGATAGAACTATGATCTTGCTCTTAGAGGTGCTTATGGCCATTCCTTTACGGAGTAACTAATCCTGCCATTCTAGTAGGGCTTCCTGCATTTTTTCTTGGGAATATGCAATTAGGACGATGTCGTCCGCGTACAAAAGACTTTGTACAATGATGGTTCTTAAATTCCATTTTCCGATGGCGGCCCATGCTGTTCGGCGTTTACATATTTTGTGGATCTCGTCCATAAAAATGATGAACAGGAGCGGGCTTAAGCTATCTCCCTTCCTCACACCTCTTTCTATTTACAATGCCTCAGATTCTTTTCCATTGATCCGCACAACTCCCTTCGCCTCATGGTACGCTGACTTAATGGCTGAGATTAGATCGCCTGGAGTATCTTTGGCCGCTAATGCTTTCCATATTTCGTTTCTGGGCACAGAGTCAAATACTGCTTTCAATTCCAAAAACGCCAAGAACATGTCTTTATCTCTATCCCATGCCTTTTCAGTAATGCTTTTTAGAACAAAAATGTGGTCCTGTGTTTGCTTTCCAGGACGGAATCCTCCTATTTTATTTTCGACCATTGCCCTTAGACGTTTTTCCAGTATGCTGGTATACAGTTTGTAGACAACCAAGAGTAAGCTTATTGGACTATAATTTTCACATTCGGTGGAGCTGCCTTTTTTGTGTATAGGGATGATTATGCTATACTCCCACTATCTTGGGATTTTTTTCCTGTCCCAAATTTGTTGAAAAAGTTGTTGGAGTATTTTGACTAGCTCTTAACCCCCATATTTTATCAGCTCCGGAGCAATGCCGTCCCTTCCAGCTGCTTTCCCTACTTTTATTTTTTCAATGGCGTCTACCACCTCCTCTTCATCAATGTACTCTTGACTTTCTTGATTATTATTATCAAGAGGCAGCTGTTCTACCGTATTGTTGGGGTCCCTGGAAAACTGTCCTTCATAGAATTGCTTCCATCTTTCTAGCATGTGGGCTTCTTTTGTGATGATTATACCCCTTGCATCCTTAATATTCCTCACTGGCTCACTCCAACTTCTTGACACTATCTCGGTGGTCTTCGTCCAGGCTGCTTTCAAACTTCTCCCATGATTCCTTCTTTGCTTGACGAACTTTGGCTTTGCATTCATTTCCAGCTGAGTGATAGAGACTTAACCTCTCAGGTGTTCTGTCTTGCAAATAAGCTTTCCACGCTTTTTTCTTTTGTTGTACTATGCACCTGATTTCTTCACTCAACCATTCTGAACGCTTTCTGTTGCTTGAAACTTTCCTTAACTCACACACGTCCCTTGCAACTTCCAAGATGCATGTTTTTAGTGCATTCCACAGCTGTTCTGTGTCTCCTTCGAGTTCCAAGGTTCTCAATATCTCTTCTAACTTTTCTGTATACTGAGTCCTTTTTTCCATGCTTTCTAATGCTCTGACATTTATAGATAAATAATTCTTCTTCTTCTGTTTCTTTTGCAATTCTGGGAGAATTTTGGTGTCGGCAATTAAAAGTAGATGATCACTACTGATTTCAGCACCTCTGATAACTTTGATGTCGGTTAGGTATTGTCAGACGCCCCTGTCATAAACAAAATAGTCAATTATACTGTTTCTATCTTGGCTCGAGAACGTAATCTTGTGTATTCTCTTGTGGGGGTAAAAGGAATTGCCCACCAAGTCATTTTCAACACGAAATTCCATAAGTCTTTGTTCGTTACCATTTCTTGTTCTCTCTCCTCCATGTAGCCCCAGGACTCCATACCTAACTCTAGGATCACAACCAGTTCTCGTATTAAAGTCTCCACTTAGTATTGCGTATCTTCCTTTGTTCATGATTCTGTTAACTACTCTATGCAAGTCTGAATAGAATACTTCCTTATCTACAACAGCAGTATCGTCAGTTGGGGCATATACTTACACCAAAGTAACTTTTTCGAATAATAAGTCCGCAGCTATTATTCTCGACGAATCAGGTTCCCAGTCTTCCAGTTTGTTGAACATTTCTGGGGTCATAGCTATTCCGACTCCTTCCTTGGCGAAATTGCTTTTGGGGACGCCAGCGTATATCAGGGTATAATCACTTTCCAGTTTGATTTTCCCGCTTCCTTTCTTCTTCACCTCGCTAATTCCGAGGATATCTACTTTAAACGTCTTCATTTCGTTCACAAGCTCGACCTCTTTTCTATTCAGGGTTTTAATGTTCCAAGTTCCGATTCGTATGTCCTTATGAGTGCCAAGTCGTTTTCGAAGTGTCCGTCCGGATCCGAGGCTGTTTTGTTTTCTTTGAATCATTTTTACTCAAGTCGGGTGATTGGCCCAGAGCTAGAGGTCCGGTAACCTCGGGACAACTGGCCTCCCGAATACCCTCCAGCACTGGGTACCTGTTGGTCCACGGGTCTTTATTCTGTATATTCAGACCACCCCTCCTAAGAGGGATCCCCAATCCGGCACCCAGGGGACGCGCTCCCTAGCAGACAGGCTCTGCCGAAAGCCGATATTTTCAATAGTCAAATATTTGACCTTCGTAATCTTTTAACGGAATGCTTGATGATGTGTGAATTAGAAAAACCTCTACAAGTTGATTATTAATTTCACTTAAGATTTGTATTTTGAAATCTTTTCCAAATAATTCGATTTTAATTGGAATTATCTAGGAAATAATACTCCCAAAAATTGAAACAAAAAAAAAAAAAAAAAAAAAAAAAAAATGCTTAGTGTTTAACTAACAAAAAAAAAATTCGAAGTCGCAGTCACAATTAAATACATAATTTCATATGAGTGAACGAAATATTAATCTTGATGTGATAGAAGAGTAATTGTTATCTGAAAAAAGGTAAGAAGGAAGTTTTAGACGTAAAAAGTAGTAAGAAATTCCAAAAGTAGTTATAACAAATAAGAAATGACAGATTATGAGTGAGTATAAATGACAGATTTGGTCTGGTGTTTGAATGTATACATCAGTAGGAAAATAAAAAATAAGGGAGATTTTCTTTGAAATTGAGTATTGGGTTGTCCGGTAGGCTTGTTTTATTTAAATTACCTCTATGTGTAATAAATTGTTCAAATTTATAGGTTATTTTTTGTATAGCTATCAGTATTTATTATTCCTCTCCCAAACAAAAATGTTTTTACCACTTTAGCATGTCACAAATAGAAAACAATTCAGTCTTTACTCAAATGTTTATACGTTTCGTTTTAAGATCTCAAACTCGGTTGGAACAAGGCCAAAAGAGCCACAAACATTAATAACGTTCAAGGCGATGATAGCGTGAGAGTGTGCACTGTAGAGATGGGCATAATCGAATGACGATTATCACATCATTCGATTATTGTAATCATCGATTAATCGATTGTGGTCTGTGAGAGCGAGTGATCATTCGAACTGAAGACAGCGCTTTTTTCTCTCTTGTAGGTGATTTCCTGAACTAACGAATCGTCAGAATGATACTTTACAAATAACGGTTACAAAATTAGAACGGCTACCACAAATCATTCGATTATCAGTCCGAGTGATCATTCATATTTCGAACTGAGTTCGAATGATCTTTCGATTATAAGTTCGAGTGATCGCTCGTATTGACTTCGAATGATCTTTCGATTATGAGTTTGAATGATCACTCGGTCTGACTTCGATTATCATTCGATTACGAGTTTGAATTATCGCTCGTACTGACTTTGGATGATTATTCGATTATTACTCCGAGTGATCATTCATATTTCGGACTCAGTTCGAATGATGACCTTGAATTGATATATATTCGGCGTTCATTCCCTTAATATCTAAACCTTTTCTGCCGCCATCTTTCTTAGTTCATTCTGTGGTTCCTGCTTTATTTTTTATTGTTTCTTAGTGGCTTATTTTTCTACTAGGAGTTTTTAAGTTATTAATTGCTTTTTGTAACTGTATTGCTTTGTGTTACCTTATTTATTTTAGTATGTATTAAATTATTTTAGTGATTATGAATTAGTTTTGTGAATGAAGACCTTTCTGAAACATATAAAAAGATTTCTTCAAGAAATTTTAGTGTGTGTGTGACTTTTTAAAATCTAATTGGTGCAATTTATAAAAATGACAAAGACCTTTTACATCAAATAACATTTATTAGCAGGCCTAAAATATGTGTGACTGCTTTATGTAAATAGAAGTTACTAAATGAAGATGAATGTGCAATAATTGAGTATTTTTACTATTGGTGTGATATATCTAAGATGTAGGTTGTTGGTCGGGGTATGCAGTCCAGAACAAAGCAGTTAAAATTAAATTTTAATTTATAATGCCAACTTTTCGAATTGCATTGCAGGTCTTCATCAGGGGCTAGAATAATAAAAACTACAATATACTTTTTTGTTTGTTTTCATTTATTCTAGCCCTGATGAAGACTTTCAATGCAAGTTGAAACGTCGGCATTATAAATTAAAATTTAATTTTAACTACTTTGTTCTTGACTGCATACCCCAACCATCAATCTACTTCTTAGCATGTTTTTTGTATAATCTATAAAAGTGCTGATGTTTTATATTTTGTTTATGTTTTTAGAACTGCTAAATGTTGAACATATGAAACTGTTCTCTTAAAAAATATAAAATAAAATATAAAAAATTCCAATGGAAGTGTCCCAATTAATCAATTGTAATATGCTTTTAATATATAATGTAACTTTGGTAGAATATATTATCATCATTATGAATTTTATATTGTGTATCCTTATTTATAGTTAATTGTCTAGTATGTATACTTTGTTAAATAAAAAACTGAAAAATTAGTGTGTTTCTTTCTATAAAAAAAATCTTTCCCGTTTTTAATATTTGTTTAATGAATTTTATGTTTCATAATTTACAGATATTAAAAACTTAATTACTCTATAATCTGTTCTTAAATTGAGCCTTAAGTTATAAATTTTGGACAAAAATGAGGTAACAAATGGTTTATCTTCCTTAATTATTGTGCATAAAACTTCCCATGATTGGTGTCATTCATTAGCAAGGCAAAAGGAAATAATCCATTTTCCATTCTTACTATTTCTTTCATCGCTAACTTCTCAAGTGTTGGAAAAAACTAAATAATAAAAACTTGTAGGATTTCTAGTTTTTGTAATACCACAGATAATCCATGCAGAATCATAAAGAGATGACTCATATCAGATTGATAAAAATTAATCAAGGAATCATTGCAATTAGATTTCTATGATTAAAAGTAGTATGGTAAGGACAAAATTGGAAAGAGAAGATAGGAAGAATATTTTTTTTTTTTTTTTTAAATAAAAAGGCAGAATAATATTTATTTAAAAAAAGAAAAGTGTAATTTGATAATCATATCTCTCCCTATAACAAGGTTTTTTTTTTTTTTTTTTTTTTTTTTTTTTTTTTTCTCCTCCAAATAATCGATTATGAAATCATTCGATTATCTCAATCAATCGAAACAGAATCATTCGATTATGAAAATCATCGATTATGCCCATCCCTAAGTGCACTGTTCAACAATGATTTAAACCAGTATAGAGGTAGACTTCAGCCTTGAAGACAAGGAGGTTAGTGGTCGGACCTCTTCCTTGGACAACATCAGGATGTTTTGTTATCCGGGTGTTAATGTATGGGAAACTGATTACTATGGGAAAATGATCGCTAGAATATTGATCTTGTGAAACTTGCCAATCCAAATGGGTATATAAACTAGATGAACACCATGTCAGGTCAATGCAGGAAAATGAATGGTATGCTGGACTTAAATATGTTGGCTTTCCTGAATTTAGAACTATCGAGTTGGTGCCATCTATAATTAGCCTAATAGTATTTCCGCGTGTTGTACAGTAAGATGAACCCCAGGAGGTAATATGGCCGTTTACGTCGCTCATAACAATAAAGGGAGAACGGGTATTACTCAGAATATTAACCAACTCTACCTCATCAAAATTATCAGGGGGAAGATAAAAATTATAAATAAAAATAGGAATGTGAAGAAAGACCTTGACTACCACTGCTTGTAGGGAGGTATTTATCTGAATTAACTCAGAAACAACCCTTTTATGTACGGCAATCAAAACCCCGCCACATGCTCTACTTCTATAATCAATATAATTTCTGTAGATATTATAATCCTTTAGGGTAAAAGTTTTATTGAGGGGTAACTTAGTCTCTTGTAAGCATAAAACTACCGGTTGGTATTTATTTATAAGTTTTAATTCCTCATGTTTTCCCTTTATACCATTACAGTTCCATTGAATTATATTGGTTGGAGTTATCATGTTAAAAAATAAAATGTAAATAGGCTAGAATTTAGATAAACAATATCGTTGATTAGAGTAAATTTGTTAAATGAAATTAAAATGAAGAACATACTAATAAAATTAAAAACTACTTACTAATTACTTTCCATTCTTTCTATACTTTGTTCACGTTTTGGTGATTTTTCCTGGTCTTACTTCGAGTTCTTCTTCCCTCGACTTTTGTCCACCCGGTCTGTTGACCTTCAGGACTCACGTGAGGGTTGGTAGAATCTTCAGACGTCATCTGTACCGAGGATAAAATCCTCGGTTCAGAGGCGACTTCACAGTTGGTGGAACGGGCTTCCGAATTTTTTTCGGATATCCACCCGGGGTCGGGAATTTTGGTAAGTAGGGATTTTTGAAACGGATGGTAAGGAGAATAAAGAGAAATTAGGGTGAGGAGATGAGGGTGTGGTGGGAGGTGGGACGTGGGTAAGGGTATCAGTGATAGCATTACTGCTGGTGCTGCTGCTAGGCGTGGATGTCTTACAAGACGTAGCTGTTGCTACAGATTTTCTAAATGTAAATTGATTTTCAATAATTTGGTCAGTTTGTACACTAACAGATTTTTTAGTTTTAACAATATTAGCGAAAGATATTTGAGTTGTTATCGGGTACAACAGATCGTATTTTCTCTTTGCAGCGATATACCAGGTATGCAAGTTTAAAATGTCGTTTTAATTCCAATAGAATGCGCTCTTAGCCTATTGAAGGATTTGCTTATCTCTAAACGCTATTTTGTTTGTTAGTCATTTGTTTACAAAAGTCAGTTGTTTTTAAGTCGTTTACGTGGACGTATCATACCTTTCTTTGGTGTTAAAAATGTCTAATTTTAAGCCAAATAAAGAGCATTTGCGGCATGTCATGATTTTCTTATTTAATCAAAAGAAAAAGGCATCTGAATGTCATCGCATTCTTGTTGAGACTTATGGCGATGTTGCTCCAACCGTCAGGACATGTGAACGTTGGTTTCAAAGTTTCAAACGTGGTGATTTTGATGTTACTGATCAAAAACGAGAAAATCGACCAAAAAAGTTTGAGGACTTCGAATTGCAATCTTTATTAGACGAAGACAATACCCAAACCCAACAAATGATGGCAGAACAGTTGAATGTCACTAGGCAAGCCATTTCCGATCGCCTGAGAGCTATGGGAAAGATTCAAAAGGTTGGAAAATGGGTTCCACATGAATTGGACGAACGACAGATGGAAAAACGAAAAACTGTGTGCGAAATGCTGCTTTTACGCCAAGAAAGAAAGGGTTTTTTGCATCGAGTTGTAACTGGCGATGAAAAATGGATTTATTTTCAGAATCCCAAACGAAAAAAATCATGGGTAACGCCAGGACAACCATCCACATCGAGTGCAAGACCGGATCGTTTTGGGAAGAAGACAATGCTGTGTGTGTGGTGGGATCAGAAGGGAGTAGTCTACTACGAGCTTCTCAAACCCGGCGAAACAGTCAATACCGAGCGCTACCGACAACAAATGATCAATTTGAGTCACGCATTGATCGAAAAAACGCCCAGAATGGGCTCACAGGCACGCCAAAGTCATTCTTCAGCATGATAACGCTCCTGCACATTCAGCCAGATTGACTAAGGAAACGATTTCTTCGCTTGGTTGGGAACTCCTACCCAGCGAGGAGATATACAAATAGAGCTGCTATTGAGTAGGCCGGAGCTAGAGGCAGGTGGGACTAGTATTCCCCCACCACTTCGCTACCCAGAGTTAACCCAGTTCCCAACTTACCAACATTATTTTAGACTGTTGCTGATTCAGGTATAGGTAATAAAATTCCTTCAAACACAGTGTATCATTTTTTACTTAAACTTTGTAAATATAACCTGGAGACCGAAATAAGAATCCGAAGGCTGATGTTCTATGGACATATGAAAAGGATGAAAAAGGAAAGACTAAATAAAGAGATATTCGATAAAATTTGTAGCTATAAAAGCGTCGGTGTATACAAAGCAAATGCAAGAAGAATTAAAGAACCTTAAAATGTCAGAAACCGACTGTTTGGATAGAGAAGTGTTCCGAAAAACAATAAAAAATCTCACTACAATTAGCAGAGAGAAAAAGAGGGATACAATGTGGTTCAGGGAAAGAAGGGAGAGACATTCAAGAATAATGAAGCTAAGATGGGAGGAAAGAAAGTCGAGAATCCCAAAGAAGCCTGAACCGTGATATTCGCGTGGTCCTTGGGGCCTATACGTGAAAAAAAAAAAATGTATTGAATATTAAAGTTATAATTACTAATAAAAATTTAAATAAAAAAAATTATTGGAATCCAAACAGAATGTAAAATTTATAAAATTTAATGGCCTTTAAATAATATAAGTTTATTAAATTTGTTCCTTATATTATTAGCTTGTATTTTTTGATTAATGTCTCTGGCATGACTTTTAATTCTTATCGTTAAATATTTATAGGCTATTGCCTTAATTAAAAAATGAAAATGTCCTTCTTCTGCGAAATGATTGGCTTCATCAAAAAGACTGCAGTAGTGCAGCATGCCAACCACCCTTCACGAGTAATGTTCAATGTTGAACTTTCCTCCTTTCTTCACATATTGGCGAAAGAGAGTCTCCGCAGTAATACAAATCCGCCGTACACTGTGAGATGGCTGGATTAGACCACCTCTATTTTTGCAGCCAATTAAGCTGCCTTTGCTCCGCACTGGTTCATCATATAAGTTAGCTTTGCAGGCACAGCGCTGAAGGTTACCACTCAGCGACCTTACCACATAACGTAGGAGTTAAAACATTTTTGTAAAATTACAATGTTAAGGTAGATAGATTTTGAAACTATTGTAGTTAGAGCTTACATGTACTCTACAGTATCATGAATGACTAGTTCATAGCGTTGCTTGATATAGTCATAGTCATGGCTATCAAGTTCTGGGTGTACTAGTGGTTCTTCTACACTACTCTCTTCTAAAATAAATAAAAACTTAATTATTAACAATTTCAATCAACACGTTCAATCGGGTTAAATAACTTACCAGACCATTCCTCTGAGGTTGTACAGTTTATTACAGTTACTGGGTCTCTAGTGCTAAATGAAGATACTGGATTTATCCCCAATAAATTAATTTTATCCAGTGGGATGGCATTCCCACTGCTGGACGTCCCTTCGTGAAGCTGTTTATGAATGATAATTTTTTTCCAAGAAGAGGTGAACTGAGAAGCGCTTGGGTTGTTGTTGAAACTTCCTCTGCCTCGAATATATCCAAATAATCTTTCCAAGTGATCTTGGCTAACCTTAAATAGTGTTAAAAATGTCAAACATTTGGTATCCAGTAGCGTCTTTACTTTATATACTTCTTGTACTTTTGATGTCTATTAAAAACCCTAAAAATCCAGTCTTCCTATTTCCAGAGCATACTGGTCGTCCATCGCCTTCTTTCAGTCCCTCAATGTACTTTTCCACCTCTTCCTGTTTCTCCAGGATGATAATTCGATTTTTGGGGTGAATAGGCTGCTTTAGATATTTTTCCTTCAAATTCCTAGAGTTTAAAATATCAAATAAATCATTAAATATTCTTATAAACTTGATCGTTCCATCTGCATCTGAGAATTCAGCTATTTAATTTTTTCGGCAGTATTTGATGGAATCAGCAACTGAAGCGCTTAGTAATTGAGCAGCGTATTTCACCTTCATCTTATGGTTCCCATAGTTTATGTGGCTGCTGCTGGTCAATTTATTTCCCAGCTTTAAACCTTCCTTTAATTGTAAATAGTGCAGATTTTGAATATGTTCCCACTTAACGACTTTCCTCTCTCTATCAATTAGATATTTCTTGTCATGGAGAGTGTTCCTCACCAACTTTAGCACGTGGCATGGGTCTCAGAAGAAATTCAATTTATCTCCCTCCATGTCTATAGTGGTGGTTGCAGCTTCATTTACATTGAATTCAACTCCCAACTGCAGCTAGATTATTTGCGGCGCCATCACAGGTAAGGGATACCACAGTTACTCCTGCCTCTTTTAATAGTGAAAGACACTGTTTAGTTAAACTAGCAACTTGCTGTTAACAAAAAAATAGCCTAGCGGGGTTTTCCAGATAGTGTTAAGAAAACTAAATGAAAGACGAAAACCACGGTAGCTAGAGGTTAGCTATCGCATTGGCTACCTGTTCCCAAATCATCATACCGTACCAAGCTTTTCCCACTCCATTGGAAATTTCTTCTAATTGCCATTGAGTCTATCATTAGGGCTCCGAAAAGTTTGCCATGGGACTTTTCTTTTTCGCAAATAGCACCAAACACTTCTTTGCTAAACCCGGGCTGTCCGATTACAGTAGCGTACCATCGAGCAATGCTTCGAGGATGAGGAAGGGAAGTACTAAAAGTAGTTCTTACATAACTGTATGCCTTCGGCGACAAGAAGTTCAGAGTGATGGCAAAACTTCTGAACTTGCTGTCTTACAAAGTCCGTAATGTTGGAGATATTGCCTTTGCTGCTTCTCTCTTAACTAGGGCTGATGATGTTGGTGATACGTTGAAAAGTAACTAGCAGTGCTCTGATTGTAAATAATTTTTCTTTTCCAAGTCGGCCAAAACTTCATTTAATTTAAACACCTTCTTAGTTAATCGAGAGTGTTTCCTCCTAATATTCCTCAATTTCAACTGAGATACTAATGCTTAAAATAAATTCCCCGTGAAAAGTATTGCAACACCCATAATTCTCGAGATTTTTCCTGGCTTTTACCTTAATCCATACCTGGTTTATATTTATATAATTATTATTTATTAAACGAGAGACATTAAGGATTAGATACATCAATGTTTTTCCCTGTTAATAACAAACGATGGTATTTTAGATTATTTTTTTCAAATTTCCCACAGGCCATGATTATCATTCGGTTCGTTATTTACAATTATGCCAAGACTATTGGAAGCAGTCATTCAAGCCAGAGGGGGCAATATGTCTTTTTAAACATAAATTAAAAAATTAAAAGTTGAAATTGCAAAAAATGAAAATATTAAAAAAGTAAGTTTCCAAACTTTTTTGTTTATTGGAAGAAATATTGTAATTTAGTTTAATAATAATTGTTTATGTCTAGTTTAGAAATGTTTAATATAACTTTAGAACCTTTCTTTATTATGAAAAAAAAAAGAAATACGTTTTTGTAAAATTCAAATATTTCAAAGTATTGCGATACTTTTGACGTGGTGTTTAGTATAAAAAAATAATTGCATATAACACCATCGCGAACTAAATTTGACTAGGTACAATGAAAGAATTTTGCGTTAGGTATTTACCTATGAAAGCTAAGCTGCTTATCATTTATAGTCCCAGTCTTGTTGTTGTTCTTACATCCAATTGCAGCACAAAAAGGCATACTTAATGTGGAATGGATTTATAAACAAAATAAAAACTCAACGAGAATAGGTTTAAGTAAAAAGTATGAAATTAAAAGTAAACACTTGTAACTTCAAGGAAATTAAGCAGCACACACAGAACGTACGCTTCGGAAATTTAGGTGGCGTGGTGGAGGGGGAACGAATCCCACCCCCACTCCACTCGTGACTGCTCTATTGTATATCTCCTCGCTGCTCCTACCCCACCCGCCGTATTCACCTGACCTGGCGCCTTCTGATTATCACCTCTTCTCATCGATGGGACACTCATTGGCGGAGCAACACTTCAACAATTTCGAAAAGGTACGAAAATGGCTCGATGAATGGATTTCAAATAAAGATGAAGCATTCTTTTGGAATGGTATCCATATATTGCCCGAGAGATGGGCAAAATGTGTAGAAAGCGAGGGTCAGTACTTTGAATAAAATATATTATATTTTTTTTTAAATTACTGTGTATATATTTTAAGAAATAAACGACATTTTAAACTTGCATACCTGGTATGTTACTTTTTCTGCCTCTTGAATTCTTTTTATTTCCTTTTCTTTAATAAATTCTTTATTACAGTTTTTTTTGTATGACCAAATTTTAGACAGACGTAACACCATATTGGGTTTGAAATGAATTGTCTTACTGCAACAGAATGAAATCCTAGTTTAATTTCAGAGGGTGAGGAGGGATTATCGAAAGTTTATAAATAGTTGTGACTGTTTAGTTTTTCATTATTTCTAAAAGTAAACCTTTTAATATCGTTAACATTCTGGTGCTTCAGCTCCTCTTTTATTTCATCAATATCAACATAATTCAAATCCGGGCACCACACAATCACTTTACTTAAATTTAATCTTGCATGGGGTTCTACTTTTATAGGAAAATTATTACATAGGTTGTTACATTTTAAAAGTTTTTCCGATTGAGTGTCAGAAAATACTTCAACTAAAAGTGTTCCGTCTTTCAATTTTTAATTAACTTTGCCTCACCCATTATGGCTTTTAAACTTTTCTGTATTAAAAAGGGTGAAACCTTTCTAAAATCTGAAAAATTACTATCATTATCTGTTTCAAGCCTTTTTATAATTAAAAACTTGACACAGTTTTTCCTTTGTTTATTATTTCCTAAAGTTGTAAACTTAAACCTACCTTTCTTCCTTTTCAAAGGTGGGGATTCAGCCATTTTTTTAGCTGAATCATGCAATTATATGAAAAGAGAAGAAAAAAAAAAAATAATAATGCAAAAAAAAAAAAAAAAAAATCATTTATATATATATATATATATATATATATATATATATATATATATATATATATATATATATATATATATATATATATATATATAGAAAAAAAAAAAAAAAAAAGAAAAACCTTTTAAAAAGACTTTAATACAATGAAACAAAACTTATCAGTTTGTTGTACTCGGCTAATCCGCAGGAGCTCTGAAACCAATACGTCTTCACTCCACCGATTCTAAACACGAACTCGATTTTCGCTAAATATTGTTCAAGCTGCATTTATTCAGCATATAATAGCAGGAGGTATAAATTCTAATAGTCTATTAAGAAGTTTCGGACTCACTAAGAAATATGAGAATTGTGCCATTACTTTATTTTAACAGTGGTTATTGCATACTTCTTACATCGTTTATATAGAACTATTAGCCACAAAAGAATTTCATCTATTAACGCCTCCTATAAATTTCAAATTATGGTGGTTTTTTGTATCTCCGCTTCTTTTTAACTCAAGTCCCTGACTTGTATATGCAGGCAAATTTCGACCTTCAATCACACACTTTGGTTTCAGGTAACATCTCAGAACGAAAACATATCAAAGACTATAATTCATACTTATAAAACATTTATGTACCGAATATTCTAATATGGATCAGAACATTGGATTAAAATAAAAATGAGTTTAGCAAGATCTGCTATTAATCGACAGTAAGATTCTTTTTCGAATATTTGTAGTTAATAGAGCTGAGTACTGTGTTTGAAGTTAGCAATGCATTCCAGATTTTCACTACCTCTTTCTAGAACACCGTGGTGGCAGAGTCGTTGTGTGGAATCGCTTAAATCTCAACAATCGTACTGAACTACACATTATTTTGGATACGTTAAACGGTGGTTAGGATACAAGGATACATACAGATACAACATAGAACAGTACATAGGAGTTAAATTTCCGATACGATTTCGGACTAACATTATTTTCTTTTCTTTCATTGCCTACAATTATTTAGTTAACAATGTCCACCCAAATCGTCCCAATTATATTTTTAAAATTCATCTTCTTTCAGATTCTTCAGTGAGTGTAGCCATACTTAAATGTGATAGAGCACATATGAGACTATTTATGAAGAGGCATAAATAGCCATTAGCCCCAACAAGGAATCCTAGGGAACTCTCAAACGCATAAATTCCCCCTTGGAAAAAATTCTACTAATAGAAATTGCTGTTTTTTATCGAGTGAAACTTCCTCCTAGTTCTCAATAAGAGGGAAAATTCTAAAAGCTGTTCAGAGGCCAAAAGGATGGTTCAGACACAAAATGAATCATTACATGTGTTAAAAGAAAATAGTAAAATAAACTGTGAGGGAAGTTCTCCCAATCTTCCCAATTTAGCTTAAGCATTCGACAGAGTTTGGCACAATGGACTACTATTTAAACTTAAATCATTCCTTCCTTCCACTTACTATCTTATCCTTCTCTCTTACCTTTCCGACAGATTTTTCTCTATTCGTTCGACCAATTAGGGCTGGAGAATCGCAGGGATCGATTCTTGCACCTCTGCTATACATTGTTTACACACACGACATACCCACTTACCCTAACATACGCAGATGATACTGCAATTCTGACAAGACACTCAGACATCAATCCGGCTTCACTGACTCTCCAACACAATTCACAACAATTACAAGACTGGTTTAACAAATGGAAAATTAAACTAAATAACGACAAATCACAGCACATAACTTTTGCACTTCGACATAATACCTGCCCCAACGTTTACATTAACAATGTTCCTATTAAACAGACTGACACTGTTCAATACTTAGGACTAACGTTCGACAGAAGGATGACATGGGGCCCACATGTGAAACAGAAACGCCTAAGCCTTAACAAAAGACTGAGACTATTATATCCAATTCTACATAAACGATCTAAATTGAAAATGTACTTACTTATTAAAACCTCTATGGACGTACGCCTCACAAATTTACGGAACTGCTAAAAAAACACACATCCAAAAAATACAGACTTTCCAGTCAAAAACTTTAAGACTCATTACACAATCACCCTGGTATTTTAATAACAAAACTTTACACACAGACTTACACATACCCATAGTACAAGATCACATCCAGACTTTATATAAAAGACTTCACGACAAACTTCACGGACATATCAATAATTTAAAACAAGGTATGGCCTCCATAAGCTTGCCGGGTAATACCCAGAGGAGACTAAAAAGGAGTTGGTTGAGGGATCTACTCCGTTAAAACTGATTAAATATCATGTTCATGTTAGGAGTAAGTACCGCTGGGTGCTGTCCTCCCTCATGCCTGACAGGCCAACTATCTTGAATACAATAATGTATCACATCTGCTTGTTGTCACATGATAAGTGACAGGTGTGGATTAAACAAATAAAAGAAAAAAAAAAAAAAAAAAAAAAAAAAAAAAAAAAAAAAAAAAAAAAAATATATATATATAAAATAAAATATATATATATATATATATATATATATATATATATATGAAACAATCCCTAATCAACTTAAGATTTATAGAGCAGGGAGTAGACACGACACCCTCTTCAGATCTAAACGGTGTTGAAGATCATAGCTGATATAGATTCTTCAGAGTATCAAGCTATACTTTGATGATCATCGGCCCTATAGCACAATAGCACAAACAATATTTCTGACGAGAGTGTTCTCACGTCGTTTGACCATTCTCTGGCAACAACAAAACATCCCTCCATAACGTTATTCAGGAACTGAAATAGACCGCGATATCGAATGCCTATTATAATCTTGTAAATCTTGAGCAAACATCAAGAATAGCCCATAAACGGTTTACCTATACTGCTAGGAAGATTAAACTGAAAATATGGAACATAGACACATGATCTATGCAGGCCATAAAACTCTTTTTTGATCATTGTTGACACCACTGAAGCCATAGTGGTATATAACACACAGTTTTTATATTATCCGAAGGATATACCGCCATTTTGTCCTTTTAGTTTTCGTCCTTAAGGATACTATTTTGAAATAGAATATTTAACGATTTTAAGACGGCGGAAGGATATTCCGCCATTGGTGTCCTTAAGGATACTATTTTGAACAATTTCAGGATTTAACGATTTTTAGGTTATCCGAAGGATATTCCGCTATTGTTATCCTTTTAGTACTGATGGGGAATCTCCACCCGAGAAGTACTTAAGAAGACAGATGGAATTCTAACAGGCATCCACCAGCGTCATTTCAATCCCTATACCATTATTGATACTACTGCTGAAAATATCCGTTTAAATTTGTTTTTTTAGTGAAATATATGGGTTTTATTGAATAAATATTACAAGCTGTCTCTTAAAGGGCAATGAATAATATGGATGACAAAGTACGTTTAAAATGATAATATTTCTAAAATATTTATCATGAATTTAGAATCATGTACTATTGAAACATATTTTAATTAAAAATAGATCTAATCAGCAATGTTTTTAATGGTAATAAAACAAAGATTATAGGAGTTAGACCAGTATTGCTGAGGTCCTTATTGATTCTATTTACCTGGAATCAACTCATTTTTAGGCCTTATGATTTCACCTATACTAAATTAATGTTTCATAAAAAGAAACTATATCTAATAATAATTTTGTCCTCAATATGGTTTTGTGCTAAAAATGTTCTTGCGTTTTAAGGACCCTAACTCACAGTTTACAAGGTAATTTCTTATGCCATTGATAAGACAGTGGTTTATAATCATTTTCACAATAATAATGAGAAATTTGCCGCCAAACTTACGTTCACCTTTATGCTTCAGAATCAATAATAAATGTGCCAGATTGTTTTTATTTTACAAAGGCATTTTATTTGATAACTAGCGATAATAATCAATAATTGATATTTGGCACCAGTCCTATACAATATACTAATTAACAGTCTTTCACCCACTGCTGAGGAAATTATAGGGCCATTTCAGTTTAAATTTCGATGCAGGAAATCAGCAATGCACCATGTATTCACACTTCACATTTTGCTTGAACGTAGAAGAGAACACAAGCTGAAAACCCACCATCTTTTGATAGATTTAAAATCAGCACTTGACTCCATCAGAAAAGTACTCCACAAAGCCCTCATTAAACCAGACATTTTAACCAGTAAGCTAGTGCTTCTTATTAGATTAATTATGACCGGTATAGAGTGTGTTGTCCGAGTAAATGGTGAAAGACTTTAAAAATACTTCAAAGAAAAGAGGGTTTTCCTATAGAATCATCACTTATTATCAAGTCCCTTTCTCTTAGTTCCCACTCTTTAGGTCCACTCTCTCGGGCCTTCCATGTAACTCGGTCCGTTTCTCTCTTTGCTCCCCTCGCCTTCTCTTCAATGGTTTCTCTCTCTCTCCAAGATTACCTCCTCTGTTCCTCAGTATCAATCTCCTGCATTACTTTTCGGGGTTGCATAAAATGTTTATGTGACAATATAATTCCTTACGAACCGAGCAGGTGTTTGAATTTACCTACCTCGGCTCGCAGGTCAACGTATAAAACCGCACAGGTGCTGAAATTAAGAGGAGGATCCTGGCAGCTAATAAATGCTACTTTGCCCTCAGGAAGCAGTTGACCAGTATAGGGTCCAGGAAAACGAAGTTTAGACTATATAATATCTTGATCAAACCTGTCCTCACATATGGATCTGTGGCATGGACAACAACAAGGTCTGATGGAAATGAATGGAGACGGCGCACAAACGCGGAGGTCTACAGACTGTAGAGATGACCTTGATGTGGTCTCGGCTGGACACGTGGCATCTATTACTGAAGAAGCCATTCCTAAGAGTGTACTTACTGAAAAACTACAGGAAAAGAGAAAATTTGGAACGCCCAGACTGCGTGGCTGGTGATGCAGGATTCCTCGACGCCAGGAACTAGATGTAGGCAGCACAGAACTGGGACGCATGGTGGATGTTTTTAGAGGAAATCAAGACTTTTGTGCAGGTTGTAGACTTAAATTAAATTTTTAAAAAGTTTCATCGCATCGATCCCAAACTGGTCGGTCGCCCTTGGTTCCTATACCATATTGACGTTTTGTTCATAACTATCTTTCTCTGTCGTTTTCGGGCGCTGAACGATACACCGCCAATTGTAGCCGTTTATCTTGACGATTCAGACGGCTAATTAACAGTGAAAGCTAGTTAGCATCCTAAATACCTTCGTAAATGATCATCACGATCCCAAATTTGTAGAAAGAAAAACCATCGATGAATTCATTGTTACTTATCATATCTTTGTCGAACATTATATAAATTGTACTTACATCAATGAAATATAAGTAATAAAAATTGTGATATCCATGCACAAATTTGATATCTATAGTAATTTCTTAGAAACCAGTTCAGTACTGAAACCCAGGAATAGCAATTAAAAAAAACGGCTCGGATCAGTGAATGGAAACTCTAAATTAAATTTTCATTTATCATAATCAAATGTCTTAAGAGATAAGGTTTGAATTAGGTACCATTCCTTATACCAAATAATAATAATAATAATAGTAATCACGTGTATATTTAATTGAACAAAGTCTTTAACTACCCGAACAAGATGCAGAATATTGTCACCTTTGTCAATCAAGCATCACTAAATTTATCTTCCATTAATATTTTTTGTTCTTTAATTGTCTAAATTTCATATTTCACCATCTTTGATTTGATTAATTTGGAAATTTGTTATAGGTTGTAGCGTAGCAGTAATAACTTTTTTTTTTCAGTTTTAATTATTGCTTTGACATTCAGTACCAGGGTTTTGTACCATATTTTATTTATAATCTTCCACAGTGGATCTAAAATTGTCAATGTTAGTTAAAACAATAAATAAATTTGGAGATGCATAGTGAATGACTTGGGAGAGAAATGAAGAAGACCCATAATAAGCTGGGCCTCTTTTAAGATTTGTATGTTTGTATCAGAAAATGTTATTAAAGGATCAAACTTCCGTTACTTTCTAGTATGGGTGCTATTACCAAGTGCCTTATGCACGAAGAATTTATCAGGTATTGGTTTGTGGTCAAAGCACACGGGAGAGCATGACTCATGCTAGTAAATACATACTGCTGTTGCATAAATATCCGAACTCTGCAAGTATCGAGAGTAGTATTCATTGAATAAATATGATTTAATGTATTATCTTTTCATTTTTTTAATCCCGTGGGATATAGCGGGAAACTGCTGATTATTGACTCTAGAAAATATTTTAATAAAGTGCTAATTTAAATTTAAAACAATTCATTAAAAATATAGTTTTATTTAAAACATAAATAATTTTTCATAATATTTTTTTTTGGAAAATGTCTAGAACTTCTCTGAAAGCGAATTTATTTTTATCATAAAATATAATTACTTGATTTTTTTTTATGGAGAAAAAAAAACAAAAAAAAAAACAAATTAATAAATAATATAATTGAGTCTATCGACTACATATTTTTAAACAGATTATCAATACATAGACTTCGTCACGTTTTACTTAATTTTATTTCCTTGATTCCTATATGTTAAATTTTGTATTAATAAATTGAATAGTTAAAAATTAGGAAACGTTTTAAATTAAAACAGGTGTTGGTCAGTAACTGTATTTGGTTTATTATATGACCATATTCAATACAATTATTTTATTTTTAGCAATAGGTCATTTTAGTAAATACTATAAGAAACAAAATAAATGAGTCTACGAGGATAGGGTTAAAAAGTATTGATTTAATGACTTTTTTTAATTTTAATGTATAATCAAAGGTATGGAATTAATATTTATAAATTGGAAATATAATTAATAGTCATCACCATTTTAATATGATTTTTCAAAATTTTCATTTGAATTAATAAGATTGATGATCATAAGTAATGTGCCCGATGTTTCTCTCAATAAGAAAAACATATTTTAAAAAATAAATACAATGAATCAGAGGAAAACGAAATCCGCTGAATTAAAATCTCTCTTAATAAAATAATAGTATACAAGTTTTGTTGATAAATTCGGTGACTCATTGACTTTATGACCGCGCAGTCAAAAAGACTTGTCTGATTTAAGTTATCCATCTATAAAAAAAGGAACTGCTTGAATAAACTCAGTAAGTTTACATAACAATGCAGATTGATAAGTGTTACTTCGAATGTTTTCTAAGAGAGTGAGCTGCTCTGGGGTTTGTGATGTCATGACTCTCTTGATAATACTCCTCATCATGGCGGAGTAGAATAGGTATTGTGTCAGTTGGTGTAGTTTTTGATGGATTTATGTAGTGAAATATGCCAAGGAGACGAAATGGAGAAATTCCATTGCCTGAAGGTTGGGATTACGGACGGGATTATGACGGAAAAGTTTATTTCATTGATCACAACAACAAGAAAACGACTTGGATTGATCCTAGAGACAGGTAACTAAGTTGTCTATAATAGTATTTCTTTTAGTATTTGTCTTTTCAATTGACATAATCTCGATTACATTTTCTGACAGTATGTGTTAACTATACATTGTTCGTAATCTACAATATGTAACTTCTGTTTTATTATTTCGATGTAAATATAGTGCTCTAAATATTTCATGATGGTGCTGCTGTCTACATTAAACCATGTGAGCCATAAACATTTTATTCACATTAAAAGTGACCTTAACATTTTTTGGATGGTTTTCATTTTAAACATTATTTTCTTACTTTATGTTATTTAATTATCTGTCTTAACTTATTATTTAAATAATTTAAATTTATGAAGTTGTTAACAATTTTATATTAAAAAATCCATCTTGAGTTGATTTCATTGAAGTAAACAAATCTTAAAATTTTTTTTACTATGAATTTGTGTCATTTATTAATCCTTAGTTCACCCATATTATGCTAAAATAACTGCTCTAATTATTTAAGAATCCTTGATATTAATTTTATTCAGCAATAGGGATTTATCAGCATTCACTCCTAGGTGTAGGATTAAGTGGTTTAGATTAAAATTGATTTATTTATAGGGGAAAGAATTTCATATTTTGAGTGGTCATGAACTCCTAGTAATATGTCAATTATTCACCCTAAATTTTCACCCAGAAGTTGCCTCTATTTTATGCATTTGTTAATTCTGTGGTTAGTAAATGTCAAGTGACAACTGTCATTCTTTGTGTTCACATGGAGTATTATTTGTTGTGTAAACAAACAATATTTTAACCTTAACTTACCAGACCTGATTGGTTGACTGAAATAATAAAGTTAGCTGTCCAGTAGGCATTCTTAAAAAATTAAGATCTAGGATTTGGCAATATAAAAATGCTGGCCTTTTTAGTGCTTGATATTCATTTTAAGGTTCATTATCTGTATCAGTATCATTAACTTTTGTTATGATTGTAGAATCTCGTTTCATTTCAAGAATTTTTCATCTCTTATGAACTGTTCTTATTGTTATTATAAATATAATGTTTAATTATCACTCTTTTGCTTTGGAAAACAACTGTCACTATCTATTAAAAAACATCTTGTGTCAAATTTACTTAGTAACATTTGATGACCTGTCATCAGTGTAATTGTTGTTATTATTCATTTATAGTCTTACATTAATTTAAGAGCAATTGTTTACTATGTAGTGAGCTTCTAACAATCATATTTGTCATTAGTAATTTGTCGGAAGCTACAGTAACTTAATGTATGACTTTAATGGATTTTTAAATCTTTTAGTTGATTATTAACTAAACTATATCCAAAAAAGGGATTTATTTTTGTCTATATGGTAACAGGATTCTGTATGTGAATTTTAATTTTAAGCTATTATACATTACCTGTTATCTAGACGAATGTTATACAACTTGGCTCTAGGTTGCCCTTACAGTCTGTTAAATGGCATGGTTATTTTATAAAAGTAATTATAAAATAACACTGATCTATTAGTTTGTCATGTAACCACATATTAAAAAAAAAAAAGAATTGTTCAGAAAACTCAAATTCTGTGTTGAAATTAGAGATTTAATTATAAATCTGTCAGTAACTGTCATTTCTACTGGTTTTTAATTTTTAGTAGGGTGATTTTATTTATTATTTGAATGCTGTATTAATTTTAGGTTTATGAAGATATGTGGTTCTTTCAACACATGCTATGAAAATAAATATCTTCTTTACTAGATGTAATAATTTATTGATATCTAATATTTATTTATTTATTCTTAATTGTATTTGAATATTCGGTGTTACTAGCTGTTGCTACATTATTGATGATCTTTCAACCAGTTATTTAAATTATTTAATGGGATTAGTTTTTTATTGTCCTATTAGGATTGCCAACCAAAATTTTTTCAACTTTCAGTTATTTTTTGTTTTGTTTTTTCCCTCTTTCACAAGTTCCATTTCAACATCTAAATTTATTTAAAAATAAAGATCATAATTATTCATCTCTTGATTTAAATTGAATTTATCATTTAGTGGTCATGTGCATTACATTATTTCTAGATTGATGGGATGTTGGATTATTTAAATGGAATGGAACTTTATTACATTATTGTTTTTATTGTCACTTAAAAATATTTTTTACTCAATACCTTAACTTTACTTAGTGATAAAACATCATTTAGGAGTCTTGAACAGAATTGGTACTGAAAATTTCTATTTACTCAGAGGTTCATTCCTCCTTAGGTTAAAAAACCAATAGCCTTACTATGCTGCTATGATTAGAAAGAGGTTAATCATGAAGAGTTTTATGCCTGTTTTTTATTTATCATAAAGCGCACGCAAAATAAAATTTAATTAATTTGATCTCATGTTTTTCATAGGTGTTAAGTACTATACTCATCATAATTTGCTTTGAAAATATAATGCGGATAATGAGAATATAAACTAATCATTTCAAATGTACTTCAATTTTCAATGGTAGCTACATTTATTTTAGCAATAAACCACATTTCCCTTCGTTGCTGTAGAACATGATTTGGGTGTTTAAATGATTAATTTGGCATGCCAATTTAATTAGTAATATAACTGGTTTTGTATCCCAAAATATTAAATAGTATTCAAAACACATTGCTAATCCGACCCTGACTGTAATATGAGTTGCCCTTAAAC
Organism: Euschistus heros; assembly: GCA_003667255.2. Lineage (NCBI taxonomy): Eukaryota > Metazoa > Arthropoda > Insecta > Hemiptera > Pentatomidae > Euschistus > Euschistus heros. The sequence goes on from RCWM02000129.1 coordinate 649,368, forward strand.
TTTCAATTTAGTGGGAAAAACATAGTTTTTGGTTTGAATGATAATCAAATTATTTTTCATTCAGTAAATCTGTATCACTAATGTGTATTTGTTAAGATATAAAATTTAATTTAGTTAAATGTTTGAAACTCTTTGTTTTGAAAGTAAAACTAGTGTATAAATATTTGAAATTGCATTTCTTAATATTTGTTATTGTAAATATTGATTAGTTATTTTATTTTTTAAAATATTTAGTGTGGATTTTCATGATTGGCACAGTTTATAGCTTTGCCTATTCAAAGCCATGAAAAATGAAATCATCAGTGGTGACTTCCCAAAGATTTCAATATTCGATTATCTCAACTGATAAATTGGCTCTTTTGAACTTGTTCATCGCATTTCATTTTGAGTTTGTTATCATATGTTTAGGTTATGAGTAACCTTCCCAAACGTAATAACATGTCAATGAGAGATCATTTGAATTGTTCCTGCTATTTAATAATTAAATTAAAAAAATTTTATTATTATACACTACATTTCTTAGTTCGATTTAATTTGTTGAATAAATACAAAAGATAAAGCGATAGAATTTCTTCAGGAAAAAGGTATTTTACATCGAATTACACTTAATAAAATATTTAAATAAATAATGAATTTTTTTTTTTTTTTAATTAATAATAGGAACAATCAAACGATCTCTCATTGACATGTTATTACATTTGGGTTACTCATAACCTAAACATTAGATAATAAACTCAAAATGAAATGTGGGGAACAAATGCAAAAGATCCGATAAATTATATCGAAAACTAGAAGTATAAAGGATTAAAAAATTAATACAGAAGAGTATCATTTGTCCATTATTAAATAAACTATTTAAAAATTAGTGATTTAATTAAACTCCACTTGATCAGAAATCTATCTGAGAACCAATTAAATGGAAGCCAAATATTTGTTGGTTTATTGATATTTTTAGTAGAAATATATTTATTAGTGTAATTAATGCAAGTATTTTACTAAGTTTATTTTTATTTTATTTTTTTCTAGGTACACCAAGCCTCAAACATTCGCTGATTGTATTGGAACAGAACTACCATTAGGATGGGAGGAAGGTTATGATCCAAACATTGGTGTTTATTACATAGATCATGTGAAACGTAAGTATTTATTTTTGTTTGAAGATTAATTATGATAAAAACTAATTTTATTAATGAGTGGGATAAGTGGAGTATTACAGCACCCATGGATAGTCTAGAGCACTGCCTGACTTTGTTATCAATTAGATTGGTGACCATCTAGCTTTTGGTGATTACCCACTAGTGACAAAGCTTCTCTCCCTGGGTAGCTGAGGGCCATCAACTCATTGAACTTAGTTGAGGCAACTTATCCTGGATATAGGACCAGTGACTGCCTCAGTAGAAACTACCCCGAATTTTTTTATTAAATTCAATCAATAAATACAATTAGAAAAAATATTATGTGAATTCCTTAAGCTTAATTTATTTGTTATGTTTTTAATTTTTATATTTTTCCTTTAGAATGTACTCAGTTAGAAGATCCCAGGCTGGAATGGCGTGCAATCCAAGAAGCAATGTTGAGAGATTATCTGCACACAGCTCAGGATTTGTTAGAGGTATTTATTTAAATATTTTTCTAGTATTATCATTACGTGTTTTGTATTTTTTTTTTTTTTTTTTTTTTTTTTTTTTACTATTTTAAACTTATCTTAATGAATTATAAATGACTAATATCAATGATTTTAGGCCAAAAAGGAGATCTATGATGTAAAGCAGCAAAGGCTATGTTTGGCTCAGGATGAATATAATCATTTAAATAATGCTCTTAGTACGCTAAATACATCAAGGACTAGCTGTAAGTAACTTATTTCAGTTTATCCTAGTTGCTCAAATGTTCAACTGTTTAATTTTATGCATCTTATAGTTAGTAGACATATTATTAGACATTCATTTTGCGGTATGAATCCCGAACCTTCCTTCTCTGGCTGTAACAGGTTGGTTACCTGTGAGATAACTCATCCTTTCAGCCCTAGTAGGAGAACATAATTTGTTGAGCCCCAACAAATATTGTATTCTGAACTTACTAATAGTTATATTCATTTCATATCCCTCTTGATTTGGTTATAAAAAACTCTATTTAGTCTTATTCTTGCTAATGGCTCCAAAAGCTCATAATTTATCAAGTAAAGGGAGCACTTCTTTATAGTAATTATAGAAAAACAAACTTGTGGTGAATATTTAGGTAGAATCTGTGAAAATTAAACAAAAGAAACACCATTATTTAGAAGGATATAGATTTTTGACAATTCATTTAGGGTGATATACCAAATATGCAGGGCCACCAAGAGCCAAACCGGGCCCCGTGGCAAATGCATTGCAGGCACCGTACCCCCCACCCCCTTCCCACAGTGGTCACCTTAGCCTGGGCCCCGGGGATTTCGCTCCCCTGTCCCCTTGCGAACCCTGCATTTATGTAGGATGGTACTTAAATTTTAAAAAAATTACCAAATTTTAAAATTTGGTACCTATTATGATAAAAAAAAAATTGCAATGGGTGTGCTATTTGCTACAGGTCTGGAATAACAAGGTGGCCACTGACCTGGAATTCCTTGAAAACCGGGAGTCATTCCAGAATTTTTGTCACCGGGTGAATTTTACAATTCTGGAATTTCTTGATTTTTTTAGATGATTAAAAAATGGATTTATTTACTCATTGTTAATTTAAATGAAAATAAAAGATTAAATAAGTAAATGCAGTGGCATTCAATGAATTCAATATAAAACACCACTATTTCTTTAAACAAATGATGGCCGGTCGCGTGAGAGTAAAGATAGGATTTGTTTACTGTAAAGAAGTGGCAAGTAGTTTCCAAAGCTGTCTCACTCACTGGGGCAGCACTAGAACTCCATGTTGTTTAAATGTATTGCTGTAAATGGATATAGTCTATAAACATTTATCCTATTATTGTTTGTTTTGATGGGTTATATAATAAGAATTTTTTGATTTACCAAACTAACTGCAATTGATGGTGAACAGCTTTATTTTATTTTTTTGCCTTGTATCTTCAATGAAAACTGTTTCTCTTGACCAATTTTGGTTTGAGAAACAAGAATATTCTGTCAGAATCCTTTTATTAGCTATCGTTCTACAGATACGTTTACCCAGTATGGAATAGAAAAAATTAAATTATTGGAAGTTTCATGATCATTTTTTAGGCTTTCAAAGTGCTTTATTATTTGTGAAATACTTGTACAACCCACAAAACATTAAATTACAACTTCTCTCAGCAAAAACAGCAATGTTGTACAGTTTATTCAAAGATTTCTTCTTTGCTTGATGATTGTACAGATGTTCCAGCAAATCCCTCACAAGGTTCCAACAGTAGTCTGCGAGCATTGAATTATCCCACTGACCTTGATATCTTCGTTCCATTGACGATATATCTTGGTGTAAGCGCTTATCATGTTCGTCACTCACAGATCCATAAATGTGAGAAGTTCAAATGTGAGTGAAGAAAGTGAATCTAGAGTGACATATTACAACCAAGATCTCTGTACTTCCTAAGGAGGGTTTGGACTAAGACAGCATAATTGTCCTCTCTTTTGTTTCACGAGAAACCATTAACTAAAGCTGTAGATGCTTCTCATGTTGCTCTTTCTTTACCCTGAAGAATATTAAAAAATTCCCAGTCATTAAGAAGCTCACGGATTTGTGGACCATCAAATACACACCCTCTTTAACCTCAGCTTCACTTAACCGAAAACTTTTTTCTCTCAAGTACTTGAATGCCTCTCCTGATAGGTCCATTCCTTTGACAAAATTTTTTATGAGCCCTAACTTTATATGTAGTGGAGGCATAATGATTTTAAAAGGGTCCATAAGAGGGTTGTAGATAACGTTTTTTGTCCAGGGATCAGGACTTTTCTTTGAGGCCATTCTTTCCAGATGTAATAAGATGCTCTGTTCTGACTGTTCCACTCACTTAAGAAACAACATATATATATATATATATGTTGTTTCTTGTGTCTTTATATATGTTGTTGCATGTCTAGAAGAATTTTCACCAATTTTTGGTCCCCACAGATTTGCGGTAGTCCTGGTATTTGAGGGATTTTAGAAGGGTTTCCATGTTGTAAATGTCTTGTCTGTGGGCAGCATGGCAAATAGGGATAGATGGAAGTAAATCACCATTGTGCAACAGAACTGCCTTGAGGCTTAGCTTTGATGAATCTATGAGCAGCCTTTATTCAGAAGGGTTGCAATTGAGATTTGATACTGTCATCAGACCTGGAACATCACAACAGCCAACAAGGTTTTTTTGAATACTTTTTGTAAAAGGGGTTCAACTCTTTTTGACGATTTCTGTACATTGTAATCTTTACACTCTTTGGGTAGATCTTGGTTTCGAATCAAGTCATTGATTTCAGCTTGAGTAAGCTAGTGTAGTTTTCATTCTTCTTGTTCGAAAGAAAAGTCAAGAGTCATCTGATAGTCTTCCTCCTAGGGGATTTTCCTCTATGTTATCCTCATCCTCATTCAAACCATAGTTTTCAGGAGTCCTTGGAACAGGCAATTAGTCCCTGTGTGGTATTGGCCGTATAGCAGAAGGAATGTCAGGGTACTTCACTTCAGATTTTTTTTTTTCGAGATGATGAAGAGGAAGGGTCGTGCAAAAGTAGCAGTTGTCAGTGTGTTTAGTAGGCTTGCTCCACACCATGGGAACAGCAAAACGCATTGAACGACCATTCTTTTTCAACCATTCTCTTAAGGTTACACTACATGTGATGCAGCAGATTTGCGGGGCCCATGGCTTATCTTGGTCACCAACCTTCACCCCAAAATTCTTGTGGTATGCTGTCTTGAACATCTGGGTGATAAAATATTTTTGACTTGTTAAGGTTACTTCCCCACAAATGTCCCCATAAAAGTTACCTGGAGTATTCACACACTTCCTGGGCATTGTAACTTGACCAAAACTACTGGGTTATCACAACTGAACTGAAAGAATGCCTGAAACAAGCGGGGCTTCTTTATTCCTCAAGTATTGAACATCTTTAAAACAAATTCAATGTCCTCAAGACACATTCTTCTCACAATGAAGGAGTTCTTTTTAGAACATGATAAAGCACTAAAATTTGCCTAGTCATTTGTGATAAAAATAGTGTTGTTTTTTATTAGCTTTTTTGTCCATTCAATAACAGTATGCTAGCCTTCATTTTCCATTTGATTATTTCCAGCAATATAGTTTGTAACAAACATCACAGGTGTCGTTGTTTGGAAAGCAAAAAGACAAGTTAAAGTCTTCATTAAAAACTTTGGAATAGACCTATTTCTTTTCTGGTTTAATGTTTTCTTTTCTGCACTCATCTAGATACCTTCGGCTAAGATCTGATTCCTCTTAAGTGCCAATTTCCAGAAAGAAAGTTTTGGAACCATTATTTTCACAAAAAATATCTGCATCGATGAAGTGTGACCACATTTTCACCGGATTAGCAAAAAGAGGTTGAAAAATGGAATCATTAGAGAAATAGTAATTCAAAATGCCTATTATTTTATTTAATAAACAGTTTTTTGCTCCTTTAAAATCAATATTTTGCACATACAAGGTATCACATATTAGCCGACAATACATTGAAATATTTAAATGATTACCTAAATATTTATTTTTCTATCTTTCTCTGCCTTTAATGGCTTTGGTGTATGTATTTGATAATCCAGCTGTGGACTTATTGATGTATGACCCGTTAATGTATTGCTATAACTTCTGAGCCAGAATAAGGTAAGTGAACTTACGTTTGTCGGGGTCAATCATAGGCTAGGACTTACTTTCTTACAACCCTTAGAAAATAGAAAAGGTAATTTTCAAGGGACTTAAGTAGCTATGGCTTAATGAGAAATATAATTCTACATACAATGGTGTGTAATCTGAAAATTGTAAAATTTGGACTTACGTTCATTTATTTCTGAGTTATAGAAATGTATCGTATACTGAAACTGTTACTACCTAAAATTTATTGTCTTTGTTTTTAATAGGTTTGAAGTTTTTATTATACATAACAGTTAATATTTTTTTTTTAATTTTTAGTGTGCTCGAGTTCAAGTTCATTAAGCACCAAATATGATCCTGACCTTCTTAAATCTGATGTGGCACTTGCCAAAAGTAGGGTTTCCCGCCTCAAAAGGGAATTGGAACAAATTAGAGCAGAAATGTCTTGTACTCAGCGAGGTGTTGAAACGTTATCATCGTGAGTATTTTCACATTATCTTATTATTAATTAAAGATTTATATATTGTATGGAGTATCATTTTAATGTTTTCTAATTAAATTTATATACGATTCACATTGAATTATTCTATTTAAATCATATTGTAATGATGGAAAATAAAAATTGCCCAAATTTCTGATAATTAAGTACGGATAATATTTTGAATGTCACATTTTCGAAAATATTATGTTTTATTATATTTGGATTTTAGTCGAGATAACAGAAAAAATTTATGTAGTTTTGATATTTGGTATGCTTGAGCGAGAATCTTTCCTTAATTAGGCAAATTATTAGTTATGGGCACCTCACTAGTTTATACAATTGGGCAGGTTTATACAATATTAACAATTATAAGGTACTGTTCCTTTTATTTTATTTTCAAATGAAATGTTTTTGGAAAGGGTCTAATACTTATTTATTAGTAAATTCCTCTTTAGTCCCTTTCCAGTTACCATGAAAAATATTTTCCTCAAATGATGTAGTTCAATGTCTGTTTTTTAATATGAATGTTTTTAAAATTGAGGTTACTTAAGAAATAATTATGGAATATCTTCTTAAGATTTTTGTTTTGACTTTTTGTTTCTTCTCATTAGAATTTAGGCTTTGATACTGGCTCCATGCTATAGAATTTTATCATTTTTGTAACATAAATTTTGGGCTGGCCTCAACATGTCTGTTATAACTTGAGATTTGAGTTATGACCACTTTGACCCTTTCAAGTTTTTTCTATTTCTAATATGTTCTTTTTGCTTAGGGAAAAAAAAATTTTTTTTCTTATCTTTAATTTTTTTTTTTTATTATTCTTGAGAAAATCTACAACCAAAAATGACTTTGCTAGGTCTGCTAAATGACTCATGAGGATTTGTGAAAATATTATCTTATTTCGTGATTTTAAAATGTTTTCACAATTATTTAAGTATTAAAGATTAAAAATGAGGCCGCTTGTGCTTTATGTAGTATGTAGCATGTGACATTAGATGTTGCAGCTAATGAACAATTGTCAATTTTTTTTCACTTCATTTCACTTCTTAATTTTTTGTCTATTCTGCTATAACTTTAATATGCTCTAATACCTAAATATTTTAAAGTTAATTTAGTTCCTTATTGAATAATATATTTATATATATTTTTTTTTTATTTAGATCATGTTTTTATAATAAAGTCATCTTTTACATTTGAAAGAAAAAAAAAGGAGAAATTATTTTCTTTCTTTTTTTTCAAAATGCCTAAGTTCTTCAAAGGGGCAAAGTTGAAATTCAAAATCAGCTGTCTAAATGACAATAAACATAATTTAAAAAAATTCTATATATTTTTCCTTGATGCACTCATTTTTCCCCCCTAGTGACTGAACTAAATACTATTATAATTTACTCTAGATCATATCAAATAAATATAGATTAGCTATGCAATGTACTTATTAGTTTCTACTATTGACTTGTATGGAATATTAACTTATCATAATTTTGTTGATATGTTGTGTTTGGTGTATAGGGTCGGTGATAAATTTTCTCTACTGGTCCATGTCTCAGACATTGCAGAGTAATCCATCATCTATCTAGAAAGCTTTTTTCTTCAGCTAGTTTCCTTTAACCCTTTCCGCAGAGCTAAACTATGTACTCTTTTTTCTCTTTCTTTTGCTGATGGACTTAAATATTTAAGTTTTTAGTGCATTAGATACTTTTCTATTGATGATTCTAATAAAATATTGTAAGGATAAGGATGGATATAAGGAGAACTATAAATTATTACTATAAGAATTCAGATTTAATTGTCCCCATATATATTAATATCTTAAACAAGAAAATTTTTGAAAATATTCTGTCTATACTCTTATGTTGATACTTTTAGAGATCATAGTAAATTACCTAACATATGTACTTGGTCTAATTTATTTGTTGCTCTTATATATCAAGTTATAAGCTACTTGTGATTTACAACTGGATTGAATGACCTCAGGGGGCTGTGATAGGCAAGCCTGTTGAAGCAAGGGTCTCAGAGTGCTATATATTTATTGGGTCAGGTGTTTGATTCCTACACTTGGGTTGGTTAAAATTAAATTCCCTTAAAATGAATCTCAGCCATCCCACTCTGGATAGAATAGGTTGGTGACCTGTAGGATAACCCTATCCTAGTTGGCATACATAAGAACTTGTCCCTTGTGTACAACAGGATGGCTTTTTTAATTTTTTAATTTTAATTTTTGCATCAATACAGATTTTAGATTGGTTCATTGGTGTATTAGCCCAGTCGATTTATTAAAAAATATATATATAAAAAATATATGTATAATTTTTAATATGTTGTGTTTCGACCCTAACTACCACCCATAAGAGTAGTTATTAGTAGTTATTATAGTTGCCTCCCATAAGTCCAAGTTTGCAACCCTCAAAAGCTGTTGCAATTTTTGTTGTACATGAAAAACCGTGAAATTTTAGCTCTATTTTAATTTTTTCGATTATATTTAATAAAATATGTAAATTTGCTTGACATAGCAATAGAAAATTGGATTTGGAGAAAAAATTGCATTGACTGGTTTGACATGTGTGCGAGTCTGTAGGAACCAACTATATATAATTATCTAATTCTGTATATAAAAAGATGTATTAATATGAGGAATTGTGCTGTGAGGAAAGTTCTGCTGTCCTGTACTTATTTGGCTTTAACTCTAAAACCTATTTGTTTAATCCGAAATTTCTTTTTTTCATCTAAAAGCTGGTTAAATTTACTATCAGACCCCTTATGCCAGCACTCTGAGAACCCCTACTGTTGTGAAATCCACGTTTTTTTCAACACATTTCTTACTATAATTCTTAAACTATTTGTCCGATCTGAAATTTCATTTTTTATCTGAAAGCTGGTTAAATTTAACATCAGACCTCATTATAAAATTTTAATTAAATCCTGTCAAATACCAGGCTACCTCACTAAATGTGTATGTTTTGACAAAATATGATGATTTTGACATGTTCAGTGGGCTGGTGTGGGTGTTTCATGAGATTATATATATTAATTAATTTTTAAAAGAAGTAGGTTACTTTCTACCAACTCACACACCTCTCAAACCAATATATACAATTTTCTCTCCAATTCCAATTTTCCGATCTTTTCCTCTTTCTGAGAAAACTATGAGTTCTAGGGACATCTTTTAGGTCTAAAATTAAAGCTAATTAAATTTGCTTTAAATGATTTTAAGTTAGTTTTATGAAACTAGTACTTTCATCAGTATGCCGCCTAGAACTCTTCTCTTAACCGAAAAATTACAAATTTTGTGAAATCACTATTTTTTGGAGAGCTGTATCTTCGCAACCTACTAATCTAGAGAGTTATGGTTAGACTTAAATTTTCACAAATTTAGTGCTCTTTCATATTGTATATATGCTATGCTAAGCAAATTTATTTATTTTATGAATACAATCATAAAAATGAAAATAGTGGAGAAATTCTGCGGTTTTTCAAAGTACTACAAAAATCGCAACAGGTTTTGAGGATTGCAAACTTGGATTTTAACTACCCTTATGGGTCCTAACAACATATTAAAAAATGGTAGATACATGTGCTTTTGCGAACTTCAATGTGTAAATCGACTGGGCTATGTTAAAATTTAACAGGATGGTTAATTGTAAACAACTGGAGTTACCAAAAGATATTAACTATTGCTCAAATTTATATTAATGTACACCGCAATGTCTGACAGAAATAACAATGAATTGGTTTAATACTCTACCAAACAGGACAGTATTTTTATTGTGTATCAGTATTCAGCATTCTTGTTGCTTTTTAAGTGTTCTATTAGTTTACTAATTTAATTTGTTTTTTCTATTCTTTACAGTGTTGAACAAAAATTAAATGGAGGCTGCTATAATATCAATGAAGCTCAAGCTATGGTTGCAGAGCTCCGTGAAATACAAAGATCCTTGACATCTGGTGAACAAGAACGTTCTGAATTAATGAGATCCTTGGCAAAACTTAAAGATGATTTAACTAGGCTTCAGCTTGGTGAAAGTTCTCCTGATGTTAGTACTTTATCTTTGCCTAGTTCGGTAGGTTCTACAACACCAGCCCCTCCATCAGAAAAGTTGTCAACTGCATCACAAACTGATTTGTCCGGAGAGGTATTTTATAGTTGTTACTTACTTATAAAAATATCTTTTATTCTTTTTCACTTAACAATTTGATTTTATTTCAGCTTGCACCAATGGGCACTAGATTAGCTACCATGGCAAGAATGAGATTAGAATACGATGAAGCTCGTAAAAGGATACAGTTTATACAAGGTCAGCTTGCTGATTTGGAAGAAAAAGTTACCCCAGGACAAGCAGAAAGTGATAAAGACAGGTAAAATTTTCAATTGAAATAATTTTTTGTTATCTAAAAGTTGTCAATGATCTTACTTAAAAATTTTTAGTACTGAATAGTAAGCACATCATAGAATATGTTAATCACTTTGGTGATTAAAGCACATTTTAAAACTAATAATATTACAACATACCTTTGCCTCCATAACTCCAAGACGTTAGTACTTATATGTTATGCTTTTTTTAGATTATTGTTGTTTCAAGAGAAAGAACAATTATTACGAGAGCTTCGAAGTATTACTCCTCATACTAGGAGCTTAAAAGAAATGTCTGATATTCAAAACGAAATACATAGATTAGAACAAGACCTGAATACAGCTTTAGAGGTTTCTAATCGCACAATTACTGACAGGTTTGTTGTTTTTTTTAACTTAAATTTAAAAAAAAAAATCCTTTCCTTTATATGTTGTTTTTGTTATTAATACTGTTTTTTAATATTTAGATTAAGGCTTCATGAAGAAAAGCAAGTTTTATTGTCTGGACTTCGTGATGCACTTCATACTATGGCTTCATTAGAATCTCAATTAAGAACATTATCTGCTTCTACATTATCTGTTAGTTCAAGCTCAAGTTTAGGTTCTCTCTCCACAACTAGTAGTAAAGGATCATTATCATCTGCTATCAGTTTTACTGATATTTATGGGGGTGCACATTGTTTAAATCCGTCTGCTGATCGTCCGATTGATATGGTTGATTTGCATAGAAGGTACATATTTGTTTTTAATTTAATGTGTTTATTATTATATTAATTTTTAATTTAAATTGCTTCTTTTTGATATTATATTTTATATTTACCTTTTATAAATTAATGTAACTTTTTTTTTCACTTCCTTTTTAACTACTTGAAAGGGTTGTGTATTTGTGAATTAGGGTGTTTTTAAAATGATTATCAATAAAAGAAATATATGGATATATTTTTATAGTATTTTTAGTCTTAACTTTTTTTTTTTTTTTTTTTTTTTTTTTTTAAGGGTTGAAAGGCTACTTCAAGGAGATTTCTGTCCTCCTCCACCTGCTTATGAAGCTCTTCCACCACCGAGTAGATCACCACCTTTATTTCCAATTTGTGAAACTTCACCTACACCCCCCACTGCTTCTGTTTCTGCTGCTGTGAGTGATGAAAGTGTAGCTGGAGATTCAGGAGTTTTTGAGGCTTCACAGCGTACATTAGATATGTCGTTAGATACAGCTCAAGTACAAATAAAGCTCAGGTAGCTTAGCTATTTATAGATGTATTATTATTATCATATGTTTTTCTATGTTACTCATGGACAGTTAAAACTTCCTTAATTAAAATAATCTAAATCATAATAGTAGCCTACTTGGTATTTATAGAATATTATTTGTCATGAATTGATGATATCCCATAATAAGTTCAGATATACTTAAACATTCATAAAAATATCTGCTATGTATATATTTGGTATCACATATTGATATTTCTAATGATATGGAGAAAACATTTGAATCTAGAAAATTTTATTGAATTTTTAATGTCTATTTACTAAAAGTAAATACAAAGTAGTGCTATCCAATGGAAACACCAATAATTAATAGCTATCATGATTTAAAAAAGATAAGGTCCAATTATAATAAAATGTTTATGAATAAAAAGAATTTTTCTCATTTTAGAATTTCTTGCATGTAATTGCAATCATTTACATAGTTGTCAGGAGTGCAATGTATCAGAGTGGCTAAAGCATGATAGTGGTGTTGTAATAAAGATCAAAAGTTCAATAACCTGGTGCCTCCTTCCAGTATGTTTTAAAATCAACCAATATACCATTCCTCTCACAGGAGAAAGTTTGGCCTTATGCCTTTTCTTTCTGTGAATTTTAACCTCCTTTGTGTCTTTTTTTAAGTACTTGAACTACTGCAAAATTATAACTTCCTTTCTTGTCTGTTCCAGCATCCTCTGGAATTTTTTTTCTCATTATACCTGAAATGTTGCTCACCCTGTACTTTTCAAAAATGTGATTCTTCTTTAGCACATTTCTGACAGATGCTAAGAAATAGTGGATTATTAGAATAGATTTTTTCCTCTATTTTATTCTACATAATGAACGATATTAGGTGTTTCTTTTAATATTTCGCTCTTTAATGATTTTCTTCATGAGGGAAAAATTTAATTGTATTTCATTCTATAATTTTTGCACTGAAAGATTTTAATTTTTATTCATTTATTAGCCCAACCACTTTCCTAATTTTTAGAATAACAATTTCATACATAATAAACTGAAAGTTCTTTTAAATTTTATTTTTAGGTATACTGTAAGTAATTTTATTCTTCATATTGGGATTGAAAAAGCTAGGAATCTCGCAGCTCTTTTTGTTCCAGAGCAATGCCAAGTGTAAGGAAATGTTTTTAATTAATTTTATCTAGAAGTAACTTTATTTCTTATTTTATGTTGTATAACTCTTAAGGGACCCAGAAACTTTCTAACCATTTGCACAACGGAGACAAAAACATTGGTAGTGTATCAGTGTTATTGCATTGTGCAGTTGTTTGAATTATTTCATAACTGTTTGAACTAAGTTGTGCATCTTAATGTTGTGCAGTTGATTGTGTAGTGTATATACCTATGCATTTAGCATACATATCATATAGTACATACACACATATTACTGATTTTAAACATTTACAATTTCATAACAATATTTCTCGACTTCAGCATTTTTTAATTTGAGGATAAAATAAAAATTGAATAATGAAAATTAAAATGATGTAAATTTTGACCACCAAAGAAAAGTTTTATTTTACTGTTTTATATATATATTAGATGAGTCTTAAGGCCAAGTCAAAGTTGTCAGATGGTGCAATTATACTCGAAAAAAAAAAAAAAAAATTCAGTTTTTGAAGTCCAGTGAAATAAAGTGTGAAATGTAATGATCTCAGTAAATCATATTTGTCTCTTTTAACTCTCTATTTACTCTAAGTTTCTGATATTTATTAAATACCTTTAAGAATGACCTTAAAATAATAGAATAGGTTAGATGAATTGTTAAATTAATATATATATATATATATGTTACTTATATTGTCCATATTTTTTTCGTCAGGATAATGTGTTATTTTACAATTTAATATTTTATTTCAGGTATATAAAAGCAACCCTTCTTCCAAATAGTGCACAGAATGTACTAACATGCTGTACCAAACCTATTTCAGAAATCGACAAGGCAAAGTTCAATGAAACATTTACATTTCAAGTACCTCTCAATAAATTATGCACTAAAACACTTCAAATAAATGTTTGTTCATTGGCTGCTGAGGGGAAAACTGAATGTTTGGTGAGAATGTATTTCGTTATTTAATGTTGTACCTTACATTTAATTGTTTATATCCACAGTTTTATTTATTATTTCATATCTAGATAAATGTTTTATTAAAATATAATGGCGTAAACTGTTGTCGATAATACCTTGTTAGCCAAGTTGTTTTCTGTATACTTGTATTTCCTTTATTTGAAAGTAAATTATATTTATATTTTTTAGGGTTGTGCTCAGGTTAGCTTAGCTGATTTTACACCTGAATGCACTCTTCTTAAATGGTACAATATCTTGAGCTTAAAATTAATGGTTGGAGAGACTCAGTTTATGAGAAAAGAAATAGGAAATAATGATAAACAGTTAAAAGAGGAAAGTAGTGATGAATCCACTATAATTTCTTCTCAAACATCAACACTCACTAGAAATCAAGGTTAATTTTTATCATTTATTTAAAACCTACTTATTGTCTTATTAGGTACTCATATCTATTTTTTCACACACATGTATATGTATATATGTTGTATATGCTGGTGCTACAATAGACCATTCTTGATAAGTGATAAGCAATAAAACACCTTTGTAGTAGCAAAGCTCTTATCAGCTATCATGGCTTTAATGAAATCACTCTGACTGTATAAAAGCATCTATAATTTCGAGAGAAATATATATATATATATATATATATATATATATATATATATATATATATATATATATATATATATATATATTTCACTTAGAGATTTTAGTGTACATAAAATAAAATGAACAGTGAAAAGAGTGGTATGTATTTATGTATGTACAATTAAAATGGCTATCTATAAAAAAAAACATAATATGGTGGTAAGTATTTATGAACACTTAAAGAGAGCAAAATTTATTTGTGTTACAAAAAGTCAGTTGTTTTGGATTAAATTGTTATTTTAGGAACATATTTAAATAATCATCTCAATTTATTCATCTGCTCTGCGTTTTTATAGTTTAGTACTGTACCAGTATTATTGTTGTTAGTTTTACTTGCATGTTTTGATAGTTAAGCTGCTTTATTTGCCATCATGGCTCTTTACCTATTTTATACTTAGGGCTATTGTTCATTGTTCAACAAAAATTTTCATTAAATTGTTACAGAAATCTTCTGTTTGTGGGTTGTCAATGTCAGTGGTCTATTTATATTATAAATATAAATGAACCATAAACCTAAATATTTTTTTCAGTGAATATTTCCTTGTTACCTATTTAGTACTCCTTTCTTTGCTTTTCTGCTTATTAAAGAACATAAGGGTTCCAGCTAGTATATTTCTCAATTGATCTTTCTTTATTTGTCTTAAACATGAAACCACATCTGCTTCATATTCATATGAGTAATAAAATTTTGTTTTATTTGTACTCCTATCTGTATAAATACTCATTAATCCATCATTAGGTAATCAAATTCTGTTAGTCCTATTTGTGTGTTAACGTTGTTGTGACCCAATCATTTTATCAATTATTTCATTCATAATGGATGGAATAGTAATCAGTCTGTATTTATCACTGTTTGATTGTTTAGGTTTTTCATGTCTCAGCTAAATTTTTTTGTGAAACCTCTTTAGAAAAGAGGAGTACTTTTTTATTTTAAATCAAATCGAGATAGAGGTCAATAACATTAACCTTTTATCACTTGTCAATAACCTTTCACATTCACTTGTTTATTCGAGTGCTTGAATTCATGGATAGTCAATGTTCAGTAATTTAAAGTATAAACCACTCATCTATTCTATATTATGGTTGTTAGTCTGTTT
The DNA here is from genome assembly GCA_003667255.2 of Euschistus heros. Lineage (NCBI taxonomy): Eukaryota > Metazoa > Arthropoda > Insecta > Hemiptera > Pentatomidae > Euschistus > Euschistus heros. Next base: position 665,037 of record RCWM02000129.1, read on the forward strand.
CCATAGTGTGATTTCAAGAAATTTAAGAATATCAATCTGATATAAGTTAGTTGATTTCATTTAGTACAAGTCCTACTGATGAAGAAAATACTGAGTACATGCAGCTTCTAAGCTGTCAGTTTTAAAACTGAGTAAGTGTAATTAAATTTATTTATAGAGGAATATTAATTTACATAATTTCATAAAAGGACAAAAATATTGTATTCATGTTAAAGTTATTTTTATTTAATGTAATGAGTATCTCCAGTTCTCTTCAAAAAGTATTAAAGTTGTTAGTAATTTGTATAATGTGAAATTTAAATAGATTTGTTTTTATGAAAATTCTTAGCCCCATTAATTTTATACTCCATTAAAATGAATCATTAAATTTGTTCCAGGCTGTGATATTGTCAATTCTGAAAATGTTAGTGAAAGAATTGAAGAATTAGAAAGTGAAGATGATGAAAATGATATTGATGATGAGGAAGGGATAGAAATATATTGTACTGAAGAACTCAACCAAGTTCTCAAAATTCAAGTAATATTAATATTCTTTATTAATAGGAACCTTTTACTATTCGACACTGTTTGAATATTAGATTAAGAGAATACCTTAAATTGAACAATGATTGATGATTGTCATTATGAAGCTGTTCTTTTTTAAATATTTCATTTTAAGGGGGAACTAAATTAAATTATCATCAGTTAGTCATTAGTGATTTTAATTAAGTTAAATTTAATTGTAGAATATCAGGATATAATTATTGAATATACTTGAAGTTTGAGTGAAAGCATGAAAAAATAAATATTAATATTCTTCATTATTTTAATAATCAACATTATATTAAATATGTTTTTACAGGTCTTTCAAGGCCAATTATGAGGTAATAATGTAATTATTCTATCAAAGTAAATGTTCTGTTCTATTATTGATTTGTTCTATTAAAGATTTTATTATATATTATAATTATTATATAAATATTACTATTATTATCAGGTTTTCTTGTTGACTACACCATTGGTATATTTTGCTCTTGTGTTTTACCATTCTTTTTATCTACTATTCATTTGTAGGATGAAGAGGATGTGGATGATAAAAGAGAGAGAGAAGATAAAGAAACTAATACTGAATGTTTTATACCGGAGAAAGGTTGGAAGTTAGGAATGCAAAATATCATAAAACGTTCCCAAACCTTTTCTCCAACGGCTACCAAACAATATATTTGTAAGGTAATGAAATGTTTTTTTTTTTTTTTTTTTTTTTTTTTTTTTTTTTTTTTTTTTTTTTTTTTTTTTTTTTTTTTTTTTTTTCTTTCTTCCTTCTTCACCTCACAAGTTGATACTAGGTCTGGAATAAAAGTGTTTAATCTCAGTCCATCTCTCATTGTTGTTATAATTCTCTTTACCTTATGATATTCCTTCCCAGGTATTGTTGTTATTATTCTCTTTACCTTATGCTATTCCTTTCCAGGTATAGAAACATTTACTATATGCCAACAGGGAAAAGTTGCTGAAGCCTGTCAATATCGGTGGCAAACTTGCCAACATGTATTATATATGTACAAATAAAGTATAGTTCATATTATCCAGAAAGGATTATCTGATCTGTGTATTATCCACAGTATTTATAAATTTAGTAAACCCACAAAAACATATATATGTTATTTATTTTTTTCAATTTCTTAATTTTTATTAACTAACACTAGATTTAATTGTGCAGTTACTTTTTTAGTGAATTCCTTAAATGTGAAAAAACTTTTTTTTAAAAAACTATGTTTATTAACTCATAATTTAATTATTATATATTTCACTATGTATAAACATTTTTTGTTGATTTGTGTACTTGTTTGATTGTTTGGCAGATTATTTGTGTTTGCCATGTCACCCAAATTTTTAGATCATCAGTAGTTTACTGTATTTTGGTCCTCATTTCATTGATTTTCCATTAAATTCTTTCAAGTGAAGTTTTGAGATTTGCTGAAAATTCCTTAGTATATCAGTATATCATTATTTTTCAACCTTCATAACTGCACCTACAAAATGTAAAATAAGGTATAAAAGAATGCATCTGATAAGAACTTAGTGTGTTGAATTATTACTTCTTTCCATGTGCTTTAATTATTGATAAGGAGCAATTTTTTATTTTAAATTTTTACCATTTGATTTACCATTACTGCTTTAACTATATTTAACTTTTTCTTCCAGTTAAATCGGAGTGATAGTGACAGCTCTATGCCTTTATACCGGCGGAATCAGTGTGCATTTCAAAGAGGTGCAATAGAAAGGAGATCTTTACGGTGGAGAAGTGGTAGGAACAATCCTCCTATGCATTCTGCCCATGTCATTGTTCCTAGAACGTCGCTCGATTTAGAATTGGATTTAAGAGCACAACATACAAGGTTGCATGCATTGCAAGATGATTTAAATCGGCTTCGAGAATTGAAGTCTAGACTTGAAGCAGCTAAAGAAAAAGGAGATGTTGAAATGGCTGCATGGGTTATGGAAGATTCTCAATTTCAAAATCTTGTGGCCCAGGTATTTTCTATTAATTAATCTAGAATAATGTTGAAAGCTTATTGATTAAGATGTACCGGGTTCTAATATAGATGCATCATCTTTTCTTACAAAATTAAATATTCCATAAGAAAAATGTCCATATTCATTCCCCCTTCCCCGCCGAACTACCTAGTTAGTGGTCAATCAGTGCGAAATTATGGATCTGTTGGTCACAGACTGTCAGACTAATAACTTTTTAATAGCTTGATGGTTAAAATAGCGATTAGCTAATAGTAGGGGACATTGTACCTTGAAACACTTTTCTGCTTTTGGTTGTTGGCAGTACCAATTAAGCTGATCTAAGTGTTTTTCTTCTAGTGGTCCGAGGAGTTAATACTGGCCGATAGAGGATCACATTCCCATTTGTGTGTGTTCTTAGAGTATGAGTTGCCAAATATGAAATAAGAATTTGTTTGAAGGCACAAATCAATTCCTGTACCTTGAAACAGCTAAAGCTGTTCCTTTTTTCCTTTTCTAAGTGCAACAGCTGTTCCTTGAAATTGTGGTGATTTTTAAAAATAAACCCCAGAAAACAAAAGAGTATTAGTATTTTTTGTATCAATTTTGTGTTTTTCTTTTTGTTAATTGACAAAATTCAAACTTTATAAACTTGAATGGCATATTAATAGAACCTGAAACTTGAACGACAAACTAGAAAACTTTGATTCCTTCCTTAAACCTTTAACGGGCAAGCCGGGGATTTTAAAGGGTTAGCCCTCGCCATTTTCAGGTATTCTGCAAAATCAAAAGTGTTTTAAGGTACAAGATGTTTCAAACTCCTTACAGGTCTGTTTCAAGGTACAAGACTTAATGTTTCAAGGTACAAGATGAAATAGAAAAAAGTGCATGAAATTCATTCCACATTCTTGTGCAATGAGCCATGTACATTGCTAATGAAAAAGGTTTTCATGATATTTATAAAAGAAATTGTTTTCATATTTTTAGTAAATAGTTATTTTTTTGTTTTTAAAGGTTGACGAGAAAAGCCCAGATGACAAAAAGGTTGAAAAGTTGTTGAAGAAAACATTCAAGGAAATCTATAAACTTAGAAAGAGTAAAGCTGGAAAAGGAAAGCCTGACCTCATTTCATTCAAGTAAGGATGTTGATAAAATGACCTTATTCATTTGTTTATCTCAACAATTTAGTATTTTTCTTTGAGTTATTAAAAATGAGAGAAATTGTGGGTATAAAAGAGATCTGCATTTCTGTCTTTAAAAGATTGGAGAATATGAAGACAAAAATTTGATTCAATTGATACATGAAATAATTCATATGATTATTACAGTCATTATCCTTAGTTTTTTATTTTTTATTTTAGCTCTTGAATCTCATTTTTAAAACAAGGATGTAAAATGCTTTATTTACTAGTATTAATAATACTGTTTTATAGAAGGTGTCTTAAACATGAACAATATTTTTGTGGAATCCCTAATAGTCCAGTAAAATTGTACTTATGGTACGTAAAAGGTCGGGTAGTTTCAATATGTTGTTAGTATTGTGCTTCTGTACAAAAATCCATATTTTAAATCTTGATGCACCACTGCTTGCTTATTGGCAGCGCCAAATAGTTTGAACTTTTCTACGTTTTTTCAAAATCTCTGCTGGAAATTGTGTTCTAAAGAATAGCTTTTTATATTCAATACTAGATAAGACTAAATTTAATTCATTTTTAGCAGAAAATAAACTCAGTAGTTTGAGCGTGGACTAAAATACAGGCTTTCAAATTTTTGGAATTCTCTCAACAAGTGGTAGAAATTGTTTTTTTCCCATTTTCTTCTATACATACTTTACAATAATGTTTAGAGAATACTTCATTATGAACGATTTCAAAAATGAGTTAGTTTGCTTTTAACAGAACACTATAGTGTTATTATGGCCATGCTTATATACATAAATAGCTGGCTAAAACATGCAAAAATATTAGTCTATTGGTGTATATAACCTATGTTCCTTTTTCCTTTACTTTTTTAAAAAGTATTTTTTAAAATGTTAATATATAACTTGTTAATACAATTATCATACACTTGTTAATATGACAGACATATGCTTCATTGAAACCTCCGGTTAATCTGACCTTTTGACCTTTCTGCCCTACCCTTTGGTCCCTTTAGAGTTCAGATTAGTGAAATTCTACTGTATTTTATTTTTATAAAAGTGTTGTTAAGTTTTTTAATTGGTACTTTAAACTATTATTTGCAACTGGAGAATTAAATGGTTATCTGTATTATGTTATAGGGAAAAAATGGCATTTTTTACTCGAGCTAATGTCAATGTTCCTTTATTGCCCACTGAAGAAGAGTCAGAAAATATCAAAGTTGAGTGTAGTGTTCCCCAGGAGCTAGGTGTAGAAATATGATGTATACCTATATAACCTTGGAAAGCACCAAAGTGATAGCTAGAAGCAAAGATTGTGATATTTTTGGATATTTGTAAATAATTTGTTTTATTATATATTTTTCTAATATAGTTATTTTTATCAATGTAGCATTTATAAGAAAATATTTGTTTTTATATGATCATGTATTTATAAATGTATTATTATAAGGTTTCAATGTGTTATAACAAATAGTCATAAATGGTTACAACACAAATTTAATTGCTTCCATTAATTTTAGTTTCATTAATACTATTTAAATTATTGAACTACAGAAAAGAACTTGTTATATTTAATATTTGTTTTCCTTTTTTCATTATAGACAAAACTTAATTGTTTAGATGATTAAATCGAAAGATTTACCTTGCAGTAAGAAATATGTTAATAACAAGGAGAGTTCTACATTACCCAAAATTGGTATACGGACTATAAATTTGTAAATCTAAAAGTTTGAAAAAAAAATTATATATAACAATGGTGTAGATAAAAACCTGTTAATTCAAGCATTTAATGGAGGCAGTGGCCGTGAAAGTTCTAAAACTTAAAGTTAAAAATTATTTTTTTTGTTTTTAATTGGAATAAAGTGATTATGAACATGTTTCTTGAAACATTGAATGGACACAGTGGCCTTGAAAGTTCTGAACCTAAAAGTTTATTACTAAATTTTAGAAATAGGAATGAAGTAATTGAATAAAAACATTTACTGGAGGCAGTGGCCATTAAAGTTTATATCTCTTATAGTAGATAGTTTCATTATCTCATTTGCTTTAGCTTATCTCATCAGTTGTTGATAAATTACTTTGTTATACCTAAATTTTATTTGTTAACTGATGTCAGAAATATAAAAAAAAAAAAAAAGAAAAAAAATAATTAAAATATTTAAAAATAGAAATAATTGTCTGATATTCTCGTGTAACATCTCAAATAAAGATATTAATGTTTTTGTAAATAACATGTAATGTTATGCTAGTATATTGTTAAAAATGTAAAGTGTGAACTAGGGATGGAGTATGTTTTTAATTGTAAAGTGTTTTATACAAAAAAAAAAAAAAAAAAAAAAAAAAAAAAAAAAAAACCATAAGGTGAATTTTTAATTTAAAAATGTATTTATGTTTTATACGAAAATTATTTTATTAATGACATTAACAATGCTTTTGATCTATTGTCAGCGACTAGACATCAGATCTCTCTTTTCTATCACTCTTATTCTCTCTAAAATACTTAAGTAACACTTCCTTGTTGTGTGGGATATTTAATCCGCAAAGCCACAGTGAAGCTGTGTATAAAATTTTGTACCCTTGTTTATTTAATAATTGAGTTACTGTACGTTGGTATTTTTACTATTATTCCAGTTGTGTTTTATTTTACATAAGCAGGTGAAATTTTCTTTTTACAATTTTACTCTTATTTAGGTGTAATGTTATTTTTTTATTTACTATAATCACTTTGAATTTAGGTAGATAACTTTAATTTTCAATTGTGTTTTTTTGCCAAAGCAGAAAAGTGTTTCCCAAAAGACATGATAAGCCCCTACTAAGCTGTGGTATGGGAATTCATTCAACTGAAGCTACTTGAATCTTATTTATTACTTTATCATCTTTTTTTGTTGAAATGATACTGTATGTTGGGTTTTGGTAGCTTTTTACTCATTTACAACTTTATTTCTTATTTTTGTTTTGCCTAGGGAAATGGAAATTTTTGACCAAGACTGCATTTTCGGGTAGTGGAATTAATACCCAATAAAACCAGTTAGGATCTGTGTAAATAATTTTTTGTCCTTCCAGCTCCATGCAAAGAAGTATGCCTGTATGTAGGATAGATAGTTTCTTTTTCTCATGTTATTTTTTTTTTTATTACTCTAGGGAAATGTAATTTTCTAAAAATTAGACTTAGGACATACTATGGGATTTTCACCCTCTAAATCTCCTTGAATCTGTGTAAATAACTTAATGTTCCTCCTCCATGTCCAGTGAATTATTGAATATGTTTGTGTGCTACTTCCTTCTCTGTTGTACTGTCTTTATGTATTGGTATATTATTATTTATTCTTTTTTTGGGATTTCAGTCCTGTGTCTGTAAATTTATTATTAGTCTCTATCTGTTGTATCCTTCCTGTTGCTGTTGATCTATTGTATAATTGCTCTTCCCCCAAGGAAACATCACCTATTATGTGCGTATCTGTTCTTTTAAGTTGTTCCTCTCCCTTTTATTCTATTTAATGATAATATCCTGGTAATTGATTGAATTAGTGGATATGTTGTTATTGTTAATTTCTGCCACAGTAATTTTTATTAAAGCAGGTGGAATTTAATAAAGACAAAACTTTCCTTCTATATCTACTTGGAAGAGATAGATGATTTTAACCCTCTAAACCTTATATCGGTATAAATAATTGTCCTTGCACATCCTCCCATTAATTGAGTTAGCTTTTAAGGTGGTGTTTCACCTTCTATATTATCATTAGAATTGATCCTTCTATGCCATCATGCGTTCCTCAAGTGGTTCTATATAATTTGTTTTTTCAAATACTACGCAAGTGTGAATTTTCAAGTCACAGCTTGTCATATATTTGACTGTAGTAAGTGATTTTAGCAATCTTATATCAGCTTGAGTTTGTGCTAAGATTAGTTTTTCATCCTTTGAGTTAATTATGGAGTAACTATAAGTTGGTATTAGAGAAGAAGATACAGCAGTGCCTTTACTTCATAATTGTTTACAATTTTCTCTCAATGAAACTGGCCTTCTTTCTTTTATTCATGTTTCAATGTTTTTTCAATTTATACCAATGTCAATGATTTTGTTCAATATACAAATCAATGTATATGATTTTGGAAGAATCACATGATATATTACTGGTTGTCCTTAGCATTGGATTCCATCCTGTCAATTTGACTCCAACTCTGCTATCTTACCATCAGTCTATTGCATATCTAACTTTCTTTTTTTTTCTATATCATTAAAATCAAAGAGCTGTCATAATGTTATGTTGTTTGGTATTGTGGAACTGTCCTGACCTTACAAACTGCTGAAGTACAAGTTATGGTCATCAAGATGAAAGTACATTTATCATTTTTCTTTTCCTTTCTCATTACATGAAAAAGCTTTAATGTATAGTAAATCTGATTTTCTATATCAAAGGAAAAATTTTAATATTTTATTTAATGTTCACTGTTCTAAATGAGCTCCAGGCTGTTTTGTTTCTCCTATATTTTATACGTTAAAAATCGTATTTCATGGAAACTTTTTTTCATGACTTCATTTTTATATCATTCTTATTCCACATATTATAACAGGAAAATATGTATATATGGTGGAACTAAACTATTAATATATTTTGTTGGATTTTAGTTTGATAAGTTGGTTAATTGAGGGTTATTTTGATCGTTCTATTTTAATTAGGAAATTTGTGTTGATCTATGTCAACACAAATCATCAAAACGAAACTCAAGTATTTTTTATTTTATTTACTTTTCTTATCCAACGGGTGTAATCATATCTAAGCACCTGGTTAGATATTAACTTTTATTCAAGGAATATGATAAATATAAATCATAATAATAATCATCCATTTTGAAAGTATTAATTACTTACTTAATGATTTGCATATTGACTGTAATTCATAGGGAGGGCATTCATTTGATTCCTTAATCCACTGTTGAATTTCTTCAGTTGACTCAGTTTAGAATTACGGTCTACTTTGTAGATTGTGAGGATAACTGAGTAGCTATAGGTACATTTATAAAGAAGTAGTCATCCGGTCTTGATTACTGAGGTTGTGAGGGCTTATTTTTTTTTTTTTTTTACTACATTTCAGAAGGGAATGTTGAATCATGAATTTTTTATCTCATTTTTTTTTTTTTTTTTTTATGTAGTTATAAATTTAAATTCTGTAGTTTATTAGCCGATTTATTAGAGAAAACCAATGGTATATTTTTACAATGGCATTATATAACTTTAAAGTTTAAAATAATTTATAATTTAGTTAAAAGGTAATATTAGAAAATTATAGTATTTGTTTGTTTTTTAACATCTCAAGTTTCTGAAGATTGTTAATCTCGTGATGTTATTCTCCTTATTTACTGTATAAATATCTTAACTGAACTAATTACTCATGAATGATTATCAAAGAAACATTAACTTTTGAGGGTGTATTCATATTTTGAATATTTTTATTTATAAAATTGTTAAAAAAAGTTCTAAATTTAGATAAATATATATATACACACACATACATATATATTATTAATTATTATATATTATAGTTCCATCCCTAGGTACTATTCTTAGATAGTAGACTTTTGCTAGTCAGCATAGTAGAATTTGTGATGCCTAAGATAGTAGTTTATGTTGCGATACCCTGGACTTTTTTATTTATGAATAAACCACCGTTAGTAAATAGTAAATTAGGAACAAATGTTTATGTGTTCAGAAATGATAACATGTTGAGAACAAATTAGTTTTATACGATAATTAAAGTTTTGTTTATAGTTTTGTATTTATAAGAGTGGTGTGAATGACGATGTGTATTGCATAACATCCATGACCGTTTTGCTTACACACATTTTTGATAGCACGATGTAGAATTACGAGATTTGCATTTTTTAGCTATTGTTATTTTATACCTTAATATGTATATCTATACATATTTAAATTATATGTATATTCATACATTCTTTTATTATGTATATTTTCAATGTTTTATGTGCGTATATGTGTTTGGGCATGTATGTCTTACATGTATGAATGAATATAGACACTCATACATGCATATTTATAAATAAATGTGTTATAATTGGCCATAATTTTATGTATATTTTTATAACAATACTTACGAGTGTGCTTGTGTGTGCATGCACATGTGTTTGTGTGTAACTATCTGTGTATGTGAATGTTTATATAAACACACACGTTCATGCACACATACCCACACACTCTTACATATGTAATCATATATTGAATACTTGAACTATGTAGATAATCATTTACATCATAATTAAAAAAAAAATGTAAAACGAGAATATATATTTGGAAATGTTTGTATTACATATATGAATGAATATAGACGCTCATACATGTATATTTATAAATAAATGTGTTATAGTTGGCCATAATTATATGTATATTTTTATAGCAATTTTTTTTTAAAAACCCTTTCAATTATATAAACATACAATTATTACTTCTATATCTGTCTATTTATCCATACACACAAACATATCCATATTTACATGGGTATATGTTATATACATATTATACTTGCATATATGTTTGTGTTGACATATTAGAAAATTCACAGCAGTCCTGAAGATCTCTAATATGTTTCAAGAGTTCATTTATTACATGTATATTAATACCATTAGGTTAAAAAATTTCTAAATGCTCAATAAAAAATAAATGTTTTATTATCTTTAATTAAACGAAGTGCTGTTTAAAACATAAACAATTGCATGCAATTTTATGGGGTAGTGTGTGTATGAATGAATTATTTTTTCTTTTACTTATTCTTCTATTATTGATTTTATAAAATTAAAGGGTTGCATTTCAAATTATGATAATATATGGATGCCACAATTTTAATTAACCATTCATTTCTCTGTTAAACATTCATACAACTTAGTCAGATCTATATAATATCTAGAGGACATGGCATTTTATGAATAGGTGGGTGGGTTCATGGAATAAGGGTATCTGTCTAATTTTCATAGTTTAGTAATATTGATGTGTTCTATGTCTTGATAATGGAATATGCAATTTCTTGTAAAAAGGGAACCGGTCCGTGCTTTCCTTCAGAGAAAACAAAGCACAGTACTGAATTAATTTCTTACATTACTTAACTCTATACTCTCCCTTACAAAAATAGATCATCTTTTAACAATGAAACAGATAATAAAGAGAATACATAGCAAAAAATATGCCAAGTTTTTAGTTAAAAAAGGTCAAAACTTGGTTATCATATGATGTGATTGATGTCTACAATGCTATACAAGCCCTGTATCTGAAGATATCAGAGGATAGGTGGTTGCCTAAAATATATAACCGGTGCAACAGTTCATCACCGAGTCCAGGCCGTCTCAAGTAGCTCCACCAGCTGGCTGTATCCTGTGTGGCAGTCCTCCAATCTTGCACACCTAGAAGAGTTCTGGCATACTCAGCCACACTATCCATCCTCCGCATGTTTGGTCATCCCACTCTCCTTTTCCTAAAGATCTCTTCTGTGGCCACTTTCTTCTGAATCTCACCGTCATCCATCCTGGCTAGATGGCCAGCCCATCGAAGTCTTCCCAATTTTATGATTTTGGAGATCTCGTTATCTTCATAGAGCCTGTATAAATCTAGTTTTTCATCTTCTCCATGTCTTGCCTACTTTGATGGGTCCATATATTCTCCTCTATATTGCCCTTTGATCCCCAAGAGCCGTTTTTCATCTGCCTTCTGTATGGCCCATGCCTCTGAGCCACATATTAGTTCTGGACGGGCTATAGTTTTGTAGTCTGATTTTATTTTCCTAGACAGGCTCCTCCTGAAGATTTTTGATGAGCTATAGTAGCACCTGTTAGCGGTTATCTTACTTTTCTTGCTTATTATCTTACGCTTAATTTCTTGAGAGATATTGTTTTGGGAGTCCATCTCACTTCCCAAGTAGATAAAGTCATTGACTTATGGAAGATGGAATCTATACTGTCTCACCTCAAAGTACTCCTTGTGGTTTCCTAGTCCTCCAACCTGTATATACTTTATTTTTTGCTGGTTTAATTTTAATCCAACTTTTTTGTGGCTTCCTCGAGGGCAAGCAATGCTTCCCTTAGGGCTCATTTGGATATGGCCATTATGTCAAAGTCGTCTGCATAACCCAGCAGCTGCATCAGTCTGTTGAACAATGTCTCACCAATCCGAATACCTGATCTGACAGCTCCTGTGGCTTGGTTGAATGAGATGCATGCGAGTGCCGTCTCCACCTTGTGAGTATATCCTCTGTTTCTGTGAGGAGTTGACTAGCCTCATCCTCACAGGAAATGACTCTAGGTTTGTCTCATCTTCCTTCATTTATTCGTTGGAAGAAGAACGAAAGAAAGAGTCTGCATTCATTAGCACTTTGAATGTCCTCGATTTCCTCCATCCGCTTCTTCTCCCTTTCTCTTTTTTTTTTTTTGTGCAGCTGTTTTCAGTCCTTATTTTGCCTCCTCACTCTCTCATTTACAACATAATTCCTGTAATCTTTACTACTATTAAAATCTACTGCAATAAAACGCTCCACAACTGATTTCATAACAGTATCCCAAACCATTTGTAACTTGGTGGAATTCTTTCTTCATAACAAGCACAACAAAGTTACCTTTAATCTGGGATATTTGATTATTTTGAAATATTATAATTATTGTAGACTTGAGATTCTTTCTATACTGAGGTAGTGGTCAGTATCCATGCTGGCTCCTTTATATGTTCGTTAGCTTACAAGTTCATATTTGTATCTCGAACTTATGAGGAGATGGTCTATTTGGTTGGCACTTTTCCATCTGGAGATCTCCAGGTTTGCTTGTGGATGTTTCTTCTTTGGAGTAGTGTGCTTCCTACGGTTAGTCCATGCTCGGCAGCAAAGCTTACTAGTCAGTGTCCATTGTCCTTGCTTGTTTCATGTAAACTATTTTTTTCCTGATAAAGGGGTTAGCATGCCTGTGCTTGGCCGACCTGTGGATTGAAGTTTCCAAGGATTAACTTCTCATCTCGGTGAGGGCATTTGTTTAGATGTTTATCATGGTCTTCGTACAAAAGTTCTATATCCTCGTCTGTCACAATCTCATTTGGTGCATGGCAATTTATGATGGAATAGTTAAGAAATTTTCCTTTGAGCCTGATGTAGCATAGACATGAGCTATATGGGAAGTTGTCTGGCTCTTCCCCTGACAACAAATCCAGTTCCTAATGTGTGATGGGTTTCATGGCAGCTATTCATGATTCATTTTGTGTATTCCTTTTCCCCAGACAGCGGATTTCCTGGATTCCTGCTATGTTCACCTTGTATGAGTCCAGTTGTGTAAGAAGATTCCATAGAGCCCCCAGTCTGTTAAATGGTAAAATGTTCCAATATGCTATACCTGCTATATCTCTATGGCGGTTCTTGGGTCTTATCCATTGGGACAATCCAACTTCTTCCGTTTGAGGATTCATAACATTGGTTGCCTAGAAGGTGAGAGTAGTTAGTCCTCGACCTTAAGTCAGGTGGAGGGACTGCCTCCTCAAAGCTCCAGGGACAGTCTCACTCCCCAATCCGGAGTGGCTACCTAGGGGTGGTGACCCTTGGGTGTGTACTATTGACGGCCTTTGTCTGTAGTATGGGGTGAGTGTAGTGTGCTATATAAGTGTGAGTGTACTGAAACCCCAACCTGGAGGACCAGTGGCTGTCTGCGGTGCTGAAGTGATTGCCTAAAAGAACCTATTTTTTAGATGTAATTCTTCATTACATGGATGAAGCATGAAGGAGTTGCTAATTGAACATTCTACATTGAATGTTCTAGTCTCCCAGGCACAAGTTCGAGTCTGGTTAAAAGTCACAAAATTTGTATTCTGTTACTTCAGCTGTAGATAGACAAAGGGGTTGGGAGACCCTCCTGGGGCAGAACCAGCCTGTATAAAGTGGGTTCCATCAATTGGAGAAAGAAACCTGGCAGTTGAGAATGATTTCCACCAAATCTGATCCTTTCACAACCATTGGCCCTGTAACAGTTCTTCCATATCTTAGTACTCAACCCAAGACCCTTCATCGCTTGTGGTGTTACTGGTATTTTTATTTTATTTTATTAATTTATTTATTTATTTATTTTTTTTTTTATGTGTGATCTAGAGGATTTATGGCTTCCTTCCATGAATATGCAATCTTTTAAACAGTTGAAGGAAGTTTAAGATCTGGTGTGCTTCTCTTAATATCCATCCTATTATTTTTTTATCTCCTTTTACGCCGAATATCAGTTTTCCATTATATCTCATTCACCTCTAGCTGCAGATGAAGGGTTGACTTGCATTTTTTAGCGAGTGGAAAAATAAAAAAGCAGATCATACTTCATAAAATTTTGTAAATGTCTTCTTCAGCACTAAAGCTTTGTTTCAATATAATTACTTTTCACCTCCTATGTTTCTCCATCTCCAATATCCTAAACAAAAAATGGCTAAGAATCCCATAAATTATTTTGGATCTGGACCATAGCACAATAAGTCTGTTTTTATTTAATCATTGTATGTGAGGTTATTCCCAGGAATTTCCATGTTGAATTGATGTGGTGCCTCCAGATGTTTGTATAGGGTTTTGCTAATTCTTTATAGTGATCTCTGCTATCATATTGTTATTTTATCTAGATATAGGGGAAATATTATCAAGAAACTTGTGTACTGTCAGATAATATTATGGATTCATGTTTTATTGCTGTTTAAATTTTTATTTGGTTGCCTCTAGGACAATGGATTAATGTCTTATGGTATAATTAAATCTTAAATAATTTCAATTGAACATTTATGATTGGTTTTGTTATTTTTTACTAAATATGCAATGTAACTAGATTGTTTATATCTTCTGAGTAAAATTTTCAGACTGCCAGCGGTTTTGCTTTTAGTGTTTGGGGGAAAGAATCCCTGCAATGAACCACTGATTTTATTTTGAAATCTTACCTTAATCACCAGTATAAAAACAGGGATCTCTTTCATTGTTTTCAACAGACAACTATGTATTACTTGAAAAGTGTTCGACCTAGGGAAAGCCTATTGCATCTCTAAAATCAACTCAAATAAAATAATGATTGATGTGTTATTTTTATTTTTTATAAAATAATTTTTGGTTAATAACATGTATAATTGTTATTTATATGAAAGCTTTTTTCTTTTCTTGTATTTATATGAATTCTAATAGAAATCGTAATGATGCTTTCTTATTATTTCATTGATTCTAAGAGTCTGGTAGTTATTCTGTTGTTTATATTCCATTATTATCCACTGTTTTCTTAATCCACAAATGTTTCCAACTTTTCATTTGTTACATTCCTATTCTTTACTGAATGGCTTTGGCACGATTGTGACAATCGGAGGAAGTGGATGGAGAAAGCTAAAACTTGTAACTTGGTTGTAGCCCCATAAAAAAATAAAAAAAACATTCACATTCAACCCAGAGTCACTCTCAACTTCATTATTTCAGTTATGTAATACAAAAAAACCTTAGAAAACATTATAATGAAATCCTATGCTTTAAAAACTTTGTTTTGTATTTTTCTTTATTATATAAAACATATTTGCTATCTTGTTAGCACTAACAAGTTTAAAATATATTTGCTGTCCTGTTATCAATGACAAGTTTACAAAAAATGAATTGAGATATTGATTTTTTAAGAAGAAAGAGCTTGGCAGTCCGGAAAAAAATAATCTATTTTGGTCCTCTTTATGCTAGAGCTCCTATTTTGTTTAGTTTCTAGCAATAAAAGAAAGGAACAAATATAGGCTCATTAAATAATAATTTTTTTGCTGTATAGTTCTGTGAATTGTTTTTTAATTTATATCTTCCTCATCATAAAACTAATTATAAAATAAAATTAAAATTGCACTATTCACTTTAAATTACTGAAGGTGAATGTACAAATTCCAAAATATTGTTTTATAAATTCATTATTCACTATCGATATTTAAGAAAAGAAAAAAAAAATCTGACCTTGAAGATGGCTGATCTTCATGCTGATAAAAAAAAAAGGGGGGGGCCTCTAAAGCTAGAAACATGTACCCTAAATTGTCTAAATCCAAAGACAATGTATAGCTAAGCCTGCAAGGAACTCCTAAATCAAAGTGAATCCACAGGTAATGAAGCCATAGATTAGTTGGGGTAGCTGCACCCACAGGTTGATGTAAGTAAGAAAAACATTCTATTTATTAATTTAGATAAAAGCTTTCCAAAAAACTAGTCACAAAGGTTGGATATATTAAAGTCAGAGCTATTCAATGATTGAGGAGATTCCCTTAGGGAAAAAGTATCTAGAATTAATTCCACAAATATAAAAAGAAGAAATGATCCCAGAGACTTGTAATATATGAATAATTTATGAAGCTGGTCTTTTCACCATCCTATTCAAACAACTTAGCCTTTGAATAAGTTAAAAGAGTAACACATAAAAAATGCATGGTGGGTGGAGGGTTACATGTTAGAACAGAAAATATGATTCTCAGATTTGCAGATAATTCAAAAATCCTTGGTAGTATAAAAAAGGACATATAGAAACCTTTTGAGACCCTAGTAAGAGAAGCTACATCTATCTGTTTACAAAAACAGTAGACAAGACATAATGCTCATAGTGGATAGTTTGGGAAGAAGCTCCCTATTTTAAGATCACTTGTTATAACACCCTTCTAAGATCTAAATACCTTAGATATACATTAATTATATATATATAAAATTAATAATGATCAATAAGTTTTAAAAATTATTAACTTACCTCCATTAACTAGAGTAATCAGATTCTTTAGCTTTTCACGAATACTAAAATCCTCAATTATTTCTAACGAAAATATACGACACAGAACCTGTATCGCTAAATTCAAGCCAACAGTTGTACTATGTGATGTCATCGGTCACATTAACTAGAGTAATCAGATTCTTTAGCTTTTCACGAATACTAAAATCCTCAATTATCTCTAACGAAAATATACGACACAGAACCTGTATCGCTAAATTCAAGCCAACAGTTGTACTATGTGATGTTATCGGTCACATACAACCTCCAGGTTTCCCCCGCATTACTTAAGGGTACCCACTTTATAGAGACGTCGTGCCGCAGGAGGGTTCGAGACCCCGATGTCGACTCACGGCTGAAATAGCATAAAATTTCATTTCCTGCCTTCATCCGGACTCGAACTTTGGACCTCATAGCTAGGATTTAAGTGCCTTATCCATTGATATATCCCACTCCTTCAGACTATCAAAGAAAAAATGTCCCAGAGTCATATTTGAAAATTTGGATCCTAAATACGAACCTTTCGCATTGTTAGTAGTTTTTTATTCACTTTTTTCAAACTGTAGAAGACTCAATTGCCATAATCTTAAGCTGAGGGACGTAAATGCTGTATAATGCTCGTTCAGATAATGTGAAGCTTGATTCCTGATAAGCACACAAGAAAGTACAATCGTTGGGTAAAAAAAAATCTTCTCATGATAACCTTAGTGATTTGTGATTAGAGCTTAAGAATATGGAGGAGGGCGAGGTATGACCAACTAGCTAGATGTGGTCCTTCAGGATGTAACGATCGTGAAAGATTTAGTAGTTCCCAAATTATTTCTTATTTATTAAGGAAATCTTGTCTAGATTGTTGCAATAAAATAGACAATCGTATATAAAAAAATTACAAATCGGATTTTTTTTTTTAATTCTAAAAATAAATGTATCTGAATGCCCAAAGAGATTTTTGAAAAATATATGCATATAAGATTTTGGCCACTCCACTCCCAAGAAATATACAACTTTAAAAAAACTATCATCCAATGCATTCTGGAAATATAATATCCATAATGAGCCGTATCAGGGTGCCAATGATGAAATAAGTAAGAAAAATAATCACTAATTAATCATTGCCCAGTACAGTTGGTTTTTGACATAAATTATAAACTTAACCGATACATATTCCCCCCCCCCTATTTTATATGACACCATCTTTAAAAATAATATCAATATTCATTATATAGCTATGTTTGGATTATTTTTTAAAGTAATACATTAATTATTTTTTAAATATTTTATAAATGTTCTCTCGATGTATACTGTCTTTCCACACCTTGATTATTAACGCTTATGATTGTTATAAATCGAAAACCATAGGACGACTTATGAACTATTTCTAGCGTGCAAAGTTTTTTCGAGTCAAGCTTTATTGCACAGCGACTTTTTACACTCTTAAGGAGATTACACGAAATTGTAATTAACAAATATTCAATATGAGTAAAATATCCTTTGAAAAAATTCGGACTAGCTTGATAACTATTGGTATTGTTGACTATATAAAACCCATCCATCTACTGGAAATAACTCACCACGCCCTGGTAGATGTTTCAGTCTAAATCTTGATCGTATGCATAGGCGTGCGCAGTGGGGGTACCGTAGGTTCACAGGCACCCCTAACTAAATTGAAATGTACAATTAAAATCTAAAATAAACTAAATTTAATGGAATAAAACTAAACTGAATTAATTTAAACAGTATGTAAATGAAAAAGACACTAAACTGTTGTAATAACAACCCTTTTGTGCTAATTTTCTTATTTTTTAAAGGATATATTTAGGATGCGTAATAAATGTCAGTCTACTATCTAAGTATTTAAAAAATGCCCATTCTGAACTAAATTAAACTTAGTTATTCATTTTAGGGTGTGCTTATTTTTTTTTTTTTTTTTTTTTTTGGGGGGGGGGGGCAGCGTGTATCCCTTATTGAAAAGTGTGATGACAACGATATCTCGAGTCTATCAAGGCCAAACAATGAAAAACTTTCGGTAAAGGTACTTCGGAAATTCACGAGCTAAATTGCAATGAATATACCTCAGTATTTTTGAAAAAAAAATTTTAAAAATAATAATATAATATATATATATATATATATATATATATATATATATATATATATATATATATATATATATATATATATATATATATATATATATCTATATATATATATATATATATATATATATATATATATATATATATATATATATATATATATATATATATATATATATATATATATATATATATATATATATATATACACTCCCCGTCAAAAGTATTTGACACTCATAATTCTCGAGATTTTCCTGGTTTTTACCTTAATCCATACTTGGTTTATATTCATATTAATATTATTTAAGATGATACATTAAGGATTAGGCACATCAATGTTTTTCCCTGTTAATAACAAACGATGGAATTTTAGATCATTTTTTTCAAATTTCCTTCAGTCCATGTTTATCATTCGTTTCGTTATTTGCCTACAAGTATGCCAAGACTGGTGGAAGCAGTCATTCAAGCCAGAGGGGGCAATATGTCTTATTAAATATAAATTAAAAATTTTAAAGCTAAAATTGTAAAAATGAAATTTTTAAAAAGTAAGTTTTCTAACTTTTCTGTTTATTTGAAGAAATATTGTAATTTATTTTAATAAAAATTGTTTTATAAAATATTTCAAAGTGTATATATAAAAGGGATATATATATATATATATATATATATATATATATATATATATATATATATATATATATATATATATAAAATGTGGTTTTGAAGGTTGAAAAGTCATTCATGTAGCAGTACCTTAAATAAAATACCATCAAGTTTTTAAAAAATAGGATAAAAGTAATGATATATGCTTTTTTTATCTTACTCCATACTTTTAAATTTTTGCCGACAGTTAATGGGTGATTATAAAATAGTAATAAAAACAGTAGCAAACATTGATTTTATATTATATAATTTAAACCTTATTAGGCTTACAGTCATTTGAGCGAGACTTGAAGATCACAGCATGCAGTTTTAAAAAATATACATATATTAATATTACAAAATCAACAATCATTATAGATAATGACCTGTAAATGAATTATGTAACAAGTTGGGCGGGTGTATTATATGTTAGCGTAGCGTTGGGGTTGGTGGAACAGATACACCCTTCAGAGATCCTCTTGATCCCTCCTTCCCTCACAAACTTGGGCCGCTCGGGGTTAACGACCCAAGTCTTGATATCCCTGGGTACTTCCTGGCATTTGAAGGGGCCGCGGCGGGAACATTGTTGGCCGGAGCAGTCCTGGACGCAGCGGGCGTTCATCAAGATGTTGGGGATATAGTTTGGTGGCAAGTGGATCACCTCATACTCGGTGGGGCAGGGGCCCACAGCTCGAGGATGGGCCAGTGGTGGAACAAGCATCAGGTCGCGGGGGCAGCCTGGTTCCCAGCGGTGGTTGAGCAACTGGATCACTGAGGAGTAACCGGATGAATCCGCTGCCACAAGGGACGCCAACACCAACACCGACCATGCCTTCATAGCGACTGCCGCTTCCGACTTCACCATATCGATCAGGAAAAGATATCTAGATGATAGGATTTGTTCCGGTCCCCTAAATAATACAGATACGTTTGCTCCCCACCACTTCAATGTTTATCGAGTTCGTTCCTCTATTCATCGGTAATACGTCAGCAAATTTTATCTGAAATACTTAGTCACATCTATTTATTATTCCAGAATAATGTATAATGAATTCATTCGTATTCTTTATTTTTAAAATAATGTATATATTTATATTTATGAATAATGAAATCGCACTAAACAAAACAATACCATGTACAATAGAACCTCACTAAACCGAACCCAACAAGATGTGTAGGGCGGAACAGCAAAAATGGTCGGATTGCCCAGAGTTTAAAATAAAGCACACGTTTTTCACAATTAAAAGAGTATTATAATTATATTCAAAGTTAATTATATTAATCTATAAACACTTTAAAGAAAATTGAATTAAATAATAAACATGATTATACGTATGTAATTCTATTCGTCAATGTTCTTAACTTGCTCCGGACACAAGTTATTTTATTGAAACAATTCTTGAAAACTATCTTTGAATTGTTGTGGCCCGTTAATGACAGACGGTAGTTTTCCACCGGAAATAAAAAAATTGTCTTATACCATGGCACTTTTTCCATCGCTGAAGCCAACTTGAATAATCGGTCCTAATAACAGTGTTCCTTTAATCCGATCGTTGTTAGGCCAACTCCACGTCACGTCTTCTAATTTTAAATTTCGGCTTTTCGAATGTCTTTAGTCCTAATTGATGGTCATCGGAAATGATTCCAATTTCTTCGATTTAGGGATTTCGCGAAAATATTGTTACTCCCCATACCCCTGGAGGGCCATATTATCCGGAGTGTCGGACTACAGAAAGGCGGACTGTGTATCGATTGTTTAAAATAAAAGTTTTACTAGATTTAATTTTTTAAGAGTGATATTCAGTCAAGATAGCATAGATATTTTTGGGATATATTGGGGGAGATCATCTTCACATTTATAAAGAAAACAAATATAATAAGGAAATAAGGGTATTATGTAATCAGTGGTCATTAAAGACGAAGTTTAAAAGTTAGAGATCAAGGGAATCACCCATGGTAAGCCCTGGAAACGATGATTATTTGATAAAGACGACAAAATTATTTTTTGAATTACTTTTTATATGAACAATGGCCGTCTCCATATTACTACTTAGAAATTATGATTTAAAAAAAAAAAAAAAAAAAAAAAAAAAAATATTGCAGCTGTAACTGTTAAGCATCTCAATTTTAACAGTTTCATACTTTTTGGTAACCGTTCCAATAATTCCTCTAAAATTACCTAAAACAACCTCTAAAATTCATCAAGTAGTTCGATTAAGGCCTGCGAAAAGTGAGTTTATACACAACGTCAAATTATTATATTCACATTCACGGAGATGAGTTCTATTTATAGAACTTCGTTATCAAATGTAATCGTTTCCAAGACAAATGTAACCTTTTCAAATTCAAATCTGGCCCAAGCCAAATATAAACTTCTGATTTAAAATGCAACAAAGTTCCAACTATTAGTCCAGTGAATAACAATATTGTAGAGTGCATGAAATATGAGCTTATTTTTGACTTCATAGCTTCGTTAGGGGTATTTAAAAGGTTAACATACTAAAAGTCCCGCCCCGGGGGTGAGCTTACGTTGGGGGGAAGGTCCAATTTTTGGTTTTTGGATTATATCTCGAAAACAGTAGACTCCAGAAAATTATGTTACGAATAAAAATTAAAGCTAATTAAATTTCTTATAAAATTAATTCCATACACATTTATCGAACTTAACAACAGTATATGAGGTATACGTTATTGAAGATCGATAATTTTCGAGAAAAAAATGTTTATCTCACTTTTTGTCAAATATTTGCTTCTAATGTTAGAATCAAAGTCGTAGAACATAAAATTTAATTTAATTTCATACATAAATTTATGACACTTAAAGCATATGGTTGACAAAAAGTGTTGTAAAAATTATTTTTTTCTCGACAATTATCGATTTTCAATTACGTATGTTTCGACAACCGTTTCAATTGTTACCGTTTCATACTTTTCGGTAACCGTTCCAATCATTCTATAACATCTCTAAAATTCATCAAGTAATTAGATTAAGGCCTGCGAAAAGTGAGTTTATACTGAACGTAACATTATTATATTCACATTCAGGGAGATGAGTTTTATTTATAGAACTTCCTTATCAAATGTAGGTAATCTTTTCCAAAACAAATATAACCATTTCTAATCCTAATGCAACACTTTCAAATTCAAATTTGGCCCAAGTCAAATATAAACTTTTGATTTCAAATGCAACTAAGTTCCAACTATTAGTCCAGTAAATAAATATATTGTTGAGTGCATGAAATATGCGATTATATTTGACATCATAGCTTCGTTAGAAGGTAAACATGCATAACTAAAAGTCTTCGCCTTAGACGGTTCAAGTTTTAGTTTTTTGGATTATATCTCGAAAATAGTAGACACCAGAAAATTATGTTTCGAATAAAAATTAAAGCTAATTAAATTTCCTATAAAATTAATTCTATACACATTTATCGAACTTACAACGGTATCCGAGATATACATTATTGAAGATCGATAATTTTTGAGAAAGAAATTTTTTATCTCACTTTTTGTCAAATATTTGCTTCTAATGCCTTTTTTCTCAGAAAAAATGTAAGAGTCAAAGTTGTAGAACATTTAATTTAATTTAATTTCATACATAAATTTATGACACTTAAAGCATATGGTTGACAAAGAGTGTGGTAAAAATTTTTTTTTTTTTCGAAAATTATCGATTTTCAATAACGTATGTTTCGACAACCGTTGGAAGTTCGACAAATGTGTATAGAGTTAATTTTATAGGACATTTAATTAGCTTTAATTTTTATTTGTAACATAATTTTCTAGAGTCTATGATTTTCGAGATACAATCGAAAAACCCAAACCTTCCCCCCAACGCAAGCTCACCCCCCAGGGGCGGGACTTTTAGTATGTTAACCTTTTAAATACCCCTAACAAAGCTATGAAGTCAAAAATAATCGCATATTTCATGCAACCTACAATATTTTTATTGACTAGACTAATTGTTGGAACTTTGTTGAATGGAACTGTTAGCCGCAAAAATTAAAAAAATCAATTGGGGGGACATTTTTTTATTGTCAGTTTATTTATATTACACACCTAATACATCATTGACATCAAATTATATCGACTAACAAGGGGAGGACACACTCAGTCTCTCACGGATCTTGTTGGCAATTTTTTTGGAGGTTCCTGGTCAAAAATATTAGACACGTATTTTGCCGTTCCGACCAATGGGCCCTAGAAGCCCAGAAAAAAAATAAAATAGCATTAAACTAATTTATTTTTTATCTCTAGTTTAAAAATGATATCGACATGATTCTTGCACCAAGATTTTTAGTTTTGATTGCGAATTAAAGGAAAAATACAGTCGCTCCATAGATTTTGGTTTAGGTTAATTAAATTCTAAAAAAAATGATTAGTTTTTCAAGCAAACTACCTCTATAGATTTTTTCACACAAAAATCGAGGTCAGATTCTAATTCAGCACCCTCAAAAACATTAAAAAACGGTTATTCAACAAAATCAAAAAATATCATTTTTTTTCACCCTCTTCCAGGAAAATGAAATTTTAAAACCGATTATTGGTTACATACCTTTAAATCGTCATTACTTTGTCATGCAATTCACTGGTTGGTATAGCTGGAAAGAGGAGGGTCTCAGCTTTCTTTTGATGTATATAAATGTAAAATTCGATGAACAAAAACCTATTAAAAAAATTGGAAAATCCGAAAAACATTTTGATTTCTAACTTGAGTTTGAAACCACATAGGATGATGAAACTAAATACATTTCAAGCGTTTTATTGTAATGATAACTTATTACAAATTAATATTTACATTATATACAGTAAATACTTAACAATCAAATCTAATATGTGGTTCTAGATTTGATTGTTAAGTATTTACAATTTTTATTTTATTTTGCAGTTGAACATGTTAAAATATGATTGTGATAGTTGACATAAAAAAATTATAGCAATAACTGCCCCACTTCCGTTGCTGACAGGATTTTGTTGAATATAATGAAAATGAAACTGTAATGTAACAAGCTTCAGTTATTAGAACCCAGTAAACAAAGATTACAAAATGGGTTAGAGATGTGTTCTGGGTTTGTAGAATAAAATAAAAATTGTAAATACTTAACAGTAAAATCTAATATGTGGTTCTGTCTGTATATAATGTAAATATTAATTTGTAATAAGTTATCATTACAATAAAACGCTTGAAATGTATTTGGTTTGATCATCCTATGTGGTTTCAAACTCAAGTTAAAAATCAAAATGTTTTTCGGATTTTCCAATTTTTTTAATAGGTTTTTGTTCATCGAATTTTACATTTATATACATCAAAAGAAAGCTGAGACCCTCCTCTTTCCAGCTATACCAACCAGTGAATTGCATGACAAAGTAATGACGATTTAAAGGTATGTAACCAATAATCGGTTTTAAAATTTCATTTTCCTGGAAGAGGGTGAAAAAAATTATATTTTTTGATTTTGTTGAATAACCGTTTTTTAATGTTTTTGGGGGTGCTGAATTAGAATCTGACCTCGATTTTTGTGTGAAAAAATCTATAGAGGTAGTTTGCTTGAAAAACTAATCATTTTTTTAGAATTTAATTAACCTAAACCAAAATCTATGGAGCGACTGTATTTTTCCTTTAATTCGCAATCAAAACTAAAAATCTTGGTGCAAGAATCATGTAGATATCATTTTTAAACTCGAGATAAAAAATAAATTAGTTTAATGCTATTTTATTTTTTTTCTCGGCTTCTAGGGCCCAAGGTCGGAACGGCAAAATACGTGTCTAATATTTTTTGACCAGGAACCTCCAAAAAAATTGCCAACAAGATCCGTGAGAGACTGAATGTGTCCTCCCCTTGTAAGTTATCTTAATATTAGATATGTACATCAGTTTATCTTTAAGGCAGTGTCAGTAAGTTTTTTTAATTGATAAAGGTTAGATATTATAGCGCTCTCACTCAGCCTCCACTGGTATTATATAGACACCGGTGACGCAGCTGAGAGAAATGCGTTTAAAAAAAAGAGCGACCTGGCTTGTCTCCGTTTAAGTGGAGAGTCTTGCTGGGGGTCCTTTAGATGTGTATATATTGTAAATAATGTAAGAATGGGATATTAAGTTTAAATTTAATTTGTATATTTTTTTAATTTCTATTATTATTATTTTTTTTATATATATATATTAATTATTTTATTGATTTATATTTTTTGTTCACTTAATATATTGTATAGTTTGAGGTACTTTATTTATTTATTAATTTTTTTTTCTCAGATTATTAATTGTATTTTATGATATTTTCTACTTATTTTTATTTATTATTCACTTTTTGTTAATGTTTTCTTTGTGTTTGTTTCTTTTTGTAAATATTGTGTGAATGGATCCATTAAGCCATCCTTATTACTTATTGCCCACATTGAGGCAGATTGTAATACTTTCTCAATAAAAAAAAAAACTTCATAATTAGCGCAGTCCGTTGTTTGTTATTATTGTACCTAACAAGGGGACTTTTTGGGTAGTAACTCACAGATTTGAATGCCGATTTTTGTGTAGTGGGTAGTTGGGACCTCTAATAGTGCAAATCTAGAGTTATAGCCGCTAATGAGCATTAGGAGTCGAGAAAAAAAATAAAATAAGAAAATAACGTTTTATTTTTTTTCTCAGCTCTCAGTCAAGGTAGAGAAATGATCCTTTCACGTTAAATTGTAGTTTTGTATGCTATTTGAAATAAAAATATTGAAGTTAAAATTTCTTCAACATTTCTAACGGCCATAAAAACTGCTGTGTTCAGCCGATTACAATAGTTATAGCATCACAAGAATCAGCATACATTTTGCTTTTTATCCATGATTAGAACATTGTGTTTACTCCAAATTTCAGGGGACAAAAACTGATGTGAATGAAAAAAAACCGTGGTCAGCTATAACTTGAAATATCTCAATAGGGAGACCTCCGGATTTGGGCTAAACTATGCAGCTTTACGGCTTCTAGATGTCCTTAAAATTTGGTTTTAATCTGTGGCGAAATATGTGATATAGCACAAATTATTCACATTTTGTTTCAGAAATCGACAGCCTTGGATTTTTTCATTCACATCAGTTTTTGTCCTGGAGTAAACCCAATGTTATATGCATGGATAAAAAGCAGAATGTATGCTGATTCTTGTGATGCTATTACTATTGTAATCGGTTGAACACAGCAGTTTATATGGACGTTATAAATTGTTGATGAAATCTCAACTTCAAAATTTTAACCTTCTTGAAAGTGGTAAAAAAATCAATATTTTTTAATTTAGATATGATTTTACATATTAGGGGTTTATGGTGCGTTAAATCGTTTTGAATTATTATAGGTCCCTACTATCCACACAAAACTCGGCATTTAAATCTGTGAGTTACAACACAAAACGTCCCCTTGTAAGATACGGATGATGATGGCTGATATTTCAGTCAAATTTAATAATGGTTCCTAAGTTTCTGCATTACTGTCTGAGCTTGCTCCGTTGTAATTAAAAAATACAGTAATACAAATTGTGGTCAGAAAATCCTACTGAAACGATCAATTAAAAAATAAACAAATCTGGTTGTATTTAGATTTTCAGATGATGCTATCCCACTGCACTATTCCATCGTAATTTAGAACTAACATTCTACTAGTCTTAAAAAAATACCTGAATGATATTATTATTATTATATCGCGATAAAGGCCAACAAGCTACACGTGTATCTCATTTCTTGGCTTTTTTATTTTTTCTCCTTTCCATCCATATCCTTCTCATCTTTTCTCCCACCTCCCTCCTCCGTTCCTCCGTCCATCTCTTACCTTCCTGCCTCTTCCTCTCCACCACAAGAACCTTTATGCTTCTCACCACTTTTCAGAATTTTTCTCTATCATGTTTCTTTATCAAATCAAATAATGAGTATCCTTCGGTCATAAATAAATTACAAAAAAATATTCCTCAAGTTGCAAAAGATGGTCAAAAGAAATCAATGTTCACCCACTGTGACAAACCTTGATTTGAAGTTTACAAAACCTTCCAGCCATCGCAACAAACACCCATGAATTGTATTACATTACTGTGACATTCGTATTATTTATGGTTTATTTTTCATCTTATAATCTGAAAATATTGTTTTACGACAATTTACCCTGTATAAACTTTCGATTGCGACTATCGATTTGTTGATATTTTTTCATTTGAGATTGGTTAATGTATATCGATCTATTTATTTATTAAACCTTAACCGTTGGGCTGTGTGATTTCAATCATTTACCAATTTTCTTGACTTCAATATTATATCAGAATGATATATTTGTCAGTTGTATTCAAACATAGATTTTCCTTCATATGTTGTTATAATACATGTAAAACCATAATCACAAAAAAACAGTGGCATTCAGTATTACTCATGGAAGTTTTCCTAAATCTGAGATATTTGCTTGTGTAAATTAAATAAGGATTGCTTCAATCAAACCACGTTTTTATTTATCTCTGATTTACTAAACCAAATCTTCGTTTAATGTAAGATATATTGACCAAATAATACAAATCTGTGTCTGCAGAGTACGTGTGATAAATCTAAATTTGGGAAAAATTACTTATTTACACCACCAAAATCTAGATATCCCCTACTGTTCAATAAATGTTTTTTTCCCTGATGATGGCAATTGAAGTTGGCCGAAACGTTGGCTAATAAATATGTTCGTTTATATTAAACATTGCCTATTTATTTTTTTTTCTTCTTTTTTTGACGGATCTCCAACTATATCCTAAATATACATTTTTTTATCGGGTTCTAGGGCCCATTAGTCGGAACGGCAAAATCCGTGTCTAATATTTTTTGCCCAGGAACCTCCAAAGAATTGCAAAAATGATCCGTGGGAGACTCATTGTTTACTTCCCTTGAAAAAAAATTGAAAATAGTTTATAATTAATATTTATGGGAGAGTAATAATTCTCATTGCATTACATTTAAATTTTTTTTTTTTTTTATCGATTCGAAAAAATATATATGATGATGATTTATTTGGATGTCCTTAGTAATTAAGGAGAAAATAATCATTCGTATAGCATAAAAAAAAAATTTTTTGCCAGTCATTACATTTATATGTTTTTTTGCATATATACATGTACACGTCCTTACATCAAAATACGATTCCCGAAAAAATAAATAAATAAAATACTGAAAATAGTTTATAATTAAAATTTCTGAGAAAAGTATTCCTTATATTTCACAAGATTTTTTTTTTTTTTTTATTCGTTTAAAAAATATATATATATATATATATATATACCATGTTTTAGTTGGTTGGCCATTAAAATAAAATTATCACCTGTATTACAGAAACATAAAAGTAATAAAAACAATTTAATTATTATCTAACGCTTTTGCTCCCTTTTTTTTTTTTTTTTTTTTTTTTGTCTTATTTAATTTGCGTCATCCTCACTACTTTTTTTTATTAATCTCCATGAAGATCCTCAAAATACTGGCATATAATAAAGTATTTTCAGTTGGTATATAATAGTACTCATTGTAGTTTTACTTTATGAACATATCTACAATAAAAAAATAAAATAAAATGAAACTATAAGAAATACAAAGAAAGAAGGTAGTCTGTGATGCAGTCAGGAGAAAGAAAAAAACACGTCCAAGTTACTTTTGGAGTGCAGACGTTTCGACCTGCCTTTCAGGTCTTCTTCAGGGCGAACCAGGAAAGAGACGATGCGAACAATGAAACATTTTGAGTAATTTTCATCTCGTTCGGTTCGGTTCAATATTCAAATACGTTTCCTCTTAAAAATAATAATTTAAAAACTATGGAATTTGTGTTTAATAAATTTGAATTATAATCATTTTATTTAACTTATTCTGAGGGATTCCTTGGTGTTTTTAAATAATACAGGAATAATACACACTATTTAAACCCGGATTGTAAGTGGCAAGAAAAATCCGATTGTTCTGTAACCGTACCGAAAACAATTTTAAAAATCAACACTGTAAAAGGTATTGAATTAAATCGCGGTAATTTGAACAGTTGAAATAATCACTGGCCATTTCACAGGTCTATCAACACTGAATGGAACGCTAGCCGAAATAATAAGCTTTATTTTCAGAATACTGTCGTACTCTAAAAGGAGTATTTCATAAACCGAAATTAGGTTTATTAATTTTGATAATGTCGGCTGTATTAAGTAATGAAGTAGGTGCTTGCATAGTCAGTATTCCGGTAGAAATGAATGGGTTAGGTCCAGAATCAAGCAAGAACAAGAAACGAAGTTTATTCTATTTATTTGGAGATAGTTACTCTGGACAAAATCAGGAAATTTTAATAAAGCAACAAAAAATTTTACATATATCGTCAAAAAGTTTCAGTTAGTTGAGATTCGGCCTAGATATTAACTCAGACATTGACCCACTTGTTGATCAAAACTAAAAAAGGGGTTGTACACAACTTGAAACAAAATATTTTCAAATATAAAAAACATTCGATGTTTTTCCCATACAAGTAGTTTGAAATGTTTTTGAAAAGTGGGTTGTCGTACAATATGAAACTACTGCATTGCAATCGATTGTTTCAAAATAAATTGTTTATAAATAAAGTTATAAGAGTTATAAATTTAATAAGAAAGCCGTTTGGCTCTTACCTTAATCGCTCTTTGAAGTATCTTATTTACTATACTATGTTTTTATACTTTATTATTATAATATACTCAATAATTATTTTATATATTAACGTTTTATTTATTACATTTTATATTATAAATATTTTTTTAACGTATTTTGTTGACATAATGTGGTACATTATTTTGTAGGAAATTTTAAAAATTCAAGTACTGGGTGATTAATTTAGAATTTTAGGAAAATTTGTGTGTTTTATATGTGATTTTTTTTCTAATTGGTAACCACTGCACTAAATGCAGGACTCATAAGAATATAGATATCGCGAAAAATGATACCCAATCAATTTCTCAATGGACTATAATAATAAAATGAAATAATAATAATAATAAAGAATTTAAGAATTTAAGAGGGTTTTTTTTTTTAAATTTTATTCCTTTAATACTTGTATATAGCAATAAAAATATTCCAAATTTACAAATCCTATTTATTTATGTTTGCTTTGCTTATAATTATTTTCTGCATTAAAACTCTCCAATTACCTTTCTTGGGGCTCTAGTAAACCATCTAATTCATCACGTATCCAACCCTTGCAATCCAAAATCCTTAATGTTTCATATGTTGGTGATTTAGCCCAAACCAGATATCTATCCTTCCACAGTAAACTCCATAACCATTCAAATCCACAAGTCTATCAACTTGCTTCCAATTCTATTCCCGACAATCCTCCGAGGCGTCTAATAAAATGGGTACGTGGCTCATACAGAACTTTTATTGAAGTGCTACGAGTGGGTAGTTCCATCTCAAACAATTTTTATATGATAATGTATGTTATTATCATATTTACTCTTAGTACTTTTTTTTTTATAAACAGTTGTAAATTTTAATAAATGGATTGAAAAAAAATAGTAAAAAAAAAAAAAAACGAAAACATTTCTGGTCATTTAATTATATTTTTCAAAAAACAAAATTTCAGGAACTCAGCCACATTAGGAATAACGGTGAGGCCCAAAGTGTCCTACAGTAAAATCCCTTATCCGCCATAC
This sequence comes from Euschistus heros, assembly GCA_003667255.2. Lineage (NCBI taxonomy): Eukaryota > Metazoa > Arthropoda > Insecta > Hemiptera > Pentatomidae > Euschistus > Euschistus heros. Next base: position 695,807 of record RCWM02000129.1, read on the forward strand.
TCTTACGAGGAGAACTCTTACCATATATGGTTTTTCATGATTTTAGATTTTGGTTTTCAATCATTATAACAAAATATTTCTAAATTCATTTTTATAATAAAATATTGTATCAAACGTTCATCTGTTTAAAGGAAGAAACTGAGACTGAAAATAACAGACCAAGACTGTTTCTGATAGGGATGACTATAGGTAAAGACTAAAAGAAATTAAGATCCTTGTGGGAGAGAGGTGAGAGAAAAGGAATAGCGTGGACCGGGGAAAGAAGGAAGGAGCAATCGGAAAGAATGAGGAAAAGGTGGAAAGAGAGAAGGAGATAAATTGTATGGAAATAAGTGAAAATAATAATAGTCACGTGGTCTCCAAGGCCGTTCCCTGAAAAAAATAAAAAATAATATTCCTAAATTTTATATCCAGTGTTTGAAATGTAAACATAATATACCATATAATGTTTAGCACTAAACCTTTCATGAGGGGTCAAACAACCCTTTTCGGACTTTTTGGCAGAAGTTCTTGGAAACAACATTCATTAATTTTCTTTTTGACTTTACTACTTTTAGTAAAAATATATTCAAAGTGTTTTTTCAATACCCCCACCTCTCTTATTATTACTTGTTTCCGAGATATTGTGGTAGAAATATGTTCACACGAAATGTCCATAGGTTTAGTGTTAATATCTTCCAATTTTTTTTATTATCGATGTTTGTTTTTTTTCTAATTATAAATGCTGATTTCTGTTACCAAATGTTTTCCTTAGCCGATACGTTTTCCTTAACGCCTGGTAAGGGTTGAGTCTGCTGAATCTAGCTGCATAATTATTATCATAATTAAGAATGTAATCCATATAGAAGTAAAACTATGATATTTAATTTGTGAATAGTCCAATCCAAATTTCAGTTTTTCCAAAACTTACACAAAAAAAAAAAAAAAAATAATAATAACTGTAAAACTTCACTTTGCACGTCTCCAGATCCACATGTCTACAATATATGTCTACACAGATTTTCAGGCCTTCGACAAAGTTTAAACCATTGATAATGGATGAAACGGTATCCATTAGTAGTTTCTTTCTCAAATTAGGAAGGTATTGAATTTTGTAGGCTTCTAGGCAGGTATTTTGTGATTTCTAATTTCGTTCGCCCTACTCTAGATTCATATTTTCTCACACTTTTATCTTATAACTCCTAATCGCACGCATAGCTGAATTTGATCTAAAGAAATTGTTTTTTCTTTTGACAGATGGAACGGTATCCCCATAAATATATATATACAGGGGTGTTCAAAAGTTTCCGGCCACTTAAATATTTTCAAATATTTTGTCAAAATTAACACCGATTTGTGATAATAAATAGGCTAATCCTAATAAAAAAAATGCACCTCTAACTACCTTTATCTGATCTGTAAGCCAATCTCTTGTCTACAGTTGACGCTTTTCATAAGTTTCCGGGCATCTTTTTTTGTGAATGTTTGAAGAGATAGCCAAGTCAAATAAGGATTTCACCTTGGAATGAAAGCAATGAAGCTGAATTTTTGCATACACCTTCGTTTTGGCCTTCTAAATAAGGGGTGAAAAGTCACCGACCTCAGCGTGTTAGCATAATTAGATATTAAGGTCAAAGATCACAAAAATCAAGGTTACGTAATACGCGCAAGCAAGCCCACTGAAAATTACAAAATCGTCATATTTTATCAAAATATACATATTTAGCCTGTTGCTATGGTGTATTACGGGATTTAATCAATATTTCATATGAAGGGTATGATAGTAAATTTATTCAGATTTTATTTGAAAAAATGAAATTTCAGACTGGACAAATAGTTTTGGAGTTATAGTGAAAAATGTGCCAAAAAAACTTGGATTTCAAAACAGTAAGCGGATTTAGGGTGCTGGCATGGGTATTTTGCGAGACTTGACAAACTTTAATATACAAACTTATAGTAAATTTAACCAGCTTTCAGATGGAAAAAATATATTATGGATCGAACTATTAGTTTTGGAGTTATAGCCAAAAGAGTGCCGACAAACGCGTTTTTGGAGAAGTGCGACCCCAGTCAGAGTGCTGAAATGAGGAGTGTAGAGTGCATGAAATATGCGACTATATTTGTCTTCACAGCTTCGTTAGGAGTAGTTATAAGGTAAATATACTAAAAGTCCCCGCCCCTGGGGGAACGACATTCCCCAGTTTACGGTGAGCGAAGGGGAGAAGATCTCATGTTTAAGTCTTTCGATTATATCTCGAAGACACTAGACTCTAGAAAAATATGCTACAAATTAAAATTAAAGCTCATTAAATTTCCTATAAAATGGTTTCTATACATGCTTGTCCTACTCTCAACTGTTTTCGAGACATACGTTATCAAAAATCGATTATTATCGAGAAAAAAAAATTGTGACCTCAATTATTTGCTTCAAGTGCCAGAAACGTATATTTGAGACTAAAGTAAATTTAATGCTCTACTACTTTGATTCTGACATTTTTTTTTTTCTAAGAAACGATCGTGGGAAGCACTAGAAGCAAATGTATGTCCGAACCGGTGCCCGCTTCTCCTTCTCCGCGCTATATCTCGAAAACGGTTAATCATAAAAAAAAAAATAAATAAATAAAAAAATAAAAGAATAGAACCAAAATTATAGAGAATCTTATATCTATAAGTTTTGTAACTTCCCTGATTGACGTCCAAGGCATAGAAATCGAGATATTTGATTAAAACTGATTTTTATGATCTTTGACTTTGAATATCTAATTATCTAACACTAATCTGAGGTCGGTGACTTTTCACCCCTAATTTATAAGGCCAAAACGAAGGTATATGCAAAACTTCAGCTTCATTGCTTTCATTCCTGTATAAAACTCCTTATTTGACTGGGCTAAAAACTAAATAAATAAATAGGGTTAGATGCATCAACAGACTTTCAAAAACGAACACTGGGAATAGTGCGAATAGTGTGATAATATATCCGATGAATAAGACGCCAAAACATCGTTAGCCGTGTAACTGTCAATTGGCACCTCCATGTGTGTGGGTTAGGTGGTCTAGCAACTGTGAAAAAACCATTCATCAGTAAGAAAAATTAGAGAGGCCGTCTTGAATTTGCCCGTGAGTATTTCCATTGGACTTCTAATGAGTGGGAAAATGTGGCCTTTTCGGGTGAAACAAAATTCAGCTTGATGGCTAGTGATGGGAGACAATATATAAGACGACCTAGAGTTACAAAGAACAATGTTCAATAGCAAATACCAACTGTTAGGCTTGGTGGTAGACATGTAAAGGTATGGGGTGTGTTTCATAAAATAACATATAAACCAGTGCCGGCAAATTTTTACGGGAGCAAAAATTTTAATTTAAATACAGTTTTTTAAAATAATAAAAGAAATAGTAAAAAGTTCAACTCCACAGCTACAATTAAAAAAAAAACCTTGAAAGCGACCTATGGGAGCTCAAATGTCAAGGTTTTTTTGCGATTGTAGCTGTAGAGTTGTACTTCTATCTTTATGAAATAGGCCCCTGGTGTCAATTTAAAAATGGGTTCATACGTCATAGAGTGGACCAAATTAATTGTCAAAGGGCCTGGGATCATTAATTGAAGTAGGGAGTTCCCGGTATTCAAAACCATGTTAATTAAGAGTTAAAACAGCCTAAAAATGAGTCATTTGACACTTAATTTTAAAAAATTTTCCGGGACCCCCCGCCCTACCCCCTGTACTTTTGCCGTACCGTATGTCGCCCAGTCAAAATATGCACTGGTGTGTTTTCAGCTTATGGAGTTGGAACCTTTGTGCTCGTAAACGAATGTATTAACTGTAATATTTACAGGGATATACTATGAAACAATTTATTGCAATATAGGCTAACAAAATCGTCGCCGCTGCATTTTTAAGCATTGTAACGATAAAAACCACATATTAGCTGCAGCAACGTGATGGATCGTCAAAAAAAAAAGGAAAGGTTTTGAAGTGGCCAGTTTTGATCTGAATCTGATGTAGCATCTATGGCATTTTAAAACCAAAAAATCCCCAAATTACAGTGAACTTCATCAAAATATCACCGAACGCTGGCAGTCCATTCCTCAAGACAGAATTCTGGCCTTAATGAATTCTATTCCCCCAAAGTGTTCAGTTCAACTGTTATTTCTGCCAAAAGTATGGCAACCATATATTAATAATAATTTACTAAGTAAACTGTGGGAACATCTCCTAAAACTATGTGTTTTCCAACATTGGCGTATATTATATGTTTTTGTTGACTTCGTATAAATTAATGTTATTTTTTTCAGAAAATATTTTAATTCTTAATAAAGTAGTAAATTAAAGTAAAGTAGACTAAAATTTTAATTAAACAACATAAAAGGGAACTTAACCTAAAATTTTGGAATGGCCGGAAACTGAACACTATTTTTTTTTTTGTATGATATTAGCACTTTGCCATTACCCACTTTTGGGACATTTAGGAAAGTAAGGCAATCAGCTTCTTTCCAATATTTATTCAATAAATAAGGAGAAGTTACCACAAGAAATATATTTCTAATTTTATTGAAATAAAGTGTCTTTATTATTATAACTTGAAGGTGTGTATCGAGTTTAATATTCTTTAATATATTTTTATATTTTGTTCATAAAAGATTTTCTATTTTTGTTGATTCTATGCTAGTATTTATAATATTCAGTATCATTTAATAACTACTAAATATCTTTCTGTGCGGAGTTCAAGAAGTAAACGTACTGGTAATGAAATCGTTTCAGGAAATTTTTGTTATTTTTTCACATTGATATCGAGTTTATTATGTTTTAAATGCATCAACCATTTCTATTTGAATTCATGAACAAAAAGTTGGTTTAAGGTGAGTTATTATTTGTATTTATTTCAACACCAAATGCGCACCTATAGTAGATAGACACTTGGATTCCGTAAAATTCGATTCATTGTGAATTATTTCAATATGTTTGATACAAACTTGGCTAATTTCCAAAAAAAAAAAAAAAAAAAAAAAAAATAATAATAAATAAAAAAATATATATAGACTAATTTAAATTATAGTAATTAGACCCAGTTGGACATTAAGCTATTGGGAACTTATAAACATTTCAATTCTTCTTTTTTCCAATCCTTACAATCCAATATCCAATGTAAAATCCTCAATGCTCCATATTTTCTCACCAATTAACCGATCCATAACGAATCATATACTCCTGACGTTAACAAGTTTAAAGATCTCTTGTCTATTGTGTATACATATTATTTATATTATGGGGTTTCTTACTGTTTATATAACTTTATATTTTAATTCCATTCAGCACTGAATAAAACTATATTAATTCTTTAAAGGATGTTAAGCCGGTAAATATAACTCGTAAAACGGCCTGACTTTGCACCAGTGAGTTAACTTAGCACCAAGTTCACTAAAAAGTTTCAGTTAAAGAAAAAGTGTTTTGATGTTGTCTAAATGAGGGATATTTTATATTTCTTACTTACTTATGACATCACTGATTGGGTCTAAGGAATTTTCATGATCCTAGTTACCTCCCATGTTTTATAACAGTTAGTTGATTGTAGTGTTTCAGCAGGTGTGATTCCTTTATGGGATAAAGTCGTGCTTTCAGCAACTAAATATTTCTCAAATCGATTATGTTTTGCATTAATTTTATTCTATAATTATTGTAATTTAAATATAAGATATTCATTTTGCTCAAAATATTTGCCAAAAGTATTTGAAAATAAAATAGAAACCTCTTTTCGATATGAATTAGGAATGACTTTGCACCAAGTATATTTTGGCGCCAAGTGACCTCCCAGACAATCACCCTGCTTTAATAAAGTTATTTGAGCCTTATTCCACTTTTAGACATACATACCAACAGTTATCTAATATTTGTTTTATTCAGAAAATGCAGAGGGACCTATGTTCAAGCAAATTAAGAAAACGGTTGGTGAGCATGCCGTTGTAATATATGAGGGGGTCCTTATACCCTGGAAAAATCACAAAAATTATGGAGGACATTGTAGTTGTTTCAGCGAGGCAAAGAATGAGCAAATCCTGAAAGTGGCCAACGTATGTAGTCGCAGGGCCGCCGAGAGCATCTGTGTGCAATTTATTTTATAGATATCATTTTGTTCCTTGTTTACCAAAATTCTAGCTGCTTACGTTATTTAGTCATGTTTTAAGTTGTTATTTTGTTTCTATATAATATTTTGTTCGTATGTTCTTTTATTTTCTATCGTTCCTCAATAAACCTTTAAAAAATATGAAATTTTGTTTTGAGAACAAAATCACTAGGCCAAACTCCAAACACTATCAAGAAACGACTTTGCATCTCATAACTATTATCAAGCTTTAACTTTGCGCCAGAATACGTTTCTAATGCTTTTTTAATTGAAGAAATATGGTGGTGCAAAGTCAAGGGTATCCGGTATATATAACGCCGTTGATTTATCATATTTTTAAGTATCATAAAAAATAATGTTCTTTCGAGAGCCATGGCCTGTTTCCTAATGCCTCGTTGCAAAGAATCGTTGATGCAACCAAACAATTGAGGCATAACATTGCGTTATCGCAGGCAACAACCTCAAAACTGGAACTGATCACTAAATCTGTCTCTCTGACAATACCGCCCCGACTGACGCCAGGAGTACCTTTCTTGCTTCAACCGATGTTTGGTTGTTGGCACAAATTATAACCTTGCTATTATTATTTTTCATATTTCATGTCTCTGATTCCTTTCATACTGTATTGTTGCAACCTTTGTGCCGAAAGGAGGTGTCTTGAACTGTGGGGTCACAGACCTATTTAAAGGTTCTAAAGTTATATAGAAGGAAACATTAAATAAGAAGAATTAAAAATATTAATAGTTTTCTCGCACAATAGCTAGTTTATATTATTACTAAACCAAAACTACTAAAGTTACCCAAAATTCCTGGGATCTCCAAATTCAATAACTGTATCAATATGAATTTCTCACAAGTAGCATCTTTTGACACATGTCTCCAATTCTGAAACTTCCACGCTTATAATTTTAACATTATGACCAATGTAATGATTTATTAATTCAAATTTCACGCAAGAAAAAAAATACCTGTACCACTTACGATCCATGAAGGGTATTGGATTCAGCACGTCGGATATACTCTGTTGTGAAAGGAGGAGATTTGGTCGAAATATCTCTCAACCGCCAGATTTTCCCCCACATATGGTACCCACTTTATAGAGGATGAATGAGTCCCAGAGTGGTTCTCCATCGGGGTCTGGACCCCGATGTCAAGCCACGGATGAAACAGAACATAAATTTACCTTGTGCCTGTCTAGTGTCTTACAGACTGAGCTGCCACAATTCTCAAGTAAATTTAAGACTTGTCGCATAAAAGCCTTTATATGTTTTAAAAGTAGCATTCTAATTTGGTATCCTCATAATTTTCTAAATCCTTGGCGATAATTGAGAATGATAGTCGGTATCGATGATGATGTTAGCTAGTTAAAGGAATGATCCATCGCAAAATAGAGAAAAGTCAAATTCAGTTAGGAAACATTGCATTTTGGGATTCACTCGCATATAACCTCAAGTAAATAAACCAGTTATAATAAATAGAAATATTGTAGGACGGTCTTAAAGTAACATCGAACCATTGAGGCTAACGCTTTTTGTACTTTGTTGCTAGTGATGATCCACTTAACGCGGTATAACACACTACCGTCTCGCTGCGTCATATTCTCCTATCAGAAGTCAAATCATTGATTTAGTCCCGCAATAACCATTAAAACGAGAGTATAGTAATGGCAGATTCATCTTATGGTATCTGGAGACCAGGTTATAATTCCATTAAATGTACGATTGATTCTCTGGTTTTGGTATTTTGGCCATCTAGACTGAATTAATTTATATTTTGATCTTAATTTTTTTTTTTCTTCTATAGGTTGATTTTACTTTGTTCCTGTATTTTGTACATATGTTATGAATGAAACTACACCATTACTAATATACCATCAATGTTAAGAGATGTCTCTTAGAGATTACAATATTTAAAAAAAATATATTTATAACTATACTAATTCCTAATAATTAATTAATTAAAGTCGTTCTGTGTGAACAAGACAATTAAAAGCTCAAACTTTATGACACAAAAGTCAATACCAGTTCTATTTTTAAGCTTAAAACATTGCGACCCTTTTGCCTACGCGCGGGGGAGTCATCCCATTCTATTTGGACAAAACATAATCCAGAAGGAAAGGAAGGGCACACCTGCGAGTATTAAACTTAATCAAAATTTGATGACAGTGCATCAGCTAGTGATAAAGTGCATCTGTGTAATCAAAATATAGGAAGAGACGATTTGAGGAAAATGATCCTGACCAATGGGATTGTTGGAGATAATACCCGTCCAAACAAGGTTGATTGCCAGGTAATTGAATCCGCAAATCTCTATAATTAAACTTTTTTTGATTGGTCACACGTTGTGTGTTCCGTAGTGGATTTCAATTTGTGAATAGAATCAATGAATGAATTGAATGTACTACTTTTTCAATGAATTCTAGTTTGCTATTGGCCGCCAAAAATCACTATTTCTTTCTCTTAAAATGCAGAAATTATAATTTAAACCTTGAAGCACACAATATTTTAAAATAAAATCAAACGCATTCTATGCCTTTCAACTATATGATAGACTGTATAAAAAATGAAATTGGCGTATCTTTTTATCAGGGTGCCATATTTTACTTCAATCCAATCCTATGACTATTTAAAATAAGGGACCTAGTTTTGAGAAATTCAAGCTAGAAAATAAATGAAACTTCAATTTTTAAAATGATTTATACATAACATACATTCGATCTTGAGTAAAAAACGGTGGAATAAAACATCGTAAAATAGTACAAAAAAAACATGTCAGTGATGGCCGCTGGTATAGCCGTACTTCTTTCCTTCTTTGTGACCTCCCTTCTTGCCGTAGTTTTCTTTGTGGGCATGGTGTTCCTCGTGGCCGTGTTGTCCCTTGAAGCCTTTGTGCTCATCGACGTAGTGTCCTTTGTCATGGTGGCCCTTCTTGCCATGGTGGTCATCGTGGTAAGCTGATTTGTGATGGCTGCCCTTTTTGTGGTGTCCTTCCTTCTTGCCATGTTCGCCATGGAAGTCTCCGTGTTTGCTGTGGTGGCCGCCCTTGTGGTAGTCGTCATAGAATTTGTGTTCCTTGTGAAATTCGTCCTTATGGAATTTGTTATGATAACCCTTGGTCTTGTGTCCTTTCTTGTGACCGCCTTTCTTACCAAATTTGGCTGTTTTGTGTCCTTTTTCTCCCTTGTGATGGGCTCCGTACTCGTCTCCTTCGTCGTGGTACTTCTTCTTATGGCCCATGTGGTCTTGGTAGTATCCGCTGTGCTCGTCCTTACCGTGCTTTCCATGATCCCCTTTGTCGAAGTGATGCTTGTGTACGTAACCTTTGTCACCTTTGTGGCCTCCTTCTGCAAAATGTTCGCCGTGATGTTCATGACCACCTCCTTTCTCAAAGTGGTGACCATGGTGTGTTGCCGAGCCGACTAAGTCAACCACATCTGTGAACAAATAAAAATGTATCATTATTTTTTTAGGTACTCAATTATTTTATTTCTTTCATAAAAAAATATGTATTTTAGAATACATATAATAAGGTAAATGATCTTCACTTCTAAAAATACTTATAAAATATTTAATACATTAGAACTTTTAACATCGAATTAAATTAAATCGAACGTCGAGTAAAATCTGTAATGACACAGGCAACTGAATTTTCCCAATATGAAAATACTAAGAAGTTGGAACTCCTCAGAAACGAAATCAAGTAATATATACCAATTATAGAAGGAAGTATCCAAGAATATATCATTAACATCAAGGCGTACAAGTTTAGGAAGGCAATTTCGGATAATTATATTTTTTTACGAATCGTATAGCAGACATTTGAAAGACGTTTACTATTATCGCTAACAACCGACTTGGGATTAAAAAAATCTTCTGATCGAATCCCTCGTTACTGGGAGTTTGTTTTTGGGCAAAAGTAATTGAAAATTAACTCGATTTGTGGAAAAATATCGATTTCACTTGGAGCTAAAATGATAGTAAAGAATTATAGGACTATCCAAAGATTTAGTAAAGTCAAAGAATTATAATGGGGAGAAAAATTGCCAGATAGGAGCAAATTTTTTGTCGTACAACTAATAAGTAGAACTATATTTATACACATAAATAGTGCAACTAATTACAGAGGTAACGCGATTAATTCAGGTTCATAAAGTCGATTTCTCTCTAACCCAAAGGTTATACCATTATAACTTAATGGTTGAGCTCATCGACTAATAAATAATTTGGAAGAAATGTATTGTCTATAACCTGCCGGTCAAATGTTTAGATTACCATCCTTAACCAAAATGGGTATTTTTTTTTTTTTTATCCTAGGTTTTTTCTGTTGGCAAATAAGTATGAAAATAAATACAATTTGTTCATATTAAGTATTGAAAACTTAATTTTAATTTATTTATTTTAAAGCCGGATGGATTTTAAAGTTCACCTAAACATCATACCTGTGAATTTTATTTAAATTCATTTATTTTTCATGCTGTATCATAATTTTCGATCCATCGATTTTGACTCATTGCAGTCCTAAACATTATTTTAATATATGTGTTCAGATTTTTTCCATCTTTACCCAGCCTATACAAAATGCTTGACTGCATGTGTTTTATCTTTTTTTTTTTTTTTTTTTTTTTTCATTTATGCATTGCAACATTTAAATGATAATTTAATGTTCTGACGTTAAATTTTTGTAAAAAAACCCGAAGAAAACAGTGTTCTGGAAAACGATTTTTTAAATATTTTAAATAAATTTATCTCTGGTAGAATTTCAAGCTGAGGCTAATTATAGCCAGAGATCGCTTCCAAGAACGTTCCTTCCCTTAAAGGACTAAGTCCTGTGGCCTTCACTGAGAAAATCAATGATTCTATCTTTAGAGTGAAAAACAAGAATTATGTCGGTAGGTCTCTTGGAGAACGCCAGAGTCTATACTTTCCATGCTTCACCATTCGTAATCTGAAATGTATTTTAATACGTCATTGGCCTCAAGTTATTGTAAATTCTTTAATGATTTCCAGTACGTCAATGTTTCCTCCCCGACGAGGCTGTATACCTGTCCGATCTGTTTACACGGCCTGAAATATTGCCAGCTGCGTCAGGCGGAAATAGACAACACTAAACTTAAAATCCTATTTGATTGATGTTTCGTTCTGGTCCCGAAACCTATATAGTATGGAACTTCTTTATTGTTAATTTATTTTTCATAATAAACTTTGAAAATATAAAGATTAAAAAAAAAAAAAATAATAAAGAAATTGAAAATACTCAAAGCTGATTCAGTTATTTAAAATAAGACTTGGTTGTCGGATTAACTTTATTTTTTGTTTGCTTATAATAACTTTCAAAACATTTTGAGAATATAAAAATATTTTTCTATTTTACAATCTTTTTTTAAAAAAAAGTTAGGCATAAGAGAATGGAAGAAGATTATGGCAGATGCGGAGGTTGTTTTTTCTGCCTTATTATAGATTTTTTTTTTTAATATTCATTTATTAAAATTTACAACTTTACAAAATATATACATTAAGTAAATGAGCTGATAACGATTATAATTACATGTTAAAACTTGGAAAGAACTACTCATCAGAAGCACTTAGTTAAAACTTCTACACTAGGTCTCTAGGCCAGCTCCTTTTCAGACGCCACTGAGGATTATCGGGAATGGAGTGGGAAGCAAGTTGAGAAACTAATGGATTTGAGTGGTTATGGAGCTTACTATAAAAGTATAGATATCTGGTTTAGGTTAACTCAGCAACATATGGAACATTAAGATCTTTATGGACAAGATTATTAGTGACAAAGCAAGGAGCATTTAGGATTTTTCGAAGTATTTTGGATTGTAAGGATTAGATACGAGATTAATTGGATGGTTTAGTGGAGACCCAAAGCTTAACTCAGTACGTCCAAATATGTCCAATCACATTCATGTAAAGAAGTCTTTTGTAATTAATTGGGAGCTTTGAATGTTTGCCTAGTAAATATCGACGTACTCTGTAACATATTTATTCTTAAAATATTTTAACCCATTAATTTCTGTTATTTAAAAAAAAAAATTATGGAACTAACTATATTTTATAACATGAAACCGTACATTAGTAAACTAAATAAAATGTTTAAGAACAAGATAAAAGATTGTTTTAGTTCAGAAAAGAGCTATGCATTCGTCGATTCTATTTTTTATTTATCTGCACTATATAATATTGAAATCTATACTGCGATGAGAAATAAATTTATTTTCTCATTTAAACCGAGACATTTGGGGTGAATCAATTTCAAATTCGTATCATTGAAAACCCGATACCTTCCGATATTACTTCCATACCCACCAACACTCCATCGATATCCTCCAAGACGTCTGAGAAGAATATGGCCTAGAGATCCTCTGATATAAAAAATTTATAAAAATCCATACGTCATATACGTCATTGTAATATTTATTTATTATTTACATTAATTATTAATTAGTTTTAGAAAAATGAATCTATTGATTACAGTTATTTAAAAAATGAAGATAATCTTCCTTTTCTATGCACTAAAATTCTGTAAGCATGCGTGCCGAATAAAAAGTTTATTTTTGGGAATAATTTTCAGAACTCAAGTCATACCTCAAGATATGAAAAAAAAATTCACTTAAGTCGAAATGGAATGTGATCTAATTTCGAACTACATAATATTTCATGATATCCCAGCACTAAAATGTAAAAAAAATATATCTGGATTCGTTTAAAATCATAACGATTAGTAAATTCAATTCAAGAGGCCGTGGTGTCAGTGCGTTAGAGCGTGGATCAAATTACACACGGTTCATGGTGTTATGCGTTTCATTCCCACATGAATTGGTTTATGATTACTTCGCGCAAGTACCATGAAATGAATCTAAACATTTTATTAGGGAGGCCACCACTACGAGGCCATATATCACCAAAATCAGGAAGGTTATTGAAACGGCTGTTGTAAATAAATGCTTGGATAATTTTAGTATTTAATATTTATAATTTGATAAAAATCCTGTTAAAATAAAATAATAAATAGATTCTCAAACTGGGCAGGCATCCACTTAATTATCGTGAAGTTGATCATAAGCTATGGACGTTCAAATATTATGTACTGCAACATTATCCGAATTTCTGGGTTTCGAAACAGTACAACAGCAACCCATACTTTTTTTTTTACTATCAACAGATTGGAAAACAATTATTAATCTCTTGGGTTTGTAAACAATTTAGTGCAGATAATTATATCTTCACGGGGATTTAACTGGTAAATGATTAAACCAGGCTTTAGTAGAAGTTAGAAAGTGTTGGGGGGAAGTTTTTTCCTGTTCCCCAAGTAGAGACCAGTCATCCGAAACAGTTCCTTACGTAGCTTTCCTAATTGTTGTTGTGAAATTTGCGGGAAAATAAAAAATAAAAAAAAAAACACCATGTCTGAGATAAAGTAAATATTCGTTTTCTACGGCAGTCCGTTGGGAAAGTATTTGTGCTTGAGCTGCTGAAGACTTTCGAAGAAGTGGAGGAATGGACTGTTCCCAATCTACCAAAAAAAAAGAAACTATAAAATAGGAAAGAGTAAACGCTTGGTCCATATCACCATATCATTAAATTTTGATCATTTTGAGAAATGACAGTCAGTATTTCGTATGTTTGGAGCGACTTAGTGGATTTTTGTAACTCTTAATAATTTTATTCATTATTCCGTCAACTCAATATGCTTAAAAATAATAGGCATATCATCCGAAACTTTTTATTTTATTTTATAATACGTACTTTCTCCATTATTTTTTTTTAAATACTGCATTACATTTTATAAATAATGGTTATTCAAATGATTTAAAATTATTGACCGTTGTTTAGATTTAAACTTAATTTAGGTTAAATGAATGTGGGAAATTCAATATTTCTGCAGAACTGTAAATATTTCGTTCTTACAAGAATTGTAGAATAAAAAACCAATCTTAGCAGAAAAATGTACGATTTAAGAGTTATTTGTCATTATATCAAACAGATGTGTCATAGCCTGTGACTTATTTTGGTTTTTTTTTTTTTTTTTTTTTTTTTTTTTTTTTTTTTTTTTTTTACCTATTTCTAAGTTTTTTTTTTTAATCCTGAAACTTTATTCCTTACAGTAAAAATATCAAATAATAGAATAAATCAAAGAGCGGTTCATCAGATCTTTACTATTCAAATTGACATTCCGTTACTTCAATAGAGAATCCTAAACATACATAAAAAGAGATCCTAAGGCAAAAACTAAAAAACTGGTAATTGGGCAGGTTAAGGTTCATTCTATGGGTCCCACATAAAATATATTTTAATCCGCACTGGTGGGATTCGAACCCACCACTTTTTGAACCAAGCTCAGACCTCGCCCCTCGTCTTCGAGTCCCGATTCTTCATACGTGTCCTCAGACATTTTGGTTTTTGGAACTGAGAAACTAAATCTAATAAATTAAAGTCAAGAATTCAGTGTCAGATCATAATTTTCGAATTGAAAATGAACAGATGCATCCTTGGTACGGAGTAACTCATTATGAAGTTATGAGTTACTTGCCCCCACGAATTAAGCGAATATATTTTTTTTTAGAAGGAGAAATTTTTTTTAGTATTATTGTGTACCATTTTCACTTAAATTACTTTTTTTATTTAAATATTTATTTTTTTATAATGATAAACATTAATATTTAGAATTATTAATCTGTTTTTGTTTTTTTAATATTGAATGAATATGACATTAACATGAAAGATAGTAATCAAAAGTATGAAAAGTATTTAAATTTTATATTAATTATCTTATAATCTCGATTTTGAGTTGAAACATTGTATCTGATTTCATCATGTTGGTGAATTAAATAAAATAAAATTGGTACAAGAATTGATCACGAAATAAAACCATAAATTAAAAAAAAAATGTTAATATCAAACTTTAATCTGGTCATATAATATAAACATTGGACATTTCCATAATACAAAATATTCTTAGCTTAGCATTGAATAAATAATTTCACTCTTTAATAATGTAATATTTGGGTTAACTTGCCGAAATGATTTAATTTTTTGCTTTTAGGAATGAAATTAACATTTCGAGGAGTGAGTAAAATTGTTCTTTTTAGAATGATTTACTCACTCTCTAGAGTTAACTCTTCTGCTTGATTATAATTCACTCAGAATGAGATATCTAAATCAGTAAGAATAAAACTGATATATAAGAGGGTAAAGATCTGAGATATGTTTAAGAGAGCTACTACTCACCTTTAATCTTTAATATCTAATGTTTTTATTAATTATGAACTGTGAAATTTAAATAAAAATTAATAATAAAGATTAAACAGATGGATTGTTGCGTTTTAAATTTTTTGTTTGCTGAAATAATAAAGCTTTTACTATTTTAAAGGATTAGATCGTTTACTATTGTGAAAGATAAAATTTTAATATTATCAGCTAAAATAATTTTTATTTACTATTGAAACATCTAATATATAATTTTTAAGTAAATAATTATTATAGACATACAGCCTAATCCACCCATTTATGCATTGTAACCAGAGTTGTGCAAAATTTAGTCATGATTTAATCAGTAAACTTAATCATTTACTTGACTAAAAAGTGAACCGAAACATTGAATCTTGATGAAATTAAATGATTGATTCCAGAAATATTAGTTGCTAAATATTTAATAATGATTAAATTTGGCCAACTGTGAATGCAACACCCTTTTTCAATTTTTCTTATTTTAAATTATATTCAAAATATTCCTGAATAAAGTTATTAATAACGAATAAAAAATATGCTATGCAAACCTTACTATAGAGGAAAATATCTGATAAATCGAAAGAAAGTGCTGAAATAAAAATTGTAAAACTAATTTGAATTTGCATGCCAAAATTCATAAAATCTCATAACAGAGAATTCAATAATGTACTCAGAATCAAAACTAAAACAGCTTGATGATTCTCAGAACTCACGAACGCTTCAAGACCCTTATTTTGAAAGAACATTCAGGGTCAGTTGCATTGAAAGATGGTGGGTAGAGCATTATGCACTGCCTGTAAATATGATTTATGACGTCAGTCAAGTATTAATTTCATGGTTGATGAATCGAAGAGGCCTATGCCAAACCACTTCAACCTGTTGAAGCTTGCACATTTTGTGTGGAGAAAAATGTTTCTAACAGAACCTGTTCGTTGCTAGATTCTTCTGCAATGAACAAGAACTCATTCGCCAAATTCACTCTCATATCCATAAATTAACAAATTTGTCTTCATGCGAATTTACGTCTACAATGAATTTCTATTCCAAATCTGCTTCCTAGAATTCTCACACTCAAACACAAGCATCATTTAATGATGCTAATTGATGGAATATGGATACTAGTCTTGTGTTTCCTCGGATGACATCTTCTACCTCAAAATTTGAAACCCGTTCCTTTCTTGAAGTTGATTCAGGATGATCATTCTATTTTAGTTCAAGTAACTTCATTTCCATTTCGAGAAAATTGACCCGGCATCTTCATTTCCACTAATCCTATAATACTTCTCTGCACGAATACAATCTTTGATTTAAACAAAAAGTATATTCTTCTTTGTCTACTTCTTGTCAACGGAGGAAGAATGGAGAACTCAAAACCTCTCCCTTTTCTGTGAACATTACCGTTAGCTGTATTTATTATCTCTGTCAACGTTGCATAAAAATGCAGCAAAATGTTCAGAA
This sequence comes from Euschistus heros, assembly GCA_003667255.2. Classification (NCBI taxonomy): domain Eukaryota; kingdom Metazoa; phylum Arthropoda; class Insecta; order Hemiptera; family Pentatomidae; genus Euschistus; species Euschistus heros. The sequence goes on from RCWM02000129.1 coordinate 712,600, forward strand.
GTAACTCGTAAAATGATAAGGTTTGAACATAAAGTAATGAGCAATGGGCTGTCCAAAGAACCACCGCGCGTTATGAACTAATATTTTGCTTATCAAGCGTTCATTAAAAAAAAAAAAAAAAAAAAAAAAAAAAAAAAAAAAAAAAAAAAAAAAAAAAAAAAAAATACTTCATCTAAACAATTAAAAATTATTTTAAACATAATTACACTTTTTAAATTTAAATTAAAAAAAAAAAAAAAAATCAAACATCCTCACTATAAAGTTATTACTTCGATCCAATTTTCAATTCCAAAATTTTGGAAAATTGGCGAAATTTAGAAATATTTCGGATTATTAAAATAAATCTTTAAAAAATGTGAAACAATATAGGATTTCAAAATCTCGCGATTGTAAACATTTCCGGGCAAAAGCGTTCTAGTAGGAATTATTAAGAAATATAAAAATGAAACTGAATGTATATGATTATAAATCCGAGCAAACAACCACGATTATTTAGACTTTTGGTGAAACATTAAAATACGATCGATAGTTTTCTAGCATTAACTAAACACTTTAAAATATCGCACTGTTTAAAAAGAATAGAAAAATAAAAAATGTCTGTTTGTTAAAGATTTAGTAGCTGCTGAACACAGAACCAAAAATAGTGTGAAATAATCACCGTTTACTTGAATGACTTCTATCTGCTAACACCTCTATGATTTTTTTTTCTTGCCTGCCAGCGATCCATTTTTCTATGACAAAGTGAACCAATGGAAACAGCTCTCAACACAAGCAAAGTTTACATAGTGAAACAAAAAAAACTATTTACCAGATAAAGTTTTACTTAGTTCAAGGTGATATTATCCTAAGCCGGAGATGTTGCTTTGTCTTCTCGACCCTTCTTAGACTGAAGGTAGTAGAAGTCTTTCCACATCATTTCCAATCCAACAATACACTCTATATCACTCCATCTTTATATACTAGAGGTATTGTTTAAAACATCTTCAAAATTCTGCTTCAAAAGTATTCCTCTCAATGTGATCATGTAAAATAATTGAGCTGGATTTAAAGAACCTTGATTAAATGTTCAATTTTTAAAAAAATGAAATTTAGTGATTACTATCAATATAAAATTAATTTTAAGAAGTAAAACATTTTATATCGATAGTTCCATCTGAATAAAATTAATGAAGAGAATCCAGTATGACTGTCCATCCACTTATTATTTTTCTCACACACTGACCTCTTAGACACAATAGTTTTTTGACAATGTACGCTAAGTAATGTTAATACATTGCCGTTGCACTAAAAGTAAGAATGTAAATAAATCAAAATTTAAATATAACCTATGAGTTGTGGTTGTGTGTAGCCGGTGTCGAGGGCGAGAACACAGAACAGTGTAAGAAACAGTAGCCGCAGCATGACTAGCCTCCCGTCGCTCGGTGGCCACATTTATAATACACCCCCGATCGCTCCACCTGACTAGTTTTAACGCTTTCTCAGCTTGATTCGGTAACGCTAGTTATGCATATACTCTCTCTCTCTCGCTCACTCTCTCTAGCTCTCTCTGTCTGTGGAGGACCCGCCGGCTACTGGTTTAATATAATAAGGGCTGTAGCGAAACGGCTGACTTGGCGTGAAGAACACATGAGACATGGGCACCCTTAGCCTACGAATAAATCCAATAATGACACACATTGATGCCCTACTAGTATAATGCTTTTCAAGGTCTTGGTGGTTCCAGTTCCTAAAAGCGGAAAGGAGTCAAACGAGGGTTAGCGTCCCCAGAGGGTAGAAACATTTTTACCAAATTGCATCGAGTTTTTTTGGAGTCGGAGCAAAGTGGAGTGTAGGAAATTTTTTTTTTTTTTTTCAATTTTCGTAGTTTCGTATCCTAAATGCAACTCTTTTATTATTTTATTATCTATTTATTTAAATTTATAACGGTATAACAAAATACGTCTAGTAAATGTGAACGTTCTTAATAACATGCCAATCGCTTGTAAAAAAATTACCAAGTAGCACTTCAGTAGAAGTCCTATATGAGGAGGTCCGGAGGCCATCTTCTTTTCAGACGAAGGGTTATCAGGAATAGAATGGGAAGGAAAGACTAGTGGATTTTAGTAATAAATAGTACTATTCATTCTAATATAAAGTTCTACATTAGAAGGTCTTTTCGCCATTTTCTTTTCAGACACTTGGAAGGGTTATTGGGAATGGAGTGCGAAGCAAGTTGGGAGACTAGTGTATTTAAGTGGGTTTGGAATTAACTATGAAAAGATTCATAGTTTTCAAGGTTTGGGTAGTTCCAGTTCATAAAAGCGGAAAGGAGTCAAACGAGGGTTGCATCCCCGAGGGGTAGAACTTATTCTTTTTCACACAGCCTTCCTTCTCCATACTCTCTCACCCTCTTGGACTGTTCCTCTCGCTCTTCCTTAGTTCAGTTTCTCCCTTGTCTTTTCCTCCCGAACTCGAACTTATAATTTTTCCTCAAAATGTTCACTATCCAAGCAGCCTGTATCCATGATTTTTAACCTTTCCATTTTCTCTTTTATTTGTTTTGGATATCCCCCATACTTTTATTGCTGCAGTCTTTGTCGAAAATTATATTGTTTCGTCTCTCATTTTTCATTCTGATCATGTACCCATAGAATCTCTGTCTCCTGGTCCTGATGACTGTTTCCAGGTATTCCAAATTCATCGCAGTGTGAGTTAGAATATACAGTTAGTCTGTGCTCTTTGTTTCTATAATGAATTTGTTAAAATTACATTCTGTATTAAACTCAAATAAAATTACATTTTATAATTGTAATTATAAACTCAAGCTATTACATTTTTCGAAAGTATTGGTGTTCTACATAAGAAGTTGAAATGCAAAGAATGAGATTACTTGAAAATAATTTATCGAACGAAACGCGTTCCTATTTGGAGGTGCCGAAGACAGGGGTCAAGAAATGTTTTTAGAGGAACTTGGTTCGAAAACAGCTGGATATCAGTAAGGAAAGCCATAGTTCAAATAAATTACCTGGAATGCAAATAGATTACCTGGAATTATGTCTATATAGGTCGAATTAAAGTCATGAATATGGGTCTTTTATATCGTATATATTCATCATGAATTATTATACAAATGTTACAAAGAAAAAAAATAATATTTGACAATTGTTATTCGGTAAGATGCTGATGAACCTGAACAAGAATGAAAACAAGACCCTTCATGAGTTACAGTGGTATAGGTTTTCTTTTTATTTTTTTTTTAATAAAAGAGATTTGGTAATTCAAATCTAAAATGAAAAAAATATTCAGTTTTTCAGATCTCCCAGGATCTGACGATTTTTGGTGGCCGAAGGACCTCCTTAGCCACTCTCTTTCACATCAAATTAGGCTTCGTCCTTAAGGATACAATTTTTTTTCCTCGAGGATTTTAAGATAGCGGAAGGACATCTTTGGGCCAGATATATATTAATTTTCGTACTTAAGAATACTATTTTGAAATATTCCAGGATTGCTGTTGGTTATCATTACCCTTTTAAAATAATTAGTTCCAATTTTTAATTTAACAAATAGATATCGAGAAAGGTTTTCTTCATTTCAGAGACAGTAATCTTTCAAATCATCATTCCAACCCTCGGTTTCCTTTTTACCTTTCTCTCTCTTCCAATGAACATTTTATGATTATCCCAAGCAGTTTTCTAGGAGTCTTTATTAGTTCTATCGCTTCTATTTGTTCTCTAATCCTTGTTATAAAATCGATTTTTCATCATTCCCAGGCGTAAATTGAATGCGAATATCGCTTAATACACTATTTTTTTAGTCTAGTAAAATTGTTTTGGTTCCAGAAAAAATATATTTTTTTATTCTACCTTCTTATATTTTTCATCAATTACTAATGTATGTAATGTGGAAAGTTGGTAATATCAAAATTAGGCTACAGGTAAACAATTTCAATGACATTGAATTTATGAGATTGAAATGCTTTGGTTGTGTAATGATTATGGAATAGGATCGCCTCATTTACAACATTCTTACAATTTTCTGTCAAATTGTTCTTTCTAGGAGTTTCCTCACCAATTAATCACTTCTAAACGTTTACATTTTCGACGTCACCTATCCACTTGATTCGGGGTCACTACAAGGATGGCCACCGAAAAGCTTTTAACGGGAGCTTTTCTTTACCTCACATCTTAATTAATACATTTTAATAGATATTGCAAGATCTTGTTCTTAGAACAAGCGTCGATTTCAACCCACAAACTCTAACATTTAACCTCACAGAGAGCCCTGTATATTATTTTGAATAATTTTCGTTCAATATTCAATATTGTTTTAGTTTCCATGGCGGACCCCATGTTCCTCTGCCATACGTCACTACTAGTTATGAACGTCTTGTAAATTAGAACCTTTTTTTCTGGTACTACAGCATCTGAACTTAAATAGATTCTGTGGAAAACGTCTTTGGGATATCGACATTTTGTATAATAAATTTATTTTAAGTTTTAAACAATCCATATATCATATTAAGTGGATGCCTTCCGCAGGGTTCCTTAGGAAGCATCTAACAACAAACGTCGAGAAAATTTTTTTTTTGTAACAGTATATGTTGTACCAAAACATAATCTTATATATTTTGGATTTGTAAATCCAGTTATGAATTCTAATAGCCAGAATAGGAAAGTCAAGATTCATTTTGTGGGTCTGCTATAGAATAAATTTTAACCCTCGTATGTGGGATTCGAAACCATGACCTCATGTACCAAGACCCTCGCCCCAACTCTCTCAGTCATCGAGGCCCCTTATTAACTATTTGTGGAGATAACTATGTATTCTACCCTTCCCTCATTTGAGTTTAAGTATTATAATACTATCTGCATTCTGTGACATTAGTTCATCACGATTCATTTATAATTTTTCAAAGCAGTTTTCAGTAGAACTTAATTTTGACAACGCGTTTAGGATCTTAGTCGTCGAAAAATCTTTAAAAAATAGATAATTAAACTCTATATCATTCAAAGCGAAAAATGATAATATTTTAAATAAAAACCCCAGAACTTAAATTTTTTCTTTTTTTTCAAAACCTCCTACAGTGCATTTGAGGGTTGAGAGAACGCATTCAGAAATGAATTTCATTTTCAGACATATTTATATGGTCCGAGTTTGGCCAGAAGCAATCCCGTGTTAGGGAGCATCGATGATTTAAAGAACAATCGTAACAGGCCTCTGCCTAAAGTTCAACTTACGTCTGAACCAATGGATGAATTTGAAGAACACTTAACTTCCATGAGATGGGAGTTTACTTATGATTGGTAAAAGTGACACGATTCTGAAAAAAAAAAACTGATTGATGTATAACTTTAAATTTCAACGTAAATGGTTTTGTTATTTCGGAAAAGAAGTTTAGAGGCGATAAATACAGAGAGATTTTTATTATTTTAATAAAAGACACGTTACATGTTTATTTCACTCTCATTTTAAGTGCGATCTCGAAAACCTCTCTTCACTCTAAGGCGGCCCCAGACATTCGCCTTTTGGAGATCACCGCCAAACCAAAGGCAGCGAACATTCAATTTGTTAAGCCTAGAATCAGTTTCCCTCATCTTGGTAATCGCCGTCTGGCATGTCTGTGGTCGCCCTCAGCTTGTGGAAAAGCCGTGAAATCAATTTTAGCATAGGGTAGCCTGGGGTAATGGAAATCAAGAGGTAATCGTGTTAACTATGTATCCAGTAAAATTTTAATCTCTCTAAAATACTATTCCATAATTCACCTCTTGCTTTTTGGCAGTGTTTGGGATTTTGTTTTAAAAGTAATTTCTTTTTCCCAGTTCGTTGGAAGCAAAGTCATAATACAGGTTACAACTGATCGCATGCTGGATTCTTCTCCTGCTGCTGTCTGATTATAATGTGAAGGTACGTCCTACTTTGGTACCATATAGTTGTTTGTTAAAGATTTTAAGTATTTTAGTTTTATTTTATTTGTTGAATAAAACTATACGTCTAGGGTAATAGTAGCTAAAAAGGTCGGATGCTAATCAGCATATGCAAATTATAAAAGTTAAAAAGAAAAACAAATGGCGAACTAGACGGAATGAAAAAATAATGAAGAAAGCATTTACGGTAGGGGAATTGCGCTAGCGCATACAAAAACAAAATTGTTAAAATTTATTAAATTGACAGATATTAAACATAATACGTTTATATTTCTATCCCTAAATATTAAATTTAAGGTATTATTTTATATTAAAAAATTTGTTATAATGATTGAAACCAAAAATCTGATAAAACTAAAAACATACACGATAAGAAAGGGTTTACTAAAGGACACTTTGTCTTATACCATTTTGTCTGAATGTGTCGGAGTTCCAATTTTTTTTTTTAATATAACTAAACGCCCGGCTTAAAAAAAAAAAAAAATTCCATTTCTTTATTTTCAGCCCAATATGGAATTATTTGATTGCGTTTTCATTTTCGCATATTCTGGATTCTTGTACGTTCTGCATTTAATTCAGCGGTAAAAAAAAAAAAAAAAAAAAAATTTCAAATTAAAAAAAAAACACTTTCATTTAATAACTACGAAAATAATTTTAAAAAAAAAATTAAAAAACTAATACAGCAAAAACATTTCATAACGATTCAGTCGATCGTTAACATAGACAAAACACTTAAAATGTTAGTTGACATTGAGTGTATCTAATAAACGACACACATCGGCAACTTTTTATTAATACTCCTTTGGACAAATAGTTTGATATCATAAATTTTGGTTATAAAATTCAAAGTTAGTAAGATTTTGAAATTTAAGCTTTGCTTAAAATCTATTTACATTTACATAAGAACTTCAAATAAAAATTCTTTTCAGAGAATAAATTGTTTAAAAATTAATACAGATCCCAATAAAATTTTAATATTTATTTTTTGGAATCTTTTTATCTGTACAGAAAATTAGTTAATGATAGAAGTAAAGCTGACTGTTTAGATGAATGGATAAGAAGATAATCGCTTGTGAAGAAACTACTCACTGGTAGCACGTGCCAACGTTTCATCAGTCATCGTCCGCCTTCTTTCCAGTGTGGTTCGCCCTGAAGAAGACCTGCAAGGCATTTCGAAACGTTGGCACGCATCAAAGTATTTCTACTTAGATGTAGTGTTTCTCTTTGATTGCATCCCAGAAAATTAGTTAGTTAAAGGAATCTTATGATGTCACAATGGTATTTCATACCGTGAAGATTTCTTTCGTACCATTGAAATATAAGCTATTGGAACTAAAATAATACTAACATAGTTTTTATTTTTTTTTTTTTATTTCAAAAGCTATTTATTTAACTATGAATTCCAACTCTGTAAACTGCAGGAAAAATTTAAGAGACTAATTATTTACTAACCTGCTAATCAATTGTATTTTATGTATTCTGTATGTATTTTCTTTTTTTTTTTTTTTTTTTTTTTTTTTTGTTGTAAGAGGAAAGAGCGTATCATAGGCTTGGTGGGAGGGGCATCTCATTATGCTTCGGTGGGGGTGGAGGGTTATTCAAAATAGAAACGCCACTGATCGTATCGGAACTGCAAAAAGACACGTTTTTACGAGGATACCAGATAAGATTATCTCTGGGAAGTATGGAAATCAGCATATGAATGGAATATAATTTTTTTTTGTGATCTTATCGACCCTAGTTATTTTTCTATTTCGTATATTTTTGTAATATATAAAACTATGTAATGTAAGATATACAGTTCAACTATTAAATAATGACAGACACCACCGAAAACACTCGGTAGGGGGGATAAGGTGTAATATTGATGCTCTACTTTTTTCTTTCATTAGAAAAACGTTTTATATTAACTGAACATCAAGAGCTTAGTGCCGAGTAAAAACATAAAACTTAAACATAAGAGGTTCTGGTGTCTTAAAAAAATACAAATCGAACTTCGTATAATCTTACAACTGATGAAGAGATAAGAAATAATGATATATCTTACCGTTCGAACCGACTTATGTAAAACTTATGTTTTGACCGTTCAAATTTTTAGAAATCAATTTTCATTTTAGGGGTTTAACTTTTAACGGCTGAATTTTTTTGGATTATTACGACAGTGACAAATTATTGAAAAAAATATGGGGACAATCCCAATGGGGCACTTAATCCGTTCTTATCCACTTATTATATGCTTTGAAAAATTTCAGATATTTGAAAATAATGGAACATAGCAGTATCAATTTTTTATTATTTAATTAACAGTTTATATAAAATTATTTCAATAATTATTTGTTAATTCCTTCTGAAAAAGAAAGATATTCTTCGGGGCTGCCCATCGGGCCGGAACTGACTGTCTTCAAAATGGTCCACTTTTCACACTGATTGATTTTATATTTAAGGTTGAAATTATTTTGTTAGGATGATCGGAATGGGATTTCCAGAATTGAAAAAAAGTAATAACATTTACCGCATCATTAACTTCTTTCGGTATCATGGACTATTTATCAAAATTTTTAGAGCAAAAAATATTTTTACTACCATTCATTTGAACGTTAAAAAAAAAAAAAAAAAAAAAAAAAAACATTTAAAATGTTAGTTAAGTGTAAGTGTATTTAAAACACGTCAGAGTTCGGCAACTTTTTATAAATAGACCTCTGGGCAAATGATTTAATATTAAAAATTTTGATTATTATATAAAATATTAATACATATCACACCAATTTTTTTTTTTTTATTTATTTATTTTTTTTTATTTTAGAATATCCGTTTCTTTACATTAGCTAGGTATAAGAATAGTAAATTAGCGAGTTTAAGAATGAATCATTATTTTTATTATGCCACAACGGTAATTCACACCGTGAAGATTTCATTCGTACCATTGAGTTATAAGCTGTTGGAACTAATATAATGCAAACATAACTGTTTATTTATTTTTATGAATTTGTTTATTTAGTTTAATACAAGATTTTCAAAAATTTAAAGGAATTATTCAACATTTGATATAGAAGGGATACCAAAGTATCCGCAAGACTACAAATAAGAAAATTTAAAGAACTTTGATATATATATATATAAAATTATATAAATTTTTATTTTTTAATTTTATTTATTTATTGAAATTTACCACTGTACAATAGTATACATCAAGTAAAACGGAGGTATTACGAATATTTTTACATTACATTACAGATTATTACAAAAAAAAACTTGCAGATAAACTAGCAATTGTTAACCAATCCAGAAAGACATAAATGTCATCTTGGATTAGTTTAGTTTTGACAAAGTAAGAAGCATTAAGAATTTTACTAAAGATTTTGGATCGAGGAGACTGGATACGGGACATGTAAATTTTGTCTTTTTTCCTTGAGTTGCTTTTTTATTATATTTATATTTTTTTTAAAAATGAATATTTTTATGAGAATGTTAAACTAATTTTGTTATTGAACCAAATTTTATTGCAATATTTTCATTTTTACTTCTTCATGTTCCTCTGATCCATTTCCTATTGCACTTAAAAACAAATGATCTTTTAAACAGGCATTGCCCGTCCTACACCATGGGTTAATATAAAGATTTAACGTTTTACTGTGAAAAAATATATACATTTTTAAAAAATCTAACGTAGTTTTATATTTCAAGATCTTTTAAATATGCCAGGTTTCAGGAGAAACAATTGTCCATAAATGCTTAATTTTGTATTTTATTTTATTTTTATTTCCCCATAGAAATGCTTTTAGATGGAAAAAGAGGTTTTCAAAAAACCATATGGCTTAAAATTTTTCTTCCTCAACTGCGTGTGACTGGAACATCGCAGAATCCACTTGAATGTGATTTTAAAGTTATTTAGAATTTTATTAAATATATCTTTTTCATCACGGGATTCCTCGGAATCTATGCATTAAAAACATATTTATGTACGTACTGACAGGAAAATAATTTCACCCATTTTTATTTTCTATTTTCTCAGCTAAAAGTTTCATTTTTTTAGGTTGCAACGTCCCTAGGACATATAGAACATATTACGATTATTTAAAACTTTAATTAAATTCAGCGAGCAGTATTTAAAAAAAAAAAAAAAAAATAAATGATTATGACTTATTCGGTTACTCCAACATTTTCCAGAGAAACGTTCAAAGCATCCATTTATTTAGTTTTATTTTTCAAGATCACACCAGATACCTATCCTTTCATAGTAAGCTCTATAATCACTCAAATCCGATAGTTTCTCAACTTGCTTTCCACTCCATTCCTGATAATCCTCCGAGGCGTCTGAAACGAAGATGGCCTAGAGACCTAGTGTAGAAGTTTTAACTAAGTGCTACTGATGAGTAGTTCTTTCCAAGTTTTAACATGTAATTATAATCGTTGTCAATACATTTACTTGATGTATATATTCTGTACAGTTGTAAATTTCAATAAATGTATATATAAAAAAAAACAAAAACATTTCGAAATATTTCAAATATGCCTGGTTTCAAGTGAAAAAAAAAATGTATATAAATTCTTAGCTTTTTTTTATTATTATTTTTTTATTTCCCCATAGAAATGCTTTTAGAGGGAAAAAGAGGTTTTCAAAAAACCATATGGCTTAAAATTTTTCTTCTTAAACTGCGTGTGACTGGGACATCGCAGAATCCACTTGAATGTGATTTTAAAGTTATTTAGAATTTTATTAAATATATCTTTTTCATCACGGGATTCCTCGGAATCTATGCATTAAAAACATATTTATGTACGTACTGACAGGAAAATAATTTCACCCATTTTTATTTTCTATTTTCTCGGCTAAAAGTTTCATTTTTTTAGGTTGCAACGTCCCTAGGACATATAGAACATATTAGGATTATTTAAAACTTTAATTAAATTCAGCGAGCAGTATTTAAAAAAAAAAAATAAAAAATAAATGATTATGACTTATTCGGTTACTCCAACATTTTCCAGAGAAACGTTCAAAGCATCCATTTATTTAGTTTTATTTTTCAAGATCACACCAGATACCTATCCTTTCATAGTAGCTCTATAATCACTCAAATCCGATAGTTTCTCAACTTGCTTTCCACTCCATTCCTGATAATCCTCCGAGGCGTCTGAAACGAAGATGGCCTAGAGACCTTCTAGTGTAGAAGTTTTAACTAAGTGCTACTGATGAGTAGTTCTTTCCAAGTTTTAACATGTAATTATAATCGTTGTCAATACATTTGCTTGATGTATATATTCTGTACAGTTGTAAATTTCAATAAATGTATATATAAAAAAAAAAAAAAACATTTCGAAATATTTCAAATATGCCTGGTTTCATGTGAAAAAAAAAATATAAATTCTTAGCTTTTTTTTATTATTATTTTTTTATTTCCCAATAGAAATGCTTTTAAAGGGAAAAAGAGATTTAAAAAAAAAAACATATGGCTTAAAATTTTTCTTCTTAAACTGCGTGTAACAGGAACATGGCTCCTGTATGTGATTTTTTAAAGTTACTTATGATTGTATTTAAAATATCCTTAAGAATTTAAGCATTAAAAAGGAAAACTCTAAATAAAAATAATATGAGTTTAGATAAATACATATATTACATTTTTTTATAATTTTCTCGGCTCTTAGTTTCATTATCTTTTAGGGATTTATTTACCCATATACTTTAACCAGGTCATATAAAAAGTATTATTATTAGCAATGAATTAATTAAGTAAAAGCAAACAATATTTTAAAAAAAATACCAAGGACTTAATAACTGTAAATTTCAACTTTATTGAACTATTCTTTCAATAATTACAGTATCAATATTTCCGAATATTTCCTTAAGAGTGCCAATAACTGTCTGGTTTAGCCTATAGCATTTCGCCAGCGCGTCTGCAAGGCCGCCACCACCTGCTTTTTATGTCAGGGAAGGGTGCTAGTCCAACGACTTACAGGCTGAGTGAAAACTATCGGAAAACCAAGGACGAGAAAGAACTGAGACAGAAACGCAAGACTGATTATTTAGAAAGTAGACACAATTGCCAATCGGCTGACAGGAAAGTCTGAAACTTAGATACCGAATGGGCTACTGGAAATCGACACGATAAGAATAATTTTTATCAAAGTTAACGTTTTAAACTTTATAAATTATTTATCTAACAATATTTTTAATTTGAGCTGGTTGGAATAAGTGATGTGATAACAAAATATTTCAACGATTGATTCGACTACCGCTACAAATAAATCTATTCTCGATTCTCGATACCAAAATCTCGGTTTAAAAATAAATTTCTATTAGGAAAAATAAGACTAAAGCGACAAGAAACTGCTCGTCGTAACAGACTACTTCAGCATTTACTAGACAAACGATCAAAGCTCCCAATTCATTGCTAAAGACTTATTTACATGACTGTGATTAGACCTATTTGGACGTACGGAGTTGAGCTTTGGAGATCTACTTAACCTTCCAATTCATCTCGTATCCAATCCTTACAATCGAAAACCAAATACCTATCCTTTCATAGTAAGCTCCATAACCACTCAAATCCATTAGTTTCTCAACTTGCTTGCCACTCCATTCCCGCTAATCCTCCGGGGCGTCTGAAAAGAAGATGGCCTAGAGATCTTCTAGTGTAGAATTTTTATTGAAGTGCTACTAATGAGTAGTTCTTTTCAAGTTTTGACATGTTATTGTATCAGCTCATTTACTTGATGTATATATTTGCATAGTTGTAAATATCAATAAATTGATATTAGGTAAAATAATCTGTAGGAGATCGATTAATACAAACCAATTCTATTTCCTTTTAAATAATTATTCAAGAAATTAATTAGTTTAAAGAAAATAGTAATTATTAACTACATTGTATAATATATAAATAGTAATTACAATTCATGTGCAAAAAAATAATTAATTTTAGTGATTTTTTAAAATCAAAATTTATCGATTCTCTATTCTCGATACGGATATATTCCGTACTGTAAAACTTAAATCCTATTTTTTCAATTTTCCAAACGGATACACATCTTCATCGATTTGATGTTTTTTTACATCAACGATGCAATAAATAAATATTGGTTTGTTATAAGAGAATTGTTATTTTATAACTGTTATTTTTAAGCATTAAGGAGAAAAACCAATGTAAAGTAATTAAATAATGTGATATCACAAAACTATCGTCAACGTTCAGTGGTGTCAACTGGTTCCTAGGAATTGATAATTTAAACTATTAATTGAAATCTGGAAGTGTGTAAGAAAATACATCTAGTAAAATAGTCCACCAGAAATAAATTCCCTGACCTAAGCGAAACATTCTTAAACATCAGAACTTAACGAACGATTCTTTTCACAGAAAATCTGTCAGCTAATTAAAGCATGAGTTCTTACTTAAATGATTTTTCACACGGTGAAGATTTCTCTTGAACTATTGAATCATAAGCTTTTTAACGAAAATAATACGAATAAGGCTATCAATTGTGCCAGTCTTATAAGAGATATTCTTCTTTTCAGAACTGTCTGAATTATTGTGCCGAAAAAAACTATTGAAACGTGCAATGATTATCCCACGTGCTACAAAAAATCCAAATACTAAAAAAGAAATAAAAAAACTAATGTTTACCTTGGTACCCTTAACCTACACAAAATATACAATACAGTTACAAATAAATAATACAATATTATAATTAATCCACAGTTTACATAAATTAATTTATGTCATGACTCATCTTTGTGGATTAGTTCATTTGTGACACACTATGGAGAGTTCAGGATTTCATGAAAGGTTTTTGATTGAAGGGACTACATATATTTAGAATTCGCCATTATCAACATGATTCGACTATAATTTTGTTTTCTTTATTATTATTTTATTAATAGAAGTTTACAATTCTATTACAAATAAATCTAGTAAATAAGCAGCTTACAATAAAAATAACGACATGCTGAAAACTTGTAGAGGAACTAGCCATTGGTAGTACTCTAATGAAATATTCACAAAAGAAGATGATCCCGAGGCCATCTTCTTTTTAGAGGCCTGGGAGGATTGCCAGGAATGGAATGGGAAGCAAGTTGTGCAACAAGTGGATTTGGATGAGGAGTAAGTTTATTATGAAAGGAAAGGTATCTGTTCCGTGCCAAATCAGCGACATATGGGATATTAAGATCATTGTGGATCAGTTCATTTGTGATAAAGTAAGGAGCATCAAGGATTTTGGTTTGGAGTGATTGGATGCGGGAAGAATTCGATGGTTTGGTGAATCCCCATAGCTCTATACCGTAAGTCCAAATAGGTCTGATAATCGTCATTTAGATGAGTTTTTTGTAGTGAATCCGGAGATTTGAACGTTTGTTAAGTAGGTGTTGTAGTAGTCGAAATCGACGTGCAGCTTCTTGTCTTTTCTATCTTGTATGAGGGTTCCAGATAAGTCTCTTGTCCAGATAAAATCCAAGGTATCGTATTTGATTTTGTGATCGTCGATTTCTTCGTTCGACCGTCGTGAATTTATTAGTTGGTTGAAGAGGTTGAGATGACCCTGCTGCTGAGGTTGATGGCTGAGGTTCTGCGAGTTGAACGGCTGAATGGCTGGGTTGTTGATTTTGAGGCTGTTGTGCTTGTGATGTTGGAGGATGTGAAGGGAAGTCTTTGTGAGAACTATCGATGACTGGAATGTGACTACAAATTTAAAATTTAAATTCCTTACTATCACCCATTATGATAAATTCATTTTAATCATACCTCTTGTCATTTAATATGTTATAAGAGAGAACAGTCCCTTTTTACACTTGTAATCAATTTGTTGTTCAGTGTGTGATATCCTGAATAGGTTAGGACTGCTCGTAAGAAAATCCAGTGCGTTTTAAAGAATATTTTACCTTCATTGCTTTTTTTGTAGAAAACATTGAATTGAATCATTTTCGAAAAATGCTTAGTTTTCGAGATATAAGAAAAAACTGAACGAAAACTTTTGAACACTGATCGACTATGTAAGTACGTAAATAAATATATAGTATTACAATGATTAAGCAAATGATAATTTAAATATCCAGTAAAGTCCCTAAAACTCTAAGTAATGTGGACCGGATGAGTGCAGAGTTTGTAAAATAATTTTTAGAGAAAAAAACAAAACCGACCTTAAAATTACACCTACATACACTAACTTAACTAAAAAATAAAAAATAATATTTTAATTGCTTCAAAACAAAAACCATTAAATGACAATAAACGAAATTATCGATACTTATATACCTAGTCACATATATACCTATTAATTTTTGACCAGTTATCTTTGGAGTCGGTGCCAGCCAAGAAGGGGAGTTTAATCCTGCCTTTACAATAACCTTTCGAATGGCCCGAGACAGCGGTGTGGCGGTGATGAAACAGTGGGAGGATCTTTACGATTACAATTTCTTTTCAAATTCTGTTTGTTTTGGTTGGCACGGACTCCAAAAATAACTGATCATAAATTGTGAATAGGTATATAAGTATCGATAATTTCATTGATTTCCATTTAATGGTTTTTGTTTTGAAGCAATTAAAATATTTTTTTTTTATTTTAGTTAAGTTTGTGTATGTAGGTTTAATCTTGAAGTCGGTTTTGTTTTTTTCTCTAAAAATTATTTTTATTTTTCACTTTTTAGTGGTGATTGTATTTTTGTTTATACAGTCAATTCTCGATCTTCAAGCTACCCTGAAAAATATTTCGAGTTACTGAACAAAGACTTATCAAGGTTATCATTCCACTTACCTTTATGTAATTGGGAAAATTGAACACAAAATGGGAGTTGAATCATTACGTATATTTTTCATTAATGGGTATGTGTATGTTGTTTGTACATACATATAAAATCATTGATACAGAAAATTAAATACCTGGTACCAATTTATCATATAACAACTGAATTGCACTTTTTTCTGAGGGTGCCTAAAAATAGACTTACCGTCTTCCACTAGTGGCGATTCTTTGTTTATTCTTTAGGACGGTTGAAAGATAACTACGCGGAATTCGGAATTCACTAGCAACAAACGCCCAACTTCTTTCTCCTTTCTGCACTTTGCAAACCAATTTTAACTTTTCGTTAGTTGAAAGAATTTTCAATAACCAATGTAAAACCACTCGAGTGAATGTATACGAGTGAATACCAAATAATAAGTGACTGGTGTAGCTATGAACTGAAAAGACAAACAATGACAGACAACAGGAAAACAAATTACACATGAAATTCTTTTAATTTGAGTTCAAGTCATCAAAATTGACTCGTGAGTAATTTTATTAACTGATTTTTTGATTTTAAAAGTGCTGCGTTGATTTCAAAATACGTTTTATGGGACCACCTCTGAAGTATGCCCTACCGATCTAAAAAATAATCATCAAAATTGATTCAGAATTGACGGAGTAATCGCGTAACATACACACACACAAAACAAAAAAAAAAAAAAAAAAAAAAAATACAGACGAGCTGAGAACCTCCTCTTTTTTTGAAGTCTGTTGAAAATGCTGGCTTATCTGGAATAAAGGCAAAAAATAATCACTAAACATACGTAATATACATATTACATTCTTTTTTATTTTTTTTTAATTTCTTTTATATTTAAACTATATTTACATAAATTTAACTTTGGTTGAGAAAGTACATTATTTACTGTTTTTCCAAAGACGTTCATAATACTCGTTTGCTTTTTACATTGAACTCCTTTAACTTATTTTAAATCTTCACTGTGGCTCTTTTTCGGTTCTTCCTCATGGTTATCAGGGTCTTCGCTTTCGGAGTCATTCACTTGACCGCAACAATGAATCATGTAACTCCATGGGTCGTAAACAACACCTATGTTTGGTTCTGATCTTTAGCGAACATTTTTTATGTTTAAAGAAATTCATTATTTTCTTAGTGTCGCCGAGAAATCCGGACTGCCGGGTTATCGGGTACCGAGTTTATGGTATATCCATAAGCTGCAGACCTACTGTCACTTTTTCGTCAAAATAATTATGTATTACTTAATTATCATTTCTTTCATAACTACAACCAGCAGCACAGTTACAGAGCGAGCAATCACTTTGGAAATACTGTAGTTGTTCAAGCTGTTTTTGCTGGCACAAAGTAGCATTTTACGTACCTTATACATTTAATGGAAAATCATATATTTATGCAAATATCTTGCCCATGATTAATCGATCATTCATTGAGCTCATCAATCTGCGATTCTTAAGGCTTCGCCGTCCAAAAAGTGCTGTAAATTATCCAAAACCATGTGTCGATAATTACTGATAAACCATAATGTACTTAAATAGTTATATTAAATTAATATTCATTTTAAATTACAATAATCATAATTTATATCTAACGTATATTATTAACCATCCATATTCCTTATATTCTTAATCCATGCGCTGATTCTAATCTATTCCAGCAAACATAAGAAAGCCAGTAGAAGAAAAGTTATATTAAACATTAAATATGTATGCGAGAGTTTGTGTGATTAGGCCCCTAAGAAATGGAACCACGCAAAAATACACTTTTTTTTTTAGAAAATATATTGTAAAAAAAATATATACTGAAACACGCTTATCACTGTTTTTTGATATGAAGAACTAGAACCCGAAATTCGTTTTAAGAAGTGATCTGTCTGTACCAAAATTTCCTCTTTTTTGATACTGCAACCGGTGCCGAAAAATGTATACAGTTGTAAATATCAATAGTTAATTTATTTTATTTTTTATAATATTTCAGTAGTTTTTGATTTATCAAAAAGGTCTTATTATAAACATTGCCCCTCCATGAAATGCTGCTTTTTACTACATTTTTATTTTATTCTGCAATATGACAAAATTAAGCCATTTTTTAAAACCTGAGATATACAATTTTGTATGTATGTATTTTAAAAATATTTAACGATTTTTTTTTTTTTTTTTACCGGGCTCCATGGGCTTAGTCTCACAAACCCTCACACATGTATCAGTTTTTTTTAAATATAGTTACGCCAAAAATTTAAAAAAAAAAAAAAAAAAAAAAAAAAAATACGTGACCCATCAGCTATTGTCAGGTGATTTTTAACCGACTTAAAAAAGGAGGAGGTTCTCAACTCATCTGTATTTTTTTTTTGTGTGTGTATGTTACGCGATTACTCCGTCAATTCTGAATCAATTTTGATGATTCCTTTTTAGATCGGTAGGGCAAACTTCAGAGGTGGTCCCATAAAAAATATTTTGAAATCAATGCAGTACTTTTTAAGAAAAATAAAAAAAACAGTTCATAAAATCACTTATTAACTGTTTGTTTTTTATTTTTCTTAAAAAAGTGCTTCGTTGATTTCAAAATATTTTTTATGGGACTATCTCTGAAGTATGCCCTACCGATCTAAAAAAGAATAATCAAAATTGATTCAGAATTGACGGAGTAATCGCGTAACATAAATAAAAAAAAAATAAATAAAATAAAGACGAGTTGAGAACCTCCGTCAATTCTGAATCAATTTTGATAATTCTATTTTAGATCGGTAGGGCCTACTTCAGAGGTAGTCCCATAAAAAATATTTTGAAATAAACGCAGCACTTTTTAAGAAAAATCAAAAAACCAGTTAATAAAAATCACTGTTATATAACCTTACATTTTAAACATATTTATGATTATGACTATCTAAAATCTCCAAGGTAACTAAATACAAATTATTAAAAAAAAATAATTTACAAATACAGTCAATTCTCGATGTGTTGTACTTCGATAAGCTAAATTCTTAAATAAGTCGTACAAAATCTGCGGTCGGAAGTACACTACACTTAAATTTCACCTCAATGAGACGATTTCAGACAAAGAACGTGAAAAATTGTGTCCAAAATAAGAAAAACTGAAAATAGGGTTCAAGAGAGAGAACTTCTAGGACCACCTCTATAAAACGAACTATTAGAAGTCATTGCCTCTATAACTCGAACTCAAATTAAAAGAATTTCATGTGTGATTTGTTTACCTGTTTTCTGTCATTGTTTGTCTTTTCAGTTCATAGTTACACCAGTCACTTATTATTAGTTATTCACTCGAGTGGTTTTACAGTGGCTATTGAAAATTCTTCCAATTAACGAAAAGTTAAAATTGATTTGCAAAGTGCAGAAAGGAGAAAGAATTTGGGCGTTTGTTGTTAGTGAATTCCGAATTTCACGTAGTTCTCTTTCGACCGTCCTAAAGAATAAAGAAAAGATCGCCACTGGTGGAAGACGGTAAGTCTACTTTTAGGCACCCTCAGAAAAAAAGCGCAATTCAGTTGAAAGTTATATGACAAATTGGTACCAGGTATTTAATTTTCAGAATCAATGATTTTATATGTATGTACAAACTATATACCCATACCCATTAATGAAAAATATACGTAATGATTTCAACTCCGATTTTGTGTTAAATTTTCCCAATTACAAGAAGGTAAGTGTAATGATAACTCGATAAGTCTTTGTTCAGTAAGTCAAACCATTTTTCAGAGAAGCTTGAAGATCGAGAATTGACTATATGAACAAAAATACACTCACCACTAAAAAGTGAAAAATAAAAATAATTTTTAGAGAAAAAAACAAAACCGACTTCAAGATTAAACCTACATACACAAACTTGACTAAAAAATAAAAAATAATATTTTAATTGCTTCAAAACAAAAACCATTAAATGAAAATCAACGAAATTATCGATACTTATAAACCTATTCACAATTTATAATCAGTTATTTTTGGAGTCTGTGCCAACCAAAACAAACAGAATTTGAAAATAAATTGTAATCGTAAAGATCCTCCCACTGCTTCATCACCGCCACACTGCAATCTCCGGCCCTTCGACAGTTTATATATTGTAAAGACAGGATTAAATTTCTCTTCTTGGCTGGCACCGACTCCAAAAATAACTGATTATAAATTGTGAATAGGTTTATAAGTATCGATAATTTCGTTGATTTTCATTTAATGGTTTTTGTTTTGAAGCAGTTAAATTTTATTTTTTATTTTTTAGTCAAGTTTGTGTATGTAGGTTTAATCTTGAAGTCGGTTTTGTTTTTTTCTCTAAAAATTATTTTATTTTATGTTAAATTTTCCCAATTACAAGAAGGTAAGTGGAATGATAACTCGATAAGTCTTTGTTTAGTAAGTCAAACCATTTTTCAGGGAAGCTTGAAGATCGAGAATTGACTATATGAACAAAAATACACTCACCACTAAAAAGTGAAAAATAAAAATAATTTTTAGAGAAAAAAACAAAACCGACTTCAAGATTAAACCTACATACACAAACTTGACTAAAAAATAAAAAATAATATTTTAATTGCTTCAAAAACAAAACCATTAAATGAAAATCAACGAAATTATCGATACTTAAAACCTATTCACAATTTATAATCAGTTATTTTTGGAGTCTGTGCCAACCAAAACAAACAGAATTTGAAATGAAATTGTAATCGTAAAGATCCTCCCACTGCTTCATCACCGCCACACCGCTATCTCCGGCCCTTCGACAGTTTATATATTGTAAAGACAGGATTAAATTTCCCTTCTTGGCTGGCACCGACTCCAAAGATAACTGATTATAAATTGTGAATAGGTTTATAAGTATCGATAATTTCGTTGATTTTCATTTAATGGTTTTTGTTTTGAAGCAGTTAAAATTTTATTTTTTATTTTTTAGTCAAGTTTGTGTATGTAGGTTTAATCTTGAAGTCGGTTTTGTTTTTTTCTCTAAAAATTATTTTTATAGGATGGTCAATTTTGATTATGTTTTGAAAGTTAAAATATAAATAAACATAATAAGCTTATTAGATCCATAATTATGTTAATACAAATATACGTGACGGAAAACATTTAAACAGATCATGAGTTACTGCGGTTTCTGTTTGTGAAAGCTGCTTGATTTTTTTCTTCTTATGTTTTCCGCAAGTATTTTTTGCATAAGTTATTTGTTGTTGTTGTTACCACACCCTCAGAACCCACACCAGTACAAGACATGTTAAGTTCTGATAACCTCAACCGTCCGATGTAGAAAGAAACAAATGTCACGCTGCTTTCATTCCCGTTACTACCCGACCGCTATCCTACGATTTTGCAAATTAACTAGATATACACATACTATTGAGTTGATATAGTTCTTGATATAAAGGGAAATATTTAGTGTGAGGTTATAATAATTCGTAAAACTAAAAATATTAAGTTTATTATACATAACAGACTTAAAAGACAAGAAACTGCTCGTTTTTTCTGACTACTCGAGCAATTACTTGACAGGCGTTTAAAGCTCCTTATAAATTACAAAAGACTTATTTACCTGACAGTAATTAGACCCATTTGGACATTCGGAGCTGGGAATTGTGGCTCCGATTCTTCTCGCATCCAATCCTTGCAAACCAAAAGCCTTCGTAAAATCCTCAATGCTCCTAATTATACCACAAACAAACTTGTCCATAAAGATATTAATGTTCCATGTGTTGCAGATTTGGCCCAAACCAGATATCCTTTCATAGTAAACTCCGTACCCATTTGAATCCACTAGTCTCCCAACCCGCCTCAACTTAATTCACGATAATCCTCCGGAGAGTCTGAAAAGAAGATGGTCAAGGGAACTTCTCTTTAGAACTTATATTTAAGTGTTACTAGAGAGTAATTCTTTACATGTTACTAACATGTCGTAGTAATCATTTTCCTTAAATTTACTAGTATTATATCATATGTACATTTGTAAATATCAATAAATAGGAAAAAAAAAAAAAAAAAAACCACATGCATCGTCAGAACAAAAAAGGTCTAAGCGCAAAGGCAGCCACCAAAGAAATTAGCGCCGTAGAAATATCCCAGACATGAGCAGGTTTATTATTTTACTCTAGATATTAATTGATAAATTATAAATGTTGGGAATTCGATTTAAAGAAGTCACATTCATAAAGCATGTGCACTAAATTAAAGTAAGGTTTAGGGAAGATCGTACTCAGATTCTAATTGGCAGGCAAATACTAAATTGGCAGAGTTGAGAAATTATGTCCAGCGACAGAAGTAATGAAATGGGGTGTTTCTACTATATTGATTTTCTATTTTTTAAATGCACACCTTTTCAAATTCAAAATTCGAAATTCTCGAATAACGATCTTTGTGTTCCATTTGTCGATGACATGGCCCAAACCAGATACCTATCCTTTCATAGTAAACTTCATACCCACTCGAATCGACTTGTCTCCCAACTTGCTTCACACTCAATTCCCGATAATCCTCCGGTCTGAGGAGATAGGCAAAAGACCATCTAATAGAGCTTTTATTGAGGTACTACTAGTGAGTAGTTCTTTACATGTTATTGTCATGCCATTGCAATCATTTTCCTCAAATTTACTTTTATGTAATCTATAAAGTCGTAAATATCAATAAAGAGTTTTTATATATTACAGAAAAGATATATAAAAAATTTTAATTATGTGACTGAAGATTAAGGAAACTATCATTTCAATCGAATTCAGCTTTTGCCCAGACCTTTCATATCTAGTTTTGATAAAAAAAAATTAAAACTACGATTCTTTAAGTATGTTTATTTTTCACGAACCAGATACCTATCCTTTCATTGTAAACTCAATGACCACTCCACTTGCCCATCAACTTGCTTCCCGTTCTATTCCCGATATTTAATAATTTATAAGTAAATGACTTTTTATTAGAAAATCTATTCACTGCCATTTTAGTAATTTTCCACACATTTATTTAAGGTTTTTTTTTTTTTAATATATATAAACTCCCCGTAAAAAGTATTGCAGCACCCATAAATCTCACGATTTTCCTGGTTTTTACCTTAATCCATACTTGGTTTATATCCATATTGATATTATTTATTAAACGTGGGACACTAAGAATTAGACACATCAATGTTTTTCCCTGTTTACAAACAATAGAATTTTAGGTTATTTTTTTCAAATTTCCTTCAGTCCATGTTTATCACTGGTTTCGTTATTTACAAGTATTCCAAGACTAGTGGAAGCAGTCATTCAAGCCAGTGGGGGCAAAATGTCTTATTAAATATAAATTAAAAATCTAAAAGTTAAAATTGTAAAAAATGAAAATTTTAAAAAGTAAGTTTTCTAACTTTTTTTGTTTATTGAAAGAAATGTAATTTATTTTAATAAAAATTATTTATGTCTAGTTTAGGAATGTTTATTACACACTTCAGAACCTTTCTTTATTATGAAAAACGTTTTTATAAAATTCAAATATTTCAATGTTTTTGAATGTTCGCGTATTTACTTTTTGAAGTAAGTATACTTTTGACGGGGAGTTTAGTTGTAAATTTAAATAATACATGAAAAAAAAAAAAATTACAAGGTTATACAAATTTTTGTCTACATCGTATTAGGCTCAAAAAGGGGAGTGTATACTCAGATATTGTTAAACTCTTAGGGCCTAAGCAAAAGATAATATTTCAACTGCTTGATTCTATTTAATCGTTTCAGCTAGATAAATATGAATTAATTTTTCAAGATAGCTAATGGTAATACTTACATATTTATATTCATAGGTGATTCAAAGGTTACTGGGCCATTTTCATGTCCAAGAGACATATATCCCCCAAAACATCTATTTGTTGGAAGTTAAATTCATTTTAACCTAGTACCCTTAATTTACTTTAAGAATAATAGGTTACAGAATTAAAGATATAAATATTATGGGTTTAAAACTTTACGGGTTTCAGTCCCAAAAATGTCATCACCGTAACTGTTCATCGCTCTTTCCGAGGATTCCATTGTCTAGCACGTGAAATGTTTTTTTTTTTTAGATTGTGGGTCATTAATTTTGTCTCCCAGTTTTTTCGTACATTGTAATCTTATATATAATGCCATTCCCTGGCAAGTACTAACTACACGAGTCGGTGGGC
The DNA here is from genome assembly GCA_003667255.2 of Euschistus heros. Classification (NCBI taxonomy): domain Eukaryota; kingdom Metazoa; phylum Arthropoda; class Insecta; order Hemiptera; family Pentatomidae; genus Euschistus; species Euschistus heros. Next base: position 736,363 of record RCWM02000129.1, read on the forward strand.
TTGATGGCCTGGAGTTTCGGGGTGCCAATCTTAGTATGTGCCTCAAATCTATGTAATTACTAACTGGATGAGTGCCAATGCTAGGAAGGATTTTTATTATTTTTTACACTTCTGAAGAGGATCTCATCTGAGTGAGGGATCGAAACGTTAATAAAACGAAAATTAAAAATGCAAACATTGTTTTAAATAATGTGTAAATAAGACCCGATTATATATGAGCGTTGTGGATATATTTTCGAAAGGTCGATAAAGGTAGAATTTTGAAACATATATATATATGCCATACTCTATTCATACATTCACATATACCATATAAAGGTAAACTACCATAACCAAAAACACCATTGCTGTTTTTTTTTAAATATTATATCACTCTGTAAGAGCCATGTGTCCTTTTAGCCTTTGAGACTCCAACCTTTCTTAGGAAAATATCAATTGTTTCAATGGATGAAAGATTTTGTTGACTGTTACACAATTGAGCAGTGAAGTATAAAGATCATTGCTTAAATATGAGCTGCGGGGAATGGTGTCCCAACGGTAGCCGCTAACGCAACTGTGACACCAATTATTTCTGGCATATAACCACCTTATTAATTTCGCCATTTGGCAAACAGAAATCATAAAACCAATAACCATCTTGTATTCCAAGCGGGAAACTATCCTCAAATACTATTATTTAATTATATGGTAGTCAATAAACGGAAACCTGCGGAGGATTAATCGTATGAAAAGATTAAGTTTCTGAAATTTAAGTGCAGACTAGTAACAGCTTGAAATATTGGTTATTTATTTATTTTATTGTATTTATATAACTATTGATTAAAATTAACAACTATATACAATAAAATAAAAATATAATCAGGATTTATAATAAAAAATACCTCTCAAAAAAGGCCAAAATCAGGCACTACAGTACAGCGGTAAAATCAGTGATTTTGTACGGGACAGAAACAACGTGCTTTCCCAGTCTGGAAAAACTGCTGACAATAGAGAGATTCTTAAGAGAATCCACGGGCCCAAAATTACATCAGAAGGATACAGGCTGAGATTCAACAAACAAATTTACAGAGAAATCTCTGACTTCGAAACAGAAATGAGGACAAGAAAACTTATGTTTTATGGACACATGCAGAGAATGGGCGAAGAGAGATTAAACAAGAACATTTTAAGTAAAATTATGGGATGAAAATTCAATCACGGATACACAGTAAAGATCAAACAGGAAACCCAAGGATAGAATAGAACAAAAAAAAATTTCTGAAAAATGCAGTACTTGTGGTGGACAGTAAAAAACTCCCGTCCAAGAAATCCTCAGGTGAAAGATTGACCAAAACGAAATAACAGAAAACAAAACCTACCATAGCCGCGTAGTCCTTTAGAGCTGTTTCGCGTCAAATAATAAATAAATAAAATTAAAATACATCTAGTGAATTTGAAGATAATACTCATAATGATATGTCAATTACTTGTAAAGCAACTACTCATTGCCAGCACTTCAATGAAAATTCTATACCAAAAGGTCACGAGGCCATTTTCTTTTCAGACACCTCAGATTATTATCGGAAATTTTGTGCGAGGCAAGTTGGTAGTCTAGTGACTTCTTATTTTATTTACTATGAACCCAATAGGAACCAGATAACTATCCTTTTACAATGAAAGAATATTTATCTTATTTGGATTAAGTCAGTACCATCCAGAATCCGAGAAATGGTAATTTTTATATGAAGAAAAAGTTTTATTTTTTAAAACCAAAGAATTTAGTCAGACTGAAACTTTGTAGGACAGAAAAGGATAGGAAAAGATTGGGGGCACCGATTACCGCAAGAAGTAGTTACACGGTTTATTGAGCACCATTTCATTTTTTTTTTTTTTTTTTTTTTTTTTTTTTTTTAATATATAAGAAAACGTAAAAATTATTACGAGGAATTTTTATTCAGTTTAAGTTTCACATTTTACTTTTTTACTTAATTCCCGAAGTATGCTACCTATGGGAATGGCATATTAAAAACATTTCCACTGCGTTGATAAAAAGATATCTTCCAAAGAAAGTAAAACGCAATGGTAATAAAATATATTTACTACATAAATAATATAAGATATCATCAGCCCAATTTGAAAGCTAAAACTTTGGCGTATAGATGACCATTGACAAATATCTACATCAACATATGTTATTAGTTCAGTCAAGAAACATATTGTAGAGTTAGTTAGTAGTTAAAAAATAAACATATTAAAAATCCTCGCCCCTCGAGGTTTAGCTAACGGTAGGGGAGGGGAGAAGGTCCCATTTTCGGGTTTTTCGATTATATCTCGAAAACGGTAGACTTTAGAAAAATATGTTACAGATAACAATTAAAGCTAATTAAATTTTCTATAAAATTAAATCTACACATATTTGTCGAACTTCCAACCGTTTTCGAGATATACGTTATTGAAAATCGATAATTTTCGCAAAAAAAATATTTTTACCTCACTTTTAGTGCCATCCACGATCGTTTTTCAGAAAAAATGTTAGTATCAATTTAGTAGCTAATTTCAACTTTATCGGACTATTCTTTCTATAATTTTAGTATGAATATTTCAGAATATTTCCTTAAGGGTGTCAAGAACTGTCTGGTTTACCCTATAGGGTCAATTTTTGACCAATATAAAAACATCGATGTTTCATGTTTAGATTGGATGCTTGATGTTATTATTAGCTTTTAAATAATATACGTTGGTTAAAGGGGTGTTTAGAGAGTTGTTAGAAAACATCTATGCGATGATCACTCAGTGTATTAAGTAAAATGAAAACATCGATGTTTCTCATATTATTATAACTGAAATTGATAGATTAATATTTAAACCTTTATGAAAACATCGATGTGATGATCACACTATAGATCTGTTAAAATTGAAAACTCGATGTTTTAATATTTATTTTAACTAGGATAGACAAGGTAACATTTATACCAATATGAAAACATCGATGTTTCATGCTTAGATTGGAGCCATAATGTCCCTTTAAATAATTAATGTATTTTAAATGAGTGTTTAACGAATTGTTTGAGAACATCGTTGTTTCTGATATTTTGTTAACTAAAATTAGGAGAATAACATTTAAACCAATATGAAAACATTGATGTTTCATGATTGGATTTTCTGCAAAAATGTTAGAATTAGCCTTTAAATAATTTATGCAAGTTAAATGAGTGTTTAAAGAATAGAAATAGAAAACAACGATGTTACTCTATTTCTCTATGCATTACGTTTTATTGAATAAATATTACAAGCAACCTCTTAAAAGGCATTGACTAATATGGATGAAAAAGAATCCAATTATACAACATGTACAAGTAAATTTCAAAAAAATATAAAAATAAATAAATAAAAACAAATGCATCACGTAAAACGAAAACATCGATATTTATCATATTTGTTTTAACTAAGAGATTAACATTTAAACGATTATGAAAACATGTTTATTAAGTCAAGTTCCTTGGATTAAAAACAATGAAAAAAAAAAAAATAAATAAAAGGAAAATAAGGAATAGTTGGGAAAAAAATTTATGACAAACATTGAAGTTTTCTAAAAATTTGATAAATTCTCATGTAACTAACATACATTATTTAAAAAGTTAACCATGACATTAAGCCTTGTTATGTTTTCATACTGGTCCAAAAGTTCTCTTTGTTTTATTTAAAATAAATATGAGGAAAAACGATGTTTTCGTTTTACTGAATGCATAGAAATTATATTTAATACATAGAAGTTAAGTTCCTAGGAGTAAAAACAATGAAAAAAAAAAAAAGAAAGTAAAATAAGGAATAAAAAAAAAAAAAAAATGATAACAAACATCGATGTAGTCTAAAAATTTGATAAATTCTCAGCTAACATACATTATTTGAAAGGTAACCATAACATTAAGCCTTGTTATGTTTTCATACTGGTCCAAAAGTTAACTCTTTGTGTTATTTAAAATAAATATGAGGAAAAACGATGTTTTCGTTTTACTCAATGCATAGAGTAGTAGAGAAACATAGCCATAGTAATAGTTTTCATATTAGTCAAAAAGTTAACTCTTCGTCTTAGTTATGAGAAACATAGATGTTTTGTTTTATTAAATACATAGAAGTTAAGTTCCAAGGAGTAAGAACAATAAAAAAAAGGAAAATAAGACAAAAAAAGTAGATGACAAACATCGATGTAGTCTAAAAATTTGATTAATTCTCATGTAACTAACATAAATTATTTGAAAGGTAACGATAACATTAAGACTTAAATCCGATGTTTTCATATTAGTTCAAAAGTTAACTCTTTGTCTTAGTTATGAGAAATATCGATGTTTTCTTTTTATTTAATACATAGATGTTAAGTTCCTAGGAGTAAAAACAATGAAAAAAAAAAAAAAGAAGAAGAAGAAGAAGGAAAATAAGGAATAAAAGAAAAAACTAGATGACAAACATCGATGTTGTCTAAAAAATTGATAAATTCTCATGTAACTAACATAAATTATTTAATAGGTAATCATATATCATTATTTGTAAATTTTAATCAATTGTCTCCCTAAAAAACTGTTTTGGTTTTTCTCATATAGGTATATAATATAACAGGATAGAAAGTAGATGTGTAAATATACGTTTTTAGGGATTATTGAATATTTTGTCTTCTTAACATTTAAATAGTTTTTAATTTAATTTATTTTTTGTCTATATCTCTTTACCTTTCTACTAACTATATTTATTTTATTTCATTTATTTCTTTTTTATATTTCTTTCTTTCCCCTGAACACATTGAAATTATTATATTAGCATATTGTCATTCATTTTTTTTTCATTCTTCTTTTCTTATGTATATATTTATCACAAGTTCTATTTTCAATTGTACATACATATATCATCTTTTATACATATTATTATCTTCATTTAAAATTAAGATAGCCAGACTATTATACAAACTTATTATACATGTTTGTTCTATATGTCCCAGAATAAATATTTTTTTCATTTCATTTCATAACATTAAGCATTGTTATTTTTCATATTGGTCCAAAAGTAAACTCTTCGTGTTAGTCAAAATAAATATGAGAAACATCGATGTTTTCGTTTTATTTAATACAATAATATAATAAGTATTTACAATTTTTATTTTATTTTGCAGTTGAACATGTTAAAATATGATTGTGATAGTTGACCTAAAAACATTATAGCAATAACTGCCTCACTTCCGTTGCTGACAGGATTTTGTTGAATATAATGAAAATGAAATTGTAATGTAATAAGCTTCAGTTATTAGAACCCAGTAAACAAAGATTACAAAACGGGTTAGAGATGTGTTCTGGGTTTGAAGAATAAAATAAAAATTGTAAATACTTAACAATCAAATCTAATATGTGGTTCTGTCTGTATATAATGTAAATATTAATTTGTAATAAGTTATCATTACAATAAATAATTAATAATTATAATTATTTTAAGAATAATTAAAGTAACAAATTATTTCTCCCAATTAGTAGTATATATATATATATATATATATATATATATATATATATATATATATATATATATATATACATATATATTTTTTTTTTTTTTTTATTGATATCTATATATATATACATACGTTTCCTGAGTTTTGAGGGTGCTGAGATGGAATTCTAGGGCTAAAAGAATTTTCTATCACATTTTACAGTGTAAAAGCTAAAATTTTTCAAGTGAAGTATATTCAATATAATTTTTTCACAAGAACCGATATCGGATTCGAATTCAGCATTCAAGAGAACCCTTAAATACGAAATTTCATCCAAATAGAAAAATAAAAGTTTGTAAGCTTCAAAGTTTGCCTGACCAAATCGTAGGCAACTTTTGTTTAAATTGATAAAAACATGAATTACGCTTAGACGGTTTAACGTATCAACTTTATTTTTTTACAAAAAATATAGGGTGGTAATACGCTTGAAATTTATTTGGTTTCATCATCCTATCTTGTTTCAAACTCAAGTTAAAAATCAAAATATTTTTCGGATTTTCCAATTTTTTTAATAGGTTTTTGTTCATCGAATTTTACATTTATATACATCAAAAGAAAGCTGAGACCCCCCCTCTTTCTAGCGATACCAACCAGTGAATTGCATGACAAAGTAATGACGATTTAAAGGTATGTAACCAATAATCGGTTTTAAAATTTCATTTTCCTGGAAGAGGGTGAAAAAAATGATATTTTTTGATTTTGTTGAATAACCGTTTTTTAATGTTTTTGAGGGTGCTGAATTAGAGTCTGACCTCAATTTTTGTGTGAAAAAATCTATAGAGGTAGTTTGCTTGAAAAACTAATCATTTTTTTAGAATTTAATAAACCTAAACCAAAATCTATGGAGCGACTGTATTTTTCCTTTAATTCGCGATCAAAACTGAAAATCTTGGTGCAAGAATCATGTCAATATCATTTTTTAAGCTCGAGATAAAAAATAAATTAATTTAATGCTATTTTTTTTTTTTTTTTTTTTTCTCGGCTTCTAGGGCCCATTGGTCGGAACGGCAAAATATGTGTCTAATATTTTTTGACCAGGAACCTCCAAAAAAATTGCCAACAAGATCCGTCCAAAGAGACTGAGAGTGTCCTCCCCTTGTTAGTTAAAATGTCAACCTCGGTATTATATTTAAAATAAATGTTAGAAACACTGATATTTTCGTTGTTCTTAATTCGTAGAGCAATATAAAAACATCGATGTTTTCATTTTATTTAATACATAAGCTAATTATGACAAAAATCGATGTTCTAACATTGTCTTAAACACTCATTTACCTAAAACAACTGACATTAAGGAAACACTTCTGCACTGCCTAAAAGCCGAGTATGAGAAGTCAGTCATTGTCACAGATTCAATGAGCGTGTTACTGGCAATAATGAAGTATCAGTCTCAACTTGTGACAATATTGGAAATTCTTGACGTTATATGGGAAATACAACAGAAACACAATATGATTGTTTTCATTTGGGTTCCATCCTACTGCGGTATTTCAGGAATTGAAAGAGCTGATTCAGCAGTTCAGTTAGCCAGATTTAGTGACGATGATATTGTTAAAAACATCAACCTAAATCCTTGGGAAGAATGGATGAGGCATGAGAGATGCTTCATTCAAGCGAAGTGGGAAGCGTCTTGGAAAACAAATATGTAGAAATTGTTAGATGTAAAGACAAACGTGTTTTATACTCAAACATCGATGTGTTTTTCGCCCTGTAAACTCTACTTCCCCACACATGTGGGATATGTTCACTTCCTTTCTCACGCTAAATGAATTTATGTTTTTCATACTAAGGCTTTTTGTATTGTTTATTTTTATTACTTATTTTATTTGTTAAATTTTAAAGGATCAATTCTTCATGTGAACATTGCTATAAATACAGCATTGTTATCCCTATCGTAATAGATTTACGCCAAACAACTCGGCTGAACAAGAAGGGGGCCTTTCTTTCTTTTTTTTTTTTTTCTTTTTTAATATAGCTGAATAATCATTTAACACACTTTAATTTACGCCATATATTACTAATATAAATCAACAAACTCTATTGATATTAACAATATAAACATCTATGGCTAACCATCAGCTGCTGTTGGTGTAACCTTCTCCGTTGAATTGTTTCTTGTTTACCCGTCACTTCTTGCATATCGTGAAAATTCTAGTGTGAAAACGTCTGCTATGTTTTGTTCTATATGCAGGGACTTGTTCCGTAGGAGAAATAGTTGCTGTGCACTTCAATGTGGTCATCTTTACCACCAGCATTGCATTCATAAATGGTTGAAGATGTAAGTATGCATTGCGTTACTACAGTCCAACTATAATTTATTGTTTTAATGCATTTTCTTTTCTGTATTTTAACTAATGTGGATATAAACAGTAATAATGGATAAAGAATCCATCAAGAGATCAATTCAGTTCATTCTATCATAAGTTGTGGTGATCAAGTATAGTCAATCGGATTTATTGTATTTGTATTCGTAATTTCAATGTAATCTTATATTTATCCTACATCATAGATGACGATTATATGACCGGATAGCTGAATGTTACATGTTTCTTTCATTCGTCTCAATTATATATTAGAACCTGTGAAAGATTTTAATGGAAACAAACTGTCTTGTCTCGCTTTTTGACATGTGGATCACAAACCCTGCTATAAACTTTTAGATAAATTTAAAACTTTTATTGTAAAATAAAAAATATAGTATAATATCCGCTTATATGAAAAAGACATTTTTGTCCGTAATTCTAACTACAATAACTGTATAAATGTTATTGATATTGGAAATATCGACATAACCTTTTCGGTCTTGTTTCATTTTCGCCATTAGATCTACGGGAAGTCCAGAATTGAAGGTATATGGATAAATAAATCCATAAAATAATTTAAAAACTTGTTATTAGAGTAGTTTAGTAGCTCTGTCCTTTCTTCTGTCATCAAAAAAAAATACATTACCATGAAGTTCTAACCTTACTCTAACGTTTTCTCACCATTCCTTGTTCCTTTTGGAGGGATTGTTAATTTTACCCCTGATCCTTCACCATACTCAGCTACCTAAGGTGGGAAAGTATCTAGATTAAATCCTTATCAATTTGTTATCGCTTTAAAACATGAAATAAATAACTTATACATATCAGTGTAATCTACATATCGGCGTAATGAGAGGAGGCGGTCCACCCCAAGTCCCGCTTGACCATGGGTCCCAAAATTTTGCTCTCTTTTGTATAATTAATGAAGAAAGAATGAATAAAAGTCAAATTAACAGTTAAATTATGCAAATTGATATACGCATATATTAAAGAGAGATATATGCTTTATTGAGACAATTACAATAAACATAGTGCTGCCCAACTTTATTGGGTTGCTATAAACACAGCATACTCATCTATCCAATTAAAGACAACAACACCAAGCATAATTTATAATTTAGTTATAGTTATATAATATAATACTTAATACTACCTAATACTAGACAAACTAATAACATTTATTTTTCCTTTTTTCTCTCTTTTTTTTTTTTCCCCTTCTTTTCCTATTTCACTTTATTCTTTCATTTTTTTATGTTATTCACATATCTACCACACATTCATATACATATATGTACATAGAATCAGGAATCGGATAAATTGCTACATATCTAATAACTGTAAATTGAAATGGGCCATCCTATGCACCATGTATGTGGTGGTGAATAATTCCCAGAGAGTCCAATATTATATTTTCGGCCATTATCGTAATATCCCTCACCTCCACCCCAAGGTCCTCCAAAAAGCTCCTTGTTTTTTCCGGAATGACTCCGCGAGACCCGAACCATAATCCTTTCACGGAGAAATCTCTATTTCCGAATTTCTCTTTGAGGAAAGGGATACATTTTTTCATAAATATCCATTTTCTCCCTTTCTACTTCACCTGATTGATCGAGGTTATTATTTTCATACCTTACAGTAGGATCGACTATGAGCGCTGTCCGTCCGTTCTTCGGAAACGCGACAATGTCCGCATACCTCGTGGATCCGTTGGTATCGATGCAGTATACCTCGTCAAAGCAGGTAAAGCCTTTATTCTTGAGGAGCCTTATCAATTCATTCTTGACCCTGTGGTGACGGCGGGTGACTATGTGTGCTGAGCCAACGCTCTTCGCGAAGGTCTCAGAGCGCCGGGTACAGAAGCTCGTAGTTTCCAACCTGGATCGGTTGATATTTATTTCGTGTCGGACCCGCTGGAGGCCTAGTGAGGGAGTAGACCACAGGCCTTATTAATTTCAAACATTATTTAAATATTAATTTTTAATAAAAGTTCCGTATGAGAAGGTCATAAGACCATCTTCTTTTCAGCCACTTCGGAGGGTTGTCAGGAATAGAATGGGCTAGTGAGTATGAAAGGTTATGGAGTTTACTATGGAAGGATAGGTATATGGTTTGGGCTAAATCAGCAACATATGAAACACTAAGTTCTTAATGGATAGGTTTATTTGTGACAAAGTAAGGTGCACTAATGATGGAAAATACTACAATAGGTATAGCGGACATCTCTTTTTATGTAGAATCTTTATAAAAAAAATATTTTTCCAATCGTCATATTATTGTAAAGAACTTATATGAAACTAAAAGGGAAGCCGATCAATCGATGCGTCCGTGCTGTACCGGAATTAGATAAAGTCGTGTTTCGATGTTCTTACATAATTCTTCATCCAGTTCAATTAATTTCTCATTTCTTTATGATTATAATTATAAATTATCAATAATTTACTGATAATCTACTATATATTTGTCAAATACCACTCACTCATTTAACACGAAATTTCAGAAACCACCGAATGGATTGGAATGAAATTCGATATGTTGATTCCTCTAGGGCCGTAGGTGCTCGCTAAGAAAGGAATTTAAAAAAATCGGCCTGGATCGCGGCTAATTCGCGAAAAATGCGATTACAATTTTTATTGGGTGAATAATAATAGATTAATAGTCATATGGTATATGGAGATAAGCTAAGTTAAAAAATAAGTTAGATGCTTAAGCCACAATCTTTGACCACTAATTATGTTCCTTATATTTGTAAACAAACAAAAATACGATCGATGTCGACAGCCTATTGTATGGTACTTTCTGTGAACTCATGGTGTCTGTAGAGGTGTACCCTTACAAGTTTGAATTGTTTCGTGACGAGAAGCTATTATACACTTATGTTTAAGAGGGGGTTAAAAGACGTATGTTCTCTGATGATGACGTGTAAGGCCAGTTCGATGTTCATATTCCTTACGATGAACCAACCAGCCTTGCTTCACCCTAACTACTCTTCCTTCAGCAAGATATTGTTCTGAACTATAATTGGCCCTTTTCAAATCGGCTTTTCTTAACCAGGCCCAAGTTGTATTTCTTGAATCTGGCCAAGTTGTACATAGCCTTTCTGAATTTCATTTCTTGAACCTAGAATCTACCTTTTTTCTCAGTTCAGATGAGTCTATTTTAACATTGAAGTAAACTCATCAATCTAAAAGTAAACAACGTAGGAAATGATTCACAGATTCAGTTCGCAACAAACAACTAAGGAACTCGGCTGCAAAATATATTCAAGCACATGTAGAGGTCAACAGGGAAGCTGTTAAGAAATACATGACAAATCATCCTAAAATTAGCAGAAAAGTAGTTAACAAAAATAAAGAGAGCCAACCCGAAGTTAAAGTATATGCTGTACACACATAATCTGAGAATCACCCAAATATACTTAGAGGGGCTGTACAGAGGTATAAGAAAACCCATCCTGAAATCCATAGAACGTCTTCATAAAAGTATTCAGAAAAAAATCCTCATTTTAAAAGTGTAGCTGTAACAAAAACGATGAAAGATCTTCAATGGAAAGGTTACAGCCAGTATGACCAAAAACTGAATATGCAAAAGACAAAACAGTCGATATTGGACAACGGTCTACTTGAAATTGGTGTTATGCTGTAAAATGGAAGGACGAGAGCGCTGCCAGGTGCTGCAGTAACGGGAAAGTCCAACTTCCTCCCTTTCAAGAGTACTTGAACACTTGCACAGCATCCTTACTTACGAACATCCTAAGGCTAAGCATTTTCTAAATAATATTTGGAAATAGAACGGTTGTTTCCTAATGACGTCATTTGGAGCAAAAGAGATAAAAGAGGGAGATTTCTTGCCAACATTTATGGTGCGAGAGCAGCTATATATCACAGAATAGTTTGATGCCTGGAACACAACAGCAACTGTCTTATATTTAGATAAATTTTGTTGGTGATGACAACCATGAAAGAGGCATTCGCTGTGGTTACTTTCAAAATGTCAAGCATGCATTGGTAGGCCAACTCCAGAAAATTCTTCATGAACATAACGAGGATATCAATGACTTCAGAGCTGCTGTTGAGTCGGATCCCAAAGATCTACAATACTCCTACCACTAACGAAGTTGCTGTCTTGTTTATTGACTAGGTGTTTGAAAAATGAGACTTTGTTCTCCACAGCAGGGACAAAAACCTGATAATAATCAGTGAGTTCTATCAAGTTTATGATTCTCTTCAGTATCGTCTCATATTCTGCCTTGTAGAAGATGACTACAGTATTAACATTCCTCTGCGTGACCCAAACACCAATACACCACTTAAGAAAACTTTTTACGCCTAAATGTTGATGGAGCAAGGAGGTGAAGAACCTTATTTACTTTTATTTCGTAATCTCCTCAACCAATTTATGCTTTATATGTAAGGAAAGTGGAAATAGAAAGACTAAACTTTATTCGAAAAAATCAAAAAAGTTGAGAAGTTGAGACTATATTCACTTAAAGTATGCCAAAAGAAAAGCTGATTGCCTGGTATCAGAGCTGGGTAAGATGGTAGTGCTGCCTCCAAGCTTCACAGGAGGACTGTTAAAATAACATAGACTTTTTTGTAAATTGTCAAATTTACTTATTGAAATTATTTTAAGATTCGAATTCTTTAGGTTCGTTTAAGTAATAATAATTATTAACGTTAAGCTTAACTTTTACTAATTTAAGTTGTCCTAAATCCTAATGATATTAAACCGTAGCGGAGCAGAGTACTCTATCAGCTATATAATCATAAATTATTGATGATGCTGTATTTATCAATACCGCATTTTAATATATTTTATATATATATATATATATATATATATATATATATATATATATATATATATATATATATATATATATATATATATATATATATATATATATATTATTCTCTAAACATTACTACATAGGAATATACATTGATTAAAGGTTCACTACTACTTTTATCTTCTTCAATTGTATTTTTTTTTTTTTTTGTTATGTTGTTTACAAGAATCGATGCTAACATGATGAAAATCGTGAAATAATTTCATATCTTTAATATAATTATTTCATGATATGCGGGGGCATAATAGAAAAGACACATCAATGTATATTCCAATGTAATAACTTTCAGAGATTATTAAAAAAAAAAAAAAAAAAAAAAAATTGATAATGCGGTGACATATTACAAAATTCCCGAATGTTCCAAAGAAAATAATTCTGTATCACATTTATACTTTCAGTGACGAACATTTTTTTAAATTAACACTATAATTTAATAATTCATTAAAGCCCTACTTCATTTTTTAACCTTTATTTTACTTCTTAAGATTTGATTAATGTTTAATTTATTCCGTGTTTTTCGGTAGAAATATAGGATTAGACCACTGTTTAGACGAAGCTTACTTCGTTTCATCTCATTATTCATTTCTACAGTTATTGGTATTTTGTTAGATTCAATTTTGGAAACTGTCAGCTTTATTGTGCACTGCTATTTGTCGAGATTTTTAAAAATCGACATCTGTTGCACGCTACCCTTTATTTATAAAAAATAAATAAATAAAAACCTGTACCACCACAACACATGAAGGGTTTTGGGTCCATTACTTTGGTTTCCATGTACTGTTACTAGGGCAACGGTTGTATGAGATAGAGAGTTGCCACTGTTTTTCCACCGACTAAACGATCCCACTTTAAAGTGGCTGGGTGTACCCCAGGATGGTCTTCCGACATTTACAAGTTGATTCGCGGCCAAAATAACAGAAAATAAATTTTCTACCTCCAGCCGGACTCGAACTCGGTCAGGGTGCTTAGTAATCCAGTGCCTTACAAACTGAGCTAACGCACCTCCCCTTGAATTCTATAGTAGGCTTATGGTCATCATGCCAGAACATATTAATGCTTTTATTGTGATTTGTTACTAAATATTCTTAAACTGAATTTTGTCTGATTCCAAACAAATATTGATGATGATGATGATGATCCTCGGCTCTACAGCCCTGTGCGGGCCTTGGCCTCCCTTAGAAAATTCGCCCATTCCTCTCTGTTCAGCGCCATTCTGCATCTCGATCCAGACATTGTGGCCTCAACCATTTTTATCAGCTTTGCGGGAATGTTGAATTCCTTCATAGCCTTGTAGAGCATCTTCCTGTTAACCGTATCATACGCCGCACGGAAGTCTATAAAGAGATGGTGGGTGCTGATTCTATATTCCAATGACTTTTCCAATATCTGTCTCAGCGTAAAGATTTGATCTGATGTTGACCTATCCTTCCGAAAGCCGCATTGGTAATCTCTCCAATAATATTCTCAGCATATGGAAGTAATCTTGTGAATATTATAATAGAGAGGAGTTTATAGGCGGAGTTCAATAGGGATATTCCTCGGTAGTTTTCACATTTTAGCGTATCCCCTTTTTTATGAACCAGGCATATCAAGCCCGTCTCCCATTCCTCGGGCATCTTCTCTTCCTCCCATATTCTACCCAGTAAATGCGTCATCTCCTTTATGTAGGTTCCGCCAGCGTTTTTTAGGAGCTCATGAGGAATTCCGTCTACTCCTGCTGCTTTATTATTTTTCAGCTTTTCCAGAGCCTCATAGACCTCGTCGTAAGAAGGTACTATATTTTCATTACTATCATCTTGTTCCTCCACTACATCAAAATCAAAATTCGTTCCTCCTCCCTGCGAGCCCAGCAGTTCACCAAAATGCTCATACCATCTATTCAAAATGCCTTGAGTGTCACTTATAATTTCCCCAGTTTTACTTCTGCAAGCAGTTGTTCGTGGTTTAAAGCCTCGCCTGGTGTCATTCACCTTCCCGAACATTTCTCTGCTCAAATTCCTGCTTTTATATTCCTGTATCAGTCTCATCTGCTCCATCATATGCTGCCTCTTCTTTCTCCGGTGCATCTTATCTTCCTCTTTTCTTGCCCTCCTGTAGTTCTCTGTAGCCATTCTGGTCCGTTTCTTCTGGATCATTACCTTATATGCTTCATTCTTGATTCTAGTGAGCCTTTCACAGTCTTCATCGAACCATTCTTTCCTTTTGCTGTTCATTCTTATTCCAATCGTTTCTTCCGCTGCCACAATCAGGGCTCTTTTTAGCCTGTTCCATTCCCCGTTTATGTCATCACAGACCGGCCCATTTATAATCTCATCTGTTTTACGCTCAAAATTACTCTTTATTTCTTCATCCTTTAACATGTGGATATTATATGCGGCAGTTTTAGCCCCTTTTCCATTTCTAGAGTGTGAGATTCTAGCTCTCAGTCTAGCGACAAGAAGGTAATGGTCACTATCAATATTCGCACTGCGGTGCACCCTGACATCTAAAAGATCAGAACTGTGCCGTTTGTCAATGAGGACATGATCTATTTGATTGACCGTACGCCCATCAGGTGATGCCCATGTGCCCTTGTGTATGTTCTTGTGGCTAAAAATAGTTCCCCCGACTAAGAGGTTGCGGCTTATTGCAAAATTAACCAGTCGAAATCCATTATCAGAGTGCTCCTCATGCAAGCTATGTCTACCAATATTACTGCATGTTGGGTCCTTACCAATCTTCGCGTTCATATCACCTAATATAATTTTTATATCATATTTTGGGCATTCCTCATAAGCTTTCTCCAGAAGGTCATAAAATTCATCTTTTTCGTCATCAGTCTTATCCTCAGTAGGTGCATGAGCGTTTATGAGGCTATAGTTGAAAAATTTTCCTCTTATTCTGAGCCTACAGAGCCTAGGGGTGTAAGGTTGGTAGTCCATTACACGAGATTTTATTTTCCTTCCAACCATGAATCCTGTCCCAAACAGATGGTTCTTTTCGTGGCAGCTATAATAGAGGGAGTAGTCCTTTCTGTCCATGATACCAGTTCCATTCCATCTCATCTCCTGAATTCCTACCACATCAATACCATGCCTAGATATCTCATCTGATAGGACCTTCATAGCTCCGGGCCTATACAAAGAACGCACATTCCACGTCGCCATAAGAATATCGTTTTGCCGTTTCCAAGTTCCAGTCCGTTTTCCAGAGTTCCGTCCGGGTTTATTTTCTTTATTGGGTTTCGTAACAAGTATTTTTCTAGGGTGGGCTGTTAACCCTACGCCAAACCCCCAACCTGGAGGGCCAGGGTTTTTCTGTCAGGGATTTCCTTCCCTTAGCCAAACAAATATTACATACTATAACTACTTTTTTCTCACATTTTTATATTCATTTGTTACCACTTCTTTACCAAACTGGCATTTCTGTTAACCCTTCGTTAGTCGCGCGGGGGACAACTGTCACCCACAAGAATAATTTTATTATCAGTTCAAATGATATTCTAGGATTCACCTAGATTAGTGTCGCTCCTAGTACCTTCTTCTGGCACTGTACCCTACATGACCTTGTTGCCAGTGTTAGGTTAGATTGCAAGGAAAACGAAAGATTAACCTTTTAAGTTTACTGGGTGACAGTTGTCACCCGCGCGCTTACACTCGCCATTGAATAAAATCAGTAACTACTTTTCTTTTTATGTTTATATTTCATGTTTTCTTCAATATGCGTACAATGTTTAGTATTAACTCTTAGCGGACTAAACTGTTAATGAGTTTTAGGTCATTTCGAAAGCGATTTCCGATAAAATATTCATGGAAAATAAAATAACATTCAAATTCATCGATGGATTTAAAAAAAGGCTCATTTACATTGAATTGCGATTCAATTAAAAATAATTTAGATCAAATATGTATATAAAACAAATATTTTAATTACACTTTTCAATTTTTTTTTTTAAATTTCAGATGTTTTATTTTATTTTATTATTGGAGACGCAAGAAAACCATAAATAGTCACTTTCTACAACAGCGCGAAAGTCGGGGTGGATGTATTGGACCAATTGTGTCAAAATTATAATGTGTCTAGGAACACGAGACGTTGGCCTATGGTACTATTTTATGATTTATTAAATATATCTGCGTTTAATGCCCTGGTTGTATAGAAAGGTATTAACATTGATATAAAAGTTCAGTGAATAGATTTTGTGGAAGAAATAGGCTGGAAGCTGGTAAAACTACGAATTAATCGTAGAAGTGCCATGACTTTACTTCCCAATGAACTGAAAGGGCGTTCCCACGTATTGCTTGGGGATATGGTAAGAACTTCTCCACCAGTGGAACGAAAAGGATTAAGAGGACGATGCTACATTTGTGGAAGGGCGAGCGATAAGACAACGAAAAAGTGGTGGACAAAATGCGAAAATTGGGTATGTAGGGAGCATTTAAAAGAAGTGTGTTAGCATAGTAATTCAAATTGAAATGATATGAATTAATTAATTTTTTTATTTTTATTGTGTAATTTTTTTGTTATTTGTCAATTAATCCCTTTCAGTAGAACTAATTTTCAATGGTTTAAGCATAGTTGGTATGAATAAAGTTTTGAATTGACAGGAATTAAAAATGGGGGACAGATGTCCCCCGCGCGCCTAAACACGCAACAAAAACTAGCGCGCCTAATGAAGGGTTAAGAATGTTCTATGTCATGTTGTGTATTCATTGAATAAAACATGTTTTTGAAATTAGAATTAAAAATAAAATTACTTTATTTCTATTGCGCATGTGTGTGTTTATATATGAATATGTATATATATAGATAGGTATCTACATATATTCATAAGTTTCCTGAGTTTTGAGGGTGCTGAAATGCAATTCTTGGGCTGAAAAAAGTTTCTATCACGTTTTACAGTGTAAAAGCTAAAATTTTTCAAGTGAAGTACGTTCAATATATTTTTTTTACAAGAACCGACATCGGATTCGAATTCAGCATTCAAAAGAACCCTTAAATACGACATTTCAACTAAATAGAAAAATAAAAATTTGTAGGCTTCAAAATTTGATTTAAAGGTATGTAATAATAATAATAATCGGCTTAAAAATTTAATTTCTCTCGAAGAGGGTGAAAAAAATGATATTTTTTGATTTTGTTGAATAAGTGTTTTTAAATGTTTTTGAGGGTGCTGAATTAGAATTTGGCATCAATTTTTGTGTAAAAAAATCTATAGAGGTAGTTTGCTTGAAAAACTGTTTTTCGGATTTTCCAATTTTTTTAATAGGATTTCGTTCATCGAATTTTACATTTATATACCTAATTAGAAAGCTGAGACTTTCCTCTTTCCAGCGATACCAACCAGAGGTAGTTTGCTTGGAAAACTAATCTTTTTTAGAATTTAATTAATATAAACCAAAATCTATGGAGCGACTGTGTTTTTTCTTAAATCCGCAATCAAAACAAAATCTTGGTGCAAAAAAAAAAAAAAAAAAAAAAAAAAAAAAAAAAAAAAAAAAAAAAAAAAAAAAAAAAAAAAAAAAAAAAAAAGAAAAGGAATAAAAAAAAAAAAACAAGAATCATGTCGATATCATTTTTTTTAAACTCGAGATAAAAAATAAATACGTGTCTAATATTTTTTGACCAGGAACCTCCAAGAAAATTGCCAACAAGATCCGCGAGAGACTGAGTGTGTCCTCTCCTTGTTAGTGTGACGACATATGACCATCATAGAACTTCAACAAATCATACCTTCGATATACCAGTTGCGAAGGCTATTAAATACTTGTTAATTACAGCATTTAAGATATAATTGGTAATTTGTTCAAAAATTTAAATAACTATGTTGGCTTTAATGTGCTCTATTTGTCGGAGTTGTTTTAGTTATCACAACGTTTGTGGAACACTGCCTTGTCATATATATCATGTTAGCTGTATTTACGACTGGATGGAGTGATATTTAAAAAAGTTGAGTGACTTGATAGTTCTTTCCAGCTGTAATTTTTTAAAAGCATTTATGCATTTACTTTATTAATACTTCATGCCGAAACTCAATAATATTTTCATTATATTTTTTTATGAAATACTCTTAAATTGAATTCTACAAGATTCCAAACATTTCTTACTTACTAAATGAAGTTACTTTAGGTAAAGATGTTATTATCGTTTTATTCTTTGCTTCACTTCCTTAAACTCCTTCCTCGGAAAGACATCCTATTCCTAACATACATATGTAATGCTGTACTCCACACCACATATTACCCCAACTCCTGGAAATTGTCAATAGTTAAAATGATACCTAAACCCAAAAAGTCACCTGAGATCCCATCCTCATACCGTCCTATTTCTCTCCTTCCAATCATGGGTAAAATCCTGGAAAAAAACGCATTTTAAAACGTTTGTTTCCTATCCTAGAATCCCATCACTTAATCCCAGATCACCAGTTCGGATTCCGTACAACACACTCAACAATCCAGCAATGTCACTGTGTGGTGGACGTTGTCTCCTCTGCATTGGAGCGCGGAATGTACTTCACGGGAGCCTTTCTTGATGTAGAACAAGCGTTTGACCAAGTTTGGCACCCGGGACTGCTGTATAAGCTCCGTCAATTCCTACCTTCTACATATTTCCTCATTATTCGATCTTATCTCAGTGACAGAACCTTCAAAGTAAACCACAAATTTTCCTATTCTTCCCTCTTTATCCAATCTGCCGGAGTTTCTCAAGGTAGTATCCTAGGTCCCATCCTCTACACCGTGTATACAGCTGACATCCCGACTCATCCTACCACTAACCTCACCACTTACGCTGATGACACGTGTGTTATCAGTTAATAATTATCCTTTCGTTGCCTCCCAATCACTACAATATCATATTATCAACATTCAAGAATGGTGTCGAAATTGGAGAGTAAAATTAAATCCAAATAAATCCCAACAAATAACCTTTACCCTTCGTCGTAAACCTACGACTTCCTGCCCTACAGTATCCTTTAATGATATTCCACTAATCCCTGTTGAACAGATCCGATACCTAGGACTCCACTTGGACTTACTTGGAATCCACATACAAGTCTAAAACGACAAGAAACAATACTAGAACGACAAGTTCATCGTTACAAACTACTTCAACATTTACTAGACAAACGATCAAATTTCCCAATCAATTATAAAAGACTCATTTACATGACTGTGATTAGACCTATTTGGACGTATGGATTTGAGCTTTGGGGCTTCACTAAACCATCCAATTCATCTCGTATCCAATCCTTCGAAAAATCCTTAATGCTCCTTACTATGTGACCAATAAACGTATCCATAAAGACCTTAATGTTCCTTGTGTTACTGATTTAGCCCAGACCAGATACCTATCCTTCCATAGTAAGCTTCATAACCACTCCAATCCACTAGTCTCCCAACTTGCTTCCCACTCCATTCCCGATAATCCTCCGAGGCGTCTGAAAAGATGGCCTAGAGACCTTTTAGTGTAGATTTTATTTAGTCCAGTAAAATAAGGGTTTGCCGAAGAAAAAACTGCGGAACTTTTATTCTCAACGGATCTTTATGTTTTTTGGGGTGCTGAATCCGAATCTGAAGTTTGCTACCACGGCAACCTTGAGCGAATTCAATCAGCTTTGAGTTAGAAAAAAGAAATTTGGGATCTAACAAATATTTGAGGAGTTAGAGCGACAAATGTGCCAAAAAAACAGTTGGATTTTACAACAGTACGCTTTTATTAGCGAGCTGGCATGTACATTTTACGGAGTTTGATTAAAACTTCATTTATAGATTCTTATAGCAAATTTAATCAGCTTTAAGATGAAAAAAAGTAATGTTGTGTCGGACAAATAGTTTCGGAGTTAGAGCCAAAAGAGTACGACGAACGTGTTTTCGCGGAGCTGAGGGACTGACGGCAAGTCTCCATTTTTTCCCAATAACGTAACTTCGCGAAAAATCGTCCGATTTCGGATTTCGTTTTTTCATTATGAAGGTACTAGTTCCAGCTATAATTAATGTTTAAAAACTTTCTTCGAAAAAAGCTTCGTTATCGTGTTATAGATAAAAAAACAAAAATAACGGTTTTTTTTTTTGCGATTTTGAATATGAAGCCGATGGTTGCCGTGGTAGCAAACTTCAGATTCGGATTCAGCACTCCAAAAAACATAAAGATCCGTTGAGAATATAAGTTCCGCAGTTTTTTCTTGAAAACAGCCTTTTGGAGCCTTATTTTATTGGACTAATTGAAGTGCTACTAGTGAGTAGTTCTTCACAAGTTATTTACATGCCATTGTATTCACTATCAACACATTTACTTAATGAATATGTTTTTGTACACTTGTAAATATCAATAAATGAAAAAATAAAAATAAAAAATTCTTTGCTGACATTGGTTCAGTTAATCATAAAAACGATTATATTTTTTCTTTTAAGTTCTCACATGTCAAACGAAGATCCCGGTTTGCCAGCAAAGATCAACCACACCTTGTCTCAGTTGGACGCCATTTTTGCATCATCCCTACAACAATCCTATTGAGATTAAAAATATCAGTTGCCAAGGCTATCAATTACTAGTGTCTTCTCCCATATTTAGGTGTCACTTGTTTATTACGGCATTTAAGATATAATTGGCAATACTATTTCAAATTTGTGGTAACTATGGTGGTTGTAATTTGTTCTATTTGTAAGAGTACTGTTGATAGCGAAAGCGTTTGTGGAACGCTACCCTGTGGTCACATATACCATTTTAGCTGTATAAACGAATGGATGAAGAGGTATTTATAAATAAATTGACTTATTAGTTCTTTCCAAATGTATTTTATTAATAGATTTTATGTATTTTCTTTATCAATACTTAGGTTATCACGTCAAAACGCATTGACGCTTCCCTTACAACTTGTTATGAAATACTTAAATTAGATTCTGCAAGATTCCAAATATTTCATATTTACAAATTAAATTAAGTTACTTTCTTTAATATTATTATCGTTTAATATTATTGTTATATTATTATCGTTTTATTTTTTTTTGCTCAAATAGATTTAGTTAACCATTAAAACAGTAATTCATTTTATTTAATCATAATTTTTCTTCTGAAGTTCTCATACGTCAAAAATTAATAGACAGTTTTCAGTTAAAGATACAGCATTTAACCTTTAAATAACAATAATTTTCACATTCCATTCATCGACTACTTTTCCAATACGTGGAAGTTGTCGACGGACATCAACCACGCCTTGCCTCAGTTGGGCGCCATATTTCCATCATATAACTACAACAACCCTATTAAAATTAAAAATATCAGTTGCCGAGACTATCAATTACTAGTGTCATCTCCCATATTCAAGTGTCACTTGTTTATTACGGCATATAAGATATAATTGGTAATACTATTTCAAATTTGTGGTAACTATGGTGGTTGTAATGTGTTCTATTTGTAAGAGTTCTGTTGATAGCGAAAGCGTTTGTGGAACGCTACCCTGTGGTCACATATACCATTTTAGCTGTATTAACGAATGGATAAAAAGGTATTTATAAATAAAGTGACTTATTAGTTCTTTCCAATTGTAATTTATTATGAGATCTTTTGTATTTTCTTTATTGGTACTTGGGTTATCCCGTCAAAACGCAATGACGCTTCCATTACAATTTGTTGTGAAATACTTAAATTAGATTCTGTAAGATTCCAAATATTTCTTATTTACAATAGCTCCCTTTTTTGCTACCGTATAATTCTCTTTCTTCATAATTACATGTTTATTAGCTGAATATTTCTGCTTCTGTTTACACATTGCCTTATTGACTTGTTCTTCATTACAAGTGCATTTTCGTTTCGCAATCATGTTTTCTCTTATGTTTGAAATATTGAGTTTCTTTTACAAATATGTGTCTGTCGATTTATTCTTAAGCTGACATGAATTTAATTACCCATCAAATCCTTACTTACAATCTTTATTTTTCTTTTTGATTTATCAACTATAAATATTGTATTCAGAGTTTTTTGGTAAAAATATTGGACTTGATCATTGGTAAGCCAAAATATAAATTGTTCATTCATCAACTTTTATGTTTGTTAATTATATTTTCAATGGCGTGGAAGGTAATGACGGAGAGGAACCACGCCCTGTGTCAATGTCATATTTAAGTAAATAATGTGTTTACGTATATTAGTACGTTTCGCTTTTTCATGATTAAATAATGATGAAATTACTAATTTAATATATACATATAATAATGCTGACGAGCGTTATTAAAATTCATTTCGTTTCTTTGACATACCATTTTAAAAATATAGTATTCATAATTCAGATATAGATAATCACCTTATTATCAGATTTAAAACCCTGGATCGCGAAGTTTTCAATGAGAACCTAAACACACAGAACTTATATCTTACTCATTCCCTAGTGATCAAGTTTTTGGTGTCAAATACATTTTCAGTTGACTGAGAAAATATTTATACACTAATTAATTAATAATTTTTGACAACTTTTTAACTATCCAGTTCTTAGTTTTCAGTCTTTAATTTCTGCTACGTCATGAATATGTGATTTATTCAGTGAATTTATGGATCATTTCAATGAAATATTATGTTTATCTGTCAAAACTAATGAAATTAATCACTGGATAACAGTATTATCAATCACTAGATGACTTACATGCTTCATATTAGTATTTTACCTATTGGAGCTTGTGGAATTTATCATTGGAATCGTAAACCATTCAATAAAATCAATTAGTTTAAAGATCGGGATTATAGTAGTAAAATTTTGAAGTCATTATACAGTGTGCATAAGCAGGTCTATATCCATATCTATGTACTCGTTTAGACGCCATATAACCATTGGTTTTTCTTAATATACGGAATTTTATAGACCACTGGAAATTCCAGGTTGTTGTTCACAATATGATTTACACTTAAATAATACCTACACCAGGGACTAGTAAAATTCTCTAATGTCAAATAAATAAATAAAAAAATACAGTCCATCTTCAGGAATGTAAATGGTCACTGTTTGGTCTGTATTTTTAGCTCCGATGAAACAATTGTTTTTTAATTATTTATAACTTTTAATATATATTTTTTTAAAACACTAGTGACATTGGAAATATCAACTGCTAGAACTATCGATTACTGGAGTAACCTCCCCGATTCAAACGTAACTTGTTTCTACCGGCGCTTCAGATGCCACTCATAATATTTTTTAAAGTTTTTAGTAACCATGTCCACATTATTGTGTGCTATTTGTCGGGAGTCTCTTGGAAGTTTTAACAACTCTTGTACGTTACCCTGTGGTCATGTATTTCATGATCACTGTATTTTCAATTGGCTGGAGAGGTATTTATACACCAAGGGACTTGACAGTTCTGTCAAAC
This sequence comes from Euschistus heros, assembly GCA_003667255.2. Classification (NCBI taxonomy): domain Eukaryota; kingdom Metazoa; phylum Arthropoda; class Insecta; order Hemiptera; family Pentatomidae; genus Euschistus; species Euschistus heros. Next base: position 760,357 of record RCWM02000129.1, read on the forward strand.
TATGATTTAATGAGTGTTTTCATGCATTTGCTTAATAAAATGTAATGATACTTTCAGTTTCATCTATGATGAAACGCTCTGACATTTGGTTCATCAAAGTTGCAATTAAACACTTCTTATCCACAATAACTGCATTTTTTGTAAAATGTTATCATCATCTTATGCTTATTATCATTTGTTTATTACCTTATTGTTTATGTTTTTAATTATCGTTTTCCTATGTCGTGTTTATTGTAAATGAAATCTAGAAATAATATATTTAGTCATAATTCATTTTACCTATGAAATGAAGTGATGTAGAGTAGAATGTGAAATGGTTAGATTATCAATTTCTTCATACGTGTTGTTAGTTACCATGATTTTCCTTCCCCCTTTTTAGAGTTACTGGTTGAAGATTAGAATTTTGGATTTTTATTAATGAATGTTGTTTGTTTGTTTTTTGTTCACTCCAAAATTCACAATAAGTTTATCTCAAATGATTTACTTTATACAATATGCAAAATTTTATTTTATTTGCCTCAGAGGAATTTCATGTGTTTTCAGTAGGTTATCAGTATTTTTAATTTGTATTTTACTTTGTTTTTGTGATTACTTCTTCCTTCTATTTTAGGAGAAATTATCCATTATGTGTTGACAAACAGCTGGTTACAATCCATGGAAATTAATGATAATTTACTAAATAGCCATAGGATTGAATTATAAAGTAACATTATTTTGAAGCACATTATGTTAACTAAATTTCATTTATCTTTCACTTTGTACTAATATAGTTCCGTGCATAAATCAATTGAAAAAGATGAGGTAACCAGCATTTACTGTATGTTATTCTCTTATTTATTTCGGTGGTGCTTTAACCCTTAGTATATACTTGTAAACGATATCCATTAGTTGGTTGTCATGCTTGCCCTACATTGTTATTAGATCATTTGCATACCCCATTATTTGATTATAAACTATTTTAATTTTTTTAGGAAATTGTCTGTTGTCAGCTAAAAGTTCCTAAGTACTTCTCCCTGAAGACATCCTTTTTTCACCCTTATATTGATGATAGTTCTTATCGTAGTTATGAGGCCTCTAATAATTACTATTTTGTTTATGCATGAAATTTGAACTAAACTAGCTTCTGTTCTCTTCATCACTGATTCTATAGTTTTGTGGAAGGTATTGTAAAAAGAACCCATAGGTCCATGAATAGTCAAAATGCCATTTCTTTTTTCAAGCATATTCTACCTTTTTCATACAACGATGTGAAGCTGAGATTATTGAGTTTTTCTTATTATTTCTCCTAAGTTTATGTCCCATATCTTTTCCATTGTTTTAAGCACCAACATAGAGAGACTCATTGGACTCAATGCCATTGTGTTTTCTTTAGACATATTTTCAATTTTAGGAATGAATACCTCCTTAGTCTCTCTAATTTTGGTACATATCCCATTGTTTTCAGGCCCTGAATATTTTGTTTAGTTGGGCAGAGATTAGTTTCTCTTTGCCATATATCAGTTTAGCTGATAATTCTACCCCTTCCCCCCCAGACTCTTAATAGGGTTGAAAGGTATTTATTGGCCGTCTAATTTTTTTTATATTCATAAGAATTGCTATATAAATATTATTTCCTATGTACAAATTGTTCTTAAAATCAAATTGATATTGATAAAACTGGGTTCTCAGCTACATTGTTAGCTTGCTCTTTTGAATTTCTTTATATCATGTTTTACCTGGCTCACAAAATGAGCCAGGAATCCGTTAATTTTGATTGACCAATCATTTCTATGAAAGGCTAGGGTGGAATCACATAAGGTAGAGCCTTGCATGCAAGTACGAAGAAGGTTACTTTAAAGCTGGAGGTCGCCTTTTATCCAGAGTCCGCATAGTCTTACTGTCCAGTCACATCCATACTACCACTCAGATTAGGAGATGTATATTGACTTCCCTTGTCTTTAATTTTGGTAATTATTTTACCACTTTACTGTATGACTCTAAATACCACTTTTTTTTTTATTAATTTTTTTATACAGGATAAGCAAATGTATTATTATTACAGCATTGAGTTGTGTAAGTTTGGCTTCTCTATATAATTTGTACTTTTAGTTTTCTGTATCACCATTTTATTTAATTTTATCAATTGTCTTGTGGTTTTCTGGTTCTCTGAAAACATACCTCTTTTTCACCTACTGATAAACTATGTCTACTTTGTGTATTAAATAGTATTTAGAACAAACAAATGCCAAAAACAATAGTATTTGCTCTTGGTTCTTGCTTTAGTGAAGCAGGAAGTAGCTTAGTGGTTACATGCTTGGCCAGAAAGTGTATCTGGTTTCAACCTATGTATGTGGGAAGTTCAACCTGATAAATCAAAGTTTGATTTGGTGTTTGGCAGGATGGAATTAGCAATAAATTACCTACCCCCTCACCCCAGCTTCCTGACCAGGAAGACAATTTGTTGCCGAAACAGCAACATATAGGCCCAAATGAAGGGAAAACAAGGTTATTTATTGGTACAAGTAAATCACCACTGTCAATTTTTCTTGTGTAAAAGATAATCCTCAAGGTGGCACTTGTCTGTGGATCTCAGACTGATAAGATAGTAGAATGGTACAACGTAATGCCACTGAAAACAGTTGGTGCCTATACAAATTTTCTTAGGAAACTGCTCTCTTGCAGCCTAACTAGTAATCCCCGAACTTCCACAGAGAGTTATGCCTAGTCCCTATAATAACTGACAAATCCAATGCAATCAGACTACCTTATGCCCAAACTACTAAAGTTAGTTAAACATTGGCAAAGTTTTTTGTCCATGGGACATTTGAACGCTGGAGGTTTAATATGATACCTCTATAATTGAAACTATCAGCATCTCTCTGGGACTACATTAAAAAGCAATGGTCTTAATGGAGCAACCCTTCTGAACTCTTAGCCAATTGTGAAGGAGTTTCCAATTATTCATTTTACTTGTTATTTGTTTATTTTTATGGGCTTATTGTCCTTATGTACTTCTACTAGGGCTGGAAGGATGGGTAATCCTTCAGGGTAACAACCTATTCGCATCTTTTGCACTTGTTCCCCACATTTCATTTTGAGTTTGTTATCATAAGTTTAGGTTACGAGTAACCTTCCCTAACGTAATAACATGTTAATGAGAGATCGTTTGAATTGTTCCTATTATTTAATAATTAAATAAAAAACAAATTTATTATTATACGTGACATGCCTTTGTTCTATTTAATTTGTCGATTAAATACAAAAGAAATAGCGATAGAATTTCTTTAGGAAAAAGGTATTTTACATCGAATAACACTTAATAAAATATTTAAATACATAATTAAATTTTTTTTTAAATTGTTTTTGTAATTTTTGGTTTTTATTTAATTATTTAATAATAGGAACAATCAAACGATCTCTCATTGACATGTTATTACATTTGGGTTACTTGTAACCGAAACATTTGATAATAAACTCAAAATGAAATGCGGGGAACAAGTACAAAAGACCCACCTATTCTATCCAGATCAGGAAGGTTGAGATTTATTTTGGTCTGGTGTGAAATAAATTTCATCCTGCCCAAGCCAAATTTGAATGACCGCTGCAGAGTCCAACTAATCCTCCCATCACAGCCTCATTTATTATTGTGCCCTCCATAATTAGATGAAACTTATATCATTGTAAAACATATTAACTTTTCATATATATAGTTATTTTTGTGTTGTTATATTCTACACTACCATAAGCTGCTTTGAAATATATAGACAGCATCCCCATATAATTATTATATATTTTTCTTCATTATTTGTCAACGGGAAAATATCTGGTCTATTGTAAATTTATTTTTTATAAAAGACTCTTATAATCTTCCTCTATGGGGCAATGCATTTTCATGAAACTATGAAGAAAACTGTATCAATAAAGTTAAGCTAATGAATGGCTTTGTTGTTTCCAAAGTCAAAGTCACCCTCATGGGTACTATTGACTTCAACACTGTAGTTAAATTTACAGATGGACTTTTATTAAAATACTAAATCTGTGAAAGAAAACCCAATCCCACTTATGGCTCAGGTTAATAATGCTGAAAGATGCCTTAATTCCTTTTTTTTGATATTATGTAACACCCTATGCTTATCTTCAGTAATATTATTTTTCGTCATATAGCTTCAAAAATTATTTATGCCCAAACCATAGCGTAGAGAAGTGTGATCACTCCATTAGTTCCACCTAGGCTGCCACTAGGTGTGCTAGTTTACGTTTAGAGGCCAAGCTTCTACCAGAAGCATAAGATTTTAGTAAAACTGAATTGTTATTTATATTTATTACCTCAAGCTCATGAATGTTGGTCTTCTTCAATATTTTTTTCACTTTTTTCACTGGTTCATCATAGCTCTATTCACTTTTATGATAAATTTTTCCAGTTTCAGATGTTTAAAGTTCAGAAGTTTAAAATTTAAGTGATCTGGCTTTCAACTAGCAATATGATGATAAAATTTAAAGTTTAAAAACTAAAGTTTGAAACATCTTAATAAAAAATATTTGTTACCTACCAAAGTATTTTTGATTAAAAACTCCATAATCCAAAAGAATTGGTATCACTTATTATTCATTTAAAGATTATCAAAGTAATTTTAATTTTTTTTTTTTTTTTTTTTTTTTTTTTTTTTTTTTTTTTAATGTTTTCAAATAGAAGTAAAAATTGCACTTCAAATAATAAAATAGAATTTTTGGTATGTTTCCAAAAATATGCTCTAAAGAACAACCACAACTAGAGGAACATATATCATTGTCAAATTGTCTAAGAAATTGATAAATATATCACTCCACATTTCTTGTTTTAACTGATTATTTACTAGGCATTATATTCTTAGTACTAAATAAAAAATACCTTTTGAAGGCTGGAATAAATACGATATACGAGGGTAAGTCAATAATTATCCGCAATATAGCTATATTTTTGTTTATGTTGGCAGTACTGTTCTTTTGTGTTGATGGCGCATGCTTTGTTTATTCGTTGTTATGTTTATGTGCGTATCAAGCTGGTAGGTTAGTTTTGTTATCGCTGTCGTGCTGTTAATAATGGCCGCTCCACTTTCTATTTGCACCAAAGAAGAGCAACGTTCAGTGATCCGTTTTTTGTGGTTGGAAGGTGTATCAGGGGCCGAAATTCATCGAAGACTTTTGGTACAGTACGGGAACAATTGTTTGCCACAACGGAGTGTCTATGAATGGATTGAAAAATTCAAAAATGGTCGCACAAGTGTTACGCAAAATGAAGGAGCTGGACGACCAGTTACCGCCATAAAGGAGGAAAACATTGAGCGTTCACGTGAAATGATTCTCTCAGACAGACGGATAACTGTTGACGACGTGGCAAATCGTCTGCAAATTAGCCACGGTTCTGCCTACGAAATCATTTACAGCAGACTTGGGTTTCTTAAAGTTTGTGCAAGATGGGTCCCAAAACAACTGACACAGTTGCATAAACAAACGCGCTTGGACGTGTGCACAAAACATTTGGATTGCTATGTTAACGAAGGGGACAACTTCTTAGACAGGATCGTTACTGGTGACGAAACATGGATCCATCATTACGAGCCGGAGAGTAAACGGCAGAGTATGGAATGGAAACATCCAAATTCGCCGTGCAAGAAAAAATTCGTAGAAAATTCTGTAGAAACGCTTCAGAAACTCAATTTTGAAGTATTGAATCATCCTCCATATAGTCCCGATCTCGCTCCATCTGATTTTCACTTGTTTGGTCCACTCAAACAGGCAATTAGGGGCCGTCGATTTGCCTCGAACGAAGCATTGAAAGAAGCGGTGCATTCCTGGCTCGCATCTCAACCCAAAACCTTCTTCCATGAGGGCATCAGGAAACTTGAACAACATTGGACCAAGTGCGTTGAAAAGCAAGGGGACTATGTCGAAAAATGATGTACTTGTAAGTTTCCTATTTCATTTCAATAAAATTTTATAACTATATTGCGGATAATTATTGACTTACCCTCGTATCTTCTTTTTTTGAGTAATCCTTCAAGCAATCAGCTGTGAAACACCAGGCAAAGCAACTGGAGAACACAATTTTTCAATGTATTCTTTGCATGAAACAAACTTCCCAAGGTTTTTAACGACGAAGCCACAAATATAATATATGATCGCTAATTCTTCCCCAATAACAATTTTTACAGGAATCAGTAGTCATCACTCCAAAATCAACAAAACCATCGACTTTAAAAGTTTTGTCGTTAAGCTGAGTATCCTGAGTCAATTTTACTTCGTCAAAAATAATCATCCTTAAGCATTCATTATTTTTTTCGCCTGTAAAATTTTTCTGAAATACTTTAGATTGCAATTTTATTAACTCCGTAAGAGCATTTCAAACTTTTCGTTATTCTCCTGAGGTGGCTCTATGGTGGAAGTGGAAGTAAATCATTTGTTAGGACATGTCTATACCCCTTTTGGAGATTTTATACGTAAAAGGAGACATTCCATGATGAAACCATTAGAATACCTGGTTCCCTGTTTGCTTTTATCACGTTTCTGTCTCATGGTTTGCATTATATTTTTTTCTTTTTCCATAAAGTTGGAAATATCAATATAATGAGTGGACTTTTTATTAATTTTTAATTTTTAATGAATCTCCAAATTTTTAATTTTGCTCCTAGCTCTTTTGAGTGCTATCTTATTGATGACTAATTTTTGTTTTAGTTTTTTTATTTGAATTTTTAATATACTATTGTGCCGTTGGAGAGGGTCAATTTGAATTTCAGTGATATCTGAAGTTGAGAGAGCACAATTATTATTGACGTCAGTCAAGGCATTTTTAATGGTGGTGGATGTTGATAATTCCCTCGATTTTCTAGAATTTGATGTAAGTTTTGTTAAATATTTTGGTAAATTGGAGAAAGCATGAGGTACTACTCCCTTTTTAGTGACCAATTTTGCCTAGAAAGTTCGACTTGTCCATTAATTGTAAAAGTGCCAACTTTTACAAAATCAGATTCATCAAAATGAAGATCACAAAACTTGTGATGCTTTATAAAGAGAAATTAAGACGGTGGGTTAATTTTTCCCATTGTGTGAAAAGGTGGCAATCAGACGGAGGAGCAAAAAAATGTCTTTTTTCTTGAATCTGTCCAACTAAACGACGGTATCCACTACGGCAACCGGCCACCACACAAGTCATTGGCGTTACAATTAATTATGAAAGCTACAATACCAAAAATCATGCATATAATGTATAGTAAACCTATCAGCTATTAAGCCACATATTTTTGCAATACTGCACACTTTCTAGATCTAATTAACATCCTAACATTATTTGTAGATTGAACATCTTTACCTTTTAATGTAATAGCTATTCTTTTTCACAGTAAAAGCCAAAACTTCCTGTAATTGAAAATTTTTTTTTTTTTTTTTTTTATAAACAGTAAATTTTCATTCATTCTATTCTTTCTCACATTTTATCTTTTTGCCTTTTATAGAATTGTGGCTTATCATTAAATCCTACCAATCTAATAGCAAAATATTTTCTACATTCAGACATCCGCTTTTATTTATTCATTTTTATAAAATTTATTTATTTATTTTTTTAAATTTTTTATTATTATTTTTTTGAGAAATCGAGCTGTTTTTGTCTTGTTTCTAAAGTAAGCTATATTTAAATATCTTGTTAATTTAATCTTAGATTGAATTTACATTGTCTCGAGATCTTGATAGGTGTTTAAAAAAACATAGGATTTTAGTTATTATTCTTATGTTAATTATTGTATTATGCTTCCAGGTCTCAGACTTGTCCTCATTGCCGAATACAGTCCAGACCTGATCAGGTCATTAAACTTTATTTCGATGTTGCGGAGGATAATCAGATGACAGAAGTGGAAAATTTGAGGAGGGAAGTTAATCATTTGCATGATTCCTTTGAAAGATCTCAAAATGAATTAAAGGTTAAAAGTGAGGAGTGCAATAGACTTAACAATGATTTGGATTCATCTCTTAGATTAAATGATTCACTGAGGTATGAATTAATACTGTTATCTCAAATTTTCTATCAAATAGCTTACAAATAATCTTTTTCCTCGTGTTTCGTTAACTATTGGTTTTGAATTGTCGGAAAGGACCTATACTCTTTCAAAATACCTGTGCAAAACATATTTTATCCTAGAAACTGGTTATGGCCCTACTTATATAAGCTCTTTGACCTCATCATATCCCTGTTGTATTCTTCCCGTATCCCACTATCCACCTGCCCTCCTGGGGACTTCAGGAGACAAATTTGTGTTCAAGAGGACCTTTTCTGTCCAGCTTATCATCCTCAGAGAACTAATTTTTCATTCAGACCTTTAAAAATGGTCTTGGGAATTGTCTGCTTACTCCATGAAAAGTTTGCAATTATTGAACTGGGCATTGTTTCATTGGCCCCTACAGAGATAAGAGCACCACGAATGAAGATAGTAAACACCTGATTGTCTTTCATATGATCAGCAATATATTTATCAAAAATTCTTTTCTTTACACTAATACAAATTCATACAGTGATCATCTCATATCTTAACTGGAATAATTTTATCAATAATTTTAATTATGATTGAAAGAAAGAGAAATACTTCATGGATATTAATGTAATTAGAGGAGTAGAAATTATCTACTTCTAATAGCTTATATCAGGGTATTGAAAAAATGTTGGTCCTAACTCTAAACACACAAAGCCATAAAATCTCCATGTAAAAAGAGCACTTCAATTTTATATAAAAACTACACACAAATTAATCTAATGCCTGTAGCATACTAATTGTATATCTCTTTCCTGGAAAAAGTATACAGTGGTAAGCCAATTTAATGATGAAAAGGCAGGCTTCTGCCCTTATAAACTGGCCCAGGACTTTAATATTCTCAGAAATATTTCCAGTTTTCATGGAACAGTGGTAAAAGTATTTATCTGGCATTCCTTAATATATCAGTTGCATTCAAATTGATGCCTAAAATTATCAATATCTAAGAATTGTGCCTGCAAACAGTTAATTCGAAAACAACCATAACAATGGGTTCATGGGGATTAATTGGTAAGAATCTACCAACCTCTTGATTAAACACTAATACTGAAAGACAGCCTAAGCCCTCTCTTATTAATTATTTAAAAGAAGAGATACACAAGATTTGTAATTGATGCACACCATGGACTACAATTTACAAATGAAAAATGCAGACAATCCTTTTAAAGTATCTATTATATACAGACTATATTGTTCTCATTGCAGACTCAAAGGAGACATTACTGCAGACATCAGTTTAATGAGAGGAATAACTGCTATATAAAAGGAATGTTAATCAATACCGCAAGAGAAAGGTTACATTTCTGTTAAGAAATGAAGTCGCATTTTTCTGTAATGGTGAGATACTGGTGGTGATAAAATGTTTATGGTAAGATAAGTCATTAAAAAGTAAATTATATTTACTACCATTATTAGGATTTGGATCACTGCAAGATCAATAATTATATAATTGGTCACTATGCATTCATATCAGTCTTATCACTGGTGCTGATAGAGAGGCTAAATCATCACTAAAATACTGTAGCTCATCTGGAACACGCAGTAATGGATCAAAGCTCCTCTGAGCCAATAATTACTTGTAGAGGATAAAAAAGAAATGACCTTTTTGCTTGGAGATTTTTATAATTTTGTGATTACTCTGAGTGATAAAACAAAAATTTAGTTTGTCTACATTTTCTAAATGGTAGGTAAGATACTTATTTAAGTACTATGGTTATCATTTATTAGAACTGTGCTCTGTATTATAAATTATATATGAATAGATTATAATCATGATTTTGGAATGAAGAAACTTAAACAAAAAAAAAGTTATTATAATCATTATTGTGTTATGGCTCAAATTATGTTATTAAAGAAAAGTAATTTTACCAAGGCTAAATTTCGCTGTTAGTGGTATAAATTCGATGAAACAAGATTGTAGTCAATGGACTGTATGAAGACTTTGCCTAGAAATTTTGTAAATATTTCATTAAATCGGTATATTATTATTGAGCTGTTTGTATCTGGACAAACCATAAGGTTCAAGTTTTGAAAGTAATTGATTTGGATTAAGTTGCCAAGTTTATTAAGCACCAGTTATGTTTTGATTATCTATTGTTTCGAATTAAAAACATAATTGCAATTCAATAAATTAAAGGATCAAATGTGGTAATATATTATTCCAGTTTTGTTAATCTGGTGTTTTAGTGACCCTAGTGTGTTTAGTTTGTGGAACTTTCAGTAGTGAAACATTTCATAACTTATCGCGACTTATTTGTTAGTAAGTTAATTAGTTATTTCCCATTGTGACTTGGTATTAGTGATCTAAATAAGTTATGTTTGACAATGGCGAAGGCAAAAAAAGGAAACTTCAATCATAATCACCTGATCAATGGGCTGCAGGTCAGGATCCTCTACAGGTGGCTTGGTTATCTGATAAAGTTTCACCTTTCTGGAATGCAAATCGTTCTATATGATTCTACCTTGTGGAGAAAAGTACTGTATAACTGGGATCACAACAATGCCAAATAAGATGCTACAGCTTCAACCGTGGATTACAAGGTAAGTTCATTAGTCAGTGATTTGATTCTTAACCCTACTTGGGTAAATACCTACAATGTATTAAAGAACTGGCTCTTTGAAGTTTGAACTGGCGTTTTGCTGAAACCAGATCATGAAAAACCTAACAGTTACATGTGTGTCTCGAGCTTGGGGAAAACCAGGACTCCCCTCATATACTTAATTAATGGTCATTAAAAGTTCATTCTTTCACCCTATTGTTTCTTATTTTCATAGCAACCCCAGCTACAAGATCAAGCAAATTTCTTGCATTTCAGTCTCAAGTACCTAAACACTGCAGCATCCTAAAATTTCAGATGATTGGCTTAATTGTTTAGCTATACACTAATCATTCTAATGGCCAATATAGCTTTTTGTGCAAACTGTTGAACTATTTGTATTGTATAATTGTGGTTATTCTTTTATGGTATAAAAATGATTACATACCTGTTTGGGAAACTGAAGCTTCTTTTTTGATAATATTCCTGAGGGATTCCTCTGGTAAGATTATTGTGCTGAAGATATAATGAAAGAAGAGACAAATTATTTTATTTAGTACATTTACCAAAGCTGAAGCTGAGAATATTAAAAAATATATGTAGTTATAAAAAAATATATATGGTTTATTGATTAGTGATTAGTGACTGATCTTCTTATAGAAAAGTAGTTTATATATATATGTGTTTATATATATATATATATATATATATATATATATATATATATATATATATATATTTATTTATTTATTTATTTATTTATTTATTTATTTATATGCTAAATCATTAAACACATTCAAAAAATAATTTTTTTTTTTCCTCATTAGATAAAGAGACCAATGTGAATTGTGGAAATAGAAATATAGTTTTTGTCATCTATTGTAATATTTTTTCTTGTAAATTTGAATATTTCATTTTTATATTTAATCAAAGATTCTCAGTTCAACTAAATAGATGAGAACAGTCAATTTTGTAAGGAAATTTTAATGTTTTAGTTACAATTTTATATTCATTTATTTATTAAGCTCATTGTAACAATGTATCTGTTTTTGTGTGAAAGATGTGTATGATTCCCTTGAGGTATGCATGATGGTATAGAAGGATCAATACAATTAGGATTGATGAATTAATTGCCACTTCTATTGAGATTATTTTATTAGAAATCTAGTTTCGAATGCTATACATTCATCTTCAGTTCTCCGAGGTAACTAAAACACCAAACTAAAAGTGTTTTAGTTACCTCGGAGAACTGAAGATGAATGTTTAGCATTCAAAACTAGTTTTCTAATAAAATAATCTCAATAGAAGTGGCAATTAATTCATCAATCCTAATGTGTATGATTGCTGTACAGTCAATAGCCCTAGCTTGGGGCACTTAAATTATTTTTAAATAATGTTGGTAGGACTGTGGCTGCTTGTCATTGCGTCTTAAAAAGTTTTTTTTTTTATTAATTTTGGTTTACTCTTCTGTATTATATTGATTTCTTAGTGTTTGGACAAGTTTGAATTTTTTTTTTTTGTTTACAAAAATTGGTATTATTCTAGAACAATGCTAAGGTTTTGACTTGGTTTCCAGACTTCTGAGAAATGATACTTCTTGTTTTTAGTTAAGAATGCCATTCTAATCTTTTGTTTTCAGTTTCTCTGTTGGGTGCTACCAGACCTGAATGTGAAAAAGTTAATTACTTGCCTGACTTCAGATACTGTCCCAAGTTCTAATCTTCAATTACCATCGTTTTATTTTCATTTAAAACATGGATTACTTATATATTTTTTGTTTATGATTATATAGGCAGTTTTGAAGTTCCAGTAGTATTTACATCTGACGATATGGACATTGTTTCCTCTTTCTGCAATCTGAGGAAGACGCTATCGATATAGAAACACTCTTGTCTTGTGATTCGATTGACTTTAATTTCCCAAGTAGGCCCTTCTGCAGTCAAAGACAATAACTTCATATTTGTTGTTGTTCATTCCACTTAGTAAATGGATGATTACTGTACACTACTTTTATGTTTGTCAGTGAATAAATTCCCTTGTTTTATTGTAAGCGAGAAGTGAAATCATAAAAAACTGAAATATCAGATATTTACTTACTTTTATTGTCCCATGTTAGATACAGGAGCTCTAAATAAGAAAAAAAGAGGAAAAACAAGGCTGTCGCAAGATAGAAAACATGGCTCTAACTTGAGGAAATGCCATTTTTATTCTTTTTAAATATATGAAATAACCACGTTGAATGCAGAATTTTTTGGAATATGGGGCCTTGGTGCACTTCGGGATTTGTATATTGCTTTCATTCATTTTTTGATTCATCAAGTAGTTATTTCAGGTTGAAGTACAAAACTACCCCAAGTTAGGACATTTGACTATACTAATGTTTACACTATTATCATTATAAACATACTTTTTGTTCTGAATACTTGAAATATTTTACTTTCCTATTCTCATTTTTTTTTAATGAATTTTAAATGTGTTGCAATATATGTTATATACTTCTCTTGACTAAATACTGTTATTATTATTTTTTTTTTTTTTTTAAGGTGGTCTGGTAATATTTGTTCCATACTAACTCATTCCTCTATTGAAATGTAAATTATTCTTAATTAATTTTTATATTTATATACATGATATATATATATATATACAATTATTTTATATATATATATATGATATATATATATATATATATATATCAAAAATCAAAAAAATTAAAAAACACAAAATTTTAATTATTTTTTTTTAGTTTTGGAATAATTTCTATGCACATGATCTTTCTGTTTCAAATATAACTTATAACTCTTATATAAATTGCAAACTTTGTTACAATTATTCTTTTACATAAAAAAAAAAGCTAAAACAACTGATAGCGAAAGTAAAATTGAAAGACAAAATATGATTTAAAAAAAAAAAAAGTATAACTAAAAATTTTGATTGTTATAATTAGAGACCGGATTTTCGTGCAGTCAAAAATCAAAAAATGTGCAGTAAAAAACACAAAACGTGCAAAAACGTACAGTAAAAAACTCAAAACGTGCAAAATCGTGCATTTAAAAATTTAATACATGCAGGAATCCATTTATTTACACAAATATCCAAAACTTAACCAACCTTACATAATCTGAAGCACATTTCGACAAACGTTCCGTTTTAGTGTTAATTCAATCTGAAATACTTTAAAATTTGGAAGAAAAAAAAAAAGGATTTGAAAAAATTTGTTCATTAAAAAAAATATAAATATATTTATTAAAATTAATTTTCAAAACTTTCGCAAAATTGCTCATTGTACATTTCAAAATTCTTCTCAGTGACATTATGACGCCTGTCACTTAAAATGTTCTTTAAGCAAAGGAAAGGAACGTTTTATATCTATGGAGGTAATAAGAAAATTTTTGTAACATGCGATTGTGGATTGATCCAGATTATCAGCATCTATTTCTTTTCCATTGATTCAATCATTCAATTTTTTTTTAACGAATGTAGCCGGAGTTTATCTCATGAATGGACTCAATTTTGAAAACAAACATCTTTCATTTTCCTTTTCGACTTGTAAGCTTTCTTTGAGAGTTTCAATAATTTCAATTTGGGAATTCTAGGATTGATTTTGGGATTCCAATCGTATCAGAGCGTTTGGCAGGTTTGACAGGTGCGATTTAATAAACGTTAAATCGGATATGATTGTCGGTGAATTTAAAACATTTTTTTACTTTCAAAATTAATTTTATCTTGTCTTCTTCTAATTTATTCATAAATGTTTTGACACTTTGGAAATTATCCACCTAAAATAGTGCCTTATTTAGCCATGTACCCCATCGCGTTAAAACAAGTTCTGGTGGAAGTTTACATTGCATTTCATTGCGATACTTTACCACATGAGATGGGGATATGAAGAATACTTTTTTTTCCGTTGTTTACCAGCTTATTGACTTCTGGGAAAATTTCTCTCTTTTTCAAGCACCCAATTGAAGCCTTGAGCTATGCATGTGACGTGAATCATATTTGCATAAAATGTTTGGAGAGCACAACCAGTTGCCATCTTGTAGGGAGCTGTATCTGTCATTAATAGCAGAACTTTGTTCTGGTATTCGGTATTTAAAAAAAAAAAAAAAAAATCCATTAAGCTGTCGTTAATAAAACGTGAGACCATTTCATGGTCTGTACTCAAAATTACTTTACATAAAATCAACGATGGTGTCGGTTCGATCTTAGGATGAAGAACCGCTATTAAAAGATTTAAAATGTAAAGGCCTCTTTCGTTTTGCGTGTATGTAGTGGTCTCCAATTTTTTCTAGAATTTTCATAATTATCGAGTTAAAACAACTTCTGAATAGTTTTTCTCAGAGTACTTTCGTCAGGTATGATTTTCTGAGAGTTGATAAAAATGTTCGGAAAGATGGTTAATGAAGTTTGAATAAAGGGCTTGACACAAGGCAGAATCTTTTTTTATAAATTGATAAAAAAAGCTTGCCTTATTTGCAATGTGCGTCTATTTGCGATTTTCTGTAGTGATCTGTTTTTTTCACACAGCAAGAGCAAAATGCCACCTTCCCATCAATTTTTAGCTCTGGGATATTCATTTTCTCATTGTTTCAACTGTATTTTAACACTTGCGGCCGTTTTTGGCATTTTCAAAGTTGATTGTTTAAAATCTTGTTAACAACTGACCTGTGTCCTAAATCAGAAGTATTGAAATGGGAAGCGGTGAGTAAACGTTTTCTGAGGAAACGTCTTAGTTCTAATTTTTCACTACCATTTAAATTTTCACTGCAAGGTAGACAGATTCGATTACCTGGTGAATTATTGTTCACCAACGGTATCTCCAGGGAAGAACTTCTTTCAAGAAGTTTTTTCATGCTTAGACATCCTTGCTGTAGGTTTTGATAAGATTTTCTTCTGTTATATTTTGGTATTGCCACTCACTAGGGATGGGTCATTCCACCTTTTTAATGGAACGGTTCCAATCTTTCCATTCCAGTTAAAAAACCATTCCATTCTCGTTCTTTTGATTCACTTTTATATCAATATGAAAACAAAACAAAAAAATTAACATTACACCTAATGAGCCCCATCACTGGATCAAGATTTATTTTATTGTTGTATCATGATTTTTTGTACTTAAACAGAAATTCCTTAAAATGCACCAAGTGCAGAAAAAGGGATGGATTCATAATTTTTTGTAATTTTATAATAAAACAATAAAAATAAAGGGGATTAAAAAAAAAATAAAAAAGTAACACTAAATAATATTAAATTATAATTAACCTTAAATTATATACACATGACACTTGAGTCAATAATTAAAAACCAAACAAAACGATTATTTCTTAAAACAAAACAAAATTGTATAATTGAAGACACATGATTGTAATAAAATCCCAAACATTGAACTTCATTCAATGAAATACAATATAATAATATAGATATATTCATTGTGAAAAAGACACAATGAAAAGTAGAAAATAATACAGGTTGATATATTAATTGATGAGGAGATTAATGATATTAGGATTATGTTTGCAATAATATCTCCTGAGAAATATAACAATAATTTAACATAAAATAAATTTAACAATATATTTAATTATAGATTATTATATTTAGTGTTGTAATAGTCATAACACAGTTTTTGTTGTTTGAATACTATGTTGTAGGGCTTGAGAAAGTGGCATTGTCCATGAAATGTTACACAGTGTTATACTATAAAATTTGTTTGTATAAATAAATATGTTTCAGGAGATAATATTGCAATCATTATCCTAATAATATCATTAATCTCCTTATCAATTAAAATATCATATGAACATGGACCACAATAATCTTATCCGTAATGATAATTTGTCGAACTGTTCACAACTTTTATATAATGGTGATAATAATAATGAGTTGTATTATGGCCTAAAATGAGCGATGAATGAATTACTTTATAATATTATTGTAACTAAATATGCATAATTTATTATTAATATAATTAACTGTTATGGTAAAGTTTATTATTTTAAGAAAACTTTACAACATAGCATTTTCTCTAAACACCGGGTGAAATCAGCGGTTGGTTTGGATAATCTTTTCCTTTTTGCCACCAATAATAATGCCTTAATTGTTAAAATAAAAAAACAAATCGTTGTTAAATTAGAAATAAAACAAGCATTTTGGACTATATGCAAAAAAAAACAAAAAAAAAAACATAAAAAATATATATATATATATATATATATATATATATATATATATATATTATTAATGATATATACACAAATAACAAAAAAATGAATTAAATACATTTATTTTTTTAAAAAAACTGAATAGACCAATAAAAATAAATTGAAAATTCCAGTACCTATATCTAATCCTATACCTATATCCACAGCAATAATTACACTTCAATAAGTGTGGGTAACATTAAGCATAAATACTATATTTATGATTTTTAGTATAAGACGTCCAATAACATGTTATGAAAAGTTATAAGAAAATATAAATTATTACATATTAATAATAGAGTAATTAATAAAATTTAATTAATTATTAATTAAACTTAATCCAGAGATTGGTCTCGTTCGCTCCAATAGGGGCAAGACCAGCAGTTGTGGAACGGATGCAGACCTGTCCCTGGAATGTTCCAATTGGAACGAAGGCAGACTGGTCCCTGGAACG
This sequence comes from Euschistus heros, assembly GCA_003667255.2. NCBI lineage: Eukaryota > Metazoa > Arthropoda > Insecta > Hemiptera > Pentatomidae > Euschistus > Euschistus heros. The sequence goes on from RCWM02000129.1 coordinate 777,581, forward strand.
TTCCAATTGGAGCGAAGGCAGACCGGTACCTGGAACGTTCCAATTGGAAGGAAGGCAGACTGGTCCCTGAAACGTTCCAATTGGAACGAAGGCAGACCAGTCCCTGGAACGTTCCAATTGGAACAAAGTCAGACCGGTCCCTGGAACGTTCCGATTGGAACGAAGGCAGACCGCTCCCTGGAACGTTCCATTAAAACGAAGACAGACCGATCTCTGGATCATTCCACCACTGTCGGCCTTCCCTCTATTGAAACGGAATCTAATGTATTTGCCCGATTATAGGTCTTATTTTTGTTTTTAAATTCTGTTGGAAAATAAAAATAATGTCCTCTCACTTCTTTGAGTTTCCAATACAAAAATATTTCTTGAATTACAAAATTTAAATAAATAGAGATGGAAGAATGAGGTGTATGGTGTATATAATTTATATGTATGTAAACTTGGATTTATTTTATTTCTATGTATTTAGTAATACTTAATAATCATATTATAATTTCTTACAAATGTAACTTTCAAAAAAGAAAGTATTTATTAATTAATATAAAACTAAATGTGCAATGAACCTTTGTAATTTTATAATATTTGTTAAATCAAGTTGTTTCTATGACCTAGTAATAACAACACCTTTTTGTGATTAAGTTTTAGATACTGTTTACACCAAGAATAAATTTTGTTATGTCCTGTACTTTATCTGATCTCTTTTATGTTTCTCATGCAGAAAGGAAGGTAGAAAAAAAAATTATGAATATGTTAATAAATTCTAGCATTTTTTTTGGTAGTTGAATTATTTCCACTCAGATCATTAGTATTTTCTTAAGTCCATAATGATCAAGTCAGTTAAGAGGCAAGGTAAAGTCCCTTAAGTAATGACAGAATCGATTGCTTTGTACATTTTCATAATTAAATTTTTATCACAAGTTAAAATGGAATTAGAATAATACTACAATACCTGTTACATGAAGTTTATAAAATGCTATTTCATAATTTCATGCTTATTTAGATAATGCTAGGAATTTTCATCTGCCCAGCCAAGAATTTAAGGGTTAGAGTCAGTTGATTAATTATTACTAATTTTTCTAACTATACTAGAGCTTCCCTGAATTATTGATTAATGAGTAATGTTTAATATTTTGATTGGAAGCTCAAGCCTCTATATAGATTGTCTGCTGGGATCTAGCCATTACAGGAAATTATAATTACGAGAAAATCCTAAAGCTCGCCAATCTATAATATTTCTTCAATTCCTCTATTATCTTGGTATTTCCTTTTCATTTCAGCAACTCTCTTTTACAAATTATCTCTCAGCACTTCTATCTCTAGCATCTGTTACACTTATCTTTTATAATTCATTATGATCTTTGGCTGATTGTTTGAAGTTTTAATCAGAAGTTCATTTAATGAAACCACTGCTGAAAAAAAAAAAAATTTAGAATCTTGTTCGTCCCCTGCAGGCTGTCAGAAGATTTTATTCGACTTTGTCTCCCATCTTTCTTAGCAAATAGGCCAATTGGGTTGATCAATATTTTTCTAGAATTTGATCAACGCTTACTCTTGGGTAGTGATCCAAATCTATATTTACCTCTTTTAAAGAATTGAATGCTTATTTGATAAGATCTGTTCCAGACTCGATGTATATTATGTTATGTTTTTGATGAACCAACTCACCTCAGACATCTCCAAGTAGCTTTGTCAATTGGCTTGCATAGAAATAATGTTTCTTAACCATGTGAGGTAGTGAAGTTTGTTAGCCATTGCTCAGTTAATGAATGAAAATAAATCTGTAGTTGATCGAAATGTAGGTCCATGTTTTATTTTTTGTCTAAATAACTAAAAAGTTTTTAAATGATTCTACTCGCAAGGGGAGGACACACTCAGTCTCTCACGGATCTTGTTGGCAATTTTTTTGGAGGTTCCTGGTCAAAAAATATTAGACACGTATTTTGCCGTTCCGACCAATGGGCCCTAGAACCCGAGAAAAAAAATAAAATAGCATTAAACTAACTAAATAGCATTAAACTAACTAAAATAAAAAACTAATTTATTTTATATCTCGAGTTTAAAAAATGATATCGACATGATTCTTGCACCAAGATTTTCAGTTTTGATTGCGAATTAAAGGAAAAGTACAGTCGCTCCATAGATTTTGGTTTAGGTTAATTAAATTCTAAAAAAATGATTAATTTTTCAAGCAAACTACCTCTATAGATTTTTCCACACAAAAATTGAGGTCAGATTCTAATTCAGCACCCTCAACAATGTTAAAAAACGGTTATTCAACAAAATCAAAAAATATCATTTTTTTTCACCCTCTTCCAGGAAAATGAAATTCTAAAACCGATTATTGGTTACATACCTTTAAATCGTAATTACTTTGTCATGCAATTCACTGGTTGGTATCGCTGGAAAGAGGAGGGTCTCAGCTTTCTTTTGATGTATATAAATGTAAAATTCGATGAACAAAAACCTATTAAAAAAATTGGAAAATCCGAAAAACATTTTGATTTTTAACTTGAGTTTGAAACCAGATAGGATGATAAACCCAAATACATTTCAAGCATATTACCACCCTATATTTTGTGTAAAAAAATAAAGTTGATACGTTAAACCGTCTAAGCGTAATTCATGTTTTTATCAATTTAAACAAAAGTTGCCTACCTTTATTTTTCTATTGGGATGAAATTTCGTATTTAAGGGTTGTCTTGAATGCTGAAATTGAATCCGATATCGGTTTTTTGTGAAAAAATTATATTGAATATACTTCACTTGAAAAATTGTAGCTTTTACACTGTAAAATGTGATAGAAAATTCTTTTAGCCCTAGAATTCCATCTCAGCACCCTCAAAACTCAGGAAAATGTATGTATGTATATAGATATCAATATAAATATATATATATAAAAATATATATATATATATATATACTAATTGGGAGAAATAATTTGTTACTTTAATTATTATTAAAATAATTATAATTATTAATTATTTATTGTAATGATAACTTATTACAAATTAATATTTGCATTATATTCAGAAAGAACCACATATTAGATTTGATTGTTAAGTATTTACAATTTTTATTTTATTTTGCAGTTGAACATGTTAAAATATGATTGTGATAGTTGACATAAAAAAATTATAGCAATAACTGCCTCACTTCCGTTGCTGACAGGATTTTGTTGAATATAATGAAAATGAAACTGTAATGTAATAAGCTTCAGTTATTAGAACCCAGTAAACAAAGATTACAAAATGGGTTAGAGATGTGTTCTGGGTTTGAAGAATAAAATAAAAATTGTAAATACTTAACAATCAAATCTAATATGTGGTTCTGTCTGTAGGTTTTTGTTCATCGAATTTTACATTTATATACATCAAAAGAAAGCTGAGACTCTCCTCTTTCCAGCGATACCAACCAGTGAATTGCATGACAAAGTAATGGCGATTTAAAGGTATGTAACCAATAATCGGTTTTAAAATTTCATTTTCCTGGAAGAGGGTGAAAAAAATGATTTTTTTTTTTATTTTGTTGAATAACCGTTTTTAATGTTTTTGAGGGTGCTGAATTATAATCTGACCTCAATTTTTGTGTGAAAAAATCTACAGAGGTTGTTTGCTTGAAAAACTAATCATTTTTTTAGAATTTAATTAACCTAAACCAAAATCTATGGAGCGACTGTATTTTTCCTTTAATTCGCAATCAAAACTGAAAATCTTGGTGCAAAAATCATGTCGATATCATTTTTTAAACTCGAGATAAAAAATAAATACGTGTCTAATATTTTTTGACCAGGAACCTCCAAAAAAATTGCCAACAAGATCTGTGAGGGACTGAGTGTGTCCTCCCCTTGTCAGTCGATTGTAGGTAGTCTACATAAAACTGTTTCTGATTTTCTTCTATAGCGATCTCATTTGGAGCTGTTGGTTAATTAGAGACATACAAAGTAAACACAAACTTCCATTTGATAAGGTAAGTTGATGCCTCCTCATAGCACCATGACCTTTTCAGAGGTTGGAACCTGGACTCAATCAAGAGATTGGAACCTAATGATTGTGATTCTTGTTTATACACTGTAAGTCACAATCATCAGGAGAGTCTTTTAGGTATTTTACTTGTCTTAAATGGATGAATGGTGTTCTGAACTCTGAGCAATTGTACCACTATTGACCCAAGGAATTCATGTAGCAATTATTCATTGCAATTGGTTGTTTAAAACATTGATTATTGTTCCAAAATAATGTATAATAAAGCTTAGAACTAGGAATATGATTAATTTCAGGTTACTTTAAATTTTGAAAAACATTTTTCCTTAATAGTATGAATAGTTACTTATTTTTAAATATACTCATGTTTTATTTCTTTTACTTATATTCTTTATAATGTATGTATATAAAGAAATATCCATTATATTTATATTTTCATTAAATATATATTTATTTTTTTAGAAAAGAAAACAAAGTACTGAACAGTAAAGTTGAAAGATTAAATACTTTTAAATTAGATTATGGGAGACAAAAGACTGAATTGAAAAATACTACCACAGCATTGCATAATGAAAAAATCAAAAATTCTCAATTATCAGGAGAGCTTAGTTTATTAAGGAAGTAAGAAAACAATTGTTTTATTCATTTTAACAATGAGATAAGTATATTGTTTTAGTTTACTTATATAGTGCAATACAGCACTATTTTTTTTTTTTTTTTTTATGTAAGGATGCCAATCAAATTTTATGCCCTGGCCTCCTCGTAACTTTTATTATTATTATTATCTCTATGAGATCGAAGAGGAAGAGGATGTAGGAAGATTTAAGGGTTCTACTGAAAACCGTAAATTTTAGCAAATTCCTAGAATTCCTTGAAAACCGGGAATTGTACTGGAATTTTTTTTCCTGGAAAAAAAGCATCGATTATGCTTGCATTTAACAATTCACTTGGAATTTACTCATCGTTAATTTAAATGGCAATGTAAAAAATGTATTAAAACATTGAATAGATATTTTATTAATTCTATTTAATTTAAAATTCACAATCTCTTAAAACAAATAACTAAAAGCTACAGGGCTTATTTTCTGCTAATATTGTAGCAAATTTAGTCAAGTTTAATTTTTAAATTAATAAGCTTTTTTTAAAAACCAACCATTCAACAGATATTTTGGGGAAACGGAAAAAAATATTAAAATTGTTGGCGCTTTGATGCTACTTACCATTTAGCGAGCAGCTACTAGGTCCAAAACTTGGATTTTAGTACACAAGCACACAAACAACATATAAAAAATCATAACTACTCTACCTTTTTCATACCAAAATCTACAGTTTGACTGGACTTAATTGTTTATAAACATATGTCCTATTATTGTTTTGATGCATTACAGTTTTTTTGTATTTTTTGATTTATCGAAATAGATGCTATTTTTGGTGAAAGGCATAATTTTTTTTAGCGTGTAGAGAAAAAATTGATCTTTCCACCGTCAATATTTAAATTATTATTAAATATGTAAATAATATATTTATGGTGGAAAGGTCTGTTTATTCTTTTTTCACAAACATTAGTTTTATCATTAATCCCTAGATAAAACATAACTCTGACTCTGGATTTTTCAGAGATGTAATTCTCTCCTTTATGAGGTCATAACAAAAATGTTTGTTGTATTCCTGCCATAATTAACAAGTGGGGAAATCTTAATAATTTCTTCACCATATTTTTGGGTAATAATACGATTTCAACAGAATTAAAAATTTAAGGTACATGAATAATATTTTAATGAACTCATAAAAAGTTTTCATATATAAGAAATCAGATTTAAGTTAAGCAAATTAATATTTTCCATAACAAAATATTCAAATAATTGAAACAATAAAATTTTTACAAATTCGTATTCCAAAAACTCTTTTACTAATACTGTATTAATCACAAAAATATACTTAATAAAAGCAAGGGGAATCAGGCAAGAGAAAAACATACCACAAGTTTTATATTAAAATTTGTTGTGAATTTTATGAAAAATAATCTATAAAACCTGTGCAGACTATAATTTCTAACAGTAGGTTTGAATTGTATTCCCTTTCAAGCGATATCGAGAAATTCTTCTATTTCTTAGGACTTAAACTCATTGTAGGGCTAGTAACATGAAAACTCTGCCTATTTGACTTGATAGCATTGTGTCTTCTTTACGAATCTGAATAGCCCTGATCCATACAAATTCAGTCACACAATCCCTTTGGAATTGCTTGGATTGTATGTTACTTGTTCCTCCTGTAAAAATTTCCAAAGTTCTCATGTAATTAATAGAATCAAATACAGTTTTCAAATCAAGATTGTTCAGTATAATATAATCGTACTCTGTTCCATGATGATTTAATTCAACAGTGTTTATTTTTTTTTGTAGTGTCAAAATTTTAATTGATGGAACTCCTGATGATGCCTCTCGGGTAATGGATTCTGAAGAATCAATGGACTTTGAAACATTGAAAAAATGTTTCATGATTATGAAAAGGTAACAAATCTAATGTATAATTTTTTTTGTTATAATTAATCGTTTTAACTTTTTTTTTTATTATTATTACTAAGGGTGTGGACTTTTTAATAATAAATAATTTATATTAATTGAATAGGTTACTAGTTTCAGATATTTATTAATTCCTTCAATGCCTGTGCCTGTGTGTTTATTCATGTTCATTGCTATGTGGCCTTACATTCTTGTAAAATATTGTCTTTTTTAGACATTACATGTTGCTTAGACAGGTTATTGTCTCCTAGGCATGTGTTTCCCTGCTTAAATATTTTTCGTAATAAGTTAAGCTTTGGACTCTCGAGGAGAATTTGTTTTACTGTTCCAATAACTTTACTACTGATGCATGTTGATGTAAGCAGACCTAATACGAGGGTGAATCAAATATAAACGGTAATTTTCAAAATTATATTTATTGAATAATATTATACAGAAACTATACCTTCAACATTTTTTCAATGTAGTCTCCTGCATTATCTACACACTTCTGCCACCGATTTGGAAGCTTGAATATTCCCTGTTCATAAAAAGACTGAGGGCGAGTTTTTAACCATTCGCGCACGTGCTTTTCGACGTCTTCATTGTTTTCAAATCGTTTTCCTCCAAGATTTTTTGAGGCGCATCGTCACATGTGATGAGACGTGGGGGTCCACCATTACACCCCTGAATCGAAAATGGCAAGTAAGGAGTGGCGAAGGAAGGATGAAGGCTGCCCAGTGAAAGCCAAAACTCGTTTCTCAGCCGGAAAAGTTCTTGCAACAATTTTTTTTGACTCAAGGGGAGTTCTACTCATTGATTTTCTTCACGATCAACGAACAGTGAATGCGGCTTACTACTGCCAGGTGCTACAGTCAGCAAAAACCAGTTACCGGAACAAAAGACGAGGTGTGCCCATTAGAGATGTCATCCTTCTCCATGACAACGCAAGGCCTCACACCGCATTGTTGACAAGGGATAAATTGGAAGAAATGGGCTGGGAAACTCTCGAACACCCTCCTTACAGTCCAGACCTGTCTCCTTGTGACTTTTTTTTGTTTGCGCCCCTGAAAGAATCACTTGGAGGAAAACGATTTGAAAACAATGAAGACGTCAAAAAGCACGTGCGCGAATGGTTAAAAACTCGCCCTCAGTCTTTTTATGAACAGGGAATATTCAAGCTTCCAAATCGGTGGCAGAAGTGTGTAGATAATGCAGGAGACTACATTGAAAAATGTTGAAGGTATAGTTTCTGTATAATATTATTCAATAAATATAATTTTGAAAATTACCGTTTATATTTGATTCACCCTCGTAGTAAGGGACCATGGGAAAACTTGAAGTTACTAATTTGAAGATGACGTAGCATCTCATATTAATTTTTGATTGCTTGCTTTCCAAGGTTTTTTCTCCTTTTAGTTTCTGTCATTTTGGCTAAACTAATTACCCATTAAATTACATACACCTTCAGTTTCACATACCTCTTTTGAGCCTCAGTACCAGTTTTCCTGATAACCCAAACCATTATTACCCTCCTGTAAAAATTTATATTTACAAATCGAAATACTCATTTTCCCCCCCAAAAAATACCTGCTAATGGTTTACCCAATGCTTACTTTAGAAATTTACTTTTTGAAGTGTAATCTCATTGTTCGGCTGTATTTCTGAATTTGATTTTTTTTTTTTTTTTTTTTTTTTTTTTTTTTTTCATTTTATTGACTTATAAAGCTATTATATGCTAAGCATTATATATGATAATAGGGTATTTACTATTTACTATTTTACCATTTTTACCCAAAATTATCTGATTTTTCAGCTACTCAAAAAAAAAAAAAAAACAACACACAACATGAACTGAAATTAAGAGCACTAGTAGCTTTCGTTGAAAGAAACAAAAAAATAAAATATTCTGAAAACGTTTGTTTGTACTCTATATTAACAGCTATAAATAAGTAATGCATTCCCTCCTAATGTTATCAAAATGTAGTTGATACATAATTTTAAAAGGTAAAAATACAACACTGACAGAACTCCTTCAAAACAAATCACACTACTACATCCTTTTCTTATCCTGCTTAATTATCTTATTTGTATTACTAGATGTTTATAAGTTGTTTTCAACTTTAAAAATATACTTTGAGAGATAAAAAATGTCTTCGAAAATTAGTTTGTTATAGTTTTCCTTAATATTAACCATGAACTGATTTTTTATTGGTATCAAGAGTTCATAATTTATGAACTGGCCTTTTGATTAAAAATTTTACCTTATCCTATTCTTTCCTCTTTATTTGATTTATAAGTCAAACCTTCTTTTGATGCTTAAGTTTTGGTTAAGCTGTGTTTTAGCTATTTAAAATACTCTTCTTGCTCCTACTTCTACATATTGAGCACCACCATTCAATCTCTTCTCCTATTTACTACCTCTATCCTCATGGTCTTCATTTGTGATCATTGGATTTCTAGATGATTAGTGTGGTATATAGATTAAGGTCATTTTTTTCAAATACTGCAAGAGGCTGTCTGAAAGGCGTCAAGACTGATAAATGAACAATTGTTGCGTTTACTTGGCTAGGTGGAATCTTACATTAATGGAGCTTTTTTAAATAATCTGATTCTGTGTAAAAACAAACTAATGTGAGCTAAAGTTGCATCCTTATCTAATAGTGCTAAGGTTATGTGGATTATAGATATATCCTCTTATATACTGTCATAATGAGGCCATGTGAAACATGTTTCTTCTTGAGAGACCTGAAGTAAGCCCTATCACTCTAAAATTGTATGAAGGAACTCTAGATGAGGTGACCAATTATATTTTTATTGGTTTATATGGGAACTACAGCTGAAAAATACTATTGAAGTATTAATGATAGATTGATAAGTAATTAAAAAACAACTTTGTGGTAATGAATTCATCATGTTGTAAATGAAATAGTAGTGATAAATGTTTACTTCTTAATCTCTGTCCATCAACTAGGCTATTGATGTTTATAATTACTATAAAGTATAAAATACTGTTTTGTTTTAATGCTTGTTTAATTTTTTTTTACACATATATATTAATGAAAATTAAACTTTTCTATTAATATTCTGTCTCTAATAATTGTTTTATATTTTTAATTAGGGATTTTGGAAATTCCATGAAAACTGAAGCTAAATTGAAAACTGACTATAGTCGTTTGGCTTCATTTACCAAAGTATTAGAAAAAAAGAACGCCGACTTGACAGAGAAATGTTCTATTCAACATAGGATTATAGAGTTAGTATGATTTACTACTGCTATTTATTGTTTAATTATTTGCAATGATTCCTTTTAACATACTTCAAATCCCCTGTTTTAGTGAACTCAAAAATTCAATGTTGATATTTCAATATTAAAATATAATCATTCTTTTTAAACCCAAAACCATTAGATCAGACTCAACTCCATCATCCGATTTCTGTCTCATGTTTTGTGTCCAATCTATATGTTTATTTATAAAGCTTTACCTGTCAGTTACTGATTATATTTCTAGGGATTTGTTTACATTTTTGTGTCTATTAAAACAGTATCTCATCATCAATTATATCTACTGACTATACGCCATGTGGTTTCTTGTGTCACTGTCTATGACCTCAAGTTTACAAATACTTTATTTGCTAAATCATTGGTTGTTGATTTTGTCTGTGTTTAACAATCTTGTAAATTCTTAGTTTCAGGTTTGTGAAGAAAAGGCCTGAACTGAGAAATCAATTTTATGGCAGGAATATAACTTCTTTATTATTTATTTCTCATCTTTCTAAACACTAAAACATGGAATTGGAGGAAGAGTTTAGTTATTGCTGAATAATACACCCTTTTATCCTATTGAATCAGTGATCAATTCTACAATTTAAAATTTGGAACAAAGAAACATTAATAAATTTAAAAGATACTACAGGAAGAGATTATTAGGTTGATTACTACTTGCTAATGAAGATGAAGAAGATTTTTATGAAAATTTAAATATTTTAGAGAGCTCATGATTACAGAAGCATGGAGTGACGTCACAGCATTAATTGTGGCACATGAATGGCCTCAACTATTGTCAAAAGACACTTGTACATAAATTAGTGATCAGACTGGTGCCGATGAAAACTTTAGTCGAGGTTTACCAGCTGAAGAATTGTTTTCAGCAATAACTAAACTTTTCCTTCAATTCTCTAGCCGTTTTGATGTTTTTGAACCTCTGGTATTTATAAGTTTTCAAACCATTTATTAATGTCCACTTTCAGCCATGCGTTCATTTGGCTTCAGTGAAGCGCTGGTAAATTGGTAACATTTTTAAAACGGTCTGGGGTTTTTTTTTTTTTTTTTTCCATAGTGGGTAAGTTTCATCCGTAATGTAAATATTGTGTGGATCAAAATTTTTTATGATGGTGAATTCAATTTGAAAGAGCTAGAATCAATTTCATCAACAGACAACCTTTCTCGTTGAATATCCATTTCTTGATTTGGTATTTTTCAACCCACCAGAACCAGCTTAAAAGTAATTATTTCTGTTTAGTTTGTTATTAAAATTCTCATCAAGCTCTCTCATGTATGATAGGCGTGACAAGGGATCTCTCCAACTTCTATTTTTGTAGAAACCATACATTGAAGGCTTCATCATTTTAAATATTTGTAGATTTCTTTATAATTTTTTGGTTACATAGGTCAGGTTTACTACCCATATCTGAAGTATAATTAAAGATAGAGTTCATATTTTTATTTCAATTCACTTACTTTAACTTAACCAATTTTGAAGTCTTCAGGAAATATAATGAGGTTTTCGCCCATTTTTACCTTTGAATAATTTTAACTTGTCCTCAAGGTATAGAACAACACACTTCCTTTTAATTTTTGTACAAAAACCTATTTCACAAAACAGAATCACCCAACACAAAAACAGAATTCCATAAAATAACTTTTTATTTTGAATATTATCTACGGTTTAAAACAAAACTCTGGTGTAGAACATCGAATGTTTAATGATAGACCGATATTAAAAATTAAATATGTGAGTAGAAATATTCTAAAATTTTCTGGGAAATGGAAACCATTATGCCTACATAGACATTTTGGTGTTAATCATCTATTAACTTTATTTATTCTTGTTCTGAATCTGAACTACAAAAGCAAGAATAAGCATCGAAAGATTCTAAAATATTACTGCAGCATAGTTTGAAAGAACATATTTTCAACTAATTAACATTTCAACGATCAATTATTTAGAGAGAGCAATTTGTTTATTTTGTAAAATACAAGTTTTATGAACTCATGTTTAATTTTCAGCTCAGAAAAATGTTGACCCAGAAACTGTCCGGATAAACAACGTTCTGTAACAATTAAGATAAAGGTTTTGCATTTTGCTACAATGTTATTACTTTTAGGTTTGAAACAATTGGGTTGGTAATTAGCTGTTCTGAAGTTTTAAATTTTAGAATACCTTAGAAGCAACATGAATTTTAAATAAACATTTTTTAAATCTTAACCTTATTCTTTATTTGTGAAAGCTCAATATTCTTCTACCTTTATTCTTCCCACAACAGTGTAGAATTAGATAACACTCAAACCGATTTCCATTCAGTAAAAGTTCAGTTTAGTTTTTATGATGATTTAACTCATTCTTTTGTTCTGTTAAATTGTTTGAAGGAGGTTGAACTAAAAGTTCACTACTCAAAATGGAATTTTATTTATGAAGATGTAAGAGAGTTGATAAGTTCTCAATCTCCCTGGACACAATTTGATTTTATTTATTGATCTTAAAAGGGGAGGACACACTCAGTCTCTCGAGGATCTTGTTGGCAATTTTTTTGGAGGTTCCTGGTCAAAAAATATTAGACACGTATTTTGCCGTTCCGACCAATGGGCTCTAGAAGCTGAGAAAAAAAAATAAAATAGCATTAAACTAATTTATTTTATATCTCGAGTTTAAAAAATGATATCGACATGATTCTTGCACCAAGATATTTATTTGATTGAGGATTTAAGGAAAAATACAGCCATTCCATAGATTTTGGTTTAGGTTAATTAAATTCTAAAAATATTATTAGATTTTCAAGCAAACTACCTCTAAAGATTTTTCCACACAAAAATTGATGTCAGTTTCTAATTCAGCATCCTAAAAAACATTGAAAAACGCTTATTCAACAAAATCAAAAAATATCATTTTTTTCACGGTCTTCGAGGAAAATGAAATTTTTAAACCGATTATTGGTTACATACCTTTAAATCGCCATTATGTCACACAATTCACTGGTTGGTATCGCTGGAAAGAGAAGACCCTCAGCTTTCTTTTGATGTATATAAATGTAAAATTCGATGAACATAAACCTATTAAAAAAATTGGAAAATCCGAAAAACATTTTGATTTTTAGCATGAGTTTGAAACCAGATAGGATGATAAAACCAAAGTCATTTCAAGCGTATTACCACCCTATATTTTGTGTAAAAAAATAAAGTTGATACATTTAACCGTCTAAACGTAATTCATGTTTTTGTCAATTTAAACAAAAGTTGCCTACCAATAATGGTCAGGCAAATTTTGAAGCTTAGGAATTTTTATTTTTTTATTTGGATTAAACTTCGTATTTAAGGGTTCTTTGGAATGCTGAATTCGAATCCGATGTCGGTTCTTTGGAAAAAAATATATTGAATGCACTTCACTTGAAAAACTTTAGCTTTTACACTGTAAAATGTGATAGAAAATTTTTTTAGCCCTAAAATTCCATTTCAGCACCCTCAAAACTTGGGGTGGGTGGGTATATATAGATATCAATAAAACAAATATATATATACTAGTTAGAAAAAAATAATTTATTACTTTAATAATAAATATTAAAGTAATTATAATTGTTTATTGTAATAATAATTTTATACAAATTAATATTTACATGATATAACCACATATTAGATTTGATGGTTAGGTATTAACAATTTTTGTTAAATTCTTCAATCCCAGAACACATCTCTAATCTGTTTATTAATCCTTGTTGACTGGGCTGTTATAATAACTGAAGCTTATTACCTTACAATTTCATTTTCATTATATTCAGCAAAATCCTGTCAGCAACGGAAGTGAGGCAGTTATTGCTATAATAATGTTTTTATGTCAAATATCACAATCATATTTTAACATGTTCAACTGCAAAATAAAACAAAAATGCAAAATCTAATATGTGATTCTGTCTGTATATCATGTAAATATTAATTTGTAATAATTTGTTATTACAGTAAATAATAAATAATTATAATTACTTCAATCTATTTATTATTAAAGTAATAAATTACTTGTTCTAACTAGTATATATAAACTGCGCAAAAATGAATAGGGATATGCCTTATTTATCCCTTATCCGGTCATTTAAATTAAATTAGCCAATCTATTCAATATTAGTAGGGTGCAACTAAATAGAAAATACAAACCAAAGTCAAAACAATTGTTAAACCTTTTATTTATAACAAGTTTTCTTAAGAAAAGTAAACATGAAGATTTATCATTTTGTAAATAAACAGCTTTTCTCGTATTTTAATCCAGTAAGACTTTCAATAAACATGGACAGACATCATCTTGAACCCGAAGTTCGCGAAATTATAGTGAGAGTTATCAAGGTCATCAACGAGTTGATATTGCAGAGGCGGTTGGCGTTTGCCAGAGTGTCGTCTCCGGGGCTTTAGCTCGATTCCGAGAGACTGGGAGTGCCAATAGAAGGCCGGGCAGTGGATCACAACGTATTGCAACTGAAAGAGAGGATAAAAATACTGTTATCACTGCCAGGAGAAACCCTTTTCATAGTGCACGCCAGATCCTCAATGAAGTTGAAGGTGTTTTACCTAGACTTTTATCAAAACAAATGATTCGTAATCGTTTGTGGGAAGTTGGCCTTACATCATATGCCCCTTAGAGACGACCTGCAGCAACAGCTCGCCACCAGCAGCTCAGAAGAATGTGGTGCAGCGAGCAACTAGAAGAGGACACAAATTGGAATGCTGTGATGTTTACCGATGAGTCGCATTTTTGTCTGTATAGTGACAGCAGACGCCGAAGAGTCTACAGAGATCTAGGAATGCGAACAATGCCCTAGTTTATTGTGCCTTCAGTGCAGGTGTAATGGTCTGGGCTGGCATTTACACGGGAGGACGAACCAACCTCACAGCAGCTCGATATGCACATGAAATTATTGAGGAATACCTCCCACCAACTAGGGATCTCACTGGGAGAGATTTTCGATTTCTGGATGAAAACGCTAGACCTCATAGAGAAATAGTTGTTCATCAAGTTTTAGGAAACCTGGGGTTCATTAAGTTTTAGAAAACCTGGGAATTTCCCTCCTGCCCCTTCCCCCATTGTCTCCAGACCTCATTCCTATTGAGCACATGTGGGGCGCATTACACAGAAAGCTTTTTAATTATCATCCGCCGCTAATTGACCTTCAACAACTGAGTGCAGCATTGCAACATCTCTGGGGTGGAATTCATCCAGAAACCAGTGACAACATTATTAATAGTATACCTAATAGGTGCGCACAGGTTTTGGCTAACAGAGGACATTATACAAGGTATAAATTGTTTCCAAAAACTAATCTGTTCAATAAAAAGTATTATGCAACTAATACGTCTTATTTTTGTTATTTTTTAAAACCCATTAATTGTATTTTATTTCAGCAAAAAACATTATAATGTCTAATGAATATTAATGCATTTATAATAAAAATAATACAAAAATGGTAGGAAATGTAAATAACACAAAATTAGCAATATCCCTATTCATTTTTGCGCAGTTTATATATATATATATATAATATATATATGTATACCCAGATATTCCTAAGTTTTTTTGAGGGTGCTGAAATGGAATTTTAGGGCTAAAAAAAATTTCTATCATATTTTACAGTGTAAAAGCTAACATTTTTCAAGTGAAGTGCATTCAATATATTTTTTTCCAAAGAACCGACATCGGATTCGAATTCAGCATTCCAAAGAACCCTTAAATACGAAGTTTCATCCAAATAAAAAAATAAAAATTCGTAAGCTTCAAAATTTGCCTGATCATTAATTATGGTAGGCAACTTTTGTTTAAATTGACAAAAACATGAATTACGTTTAGACGGTTCAACGTATCAACTTTATTTTTTTACACAAAATATAGGGTGGTAATACGCTTTAAATCACTTTGGTTTTATCATCCTATCTGGTTTCAAACTCAAGCTAAAAATCAAAATGTTTTTCGGATTTTCCAATTTTTTTAATAGGTTTATGTTCATCGAATTATACATTTATATACCAGGTATGCAAGTTTAAAATGTCGTTTATTTCTTAAAATATATACACAGTAATTTAAAAAAAAGTATAATATATTTTATTCAAAGTACTGACCCTCGCTTTCTACACATTTTGTCCATCTCTCGGGCAATATATGGATACCATTCCAAAAGAATGCTTCATCTTTATTTGAAATCCATTCATCAAGCCATTTTCGTACGTTTTCGAAATTGTTGAAGTGTTGCTCCGCCAATGAGTGTCCCATCGATGAGAAGAGGTGATAATCAGAAGGCGCCAGGTCAGGTGAATACGGTGGGTGGGGTAGGAGTTCCCAACCAAGCGAAGAAATCGTTTCCTTAGTCAATCTGGCTGAATGTGCAGGAGCGTTATCATGCTGAAGAATGACTTTGGCGTGCCTGTGAGCCCATTCTGGGCGTTTTTTTTCGATCAATGCGTGACTCAAATTGATCATTTGTTGTCGGTAGCGCTCGGTATTGACTGTTTCGCCGGGTTTGAGAAGCTCGTAGTAGACTACTCCCTTCTGATCCCACTACACACACAGCATTGTCTTCTTCCCAAAACGATCCAGTCTTGCACTCGATGTGGATGGTTGTCCTGGCGTTACCCATGATTTTTTTTCGTTTGGGATTCTGAAAATAAATCCATTTTTCATCGCCAGTTACAACTCGATGCAAAAATACATCAAAAGAAAGCTGAGGGTCTCCTCTTTCCAGCGATACCAACCAGTGAATTGTGTGACAAAGTAATGGCGATTTAAAGGTATGTAACCAATAATCAGTTTAAAAATTTCATTTTCCTCGAAGACCGTGAAAAAAATGATATTTTTTGATTTTGTTGAATAAGCGTTTTTCAATGTTTTTTAGGATGCTGAATTAGAATCTGACATCAATTTTTGTGTGGAAAAATCTTTAGAGGTAGTTTGCTTGAAAATCTAATATTTTTTTTAGAATTTAATTAACCTAAACTAAAATCTATGGAGTAGCTGTATTTTTCCTTAAATCCGCAATCAAAACTAAACATCTTGGTGCAAGAATCATGTCGATATCATTTTTTAAACTCGAGATATAAAATAAATTAGTTTAATGCTATTTTATTTTTTTTCTCAGCTTCTAGAGCCCATTGGTCGGAACAGCAAAATACGTGTCTAATATTTTTTGACCAGGAACCTCCAAAAAAATTGCCAACAAGATCCTCGAGAGACTGAGTGTGTCCTCCCCTTGTTAGTAATTGTTATGATGATGGATGTAATGTTTAAATAAATAGCTTTATACTATAAAGGTCTTGTGATTTATAGTGTAATAAAATCAATTTTGTTTATCTTTAGCAATAAAAGAATAGCTGGGCTAGACAATTGTGTTTTGTTACATTAAAAAACTGCCTTTTTTCATTCCCATCTCTTGCGTGTCATATTTATTTATTAATTTTTATATTAATAATCTGATTCTAAGCCAGTTAATTATTATTCCTTATTATATTTAGCTCATTAGTTTCTGACTCACCCCATTCTTGTTTTAAATAATTTCAGAGCTTACAAATCTGATCTTAGAAGTTCTACTAAGCGTTCATTGCCTGTAGAAAGCTCTCCTCCTGAATCAACAGATGATGTAGAGGTATTGGATGTTAATTCACAACTTTAAACTTTTTATTTACTTGTTTTTCAAAGTTTACAAACATTAAATAAATAAAATCAAACACATTGTAATAAAAATTTGTGGTGAAGTTAACCCATTAGTTACAACTTAAGTTTGATTAGAGATATTTCTATAATTTTCTATCTTAATCTTACAATAATTAGTCTAATGCTGTATTATTTAATTTCAAAATAATTATAAATATCATTAAAAGAGTTATATATATTTTGTTTCAGACCAATCTACAACCAACTCCTGCTAAGAAAGTTGCACCTAGGAGATCTCCTCGAAATTTGATTAAAAGATCTACCTTTCCTATTGAATGCAAAGTTTCTACTTCAAGGCAATTAACATATGATGGCCTTGGAGGTCATTCTGAACAAGATAAATTTCCTGCGAAACTGAAACCTTGCCGTATAGTATCTAATCGGCGAAAGTAAATTATATTTTGAATTTGTTTTTCCTTATTGATTTAATTTGTTGAGGTTGTTAACTGTGAAGAATTGAAATTTGAATTGTATAAAGTGAGAAGTTATAATTTGAATTAAATATTTGACTGTTATAATTTTTTTTTTAATTTTTGTATTAAAATATTTTAAATCTGTTGTAAATATTTGTATTCCTCAACTCCTAAGTTTTGATTTTATGTAAACTTTTACAAATGTACTTAAAAATTAGTTAAATGTTACAGTGTTATAATACATTTAAAAAATGATAATTTTCTTTCCCCTTTAATTTTGTATAGGTATAGTTTCTTTGTTTATTCATTAGCAATTTGATACCTAACTTTTTTTTTTTTGTTTCAAGACTTGTTAACACAAGTCCTTTATTGCCAGCACTATCTAATTTTATGCCCAGTTGAATTTCCTTTGTATAAGAACTTTATTTTCTGATTAAAATTTATTTTGGTTGTAGGCCTTTTCTTTGGTCAAATTTCTTTGAAATTCAGAACTGTCGTGAACAGTCCGTGTACCCAGCCCTCTTATCTTCTCTTTCACAAACCTATTGCTGTTGAACTATGCCCTATTTGAGACCTTGGTTGGCTATCTGAAAAGTTCTGTGACCAACTTGCTGCATATGTATTGTTTAATACATTTATTATGCTTTATTCTCTGATGAATGAATCCATTAAATATATAAACTGAGAATTGTAGAAAGATTGTTTTAGTTCTCTAATCTCTTATATCAACACAATTGGAAATAGGAGCGGTAAAAATAGTTTTTGGGTATACTTCAATAATGGTTTCGATTTGGTGTTCAAATATGTTAACCAATAACTTAAATGTTAATTTTAGAAATTTGGGTATTTGTTATAATTCATTTTCTGATTTTAAGGAGCTTTTCTAACTTCATTGTTCATTGGAGGAAAATTTTATTCATAGGTTCTTCTTGTTTTACCAATATTGTTTAAATTATTTCCATGAATTCCAGCCTTCACTTCAACACCATAATTTTTAAGTTTAATGTAAAAATTAGGTTTTTAGGTATAAAGAGGATCGATATCAAAGAAAATGTTCTACAAACTGGAACAGAGGTGTGTGGCACAATGAGATACTCCTCCACAGGGAAAAGGATAGAATGGTGGAGCGAGCGGGTGAAAGCAGCTGTAAAAAGAAAGAAAATTGCTTGGAAAGAATATCTAAATAAAAGAAACGATCAAACCTGGGAACTCTATGTGCAACAAAGAAAAGAAGCAAAAATAGTTGTAAGAAATGCTAAAAAGAAGAGTTGGGAAGAATTCAGCAAACAGCTACAGAAAAATTATAGTGAAGATATTAAACTTTCTGGAAGAAGATAAAAGCACTGAGGGGCAAAAAATGCAAGCCAATAAAAAATGTGAAAAATGCAGCAAGCAGAAGAGTTTTGACCAAGGAGAAAGAGATCTTGGACAGATGGAGACAGCATTATGCACAAACGTTTGAAGATTTAATGGGGGAAGAAAGTGAAGTAATGGATATAAAGACATCACAGACAGAGACAGTACTATATGGGAAGAAGAAGTTGAGACGGCCATAGAGAAGCTCAAGTAAGGAAGATCAGCTGGAAGAGACAGAATTCTTCCCGAGCTAATTAAGTAAGGAGGACAGGAATTGGTTTAAGTACTCCAGGGGTTATTCCAAAGAGCATTCCAAAAGACTGGGAATACAACGTCATCGTCCCGGTCCATAAAAAAAGAAACCAGAGTGACTGCAACAATTATAGTCCTATATGTTTGTCTCAAGTAGTACATAAATTGTACACATCTATCCTGGGAAGAAGGCTCAGAGCTGTGGTTGAAGAGAACCTCGAAGAAGAACAAGCTGCCTTCAGACCTCAAAGACAGACCCAGGATCAAATATTCTCATTAAGGACAGTAATAGAGAAGGCCTGGGACCGGGACAAAAACATATATCTAGCTTTCTTGGACCTGAAAGCAGCTTTCGATCTGTGCCTCGAACGGAATTATGGAAAGCACTGAGGGCAAAGAGTGTTCCAGTTGAACTTATAGATGCCATCAGATCCTCTTATAAAGGCTCAAAGGGAATTGTGAGAATTAACGGAAAGGAATCAGGAAGCTTTGAAATGAGGAGAGGAGTGAAACAGGGTGACAGCCTAAGCCCGCTACTCTTAATAGTACTAATGGACGAAATTTTGAAAATATGTAAAAGAAGGACGGCACGAGCAGTAGTATGAAATTGGAACATGAGGACAATTCTTGCGCAGACACTGCTCTATGCAGATGATATTGTACTCATTGCAGACTCTGTACAGAACCTCCAACAAGCGGTAGTGGAATGGGAAGCCGAACTTGAGAGAAAGAGCATGATTATAAATGCCAGCAAAAGCAGAGTCATGCAAGTAGGACGCCAACCTGAGGATGTGCAAATCACGTGTAGAGGAGAAACAGTAGATTTTACGTACCTAGGGACAGTTATAAGCAGAAATGGTAATATTAATGATGAAATATCTAATATAATAAAAAATAAAAAAATGTATATTACGAAATCTGTAACACTGTTGTCGGGAAACGAGAATTGAATAAAAAAGTAAAACTACACATTTTCAATACAATTTACCTTCCCACCCCATTATATGGATGTGAAAGTTGGGTCCTTCTCGACAAACATCTAAGCAGAATCTGCCGCGGAAATGAAGTACCTTAGAAGAGTGGCGGGGAGAACTGGGAGGGATCTCATCAGGAATGAAAAAACGAGAAATGATCTTTGGAGTTAGGCCAATATGTGAGATCCTAGAGAAGAGGCAGTTAAAGTGGTTTGGCCATGTTTGCCGAATGAGTAAAAACCGAGAACCACGGAAGTTTCTTGAAGCAAGGCCCACAGGCAAAAGACCTAGAGGCAGACCACGGAAGACATGGATGGACCGAATGGACCAGGGGGAGAAAAGAGGGGAAGACGGGTTATTCCAAAGAGCATACGATGAGAAAAGCATTCCAAAAGACTGGGAATACAACGTCATCGTCCCGGTCCATAAAAAAAGAAACCAGAGTGACTGCAACAATTATAGTCCTATATGTTTGTCTCAAGTAGTATATAAATTGTACACATCTATCCTGGGAAGAAGGCTCATAGCTGTGGTTGAAGAGAACCTCGAAGAAGAACAAGCTGCCTTCAGACCTCAAAGACAGACTCAGGATCAAATATTCTCATTAAGGACAGTAATGAGAAGGCCTGGGACCGGGACATAAACATATATTTAGCTTTCTTGGACCTGAAAGCCGCTTTCGATTTTGTGTCTCGAACGGAATTATGGAAAGCACTGAGGATCAGATTCCTAGGATGGTCCTAAATAAAAAGATTTATGGGACTAGAAGAGTGGGAAAACCACGGCTCCAGTGGATCGCTGAAGTGGCAGCTGATGCCAGGTCCATCTTAGGAATAGGCAATTGGAGAGTAGCGGCATCCAATAGAGAAGATAGGCGGACCAGGCTGCAGGAGGCCTCGACTCTACAAGAGTTATAGCGCCACAGAAGAAGAAGATAATATTCTAATAACCATCACAATACTCCTACCAGATCGTGCAAAATTTTAGCTTAGTTTTTTTGTTACGTTTTTAGCATTGCAGTTATTATTTATTATTCATTAGAAGAACTTTTTCTGTTAGGGTATTGATGAACCAGCATCTACTATTCCATATATTTCAACGTCCTCATTAACAACAATAGCCTTCCATTCAGTGGATTTGTCAGCTGTCAATTCTTCAGCATTCCAGAACATTACCTTAACTATTGTGTTGTCAGGGCATTAAAAAAGGTCGTGTGTAGTAGACCTTACATTTGGTCTCATGCTTTTGCTATTGGGCTGAGTAAGGCGACACTATTGCTCATTTAGTATTAAACAGGTATAGACATTGTACAACTTGTACAGTCCTCAGAAATATTAACCCTCATGGAAAACAATAATGAAATATATAACTACTTATAACAATAAATAAAATAACTTATTTTGGCGACGTTTCAAGACTGTATTATATATATATATATATATATATATATATATATATATATATATATATATATATATATATATATATATATATATATATATATATATATACATAGGGTGTTCAGCATAAGACTGAAGTAACTTCGAGAGGCGATTCTGGGCATCATTTGCAACAAAAAATTCAGATAAACTATAGCTCGATTCTCATCCGTTTTATAGATATTTTTAATTTTATGTTTTTATCTATATTTCCCTAACTATTAAATCTAGAGACAATTATTTGTCAAAAATTAGGAATTTCTTGAAAAAACATAAAATTAATAATAACTATAAAACGGATAAGAATCGACCTATAGTTTATATACAAAATTATAAATCCATGTATATACACTTTTATGTTTAGATAGGAATATCTTAAATAAAAAAATTAGACCCTTCAATTGTAGTTTCTTATCCTTTATTCATTTAGCATTGCAATGTAATCTGGTTACACAAAATATTAACAAACTAACTAACCAGTACCACTACCACCCATGAAGGTTCTTGGGTTCAGTACTTGGTAAGGAAGTATTATTTCGTGAGCAACGGTAATACAAGGAAGTGATGCAGTCATATATCACGTTCAGCTGCCAGGTTTCCCCCCAATTAAGGGTACCCACATTATGCAGGCTGGGTTTTATATATGTATACACCTCCAGGACACCTTTAGTAAAACTTTTCTTTTGGGGAAAAGGTCTCTCTATCTTAAGGTAAATCATGTAAAAAACTTTACAATGTTTAAAACTCTTAAGCTAGGGCATTATGTATAATTAACTCACTTTGGATCACAGAGAAAAAGATAATTTTTTCTATTTTTAATAAGGTTTAGCTATAGATATAGCCCTTAATATATATATATATTAAGGGGGTGGGTATATTCAAATTATTACCAGAGGTGAAACTAAGGGGAGGACAGGAGTGGGTTTCCATCCTCTCCGCCAAATCTGGAGATTTGAAATTTTAGAACCTAGCTAAAGCTGCGGAAATTGTGGTATCAATACTTTTTAACTTAAGAAAAGGAAATATTATCGATACGATATAGTTCAGTTAGCTGGTACTTTAATGAAAAAAGGTTGTTCTAATCATACTAATTTAGTTTACTAATTTTTAATATAATGTGTATTCATGGCCAGCATATACGATAGCAGCGCTTTTTTATTAGGGGATGCCCACGGGGGGGGGGGGGGGGATCCACAAATATAAGCACTTGCTGAAATGAATAGCTAAGTTTAATTTATTTCAGACTCGGTAGAATCTTTTAAATACTTAGGAGTAATCCAAGTTGACTGACATTTGATATGCATATTGAACAATAAGAAAAAAAAGGGATTGTTAGGTAGATTATGGTTTTAATCAAAGAACAGAAAAGGGATTTTATACAACAGGTTAGTGTTACCTCATTTATAATACTGCACTGCTCTTTCTTATATTTTGTAAATTACACATATTTGAATAAATCTCAAGGTCTACTAAACAAAGCAATGAATGTAATATTTAGATGTGATAAACTCACTCAAAGTACAAATTAGATCAGCTAGGTTGGCTTTGTTTTAAAGGTGTGCTTTGTATTAATGTTATGAATTTATGAGCAGGTGAGGAGTCAAGGTTCATTATCGGTATCGGTTATCATATCATCTATTTTACCTCCCTCCTCCATCTCATCACTTATTACTTTATTAACACAATAGTATTTTACGAGTTTTAATGTTTGCATTTCTTTTTTTCGCTTCCCTTGTTATTGAAACTATAGCGTAAGCATGCTATACTCATTAATTCAATTTTTAAAATTTTACCCACCGCCACACATTAGTTCAATTTTCTGTCACTCTTCCCTTGGCGCTCTTTTCCATAACGGTAAACAAGGCGTCATTTCTGCAGCATACCTCCTTTGGTAAACTTTGTAGTTTAATTAGTTTTCTCTTTGTACCTTTTTGATTTATCGTAGACCTTTTACATAATTGACGTTAGATATTTCACCCCTTGCTATTATTACTTTATATATAATAGATAAATTCAGGGAGTACTTTAGTTGTTTTGTCCCCTTTTTGACCCATAATATTGTTTTTTTTTTTTTTGTATATTTTGTCATTAAATCTAAATACCACAAGTTTTAAATGTTTTTGATATATACTTCTAGGAGACCCATTTCCTCTGCTATCCTCATAACAGCATTATAAAATATTTCTCCAAGCATGATAAACTAACCCATGAAACCATTATTCATTGAATTCATAACAGGTTAGTTTCTAGAACTATAATTTTTCTTGAAAGCGGTCTAGATTTCATTGAATAATTGCCTTCACCGTTAGTACAAAACAGACTTTTTCTTGAATTCATCCATTATGATGATGATACATTCAAATAACATTAAGGAAATACTGCATTTTTGTGAAATTTATGTAACTGAATCTTTAATAAACAAAATATTAACCCTAACAATAAGTTTTTATATAGTTTACGTTTTATTTCAGATTGGTTTTGTCACTAAAGTTTGAAAATGGCACTTAGCTGGGGAATTGCAGGCACTGGAAGACTCTGTGACGATTTTGTGAAAGTTCTAAACTTTTTGCCTAGTGAGGAACATAAAGTTAGTGCGGTTGCAGACAATGATAGAGAGTCAGCAGAGGATTTCAGTCGGCGAAATAACATTCCAATAGCTTATGGCTGTTATGAAGCTTTAATCGCAGACGAATCCATTGGTAATTGTTTTAATGACATTTTAAATAGATAAATATTTTGTGTGTTAATAGTAATATAAAAGGAAGGATGGGAAGGTAAGGGAGTTATGATACAACCTAGTTTTTATGATTGATAGTGTTCATGATATATGATAATATTCGTATTCCTTTTCAATAATTATAATCACTACTATTTTATTTCACAGATGTAGTCTACGTCGCATCGGTTAGCGATGTTCATTTTCTGATTTGCAAGATGGTGTTGACCAGCAAAAAGCATTTAGTCTGCGAAAAACCTGTTTGCATAAAATTTGAAGACACCAACGATTTAGTGGTGGTAAGATTTTTTATTTATATATATCTGTGTTTGTGTATGGGTGTGAGTTTGTGTTTTGGTAACTTTCAATGGGTTTGGGGAAGAAATACATGCTATGAGGTTATATAATTACCATATCATCTCCTTGCATGATTATTGGCTGGAAAACTACATCCTCAATGAATATTAAGCCGAAGTTACATTTTAAATTTTTTTAATCTTTTTTTTAAAGCTGGCTCAGGAGAACAAGGTGTTCTTTATGGAATCGATTTGGTCACGCTTCTTTCCAGTGTATGATGAGTTAAGGAAGTTACTGTCGTCAAACAGTATAGGCGATGCACTTTATTTGAGAGCAGATTATGGCGTGCCTTTATCGTTCAGGGATAAAATCAGGTAAATTCCTTATTTGTATACTTTTATTTATAAGTACATTGTTCTGATTTATATATTTATGTCATGTAAATGTTTTAGAAATAAGGAGTTGAGAGGAGGAACAATTTTTGATTTAGGAGTTTATGTTCTCCAATTGGCCCTTCTTGTATTTGGAAGAACCCCTGAATCTATTGCTGCAGTTGGTCACGTCAACGAAAACGGCCTTGACGAAAGCATACACTATGTTCTTAAGTACAAAGGTGGTAAAATAGCTAGCTTTTGCACCCATAGTCTTATTAAAATGAACAACTCAGCAGTCATCTATGGCACAGGAGGAAGTATCAAGGTATCATATTTCAATGTTACTTTATAAATTTTAATTATATTGAGTATAACCTTATTTTAAGAAATACTGCTGTATATCAACTCAATAGCGAATAAGACAATTTCTAATGTTATTTATAACATTTCATAGTTTATTGACCGAAATTTAAAACTGCTTCGTTGAAACAGCACAGAATGATGAGCCAAGAGATTAATTCAATTATAATAGACTTCAGTTTAATGTTTATTTTAATTATTCGTCTATAATCATTTTATTTATTTTAATAGCTGATTTCCAGAGCTTTTACATCAAAAGCAATATCCAGTTATCAGTAGGAATGTTCTAACTTTCTAAAATATGACAGATCCCTTAAGCTTATTAAACTTATTTCTATTTTCAACACTTGATAAAACTGTGATGTTTCGAATTCGTTTTATATATATATTTACGTGAATAATTTTTATCTATAGATCAATGAACCGTTTTGGGCTCCCACAGAGATTATTGTTAATGATGCAGAACCAACCACATTTCCACTTCCAGTTATAGAAGGCGAAAAACATTTTTCCCGTACTGAAGGGCTCTTATACGAAGCAATGGAAGTACGCGATTGCATCATTAAAGGTTGAATTAGTTTAATCTTGACTGATAATGTTTTAGTTGTACCATAATATAATACTTCTTTTTTTTTTTGTTATTGTAGGTTTATTGGAGTCACCAAAAATGTCTCATGATGACACATTGACTATCACAAAAATGCAGGAAAAGATCTCAAAGTATATAGGATCTAGTTATTAATCTTAAAAATGTAAATAGAAATACGATTCACATAATTGTTTTATCTGTCATGATAAATTATCTTAGATTCTAACTGAATATCAATCTATTAATATTTTCCTTTAAATTTAAATTTTAATTGCTAACACCACATTCATTTATTTTGATTGGTTCTAGGAAGCGTTTCAGCAGATTTTATGATACTTTTTTTTTTTTTTTTTTTTATTGTAAAAGGTGACTATTTAGTTTCTATTCCTAACCCATTAAAGCCGGAATTATTTTTTTTATTGAATCTATTTCCTTTAAAAATAGTATTTAAAAAAAAAATTAGTTTCATCTTTTCTGGTTTTAAAAATTTTGCCCATTAGCATATGATAAAGCTCTACGCATATCTGCTGCTATAAATCATTGAGTTGAATTATTCCATTTAAAAACTTCCTTTATTTTCCTCTTAAATTGTGAAATTTATAGATATAAATGTAATATATCCAGGTGAAAAGAGGAATAAAAAAAAAAACATTCTTTTTTTAAATTTGATATTTTATTTATATTTCAAAATGTAAAAAATCTTATTTATAAAAACTCATCTTAAAATTGATCATTACTTAGTTTTTTTTTTTTGTTTGGAATCAGTTATAACGGGATATACGTAAGCCAACGTAATATGTATGGTACATTGTGATTCCTAAGGAATTGCAGTGCTCTATAAAATAATTATCTATAAATATGGTAATACAGTTCTCTTTGAATAAAATACAGTTATATTTAAAAAACAAAACAAAAACTGTTCTCTATACAAAATTATACAGTTCTTAATAAAATAATAGCTCCTTCAACGCCTAGTGTTGATATTTGTTAATTTGTAAACTTGCTGTTTGCTATTTGTCAATTCATTAAAATACAATGTACAAAATAAAAAATTCATGTAAATACACTTTTATGTTTAGATAGGAATATCTTAAATAAAAAAATTAAAATCTTCAATTGTAGTTTCTTATCCTTTATTCATTTAGCATTGAAATGTAATCTGGTTACACAAAATATCAATAAAAACTAACTAACCTGCACCACTACAACCCATATACATTCTTGGTTTCAGTACTTGGTAATAAAGTATTATTTCATGTGCAACGGTTATTCAAAGATGTGATGCAGCTATCGCGTTCAGCTCCACGTTCCCCCTCTCCTCAATTAAGTGTACACACATTAAGTGTACACACATTATGAAGGCTACACACACACACACACACACATATATATATATATATTATATATATATATATATATATATATATACACACACACATATATATATATATATATATATATATATATATATATATATATATATATATATATATATATATATATATATATATATATACACACACATATATATATATATATACACACACTCCTATATATATATATATATATATACAACTTTATATATATAATACACACCTCCTGGACAACTTTAGTAAAACTTTTGTTTTTAGGGAAAATGTCTCTCTATCCTAAGGTAAATCTTGTAAAAAATTGATTGTCCTAAGCTAGGGCATTATGTATAAGTACCTCACTTTGAATCACAGAGAAAAAGGTAATTTTTATCAGGTTCAGCAGCTCAGATATTTACAACTGTCAGCAGGTAATAATCTATGACTCACTGTTTGAAAATTAGCTAGGGCTAAAATAGAAAATTAAAACCCAAATAACATACAAAAAAATTTGTGTATATATATATACAATTTTTTTATATATGTATGTATATACAGGGTGTCCCGAATTTAAATGGCAAAACTTCAGGAATTTATAGAGGACCGAAAAACTAAGACAAAAACTCCTTTAGAGATATGCTGGTTTTTGCTTAGTTTTAGAGAAAATCGCAAAAAATCATTTTTATACTTATTTATTTACATTTATATTTATGTTATGTTCTTTTTAATGTAAATATTGCTCTAAATGTTGTCCTCTTGCACTAATGCAAGCATTACATCTAGCACTCACTTGATAAATATCAGCTAAACATTGTTCTGATGATATTTGCGCATTTATGATTCGGTCTCTTAATTGCTCTCTTTAAATCCATGGGTGTCATATCAGGTGATCTGGGTGGCCAAGGTACTACCATTCCACGTCCAATCCTTCGTTGTGGATAATTTATATCCAGTCAAGCTCGAGCAAGTCTGCTATAATGAGCTGGACAAACATCAAGTTGGAACCACATTTCAATCCGCTGCTGTAAGGGAATGTCATTTAAATAATTAAAAAAGTCGTTCTCCAAAAAATGTCTAAATGTGATACCATTCAATCTTCCAGGTAAAAAATATGGTCCCACCAGTAATCCATTCCAAATTCCAAGCTAAACGTTAATAGCAAATTCATGCTGAAACCTATTCTCTCTAATAGCTCTGAGGTTTTCATGAGTCCATAAATGATAATTTCTTTGATTAACAATTCCTCCTCTTGTAAAGGTAGCTTCATCGGTCCATATAATTTTTAATGGAAATAAATTATCATCGCGAATTTTTTCAAGAAACCAGTTACTAAAATTCAATTTCTTGACATAATCTTGAGGTAATAAATTCTGAACTTTTTGAAGATGGTATGGGTAGCGATTATCACCTTTCAAAGTTCGCCATATTGTTTGCCGCGATATTGCTAATGCAACAGATGCTCTTCGGATGCCTAGTCTCAGGATTGTTATCGAAGTGGCATTGGACACAATTTCTTCTCCGATAATTTGCTCTTATTGCTGCCTAGAATTGATCGCCTTCATTACGTATTAAGAATGACCCTGTCTCTCGTAGTCTGTTAAAAGTTAACGAAACGACTCGTCGATTAGGCACTTTTATATTTGGAAATCGGGGGGTATACTCCCGCACCGCTTCTGCAGCATTACCGTTACTGAAACCATACAGAAAAATCATATCAGCGTATTCAACATTAGAAAATGTATGCGGCATTGTGGCTGATGCTATTCACTCAAAAATATCTGAGTAACCGACTGAAGACTGATTTAGGAATTATAATCCTAGAAGGAAGCCAAAATGTAAACAAATAAAAGAATGTAAAGGATAACATTAAATGTTTACATATTTCACAGCCTAGCCTGACGAACTTTGAAAGGTGATAATCGCTACCTGTAACATTCTTGTTTTGTTTCTTTTTTTGCGATTTTCTCTAAAACGAGCAAAATTCTAAAGGACTTTTTGTCTTAGTTTTTCGGTCCCCTATAAGTTCCTGAAGTTTTGCCATTTAAATTCAGGACACCCTGTGTGTGTGTGTGTGTGTGCGTGCGTGCGTGTGTGTGTGTGTGTGTGTGTGTGCGTGTGTGTGTGTGTGTGTGCGTGTGTGTGTGTGTGTCCGTGCGTGTGTGTGTGTCCGTGCGTGGAATGTAATTGTGTTATAAATACTTTTTAACTTAAGAAAAGGAAATTATATTCATATGATATGTTTCAGTTAGCTGGTACTTTAATGGAAGAAAGGTTTTTCTAATCATAGTAAGTTAGTTTACTAATTTTTAATATAATGTGTATACATGGCCAGCATATACGTTAGCAGCACTTTTTATTAGGGGATGCACACGGGGGGGGGGGGGATCCACAAATATAAGCACTTGCTGAAATGAATAGCTAAGTTTAATTTATTTCAGACTCGGTAGAATCATTTAAATATTTAGGAGTAATCCAAGTTGACTGACATTTGATATGCATGCTGAACAATAAGAACAAAGTGGGATTGTTAGGCAGATTATGGTTTTAATGAAAGAACAGAAAAGGGATTTTATACAACAGGTTAGTGTTACCTCATTTATAATACTGCACTGCTCTTTCTTATATTTTGTAAATTACACATATTTGAATAAATCTCAAGGTCTGCTAAACAAAGCAATGAATGTAATATTTAGATGTGATAAACTGACTCAAAGTACAAATTAGATCAGCTAGTTTGGATTTGTTTTTAAGGTGTGCTTTGTATTAATGTTATGATTTTTATTTTTAAGGTTTTCAACAAGATATTACCTAGTTACTTATCTGATCGAATAGTGTATACTTAAAACATTCATTTATATAATACTAGGCAGAAAGAGGCTATAATGCTAGGTGTGCCTGTGTTTAGTTCACTTAGCCCCTTCATTCTTATTTCTTATGCTTAAATTTTTTTCTATTCTCCAAAATAACTCAACATTTTATACCATCCTGAGAGCTATTCATATAATCCCTGTGCTCAGTACTTCAATGATTTCTATGCACTTACTCACACATAAAATTTGATTGTATAAACAAAGTAATGAAAACGTTAATTAAAAAAAATATTTAGTTAAATCATGAGACATGAGTTTTGTGATGATAGTAGAAATGATATGGAGCCAGAAATTATTATCTTAATAATAATAACGTGAACTACAAGGGATCTGTCATTTGTATGAGGAAGTAGGATAAATAGGACCTGAGTATATTAAATAAGATAATTATTGTTTACATTATGTTCATATATAATAACTAAGTGATATGATATGATGAATTAATAATGTCTTGTAGTAAAAGGGGGTGGTTAAGTGATGATATAGGTTTAAAAAAAAAAAGAAGTCGTTTTTCTCCATTGCTTCCTTATGGTGGGGGATGAATGTGAGTAACCTTACTCCTTCAAAAAAGTAAAAAAGAAAATCTTTTAAAGAAATCTAGAGGTCAGAATCTGGGTAATTTGCGATGAAGCAGGTGAGGAGTCAAGGTTCATTATCGGTATCGGTTATCATATCTATTTTACCTCCCTCCTCCATCTCATCACTCATTACTTTATTAACACAATAGTATTTTACGAGTTTTAATGTTTGCATTTTTTTTTTCGCTTCCCTTGTTATTGAAACTATATCGCGTAAGCATGCTATACTCATTAATTCAATTTTCAAAATTTTACCCACCGCCACACATTAGTTCAATTTTCTGTCACTCTTCCCTTGGCGCTCTTTTCCATAACGGTAAACAAGGCGTCATTTCTGCAGCATACCTCCTTTGGTAAACTTTGTAGTTTAATTAGTTTTCTCTTTGTACCTTTTTGATTTATCGTAGACCTTTTACATAATTGACGTTAGATATTTCACCCCTTGCTATTATTACTTTATATATAATAGATAAATTCAGGGAGTACTTTAGTTGTTTTGTCCCCTTTTTGACCCATAATATTGTTTTGTTTTTTTTGTATATTTTGTCATTAAATCTAAATACCACAAGTTTTAAATGTTTTTGATATATACTTCTAGGAGACCCATTTCCTCTGCTATCCTCATAACAGCATTATAAAATATTTCTCCAAGCATGATAAACTAACCCATGAAACCATTATTCATTGAATTCATAACAGGTTAGTTTCTAGAACTATAATTTTTCTTGAAAGCGGTCTAGATTTCATTGAATAATTGCCTTCACCGTTAGTACAAAACAGACTTTTTCTTGAATTCATCCATTATGATGATGATACATTCAAATAACATTAAGGAAATACTGCATTTTTGTGAAATTTATGTAACTGAATCTTTAATAAACAAAATATTAACCCTAACAATAAGTTTTTATATAGTTTACGTTTTATTTCAGATTGGTTTTGTCACTAAAGTTTGAAAATGGCACTTAGCTGGGGAATTGCAGGCACTGGAAGACTCTGTGACGATTTTGTGAAAGTTCTAAACTTTTTGCCTAGTGAGGAACATAAAGTTAGTGCGGTTGCAGACAATGATAGAGAGTCAGCAGAGGATTTCAGTCGGCGAAATAACATTCCAATAGCTTATGGCTGTTATGAAGCTTTAATCGCAGACGAATCCATTGGTAATTGTTTTAATGACATTTTAAATAGATAAATATTTTGTGTGTTAATAGTAATATAAAAGGAAGGATGGGAAGGTAAGGGAGTTATGATACAACCTAGTTTTTATGATTGATAGTGTTCATGATATATGATAATATTCGTATTCCTTTTCAATAATTATAATCACTACTATTTTATTTCACAGATGTAGTCTACGTCGCATCGGTTAGCGATGTTCATTTTCTGATTTGCAAGATGGTGTTGACCAGCAAAAAGCATTTAGTCTGCGAAAAACCTGTTTGCATAAAATTTGAAGACACCAACGATTTAGTGGTGGTAAGATTTTTTATTTATATATATCTGTGTTTGTGTATGGGTGTGAGTTTGTGTTTTGGTAACTTTCAATGGGTTTGGGGAAGAAATACATGCTATGAGGTTATATAATTACCATATCATCTCCTTGCATGATTATTGGCTGGAAAACTACATCCTCAATGAATATTAAGCCGAAGTTACATTTTAAATTTTTTAATCTTTTTTTTAAAGCTGGCTCAGGAGAACAAGGTGTTCTTTATGGAATCGATTTGGTCACGCTTCTTTCCAGTGTATGATGAGTTAAGGAAGTTACTGTCGTCAAACAGTATAGGCGATGCACTTTATTTGAGAGCAGATTATGGCGTGCCTTTATCGTTCAGGGATAAAATCAGGTAAATTCCTTATTTGTATACTTTTATTTATAAGTACATTGTTCTGATTTATATATTTATGTCATGTAAATGTTTTAGAAATAAGGAGTTGAGAGGAGGAACAATTTTTGATTTAGGAGTTTATGTTCTCCAATTGGCCCTTCTTGTATTTGGAAGAACCCCTGAATCTATTGCTGCAGTTGGTCACGTCAACGAAAACGGCCTTGACGAAAGCATACACTATGTTCTTAAGTACAAAGGTGGTAAAATAGCTAGCTTTTGCACCCATAGTCTTATTAAAATGAACAACTCAGCAGTCATCTATGGCACAGGAGGAAGTATCAAGGTATCATATTTCAATGTTACTTTATAAATTTTAATTATATTGAGTATAACCTTATTTTAAGAAATACTGCTGTATATCAACTCAATAGCGAATAAGACAATTTCTAATGTTATTTATAACATTTCATAGTTTATTGACCGAAATTTAAAACTGCTTCGTTGAAACAGCACAGAATGATGAGCCAAGAGATTAATTCAATTATAATAGACTTCAGTTTAATGTTTATTTTAATTATTCGTCTATAATCATTTTATTTATTTTAATAGCTGATTTCCAGAGCTTTTACATCAAAAGCAATATCCAGTTATCAGTAGGAATGTTCTAACTTTCTAAAATATGACAGATCCCTTAAGCTTATTAAACTTATTTCTATTTTCAACACTTGATAAAACTGTGATGTTTCGAATTCGTTTTATATATATATTTACGTGAATAATTTTTATCTATAGATCAATGAACCGTTTTGGGCTCCCACAGAGATTATTGTTAATGATGCAGAACCAACCACATTTCCACTTCCAGTTATAGAAGGCGAAAAACATTTTTCCCGTACTGAAGGGCTCTTATACGAAGCAATGGAAGTACGCGATTGCATCATTAAAGGTTGAATTAGTTTAATCTTGACTGATAATGTTTTAGTTGTACCATAATATAATACTTCTTTTTTTTTGTTATTGTAGGTTTATTGGAGTCACCAAAAATGTCTCATGATGACACATTGACTATCACAAAAATGCAGGAAAAGATCTCAAAGTATATAGGATCTAGTTATTAATCTTAAAAATGTAAATAGAAATACGATTCACATAATTGTTTTATCTGTCATGATAAATTATCTTAGATTCTAACTGAATATCAATCTATTAATATTTTCCTTTAAATTTAAATTTTAATTGCTAACACCACATTCATTTATTTTGATTGGTTCTAGGAAGCGTTTCAGCAGATTTTATGATACTTTTTTTTTTTTTTTTTTTTTATTGTAAAAGGTGACTATTTAGTTTCTATTCCTAACCCATTAAAGCCGGAATTATTTTTTTTATTGAATCTATTTCCTTTAAAAATAGTATTAAAAAAAAAATTAGTTTCATCTTTTCTGGTTTTAAAAATTTTGCCCATTAGCATATGATAAAGCTCTACGCATATCTGCTGCTATAAATCATTGAGTTGAATTATTCCATTTAAAAACTTCCTTTATTTTCCTCTTAAATTGTGAAATTTATAGATATAAATGTAATATATCCAGGTGAAAAGAGGAATAAAATAAAAACATTCTTTTTTTAAATTTGATATTTTATTTATATTTCAAAATGTAAAAAATCTTATTTATAAAAACTCATCTTAAAATTGATCATTACTTAGTTTTTTTTGTTTGGAATCAGTTATAACGGGATATACGTAAGCCAACGTAATATGTATGGTACATTGTGATTCCTAAGGAATTGCAGTGCTCTATAAAATAATTATCTATAAATATGGTAATACAGTTCTCTTGAATAAAATACAGTTATATTTAAAAAACAAAACAAAAACTGTTCTCTATACAAAATTATACAGTTCTTAATAAAATAATAGCTCCTTCAACGCCTAGTGTTGATATTTGTTAATTTGTAAACTTGCTGTTTGCTATTTGTCAATTCATTAAAATACAATGTACAAAATAAAAAATTCATGTAAATACACTTTTATGTTTAGATAGGAATATCTTAAATAAATAAAAAAAATTAAAATCTTCAATTGTAGTTTCTTATCCTTTATTCATTTAGCATTGAAATGTAATCTGGTTACACAAAATATCAATAAACTAACTAACCTGCACCACTACAACCCATATACATTCTTGGTTTCAGTACTTGGTAATAAAGTATTATTTCATGTGCAACGGTTATTCAAAGATGTGATGCAGCTATCGCGTTCAGCTCCACGTTCCCCCTCTCCTCGATTAAGTGTACACACATTATGAAGGCTGGGTTACATATATATATATATATATATATATATATATATATATATATATATATATATATATATATATATATATATATATATATATATATATATATATATATATATATACACACACACACACACACACATATATATATACACACCTCCTGGACAACTTTAGTAAAACTTTTGTTTTTAGGGAAAATGTCTCTCTATCCTAAGGTAAATCTTGTAAAAAATTGATTGTCCTAAGCTAGGGCATTATGTATAAGTACCTCACTTTGAATCACAGAGAAAAAGGTAATTTTTATCAGGTTCAGCAGCTCAGATATTTACAACTGTCAGCAGGTAATAATCTATGACTCACTGTTTGAAAATTAGCTAGGGCTAAAATAGAAAATTAAAACCCAAATAACATACAAAAAAATTGTGTATATATATATACAATTTTTTTATATATGTATGTATATACAGGGTGTCCCGAATTTAAATGGCAAAACTTCAGGAATTTATAGAGGACCGAAAAACTAAGACAAAAACTCCTTTAGAGATATGCTGGTTTTTGCTTAGTTTTAGAGAAAATCGCAAAAAAATCATTTTTATACTTATTTATTTACATTTATATTTATGTTATGTTCTTTTTAATGTAAATATTGCTCTAAATGTTGTCCTCTTGCACTAATGCAAGCATTACATCTAGCACTCACTTGATAAATATCAGCTAAACATTGTTCTGATGATATTTGCGCATTTATGATTCGGTCTCTTAATTGCTCTCTTTAAATCCATGGGTGTCATATCAGGTGATCTGGGTGGCCAAGGTACTACCATTCCACGTCCAATCCTTCGTTGTGGATAATTTATATCCAGTCAAGCTCGAGCAAGTCTGCTATAATGAGCTGGACAAACATCAAGTTGGAACCACATTTCAATCCGCTGCTGTAAGGGAATGTCATTTAAATAATTAAAAAAGTCGTTCTCCAAAAAATGTCTAAATGTGATACCATTCAATCTTCCAGGTAAAAAATATGGTCCCACCAGTAATCCATTCCAAATTCCAAGCTAAACGTTAATAGCAAATTCATGCTGAAACCTATTCTCTCTAATAGCTCTGAGGTTTTCATGAGTCCATAAATGATAATTTCTTTGATTAACAATTCCTCCTCTTGTAAAGGTAGCTTCATCGGTCCATATAATTTTTAATGGAAATAAATTATCATCGCGAATTTTTTCAAGAAACCAGTTACTAAAATTCAATTTCTTGACATAATCTTGAGGTAATAAATTCTGAACTTTTTGAAGATGGTATGGGTAGCGATTATCACCTTTCAAAGTTCGCCATATTGTTTGCCGCGATATTGCTAATGCAACAGATGCTCTTCGGATGCCTAGTCTCAGGATTGTTATCGAAGTGGCATTGGACACAATTTCTTCTCCGATAATTTGCTCTTATTGCTGCCTAGAATTGATCGCCTTCATTACGTATTAAGAATGACCCTGTCTCTCGTAGTCTGTTAAAAGTTAACGAAACGACTCGTCAGTTAAGGTGCATAATCCTAGATACCTGAGTCAGCACTCTCCCCTTCCTATTGTTTTGTATATAAACCCCTGCCTAGAGCAGATCAGGATCAGTACATTATTATTCTCGTTTTAGGCTAGTAATTAGATTCATAGTTTAGTGTAGTAAAGTGTAACTGTATGTTTTACCAATAAAGTTTTTTTTTAAGTTCTTTGTCGGTCAAGTTCTTTATCTGGCGCCCGAACAGGGACCCTGTCAGCCTCAGGTCAGTAAAGGTGAAGAAATTTTCCTGAAGATCAAGAAAAATCGAAGAAATACTCCAACAGATTTTGGAACTTCAGAGAAGACAGCCTTGAACGGAAGCTCAAGAAGGACCGAAGAAATAGTCATTGGACAACAGGTCTTGGAGTAAACCACCTGGAGCTTGTGTTTCAACACTTCAATAGGGTCAAAACTAAGAAAATCTGATAGAACACCGCTGAACTTAGAATAGAGAAGCTTGAGGTATATAATAGTTACATATGTATGCCTAAGGATAAGAAAAAAATAAGGTTAAGTTAGATATAAGTAAAATTACAGATCAATTAAGCAATTTATTAATTAATAATAATAGTGATATAAATATAACTAACAAAATGAGCATTTCATATTCTATGGTAAAAGAGGATTACGATCATATCCCAACATATGATGGCAATCCTGAAGACTTAATTTTTTTTTTGTAAAAACAGTAAAATCCGTTTTTAACACTGTATGTAGTGATAATAATACTTTAAAGATTCAAAACCATGCCCGACTACTTTCAAAGGTTACCTCTAGATTAGTTGGTAATGCTAGACATTGTTTATTAACAAATAATTTTATAAATGTTTCCGAATTATTAGATCATTTACAAAAAAACTTTAAAGATTCCAGAACAGTGGAACAGTTAAAATTAGAATTGTTAAATATAAGACCAGGACACAAAGAACACCCAATATCTTTTATAGATAGAATAGCCCATATTAGAGCTTTGATATTTTCCAGAATTTCCCTAGACGAGGAAATCATAAATAAAGATGCTATTATGAAATTACAAGATAGAGAAATCAACTATCACATTATTGCTAACCTACATCCCCAACTATGTGATTTCTTAAATCACATGAGACTTACTGACATTGATGACATTAGAAATGCCATCCAAAATGACTGTTCATTTATCTTAGATAGGCTATATGGACATAAGAACCATTTTATGCCAAGAAATAATTTTAAACATAATAAACATTACAAAAATAAACTATAATCCTAATTTTAAGCATAATTATAATCATAATCATAATCCTAATTTTAATTACAATCATAATACTAATCCTAATTATAATTATAATCCAAACCATCATCAAAATACTAATTATAACCCTAATCATTATAATAATCAAAATCCTTACTTTAATCATAACTCTAATTCTAATTTTAATCCTAATTATAATACTAACGCAACTTATTATAATGGTCACCCTAATTATAATCAAAATTTTAATCAAAACTTTCAACAAATTAATGAAAAAGAACCAAGCCAAAATAGACGTTTTGACCATCAAGCGGGTAATAATTTCCAAGGTTTTAACTGGGAACAGCAAAGACAGAAGACTCCCTTTCCTACGGGACCGTTTAAACCCGACTCAGCGAATACCGTGTCTATGAGAACCGTCAGGTCAAACAACCCACCAGTGAATCATGTTACGCATGATCAGGAGGAGATGAATGACATGAAGCAGAGATTAGACGCTCTTACTCAACGGTTCGATAATTTTTTAGACTTAGGTCAGCAGACAGAACCCCCGAATATCCCTTAAATTTTACGGACCAATTACCTCAATTTAAAGATTTTAAGGGACAGACTTGGCTTATTGATACCGGAGCATTGAAAAATTACATTAATCCACGTTCCTTACCCGAGGGAACTGAATTAAAATCGGAAGATTTTTTTATTAGGACACCTACAGGACGCGAAAAGGGCTCTACAACTGCTTGTATTGACCTTGCTCCAAATCTAGGACTTAATAATAAATTATTAGTTAAGTTTTATATTTTTCCTTTTAGTAATGATTATGATATTCTCTTAGGATATGAAACAATAAAAGAACTAGATTTTAAAATCCATGGAAAAAATGATCATATTACTTTATTAGGAGACAAATTTAAAATAAATAATGGTTCTATTGAACATAATAATGTAGACATAGTCAATCATACTAATAATCATTATAATAATAGTAATATTAATGTTAATCTAAATAATGTTAATACAAATAAATCGAGTCAACATTTTAATAATAATAATTATGATAATGATAATAATATTAAGAATTTAATTAGATGTGAACATATTGAAGAAAACAATTTAAATAAATTAATTAAAATTTTAAATAAATATCCGGAAATGATAAAAAATGAAAATGACCCACTAAAATCCACTAAATTATTAAAACATTCTATTAAATTAAGAACCGATAAACCTATTTATAGCAGAAATTATAGATATCCTCACCAATTTAGGGAAGATATCTCCAATGAAATCGAAAAAACTTTTAAAATCCAACATAATCAGAGAAAGTAAATCACCATATAACTCACCCATCTGGGTAGTACCAAAAAAAAGTAGATGCTAGCGGAAAAAGGAAAATTAGAATGGTGATTGACTACCGAAAATTAAATCAAGAGACCGTACCCGATAAGTTTCCGTTACCAAATATTGAAGACCTCCTTAATCAGTTAAATAAAGCAAAAATTTTTTCAACTCTAGATTTAGCATCCGGTTTCCACCAAATCGAGATGGATGAAGGAGCCATTGAAAAAAAACCGCCTTTTCTACTGAATCCGGTCACTACGAATTTCTTCGAATGCCATTCGGACTTTGTAATGCACCACCAACTTTTCAGAGGGCAATGAATATGATGTTAAGTAACACTCCTAATTGTTTAGTGTACATGGACGATATAATTATATTTTCAAATAATATTAATGATCATTTACAACACTTAGAGTCCGTTTTCAAGAAACTTAGTCAGCATTCTCTCACAATCCAACTTGATAAAACAGAATTTTTAAGAACCGAATTACCATTTTTAGGGTATATAGTATCCCAAGAAGGTTTAAAAACCAATCCTGAAAAAGTCGAGGCAATCGAAAAATTTCCGCTACCTAAAACTCATAAAAGTATAAAACAGTTCTTAGGAATGACGGGATATTACAGAAAATTTATTCAAAATTATGCCCATTTAGCCAAGCCCCTCACTCAATCTCTTCGCATAGATGAGAAATTAATATGTCCATCTTCTTATCAAGAAGCATTTAATCTTTTGAAACAACATATTTTAAATTCCCCAATACTCCAATTTCCCGATTGGGAACTTCCTTTTATTTTAACTACTGATGCAAGTTCAGTTGCACTCGGTGCAGTATTATCCCAACTCTCAGAAGGGAGGGACCATCCGATCGCTTTCGCTTCTAGAACTCTTTCCGATACAGAACAACGTTATTCTACAATTGAAAAAGAGTTACTTGCCATAGTTTACGCTTGTAATCATTTTAAACCATACCTTTATGGAAAGAAATTTTTTATACATACAGATCACAAACCGTTAACTTGGCTTTTCACGATGAAAAATACTAATGCGCGGCTCATGAAATGGATATTCCAACTTTCAGATTTTGAATTTGAAATTAAACATATAGAAGGGAAAACCAACTATGTTGCTGATGCATTGTCAAGAAATCCTCATGAAGTACATGCCATTGAGGAAGTCGATTATGATGAACTAGATAGGGTTTTAGCTGAAACCTCTAATATGCCCCTAGCCTCGTCAGACGACCTTGATGAATTCCTTGAAGAATTTGATACTATAGAAAATATCAATCCCCAAACACATAACGACAACAATGAATTCGATACTAGTAGTCTTGCCACAGTTCACTCTCAAGAATCATCTAATCAACAAATTTGGATAGTAGATGAGGAAAAACCGGTTAATATAGAAAAATTTCAAATTTTTATTCAAAGAGGAAAAAAAATCAATTCGTGTAGAAAAACCTTTTAATAAAACTAGATTTTATATAGAAACAGCTTACCCGTGGAAAAATGATTTAGAAGAAACCTTACTAGAAATTATTAAGCCAAATACAACTTATGGTGTATATTGTGAGCCTAATATAGAAACAGTGCGCAGTGAATTTGAAGGAATATTTTTAAAAATTTCACAAACCATTCAGGAAAACTATCCGTCAGTAAAAATTAAACGTTATAAAAAGAAATGTTTAGACATCACTGATCATGATGAACAATTAGATATAATTAATACATATCACCTAGGTAAAACTTGCCACAGAGGTAGTCTTGAATCATATGAAAAACTAAAAAGGGATTATTATTGGCCTCGGATGAAAGATGCTATAACTGATTATTGTAATAAATGTGAGGTATGTCGGAAAACTAAATACGATAGGAAACCTATTAAAACAAAATTTTGTATCACACCAACTCCTGATAAACCTTTTGAAGAACTTATGATTGACACACTGCATTATGAACAAAAATTTATTGTCACAATAATAGATACCTTTTCAAAACATCTTTTCGCGAGAATAACTGATGCTTGCAATTCCGTGCAAATATCAGATGTAATAATAGAATATTTAGAATTATATCCATCCCCTGACAGAATAAAGATGGATAATGGTAGAGAGTATAAAAACAATTTAGTTGAGAACTTACTTAGCTCTCAAGGGATTGAACCGTATTATGTTACCCCTAACCATCCCAACTCATTAGGTCTTTTAAATAGAACACACTCTACTCTTATAGAAATTTTGAGGAATCTAAAAGAAACAGAACCCAAAATCAAATTAAAAAAGAGATTAAGTCTTGCAGTTATTGCCTTTAATAACAGTTTAAATCAAAAATTAAAATTAACTCCAAATGAAATAACATTCGGCACTCAAAAGAATAAAGATAATAAAACACCTATAACGGAAAAACTTGTAGAACAGTACCATAATAATTTAAAGTTAATACACGATCAAATTAAAACTAGAATAGATAAGGAAAAAGAAACTCGAACAGAGCTACTTAATCAAAACAGGGAAGACCCTGATATTCCGGAAAATAGTTATGCTAGGGTTAGAACTAGGAATAAAAATGAAAACCCCTTTAAACCTGTTTATAAATTAAAAGATAAAA
This sequence comes from Euschistus heros, assembly GCA_003667255.2. Classification (NCBI taxonomy): domain Eukaryota; kingdom Metazoa; phylum Arthropoda; class Insecta; order Hemiptera; family Pentatomidae; genus Euschistus; species Euschistus heros. Next base: position 819,449 of record RCWM02000129.1, read on the forward strand.
ATAAAGAAATTATTGTACATTCTGACAATATTCAAAGAAAACGTAAAAATTATAAGAATAAACAAAAACCTCAAACATCATATGTTTCAGATAATGAAGAAGATGAAGATTATACTCCTCATATGGATGTTCCGTGACATTCTCTGTTATGAAATAACCGATTTATCTAATTCCCCAGGTATCACAGCAATCAAAATGCCACCATCATTTGCACTAGATAAATACCATACATTAATCCATTATATAAATTTTACTCATTTAAATGAAGAACTATTAATAGCAGAACAAAATTTAAACTCTTTTAAAACCAGTACTAATTTTGAAACCGTAAATAGACAATTACAATTCGTAAAATCTAAAATCGAATCTCTAATTAGTAAACCTCAAATTAATCGGCAAAAACGCGGCCTAATAAACGGTATAGGAACAGCTATTAAATAGGTTACAGGCAATATGGATGCCTCTGATAAAGATCACTATGATCAAATTATTTCTAAATTAGAAAAGAATTCATACCATTTAGAACATAATGTTGAGCAAGAAATTCTATACAATAAGAAACTAATAGAAACATTTAGGAACGATATATTAATCTTAAATCAAAATAACTTACGCACTTCCAAACTGATTAATTCATTAGACATGGCGACAATAACTACTCATTTAAATGAATTATACTCCATCATTAATTATATCACCTTAAGGACCTTAGATATAGAGAACTCCTTAGAGTTTTGTGAATTAGGAATATTACACTCTAGTATGCTAACCAAAACTGATATTTCATATTTATTAAAACGAAATATATCTTTAATATCTAATGATTTGGAAACATTATGGCAAATTAGTAAAACAAGATGTTCAATCAAAAATAATATTATTCATTATTTTATATCTATTCCATTGAAAAACAAAATGTATAGTACCATGTATCTACTTCCCATTCCTGTATCACACAACAACACGTTTGTAACAACATTAACTCCTTATAAACTTGTATTGTTGGATAAGAATAAAACTCTTACAGGTAATTGTACATATATAAACACATATTATTATTGTATAAATGTAAAAGAATTGAACAATAGTTGTATTATTAATTTACTTAAAAATAATTTTAAACATTGTATCACATCTAGTATTAAGGTACAATCTTTTATTAGGTATATTGATGACATAGACTATTATCTTAGTTTTAACACAAGTTATGTAACCTTAGAAAATAAGACTTCACATCCCATTTTTTTACCTTTAACTTCTTTGATTAAACTAGAACATAATGAAACATTATTACAATGTCCAAAACCTAATACTATAAATATTGATTCTAAAATAATTAAGTTAGAAAATACTATTGTTAACCACTTAGCTTTAAATATGTCCTTTGATATACTAGAATTACCACCCCTTCCAGTTGTTAATTTAGAAGAATTAGATTATATATCCTTTGTGGATAATGATTATTATTTGTATATTCTTGGGATTTTAGTTTTGTATCTATTGATGTATCATGTATATCTTATTATCCTCAAACATTGTAAATGTACCTCAAGTATTCCTGCACCAAAACAACAGGTCCCAGACATTACCCTACCTCACATATATAGTCCTTGGACTTTACCCAAAAATTAATGCTCTCCGGAGTTTCGCATCTTCAGAAGGGAGGAGTTAAGGTGCATAATCCTAGATACCTGAGTCAGCACTCTCCCCTTCCTATTGTTTTGTATATAAACCCCTGCCTAGAGCAGATCAGGATCAGTACATTATTATTCTCGTTTTAGGCTAGTAATTAGATTCATAGTTTAGTGTAGTAAAGTGTAACTGTATGTTTTACCAATAAAGTTTTTTTTTAAGTTCTTTGTCGGTCAAGTTCTTTATCTGTCGATTAGGCACTTTTATATTTGGAAATCGGGGGGTATACTCCCGCACCGCTTCTGCAGCATTACCGTTACTGAAACCATACAGAAAAATCATATCAGCGTATTCAACATTAGAAAATGTATGCGGCATTGTAGCTGATGCTATTCACTCAAAAATATCTGAGTAACCGACTGAAGACTGATTTAGGAATTATAATCCTAGAAGGAAGCCAAAATGTAAACAAATAAAAGAATGTAAAGGATAACATTAAATGTTTACATATTTCACAGCCTAGCCTGACGAACTTTGAAAGGTGATAATCGCTACCTGTAACATTCTTGTTTTGTTTCTTTTTTTGCGATTTTCTCTAAAACGAGCAAAATTCTAAAGGACTTTTTGTCTTAGTTTTTCGGTCCCCTATAAGTTCCTGAAGTTTTGCCATTTAAATTCAGGACACCCTGTGTGTGTGTGTGCGTGTGCGTGTGTGTGTGTGTGTGTGTGTGTGTGTGTGTGTGTGTGTGTGTGTGTGTGTGTGTGTGTGTGTGTGTGTGTGTGTGTGTGTGTGTGTGTGTGTGTGTGTGTGTGTGTGCGTGTGTGTGTGTGTGTCCGTGCGTGGAATGTAATTGTGTTATCAATACTTTTTAACTTAAGAAAAGGAAATTATATTCATATGATATGTTTCAGTTAGCTGGTACTTTAATGGAAGAAAGGTTTTTCTAATCATAGTAAGTTAGTTTACTAATTTTTAATATAATGTGTATACATGGCCAGCATATACGTTAGCAGCACTTTTTATTAGGGGATGCACACGGGGGGGGGGGGGGGGATCCACAAATATAAGCACTTGCTGAAATGAATAGCTAAGTTTAATTTATTTCAGACTCGGTAGAATCATTTAAATATTTAGGAGTAATCCAAGTTGACTGACATTTGATATGCATGCTGAACAATAAGAACAAAGTGGGATTGTTAGGCAGATTATGGTTTTAATGAAAGAACAGAAAAGGGATTTTATACAACAGGTTAGTGTTACCTCATTTATAATACTGCACTGCTCTTTCTTATATTTTGTAAATTACACATATTTGAATAAATCTCAAGGTCTGCTAAACAAAGCAATGAATGTAATATTTAGATGTGATAAACTGACTCAAAGTACAAATTAGATCAGCTAGTTTGGATTTGTTTTTAAGGTGTGCTTTGTATTAATGTTATGATTTTTATTTTTAAGGTTTTCAACAAGATATTACCTAGTTACTTATCTGATCGAATAGTGTATACTTAAAACATTCATTTATATAATACTAGGCAGAAAGAGGCTATAATGCTAGGTGTGCCTGTGTTTAGTTCACTTAGCCCCTTCATTCTTATTTCTTATGCTTAAATTTTTTTTCTATTCTCCAAAATAACTCAACATTTTATACCATCCTGAGAGCTATTCATATAATCCCTGTGCTCAGTACTTCAATGATTTCTATGCACTTACTCACACATAAAATTTGATTGTATAAACAAAGTAATGAAAACGTTAATTAAAAAAAATATTTAGTTAAATCATGAGACATGAGTTTTGTGATGATAGTAGAAATGATATGGAGCCAGAAATTATTATCTTAATAATAATAACGTGAACTACAAGGGATCTGTCATTTGTATGAGGAAGTAGGATAAATAGGACCTGAGTATATTAAATAAGATAATTATTGTTTACATTATGTTCATATATAATAACTAAGTGATATGATATGATGAATTAATAATGTCTTGTAGTAAAAGGGGGTGGTTAAGTGATGATATAGGTTTAAAAAAAAAAAAGAAGTCGTTTTTCTCCATTGCTTCCTTATGGTGGGGGATGAATGTGAGTAACCTTACTCCTTCAAAAAAGTAAAAAAGAAAATCTTTTAAAGAAATCTAGAGGTCAGAATCTGGGTAATTTGCGATGAAGCAGGTGAGGAGTCAAGGTTCATTATCGGTATCGGTTATCATATCTATTTTACCTCCCTCCTCCATCTCATCACTCATTACTTTATTAACACAATAGTATTTTACGAGTTTTAATGTTTGCATTTTTTTTTTTTCGCTTCCCTTGTTATTGAAACTATATCGCGTAAGCATGCTATACTCATTCATCCAATTTTCAAAATTTTACCCACCGCCACACATTAGTTCAATTTTCTGTCACTCTTCCCTTGGCGCTCTTTTCCATAACGGTAAACAAGGCGTCATTTCTGCAGCATACCTCCTTTGGTAAACTTTGTAGTTTAATTAGTTTTCTCTTTGTACCTTTTTGATTTATCGTAGACCTTTTACATAATTGACGTTAGATATTTCACCCCTTGCTATTATTGCTTTATATATAATAGATAAATTCAGGGAGTACTTTAGTTGTTTTGTCCCCTTTTTGACCCATAATATTGTTTTGTTTTTTTTGTATATTTTGTCATTAAATCTAAATACCACAAGTTTTAAATGTTTTTGATATATACTTCTAGGAGACCCATTTCCTCTGCTATCCTCATAACAGCATTATAAAATATTTCTCCAAGCATGATAAACTAACCCATGAAACCATTATTCATTGAATTCATAACAGGTTAGTTTCTAGAACTATAATTTTTCTTGAAAGCGGTCTAGATTTCATTGAATAATTGCCTTCACCGTTAGTACAAAACAGACTTTTTCTTGAATTCATCCATTATGATGATGATACATTCAAATAACATTAAGGAAATACTGCATTTTTGTGAAATTTATGTAACTGAATCTTTAATAAACAAAATATTAACCCTAACAATAAGTTTTTATATAGTTTACGTTTTATTTCAGATTGGTTTTGTCACTAAAGTTTGAAAATGGCACTTAGCTGGGGAATTGCAGGCACTGGAAGACTCTGTGACGATTTTGTGAAAGTTCTAAACTTTTTGCCTAGTGAGGAACATAAAGTTAGTGCGGGTTGCAGACAATGATAGAGAGTCAGCAGAGGATTTCAGTCGGCGAAATAACATTCCAATAGCTTATGGCTGTTATGAAGCTTTAATCGCAGACGAATCCATTGGTAATTATTTTAATGACATTTTAAATAGATAAATATTTTGTGTGTTAATAGTAATATAAAAGGAAGGATGGGAAGGTAAGGGAGTTATGATACAACCTAGTTTTTATGATTGATAGTGTTCATGATATATGATAATATTCGTATTCCTTTTCAATAATTATAATCACTACTATTTTATTTCACAGATGTAGTCTACGTCGCATCGGTTAGCGATGTTCATTTTCTGATTTGCAAGATGGTGTTGACCAGCAAAAAGCATTTAGTCTGCGAAAAACCTGTTTGCATAAAATTTGAAGACACCAACGATTTAGTGGTGGTAAGATTTTTTATTTATATATATCTGTGTTTGTGTTGTGTGGGTGTGAGTTTGTGTTTTGGTAACTTTCAATGGGTTTTGGGAAGAAATACATGCTATGAGGTTATATAATTACCATATCATCTCCTTGCATGATTATTGGCTGGAAAACTACTTCCTCAATGAATATTAAGCCGAAGTTACATTTTAAATTTTTTTAATCTTTTTTTTAAAGCTGGCTCAGGAGAACAAGGTGTTCTTTATGGAATCGATTTGGTCACGCTTCTTTCCAGTGTATGATGAGTTAAGGAAGTTACTGTCGTCAAACAGTATAGGCGATGCACTTTATTTGAGAGCAGATTATGGCGTGCCTTTATCGTTCAGGGATAAAATCAGGTAAATTCCTTATTTGTATACTTTTATTTATAAGTACATTGTTCTGATTTATATATTTATGTCATGTAAATGTTTTAGAAATAAGGAGTTGAGAGGAGGAACAATTTTTGATTTAGGAGTTTATGTTCTCCAATTGGCCCTTCTTGTATTTGGAAGAACCCCTGAATCTATTGCTGCAGTTGGTCACGTCAACGAAAACGGCCTTGACGAAAGCATACACTATGTTCTTAAGTACAAAGGTGGTAAAATAGCTAGCTTTTGCACCCATAGTCTTATTAAAATGAACAACTCAGCAGTCATCTATGGCACAGGAGGAAGTATCAAGGTATCATATTTCAATGTTACTTTATAAATTTTAATTATATTGAGTATAACCTTATTTTAAGAAATACTGCTGTATATCAACTCAATAGCGAATAAGACAATTTCTAATGTTATTTATAACATTTCATAGTTTATTGACCGAAATTTAAAACTGCTTCGTTGAAACAGCACAGAATGATGAGCCAAGAGATTAATTCAATTATAATAGACTTCAGTTTAATGTTTATTTTAATTATTCGTCTATAATCATTTTATTTATTTTAATAGCTGATTTCCAGAGCTTTTACATCAAAAGCAATATCCAGTTATCAGTAGGAATGTTCTAACTTTCTAAAATATGACAGATCCCTTAAGCTTATTAAACTTATTTCTATTTTCAACACTTGATAAAACTGTGATGTTTCGAATTCGTTTTATATATATATTTACGTGAATAATTTTTATCTATAGATCAATGAACCGTTTTGGGCTCCCACAGAGATTATTGTTAATGATGCAGAACCAACCACATTTCCACTTCCAGTTATAGAAGGCGAAAAACATTTTTCCCGTACTGAAGGGCTCTTATACGAAGCAATGGAAGTACGCGATTGCATCATTAAAGGTTGAATTAGTTTAATCTTGACTGATAATGTTTTAGTTGTACCATAATATAATACTTCTTTTTTTTTTGTTATTGTAGGTTTATTGGAGTCACCAAAAATGTCTCATGATGACACATTGACTATCACAAAAATGCAGGAAAAGATCTCAAAGTATATAGGATCTAGTTATTAATCTTAAAAATGTAAATAGAAATACGATTCACATAATTGTTTTATCTGTCATGATAAATTATCTTAGATTCTAACTGAATATCAATCTATTAATATTTTCCTTTAAATATTTAAATTTTAATTGCTAACACCACATTCATTTATTTTGATTGGTTCTAGGAAGCGTTTCAGCAGATTTTATGATACTTTTTTTTTTTTTTTTTTTTTTTATTGTAAAAGGTGACTATTTAGTTTCTATTCCTAACCCATTAAAGCCGGAATTATTTTTTTTATTGAATCTATTTCCTTTAAAAATAGTATTAAAAAAAAAAATTAGTTTCATCTTTTCTGGTTTTAAAAATTTTGCCCATTAGCATATGATAAAGCTCTACGCATATCTGCTGCTATAAATCATTGAGTTGAATTATTCCATTTAAAAACTTCCTTTATTTTCCTCTTAAATTGTGAAATTTATAGATATAAATGTAATATATCCAGGTGAAAAGAGGAATAAAATAAAAACATTCTTTTTTTTAAATTTGATATTTTATTTATATTTCAAAATGTAAAAAATCTTATTTATAAAAACTCATCTTAAAATTGATCATTACTTAGTTTTTTTTGTTTGGAATCAGTTATAACGGGATATACGTAAGCCAACGTAATATGTATGGTACATTGTGATTCCTAAGGAATTGCAGTGCTCTATAAAATAATTATCTATAAATATGGTAATACAGTTCTCTTTGAATAAAATACAGTTATATTAAAAAAAAACAAAACAAAAACTGTTCTCTATACAAAATTATACAGTTCTTAATAAAATAATAGCTCCTTCAACGCCTAGTGTTGATATTTGTTAATTTGTAAACTTGCTGTTTGCTATTTGTCAATTCATTAAAATACAATGTACAAAATAAAAAATTCATGTAAATACACTTTTATGTTTAGATAGGAATATCTTAAATAAAAAAATTAAAATCTTCAATTGTAGTTTCTTATCCTTTATTCATTTAGCATTGAAATGTAATCTGGTTACACAAAATATCAATAAACTAACTAACCTGCACCACTACAACCCATATACATTCTTGGTTTCAGTACTTGGTAATAAAGTATTATTTCATGTGCAACGGTTATTCAAAGATGTGATGCAGCTATCGCGTTCAGCTCCACGTTCCCCCTCTCCTCGATTAAGTGTACACACATTATGAAGGCTGGGTTGTATATATATATATATATATATATATATATATATATATATATATATATATATATATATATATATACATATATATATACATATACACACACACACACATATATATATACACACCTCCTGGACAACTTTAGTAAAACTTTTGTTTTTAGGGAAAATGTCTCTCTATCCTAAGGTAAATCTTGTAAAAAATTGATTGTCCTAAGCTAGGGCATTATGTATAAGTACCTCACTTTGAATCACAGAGAAAAAGGTAATTTTTATCAGGTTCAGCAGCTCAGATATTTACAACTGTCAGCAGGTAATAATCTATGACTCACTGTTTGAAAATTAGCTAGGGCTAAAATAGAAAATTAAAACCCAAAAATAACATACAAAAAAAATTGTGTATATATATATATATATATATATATATATACAATTTTTTATATATGTATGTATATACAGGGTGTCCCGAATTTAAATGGCAAAACTTCAGGAATTTATAGGGGACTGAAAAACTAAGACAAAAACTCCTTTAGAGATATGCTGGTTTTTGCTTACTTTTAGAGAAAATCGCAAAAAAAGAAACAAAACAAGTTTTCATTTTTATACTTATTTATTTGCATTTTTTTTTTTTTTTTTTTTTTTTTTTTCTCGGAACGGCCTTAAAGACCACGCGAACATCATGATTACGAGTTCCTTCATTTATTTCTCCTTCTCATCCAGTACTCCCTCATCATTTTCGAATGTCTTTGCTTCCTTTCCTCCGTCCAGGCAGTTCCCCTCACTGATCTCCTTCCGCCCACAAGAACTGTAGTTTCCTGTAATTTCTTTCTATAGCTTTCACTGTCCAAACAATCCCGATCCGCTATTCCCAACCTCTTCATTTCTTCTGTCACCTGCTTGATGTACGCTGGAGCACTTTTATACCCTCTCATCTTTGAGAAGACAGCCTTATTTAGTCTTTCTGGAGGCATTCTCACCATATGTCCGTAGAATCTCAACCTCCTAATCCTGATCTCTGTTTCTAGGTCTCTTAGATCTCCATAAATTTCTTTGTTAGGCCTCAACCTGTACCCTTCTGGTGTCTTTTGAGGGCCATAGATCTTTCTCAGAATTTTCCTCTCGATCTTTAGGAGTTTCTCGAGGTTGGGGAGACACATGGTTTCCATCCCGTATAGTATGACTGGTCTGACTACTGCACTATAGTGCCTCAGTTTTGCTTTGATGGAAAGATTCTTCTTATTATATATGTTGCCAGTCAGAAAGCTTAGTTTACCTAGTTTGGTTATCCTGTCTTTAATACTTTCCTTTTCCTGTCCGTTGCTACAGATGGTTTCACCCAAGTATTTAAACTTATGGGTCACTCTTATTGTTCCATATTTGCTTTCCACCGATTTCTTCTGGAAGTTTGTGTTATATTAATTTTGCATTTATATTAATGTTATGTTCTTTTTAATGTAAATATTGCTCTAAATGTTGTCCTCTTGCACTAATGCAAGCATTACATTTAGCACTCACTTGATAAATATCAGCTAAACATTGTTCTGATGATATTTGCGCATTTATGATTCGGTCTCTTAATTGCTCTCTTTAAATCCATGGGTGTCATATCAGGTGATATGGGTGGCCAAGGTACTACTCCTCCACGTCCAATCCTTCCTTGTGGATAATTTATATCCAGTCAAGCTCGAGCAAGTCTGCTATAATGAGCTGGACAAACATCGAGTTGGAACCACATTTCAATCTGCTGCTGTAAGGGAATGTCATTTAAATAATTAAAAAAGTCATTCTCCAAAAAATGTGATACCATTCAATCTTCCAGGTAAAAAATATAGTCCCACCAGTAATCCATTCCAAATTCCAAGCTAAACGTTAATAGCAAATTCATGCTGAAACCTATTCTCTCTAATAGCTCTGAGGTTTTCAAGAGCCCATAAATGATAATTTCTTTGATTAACAATTCCTCCTCTTGTAAAAGTAGCTTCATCGGTCCATATAATTTTTAATGGAAATAAATTATCATCGCGAATTTTTTCAAGAAACCAGTTACTAAAATTCAATCTCTTGACATAATTTGAGGTAATAAATTCTGAACTTTTTGAAGATGATATGGGTAGCGATTATCACCTTTCAAAGTTCGCCATATTGTTTGCCGTGATATTGCTAATGCAACAGATGCTCTTGGATGCCTAGTCTCAGGATTGTTATCGAAGTGGCGTTGGACACAATTTACACAATTTAAAGGAAATTATATTCATATGATATGGTTCAGTTAGCTGGTACTTTAATGGAAGAAAGGTTTTTCTAATCATAGTAAGTTAGTTTACTAATTTTTAATATAATGTGTATACATGGCCAGCATTTACGTTAGCAGCTTTTTTTATTAGGGGATGCACACGGGGGGGGGGAGGGGGGGGGGGGGGGGGGGAGGGGGGGGGGAAGATCCACAAATATAAGCACTTGCTGAAATGAATAGCTAAGTTTAATTTATTTCAGACTCGTTAGAATCTTTTAAATATTTAGGAGTAATCCAAGTTGACTGACATTTGATATGCATGCTGAACAATAAGAACAAAGTGGGATTGTTAGGCAGATTATGGTTTTAATGAAAGAACAGAAAAGGGATTTTATACAACAGGTTAGTGTTACCTCATTTATAATACTGCACTGCTCTTTCTTATATTTTGTAAATTACACATATTTGAATAAATCTCAAGGTCTACTAAACAAAGCAATGAATGTAATATTTAGATGGGATAAACTCACTGAAAGTACAAATTAGATCAGCTAGGTTGGATTTGTTTTAAAGGTGTGCTTTGTATTAATGTTATGATTTTTATTTTTAAGGTTTTCAACAAGATATTACCTAGTTACTTATCTGATCGAATAGTGTATACTTAAAACATTCATTTATATAATACTAGGCAGAAAGAGGCTATAATGCTAGGTGTGCTTGTGTTTAGTTCACTTAGCCCCTTCATTCTTATTTCTTATGCTTAAATTTTTTTCTATTCTCCAAAATAACTCAACATTTTATACCATCCTGAGAGCTATTCATATAATCCCTGTGCTCAGTACTTCAATGATTTCTATGCACTTACTCACACATAAAATTTGATTGTATAAACAAAGTAATGAAAACGTTAATTAAAAAAAAAATTTAGTTAAATCATGAGACATGAGTTTTGTGATGATAGTAGAAATGATATGGAGCCAGAAATTATTATCTTAATAATAATAACGTGAACTACAAGGGATCTGTCATTTGTATGAGGAAGTAGGATAAATAGGACCTGAGTATATTAAATAAGATAATTATTGTTTACATTATGTTCATATATAATAACTAAGTGATATGATATGATGAATTAATAATGTCTTGTAGTAAAAGGGGGTGGTTAAGTGATGATATAGGTTTAAAAAAAAAAAGAAGTCGTTTTTCTTCATTGCTTCCTTATGGTGGGGGATGAATGTGAGTAACCTTACTCCTTCAAAAAAGTAAAAAAGAAAATCTATTAAAGAAATCTAGAGGTCAGAATCTGGGTAATTTGCGATGAAGCAGGTGAGGAGTCAAGGTTCATTATCGGTATCGGTTATCATATCTATTTTACCTCCCTCCTCCATCTCATCACTCATTACTTTATTAACACAATAGTATTTTACGAGTTTTAATGTTTGCATTTTTTTTTTTTTTTTTTTTTTTTTTTTTTTTCGCTTCCCTTGTTATTGAAACTATATCGCGTAAGCATGCTATACTCATTCATTCAATTTTCAAAATTTTACCCACTGCCACACATTAGTTCAATTTTCTGTCACTCTTCCCTTGGCGCTCTTTTCCATAACGGTAAACAATGCGTCATTTCTGCAGCATACCTCCTTTGGTAAACTTTGTAGTTTAATTAGTTTTCTCTTTGTACCTTTTTGATTTATCGTAGACCTTTTACATAATTGACGTTAGATATTTCACCCCTTGCTATTATTACTTAATATATAATAGATAAATTCAGGGAGTACTTAAACTAACCCATGAAACCATTATTCATTGAATTAATAACAAGAGGTTAGTTTCTGGAACAATAATTTTTGTGGAAAGTAGTCTAGATTTCATTGAATAGTACAAAACAGTGTAACGGTTCGGATCGGCGACACCACCAAACTAGGTTGACCCCCGCTACACCGACGATCTCGATCCTTATGCTTCACTTCATGTTTACATTTTTCGATAGTTCATTCCTATAACCTCACATGTAAACAATCACTTCTACAGTTTCAACTTGGATTGTGTTGTTTAGTTTGTTATATTGATATTTAGACTTCTTAAATGTAAATAAGTGGAACAGAAGTTCACAAAATGAGTTTCATAAAGGATTAAGTGTTTTATGAATTCATGTTTTCTTATTTCATCTAATCTTATGTGTAAAAGTGTTATAAAAACTTAAGAAGATTAATTTGTACATGGATTTGGTGTTTTACATGTTTATATTTGTTCTATCAATTTAAGTGATAAAATTTACAACTTGTAAAAGTGTTATGAAACTTAACAAGATTTATTTGTACATGGATTTGGTGTTTTATATATTTGTATTTGTTGTTTCAATTTCAGTATACATATTTTGTGAATGGATTCTTTGTCATCCATATTAATTTTTGTGCTAAAGTGAGACAGATTGTATAATTAATTCAATAAAACATATCAGTTTATAAATAAATGTGAGAAAGTATATCTTTTCTTATTTCCACTTCCCATGAGAAAATATAGCAGAAATTAATATCATCACTTTCAACTAGGATTCTGTCTTATATTATATAATGTCTTATAACATGGAGAATTGACAATGTGAAAATAATCACAGATTATGAGGTAAATGACACATTACTATATAATTGTAGAACTATTGGTATAATGTTATAGATTAATGTGTTTTTAAAAAAAAATTAGAAGCCTGATGATGGAACATTGTCTTTGAAACATGTAGCTACAAATGTTAAATAAATAGGAGTTATGCCAAATAAACACTTAAGAATTCTGTCTTTTTTATATTTATAATTTGTTATTTTCACTTCTCTGACAGAAAGTTCATCAGGAATTAACTTTACTGGTGGTTCAGTAGTATATTAATTGTTTATTAAATTAATATTAATTCAAAATTGATTTAGTGTCTTATATTTCGATATTTCCTTATTTCCACTTTAATATTTCCTTATTTCTCATTTTAATATTAGAAGATAAACAGAAGTTAATATTACTTTGAACAGGGATTTAGAGTTTCTCAGTAAATGTAGGAAAATAACCTTTCCCCTCTAAAAGCAGCGACTAGAACATCGAAATAAATCGGTACAAGGTAAGAATCGATAAAAGGTATTCTGAGTAGAGGTGGGCTAAACAGTTATTTTTTGGTATTAGGTTACTACGTTATGGCTCTATCCCAGTAATAGGTTCCAATAGTAGGTTATTCCAGTAATAGGTGATTCAAGTAAACCCCTGCCCTACCGCTAGAATGCGCGCCCGTCAATCACTGCTGTTGCCAATAACTCTTCAGGATCCAATAACGCTTAGAATCATTACAGTTCTTACAATAACGCCAGTTATTAGAATCACTGCAGTTATTACAATCACTCCAGTTCTACAACAGTTCTCAACAGTTATTAGAATAACCTATTGCCAGCCATCGTTCTGTTTTCGATCACTAACCTGGCGCTAGTGGTTCTAACCTATTACAAACTTACTTTTAGACATTTTGACTGGTAATTCATTAATTTATCCTCCTCGCCATTTCTAATAATGTTAATAATTTGCTTATTTAGTGATCTTACAAATGATAAATAACACAAAATCAACCAAAAATTATTGTGTCAATTTTTTTTTAACAAAAAATTTTAGAAGCCAATTAAAAGTTGTCCAAATATATAACAAATTAAAAATAAATAGGCCAACTATGATACAAACGAATTCAGCTAAATAAATCTTTTAAAAACATTGTCCATATTTAATTGTACTGCCAAGATTTTATTTTTAAAAAATACATATAGGTGTTAGTAAAACATATTTGAACAATTATAAAGACTCAACAATTACAAGTAGCTTGTATCAATCTGTTACCTAAGCATGTATTGTGTATTAAAATATTGGCTGTAAGATAAAAGAAAGAAGAAAATAACAGAGGTAGAAGCAGGATTCAGGCTGGGCCATCTTAGGTCAAGTTTTTACTATATCCCAATTTTTTTTAAAGCACTTGGTGGACTTCCAAGACTTCTGGTCCAGGAGGTACATTTAGCCTTTATCCACCTTTAGAAAACTTTGACTTAGGTCCTTTAAATAAGGTGTGAAAAGCACTGTTTGTCAGAGATAAGTTATAGTTTGAGATAAGGCATACAAGGCCTTTATAAAGGTGCAGAATTGGGAATTAAATTTTGAAATAGCAGCGTTACTAATTGTATACAAAAGTATTTAAAAAAAAAAAGTTTTGATATCATGTCCCCTCAGCATTACACATCACTAAAGGATTAAATCAAAGTTGCTGCTAATCACCTACTCTCTTTAACGTGGTTATTAAACAACCTTTCTAGAAATAGGAGAGAAATATTAACACATGGGTTTGGAAATTTTGAAAGATATCTAATTCATAATACAAATTGCAGGAGTTTATCAACTCATTGCCACTGAGGAATGTGATCTGGAATACATGCTGAGGAAACTCTAAGCAGTATTCTGAAAAGAGCATGGAAATAAATCTAAAGAAGAAAGAGTTTGTGTCCCTCAACTCTTCGAGCACATTTTTTAGCATTGAAGATTAGAGATATGGAGGTCTACTAATCCTTCCTGGAAAGGAATCCTCTATTAATTAAGATATTTCATTGAAAATATTAAGAGAAAGGAAGACTGTAGGAATCCTAAACTCGTTCCTGTGGAATAAAAATATTTCCTTAAAAAAAAAAAAAAAAAAAAAGAAAAAAAAAAAGATGATTATATCACTATAAATTGTCTTTAAATTTGCTAAAATCTGTGGTGTGGAGAAGAAAAAGCTTAAACACTACTATCTTTAGAGATGGGTACTCAGAGTGGAAGTTATTTCATAATAAGAGCCGATCATGTTTCTAATAATATAAGACAATATATGAGAGAGGAAAAAATCACTTGAGGTACACATGATGGTACAGAAGGATCAATACAATTAGGGTTTCATGAATTAATTGCCACTTTTATTGGAATTAAGTCATCAATCCTAATTGAGGAAAAAAATATTTTAAAGAGTATTTAAACCAGGAGCTCATTCAAAAAGGATGTATCAAAACAGAGGCCATAGTATATTTTCCTGAACAGATTAGAGAGTAGGTTGAAGGATGTCTGAGGAAATTTTGGATAGAGGATGTAAAGAAAGGAATGGCAGCAAAAGGATAAGAGAAAGATTAGTTGATCAAAAGATGGTTTGAACAAATAACTGATAAAGATTAGGATACAATAACTGAACAAACCTGAAGGTATTTTTCATTTTATAAGTTTCCAGAACAGAAAGGGTAATTATAAAAATCACAAAATGAGATAATGTATGGACTAAAACTATATAAAAAAAACAAAACAAATTACAATAAAGTTTGTACAAATTTATCAACACCCCACATTATCATTGTACAATCACAATGAGTTTTTATTTTTAATGTATTAAAATAACTGTTCTCATAAATACTTCACCAAAATATTGGACAATACTAATAACCATACTGATTCAATCAATTTACATCAGAGTTTTTAAAGGAAAAAAACAAAATGAATTAAAAATATTCAGTTTATTTGTTAACAAATATTCCAATGGATTTAACCATAAAAATTATAACTAAAAAGTTGTATGAAAGAAACCATTCACAAAAATAAAAAAGCTATATATCAAAGGACTAAATACTTACTTCAAAAAGCATTATTATATTTTACAAACAGGTAAAAAGGTAGTGTCTCGATGGAATCTAATATAAGTGTAAATATCCTTGGAATAACTATAAATTACAAAAGTCTAAACAGATTTTACAACAAGCTAATATTTTTATGATTTAATAATCAGTGCAAGATTTTAACTATTCATTATAATCATAAGATTTTAATGACATTCATTTGTCATTACATTATTATTTGTAATATAACATAAGAAAAAGCATTTGATATTAACTAGCCATTTCAACTTTTTAAAATTACGATTAGAAAACATTAAGACCCTTTATATTGGGGAAATAAATTTTATACTTGGAATCTTAATAGTGATGAACATGGTTATTAAAAAGAAAATCATTGTTTGTTTAAATGGAGTTAATTAACATAACTTACTACAAATATAATGAATCCAACAATAAGTAATTTTATCTTAGAAAATATATAATTGCTAAAGTCACAATAATTGTAGCATGAAAATATTATAAATATATATATATATATATATATATATATATATATATATATATATATATATATATATATATATATATATATATATATATATATATATTTTTTTTTTTTACTTTATTGATAAATTAACCCATCTTTAACTATAGATATTCAGAAAATGTATCAAATATTTTAAAATATAAATTTTGATTAAAATATATAGATATTTTAAAATATTTAACACATTCTCTGAATTGTAGTTGAAGACGGGTGAATTTATCAATAAATAATATTGTGAAATATAGTTATTTTAAAATACAAATTTAGGTTTATTTATAGATATTTTAAAATATGATCACTGGTAATAGGGTTTTTTCAGTAATAGGTGATTGGTGATAACAGTTCCGAGTCAATAATAGGTTATTTTAAAGAATGCGTTATTTTTGTCCCACCTCTAATTCTGAGCGTGTTTTGGGGTTGGTGTCGCCGATCCGAACCATTACCCAAAACAGACTTTTTTTCAATTTATTTACTCTCCTATCTCTAGCTGAAAATTAGATTGTTATTACTCTAACAAGGTTTATTATTCTTGGATTCGTCCATTTTGATGATGATACATTCAAATACCATTAAGGAAATACTGCATTTTTGTTAAATTTATGTAACTGAATCTTCAATAAACAAAATATTAACCCTACAATGAGTTTTTATATAGTTTACATTTTATTTCAGATTGGTTTTGTCACTAAAGTTTGAAAATGGCGCTTAGCTGAGGAATTGCAAGCACTGAAAGACTCTGTAACGATTTTGTGAAAGTTTTAAACTTTTTGCCTAGTGAGGAACATAAAGTTAGTGCGGTTGCAGACAATGATAGAAAGTCAGCAGAAGATTTTAGTCGGCGAAATAACATTCCAATAGCTTATGGGTGTTATGAAGCTTTAATCACAGACGAATCCATTGGTAATTGTTTTAATTACATTTTAAATAGTTTTTGAGTGAAGTCCTTCTGTGTTCACCCAAAATACTTAATAACTCATTGAAATGAGGTCTACAGGAATTCATTGCAATTTGGTGTGAGTGATTGAGAGTTAGTTAGAAATTTAAAACTGCTTCGTTGAAACAGTACAGAATGATGAGCCAAGAGTTATAATATACTTCAGTTTAATGTTTATTTTAATTATTCATCTATAATCATTTTATTTATTTTAATAGCTAATTTCCAAAGTTTTTACAACAAATGCAATATCCAGTTATCTGTAAGAACCTTCTAATTTTTTAAAATATGACCGATCCCTTAAGTTTTTTAAGACTATTTCTATTTTTAACACTTGATAAAACTGTGATGTTTTGAATTTTTTTTTTTTTCATATTTACGTGAATAATTTTTGTTTATAGATCAATGAACGGTTTTTGGCTCCCACAGAGATTATTGTTAACGATGGAGAACCAACCACATTTCCACTTCCAGTTATGGAAGGCAAAAGACATTTTTCCCGTACTGAAGGGCTCTTATACGAAGCAATGGAAGTACGCGATTGCATCATTAAAGGTTGAATTAGTATAATCTTAACTGATAATATTTTAGTTGTACCATAATATAATACATGTTTTTTTTGTTACGGTAGGTTTGTTGGAGTCACCAAAAATGCCTCATGATGACACGTTGACTATCACTAAAATGCAGGAAGAGATCTCAAAGTATATAGGATTTAGTTATAAATCTTAAAAATGTAAATAGATTTAGGATTCACATAATTGTTTCTTCTGTCATGATAAATTATCATAGATTCTAAATGAATATCAATCTGTTAATATTTTCCTTTAAATTTAAATTTAAATTGCTAACACCAAATTCATTCTTTTTGATTGATTCTAGGAAGCGTTTCAGCAGATTTTATGATACTTTCTTTTTTTTTTTTTGTTATTGTAAAAGGTGACTATTTAGTTTCTATTCCTAACCCATTAGCGCCGGAATTATTTTTTTTATTGAATCTATTTCCTTTAAAAATAGTATTAAAAAAAAAATTAGTTTCATCTTTTCTGGTTTTAAAAATTTTGCCCATTAGCATATGATAAAGCTCTACGCATATCTGCTGCTATAAATCATTGAGTTGAATTATTCCATTTAAAATACTTCCTTTATTTTCCTCTTAAATTGTGAAATTTATAGATATAAATGTAATATATCCAGATGAAAAGAGGAATAAAAATAAAAACATTCTTTTTTTAAATTTGCTTTTTTATTAATATTTCAAAATGTAAAAAATCTTATTTATAAAAACTCATCATCTTAAAATTAATCATCATTTAGTTTTTTTTTGTATGGAATGAGTTATAACAGGATAACAGGATATGCGTAAGCCAACGTAATATGTATGGCACATTGTGATTCCTAAGGAATTGCAGTGCTCTATAAAATAATTATCTATAAGTATGATTATATAGTTCTTTTTAAAACAATTAATGTTCTATTTAAAAAATAAATAAAAATACAGTTCTCTATACAAAATTATATAGTTCTGAATAAAATAACATCTCCTCGAACGCCTAGTGTTGCTATATGTTAATTTGTAAACTTGCTATTTGCTATTTATAAATTCATGAAAATATAATGTACAAAATTATAAATCCATGTATATACATTTTTATTTTTAGATAGGAATATCTTAAATAAAAAGATTAGAACTTTCAATTTTAATTTCTTTTTATCCTTTATGCATTTAGCATTGTAATGTACTTTTCTTTTTGTGGAATAGATCTATCTTTCACTCCTTTAGCATAACTTTTTCCTTTCCTGCTATGAATACGTTGTGAATCATAAATATCTTTTTCAGTTATAAGTACTTCATACTGAAAAAAACACAGAGAAAAAGATAGTTTTTTTAATTTTCATATAAAGATAGTTTAGCCGCTCATATGTATAAAACTGTTTATATTATATGTATATAAAATATAGCTCTTAACAAAAAAAAATTCATAAATTCAGCAGTTCCACTTTCCCCAAGGAACTGGAGGCAGGTGTACATAAACTCCTAATCTTTCTAGCATCTTTCTGCCAAGTATTTTATAAATTAATTTCTATGGTATACACTAGTTTGTCAGATAAGTAACTAGGTAACATCTTGTTGACAATCTTGAAAATAAAAATCACAACATTAATACAAAGCATATGTGTGTGTTTATCACATCTTAATGCCACTCTCTCCACCAAATCTGAAGTTTTGGGATATTTGGAATTTGAGGGTCTAGTTAAAACTGCGGATATTGTATCAATACTTTTTAACTTAAGAAATGGAAATTTTATCGATACGATATAGTTCAGTCAGCTGGAACTATAAGAACAAAGTGGGATTGTTAGGCAGATTATGGTTTTAATGAAAGAACAGAAAAGGGATTTTATACAACAGGTTAGTGTTACCTCATTTATAATACTGCACTGCTCTTTCTTATATTTTGTAAATTACACATATTTGAATAAATCTCAAGGTCTACTAAACAAAGCAATGAATGTAATATTTAGATGGGATAAACTCACTTAAAGTACAAATTAGATCAGCTAGGTTGGATTTGTTTTAAAGGTGTGCTTTGTATTAATGTTATGATTTTTATTTTCAAGATTGTCAACAAGATGTTACCTTCACTTGAGGTACGCATGATGATATAGAAGGATCAATACAATTAGGATTGATGAATTAAATGCCACTTCTATTGAGATTATTTTATTTAAAAACTAGTTTCGAATGCTAAACATTCATCTTCAGTTCTAAAACATACAATAAAATTTTCAACACATCAGTACTATGTTACATAAATTAAATATACTAAAGTTTTTTAAAAAGATAAGACAAGAAATCAAGCATAGGCACTCACCTTCGAGGTAACTAAAACACTGAATTTGTGAGAAGTAAAAGGGGGGGCAGGTAGGTTAAGTTTTAGATTTACAACGGGGTTTCCCTTATGACTCATTGGGTTTTTTTTTCGTTCCTATGGGAAATAAATTTAAAATGGGGCTATTGGATATGTTAATCTGATCATTTAAACAAAAATCTGGATCGGTTTTAAACGATTTTATTATTTCTAGTGATTCAAAAGTATTTAATTTTAGGCTATTTTCTTTGTACTTACAAAGAGTAAATGAACATATAAGAGCATACACTAATAAGACCCAAAATTCCAATTTCGCTATCCATCTAAATGAAAATAACCACAAATTTAATAAAGACTCGGGAGTAAAAATATTACATCAAGTAGAAAATAGCCTAAAATTAAATACTTTTGAATCACTAGAAATAATAAAATCGTTTAAAACCGATCCAGATTTTTGTTTAAATGATCAGATTAACATATCCAATAGCCCCATTTTAAATTTATTTCCCATAGGAACGAAAAAACCCAATGAGTCATAAGGGAAACCCCGTTGTAAATCTAAAACTTAACCTACCTGCCCCCCCTTTTACTTCTCACAAATTCAGTGTTTTAGTTACCTCGAAGGTGAGTGCCTATGCTTGATTTCTTGTCTTATCTTTTTAAAAAACTTTAGTATATTTAATTTATGTAACATAGTACTGATGTGTTGAAAATTTTATTGTATGTTTTAGAACTGAAGATGAATGTTTAGCATTCGAAACTAGTTTTCAAATAAAATAATCTCAATAGAAGTGGCATTTAATTCATCAATCCTAATAAGATGTTACCTAGTTACTTATCTGACCAAAAAGTGAATACCACAGAAATTCATTTATATAATACTAGGCAGAAATATGTTGATAGTGTAGGGGGTGCACCTACCTCTAGTTCCATGGTGTATCCAAACTGCTAAATTTGTGACTTTTTCATTTAATTTTTAGTCCTATGACTTCTGTTCATTAATTTTTAGGTAGAAATGGAGTCATATTTTTTATTTGAACATTAACTTTCCCACAATTGAATTCGCAGAAGTTATTTTTATGTTCAATAATTATTTAGTCGTCCGGTCAGCTAGACTTCACTAAATTTATGCGTCTTCTAATTTCGTGACGGCGGCTATACACGAATTCCTCAACCTGTCAGACTTCCCTCAATCATCAGATAATCTGAAAAAGCAATAAGAATTCAGCTATTACGTTATAATTCTGGAATTAGAACTGAGGATACACAATCTATCCCCAAACTTATAAGGAATGGTCAAATCGAAATTTGACCTTATTCCCGTGTAACTATGTTATAGCCATCTTCACTGAAAAGAGCCTTGTCCCTTGCACTTAAACTGAAAAGGACCCGTTAAGAATTTGTTAATCTTTTAAGCGAGTCTTGAAGTGTTGAGCTGAGATCTATCTGAATCAGAGATAAGTCTAGTTCCTACAGCGCATATTTACGTTCGCGTCTGCATACAGAAGAGCAGACGTGAACTCTGATCATTTCCTTGTTATAGCAAAGGTTATCTTAAGAATTTAATACATCTACATAACCCATGGGCACCTCAATATATCAAGCAACTGGAGTAGAAACAAATTATGAGGACTGATGGTCGAACGATTTGGGAAGTGGGTTTAAGCGTACTCATAACAGACTGTCGTCGTGGGTTCGAATCCCAACTGCGTGGGTAAAAGTTTATTTCTTGGTGGAACTGCTAAATGAACCTGTAAGATAACCCGTCCTTCTTGCCCTAGTTGGAGTAAATAAGGACGTTATGCCCCAATAAATTAAGAAAGAAATTAAGATATGAGGATTATCCCAAACAAGATACATCTAATACCAGTGGGTAGTTGTTTCACATGCAATTATCATGTTATTTTGTACGTCATTATCTCATTTACTGGATTTATTTTATTTTTTTTTAGTTGTTTTTTTTTAATGTATAGTTGTAAATTTCAATAAATAGTAAAAAAATATTGCGATTTCTTTTCGTTATCTATGTGAAGAAGGCAGCAAAGTTTACAGTGTGAGTTTATATTCAAGAAGATTAACTAAACATAAAAATAGTTAACTTTACGAAGAATATATTTAATAATTATCTATGTGTATATTATTGTATTATTATCATTATATTTCGTACTTGCTTGTTATTCGTAAGTGACTTGATCACAGAATAAAATTATCTTTCTATTTTTCTATTACCATCTAAGCCGTGGTCTACCTCTTCCTATAGTCCCATGGAGCCTCCCCTCCAACAGCTTCCTCATGATTTCGTCAGCTGGCATTCGTGCAACATGGCCCGTTCAGAACAGTCTTGCCAGTTTAATATGCTTCATCACGTCCAGTTCATCATACATCTGGTAGATGTATGCGATTCTCACCAACGGTCTTGGCACCACATATGAGGCGCAGTATTTTCCTTTCAAAAATGAGAATTTCTTTCTCTTCAGCGCTTGTCAGAGTCCAGGCTTCCGAACCGTAGGCGAGGACTGGTCGGATTAGAGCCTCATAAGGTCTTAGAGCTGTCATTTAGTACGGTGGGTAACAGCTCGGCTTCTCAAACGTTTATTAAGCTCAAAATACCACCTGTTGGCCTTTAAGAGTCGTTGGCTTATTTATAGGCAGATCCTATTGAAGGCAGAAAGGAGTTTTTAATTAAGCCCAAATAAGTAAAATAGTCAACTGTTTCGAAGGAGAAAGGCCTAATTGTTCTCCAACTGCAACACCCTCTCCAGGTCCAGCTCGCATGTACTTAGTTTTATCCTGGTTTACTGACATGCCCATGGATTCCGCTGCTTCAGCCAATCTCAATAATGCATTTGATAAAGAGGTGAACGATCTTGCAATGAGGCCTAGGTCTTCCGCATCCCAAGTATCTGCACCAGCCTATCAATGATAGGATCCTCTTGTTTGGATTCCGGATTCCATTACATAAAGGTCACTATTACTTAATTGAAACTTTTAAAATGAACAATCAGATATGTATTAAATGTCAATCTTACCAAAACAGCAAAACGTTTAATTTACTCAGATAAACTAAACTAAATATATCCAACGAATTATAAAACATGATAAATTATATTTCAATTAGCATTACAAGAATAGATAACTTTACAATTCTGTAAATTAGAAATGGTGGTATGATTGAATATAAGATACCAACCGATTTTTTTTTTTTATTTATTGATTTGTTTTTAATGTGCCGTTTTTCTATTTACAATAGGAAACTTTTCAAACGTAAAAACACTCTTTTTTTCGACCTATTGATTTATATGGATACGAAAAATTAACTATTATTAAAAAAAAATAATAATAAAGAAAGACAGTTTACTCCGTCGTCCATAAAATATGTAAATGCATTCCAACCCTCAAAATAATATCTGTTGTTCCGGCCATGCACGATTCATTTATATATAGTGTAGTAAATGAGGGCAAGATATCTGAGCCGTTCACTACGAGGCTGGGAGTGCAGCAGGGTTGTCAGCTCTCCCCATTATTGTTTCTCTTGGTTCTGGAGGAAGTAATGAAAGCAGCAAGCAGGGGAAGACGCAGAGGCATGCAATGGGGACTCACTGGATGCCTGGAAGACATAGATTATGCAGATGACATCTGTCTCCAAGCACACAGGTATACAGATATTTCCAGGAAGTTGACACATCTGGAAATTAATACGAGAAATAATGGCTTGGAGATAAATAAAGGAAAGACCAAAGTGATGAAAGTTAACTCGAGATCCGCTAAACCTATATTACATGGGGATGAAGAAATCGAGACAGTCGAGTCATTCCAGTGCCTGGGCAGCATAGTGGCACCAGATGGGGGCACTGAACAGGATGATGCTAGTCGAATCCGTAAAGCCATAGTTTCATTTGCCCAACTGAAGAGGATTTGGCTATTAAGTGAAATCTGCCTTAGAACGAAAATCTGCAATTTTAATACAAATATTTAGGCTGGTATGGATCTCAAACCTGGAAGATCACCAAAACGATAACGAGAAAGCTGCAAAACTTTCTTAAGAAGTGTTTAAGGAACATTTTAAGAGTGTGGTGGCTTAGATTAGCAATGAGGGGCTCTGGCGAAGAACAGGACGGATAGATGGGCCATTCTCATGGCAGTGATTTTTCACTGTCCTGCTGGACTTAAGATGGAACTAAAACTTCCAAATCAATATTTTTGGTGGATTTGAACGTACACCGACCCCTTGAAGTTGGTGCATACAGCATAGTTTCGAAAAATATTTTTGTTATTTTTCTATAGCTACAAAAAGGCTTATAAACTCATAACTTTCACTTGTCCCTAGCTATAGTATGAGATTTCAAGGAAGTTATTTAAGTATTTATTTTTAGAAAACTTATGTTTTTATTTTCTAGAGTATGAGACCATATATTGAAGAATAAATTAGCATGCTTTTAAACATTTTTAAACTATAAAGGGAAACTGAAAATTCCGTTTTCTTTTTGTCCCTCGGTTTGGCCTCACGACCGTCACACTAAATAGTTATTTAAATATTCTCTACAAGAATAAGCTAGTGCTAATTATTGCTATCTACAGAGTAATTCGTGAGGTTATCTTCATAAGTGGTGTGTTTGGAAAACATTTTTTGGTGTATTTTCTATGATTTGCATCAATACAGGGTAAGTTTTCTTCCTCGTACTTTTTCATACTCACGACCGTCACACGTTTTTAAAATGATTCGTATTTTTTAAAAGCTCCTGGACTCCATATTTGATTATTTGTAGATGTATACAACTGATTAGTCAAACTAGCCGTTTAGGTAAGGTTTTGGTGTTGCAATTAACATTAATTTAAGGGAGGTTCCTCACGACCGTCACACTCACGACCGTCACACCAATTTTTTTTTTAATTTTAAATTGTTACATATTAATGTACCAACACTTTTATACGTATGAAACATCACTGAATTGAGTTCCTTTTTGGCGGGGGGTTGAGGGGGAGCGGAATCGGACTTCGAAACAACTCAACCGATTTTCGTCAAATTTTATATCAGAGTTATAAACCTATTTCCTAACACTTTCATAAGGGTGAAACATCATTAATTTAAGTTTCTTTTTTTGGGGGGGGGGGGGGGGATTCACACTTACAAACGACTTAATCGAATTTCGTAAAATTTTATATTTGGGCTATATACTTATTTACAACACTTTTATAAGGGTGCATCATCATTAATTTAAGTTTTTCTTTTTTTGGGGGGGGGGGATTCACACTTACAAATGACTCAATCGAATTTCGTAAAATTTTATATTTGGGTTATATACCTATTTACCAACACTTTTATAAGGCAGAAACATCACTGACTTAATTTTAATTTTTTTTGGGGGGGGGGGGGGGGTTCAAAATAACAAAACCTTAATATTTCTTTTTAAGGCATAACTCCTATTTATCTTTTATTTTCTTCAACATGTTTCGGAGTACATGTTGAAACCGCTGCCGTCAAAACCCCGTATGCCTGAAAAGGCAAGGTAGGGAAAAAAAAAAAAAACGAAAAAAAAAAAAGAAAAAAAAAAAAAAAAAAAAAAAAAAAAAAAAAAAAAAAAAAAAAAAAAAAAAAAAAAAAAAAAAAAAAAAAAAAAAAAAAAAAAAAAAAAAAGAAGAAAAAAAAAAAAAAAAAAAAAAAAAAAAAAAAAAAAAAAAAAAAAAAAAAAAAAAGAAAAAAGAGAAAAAAAAAAAAAAAAAAAAAAAAAGAAAAAAAAAAGTTTCGGAGAACATTGCTCCATCTTCAGGATAACTGTGATTTCCCTCACATAGTAACAAGTACATGTCCATACCGACCCTCAACTGAGGGTCGGTATGGACATGCACATATAGTTATGCCTTAAAAACAAATATTAAAAATTAAATCTCATTCAATATAATAGTTGAACAACTAAACTGTTTTTTTTGTAAAATTCTTCCAGAATTGATCACAATTTTTTTTATTACTTTAATTTTTTATGTATCAATAATAAATTTTATTATTCTATTTATTTAGTTTTATCCATTTGAGGACATTAATAATTTTTTAATACGAAAAAAAAATGTTTAAAGAAAGAGTAACGGTCAAGAGCGTTTCTATGTAAAGCTCTATAAAATGCTTCAAAACAGTGGTAAATAGAAAAAAGAAATCGGCCCCACCTGGGAATTCAATAAATAGAAGGTATATTATAATAGAAAACTCAAAAATAATAAAAATTTAAGCAACTTTAAAAATATAATTTTTTTTTAAATTTTAGCTGAGGCTATGAGAATGACCCAGATATTGATACCGAAATTCACAAAAAAAATTGGAAATGGATAGGGCACATCCCACGCCATACAAGGGACAACATTGCGAGGGAAGCGCTCTACTGGAACCCTCAGGGATGCCGTAATGTCGGTCGACCCAGGATTACTGGGAGGAGGTCCATGGAGACTGAGGCAGGAGTTCGATGGGCAGACATAGGAGAACTGGCTGCCGGCAGAGACGGATGGCAAACATTCAAAACGGTCCTACGTCCAACCAGGGATATCAGGAATTAATTATCACTAATCCAACCCTTCATGAACTACTCATACTTATTATTACATGTCAGGAGGTAGTGTCAACCCTGAACTGAAGTAGATGAATTTAAAAGTCTTTGGGAAAATAAATACATTTTTTAAAAAATGTGTGGCAATTATAAAATCCATGCCTAGTTTTGAATAAAAAAAGTTTAAATTAAGTTTTCTACCATTGACTGTATTTTTGTTTTTTCCAGAAAGACCCTCTTATAATAATAACTTTTAAAGGGAAAACCGGGTAAAAATAAAATAACCATGAATTAGAAGCATACTTCTCTCTTCTTTAAAATGTGCACAGCATAATATTCTGTTATCTAGCCCTTTTAAAGATGCACAAATTAAAAAGTAATAAATTCAATTAATTTCGGAATTAATACATTGTAGAGAAAAACTTTAAGGAGGATTAATTTGTGTTTTTACATAGGGGAAGGTGCTGTACCTAAAGCACAGTTGTACCAGTGGACATTTTTAATAAAGAGAGAGTGGGAGGAGGTAAATTGAAATTGATAGATTGGTAGTGCTGCAAGCATCTCCCTGCAGTTGCACATGTGTTTTCAAGATTATCAGATCAACAGTTTAGTAGAAATTATTATTTTTAAGTTTTTGTCTTCCAAATCCTGACCAATCCAACCAGTTATTTTAAATTTTTTAAGACCTACACTTCGAAATTTTCTAGGCAGTAATATTTCATTGGGTTGTCCGATAAATATATCATAACTTCATATGTTTTCATTTCAGTTATCATTTACGGGTTTTGTAAAACAGAGCTTTCCGCACAACATGGCTTTCAGTTGTACCTGTGGACACCATTGCCAGCTGAACCTGTGGAGAGATTGTTGTCCACAGGTACAACAGATTCTTCTCTTTGTTTATTAATTCATTATTTCAATTATAAATATTGTGGAAAAGTTTGTAGGCATTCCGCGTGATATAAAATGCCTAAATTTGGATACCTACTATTCGTATAACCTTTTTTTTTAAGAGGAGAAAACTCGCCACTCACTATTTATAACAAACTATTCAACTAGTGAAAATGGTGATTTCACAAATGTGATCTTTGCTGATCCATCTAGCAAAGATTGTAATTTTTTGGATGGATTGATGAATGATTATGAACAAGGTAAAGTAATTGAAGATGGAGAAATATATGTTGGTAGCTATGTTTTGTGTTGTAAAGCATTTTATAGCTTTCTTTTGTCAAAGAAAAAGTAGACTCATTCACGTTCAACGTTTGCTACTTGAAAAAAATTTCATCAAATGATAGAACCCTAAAATTAATTCTTCCGGACATCGCTACTGATTATAAAATTGAGATAAGAAATATCAAAAGAAAATTACCACCACCATCTTTTATTACTGGCACTAGGAGATTATGAAAACAATTACATTTTCCTACATCTTTTCATGGATACGATCTCTAATGATTCGATTTTTTCCATAAAAAAAGTCTGTGACACTCGTTAATAATAATTATAGGTACATAAAAGATTTGTTTTTGTTAAAAGGTTTAAAAATATGTTAAGTTTCTATTAACTTTCATACGTTAAATTTATTGTTGTCACCTTTCTAATCGGCCTTCGCGTTCAATAATCAAGTCGACTTTTCTTGTTTAAATATTCTATTTTGTTTAGTACATTTTATAAAAAAATATTGCTGATGTGTTTCTCTAAATATCATTTCAATTATCCCAATAAACCTATGAAGAAATCAATGTCCATTGGTACAACCACTAGTGTCCACGGATACAAAGGGGGAAGGTACCTATGGATACTAATCAGTAAGCAACAAAACATTATTTTCTGTAAAAATAAAATTACTTTTCAAAATAAAGAAACCAGGGTTCGATAGCCCTTTAAATTTCTTATCTAATGTTACAATAACCACTCAGATAAATAAAGCACCGAAAATTAGAAAAATGTATAAATGAAAATTGTCCAGAGGTACAGCACCTTCCCCTATATAGTAGATTTTGAAAACATACAATTAGTAACGTTCATATCCATAAACCTCGGTTTACCTTTTTTTTATTTAATAATATATTATACACTGACGGGAGAAAATTCGCCCCTTGATTTTTTCATTTTCAAAATTTCATTGAAAAGTTTCATTATTTTTTAGGTGTTTACGTTTCCATATATTCTAACTAGGGCATTTCATACGTATTAGGATTATTAAAACTATTATTTAAATAAAATAGAGCACTTTTTAAAAATTTTAATTTTACGCCACTTTGAATTGATAAGGTTTATATCATCTCTTGCGTCCATTACGTTTCCATTATACGGGGTATAGGTCTAATGTGATAAATTCTCGAAGGATATTCTCCATCTAATGTAAAAGTGTAATAAATCAATAACTTCAATTTTTTTAAATACTGCTCGCTTGGAATTACTCCAGTTTAAAAATGTATCAATAATTTTTAAAACTGTGATAACCATGATAATTTAAATAAATAATTCCTTTGTTCATAGAATATTTTTGATGATAATGCTATTTTGAAAATCGTATTGAAGGAAATCTATTAATGCTTAGGGTGTAAATATAATTAACTGTTGTAGTTTGTATACCCTCTTTGTAAATATTTTTTTTTCAACTATTCATATCAGTATATATTTATTACTAAAGATCGGATTCCCGTGCAATTGCACGGAATTGCACAAATTTGCACATTTAGGTTTAAGTGCAAGAAAGCGCAATTTTTGATATTTCATTAAGTTATTGTATTTTTAAAATTTTTGATTTTGAGAAAAGATGTGATTTATTTTTAAACTATCAAAAATAAAATTTAAAATAAAGGGAAAAAAACCATTGGTTTTAATTATTCCTTTGGCCTTGTTAAAGAAATAGTGTAATGTTGATCAACGTTTTCTTTATATTAACATTCGTAGAATTTCTAATTTGGTTTTACACTATCTTTAGACCTACTCTTTAATTTTCATTTGATTCTACGGTAGAGTTTAGTTCGGTGAACAATTACAAGTAATAGTGAAAATGCCAAATATGATAGCCAGCTAATCGTCAAAAATTAACAAATGGATAAAACCGTATCCATAATTGAAATAAGACGGGAAAACTATTTTTTGCTCTTCAATCGATTCGATCGAAAATCTTGAATGGATGCTCATTGCAACTGAAGAAAGTACAATCTATCTTTTCATGAGTAGCACACGGTATCATTTGACTATTCCCAACATCTTTTTGTGGGCACACACAGTTAGTCCAGCCAATGAGCGCTGAGGGGTGTAGAGTGCATTAAATATGCGATAATGTTTGACTTCATGGCTTCGTTAGGAATAGTTAGAAAGTAAACATACTTAAAGTCCCCGCCCCTGGGGGGTGAGCTAACGGTAAGGGGAGGGGGAAATTAATTTTTTTTGGTTTTTCGATTATATCTCGAAAACGGTTGACTCTAGAAATGTATGTTTCAAATAAACATTAAAGCTAATTAAATTTCCTATAAATTTAATTCTATATAAATTTGTCGTAATTCTAACCGTTATCGAGGTATTCGTTATTGAAAATCGGAGATTTTCAGGAAAAAAAAAATGTTACATCACTTTTTTGTCAAAACTTTGCTTCTAGTACCTTCCACGATCGTTGTCGGAAATAATGTCTGTATGAAAATTTTAAAGCACTAAATTTACTTTAATTTCATTTATATGTTTCTGGCATTTGAAGCAAATGTTTAGTAAAAAGTGAGGTAAACATTTTTTTAATTTCTAAAATTGTCAATTTTTAATAATGTATATCTCGAAAACCGTTGGAATTTCGACAAATTTAAATAGGATCAATTTTATAAGAAATTTAATTAGCTTTAATGTTTTTTTGAAACATACTTTTATAGAGTCAATCGTTTTCAAAATATAATCGAAAAATCAAAAAAACTTGAACTTCTCCCCTCCCCTCCCACCGATAGCTCACCACCCAGGGGCGGGGAATTTGAGTATGTTTACCTTCTAACTATTCCTAACGAAGCTGTGAATTAAAAAATTATCGCATATTTCATGCACTCTACAATGTGTTTATTAACTGGACTAACATAAGTTAACTGCAGCACAAATATACAAGCGAGTTCCATTAACAGTTAATCACACAAAGCTACTCGTCATTAGACAATTATAACTTTGTTTACCGATTTATGATAGGCCATGGTAGCTTTCAGTATTTCATCCAACAATAAACTATAATATTTTCAAATATTTTTTTCAAATATATACTAAACATTCCTGACGGGAGCACCTTGAGAAAAAATTATCTTCAAACACTGTTGTGAACATTCTCTTGACCGGCCTTTATTTATTACATTCTTCCTTAAACTAATTTGACTTGAAAAGCTTCTTTCAAGAATGCTGTATTTCTTCAAAGGAGCACTTCAAGATGTTACTTTTAAAAAACGTTCATATTATTTTAATACTATCAATAATTATAAGATTATAAAAAATATATATGGTTTATTTAAATATTTTGTTTGTTCATTTGTTACCTGCATATATGTAATAGCAACTTACCCGCATTGGTTTGTAAAATAAAAATCGGGTGGTTCATATTCACAACACAGGAGATAATCATTGTAAATACAATCAGGCTTTTCTAACATTCAGCCTATTTGTTTTCTGATATTTCAAAACAAATAAACAAAAGCAATATTTTACTAATTCTGTTTTAAAATGTTAATGTTCAACATTTACTAGACAAACGTTCAAAGCTCCCAATTAATCATATACATGACTGTGATTAGACCTATTTGGACGTACGGAGTTGAGCTTTGGGGCTCCACTAAACCATCCAATTCATCTCTTATTCAATCCTTACAATCCAAAATCCTTCGAAAAATCCTCACTGCTCCTTACTTTGTCAACAATAAACTTATCCATAAAGATCTTAATGTTCCATATGTTGCTAATTTAGCCCAGACCAGATAACTATCCTTTCATAGTGAGCTCTATAACCACTCAAATCCGTTAGTTTCTCAACTTGCTTCCCACTACATTCCTGATAATCCTCCGAGGCGTCTGAAACGAAGATGGCCTAGAGAGACCTTCTAGTGTAAAAGTTTAAATAAAGAGCTACTGGTGAGTAGTTCTTTTCAAGTTTTGACATGTTATTGTGGTCGTTGTCAATACATTTACTTGATGTATATATTTTGTACAGTTGTAAATTTCAATAACTGGATATTAAAAAAAAAGTGTTAAGAGATAACCTTGATAAAATATTTTAGTAATTTTTCATAAAATATGATATACGCCATTTTTAAAATAGGAGTAACCAATAAATTTATTATTTGTAATTTTAAAAAAATTAAATAAGTTTATGAAAAAAATAATAAGTTATAAAAATTTTCAAAATAATCATATCAGATTTTTTTTTTTTTTCATAATGTATAAACATTATTATACTGTATTTCAAAGGTATTACATTTTAATTGTAGGAGAGGGAGGGGGAGCAGAAATATGGAGGGGGCAAACTGATCTCTGCCCCCCCCTGACAAATCTACTTCCGGCCCTGGGAGATTGCGAAAACTGTATAAGACTTCCCATAACTGGAGAGATGACACTTAATGAGTTTATGAATGCCATATTTCTTCAAAGGAACACTTCATAATGTTCTTTCTTTAAAAAAAATGTTAAAAATTATTTTAATACTCACAATAATTATTATAAGATTATATAAAATAATTTGGCCTATTTAAACGTTTCGTTCATCTGTTGCCTTAATAGCAACCTACCGACTTAAGTTTACAGAATATCAATTTGTTGTGGTACATAAATATATGTAACAATATGTGATGGTGCGATCGATAAGCTTGTGATAATCTGGGACGTTCAATTTAATTACGAATATATAAGGAGATTGAAATTCTGAATTTGGAACTATATTATAGTTGCTACAATAGATTATTATTTGGATGATTATTATCGCTAAATAAGTAAATAAAATATCATTAATAAATTCTTTATTTATTGTGGACTTTTAATCATTTTACATTTATAAAAAAATTCTTCCGTTATATTCTCAAACAGCCTAGACATTTTCAAGCGTAGTTATTGCTGAACGTATTCAATTCAAATTTTTAATATGTCGTTTATTTTGTTTTATAATTTCCTTTTTTCCCTGATTAGTGATGTGGGTCGGGAATATTCCCAAAAATTGGGAATTTATAAAACTTTTTATATTTTGAATGTTTCAACACATAGTAACAGTTAAAGAACCTGAAAGCTAGTTTAAATAAGTATATTCATACATTTATATCCAAGAACTACCATTCCATGCATACATTTCCGGTATAAATAATATCCTGGGAATTTATAGAACTAAACTAAATGGATTTCGATTTCTAAACCATTTAAAAACCAAGCATGTTTTAACAAGCAATTTATCCTTGGAACTTATTTTGAACTTGTTTTTTCAACTTTACAATTTGTAATCGTTAGACCAATAATTGTCAATATTGCCACACTATTTAGAACTTTAATGTTTTAATAAACAAGAGGGGAATTGAAGCTTAATATAATATTTACTCAATTCTGTGATCTTTAAAACATTGAATACAAAAATTTGTGTTTAATTCTAACGAGGAGGCTAAGTAAGATCCAAAAACCTCAACCTGTTTCCTGATATTTTTATTCAATCAATATAAAAGTGTTTGTGTTTTATTTTATCGCACAATTACCACATTGACCTAATAATTTGAGCGATTTTGCTTTTAAAATTATGAATTCCCGGGAATTTTATTTTAAAATATATTTCATTTTTTGAGTTTGATTTAACCATATAATTACTGCTTTTACGTATTTATTTACAGTGTTTTGAGCTATCTTGCTAATTAATCATAATTTCCCTGGGAACAATTCCTCGACTTTAAATTCCTGGGAATTCTACATCTCCCTGATGAAAAGAAACGTATTTTTGAACAGCACTGCCGAGTTTTACAAATACTTAGTGTGGTTTCAGTAATATTATTCCAGGCAATTAATCGCCTATGATAATCAAATTTTATATACCACGAATAAGCGAGGGGGCATCGGATAGGGCGGCAAGCATGCGCCGGGGTCAGGCTGTTGTCAGTCGATAAGAGGGAGCCGTCGTGTACCGATGGAAGTCGCACTTGCTGTTACGTTTATATCGTTTTACCTTTCTGCAGGATTTGCTGAGCCGATCGATGTCCAAGCGTGAGTAGATATTCCAATATTTATCACTCATACCCTGTTTCATTCTCTACAGAAAATGTAATGGGAAGTTAACCTGTAGGTTGTATACTAATAACATTAAAATATCAGTAAAGGTATGACAATCAGAAACGATCTCACGCTCATAAAATATTCAAGTTTTCAAAAATCATCAAAGGCGCAATGTGCGATTTATATATGTTTATCAGCCTCTCAAGACTGCTGTCCCTGAACAAATATTAAATATTACTCAGTCGTATTTTAATGATTCTGAATGAGATTCTTCGATTCTCCCATGTTTATTAAATCTCAACTTTCCGTAAACTTTGCAACAATAATTAATTCATATCCCTCCATAAAAGCCCCAGGTAATTAATTCAATGTTCGTTTGTAGTTGATAAAATTTAATTCACACTGAAAACCTATTAACCCTCTTTCAAAGCACAGTACACCATAGTTCGATAGATCGTTTAGAGGTGCCCCATCGTTCGAAAACATTAAATGAGAGAAACACTTTATATTAAATGGGTTGCTAAATACACAGCGTACTTAATCAATCTCAATTCAACACCTGACAATATTCAATACAAAATAAATGTAGCACCAAAAAAAAAAAAAAAAAAACCCCACCGTAATATTCATTATTTGCGCATTATAGGTAAAAACATTTAAAATATTAAAAAGACAACATATAATCTTATTGATAACAATATAAAATATAACTATAAAAACATATATAAAACTACGTACATAAGGTAAATTAACAATAGCAATAACTATATAACTGTATAACCATATAACAACTAGGAAAATCATACAATGTACGTATACAAATAAATTTATTCTTCTTTTCCCTTATGTTTCCCAAACAAAAAAAATGTGATGAATGCAAGTATTTTTTGTTCAGAGTTATTCAATATTAGTCCAATAAAAAATAAAATAAAAACACAGTTAATTTAAATGATTTTAAATAATATGCCTGACCTGAAAAGGGTTAAAAATTTCATGCCAGACATTAACCTTCCAAAAAATAAAACACCTTTTTTGGATATGGCGTTAGCTGACTTGCAATAAGATTCTTGAAATTTAGATTATTTCTAAAGTATTTGTAGTTTTTAGTACAATTTTTTAAATATAGAATATTTGCCTTAGTTGATGTACCAGATTTTACAAAGAAATATCTGCGTTTCCTATTCCATTCTCTTCAATAGTAGACATATCTTATTTTCTGTAATGAAAAAAATACTAGATCAAATTGTCGCATTACTTGCTGTAATTTCTGGTCTACTGTCTGTTCTCCTGTACCTCAGTTGTCATTTATTAACATTATTTACAATGCACACATTTTAAAATAAATAATCGAAACCTAAATCCATACACCATTTACCTGAAATTTGTTGAACTATATAAATTTCAGGTAGTTTGTAGGTTTATCCATTTATTGAACTATAACTTTCAAAATTGTATTTAAAAAAAACATGATAAACCTAATTTGGAGATTCGCCAGAAATATTATTATTTTACCTTATTCTAGAATATTATGCATAATACATTGAAATGCAAAAAAAGTGCAATATATAGCCTTTTAACTATATTTATAAATGAATATTTTTTTCTGCCATAGCTGGAAATATGCTAATGTTGCCCCACCTTTTCAGGCAATCAATGATATTAAAAGGGCTTTCAACTTTAGATTACTACTGTAAATAATGGTATAAACTCAACGCTCTTGTGAAAAAGGATTAAATGATTTCATATTATTTACTTGTTGGTGTGATAACTATTTAATGCTGGGTAATTCACTAGTTATCTGATTTTATTACAGCTTTCATTTGGTGGAAATCCCTTTTCAAATCAGTATACTAGCTTTCAAAATTTTAAGTGTTCATAAAAACAACTTATGACTATTAACTTCCATATTATTAGCATAAAAGAAGAGGATCCGAAAAATTTAATACAGTTAAACATTTACTGGCGTGGATATTTATTTTGTCTGAGGGTCTATATTTTTTGGTGTAACGTTTTTTTCACATTCAAAAATGTAACATATTGAAACGCTCCTAGCCCTGTTGGTGTTGCTCGGATCAAAAATTTATCAGCAGCAATCTGATCAGAAATTTAATGGAAAATACTTTTCGTTATACATTTGTCACTAGGACCTATCGCTTAGGAACTATATTGGTTTGAATGACAAAAAGTTAAGTTTTGCCTAAATTTGTTAAGATTTGGGACTTTTTTTGACACACTCTTGTGGCGTTGCTGGAATCGAAAATTTGAAAACAGTTTCCATATAAGAAATTAAATTGAGAATATTTTATTTTATATTAATTGTTAATTAAATTAAATTATTAATTTAAGTAATTTGATAGTTTTCATTTTTAAAAGTTTAAATAGGGTAAAACATTAGATTATAGATATATTTCTATGATCTATTAAAATAATATTAATACTATAATAATTAAAAATAATACTCAAGTAATTAATTTTTTTTTTTTTTTTTTTTTTTTTTTTTTTTTAATGATCATAAGAAAATAGATTTTATTTTTATGAAAGTTATGTTTAGACTGTATCTTATGCATTGTAAAATTTAGCTAATTTTAAATTGTATCTAGTTAGCACTAACATTTCCGAACATGCTAAAAACTGTCACATTTCATCGACATAAAACTACTATTGAAAAGGATAAAATACTTTAACTTTCAAACATATTTTGTTTATTTTTTAAACATATTTATTCTGTTATTATCTATTTTATATTTATACAAAAACCACAATGGTTCATAAAAAAAAAAAATATAATAAATAAAATAAAAAATAAAGTAGAGGTTACATTTTATAACTTGATCCGTTCAAAAATTATTATAAAACTATAATAATCCATTATAAATAACATATTATGGATTAGGATTTCTTTGATTAAGATATACGTGAGGTGGATGGAACTTCAAGTGGACGAACAACATTGGAATGAGGAATCGCTCACAGTTAAAAATGGATTAAGGTTACCTTTAGACATTTCCAGCTAGAATCAGTAATATTTCGGTACAGAATTAAAACATACATTTCTATACAGTGGTTAGAGAATTAAAATACTCTGATTTGTACATACATTATGAAATATTTGAGTGTGTACGAAACTATAATAAAAATGAAAAAAAAAAAAAAATTTCCTGACGGAAAAAACAATAGTTCATGGATATGTCTATCCTAGTATATAGAATAGGTTCGTCTGCTGGACTTTTGAAACCATCAGCCTTTGTATCACATCCAAATCAAATGTCGATTACATTTCAACTTCACAAGTTTTTCCTTCTTTTGATCAATTTAAATTTTAGAATTAAAAGGAACAAATTACTCAATTCAATAATTAGATTAAATTAACTATCAATGATTATTTGAAGTCAACAAAGTTGAGAGAATATTGCGGATTCTAACGTGACCTTTTTCATTCAAATCAATACAGCTCCTAAACGGAAGGTCCTGGCGACAAATGTTATACAACAAAAAATATTTTCCAATTAATGTTTTATAGGAAACTGTCGTGAAATTTTGTATACGAATTACACCAACAGAATTATAGTGTGTCAAAACGAGTTTGAAAAAGCATTACAGCAAAAAGTATACACCCCCAGCCTTAAGATCTATCCATGTCAATTTTAATGCTTTTAAAGTATTATCCTAAATTTTAGAGTAAATATTGAAACAGAAAATAAAAACATCGCCGGTAGTTTTAATTTTCTCTTATCTTTTACGGTGAGGATATATTTTTACGAGCGGTATCTTACTCCAATATTCGTTTATATATTTGGTCGTTCCATATGAAATGTCCAATTTTATTATTTCAAGAATTCAAAGTGGGATTAATGGACTTTTTTTGCTTACTGCTTTTATATTTACAGATTATAATGAGCCGTTATATATCCTCTCTTTTTTTGATAGTATTTACTACCTCTCCAATTCATCCTCACTGTTTTGTATGATATCAACACACGCCATTGTATGTATATGCCATTTTGTATGCTATCAATGCCATGGCAACACGCGATTTTTGAGTAATTTTTTTAATGTGTTTAAACTAGGAGACTTAGCAGCCTAAGCTGCACGAAACATTACCAGGGGGGAGGGTGCTGTAACGACATGCCAGATGACACATACAAAAACCCAGTTTGCATCCAATAAAATGATTCGTTTCTGTGTGTTGGTCAACGGCAGGAATATTTCATCCATATAGGAATATTTTTATCCAGAGGTGAAACAATCCTCATCTTATTGTGCAATGACATTGATACACTGCAGCAAAAAAACCAACCTGAATTGTTTTATCCGAAGGGATAAATCCTATACACCTGATGTTTCAGAACAGAAAGTAATGAAACCTTTCGAGCTCTATTACGAAATCCTTTCACACTTTATACGCCAGACTTATCTCCAACAGATTTCCATCTGTTCAGAAATATGGACTACTTCCTTAGAGGTATAATTTTCGAATATGATTCTCAGGTCAAAAATACTTTTTTTGACCTAATTTCTCAAAAAAAAACCTTGATTTTTTTTTTTTTTTTTTTTCTCTGTCCTGGGATTGAAAAGTTGATTAATACGAGAATAAGGGTGAACATTTTGAGAAAATGAGGACCGAAGGAGTGAATTTTCCCCTTCCCATTCTGGCTAGAATAGGTTGATAATCTGTTAGATTACCTTCCCTGGTTGTGGTACATGAGGACTTTAAGTCCCAACGAAGAAGAATGCAAAGGTGGAAGAAGTATTTTCTGAACTGGAGACGTGAATGTAGATATAAATTCTTACAACTCCTCTAGATATTCTCAACGGAATGTACAAAAACGAAAAAAAAAAAATCTAGTAGAGAGACAAAAGATGGATTTTTGGAGGTCAGCTAGAATCTCAAGGATTTAACAAATTCGAAATTATAAGAAAAAGAATGGAAGTAAGGAGGAATATCCTGGAGGAAATGGAGGAAAGGAGATTGAGATGGTTCGACCATATTAAAAGAATGGATAATAAAAGAATCCCGAAAATAGCTTATGAATGGGAAGCAGAGTTAAGGAGACAGTGAGGTAGGCCTCGCATCAGTTGCAGAGATGTGGCTGAAATTGCTGGTCGGTAACTAACAGAAGCAGAAGCGATGAACAGAGAGGAGTGGAGGAACCTCCTGTAGGAGGAGTTAAGTTGAAGGAAACTTCGAATAGTGAAGAAAATACTTTGAAAGAAGGAGTAGAGAGTCGCCGAGGTTAACATCGAATTAGTAATTTGTAATCCAAAATTGACTTCTCCAATCAACATTCGTAATATCTACATTAACTAATCGTCCATAAAACGATGGATACAATAGGGTACTTATCAATTTGAAAGTGATCATGAAATACCAATCATTATTCGACAAAACTCTTTCAGGAGATCTAAAGCCATGGTTTGGTACATAAATGTTTCATCAAAAATGATTGACAAAGGGCATTAATAAAAGAAAGGCGGGAGACACATGATGAATGATGTACCACAAGGAACTTTAACAAAAAGAAGTATAAGTACATAGGTTAAGTTATCTCCCCGTATCCCAGGTCAGCAGCCATATACTTTCCTCCTCTCATTTTTTAAATAATTTAAATATTGAAAATGTTAAGAAATAGTATAAATAAATCCAAAATTCTGTTTTCTTAATTTTAAAGACACTATGCGCCCTTGTCAATGATATATCTTATAACTTATATTTACAAGAACTCTTAATAATATTTGAGGGAAAAATATTTTTTTTGTTATCTTATTAAAATATTTATTCTAATAATTTAATGAAACATTAATTGAATGCATGATGCAATATACGAACTGCTTTTATTATTAATTAAATTATATCTATTTAACAATGGTAGAGTTTTGTATTTTTATATATGATATTTTCTTAGTTTCTTTATTTCTCGGTAGAAAAAATACTCAGTTATCACTTACTGCCCAGAAAATTAAAAAAAACAAAATTTGATTTACAAGACGGAACGTGTCAGCTTATAGAAAGTGAAGACAATTTTATCGAAAATAAAATACTGCGTAGAATATTTGCCCCAAAAAATAATGAACGTTCGGAAGAATTTAGAAGGCTCCACAATCCAGAATTGCGGAGAGTATTTCCGGTAATAGCTGTACTCATTTCTTCTTCCACAACACTTCTAGACCAGTTAATGAGTGCTAAAATGAGGCGTGTAGAGTGCATGAAATATGTGATAATTTTAGACTTCATAGCTTCGTTAGGAATAGTTAGAAGGTAAACATACTAAACGTCCCCGCCCCTGGGGGGTGAGCTAACGGTGGGGGAGGGGAGAAGGTTCCATTTTTGGGTTTTTCGATTATATCTTGAAAACGGCAGACTCTAGAAGAATATGTTTCAAAAAAAAAAATTAAAGCTAATTAAATTTTCTATAAAATTGTACATATTCGTATTTGTCGAAATTTTAATGGTTTTTGAGATATACGTTATATAAAATCGATAGTTTTTGCAAAAAAACAAACAAAACAAATGTTAGTTTACTTCTTGTCAAACATTTGCTTCTAGTGCCTTTCACAATTGTTTCTCAGAAAAAAATTTCAAATAGGATGAAGAGCATTAAGTTTACTTTAATTTCATATATATGTGTTTGACACTTGAAGCAAATGTTTCACAAAAAATGAGGTAAACCTATTTTTTTGCGAACATTATCGAGTTTTAATAACGTATATCTAGAAAACCGTTGGAAGTTCGACAAATATGTATATAAACAATTTTATAGGAAATTTAATTAGCTTTAATTTTGATTTGTATCATATTTTCCTTGAGTCCACCGTTTTCTAGATATAATCGAAAACCCCAAAAATAATGGTGGGGGGGGGGACTTTTTGTATTGCATGTTTATCTTCTGACTTCAATCGTCAAAAATTAAATAATGGATAAAACCGTATCCATAATTGAAATAAGGCGGGAAAACCATTTTTTGCTCTTTAATCGATCCGATCGAAAATCTTGAATGGATGCTCATTGCAACTGAAGAAAGTACAATCTATCTTTTCATGAGTAGCACACGGTATCATTTGAATATTCCCAACATCTTTTTTTGGGCACACACAGTTAGTCCAGCCAATGAGTGCTGAAATGAGGGGTGTAGAGTGCATGAAATATGCGATTATTTTTTACTTTACTTCGTTCGGAGTAGTTAGAATATTAGCATATTATAAGTCCCCGCCCCTGGGGGGTGAGCTAACGGTGGAAGAGAGGGGAGAAGGTCTCATTTTTGTTTTTTTTTTATTATATCTCGAAAACGGTAGACTCTAGAAAAATTCGTTTCAAATAAGAATTAAAGCTAAATTTAATTTCCTATAAAATTGTTAATATACATATTTGTCGAACTTTTAACGGTTTTCGAGATGTACGTTATAGAAAATAGATAATTTTCACAAAAAAATAAAATAAAAACAAATGTTACTTTGTCAAACATTTGCTTCTGGTGCCTTCCACAATCTTTCCTCAGAAAAAATGTCAAAATGTTGTAGAGCATTAAATTTACTTTAATTTCATATATATGTGTTTGGCACTTGAAGCAAATCTTTGACAAAAAATGAGGTAAACAAAATTTTTTTTCTCGAAAATTATCGAGATTTAATAACGTATATCTCGAAAACCGTTGGAAGTTCGACAAATATGTATATAAACAATTTTATAGAAAATTTAATTAGCTTTAATTTTTATTTCGAACATTTTTTTCCTAGAGTCCACCGTTTTCTAGATATAATCGAAAAACCCAAAAATGGTGGTGGGGACTTTTAGTATTGTATGTTTATCTTCTAACTTTTCCTAACGAAGCCCTTAGGTCAAGAATAATCGCATATTTCATGCACTCTATAATATGTTTATTGACTGGAATATTCTATAAATAAAAAATAAAAATGAAAAAGAGAAAACTGAAATAAGTATTCGAGGCGAGGAAAGTCATATTTTAAGTTGTTACATTGTAAGTATTCCGAAGTCATATAATAACAGGGATCAATGTTTGACGATTCAATTGAGAGCTTCCCTCTTAAGAAGGATTTACTCAATTATTATCGCAGCGGGTCACTCCCAGTGGCGCCGAGAGGGGGGGGGGGTGTACCCCCCCAGACCAGGGTGATTGCTCATGCGCCCTCCTAACCCACATGATAGCGAGTCAGAAGCCACCACACACCTTTAAAACCCATTATACTAAAACATTGCTGCAAGAAGCACTTCTCTTTACCAAGACAATGGTGATGCTCAGTTTTATATAATTTTACGCATCTTCAATTTCGGTTCTTAGACCATGGAAAAAAAAAAGTATACATTATTTAAAAAATGGTCTTTTATATAATTGGTACCCCGGTTACTTTTTAGTAACAGTGATTACAATTAATATATCATATGTTACAATAAATGAATATAAAGGTTATTCAAACATTCATTTTAATGACAAAATATAAATATAAACATTTGTTATATTAAAAGAAATTATTGGGGTCTCACTCAGGTGTCCAAAATTCGTGAATATCCTTAAGTATCCTTTCAAATAAATCGACATTGTGGTGTTTATGTCCGCATACAAACTCACATAAATATGTGTCTACCACGGATCTATGAGTTCCACACTCCCTTTTATCCCTTCTCTTTGCTTGCGCCGATAAGGACTCTATTGATTAAGTGTTAGCACCAGTCAATGGGTCAACAAAATTTTCCGGATGATTAACAGTTAGATGTTAATAGTCTTTACCATAAATGTTTTCAATACCCTTGTATGACTTCCACATATCTCAGATATAAAGTCCAATCAATGAAGGGCTAAAATAGGGTGTAGAGTGCGTTTTTTGTAATCCAAGGTTTTTCTTCGGAAACATGTTTAGGGTAGTTAAAAAGTAAATATATTAAAAGTCCTGGAGTTTTCGTGCCTGGGAACAGGAAGGGTGGCGCGAAAACTCCAGGACTTTTTTTGGTTTTGCGCTCATAAAACGGTGTGTCGTACGAAAAACATGACTATTTACTAAATTAATGCTAATTCAATTCTTTACAACTTTTATTATATACATATTTTTCATATTCTGTACCGTTTCCGAGATATATTCTTGGCAAATGTGAAGGACGTTAAGTACGTTTTACCAAGAAAAGCTAAAATTGGTTGACAGGTTGAATATAAATTGGCATATATATGTATATTTTAAAGGAAATTTAATTTTCTACAATATTATTTAAGAAGACTTTTGTCGTAGGATGAACATTTTAGAATATATAGAGGCAAGTTTAACAGAAAACTTGAGGTGAAATTATTTTTTTTTTTTTTTCAATTTTCACATTTTCCAAGAGTATAACTCGAAAAAGGTACAGAGTATGAAAAATATGTATATAATATAAGTTTTAGACAATTTAAGCAAAATTAATTTATTAAATAGTCATGTTTTGCATTCGACGCACCGTTTTCGAGATATGAGCGCAAAACCAAAAAAAGGGACATTTCGCGCCCCCTCCCCTTCCTTTTCCCAGGCCCGAAAACTCCAGGAATTTTAGTACGTTTCTTTCTAACAACCCTGAACATGTTCCCGAAGATAGCAACGCCCCACGTTATATTTTCTTCGAGAGTAATAAGATTCGTCGATTTCAACATTGAGTACTTTTCCTCCAATTACTGCTTGGTTTCTCAACGTATGAGCTACACATACT
Organism: Euschistus heros; assembly: GCA_003667255.2. NCBI lineage: Eukaryota > Metazoa > Arthropoda > Insecta > Hemiptera > Pentatomidae > Euschistus > Euschistus heros. Next base: position 863,000 of record RCWM02000129.1, read on the forward strand.
TTCCTCAAATAATTCTTCCAGTCAGTAATTGTATATGGACCCATGTTGAACTCTTACGAGCAGAACTTTGTAGTTTATTTTGCATTTTGCATTATTGATGAACTTTGTATTTATTTGCCCACGAATATATAAAAAAAAAAAGCTTTCCAAGAATTCAATTTTTTGTTTATGAACCACGTACCTGCATATTTTCCTTAGACTTACATTTTTTTTTGCTGTATCTCCATTCGTTTACAGAATCGTAAAACGTCATAATGTACCCTTCAGTGCACCGAACTTCTTCAAGTAAAATACATTTTTCAATTAAAAAAGAGATTAATTTTTATAACTAATGGTCGGAAACATGTAATGATATGATTACTAAATATCGTATTAATATACGATAGTCATTACTATAGTTGCTAGAATGCAACCGGGGCACCTATTCTATAAAAGACACTTCGGGTCTTAGTCTATAATTTTTATAAACAATATACATAAAATTTATATCGTAAAATCGGTAACTATATCGAACTACTGCTCCACCATTGCACCCCCCAAAAATACCTTTTTATTAGAAATGGGCCCAGTACGACTTTGGTCGACCAGTCAATAGCGAACTAGTCAACTAGCAAAAAGGCCGATTAGTCGGCAAAGCCTATCATTGCTTCGGGTGACATCGGCAATGTTCGAAGCACTTCGTTTATAGCAATATAGCCTTCTGTACATTAGGGTGGGCCGAAAAAAACATTTTTTTTTATTTTCGAAATTGTAATAGCGAGGAAAAGTTGCGAATTATATAGACAAAAAAATATCGCAATCAGTTGACATATTCGGTCACACATAGGCCCTAAAGTTTGACAAAATATGAAAAATAATTCAGTTCGGCGATAATGTTTTTAATTTTTGAATTCGATTTTTCTTAATGTAATAGTTTTTAAACGTCTTCAAATAGAGCCTTTCACTTTTTTTTTTTTTTTTTTCAATATACTTTTTTAATAGTATTGGTTAAAGTATTTTCATTTTTAAACAAAAGAACATTGTGTTTTTTTTATGGTGTGAATAAATTAACATCTTCCGTTCGTGCAATGACCCCAAAGCTGTAGAAAGACAGTACCTAAAAAAATATAGTTAGTCCTATTCCATGATGGGTGAAAACAGTAACAACTGGTATCGTACTTTCCAACTTGCTCTAAATTTAAAAATATCAAATATTTATGTGACATTTATAAATAATAAATAAATAAATAAATAAAAGTATATGTATATGTATATATATATATATATATATATATATATATATATATATATATATATATATATATATATATATATACCATCGTAAATATATACAGGGTGTTCGGAAGATCGTTGGCCAAAAAATTATCTTGGGTAGGGAGGTTCATTTTGAACCTATTTAAGGTCACTTACCTATATACGAAGTTTTACGTTTTTTTTTTTTAATGAATTTTTTTGTAAAAATGGCCAAATCCAAACATTTATGCCTTATAACTCCGTTGTTTACTGATATATCAACGCCATTTTTCCCCCCTGTAATTACTAATACATTGTCTATGTAAAATAAAAAAGATATGGTGCAAAAAACAAATACAAAAAAAAAAACGGGAGATCCTTAAATCTTGTCAAAGGCAAAAATAAAAATTATGAACTTCAAGTTTAGGTTCAATAAAAAAACAAAAAACAGTAACAGCCAAATCCAAATTGTTTTAAAAACTTCTCTATTTAATACTTTTTAAAAAAATACTATTTGCAGGCACGCAGCACATCTAGTTTTTTTTATTTTTTATAAAGTAACAAAAGGGTGCCACCAGCGCACACACACAAGTAACACAAGTAACTGATTAGTATGCCAAATGATAACACCACGTTTTTTCGGTTTCAAAAGTGAATTTCTCCATGAAATTGAAACAAAATCATTACGTTTAACATATTATTCGAAAGCTGATTAAATTTTCAAGTTTTTGAGAGATTTGACGTTTTGTGGATAGTTTTTTGAAAAACGGTGGGCGTTGAAGTAATATAAGACATTGTGACTTCCCCAAATAAGGTGATGATCAAGCTGTTCTTTAGATACCAAGTTTGTAAAATTCAAGGTTACAGGTACTCAACTATTATAGAAAATTTAATGCTAAATCTGAAAATGTGGTCAAAATTTGAAAAATATTTAAACAAAAGTGAGATATTATAGCTTTTATGGAAAAACATGGTTTTCTCGAAAAAGTCTTTGATATATCGTTTATCTGCAACGGATTCGAATAGAAAGGTGAGGTCTGCGGCATTTTGCTACATTTTTGATCTAGTTTCACCCAATTTGTTTTTTTTACACTAAGAGATACTCACCCTGTATATATTAACATATAATAAATATGTAAAAAAAATGTATACATATAATAATAAATATCTTACGTATAGTTGTGAATGAACACGTTTGAAAATCATTAAAATTGCAGCTCCCTACTTTTATATTACATTTCAATAAAGAATTATATTTTTTTAAATTTGAAATAAAACTAAAACTATTATTAAAAAAAAATAAATAAATATTATGTTACGTAAGCTCTTTGTGCAGTACTGTAGATGTCATGGATTTTATTTTTTGTTAATAACTTGATCTTTCTTAAAAAAAAAAAAAAAAAAAAAAAAAAAAAACAAAAAAAAAAAAAAAAAAAAAAAAAAAAAAAAAAAAAAAAAAAAATGGATTTAGTAACAAACTGTAGAGATGAATTTAAAATAAAACTGTATATAATGACTTTAAAAGCCTCAATAAAGGCTATGTTTTCATTTCAATCTATCTTTTTTTAAGCGGAAAAACAAAACTGCTTTACCGATTAGGCCCATCTCTACTTTTTATCGATTGCTACCTTCTTTCGAACCCTTTCATTCTCACATCAACTCTAAATCCATGTTCAAACTAAACATAACCTTTGTTGTACCGTTCTCACATTCAAGAAAGTAATTCAATTAGAAAATATCAAAATATAAAACACTAAATCAATGTTGAAAGTAATGTTTTTAAAATATGATAAACATTCTGACGTCAGGGAAGCGAAACTATTCACGTTTCTTGGGAAAAGTATTTTATACAAACTCAAGATGTCACAGAATATTTCTCACTCATTCTTTATAGGGCCTCCCAGACACTCCAATCCTATGTCATAAACCTTCAAGAATGGTGTCAAAAATGGAGAGTCAAAATAAATCCCATCAAATAACCTTTACCCTTCGTCGTAAACCTACGACTTCCTGTCCTACAGTATCCTTTATGTTCCACTAATCCCCGTTGAAAAGATCCGCTACCTAGGACTCTATCTGAACAAACGTCTTACTTGAAATCCACATTCAAGACTAAAACGACAAGAAACTGTCCGTCGTTTTCGACTGCTTCAACATTTACTTGACAAACGATCAAACCTTCCAATTAATTACAAAAGACTCATTTACATAACAGTAATTAGACCAATTTGTACATAAGGAGTTCACAGCAAACTCCCCAACCATTCAAATCCATTAGTATCACAACTTGCTTCTCAATCCATTCCAGATAACCCTCCGAGGCGCCTGAAAAGAAGATGGCCTCGGGGCTTTCTAATATAGTACTGCATTATATAGAACCTTTATAAGTGCTACCAATGGGTTGTTGCTTTAAAAACAAGTGGCGTGTAATTTTTATCATTATCATCATATTTACTTGATGTTTTATATTTTTTTTATTGTATATACAGTTGTAAATTTCAATAAATATCTAAAAAATAAAAAATATTTCATGGGTTCTAATCAATTTATCCAGGAGTATTCAAGAATCGACCCTTTTCATTAGAATCCTCAATTGCTAGCTAAAACGAAGTATAATATGATAATTAAGACACAAAATTAATTGATGTCAATTGGCGGAAGCTGTTAATCCATTTGCCTATCCACCAGAAGTGACTAATCAATTACAATGCGTCTATAGTTTTGTTTGGAATTTTAAATATTTCCAATTACTATTAGTCCAGCCAATGAGTGCTGAAATGAGGGGTGTAGAGTGCATGAAATATGCGATAATTTTTGACTTCATAGCTTCGTTAGGAGTAGTTAGAAGATAAACATACCAAACGTCCCCGCTCTGGGGGGGGGGGGGGGGTGAGCTAACGGTGGGGGGAGGGGAAAAGGTCCCATTTTTGATTTTTCGATTATATCTGAAAAACGGTGACTCTAGGAAAATATGATAAAAATCAAAATTAAAGCTAATTAAAGTTTCTATTAAATTGTTAATATACATATTTGTCGAACTTTCAACGGTTTTCGAGATATACGTTGTTAAAAATCGATTATTTTCGAGAAAAAAAAAATTATTTTCCTCGCTTTTTGTCAAATATTTGCTTCAAGTGTCAAACACGTATATATGAAATTAAAGTAAATTTAGTGCTATACAACTTTGATTCTGCCATTTTTTCTGAAAAACGATCGTGGAAGGTACTAGAAGCAAATGTTAGACAAAAACTGAAGTACAAATTATTTTTTTGTTAAACTTATTGATTTTCAATAACTTATATCTCGAAAACCGTTGGAAGTTCGACAAATATGCATGGAATCAATTTTATAGGAACTTTAATTACCTTTAATTGTTATTTAAAACATATTTTTCTTTAATGTTAATTTAATTATCTTTAATGGTTATTTGAAACATACTTTTCTAGAGTCCACTGTTTTCGAGATATAATCGGAAAAAAACCCAAAATGGACCTTCTCCCCTCCCCCCCCACCGTTAGCTTACCCCCCAGGGGCGGGGACGTTTAGTATGTTCTTCTTCTAACTACTCCTAACGAAGCCCTGAGGTAAAAAATAATCGCATATTTCATGCACTCTACAATGTGTTTATTGACTTGACTATGTACTTTTTTTCAACAAAAAACAAAATAAATATAAAATTGAGATTGATTATGAAATTGATTCTTCCTTTGAAAACATTTTCACCCACACCCTTTTCAACCAATATTTCCAAGGATGGCCTTAAAAATTGGAACTTAGAATAATACACACAAAAAAAAAAAAAAAAAAAAAAAATATATATATATATATATATATATATATATATATATATATATATATATGGAAAATAAATTTTCTGTTCGGTCCAGTCGGAATTAAAAAAAAAAAAAAAAAAAAAAATGGTCATTGACTAAAAGTTGGGAATTTGTGGGTAAAAAAAAGAGGGCAGATGGAAAAATTATTGCTTGTATAAAATGTCAGGGAAAACAAAGAATGAAAGACAAATACGATTCAAATCTCCCAAATTGTTAAACTCTATCTAGAACATTTCCCAATTCAATAAGAGTGGTTATTAATGAAGGGCAGTAGGGCAGGGCAGAGGGTATGAACACACGTAAGTAGGGAAATGCGACTAGGCAGTTGGAAATGCGTAGAAGTGAAGAAAATACGTATTAGTATTAAATAGATAGACACAAGGCTTTCGAAAGTATATGATATGTCTTATTATTATTGTTGTTCTTACTATACTTTCTTACCATTTTTCCTTTTATCGTTTTCCCTTTGCTTTTTGTACTTAGCAGTTGTTATTATGACAATATTTTTTTTATTAATAACAGTAAGTGTCCAAGTGTGAGGGTTTTGTTTAAAATGCATAAAACATGATACGTGTTACAAGGATTAAACAACTTTATTTTAAATCTGCGTTGATTTGATAATTTAAAGTTAGGAAATTTGTAGCTTCAGCCCCCAAAAAATATTTCTAGTGACGGCTCTGAATGCGGAAGCTGAAAATTTACACCATATGTATGTTATAAAGAAATTTTATTTATGAAAAACGCTTATTTATTAACTTATTTTTATTATTTTTTTTTTATCAACTTTTAAAATCGCCCCTTGAAACCTGCCGTCCAGGGCACGTGCCCCCCCCCCCCTGCCCCGCCCTAGTCCCGGCTCTGCATATCCTTTCCCCCTCAAAAAAAAAAAAAAAAAAATTCAAAGCAAAAATAATTCAACAGTCATAATATGTCCATTTCCTCTGATACAAAGAAAAGTAAACAAAAAATCGATTACCGTTCTTTAAAATTTTACTAGGAAGAATAATTCATAGAGTCACACTCGAACCTAATTATTTTATTCAGAATCAATCTCTGATATATCCGTTTATAATATAAACATCTGAAATTATGCTTTGCCGAAAATGAATTATATAAATCCTATGAGCCTGAAACTATGAACTAGGGGAGTTTATTTTTTTATCAAATCGTGAAGCTTAAAGGTGCTTTTAGACCAAGATATACAAATATATGCAACTCAAACATAATAGTTATGGAAAATGACGACAATGGTCTTTTAAAACATCGATAATGCCAGATTTAGCTATCGAATATACTAAACAAATATCATACTAATCATGTTAATATTATAGGGATTATTTCAATGATATGAGATGGTATATTTTCTGGTGTTCAAGCAAGTATTTTTTCCATTAATACGAAATTACCATGAAACGGTTTCAAGTAATTTCAAATTTATATATGATACAGTAGTTAATAAGTTCAATCACACAAATTAAAACTTTCGGTCCTCTCCTTAAAAATATATAAATAAATAAATAAAAAAATAATAAATCAAATTAGTTGTTTAAAATAATGCATGGGACTATCTTTCAATATGTTACTATCCCCGTTTCACTGAATTAAAGGGAATGTATATTCCCCTACTACCACCTGCTGCTGGCCGATCAATAATACATTTTGTTCCTCCTGAGCTTTTCAGAAATCTTAAAATTCCTAACAATACTCTGAACATTAAAATAAGTATTTTTGTTTACTTTGTTTAATATATTATAAATTGAATTGCATATTTATCACCGAAAGCTAATAAAGTGACCAAAATTTTACAAATATATCATATAATGAAATCAACATTTAATTATATATAATTAATATTTAAAATTATATAATTTTAATTTTAACTTCTTGGGATGTTTCGCTTGTATTGACCAGTATTGAAAGGCGTATAGTATTTACGCATATACCAAATTTCCTCCACGGTATTTCGTTATTGCCCAAATAGAGTTTTCTATTATTTTATTCTTAAAACTATTTTTTCTTTTGTTTCCCGATAATTTTTCGTAAAGTTAACTATTTTTATTTTTTATTAAACTTCTTGAATGTGAAATCAGACCAGTAACATTTTTTGCCCTCTTCACCTAGATATCGAAAAGAACTTAAAGAACTTTAAGAGCTATTTATTGAAACTTACAACTGTACATTAAAAAAAACAAAAAAAAAAACATACATCCAATAAAACTGATTATAACCTACGTAATAACATGACAATTGCTTGTGAAGCAACTACCCGCAGGTAGCACTTGAATAAAAATTCTAAATGAGAATGTACCGAGACCATCGTGTCAGACGCAGTGGGTTATCAGGAATAGAATGCGAAGCAAGTTGAGAAACCAGGGGATTCGAATGGTTATGGAGTTTACTATGAAAGGATAAGTATCTGGTTAAGACTAAATCAGCAAGATGTGGAACATTAAGATCCTAATGGATAAGTTTGTTTGCGACAAAGTAAGACGCACTAAAGATTTTTCGAATGATTTTGGATTGCAAGGATTGGATACGAGATTAATTCGATGGCTTAGTGGAGCCCCTAGATTACTGTTATGTAAATGAGTTTTTTGTAATTAATCGGAACTTTGAATGTTTGTAAAGTAAATGCAGAAGAAGTAGAATAAGATGGACAGTTTCAGAAGGGTAAAGGATATTTGATTAATTTTTTTTTCTTTTGGATTTATATTAATTCTCCAATTTTGACACCATTCTCGAAGGTATTATGAGATTGAAGTGTGTGGGATGCTATGAAGTGATGAAGTGATCACGATTTACTAGTAACACACATGTGTCATCAGCGTACGTGGTGAGGACGGCACTAGGATGTGCAGGGATATCAGCTGCATAAACCGTGTAGAGGATAGGACCTAAGATACTACCTTGGGGAACACCGCAAATTGGATGAAGAGAGAAGAATAGGAAAGATTATCATCAACTCACAAATTTAAATTATAAATAAGATATCAAACATCTAAGTATCAACTTACAATAAGTTATTATTCAGTAATAAAAATAAATTTAACGTCTAACAAAAAAACATTTACATGTTTTATCACTATAAGAACCATACAACAGTTCAAATGTTTCAACATGACGTATATATTGTTCACACACTATCATGTTTTTGTAAAATATGAATTAATATATAATTTTTTTTTCATAAAATTTGGAAATTTCGGAACAATGCCAAGAAGTTTTACAAAAACCGACCCCAACTTAGTTAATTGTTAATGGTCAGCATGTTCAAAAGTTAGCCTGTGTTGAATTATTATAAAATGTAAAAAATCTCCTAAACAAAGGATTATTAAAAAAAATTATTGCTTGATTTATTTTGTTGCTGTTATGTTAATTATTTCTTATAGTTTGGTTCTTATTAAATGAGATATCCTATGTTATCATGAAATTATTATTTTTTTCCATAGTGTCGAGAGCTGGTCATCGAGACTTGGAGTGGAATTATGGAACTTCGGAAAAGTTGTTACAAGAAAACAAGAAATGCAAGATGTAAGCTTTGTTAGTTTTTATTATTATATCAGTAATAGTAGGTTGCATGATTTTTATAGTAAATTTTACCTGTTTAGTTTGACATAATTTAATTAATTTGATAATCAATTTATCTGAATGTTCATTGCTTTATTAGTACCTTAAAAATTATTAATTAATAAGTAAGAAAAAGTTGGATAAAAATTTTAAATGACTTAAGTGGACTTTTATTCAAATAGGATATTTTTGTTTTTCACGGAAACATTTATTTTTGGTAAAAATCCTATCGATTAATAAATCATGAAGTTGTGAGCAGATTTATTGAGTTATGAGGAATCTCTGATTCCTAGCTCTATGTATACAATATAAATGCATATTCCAAGATGTCTCTTATTAGAAATTATTGTTATATAAACAAAACAATAACTATTAAATCCCTTGATTCATTAATTAACACTTTGCTTTCATTTATATATGAATTTTCTTCCTTTCCCTTTCCTCACTTTAAATTGTTTTATGCATTTTTTGTAAGTTAAGTACATGTTTTTAATTAATTTTTTTTTTATAGAATTTCTGTAAAAACAGAAACACTGTATATTTTTCACTGCAGCAGCAAATTTAACATTTAGTATAATTAACTATTATTTATGTAACATTAACAATAACTTATAAATATTCACATAATACAAGGGAGATAAATATTGAAAAGGCAGATGATTAATTTTTAGTGAAAAAAAAGTTGCAGAAATTTATTTAATTTATTTTGAAAAGAACCCTGCATAAAGAGATTAAAACAAAGATATTTTTCTGTGGTGGGAATCAAAATTGACAAACAATTCACCGTTAAAAGTTGTTTAATATAACAAAATAAATCAAAACACTATAGTAGGTGTAATCCATCTTAATTACTTAAACTTTTGTTATAGTAAGGGGCTAGAACTTTGGTTTGATTATTTCATTGTAAAATTCATGACTTAAAATTAAATAACCTAAAATTATAAAATAATTAATTTCTGAGTAATCGAACACTCAAAGATTGAATTATCATATCCTTGCTTACTAATGGCAATGAAGCAAAAGGTTCAATATACTACTTCTAAAAAATATTAGTAAGCAATTTAAATGAAGAATACATATTTGTAAATTTGCAATCATTCTATAATTTCCTACAAATTTTTATTACAAATGTCATTGTTTCATTAATAGTAGTATTTTTTTCAATTTATCAAATATCTTATTTTATCTTATCTTGATTTTTATTTAGAGTTTTAAAGATGCCAAGGTTACTTCTAGAGAAGGTCAAGAGCTTGTATTTGAAATAGCAAAAGAAATAAAAAGCATGATGGAATTAAAAATAAGTGCTGTGAGGGTATGTATATCAACATTTGTCTTATTTTAACTGGCTCATAATAAAATTGACATAATATAATCTGTGGCATGCTAAGTTCTTTGTTTGCTTAGAATGGTCTCCTCTTCTACCCAGGGTGGCATACTTCTCTCATGGCTCCCATTAAAGGGGCATGAGATATTTCTCCAGCTCTCAATAAAAATGGAAATAGATTTTTTTTTTTTTTTTAATCAGAAAACGGTGAATTTATAGTAATATTTTCATATTGCATTCAAACTTTTTTTTTTTAAATTTAAACTTTTTTATTTATTCCTTACTTGTACGCTCCCTTTTCCAATGTATTTGGGGCATACTATTCTCTCTGCCCCACCTTGGCATGCCACGTGATATAATTAATAGAAATAGTTATATAAATCTTAATTAATATTCATTTTCTCGTTCTATTGGCCCAACAGGCGCCTAAAGCTGCCAACCATCTTCCTCTGTTTCTTACCAGAGCGATTCAGCACATCATCAGGAACATTCATAAACTTTTGACCACTTTTTCATCCCTCATCCACATACAATAGCCAAATTATTTTAATCTTTGGATCTTTATAAACGAAGAGATGCTGAGTTTATTGTAGAGCTCATGTAGTTCCCTATTTTTTATTCATCACCATTTACAATCATTTAAGTCTCTCAAGCATATGTGACTATCGGATTTAAGGGGTTTCATACAATATGAGTGGATAACTCTCAAATGATCAATGATGGGCATTGAGGGTTCATGCCCCGGACCCATTCCTGTAGGCAAAATCACAAAGTACTGGCCATGACCATATAGGTCTTTACAGGCATGAAAAGGTGGACAAGCCTCTTCAAATATCTATTAAATAATGTTAAAAATGACATTGAAGCACCATGTGCCCTAGAATATCATGGTAATGAGATATTTTTGTCAAACCTTCCGATAAAAGGAAATAAATGATGTCTTCCATAAGCTTATGAACAATAAGGCTCTGGGAATCGATAATATACTACCTTAGTTATTCAAGTTTAGTGGACTGGAGATGATAAAAACTGTGTGGCTGCTTATGCAGATCTTTGCAGCAGAGAATAGAGAAAACTAATGGTCTATGATAGAGCAGGGTAAGACCCAAATAGTGGGTCCTAATATCAGAACTACTAAGTAGTACCATCATTTTTGTCTTTCTCATCTTTTTTGCTTTAAATCTAACTCTTAAAATGTCATTATTTTGCTCTTATGGGATCTTCTGATTTTGACTACATAATCTGTATATCCTGAATATGAGTCAGCTTTAAACCTTTTTCTCCATTCCTGATTAATTATACCTCTGTTAATGTTAACATTTAAAATAATGTTTAACAGTGGAGGAGCTATTGGGTTCCCCTTTCTTAGACCATTATTATAAAACCTCTTATGTCCCAAAATACCCTACTTGACTTATAGTATTTGCCATTGTGCATTTTATAAATCAAGATAGTTTACTTCGTAAACCCAGGTCATGCACAACCAGTTAAAGTTTACCCCTATTATATCTTATGCTGCCTTATAGTCAATAAATAGCATCCAAGTAGTCTGATAATATCCTTTTCTTTTCAGATATTTGTCTTAGGGAGAATATATGGTCAATAGTGGACCTATTGAGTTGAAAAATGCCTTGGTAATCAACCAGTTTCTGCTCAACTTATGAAAGGATCCTTTTGTAAAAGGTCATAGAGAAAATTGTATATGCAGTGTTTAGCAAACTAATTCCTCTATGGTGGCTACGTATTGTTATTTTTCCCTTCTTCTTATACACTGGGACTGTTAGGGTCTTATTTCATCCTTCAGGTATATTTCTTTCCATATTTGAGCTATGAGTTCTTGCAGCTTCATGATGCTCGGTATTAAACCAAATAACCTGGCAACTTGTTTTTGTTTTTTCCCCATAATATGAAGTTAATGTTCTCTACATCATGAGAATGGTTTTCAAGTTATCATCATCCAAAGGTAACTGTAAGTGGTCTTCCTGGTTACAGTTCTCAGTTAATTCCAGGTTTAGTAAGATCAGAAAATGTTGTCATGGTCTTTCTTATTATCTCTACCTCCCAGATTAGTATTTTAACATAGTCAACTTGGTTAGATTTCCTCTCCTGATTGGTCCATTCTTAATGTTGTCCATCATTTTATAGAAGTTTTGCAATTCATTATTATTTATTGAGCTATTAATTTCTTTTTTTTCTTGTTTCTAACCAATTTCCTAGTTATACCAATGTTTATTTTCACTGCATTAATTTCATTGATAATTATTTATTTTATGAGTATGACGGTTTCACAGCTGTCATTGCATGGCATTTCCTTAGTCAGAAATTATAACGCTTATCATTTAATAAAGTAATAGTGGAACATTGATAAGATGATTAAAACGTTTTAAAGTAGAACTATTGTATGCTCATGCTAAAAGTGATATAGATTTAACTTCTGCCTGAGAGAAATAAAATTTATTTTTCTGAACAATCCACAGAATATATACTGAATTTCCCATCCTTTTTCGAGTAGGACAGAAATCTGTAAATACAAATCAGTAGTAAATTATAATTAAAACATTAGTATAACTCCAATACCAATATTTTTTGGTTATTAAATTATATTAAAAGTATCTTCAATTTTTTTTTTTATTATATGCTTAGCGTATTATGGATACAGCTGAAAACTCTGCTATGGCTTCACAAATGCAAGAAACACGGCCAGATTTTCAGTACTACAATGCTAAAACTCTAGATCGAAATGACAGTAACCAATTAGAGTTGAAAGAAAACAGTCACTTCTTTAACATTAAAGTAAACACAAATCACAGTGCGGTGCATGTTCCAACAAATGTGTATGACAGATGTAAGTAAAGAGTTTCATTCAGTTAAATCTTACTATCAGTTACTGTTGATAATTTTATCTTAAATAAATATTAATGCTTATCATTTTAGCTCCTGAAGTTTTACATGGTATTAAATGGTCAGCTAATCTTGATAAGATATTCATCAGTAACTACAATGAAGATCCTTCATTATCATGGCAATATTTTGGAAGCTCTACTGGCTTTATGAGGCAGTTTCCTGGTAAGTTTCACATTTGAAATGTGAAAGTTCAAATAGTTCTGTGTTTGAAAAAATTAATTTGGTTGAGTGGATATAATGTTTCATTCTAATCTTTTTTCATTTATTTCATTGTTGCTATGATTTTCAGCCATGAAATGGGAACAAGAACCATCTGGACCTGTGGATTTATTTGACTGTCGGACAAGATCATGGTATATAGAAGCAGCTACTAGTCCAAAAGACATCCTTGTTCTAGTTGATAATTCTGGATCTATGATGGGGCAAAGACGTGAAATAGCTCGGCATGTTGTAAACAACATTTTAGACACATTAGGAAGCAATGACTTTGTCAATGTTCTTACATTTATAAAAAATGCCACTAGTGTTGTTAAATGCTTTAGAGAAAGGCTTGTTCAGGTAAATTATGATTTAAAAAAAAAGTTATTGAAATAAAATCTTATTGTAAGATCCTATTCATTAAAAATACATGTACAAAGTAGGTGGATCAGTATTATCTACAAAATGTAAAAAATATTACATTAGACTTCTGCTCATTAATACTTCATCTCTACTCCATTCATCAATTTGTTTATTTGAATCCAGTTACAGTGGGATCTCGCTAATATGAACATCAGTAATCCGAAACTCCAGTAATCCGAACTAGCAATTAAGCAGAACTTATTTTTATTTTTACATATTTACATATATATATATATATATATATATATATATATATATATATATATATATATATATATATATATATATATATATTTAATCTATTTTATTGGCTGTTTTCAAATAAATAAAAAAAAAATAATATACTGATATATAAAAGATTGATTAGAAGATAAACAGCAAAACAAAATAAAAATTTTCAAATAAGCCCATACTCGGTCAAAATTTTGTTTTTTATCTTCTAATTAAATAATCCCTCCTTCTGAGAATTTGTTCCTGTATATTGTGTTTTCATATTTGTCTTATCTCCTTATTTGTTAGATCTCTTGCAGCTCCTAGAAGAAGTATTTAAAAAAATGTTAAATAAATAAGAACAAACTACTATATCAAACTTTTAAAAAAAAAAAAAAAAAAAAAAAAAAAAAAAAACGTTAAAAACGTTAAATTTTGAAAATGAATCAACTTTTGATGATAGGTTTTTTTTTTTAGTTTTTTTTTGTATAAATATGTTTGTATGTATTTTAATTTATATTTGGACTAGTTAAATATTTTAATATATACTATTCATATATTTTATATATTACATAAATTAAAAACAACGTTTATTCTGATTTTTTTTTTTTTGTTTATTTTCCCTAACCTCTATAATCCGAACACCCTCTAGCAAGAATTAGTTCAGATTAGCGAGATTCCTCCATGGTTAGCAACTTTACATAATTTTTCCAATCAGTCTTTTACATATTTGATTGTAGACTCTTGTTAATTTTTAAAAGCTGTTTCAAATCTCCAAAACTATTTTCCTGTTAATATTAAATCTCTTTTAATGGGTAGTTTGTAAAAAACTTTTCTCTATTAGATGTATGGACTTTTTGCTTTACCTGGAACATAAATTTTGAAATGTGAAATTTTTATTATTTACTTGGCTCAGTGGATATATTATTCCATAGCATACACACATGTTTTTATATGCATTATAGTGTACATTATGTATTATACATAGCATCTAAAATAGATTATTCAGATGTATATATTATGGTATACTTTAGAATTAATTGTTCCAATTTTATAATTTTTCGACTTTTAATATTTTCCCACCCTATGTTATATTTATCAGTGTTCATTTTTCTTTTACTTAACACATGAAAAAGTATCTAGTTAGGATACATTATTTGAATTAAAGTCTTTCATAATTGACAGAAATTATTTTAATTGATTTAAAAAATGTTTTCAATTTAAAAAGTGTTTCAATTATTTTTTAAAAAATTTCAGGCAAATCTTGCTAATATTCGAGAGCTTAAAATAGGAATGGAGAGTCTTGATCCAGCATCCAACATTGCAAATTTTTCAGTTGCTTTGACTACAGCATTTCAGATTTTAGAAACAGTAAGTTCAAAAAAAAAAATTCAAATGTATTACTTTTTACTTAATTCTTATATTACTATTTTAGATTGAATATAAGAAAAACTTTGCTTTAAAATAAAACAGTAATTTAACTTATATCATTTTTATCAGTATATTTACTTGTCAATGTAAACTAAATTTAATGTTTTAATATTAGTATCGCAATGAAAGGAGAGGAGCAGCTTGCAATCAGGCTATTATGTTAGTAACAGATGGTGTTCCATACAGCTTTGAAGAAATTTTTAGACAATGGAATTGGGATCGAGAACCAAAGACTCCAGTTCGGGTATTCACATATCTTATTGGTCGGGAAGTTGCAGATGTGAGGGAGGTAAAATGGATGGCTTGTGCGAATAAGGGTAATTTATTTTTAATTTTTCCCATTTATAATTTTGATCAAATTTACAGTAATTTAATTTAAAATATAATATTATTTTTCGATTATGGGAAATAATATATCAATAAATAAAAGGCTTATCCATCTAACTCAAAGGTTTGATGCTGAAAACACTAACAATCGCTGGCCACTCTCTTCCCTCTATCTTATCCAATCAAAACCCAAATCCACTTTACCTGTCCTGATACAATGGTCCAATCTATCTCAGTCTAACTCTTAAATCAGTGATGGGCAAACTACGGCCCCTAGGCCAAGTGCGGCCCTTCGGGCTAGCCAATCCGGCCCGCAACATGGTCACACACAATTATACATAAGACAAAATTTATTTTCTGCAAAGCTGGAATAGAATTATTGTTTTCTTCTTGTTGCGTTCCGGATCTTCTACCATTGTACCATATAAGTTGAGTGTAATGAGATTAAGTCAAAAATAAAGTTTATTAGTTGTAAAACTTTGTTTTGTCCAATTTTTTCGGCCCGCCTAGATGTTTTTCTATTTCGTCCGGCCCTCCCCTTAAAAAGTTTGCCCATCTCTGTCTTAGATGTTTACACTTTGAATTAAATGCTGATTATTTTTTTTGAGTTTGGGTCATTATTCAATCATTCGATTCTATGGTTTTCCATTCTTGCTACATGCCCTACCCATTGGAGCGTATTTATGCTGACCAAAAGGACTACTGTTGGATCTTTATATAGCGGATACAACTCCCAATTTCAACGCCTTCTCCAGACCCCATTCTCCAGTACAGGCCCATAAATTCGCCCATAAATTCAGGACCCTCCGTTTGAATGTCTAGTTTTTGTTCATCTGATTTCTTAAGGGTCCAATACTCTTATCCATATATCAGAACTGATCTTACCAATGTTTTGTACAGCATGGCCTTCCTATCCCAGGAGATTAATCTCGACTGGAAGTGTCTCGACAAACCGTAATAGCTCCTGTTATAGTTGCAGCTAACAACTAAGTGTTATTACATACACATTTTAAAAATTGCAATGGAATCACCTGAACTATTTTACTGGAATGTCTTTTGATTGAGTAGCCTTCTAAATTCACAAATTTTACAATTTTAAAGAACTAGAGGATGGGTAATAGTCTGGTAAATTCCATTAGCCTAGCTGACAAAGGTCCTAATAAAAAACAAAACAAAAAACTGTTAATGATAAAATTTTGAGTTGCACATCTTTCATTCTTGATTTACAAGATTTAGTGCACATGTGTATGCACTAAGTGAAGTTTTATTAGGTGCCAGTAATTGAAATATGTTTTTTTCACGGTTTTTAAGGAAATTTCAAATTCAAACCCAATAAAGACATTTGTTCACACATATATATATATATTTTAAAAATAGATAAATTATTTTGTTGGGCTAATAAATGTTTGTGTTTCTACAGAGGTAATTAGGGCTTAGTAAAATGGTATACTGAGGAATAGATGGGAGGTATTGTAGATTTTGCTTTGAACAGGGTACAGTGAAGGGAAGTATATAGGCAATGCGCTTTGAGGGTATCAGCACCAATACTGCAGATTTGATTTGTCTTACCTTACTATTATTATCATTATAAAAATGTGCTTGGTATGTATAATATACATCTTAGATTAGATACATAAAAATGATCCTATTTACCTGGAGGTTTAATTTAAGCAATAAATTATCATAAAATCAGTTTTTTACTTTGTCTTAATTTCTAAACTTCAGTGCCTTTAATTGTCAAGAATATATTCTTCAAGTTCAAAAATATAATCCAAAAACTATTTTAATATTATATTATAGTGATCATAACATTATAGTTATTTGTGTGTAATTTAACACATTATTTTAAAAGTGAAATATGTACTTCATTTTTTTTCAATATTTTCTTTTAAAAAATTGATTCACATTATTATTTTTTAACAGTGATTTTAAACATATAGGGTATTATGTTCATTTAAGCACCATGGCAGAAGTACGTGAAGAAGTGTTACATTATATTTCAGTGATGGCAAGACCATTGGTTTTAAATAAAACCCATCATCCTGTAATATGGACCCCAGTTTATGCAGATATTACGGTATGATTTCATAAACACACTTCCTCAAAATTACATTTATCACTTATTTAGAATGATATTTTTAAAATTTAAAAATATTTTATGCTATTTCAGGACCCCAAAATGACTGATTGGTTATGGGAAATGAAGGAAAAAGAAAAGCAAAAACAAATCTCTCTTCAGTTTAGAAAAAAGACACAAAATACATCTGAAGAGCAAAAGAGAGCTGAAAAAGCTGAAAATGCAGAGCGTGAATATTTGGTAAATACCTTGAAATATGTACAGGATCAAAAGGCCATTCCAGAATTCTTGGATATTTATATCCTTGGACTAGATATCGATTTTCTATAGTCTTTTAAATGAATTCATTAGATTCACTCTCCTTATTCACACATTCTTACATAACGTTTATTACTTGTGTTGTTTATTACTTTCATGGTATAGGAAATCAAATCATTAAAATTTTAGTGACTCAAATGAATATCTTTAAAAGGTTTCTGTAAGTGATACCCATCCTAGTACTTAACATGCCTGAAACAGTTCCTAACTTTTAATAACTATTCCACTCACGCCTAGCCAATTTGGTTACTCCTGTCCATATATTTGCAAATATTGAATAGTGTATTATATATACTAGTGCTAAAAGTATCTAGTGGTATCTCACTGGCCAATGAAAACTAATGCTTACTTGGTATCTTGAATTCAGTAAATGGGACAACAACAATATGCACTTTCTTAAAAGACTAACTCATAGAACAATTCAAGGCCTCTTCCCTAGGGAAATCCAACGAATGGAGTCTTTAAAGAATATTCAGGGATTTTGAGATAATGCTCTAATGTCTGTAAGTTAAGATAATGTCTCTAATAACTCATTGAGTTTAAATGAATCAAAGAGCTAACAATAGTCGTGGGTTCCTTTAATGCTGATATATTCAAGAAAATTAAGATGGTAATAAAAGAAGTGTGACTGATTCAGAAATGTTAAACCTTATTAGTAATTAAAGTAAAACAAAAAATAATTGTACTTGTTTAATATTTAATCAGGGATGGGTTGTGGAAACAGGTTTGTAATCTAATTACAAATTGTTACTGTTCATCATCTACTCCTGATACATTTTCTCATTGATACTAAATAATATAACAGGTTCAACAGGAGTAAGTTCAGATCAGGCATGCCCACAACTGCTATCCTCCAAGTTTAGTTTATAGATTTCTTTACTATTGCTATCACAGCTATGCTTAGTGCATATGTATTATAAAAAATGGACTGCTTTAGGTAAATCACTGCTTTAGCCTTCTGCTTGCGATGAAAAAACCCCAAACAGTTCTTTTTCAGTAGAGTAAGGGCCCTTGCTAAGCTAAAAGGTTACAACTTCTTGCTTGGAACTTTAAAATTAAGATGTTCTGATTGATTAAAACAACACAAAGTCAAATTAATAGTAATAAACATTTCAATCTTATCTGAAGTATTATTAATTGTGTTAATTCCTTAATAGTGTACTCTGAAGAGGGGTAAAGATTTAACACAGAAGTATTTTTTTTTTCAGGCAATAAATAAAATTTAAACAATTTCACAATTGTAATTGTTTTAAAGTACTGATGAGAAAAAAAAAGTTGGGATGATTTAGTACTAATGAATTTTCAGTCAGCCTGCAACAAAATTGTGTACTTGTACGGTGAAAGTTGTGTAAAGTGCTAATGAAAGTCCCCTCCTCACTTTTCTAAAGAAATAGGGTGGTTTAATAATCATTGCCTACATACCACCTCTCCCACCGTTCAATCTCAAATCTATGTTTTTAAAAATATTTCCTCCTACATCTGAGTCTACTCCTCAGTCTTTTTTTACATTTTTTTTTTTTATTAATCCATTCCTGCCCCTTTCAACTGAAAAAAAATTTAATATTTTTCATTATAAAACTTTATGTGAAATCTTTATCATTTTCTCCCTATAAATACATTTGAAAATAATTCACAACTTTTTAACTATAACAATAGCATGGTAGTTGATTTATTTTTATTATATCTCTGTCTTTGACTATATGATATTTAAAAATAATTCTAGTTGCTTAAAATTGTTCTTTTATATATTTTTGTTATTATTATTTTTCTGTTAAATTCATCTCTTGTTCATTTATGTAGATTTGCATCAAAGATATAATTATGATATCCATTTAAAAATTCATAGACTGCTTATGTATGTTTCAAAATCTAATAATTCAATACATGTTTATCAATATCAAAATTTATTAATTGTATGAAATCAAAAAAAATTAATCTGTAAAGTATTAAACTTATTTAATACAGATAATAGAGTTTGATGTATTTTTTAAGATAATTTTGTCATTTATCAATAATGGTATATTAAAACAACACAATCTGGTTTTTGTTTCTTTTAATGTGAAAAAAATAATTTTTAAAAAATAGGAAACACTTCTAATATAATACACTTACTGAATACTTCTGACTGATCTCTGACAAAAATTATCATTGGAATATTATGAGTGTTTAAAGCATTATGTAGTTAAAGTTTGAAGAGTTAGGGTCTAAAAAATATAAGATTTACAATAATAAACCACATAATAATTTTACAGTATTGTATTGTTATACATAAGTTGTGTAGTAATTACTTATCCATTGGTACAGAGCTATGGAGGAAAAAATGCTTATTTAGAATAAACTGAAGAAGGGTATTTTTTCTTTTTGATGATATTAAATTTTTCATTTACAGATGTACACAAAATATAATCAAAATAGTAATCTGTATCCTTACAAGATGATGACCTCTGTATCTATGCCAGTTTATGACAGAAGAGAAAATGCTGTAAGTTCTAATATTGGCTAACTCAATTCTAATGATGTATTTTATTATTTAAGTAGAGGGACAATTTTTGAGTTATTTGAATTTTTCATCATTCTTTTTTCTTTTATTATTTTTTTTTTTCCTTCAAAGAAAGCTGGAATCATTGAACTTACTAATTAAACTTTTTAATACTTTTATATCTAACAAATTTTTACCTATGATTTTCGTTAACTTCTTATTTTTTAAAACTGTCAACAGAACCTAACAGAGCGTGTTCTCATTAATGAAGCATTTTGGGTTCTAAAAACCAGAGAAGTATATTATGATTCTAACATAATGTTGCCCGACCAAGTACATTTAGTTAGATTTGCTGTAGAATAGAGTAGTTCATGACTTTTTGTTAGACATTCTCTGTAAATGTTGCCTCAAACTTCATTTTGGTTATAAAAATATGGTTTTAATTGAATTTTATAGTGTGAATATTTATATAATAATACTCTAGTAAGCCAAAAGTACAGAATTATTGTTTTATCTGTGATAATATGTTACTTTTATGAAAGTTAAATGTAGAAATTATGTTTATTGTAATAGTGATATCAATAATTGCATTTATATTTCATTAACATATTAAATGAGTTTTAGAATATTTAGGTGTAAATTTTGTAGAAGAAAGATAGTTTTAGCAGAAGATAGAGTATTGACTATAGTTGTAGAAAAATAAAGAAAAGTAGGAGAACATTTCTTCTTGGCACCTATTGAGGCTAAATGTAGTAGACATATTATTTTAGGAATTTTTTTACTACATTTAATAAAAATATAGTTATATTGTAAATATGTTTTAATTTATGATAAACATTGCTAAAACTAACATTGCAGTGTTTGCATTGCATCAAGTAGGCATCACTTATATTATGAACTACTTTCTGCAATAATTATTTAGTGCCACTTTTATCTTTCATGATTTCTTCTACGTATGAATAAAATACAATTTTAATATTAATTACCTTTATAAAAATAAATCTTTCTCATTTTAACACATACAATTAGTTCCAACTTTAAGTTAGCATTATAATTATTACTTACAATGATATCCAATTAAAGTTGAATTAGAGATATTTTTTAGTTTTGAATAATTCATTTTTATCTCCAAGCTATTGACCAATTATGTTAAATAGAACAGTTTAGAGATAACAAATTAAATCCTCAATCAAATTGTTTTAATATGAGTAAAATATATGTGACAATACTGAATTCATTTTATTTCATGTACAAAGCGGATAAAGAATATCTTTGTTAACTATTTTTATGTTTTTTTTAAATTATTATAATTTATGATTTTTTGGATATTATTTGTTTCAAGTAAAATAAAACTGTATTAAAAAATGATAATAAGATTTTTATACAATCATTCATTTCAAAACAACAATAACATAATAATAATTATTACTTATGATTATATAATAATTATGATATCTTTAAAGATTTTACAAGTAATATATTTTATTAATTAATCTTCATACTGTTTTCATATTGCATTTTAGGGGTAAATAAAACTCGACTTTGAAACATTAAAGTCACTGGACTTTTAATACCTTTTTTTTTCAGGATAAGAATTTTCATATTGTCATCATTTTTCACCTTATAACATCATAAAGTATTTAATCAGCAGGAACTGCAGAATAGGAGTCTTTGATTTTCATCTGAAAGAGATGTTGGTTAAGTTGCAGTGTCTAGTATATAGTACTTTCAGACTCTTTAGGTTGGTTATTTCAAGTTGCATGAGTGATTCGCTCCTCCTCTTGTACTAAACTTCCAGGAACTATTAGAAGTTGATTATTATTATTATTTTTTCAGTAATGTAAGGTTTTCTGAGACACTGCCATAATGTATTTTCATTCTCTTTGCATATTTGTGGATAATTCCTAAGATGAGCTCTATGAACCTGATATAGTCAATTTTTCATTACCTTTTATTCTTCTGTGTTAGGGTATCCATTTAACATGAGGCATGTAAGACTGTAGAGCACTTTCATAATCTTCCACCTGTCTGAGTTGTGTTATTTAACTTCTCAAAGCAATGATTGCTGCCTGGCTATCAGTGTAAATTGTTATAAATTTGTTCTGCTGTTCATCAACAGTTAATGTTTGAGCACACTAGTCTTTTGTTTTTTTAGGAACCATCAGGATAACAGTTCAGTCAATTACTAGTTCTGAATTACTTCTTGATGTTTGTATTTAAATTGAAAGATTTAATAATTAATAAAGTTAGTCTGTGTGAATTTAGGAGTACATAATAAAAATGTGTTAAAAAAACAATTATTTCTGGAATATTAACTACTAAGAATGATAAATTCACACAAAATAAAGGAGTTCATTTTCTGACCCCAGAAAAAGTAATAATGCTGAAAAAAAAGAAAGTATAATAGATTAATCATTACTATCTTCAGATATTAAGGTGCCATCTACATAAATGTACATTTATATTGAAGTATGATCCAAATAAATAGAAGAAAGGTGATTATGCCATCTAAGAATATTCCAGTAACATTCAGGCATTCAGACACTTTTCATGTCATGATTAGTTCAGTTTTACTATGAAAACTAATAAACATCATATTGATACATGACTATGGAATTTTGAAAATGGTTTCTTTCTGCCTTTAGATTGATTAAATTGCTAATAGGAACATACATCCATCAAACTATTGAAGTCTGATAAACTAATGTTGCCCTGAACTGTAGTTAGTAATTACAATCTCTATTCCATTGAGTGGGTTCATAGGTGTCTTTATATATTTATAGATTTCCTTGCATATAATTTTCATTAAATAAATTAAAACATAATTAAAATGATGTGGGAGGAAGTGATTTATTTAATACTTGTAATGAAATGTATTTTCAATCATTCAACATAATAACTTGAATCTTAAAAGGAATATTATAAAACTACCATAATCCAAAAGGTTTATAAATAGGCATTGTGAAAAATAGTGTTAAGTAATATGCTACACTATGCTCTCTCACTCTCTCTCTCTCTCTCTCTCTCTCTATATATATATATATATATATATATATATATATATATATATATATATATATATATATATATATTGACCTGCAGGTAACTGGTGTAGGGTCAGCAAGAAGGGGGCGAGGGGGGAGGAGTACTGATTTTATATATATAACCACACACACACACACACACACACACACACACACATACATATGTGTGTATATATATATATACATTCACATATATATATATATATATATATATATATATATATATATATATATATATATATATATATATATATATATATATATATATATATATATACATTTGTACATTATATATACTCTATCATAAAACAAAATGTAGCTCTTTTGATAAAGTTTTAAATAAATAGTGGAATAATATTAGTAAAAATATGAAATAAATAGTGATTTTCATCATTCCTAAAATCCATTTTACAAAATGTAATACTAAATTGCTATTTTACATACTTGTAGTATATATTCAAATACCTTCCTAAATCCAATCTTTTTTATAACCTATGACAAGCTTCATTATGATACCTTATAAATATATTGTTTTTTATAAGGTTTTTAAGAGTTTTACTAAAATAAAAAAAAATGAAAATTGAGTCATTAGTTTTAGCACTTTGCATTTTATAAAATTTCTTAAAAATTCTTAATTGTAATCAAAGTTTTATACTTAAATTATAAGTTGATTCTATTTCTATTTGTTCTTGTGATTCTTAATGATAAAAGTATAGTTGACTGGATGATGAATGGGGAATAAGATAGTCAGGGATGCAGTCAAAGAAACACCACGTTAAAGAAGGATTTCTTTAATATGTTGGCACGTATTAACGTAAACTTCTTTAACATGGTGTTCCTTTTACTGCATCCCTGACTATCTTCTTCTCCAATTGTGATTCTAGTAAATTTCTTTAAAAAAATATATATATTTCAGTGTTATGATAAAATAGAAAACATAAATATAGAACATCAACCTTTCCCCCTTCCTGTTTTTACTAATTGTATATTAATCATTCCAAACTTTTAGTTATTTTTTACAATTTTGATGAAAAGATAAAATTTATCTTTAGTTTTGTTTAATTAGAACTGGCTGCTAGATGCCAAATAACTAAATAGACTTTGTGACTTTGTACTGACAAGCATAAAAAATTTATGTTTTGTAACATGTATTGTTATATTTATGAAATGGTACTTTTAAAATCTAAATATGACGTTTATTGTATTCATAAAATAGTTGTTTATATTGCCATGTCCTCATTTCAACATTACCTTACAGGAATGTAAGTTAATATCTTACAGCTAATAAAGCATATTTATAAGCTGTTAGATAGGAGTTCAAAACTTTGTTAAATATCTCATTTAAATACTATTCCATTTATGAAGCCTCAAATAAATTAATTTAAAATGTAGAGAAACTGTATAATTGGTTTAATTAGCTCTTTTCACTTAAACATAAGATCATTAAGAAATAGAAAGTAATAATTACTTATAAATCTTATTCATTATATCTATTAATGTTAGTTTTATATTTTTTGAAAAATTTTAATAAAAAATAAATTAATAGAAAAGTTATTTACTTATTTCCTACTTACAATATAAAATTAAATTGATTCAAAACAATTATTTTATCTAGTTGCATTATGAGGAGTGTTTAAAAAAAAAAAAATTGAGACACATATTGATTTCAGTTAGTATGCCTATGTTTATTTATAGTAGAGAGTGAGTGGCACTTAAAATAGGAACTTTTTTCCTTATTAACTTGGTAATTTTATTGGTGATAATTATGTAATAATTTAATTTGATAGCTTATTAAAATGATACTGTACCGTTTTTATAATACTTTTTTTTTATTTTCCAGACAAAAGTTGCTAATCTTTTGGGTGTTGTAGGAACTGATGTTCCTAATTCTGAAATCCAACAGCTAATGATTCAGCATATGGTACGTTATTATACCCTAATAGTTATAAATAATTCATATTCAGCTTAAAACAGGACAAATATTGTGTATAATACATTTAATATTAAAATGCTGAAATTACTGGTTTTAATCAGTGATCCATTGTTTTCTTAATTTCACTTAATATCTTCTATGAACAATCCAAGCGTTTTACACAGCTAAATTTCTGTAAATTTTGATTTTTCGTTTTATCACAAATAATCAAATGTGTTTTTTTTTTATATGCTCTATATTTTCTTAAATGGAAGAACTTATTTTAAAATGTGTTTTTTGAATTTAAAAATAAACTGAGTTTTTGATAATTTAAAGATGACTGTTGTTTGTTTTTATCAGCTATTTTAAAAGTAATCAAGGTGGATTATTTATTCCTTTATTGATTGGCTTGTTAAATATATTGTTGTTTTCAAGTATTAAATGAAACTTGAATAACTAAACCAAATTTAAATGTCATTTTCATCCGTGATAAATAATAATTTGTTTCATATAATTGAATATAATAGAATGAACCTTGATTATGCTTAGGCGGGCTTTTTCAAAAAATGTGTGGGAAATAAATTGATCCTCTGGGACACAGGCAATAAGTATCAGTTTCAATTCTAAAATTCAATATATTGCAACTTACCAGAAGTACTAGAAAAATAATTGCATTATAAGTTAATAATTGCACAAATGGAGAACTCATTCGCATTTAACATTACCAACTCATGTTATGGGACACATGAGGAAAATAGATTTTGACGTTTTGAATTCAAATTAAACCATGAAAACAAATCAATAAGTGATAGTTTAAATTTAATTCTTATTAATGACCAGTAAAAATACATCTTTATTATTATCTGCACTGCTATCAAACTTCTGAGTCTAATGCTCAAATTTAGAATAAGAAATTTGCAATGGGTAGGGAAAAAATAAATTAAATTATGGGTTAATATTATTACTATTTATTTCATTTTGTTTTGTTTTGTTTCAGCTTGGTGTTAATGCATATGCTTTCATTGTAACAAATAATGGATACATCCTTATTCATCCTGACCTCCGACCAGTAGTAAGTTTGGGATAAATAAATATTGTATTTAAGTTGATTTACTAAAACACACACACACACACACACACACACACACACACACACAAACCCATTTACATATGTGCACACTTTGGTTGAAGAACTAAGATTATATTTGAAACTGTGAGAAATTTTAGTATTAACAGTATGCTTAATACTGGATTAATACCATTATCATAACGTGAATTATGGTGTACTTATTACTGTACAGTACTTTTTCAATTATTCATAGTTGCTAAAAAAATGGTTGTAGACAAATTTAAATCCATAAACACTACTTGTAAGAAATGAAAGTAGGAAATTCAAATGATACTACTATGACTAATGTTATGTTTATATTATATTTTTAAATGAAGTATTTCCATTGAAAAATAAATTTATCAAATCTCATATTGTTTTTTAATTTCTACTATAGTATAAAATTCATTTAACTTTGGTTTACCAAAATATTTGATTTAACAATACTAATTATTAAAAAGTTGTAATCATATTTGAGTTATCCTATTTAATTGATATAAGTTGTTTAAAAATGCTCACTTATATTTTTAGTTTGATGGCATCTTGAAGCCCAGTTATAATAACATTGACTTTACGGATGTTGAACTGATGCATTCTAATGAAACAGTACAGGATGATGTAGAAGATATACCTCCTAAATGCAGAGAAGATAATCAAGCAATATTAGCGGTAAGCTGCTTTTGTTTTTAATGTATGATATGTTTAAAACTTAATCAATTGAAATATTTGTTGTTTTTTTTGTCTCTAGTTGCGAGAAGAATTGATTAATCAAGGAAATGGAAGTACTTCTCTATTTGTGAAATATCATTATGATAGCATGGTGAGTTCATGACTTTAATTAAATATTAATCAAATTCATATTCTCCTTTAGGAATCTCTCTTGATTTTTATAAATCAGAAATCAAATCGAAGTTTAAAACTAAGTATTTATTATTTCATTGTTAATTTTACCTTCCCTTGCAATATTTGAACCATTTTATAGTCTAAAGACTATTATAAAACTGGGAACCTTCCTATCATTATTTGTTTTCGACTGTTATACAAATATCTTAGAATGTTTCTTAAAATATTTCATACAATTTTTTTTAGGATTTTAATTCAATACAGTTAGATCAATGTACAAACAATAATAGTTTAAGTAAATATTTCATTTTTTTATAAATTAACTTTTATTTTATTATTTATCTATATATACATATTTTTTAGCGACGGGTTTCTATTGGCAAACGACACTATTACTACACCTT
This sequence comes from Euschistus heros, assembly GCA_003667255.2. Taxonomy (NCBI): domain Eukaryota; kingdom Metazoa; phylum Arthropoda; class Insecta; order Hemiptera; family Pentatomidae; genus Euschistus; species Euschistus heros. Next base: position 890,635 of record RCWM02000129.1, read on the forward strand.
TATAAATGGAACACCATTTGAATTGGTAGTTGCACTCCCAGACCCTTATGGCTTAAATAGGGTTGAAGCTGTTCTAGAAATTAAACGTGTTCATGTGAAAGGTGATTATAAATGTGTATTTTATTTTATTGATATCGTAGATAAAATGAACTTGTATTAATATAAAGCATATCTTTATATTAGTACAAGTTTATATTATCTATAAATGTAGCACCTTGTAAAATAACATTGGACCAAACTTTTAGAAGAATAAGGATTGTTTTTTTAATACTATTGAACAAAATATTTTTCACAATTCTCTTGTTAGTTCCTTAAAAATTTAAATAATTGAATCTGTTACAGGAAAGAGAGTAACTGAATATTTCGGAGGTCATAATTGGAAAATACATCCAGAATGGTAATTTTACTTTTATTATGCTAAAAAGTAGTTTGGTAAAGTATCTAATTTTTTTTTACATCCTACTTGATCTTTTGCTTTTTTTTTTTAATTTTTTTTTTTTATTTATGTTAAGAAATATATTGATATAGAATTTAGGAAAAATAGAGATTAACCCATTCAACGCGGAGAGCATTATATAATGCCATGTGACCTTTGGAGCCGGTCGGAGAGTATTATTTAATGCTCCCGTCTGTCAACATTTAAACTGATGTGGTGGAGACTCTGATCGTCGTATTTGCTTCAAACCTTTTCTCCGACCCTCAGTTGGGTAAATAAAAATGCGGGAGACAAAAAAAGCCATTTGCATTTCCGAATTGAATGGGTTAATATAATGACAATATGTCGATATAATATAATAACACTGTTGTTAATGGGCTTGGTAAAGCCCCTCTAACTGAAATTAAAGTTTGTGTTATAAGATGCTGTTATAGGTTGCTGCTATTTATTTACCATTCCAGTCTGAAGTACCAAAGTTTAAAATATAACATTATTCTTTAACGATATGAACACTGGTTTATTTTATTTTTTACTAAAAATTCTTTGGACAGTATACAATTATCAACTTATGAGGAACAACTAGTATTAAATTAATTGCAAGACCATGAATAATTGTTTTTTTGTTGTTGTTTTTTTAATTCCTGTGAGAGTTGTATTTATTAGACTGAAACATCTACATTATTCATTGACAAGATGTTATTTTCATTTATTGTAGATAAGGTCATTAGGATAAGCATTGTAAAAATTAAAATTTATGTTTTATAAATAACTTTTAGGATAGTTATTTATTTAGATATCTTTTATCTTAATGCACCAAACATGTTATCTGGTGATTGATTGCAATTCATGGGTGATTTGTCCCCCAAGCATTGCAGCACATCTTTTCTTTAATCTTTGGATTTAACATTTAATTTTGTCCATACTATTATACTTATTTTGGTAGATTTAAGTTAATAGACTAATAGATTTAAGTTAATTTTAATATTTCCATATTTTTTACCCTTATGGAGTTCAGATTGATGTATTTCAGTGATTGGAAAAAAAAAAGTAAATTAATAAAATAAAAAAAAAAAAAGATTTAACTTTTATATATAAGTATTAACCAATAATTTTTTTTTTTTGAACTTATACTTTCATTGATGAATGCTAAGTGGAAACCTAAAAGTCATTTCAGGAATTTTATAATCGATCCCTAAGCACCACTATACCTCAATCCCTAAACAGGAATTAAATTAATATTTATTAATTAATAAATAATTAATGACAATAATTTGACTATCACAGTTTAAAAATAATTTTAATTGTTAAACAAAACATTAATATCAATTAGTATGCTGCTACATAAAATTTATGCTCCTAATGAACTATTTCTTGATATTAATTTTATGTGAATCTTGAAAGTAATATAATATTTTATTACAGGTATTATTGTAAATATCATTATGGTGATGTTTATAATTTTAAAACACCTGAAGAAGAAGTTATACACTTTTTAAACCGCACTGAAAAACCAGGTTGGAAATGGCCCCTTCAAAGAAGAAGTCCTCCACCTGAACGCCGTCATTGTCGTCTGTGTAAGCTAATACTTTTTAAAATAGTTATCAATTTATAATATGAGTAATGAAATCCAGTACCGAAATTATCACAATCTCCTTTGATTTGTAGGCAATTCAAGTAAAGATGAAACCATGGACAAAACTACGTACTACTGTAAGTACTAGAACAACCAGTTTTTCAAAACTCATATGAAATGGGTGATGTAAAAAAAAAACATTTAATTAAGATATTTATAAGATTATGTTTAATATATTAATAAATTTACTAGACTTTTAGCTATACCTATTATTAATAGTGTTTTTGTTTTTTTTAAATGTCAATAGTAATTATATTGTAACTAATATTGCTAGCTATTATGTATATTGTTTGAATTTCTTTTTATAATTTTGTTCATAGGTGATAGAACACTACTGTTATCTCTTGTTTATGATGCCAAAGCCACTGAGTGGTTTTCTGGAAACATAAGCTTAGCTTCTGTGGAAGAAAAAGGGTATGTAATGCTGTATAAAGCATTATGACTTTATATATGATTTGAGTTATTAGTAAATTAAGAATATCATAAATAGAGAAATTAATTGAGTGCTTAAACATTGTGAATCCCAGTCAAATCGATTGATTAGCATTTTTATTTCAAATACCCAACAGTATTTTATATTTTGAATATTACAAGAAGTAAATAAGGAATCAATAAATAACTAGAAATTATAATTTTGAAAATATGGAATGTCTAATTAATATCATCATTACTTTTATACAGAAACAGCAATTAGACCAATTCTTTTGAAGTGTATCAAGTTTGAAAACTTGTTCTCTATGGTACTATTAATTCCATAATAAATACCAGCCTAAGTTTTGCTTTTCTTAAAGAAATTTAAAGTACTTAATTTAAGATAAACCATTTTTTTTATACAAAATTAGCTGAACATATATCTAAAAAATCACAATGAAGATAATTTTTGTTGTAGGATAACATCTAAATAACATATTTCAGCTACAGCCTATTCTTGGAGAAATCTGTATTATGAAAATCTTCAAAAAGTTTTAACTTGATATTAATAAGTCAACTTTTAGCAAGTCAGCTCCTCCTGGGCTGTTTATATTCTTTATCATAGTCAAAACTCAATTATTTTCAACATAGTTGGATTTAAGTTAAGCAGATGAGGGTTGGGATCAATAAATAAAAATTCAGAATATAAACAATAAATCGTACATACATTTATTGGTTCTAGTCCAACCATCATCTTGATAATAATATGTACTTCAATGAATATCATTAATTTGTCTTTTAGATACTTTCTGATATATCTTATTCATTAATTAGATCACAACTAATTTTTACAAAAAAATTATTGAAATGAAACAATGAGATGATTTTAGTAATGAATACATTTAGCAATCAAAACTTATATTGGGTTTTTATATGTGCCCACACCATCTTGCAGAATTATAATTATCAAAAATGGCATTATTGGTTCTGCAACATTTATAAATCACAAATATTAAAATATTTTATATTTTATAAAAAATATGGCAAACCCTATTTGTACTTAGTATTTCGATGAATTTTATTTTACACATTGAGAATAATGCATGAATTATAGCTATATTATTGCCATATATTACTTTAAATAGTTTGCTTTAAACATGGACCACCTTTGATTTGAATTATCTAAACAAATAATGATTTGCATATAAATAATTGATTAACTATTTAATAATATGTAGGCTAATGTATACATGCATAAATACAGTTTAATATATATATACCCACATACACATACTCACAGTTAATTATTTATTTTTTAAAATTGATAATTTGGAATCTTTAAATTTTTTAAAATTTTATTTACATTTACTATTTGATATTCTATTTAATATTATTTTACTGTTTATTATATTTTAAATTTGCTATTGTTTATTTTTTCATTAAAGTTGATTTCTGCATTGTACAATTATGCAAGTACTTTGGATGTAAAATAAATAAAGAATAATTGTCATTCTATGAGGTTAATACAAAAGGATAATAAAAATATTATATCTCTATTGTAGTATGGTGGGCAGAAGAGCTGTATATTTATAAATTTGTGTATCGTTTAACATTAATTGCTTGGATGAATGACCATGTTTGAGTGTGCATGTCAAGATTCCACAAGAAGAATCTTAATAATTTCAAGGATTGTTTCATAACTTGGTTTTTAGTATACAGTGATTCAAAGTTGTGCTGGTATATCAAAATATTTTTCATCTATAGCGAAAACACAACACCCAAGCTTTTGATACAACAGTTCCCAGTATGAATGGCTAAACATTGTAACTTTTAACCATCTTAAAATGGAATGTTTTTCTACTCACAAGCATAACCACCTATTTGTGTTTTCATAATCTGGTTGGATAGTTTAAATTAAACCATTAAGGACCATCATTGGGAAATAAGTAAAAAAAATTTGTGTGTTATCTATACCTTCTTTAACATAAATGGAAAGTTTCTTGAGAAAAGTTAAAAGTCCTTAAAGGTTTAAGATGTTCCATATTTAAAATAAACTGTTTAAAGAAAGATCTGCAACAATTTATTAGCTATACTTTGTGTGTATAAATACATACAGTTGAAACCAACGAACATGATCCTTAATAACAAGACTTCCTCAATAATAGATCTATTTATTTAATCCTTTTGAAATTTTTTTTACTACAAAATGTAGTTTCTGTAAAGAAGTTTCTGAAAAATTAGTGGATCTTTATAACTTCTTTACTTAATACAATGAAAATCAACTAAAAGAGGACCTGTATAGAAAGATAGTTTCTCAAATTTCCTCGCAATCCTTGCAACTGATGTTTTACTGTTTATATAAATTATAAAAAAATAATGTATATAATTTAATTTACAATTTTCACCAGTTAAAGACTTCCAACTCCTGTGCAAAAAATTAATAAGCAGCCACAGATAGGAATTTATTCTTAGTATTGTTTGCTGTGAATCAATTTTGTGGTGACCTTCCAGTGGCAAACCTGATTTTACAAAGGACCTCACTCCTTGACATATTTGAGGGAATATTCTGGTAATTGTGTCTGATGCTGCCTACATCACTTATTATACAGACTTGGCCAAAAGTATTAGGCACCAACTATTTTCTCACCAAAAGTTTCTCTAAGCGTATTAACTGGCAACAGAATAGTTCCTTTTAATGGGTTTTTCCTCAATCCTTGCTACTTAATACTCTCAGAGAATCTTTTGGTGAGAAAATTGTTGGTGCCTAATACTTTTGGCCAAGGCTGTAACTGTTGGTTAAAAATCGGAATATAAGTATCTGTTTATTAATACTTATTCAGTATATGCACTCATAACACTTCATTAATTGTAATTGTACATTTTTAATAAATTGTCTTTAGGTTTGATTTTTATTTTATTTTTTGTCTGCGATTAATTCACAGGAATAATTGAAATATAATTAGTCGTATATTTATGTGAAATGATGGCATCATTTAATTGGATTATTAAGATAAATATCTAATATAATATAATTCTTTATTTATTTTGAAAAGGCATAGTATAGTCTGTCAAACTAAAGAAGACTCATTCTCTAGGGCTTCCTGTCAATGCTCCTAACCTCTCTCCCTTTTCCACTGAGGTTTTAGACTGACAATTAGGGAATATACCTAACCTGAATGCAATGAGTAAATAATAAATAATAATAAGTAAATAAATTTCTTATTCCCCTTTAATATATCAGATGATCTTGTCATTTTATAAATCAATGGATTATTAAAATAGCATTTATTTTAAATCTATTTCAATAAAGTACCATTTATTTCGTTTTGTAGGATAGGCTGTAAAAAAAGTAAGAAATTACCTTCAGTACAGAGGGAAAAGCCTCATGGGAAAGACTAGAGTCTTTTTTTGTTTAACAGGCTATTTTAATTAAATAAATTGGATACTTATTTATTTCTATTAAACATTTATATATATTTTTGATATTGTATATTTCACAATATTTATGTGTAGTAAATATGATAAACTAACTTGTTTACCACTAATACCATAGTTATGTTCAATGTGAGATATAGTTATTATATTTAAGTCTCAAACCTTTTTAGGGTTTGTTAGTGGGAGTGGATGTAATGCATACATTTTCTTGTGTTAGGGTGTTATTTTTTAATAACAATTATTTTTTTAGTATGAATTAGTTAAAATTAATTGTTTACTATGATTAAAATTTTAGTAGTTTTTCTATTATTAATTTTTTGTATATTTGAACCTATTAATGGTAATTTTGTAATCTTAAATGATATAAAATCCAATTATCGATGAATGCATTCAAATTCACTATTAATCTCAATGACATACAAAAAAGTCTTGTTCTACTTTAATAAAAAAAAAATTATAACTTTTGTAAGACTAATGTGCCTAATTATACAACTATTGAAAAAAAATATTAAATATAATCTAAGGAGAGAAAACTTACTAAACAACCTTTAGAACGCCAGGACTCTTGCCTCTATCTACTCGGCCATCATAGCCACCTCCTCTTATCTAGCTATATCCAAATATCCACTATATCATTTTAAAATAAAATTAAGCCCAATGACTTTTCTAATAATATTAATGATAAAATTAAACAAAAATGTAAAGTTACTTTATCATTTTTTTTTTTTTTTTTTTTTTTTTTTGGAGTGGTGCACTTATTTAAAATGGGAGTGAAAATTTTAAGTAAGAAAATCAATGATGAACATCTATGAAATAAACGGAGTAGAAAGGATTCAAAATAGTAAGAACATTCAACATAAAACTGCCAGTAATGCATAATTCATGATTTTAGGTCTAAAAGAAGTGATGGTAACAATACAAGAAGCTGCCATTAGAAAATTTTATCATTTGGGCATTAGTAAGAAATTTTGGGAAAGATTTCATAATGAAATTATTTTTTTCTGAATTAGAAGTCTGATGAGTAGAGGAGTATAGGGATAGTTAAATGGGGAATGGGAAAATATTTTTAGGTAGCATATGCTTGGATTATATGTGAGGGGATTACAATTGAGATGGCTAATATAGTTGTGAAAAATAAGAGCTAGGATAGGCTTCAAAACTGGAATCAAGTAGAATATTGAAAAGAGATAGTTACATTTTTTGATATTGAGTTATTGATGAATTAATTACCTGATGTGTTTTAAATTGCCTAGCTATAAATTTGGTTATTATTGTCTGGTTATAGATTATCAAATTATCTATTTTGTTAATTAAGAATCAGTGATAATAAATAATCTTCAATAATTTCCCAAATGTGGTATGAAGTAAACCTAACTGAAAGAAACTTTTCTACATATTTTTTAATATTTCATCATTTTACCAGGTACTTTGTTGAATTCACTGTCCATGTAATAATGAAGTTTAATCTAAAAACAAAAATCTATGAATGAATGAAAAAATATTTTAATAAATGACTTAAGTTTCATATAATAATAAAATTTAAAAATTAAGGGGTTTGGATGTTTGTAAAGAGACAGAATGGCAAATGTTGACAGTTGTATAGTGCTTCAGGTTAGAAAAGTAGATTAGGAATTAGTTATGATTTACTGCAGTTCTGTGGGAAGGTGGAAATGGGGTTTCAGAGTATAGAATCATGTATATGTATACGATATATATATATTTGTGTTTTTTCTAACCAACAAAAATTGTATCTTTGAGGATTAGATGATAGTTAGTTTATCTATCATTATTAATAAATCTGTATTTGGGTGGTAAAAGAAAAAAAAATTGTCTTTTTGTAGAGGCTCAAGTCTGAAAATTCTTTTTTGGTGTCTAATGATTGCACATGAAATTTTAAGACAGAATATTTACATGTGATACTGCATGAGACTGTTTTTTTCTTTAAATGCAAACCAAATATTTTTATTATTGCAAAAAAAAATTAAGGTTTCTATATACACTAAATTATAAATTATTTTTAGTATGAAACTATATCGCTGTAGATTTTGGGCCAAAAAATGCTTAGCTAAGAGATATTAACATTTTTATACAAAAAAAAAAAAAAAAAATAAAAAAGTAAAAATTTTTAGGAGCTATGGGAATGAAAAAAAAACATGATTAAATTTTTTTTACCATAAAATATATTATCTGGTACTGTTTGGTACCAGATAATATATTTTCTAGGTCATTAAAAACAATACTGCAGGTTTTGTGGCCAAAAAATGGTTAGTTTAGAAGATAAAGCCATAGATTAAAAAAATAAATAAAAAAAATATCAAGTATTTAATTCAAACATTTCAGTGTCACCACATACCTGTTAAAAGATGTAAACTGGAGCTCTTATGATTGTGTGCATAAAAGTTGAGATGATAAATGAAATGGACTTATTTAAGTAACAAGTGATTTAGTAATTTCGATTTACATACTTCTACAGGTTTCTTTCTTTTTTTTTTTTTTTGTTTGATTATTACATGCTGAAACAATGGATTATAATATTGTATTAGTCAATTTTTAACCCTAATTCTTGTTTCAAAATCACAATATTACCTATTTTTGGTCACAAGTGCTGCAATAGTTTCAGAAAATATATTACAATATTATCTATAATATGAAACTTGAATGCTTTTAAAAATTATATTTTCTAATCTATATATTTTTTTCATCTATCCTTTCCTTTCAATATCCATAGTTTTTTTTTTTTTTTTTTTTTTAATTTTATTCCAAACCCTATGCACATTTATATATAATTTGCACTAACATCTATTTTGTATTGTATTATAAGCCCCATTGCAAAGCTGATGGCATTGTTGTCGAGGTAAAGTAATAATGTATTTTATGTAAAGCACACACTTAAATTATGAAAAGTGTGTCTTAAAACATAATTGAATTGAAAAAAATATGAGTATATATATATACATAAATAATAATAGAAGTATATGTGTATTTTTTAAAGAATATTGCTTAAATTTAAAATTCAATCTAAAATGATTCAAAATAATTTAATATAGAAAGAAGTATAACTTTTTCTATTGAAAAGTAGTTATGAAGTGATAATGATTTATTCCAACTGAAATGAATACTGTTTATTTAGTAAACATACCAATATTTGAAAATGTCTCTGTTTAAGAATACTTGGCTTAGAATTCATTTGAATCATAAATAATTGTAAGGACTTAGATAGGAATATGTTAACATATAGGCTCCTTGATGCTATTGTAAAAATAATATCAAAGTTAAGTCAAATACTAGTAAAGTTTTTAGAATGATTTTTTAACTACTATAAAAATGTTTTGGATGCATTTGACTTGTTTTAACAATGTCTATCAATGCATCATGTATTGTTTTATCCTCTAATTATAAGTTTATGTTTAAAAAATTGAGGATACTGTACAATTATTAAATTTTGCATTGTTTAATAAATGCAAATTTTGACAAAAAAATAAGATTATTATCATCAATAAAATGTTATAAGCATATCATTAGTTTGCTGGTAGTACAAACAAAAAGTTTTAAAAATGTTATATTAAGAATGAAGTTGTTTAAATATATTTATTTTTAGCAATTTAAAAAGGTAAGTAAAAATGTAGTAGAATCATAATCCCTCACAATTAAAAGTTAAATCGAATTTGATGTAAGTTCTAGATGCTCTCTATAACTTTTAATTTTTTAAAATAAGTTTAATTAAAATTAAAATATAAGATGATGATTATCATAAAAATCAGAGTTTATTGTCATAATGACTATAATCAGAAATAAAACAATTTGCCTTCATTAAAAATAGCCTTAATTGGTCGATGACACAAGTTTTAGATGTATATCATCATATGGCCATATGATAGTATTATACTCTGAAATACTAGTATATTATAGTACAATATCCATGCATCATAAATATTGTTTAAGGGAGGGTCTGTTTCCAAACTCAGCAAAGTTCTAGATTTATAACTATTATAGTACTGAAAAAATTGCAAAGCTTTCTGATTTCCCTCAATGCCAACATTAGAGCTATTATGATAGCTCTAAATCACAAACCATTTTATTGAGGGTATTATTTAGGTTGTTCTCCACAGAAATGGGTACTAATATAAATTTGTTGATAGTTAAGTTCAGAACAGGTCATTGACACTACTTTCCCCTAATTCTTATCTAAATGAAATACTTATAGAAAACTAAGCTGACAAATTTGTATTATATATTTTCTTTAATGTTTATATAATTAAATAATCTTATGAAAGCATGCTAACCATCTTATGTTAGTATGCTAAGCATCAAAGTAAAAGAACCAAACATCATAACAGTATTTTATGAAATTGCACATAATCTTATGTTGGGAAAAATAAATGAAAAACTCTTATCAACATAAAAGCAGTCAAGTACAATATATATTTGACTTGAATTAGATCAACTTAAAATTGCATCTTTTCTCATAATAAGTTGAGAAAAGGTTTAACGTTATCAATTATAAATGAATCTGTAAATAAACTGGTGAAACAGGATTAATAATTTTAGCATTATTCAGATATTATTTTATGAATATGGTATATAGTTACATTTTATATCCTAGAAGATAATATATATAGTCTAATTAGTGAAAATTATGTAATTTACTAATCATTAAGTGCAATTAATTTGCCAGTTATCTTTATACTCAAAGACAAAAACGCATTAGTACCTTTTTGAATTTTGTTATAAAAATAGATATTCTTAAAAACTAGGTAAAAAAAAAAAAAAAAAAATATAAGGTTATCAGATAAATGTTATTCTAAACTAATATCGCTAATGGTATAGAAGTATTTTATTGTAAATATAAACTAAACTTAGTAATATTCCTAAATAATATATTTATCTAGTCATATTCTAAGCAATAATTCTGTTTTTATCTTTTGTTTTCCTTAGACAAGATATGAAGCAAAGGTTTGGATTAGTTTTAGTTTTCATGGCCACAAGAAGTGGACTAACACGATGGCAAGACATATCTCTGAATCCCGAAAATGAAACAGAAAATGGAAACCAGTGAGTCAAGAAATAGGGAAATTATTCATTAAGAGTATATTTTATTTTTATCAAAATTGATTATATTAATGTTTTCGATAAAAATAATATGAGTAAATAATTTTCTAGACACTTTAGTAATATACACAATAGAGCCACTGATGAAACTTGGTATAAACGAGCAGTGGAGCAATATTATGTGGAACCTGATAGTTTTGTTTATTCAGTTCCCTTCGATGCTGGTAAATATAATTTAATTATTTAATAAAACATTAAACATTTTATTTAATAAAACAGAGTTCTGGTATTATGATTGTCATATTAGATTCTATGCTAATAATGTTTTTAAACTGATAATGTAAATTTAAAACATCAGAGAAGGTTATTTTAAAGTTAACCAATTTATAATTTTGGAAATTAATTTTTTTATTACAAAAAAAAAGTAACTTTAATTGTTTCAAGTAACTGATTATACACAAAATAAATACTTTCTTTCTCATTGCTATTGAATGTTATTCAAATCCCATTGCTATTCAATACTTTATTTATAATTACAGGAGATAAAAATGATACCTTGGTAACTGCAACTCATGCAGTTTTTCACTCAGAGGGATCACGTGAAGCACCAGCTGCTGTGGTTGGCTTCCAGTTTCACCATTCAGCTTTATATGCTCTTTTCAAGAACATCACATCGTCTGTATGTACTAATTTTTATTGGATGAATCACTAGTTTATATGTTAGGCATTTGAGAATTTTTAATAGTTTGTAATGTTTTCTGTAAATTAATACATTATTTGGGTTCTAAGATCTGCAAATAAATATGTATATATATAAATATAATATAATATAGCTTCTTCAGTAATTTGCCCCAAATGTTTTTGCCGTTTATTTTATAAAATGAACATTTATCACAATAAACAAAACTTTATTTTTACAACACAAGATATGTTCTTCATAAATTTCAACCCCAAAAGATAAATACAATTAAAATATTATTTAGGTATACAACTGATTCCTTTATATTATGTTTATAAAGAGTTTAAGAGGCAAGATTATTTTGTCTGCTTGGTTATTTTATGCAAGAACGGGCAAAATGTTTATGTTATAGAAAAATGTATAATTTTTAATTTCAGAAAGCTTTAAAAGGCAAAGATCTGATTAAACTTTCTCAATATCACCTATTGAAATATTTTATACTGACTTTCTTACACCTGATTATTTACTAATGTTAATTGAAATAAAAAGTTAAATTTCTCTAACTTATATTGAGCAATAGGTTCTTTAATTTTATTTCACACTTTATTTTAGTAATAATGCTCTGCATGATCTGCAACCTTTATATCCAAAGTTATAAACATTATCAATGTCTATAAATAATTTTGAATAGTTTTAAATTTCTTTTTGAAATCTTATTTTGTATTTAAATTCAGTAATATTTATTAATCTATTTTAGTGTGAAGAGAAGTCATGTGAAAAAACATGTGATTCTGATGCATATATCTGCTATGTTCTGGACAATAATGGATTTATAATAGTGTCTGAATCTCGAGCAGACACAGGGAAGTTTTTTGGTGAAGTTAAGGGTTATATAATGGACAAATTAGTCAAAGAAGAAATTTATAAAAAGATTGCCATTTATGACTATCAAGCAGTTTGTTTTAGTAGCGAAAAAGGTGAACCAAGTCATTCTTGCAAAATGAACTCAGTAAGTTGTGATTATTTAAAATGTAGATGAAGATTAGGAATCCTTATAACAAAGTTTATTTTTTCAGCCTATTAATTATTTTGGCTGGGTGGTTAATTGGCTATTAGGTAAATTAATTTGGATTCTTATTCAGACAAACTTACAGTGGATATCTGTTGGTGCTTTCACATACACTACTGGTGACGGTAAGTGTAGTTTAATATTTTAATAAAAGTGGCATTGTTTTAGACCTTGTTTCATATGTTCTTAAACATAAAGAGGCTTACGATAAATGTATCATTTTTTTATTGGGGCGTCATTCATCTTTAATGACTATAAAATGATAAATTTATAGTTCTGTTGTAATATTTACTATACAAAAGCACCAAATAGATATTTTTGAGGCATTAAATTGCAACTACTCTAGAAGTTAGCTTTTCCACTTAAACTTTTAATTGAAACTTGCAAATTTTGTATTGACTTAATGCTGTAATAGGCCGACATCTATTACACATAATAAGTAGTTTATTCATATAAAATGAGAACGTATTTATAGGTTTGTGTGATTTGGGTTTGAATATTTGTGATTTTTCCTATTCTTTTATCTATATTTTAAGTAATTTATAATTTATGTACCATTTCTCTAAATAGTTGATTATTACTAATTATCTGACTTTCTGATTAGCTACATATCCAGGATATGATGATGCTAATGCTGATATTCCACCAGCTAAAAATGATAGACCTTTGTCCAAAATTATCATTAATAGAACAAGGCCACAGCCTTGTGATATGAAAGTAAATCTATATTTATTAGATGTAAAGAGAATGAAGAAAGTTATTGAAAAAGAAAATAATGAAAATGGTTGCGAAAGGTATTGTTTTAAAGATTCATTAGAAATATGTAATTTAAACATTCTTTTCATAATTTTTTTCCCTTTAGGCCATATGTTGTTAAAGATATTCCAAATAGTAACTTGATAATGGTAGTTGTTGATCATTTTTGTGAATCAAAGTATGAAAATAAAATAATAAGAATACTGCCTACAGAGGTGAAATACGATGATGATGATTGCTGTAAAGTTGGACGTAACTTAAGTAGAAGGAATGTTGCAGAATGTGCCAACAGAAGTGAAAAGGTATTTAAAAGAAATTAAATATTAGATAGGTGAATGACTTTATAGTAAAAAATATGATACTAAAACTATTTATTTTACCTTCTTTTCAGGAAAACGATATAAAACTATGTGGCCATTCTGTGAGCCTTTCACCTTCAAATTTATTGAAAATATTTTCAGTAATATATTTCCTCAAGTGGATTATGTTGTCTTAAACTTAGATACTAAGAACATTGTTACAATACTGGAGATATTTATTATTATTGAGTGGTTCACAATTAATGTTTCTCCAAAAACTTGATAGCTTAATATATTTTCTTTTTTAACTATTTAAAGAAAATCTTACTTTTTGTAAAATTCTTTCTGCATTCTAATTGTAAATTACACTCTCTATAGTAGTTTTTTTTGTTGGTATTTTGATTAAATTAATATCTGTATACTGGCTAAGGTTTGCATTAATTATAGACCACTCATGTATAATGAATTACTTATCTGTGATATAAAATTAATGTAAGTATTTAAAAATGCCAATTCCTAATATACTGTCCATTTAATCATATAATCTTGTTTGAGAGTAAATCACTGCTGATATATATATATATATATATATATATATATATATATATATATATATATATATATATATATATATATATATATATATCTATATTAACAGGAATTCCCAAATTGATGCTTCATAATAACTGTAATCGACTACCAGAGGAAACAATTTTTTATTTATCTATCTATAGTATAATAATTTAATAAAACATACCATAAAAACAAATGTTAATGTATGAAAAAAAAATCAAAATAAAAAATTTATTTTGAGTTTTCTTAGGTTAATTACTGTAGAATTGTGGTCAAATAACATTTTATTACTTTTTCTACATTCTGTTCAGGACTGGAAGTATGAATTGTATACAAAAATCATTAGCCCTTTTATCTTGGTACTAAGTGCAGCATATTTATTTTATATTCTAACTTTATTGAATGCTAATATAATTATTCCAGCAAATATTGAGATTTTAATATTTTTTAAAATTTTTCTAAAAATGATAGCTTGATGTCATCACCTATTCTTAAAATACTTGGAGCTGCAGAAAAAAAAAAGCTTAAAGCTCTAGATTAACTCTTCTACTAAAATTTAGGAAAATGTGTTAATTAATTCTTACTTAATTAAATTTAAAATATATGCTAAATTTTAGCATTTAAAAGAGATATACTTCATGTATAGTTGTAAATGTGCCAATGTGGAAGCATAAACATTATTAAAAAAAAAAAAAAAATGCAATATATAAAAACAAGGAATTCCTTATGAAATGATATCTTATTTTGACTTAACTCATTTTATCAGGATTTATTTGCTATTTCTGAAGTAAAAAAAATCAAAGACAAGTTTTCTTTAATCATCATTGTTATAACTTAAAAAAACAACAGATTGAAAAATGTTTAACATATGTTTAAATATTTAAATAAACTGTGATATGTAATATAATTGAATAATTAATATTTCTACAAACAAGAAATTATATGTATTTAAGCAGTTGACTTATTGATTTATATAATCATTGAATATGTGTATATATATATATATATATATATATATATATATATATATATATATATATATATATATATGTGTGTGTGTGTGTGTGTTCAATTGAATGTATAATGTATTATATAAGAAATTTTGTATCATCTGCAAGATGTTTTACTAAAATGTTAGCTTAATGTTTTTTCTCAAACCTATATATGATTAATATTTTATACAAATGTATATGATTGTAATTACATTGAAAGTGCAATTATTACTGTTATATTAGCCTTAATTAATTGTTAAATCAGGGGCTTTTTCTAATTGACATAATATTTATGATTATAAATTCTTTTTTAACATCTTTAATTGTTTTTAATCTATTTGAACTAACATTTATGTACTAGTTACATTTTATAGTGAAAGTAGGAAAATATATATTCACATGATTATTTTTGAATATTTTAGTCATTTTAAATTATTATCACTAACCAAGAAATTTGTGTGTGTGTGTGTGTGTGTGAGAGCGTTTATGTGTGTGGGTGGGTATGTGTGTTTTTAGTTTGTCTTTGCAATACTGATTTATCATAGCCCAATACTCATCTCTATCATTGGCTATTAATTACCCAAAACAAACAAGTCTTCATAATTTTATAAGGAACATCTCTCTCTCTCTCTCTCTCCTCTCTCTCTCTCTCTCTCTCTCTCTCTCTCTCTCTCTCTCTCTCTCTCTCTCTCTCTCTCTCTCTCTCTCTCTCTCTCTCTCTCTCTCTCTCTCTCACTCTCTCTCTCACTTTATTATATTTTTAACCTAATCTTCTTTAAGTTGAGTAAGTTGAGGAAAGATGGATCAAGTTTTTTTAAAATCAATTCTATCGAACATAGAGCCTTATTTGAGCTCTATAGTTATATGCCACTTCAAATCTCATATATTTATTTGGTTTTATTTATTTTTAGTAAAATACGGTAGGAATGGAAGTTTTAAAGATTTGTTAGTGGGTCCATCTATATGGGATAAGAAATAGATGGCCCTTGCCTTTGCGATTGATGGATCACAGTGTTCTTAAAAAGAAATAAGGTTTAATGTGTTTTTATTTATATTTAATAGCACATAAATAATTTAGTAAAATATTTAATATACAAATTACATGCATAGTTTTGAAAAATAAGGTTTAATCCTTAGTGAAGTCCTAAGGTTTAAACCTTCTTATTTTCGTCCATCTTTACCATTTGTATAGTATAAATGGACCATTCATATCTTCACCAATGAATGCCATACTAAGCAAGGAGTATAACCAGACTCTATATATAGGTGTGACAACACAACAAAGTATAATATAATTTAACATGAAAAATAAATTGAGCTTGAAAAATTGTTCGTCTTACTAAATCAGCGAAATCACATTTTTCATGAATTCGTGAAAAAATCTATCATATAAGAAGAAAGTACATACCTTATACGACTAAGATCATAGACTGAACCAACTATGACAGCAATCAAGGAACTGGTTTGAAAATTATATAGCTAGCTAGTCTATTCTGGTGGTCTATCTATCGCGGACTAGCTTAAATTACCACAATAATTACTGTCACATTGTGCAAATAATTAGCAGATTGATTAAAATAAAATGGTTTATTTTATTTTACATGATTAAAAAAAAAAAAATAACAATAATAATTAATCATTGAACACACGTATTGGATCCTATAATATGTTGTTTTTTTATATTTGTCAAATTTAGAGGAAAAATTGTTAATTTCTTTTAGAAGCTAATTTCATCATCAAAGAAAAATAACTGAATTTGCTGTGCTAAGCTGATTCATGGGATGGTTCCAATTAATATGTAGTAACAGTTTTATGTTAAAAAACATTTACGCTTAAATAAAATCAGTTATTAAAGAATGATAATTGAAAATTAAATAAAACTTTGCTGAAGTAAACTAATAATTGAAATTATCAGAAAGAGCTAAATTATTAAAGTACAGGATTTATCCTATATAATTTTTAATAGAAACACTTTCTACATAATACTAAGGTGTTTTATTAGAAGAGTCATTATTTCTAAGAGTAGTTAAGTGTTGTTACAGTTGTTATTTTCATTAAAATGTAATACATATATATATATATATATATATATATATATATATATATATATATATATATATATATATAATATATATATAATTTAATACTGTTCTTTGTACTCATGTTTCATCAATATTGGATTGGAACACCAACAGTAGGAATTGGACCTAATAACTGACAATAAATTATAGGTTTATTTTTATTGATAATAAACTTATACAGTAAATAATAATCCATAATGTCCAGGGTTTGTAGGAGCTTGCCTTGGAGCATTTGTAAAATTCTGATTCCTAGAACAGGTATGATATTGATAAAATATTGCAATTTTTGAACTATCATGAAAAGGAAAATTGATAGGTAAAATTTCAAATTTAATTACTTACAGAGGGATGTGTATTGAAACATCCAGAGAGACTCCTCCTTGGTAATGAATTCAACATAAGTTTCTGACAACTTGATGGAGATAGAGTACTGTTGGTTTTGTTAGTGTGTCTGTACTCAATTCTTTCCATAGTTGAACTTAGCTTCCTGTAACAACTTTGATGGAGAACATTTACCACAATTAGCAATAAATTAGTGTGTGGTACACGCTTTACGTAAAATGGCCTAAAATAACAACAAAAAATTACATAAATATAAACCTGGAGATTTCACTAAAATGCAATAGTCAGATAATTAATTGTTATCAAACCTAGAACAGTTGACTGGCTCAGGCGAATAATACCCTTCTTTCTTATTCAGGTGTTGAAGCAAATATAAATACCCCATTTTATCACATGGTTCAGTTGATCTTTTGGGTTCCTTAGGTTTATTATTATAAATTATTCTGGGCACTTCAGTGACTTCAATATTAGGTGTTGGACCGTCTCTGTAATCTAGAATAACTTAGAATAGTACTTTTCGTATATTGTATTTAAATCAAAATTAAAGGGATATTAAAAAAGAAAATCATATTAATAAATACAAAAATTGATCGTTAATTGTGATTATTATCATATTTGTGATTCAGGATCTTGATTACAGCAGACCAATAGAAAATCTGTAACCAGTGCAGAATATATTTAACGCAAATAAAAATCTAGGGGCCTAGTTCATTGGGGCTTTTTTTTTTTTTTTTTTTTTTTTTTTTTTTTATACGAAAAAGAACTACCATTAGCTGCCGTTATTGTCTATCAAATATATTTAGATGAAAAAATATGAACTAATAACCTTCGGCCATTTCCGATCTTGAGCCCTTTCGATCCTTGAGCCCTCTCCATCCTTGGCCCTCCCGACTCTTGGCCCTCCCGATCCTCGGGGCCCCCTGCAACGTGGGGTCTATGGGAGTGTACGTTACGCCACTGCCCCTCTTATGTCTTAGCCTACGATGTTTTTCGAAATAAGTGAAGCGATTGAAAGAGCCATGATGGGATCTTCTGGAATCCAGCTTTAACATCTAGTAGCATATACACAATTATATTTAGCACGACCGTAAAGTTTGATGTTTATGTTTATGTTAGGAATTAGTTCTTTATCATCCCTGTTGTTTTTGCTGTTGATTGTCTATAGATTGAAATATTTTTCAATAACATAGTTTCTCTCTCACTAGTTGTAGGTTTACAGGTATCATAGATTAGGGAGTTTGAACTAAAATCCATAAAAAAAAAAAAAGAAAGTATCTACCATTCTAATTAATTTTAAAATTTATTAGTTATAAATGAAAATATTAATCAAATATTACCTTCGTTCGATTCACTATACACAAACTTCGATATTTCACTTTCAAGTATTAACCAAATTGCTCTGCCTACCATCCACTTCAGGAGATTTATCACTGTAGTGAATGGCTGTAACAAAAAAAAAAAAAAAAAAAATCAACAAAAAAGGAACTTTACTTAATATACTGAAGATATATGGATAATAATATTTTAATTTTTAGTATTTTTCTGGAGAAATTCGCTTTCCATCGTCTATATTTTAAAAAGAAAGACTTGTATACGAATGCATATATATATATATATATATATATATATATATATATATATATATATATATATATATATATATATATATATATATATATCTTGTTCATGGCTTAGCCAGTCGATTTATTACATTCAAAGAAATCGTTGTTTGCTTGGAATGGATGGATAGCACATCGAAGTACCTATATTCTACTATCGCTCTCCATTAGATGATATTACTTAAATCTTCATTAGAATTCTAGTTCTTAGGTAGTGTACCATCAACCGAAAACGCATAGTATTTCACCTTCTCTTGGTTTCATCATAATGAAAATCAACTAATGCTTGATCTCTAGATTTTTTGTTAACTTCCTGAATGGGTTGTTCTAGCCATCTAATTAGGATGTCTACCTTTCTTTGATTATGATCAACTAAGGTTGGAGTAAGATCGTTTGGTTTAGTGATGTGTGTTCGTCAGTTACAACTAGCTTTGCACCCATAACAATATGTTTGTTGGTAATCGTGTTTTATGTGCATTTGTAAGAACTGGGACATTTTAAATGTATTGGGAGAAAAAAAAAATTAAACAAAGGCTCGAAAATAGATTCTAATTATAAAATAATCAACTTTACTTGATAAATTACTTACCGAGATAAGATTCCATCCGGCACTCACTATTATTGTGGACTCGTTTGGACATGTTGCTTGATAATCGAACATAACGACATGCCTAAATATATTTTTCGAAATCATAGCTTCCATTATTGCACCTTCCACTTCGCCGAAAAATCGTCCAGTATCATTGTTCCCCTCTGAGAATATTACGTATCCATTACCATCGATGAGATAACAGTCAAGAGTGTCTGACTTACATGTAGTAGTACATTCCTGGCACTGGGAAAAAACAAATTTTTATTACATGCCTTTCTGAAACTGCACTTCTGAGGATTATAATTGTCTATTTCTAAATTACTTTTAAAAACGATCTCAATAATGTATTCCTTGAAAATATTATTTAATTACTACTGTACCAAGGAACTATGGTAATAAATCCTAACTATAAACTAACTAAAAAGTCTTCTCAGAATAACAATAACGTCACTTACAATTTTTATATCTAGCTATGTAATGTAATGCATGTTCTTTTAAATATATAAAAAAAAGAAGAAGGAAGAATTAAAAAATAAACACATTAAGAAATATAAATAAAACGTAATCTAAAGGTGTAGACTGAAGCGAGGAAGGAACAGCATAGGAAACGAATGCGGGAATACTGGGCAAAAGGAAGAGACAGTTGAAATAGTACAGTCAACGAAGGCCTGAAATGGGGTGTAGAGTGCGTTTTCTGTAATCCATGGTTTTTCTTCGGAAACATATTCAGGGCAGTTAGAAAGTAAACATACTAAAAGTCCTGGAGTTTTCGGGCCTGGGAACAGGAAGGGGGAGGGGGCGCGAAAGGTCCCTTTTTTTGGTTTTGCGCTCATATCTCGAAAACGGTGAGTCGTATGCAAAACATGATTAAACTTCCCTCCATATCTTCTAAACCGTTCATCCTATGATAAAAGTCTTCATGAATAATATTGTAGAAAATTAATTTCTTTCAAAATACACATATAAATGCCAATTTATCTTCAACCTGTCAAAAGTTACATAAATTTAACTTTTCTAGGTAAAACATACTAAAGGTCCTTCACATTTGCCAAGCGTATATCTCAGAAACGTACAGAATGTTAAAGATGCATACATAATAAAAGTTGTAGAAAATTTAATTACCATTAATTTAGTAGATAGTCATGTTTTGAATACGAAGCACCGTTTTCGAGATATGAGGGCAAAACCAAAAAAAAAAGGACCTTTCGCGCAACCCCCCTCCTTCCTGTTCCCAGACTCGAAAACTCCAGGACTTCTGGAATGTTTACTTTCCAACTATCCTGAACATGTTTCCGAAGAAAAACCTTCGATTACAGACAATGCACTCTATAATCCTTTATTGACTGAACTATAGCGTGGTCCGTTGAAGACCGAGACAAAAAAAAAAAAAAACAATATAAAATATAGAAACAACCAAATAAAATACAGATATATATGCTAACATATCATTATAGTATTGATTACTTGAAATAGATTTTACTAGATTAAAACAAAATTTCATCAAATAAGTTTCAATAAAATCAATAAAACTAGTGCCAAATAATTTTACAATTTCCCGACGTCTGACTGGATTGTAAGCAGGTTTTGGAGTATGCATGCTTTTAATGAGCGTAGGAGGAGTGTTCCAGAGGTTGGTGGAACGAGCTAGAAAGGAATATTGAAATGATTCTGTTCAATGGAAAGGAGAATGAAGATCAAATCTTATAGCTGGGAAGTGACGGAAGACTTAGGAATTTGAGGAGATTGTAGATATGGAACGGACAATGATTATTGATGGTAAAGTATAGGAATGTACCTAGAAAATATATAAATATGATCTTCATTAATTATACTACTTTATCATTTTGTCATAAATTTATACAATCAAATCACATCAATACAAAGTTACAATATTTAAAACATATTCCATCGCTCGGATTCTTGAAGAATTTTAAAGAAATGTATGTATCAATACCTTCCAGATAATATTTCAAATTTTGTTTTCCCCTATCCCAATGTAGAATTTTACCGGGGTAGGCAGGGCTATTTTTCTATGTAAAACACGGAATTAGATTCGTCCAGATAGATATATTTAGGATCCCCGCCACCGCTTTGAATTGGAGGAGAAGTAATAGACAGTTATAAGTTTTCAATCTATCACCGTTTTATCAGTTTAAATTTTAGAATTTTTAATATCAATTTATATCATATGTAAAGTTTAACACTCACATTTGATTCTTTTGAAGTGATCTGCATAAACCTACTTTTTAAAGCTGCATGTCGTATTTGAAAGCCGACAACAGATCCTGGTGCTTCATGACCTCCGTCTTTTGGAAATATTGCATGAGTAGCAGTTAATTTTATATTGTCATCGGATCCTGAAATTAAAAAAAACAAAACACAAGGCTGTATTATTTATATTATAGTAAACGAAGAAAAATTGGTATACAGAATGAAAATTACTTTTCTCTCCACTAGGATGTTATAAGTTGAGTTGTACATGAACACAACCATTCTATCTCTCATAATTAATCCAATAAGAATATTTTTGTTCCTGCTAATTGCTTCAATGTTAATCTTGACTAATCCCTTAATTCGTTGTGACTTGAGTTGTTTTTATGGGTTGCTTACATTCTTAAAACCTACCCGTTACTAGACTTAAAAGACATGAAACGACTACCCCAACATTCACTAGACAAGCTTTCAAAGCTCCCAATAAATTATAAAAGACTTATTTACATGACAGTAATTAGACCCATTTGGACATACGGAGTTGAGCTAAACCTCCCAATTCTTACAATCCAAAATCCTTCGCAAAATCCTCAATGCTCCTAATTATATCACAAAGAAACTTATCCATAAAGATCTTCATATTCCATACGTTGCAGATTTGTCCCAAATCAGATATCCCTTCAAAGTAAACTCCATATCCACTCGAATCCACTAGTCTCCCAACTTTGCTAACACTCAATTCCCGATAATCTTCCTAGGCATCTGAAAAGAAGATGTCCAAGGGACCTCCTAATGTAGAACTTTTATTGAAAAGTTACTTGTGAGTAATTCTTTACATGTCATTGTAATAATTTTCCTCAAATTTACTTGAATATCATATAGATTCCTGATATGAGCAGGTTTATTAATTTACTCTAGATATTAATTGATATATCAGACCGATGTAAAGTCGATTTAAAGAAGTCACATTCGCAGAGCATTTGCACTAAAATAAAGTAAGATTTAGGCAAGACCGTACTCAGATTCCAATTGGCAAGTAGATACTAAATTGGCTGAGTTGAGAAATTAGGTCCAGCGACAGAAAGAATGAGATGGGGCGTTTCTGTTATATTGATTATTTATTTTAACTTTCATTTTTTAAATGCACACAGATCAAATTCGAAATTGACAATCACCAGATGTACTGAAATCTATAGTCAATAATATTATATAAAAGGACAAGCCATTTTTCGTTTGTGATCACTAACCACGAAAATTACTGAACCAATCTGTACCAAATTTTAACCACACCATCTTTATAGTTCAAGAAAGGTTTAGAAATAATAAAATCTATTAATTTTCAATTAATTTGTTATTAAAAAAAGCGATGATATTTGGATGATAGTAAAGTTTGAGAACAATTGGATATTAACCATATTCACAATAATAATGAAGAGTATTTGTATATATATATATATATATATATATATATATATATATATAGTATATTTTACGAAACAAAAGCTGCAAAGGGGCATTAATTCAAATATGCCAGTCCTCGTCGTTATAATAACAAAAGAAAAATAAATAAATAAAGCGATGAAATAATTACCAGATTCAAATGGAACGGAGAATACGAAGGCTTCAGAATCTAATTGGTGGTGTAAAACAGCACTTCTGTACCAAACTTCTTCAAGGGCTCTGTTATTGGTATCACCGAAAGGCCTAAACAAAAAGTAAATTTTAGAAACAATCGTCATGAAATTAATATTTTCTATAATATTAAAAATATCAAGATACGAAAAACTGATGGAGTGAAATTTCTATGATATTAGAATAAATGATTGACAAACATAGTATTTTAGTTATATAGGGTATAAATTAAATATTCATATATTCTAGAATATGTATTCTTGATAATATAATTTATTTCAAAATATATATTTACACCTGTAATGATGTAAATTTGGTAATGTATTGTATTGTATATAATGTATAGATGAAACATATTGAAGAGTTGTAATGCAATAACGAAACAAGAAAATTTTGTGAAGCAGTGAAATATATAAATAGTCCTACCAATCATTGGTACGTATAATGACAAAAGTGGTAAAACAATAGAGGAAAGAACAGCGGTTATTGATAGATGGGTAGAACATTTCAAAGATGTATACAGTGCAAAATCTCAAGAAACTGTCATTGATAATTCGAATTCAATATTGAACCACGTAACCGATGTAGAGCCACCAGATATGGAAGACTTCTTAGAACCAATCGCAAAAACGAAAATAATTTCGCGCCTGGCGAATATTATCTTGTAGCGGAATTTTTCAAGAACTGTGGGGATATTGCACAGGAGAAATTAAACTCCCTAATATTAGATATTTGGGAAATTTAAAAAAATTCCATGAGAATGAAAAACTAGCCTCATATGCCCCATACATAAGAACGTCAATAAACTCCAATGCAATAGTTACCGTGGCATCTCAGCAGTTGCGAATAAAATGTTTTCAAATATTCTACTGAAAAAATTAAACTACCGAAAGCAATATAAATGATTACCATGGTGTTCAGAAAATCATTAAATGAGTTCAGAAAAGGAAGAGGCAAGAGAAGAGACCAGATTTTTTTTTATGTGACAGCTGCTCGAAAAATGCTGGGAGTACAAAGTTGACCTCCATATTCTTTTTATCGACCACCGTCAGGCATAGTGTAAATAGAGCGAAAATGAACGAAGCCTAACAGAATCCAATGCTCCCACAAATTGATATGAGTACCCACGCCAGCACGCTAAATGTGTATGTTTTGGCAAAATATGACGATTTTGACATGTTCGTGGATACTTAACGGGACTTGATCCAAATTGTATAGATGAGGTCTAATAGTGAATTTCACCAGCTTTTGGATTGGAAATAGAAATTTTCGATCGGATAAATAGTTTTGGAGTTTTAGCTAAAAGAGTACCGACAAATAGCCCAGTCAATAAACATATTGTAGATTGCATAATTTATGCGATAATTTTTGACTTCAAATCTTCGTTAGGAGTAGTTAGAAGGAAAACATACTAAAAGTCCTCACCCCTGGGGGAGGGGAGAAGGATCCATTTTTGGGTTTTTCGATTGTATTTTGAAAACGGTGAACTCTAGAAAAATATGCTACAGATAAAAAGTATAGCTAATTAAATGTACAATAAAATTGTTTCAATACATATTTGTCGAACTTTAAACGGTTTTCGAGATATACGTTATTAAAAGTCGATAATTTTCAAAAACAAAATAATTTTTACCTCACTTTTTTCAAACATTTGCTTCACGTGTTAGAAACGCATATATGAAATTAAAGTAAATTCAATGCTCTACAAATTTGTTTATGACTTTTTTTCTGAGAAACATAGAGGGAGGAACTAGAAGCAAATGTTTGATAAAAAGTTGGGTAAAAATGATTTGATTTTTTGCCCGAAAATTATCTTCAATACCGTATATTTTAAAAACCTTTGAAGTACGACAAATATGTATAGAAGTAATTTTGTAAGCAAAATTGAACTATTTTAGGCAAAAAATTGAGCAAATGAGCAGTTTCGTTGACAAAGTTTGGTTATCCGAATTAAGTACTTACTCGCTTGTGTCGGTTGTTTCCGGAATGTGCTGCCATCTTGTAAGCCCACTCTGCGTTGCAACAAATCTCAATGACGCTCCATATCGTTTTACCAATTTTTCTCTGTGCATAAAAGATTGTTTCTTAAAATTATTTAAATTAATTTTTTTTTTTTTTTACTAACAATAATTCAAAGTAATATCATGGTATGATAAAAAATATTATGATAATTAAAGTTTTAATCTAATTCATTATGTAATCGTAGGATAGTTTTTCTTGTTTTCATTGATATTTTTAATTAACTGTATTATATAGATTATAAATATAAAATTTTAGTAGGCATCGAACTAAAAAATTAAATTAGATAAAAAAAAATATGATAAATTAGTTGTTTCGAAATTATATTAAATATTAAATCAAGTCCTAAAGAAATGTGTAGTTTTTTAATTAAAAAAATAAGAGAATTTCTATAACCTGGAAAGATTGTATCCAGAAAATAATTTAGAAATTGAAACAAAATATTTCTATCAATTTTAGAATTTTAGGAGGCGCGGTAGCTTAGTGGGTAAGGCGCTTGACAACCATGCTCCCGGGCCGAGTTCGAGTCCGACTGAAGGCAGAAAATTTATATTCTGTCATTTCAGCCGTGGATCAAATTCGAGGTCGGGAGACCCTCCTGGGGCCAACCCAGCCTCTTAAGAAGTGGGCACCCTTAATTGGGGAAAAAACCTGGCGGTTGAGCATGGATTCTGGCCAAATCACCTCCTTTCACAACCGTTGGCTCAGAAACAGTACAACCTTACCTAAGTACTGAACCCGAGACCCTTCATGGGTTGTAAGTGGTTCCCGTTTTTTTTTTTTTATTTTTTTTTTTTTTTTTTTTTTTTTTTTTTTTTTTTTTTTTTTATTATTTTTTTTTTTTTTATTTTTTTTTTTTATTAAGAATTTTAAACAAAATATCAGAAAACCAGGGTTAGTAGTCTATTCTTCCTTCCAATTTCCAAGGAATTTTTTAAATTTTTATTTAGAAGTATTTTCTATTACTGAAGTTTCTGTCCACTATTTATATGTCCTATTTTTTCTTTCAAAGTTCATTTTTCAATTCAATATAATAATTTTTTAGCAATATAGTTTTCTAAAATATTCTTTTTGGGAAATGACTTAAATATCTTTCCGAAGAAATAATTAAGCTCAAATCTGCTTCCACCATTGAGTTTATCATTTAAAAACCTGTCAGAAAATATATAAATTGTTAGTTGAAACAAGAATTTATCAGCTAGATTCGTATTTTGGAGCACCGTGCACCGTAAGGACAATAACAATAAATCGGAAAAACAAAACAAAAAAAACATTAAAAAAAAAATATTTAAATGATAAAGGTTATGAGACTACTTGTATGAAAAGTTATAATTCCAACAGATTTTAGAGAGGTTTTCTTTTGGAGCGGATACCGAAGTGATGTTAGGAAAAATAAATAATAATTAGTAGCCCTTTAGAAATAAAATACGGAGTTTTTATGAGTGCAGGCGTTGACCACAGTAAAATTCCTTCAGTATCTGATTGAAACATATATACTAAATCAGTGCTTCAGCTTTTGTATTAAAGATAATTACAAATAATATATTTTTATGCTAGAAAATATTATACTGAGCCTACTCATTCCTGTCTTTAGCAGCCCATTTAGACGTTTTATAAGATACTTCCGTTATCTTTGCATCGAAAACTAGCAGCTGCATTAGTTCTTTGTCACCTGAAACATACAATCTATATACGTAAACTGGTAGTTTTATAATACTTTAATTTAATATCTTTTAAAAATGTCTTACAATAATATTCTTTGGCGTCTATGCTGCGTCGGTTGCAGTTATCTAAAAAAAAAAATAAATAAAATATATTTAGTAATGTTATATTTTGTAAAGTTGATACTAGTTATATAAGAAATTAAAATATATTCTTTTAGTTTGACTATTATTAAAATCTGTATCAATTAGGAACTATAAGTATGACCAAGAACTAGAATATCTTAGATATTAAACTATGGTTTCATTGTCATTGTTATTTCATGTAGAGGAACAGTAGGAATTTTAATTTTAATTGTGTATATTTTTAGGAATTTTATAACTAAGTTATATAACTTTCAAGAATGGGAGGGGATTAAATCTATGTTAATTTATTTATTTATCCAAGCCCGTCTGTGGCAGTTCAACCATCCAACGCCTAGCCTTCCAGTAACGATTTACGATGTCTTCGTTAGTGTGGGTGAGATCAGTGCAAACCTTCAGGTGATCTCCGTTCATGCTTCTGAGGTTGCTTTGTAGGCAAGAGTCATGTGCTCTTATCGCGATAGCACGTTCTGAGTTTAATTCTTAAATTCGTAGAACAAACTGGAGGATACTAGATTGCAAATTGAGCATACCAGAAGGATTTTCGTTTTAAAAGCACGTTTGTCTAAAGTAGCCCACGTTTATGGTACATAAAAAAATGTGCATACTAGGGTTAAAAAACAACAAATGTATTGAGAAACTAAAATAATAATAATAATAAAAAAAATAGTTAGTAGCAGGTACCATTTATTTTAGACAGCATATAATTTCTATAATTAAGTACTATTCAGAGAATCCAAGAAAAATATAAAATTATTCACGAAGTCATATCAAGAAGTCTAGTATGTTAACTCATTTTCATTAGTACTTGATTATGATTGTCTAGTTTATGGTGGTCTCTCGACGGTTCTCGAAGAAAGATTGAAGCGAATTATGAACTGCTTTGCCAGATTTGCCTTCGATATACCGAGGCGCTCCCACATTTCTTTCCTTTATTAGGAATTAAATTGGCTTTATCCCACATTCCGTAGAAAATATTTCCTTGGAACATTCCTTTACCAAATTATTTGCACCCTTCATCTGCAGTCAATTCAATGCATACAAGATCCCGTCTTTCTGATCTATGTACCCCATCCCACAGAACAACTGAATTTCAACGCTCTTTCCTCTTCCGCTCGACCATCCTGTGGAATTCCCATCCTTCTCATATCAGACAAGCGAAATTTTTGAAAACATTTAAATTCCTCTATTTCCAATACATCATTTTTATCCAAGGTGACACTTGCTAACAATCTACTTTCTCAGTTAAATAATATCAACCTCTTTCTGGAACCCTTTTAATAACAAATTGCACAAATTAGGTACCAATCTATATAATCTTTTCTCACTCTGAATACCACATTCAGGTCCTTCTATTGTACATAATACGCATTATATCAAAAGAATCTATTTATTATTTAATTTGTAGAATGTTTTCTTATTTTCATGTTTTTAAATTTAATTAGTATTTATGTATACATTATAATTTTTATATAATTATTTCTTCTTTATTTTATTTTTTATATTTAATTTATTTATTTATTATGTCTCCGACCAGATGTAACAAATTTTACTTATTTCTGTACATTATTTTTTAAATATTTTTATTGTTAAGAGACTTGGTCCCAGAATAACATTATTTTTCTATTCTATTCTGGTTCCAGTATTCGTCTTTTAGTATCGTAACTGTTACCAGCGATTACTCAATAACTTTTCATTCAACATAGTACGCAGGAAAGTATGATGTTCGACTGTTAATTATTTTAATTGTAAGTAAGGTCTCGAAAATCAGATTAAATAATTTATAACAATGTAATAAACACATAATTATTTATCAAGGAAAAATCGTAAATCGTAAATACAAGGTCTTTATACATGAATTACCTTACGATTTCCCTACTCTGTTCATATAGCAATAACTAGGAATCGACATTGTATAATCGATTTTCAATACCAACACTTTTCTCATGAATCGATGGTATCGAGAATTTACTTTTTGAATCGACACATCTTGATAATTTCCATATTTAATTTTTATAAAGACAGTTACAAAAATATTTTAAAGTATTTTCGAAAAAAAATACAGATTAATATTTTAAAATTATTTGGTATAAAAAACAACTTGTTTTACTTACGACTTTCGCTGTCATCTTCAGCTGAAAATCGATCTTTCCATTCCCAGCCTGGAGCTGAAATTTTCTCAAGAAAATGTAACAATTTATCTTCAGAACTGTTAAACCATCTCTCAGAGGTCCTGTGGTAATCACAATAAACCCTAAAAATAAATTGAAAAAGTTTGTAGTCAGCAGACAAGTAAGGAACAATATAATGGGTGTGGTAATAATACTTAACAATATGATTAGTGATTTTCACTGCAATAGCTTTGATAAAAATGCTGTTTTATGTTATTATCACGGTGCGCTAAAATTTGGTTTAAACTGGTTGAAGAAAGATGAAATTACGAGCAGTAGCTTTAATTGAAATATCATTAATAATATAATAAGCACCGATCTGCTAATAATTATCAAAGTATATGTAGGTTAACATAAATGTTATATTAGTTTCATTACAGTATCCTCACCAGTCTGGGTGAATTCTCCAGTTTCCTTTGAAGAATGAACTTACTGGAATGCCTGAAAAAAATAAAATAAAATAAATCAATTATCTATTTCAAACGCAATAAAATTTCAAAATAATTAAATTAAATCTGTGTATACTAAAAATTACTTTGTTTAACTTTACCGAAAAGGAATATTTTATTTGTATTTGATGATCTATGCCAAACTATTTTCAAGCACAAAAGATAGTTGTTAGAAACTTAGTAAGAGAACACTTTTTTTTTTATTATTATAAAATGATGAATTTTTTTTTTCAGAAATGTAAATGAATCAGGTTACCAGACATTCTCAAAAAAAGTAACGTATTCAAGTATTTTCATTTAGTGTTGCCTTACCCATCTGTCTGGACTTAAGGATTTCATCCCCTGCTTTCACCCAGAAGTTACCATAGGAATGAGGAAGAACTAGACCCATGGTGAATGGTGTGTTATTCAGAGGTGCATAGTAGTAATTCCTCTTTTCTACACCAACGCGCCTCTGAAATGTACAATAACATGTTTTATAACTTCATACAGCATACAACTTACACTAAGGTATAGGATTGTTCAGAAATTAATGCAGCTGTTGGAATAAAATATTTGAAAATATTTTCAATTATGAAAATACGCTCCATTACTCTCAATGCATTTCTTCCAGCACGTTGGTAGCTCTTTTATCCCCCCCCCCCCCCCCGAATATAATTTAAAATTTTTATAACAAACAATATAAAATAAAAACTTCTATCGGCAATTGATTATTTTTTTTTTTATCTTTTGAAACTTTTAACCGAGACCAGCACAAGGTACTTCTTTAAAAACTCCGTAAATTTCTTCATACATCCTTCTTACGTGTTCTTATCTCAATAATATAATATTCTGAGTAAGTTATAATTTTGTTTATTCATCCCTCTTTACTCAGTCCGCCGGAGTCTTCAAGGAAGAATCCTACGTCCCATCCTCTACACGTTATATACATCTGACATACCGACTCATCTGACAGCACCGTCCACATCTCGTATGGTGAAACGTGTTATCAGTAAATCATGATCCTATTGTATTCCAAACACCAATCTCACATTACAAAACCTTAATTCACATCGAAATTGGGGGATTGAAATAAATCCAAACCTTTTACCCTTAGTCATAAACCTACCAGTTCCTCTTCTACAATATGCTATCCTAGGGCTCCTAGGATCTACAGATACGTCTAACTTGGAATCCACATACAAGACTAAAACGACAAGAAACTGCTCGTCGTTAAAGACTATCCTATCACTTAGCAAACGTCCAAAGCTTCTCATTTACATGACATTAATTAGACCTATTTAGACATAAGGAGTAGAGCTTTGGGGTTGCACTAAACCTTCCAATTCTTCTCATATCCAATCATTACGATCCAAACGCCTTTGTAAAAACCTTCAATATTCTTATAAGTATGTCTCAAATAAACTTATCCTTAATGATCTCAATGTCCTATATGATGCTTAATAGGCCGAAATAAAATACCTATCATTCATTCCATACCCACTCGAATCCATCAAATGTAGAATTTTATTTAAATGCAACTAATGAGTTGTTCTTCACAATTTATTGACTTGTGATTGTAACCATTTTCCACACATTTACATGTAGTATATATTCTATACAGTTGTAAATCTGAAATAAATAATTGAAAAAAAAAAAATTGAAAAGAGGTTATCGGTAGGAGAATATATGTGGTATCTTCTTCTAGCTTAACAGGCGCATATAGCGGCCCCTGGCTTTTTCAACTTCTGCCTTCCATTTCTCTCTGTCCATCGCATACAGCCCATTCATTCTTATCTGACGTATGTCTTGGAGTACACTGTCTCTCCAGCGGCCCTTGTGTCTCCCCCTACTTCTATTTCGACCTAGTGTGCCTTCATAGGTTTTCCATGGTATCCTATTGTCCTCCATTCTATATAAGGTACACGACCTTTTAATGCATGAGTTTCGAGCTATTTCAATTTTCCCATCTCCTTGAGGAGGTCTGCGACGACATTCCAGCTTTCCAACAGTTTTCATGAGTCGGTGTCAACAGTCACGAAACTCTTAATCTCAGTCTTCGCGGCTTAAGTCTTCCTATTGAATACTTTAAAACTTTTGTTGAACGGTACACCCTTAAAACTTAGCTGTGCCAAAATTACTCGTTGACACCTTAGTAAATTATTTCCAAGTAGTGAAGTGCTAAAGAGGTAAACAATTTTTCATTTGAGAGAGGAGAAGTGCTGAAATCTACGCAAAAGAATAATCCACCAAACATAAACAATTTATTATATAAAAGGTTGTTT
Organism: Euschistus heros; assembly: GCA_003667255.2. Lineage (NCBI taxonomy): Eukaryota > Metazoa > Arthropoda > Insecta > Hemiptera > Pentatomidae > Euschistus > Euschistus heros. The sequence continues at coordinate 923,152 of RCWM02000129.1, forward strand.
TTAAAGAAAACAAGAAACCATGCATATTTTCCGGACATCCCAATATATTCACTAATTGATTGTTGATAAATAAACTTATCATAGCCATGTTAAATAAAAATATTTTTTCTTCCAATATTAAAAATCATGTAGTAAAAAATGTCAGTAAGTTGTCAATATTTGAAGTAGACTGTATATTTGAATTAATGGAACACTATATTCAGTTCCTATAGTTATATCAGAAAATACAAAATTAACTTACTTTCCAACAAACTTGATCCATCATGAAACTATAATTATAAATATACCTATAGATTTATTTTTTTCAATAGACTGACCCTTTTTATTAGATTCTACTGTGACAGGTTGTGCCTGTAATTTTTGGTGATATAATATTTTATAAAATTTTCACATACTAGACTTAAAAGACAAGAAACTACTCGTCATTAGGAGGTTTGGGGTTCCATTAAACCTTCTCGTATCCAATCCTTACAATCCGGAATCCTTCGTAAAATCCTCAATGCTCCTTATTATGTGCTAAACAAACTTATCGATATGTTGCTAATTTGGACCAAATCAGATGCCTATCCTTTCATAGTAAGCTCCAAACTCACTCGGATCCACTAGTTTCTTAACTTGCCTCACACTCTATTCCCGATAATCCTCCGATGCGTCCAAAATGAAGATGGCCAAGAGATCTCTTAATGTAGAACTTTTATTGAAGTGCTACTAGTGAGTGGTTCTTTACATGTTATTAACATACCATTGTAATCATATTCCTAAAAATTTATTTATTGTATGTATTAATTTTATATTATTGACCTAATGCCTATTGAAGATAATAAAGTAATTTAAGGTCTTCAATACTAAAATATTTCTTTCTTGACAATTAATAAAAAAATAAACTGAACATACCATATCGTCGTAGTGAAATTTTATTTTCAATCCATGGATGCTACCTTCCGTTCCATTCACCATTACTTCACGCAACTAGAACAAATTGCAACACAAAATATTAGTGTTCAAAATAATACAGTGAAATGATATTATTAACTATTTATATTATTAATTAATTATTTATCTATTATTAACTATTATTAACATTATACAATAGAAAATAAAATAAAATAAAGACAAACTTATTCCCGGCCCTGATGACTCCACAGGAAACAATCGCAGGAGGCTAAATAAGGCATACACGCTGTCTAGTTTACATTTCCTCTCGGGGGAACAAACCCCGGGAAGAGTTTTCCTTAATATACATTGAAAACCTGGCTATTTGGTCTGAGAATCATTACTTCAACAGCAAAAAAAAAAAAAAAAAAAAAAAAAAAAAAAAACTTGGAACAATGCCATATGATTTGAATACACGGGAATAAAACTACTGTTTACTTGATAAAAGAAAAAGGCCAATGATCCCTACTTTTCAAATCGCACGACTTGCCGTGGAATAGAGAAGCAGATTCTTTTCAAGACGATTTCTGGGGGTTCACTACAGAATCGTATATTCTGTTTGTAAACACTGGTATTAACATGAAATTTTTTCTCTTCAGAGAAGTACACTCGTTGGGTGAAGCACTGTTCGAAACGAAATGTAAAATTGTCCCCAACGAAAAACACTCGTGTTTTGTGAAATCGTACTGCATACTGGCTGAAAGAGTTGATTTTAAGGCAAAGAAAATCAGTAAATTATGTCTTAAGAATTGTTCCAGATATCTAACTTGCATCTAAACCTAGTATTGATGTCATTATTGTTTGACATTTTGAAACATAAAACATTAGTTTTCTTTGTACCTTCAATATATCTTCATGGGGTCTTCGCGGCTCTTTGACTTGATCGTCTAGCAGCTCTACCTCTGTCAAATCGATACTGTTGTAGTTGGGTTTCACATCGCCATCGTGCTGCAAAATAATTTATAAATTTTATTAATACAATGGCCAATGATTAAATTATACACATTTCATCAAGATAAATATATTTTTTGGCAGCAACATTGTACAACATAACATCGTAATAAACTCTGTCCAGCACAATATAATCAAATACAAAAAAAAATCTTTAAATCTCAAAAACCATCTTATTTGCGTTTAGAAATTTAAATCATAGACTATTAATTATTTCTTATTGAACTCTCCCATAAATTAGATAATATATCCTATAGAATATTTGTTTGTATATTATTATTTTTATTACAAAAAAAAAATTATTGTCTATAAAATTTAGATGAATGAATTATGTTTAGAACGACACAAGCAAAGGCTCAACAAGAAATAATGTAAATGGTATCTTAGAACTAAAATAAATTAAAATTCCTAAAGGATGAAATTTAAACATTAAATAGCGAATAATAAACATGTGATGATGTATTATTTTTCCACAAACATCAGCTGAACATAATAACATGTTGCAATGTTTAAATAATATTTCAACAAATGAAATAACTTAATATATTCAGAGATCATTCGTTGAAAAGTATTTAGAGTTTTTTTTTTTTCATCATTATTTTTTTTCAGTTGAAAGTTTTTTTTTTTTCATATTTTTTTCGTTCATTATAAATTATGATTTCATCATATATATTTAAGTTGATCATTAGTATTGCATTTTAAGTTGAGTCCGGTTAATTTTATTGGAAGGGCATGTAATTTGTAAAAACAAATTATATAAGAAATAAAGGAACTAAAAAAAAAAATAATAAAATAAAAAATTCAGAGATCTGAATATATTTGTATATAAATCTTTGACGTTACTACGAGTCCATAGACTGCTTCCAATGTGTAATTTCTCTACACGTTTATGTTCTTAATTTAGCGAATTTACTGGATTTCACAATTCAGTTCATAAAAAAAAAAAAAAAAAAAAAATTAGTAATCTATAGCAGGTTAAAATGTTTTGTATCAAATAAAACAAAAATTTGCTTGTATTACTCACAATCGGTCTTAAATCAGGATGAAACAGGACGTACCCGTTATTTGTGATAACAAAAGCATATCCGTTAGCGCCAATCTGTAACCAAAGATTAATGTATAAAGAATAATAATTTACTTAAATACAACAAACTCTCAAATATGCGTAAGCGGATTATCCAATTTTCGGATTATCCGTGGTGTTCTAAAAGAAATCCTATTACCATAGAACAGTAGAGTTAACCAAACATTTATTGACGACACCCTATCTTAAAAATTAAAAAAAATATAATATATTTTTTCAATTCTGGCCGTATTTTAAATTATTTCCATAACTGTCATTGGCCTTATAAATGTAAACAAAAATGTAATGTGTACAACAAATAACATAATGTATTATATCAAATAATCAATGGAAACAGGCATGTTGAAAGGTAATGTAATGAATCATAAGTAAACAGGAGTTTTATTTTACTGCTGATAGAGTTTTCTTTGTTAAGTAATGATAATAAAAGGCTTAACGAACTCCGTTAAGGTTCGATGTCGAGACCACCGTTGACTACACATTTTCCTCCAACCCACTCCCTCAAAACCCAAATCCCTAAGATCAACCCTCATGCAATCCTCCAGTCTACGTCTTGATCGTTTACCCAACGGCTCAAAACTGATAACTCTTTTCGGAATACTGTCATTACTAAACCCAACGACTTTACACGCCCATTTTAACCGTCGCGCTGCTATTACCTGAACTATATTTACCGGATATAACTCCCTAAGTTCCCCATTGTGAAGCCTTCTATATCCTTCTGTTTCTTCATCCTTTTTTTTGACCAGATATTCTACGCAGTACTTTATTTTCGAAAACTTCAAGGCGTTGTTCCTTCCTTAACGTAAGCGGCCAGCTTTCGCATCAGTAAAGAACTGTTAGTAGAACAATAGTCTTATATAACCTAATTTTTAAAATTCTAGAGAGTAAGCGCGAACTAAGTGGTTTTGTGACTAAGAAATAACAAGCATTACCGGCTTTTAACCTTCCTCTTGGGTTTCATTTTTCCTTGATATGGTAGACCCTAGATATTTAAATTGCTCAACGTGTTCAAACTTTATCCCGGAAATATCTACATCTCCAACATTTTCACCGTTTCTACTACTAATCATATATTTAGTTTTGTCGGTATTAATTACAAGACCAATTTCGTTACTGGTTTTCATGAACGTAATTGCGTTTAATTCGATAGTTTCCCCGTTTTCACTCAAAAGTACCAAATCATCAGCAAAACTAAGAACCGGGATTTTATCACCCATCCCTAATTCTTTTCCCGTAAGTATAACATTCCTAATGACGTATTCTAGTGCTAAGTTAAATAATACCGGAGAAAGTGAATCTCCCTGTTTTAAATCATAACCATATAATAATAAAAGGCTTAACGAACCTGAAGGTTCGATGCCGACACCACCAACCGTTGACCACACATCTCTCTTGTTAAGTAATATGTAAATAAAATGTTTATTAACTGATAATTTTATTTTAAGGAATATCCATAGTAAAAAATTAAAAATAGAAAATTAAAGATAGAAATTGATCGTAAATAAGAAAAACGGCATTGTGCAAAATAGCTGTTGAAGACTTACCTTATATGGTAAAGTAAGACTCTTGATATCTGATATCAGTACGTCTGTTCCAGCAACACCCAAAAGTTCTGGAAGTCGTGTCTACAAAATATAATCACACGTTTAAAAATATAATCAACCGTTTAGTTTTCAAACAAACTGTGAATGGCTCACCTCATTTGCAACTAAACTGGGCCTTTTATCGAAGGCTGGGCCGGAGACTGACGTCATAAATCTGTAGTCCTTAGATGACGACCTGGTATCCAAATTTCCCTGAAGCAAAAATACTATTAAAGGACATATTCATATTTATAGATAGTTATTATTGTTGTACATACAGTTGCGTCGACGAAGGAGTGAGTCCAAGATAGCGGATGTTCTACTGCTTGGAGAACCATCGGCCTGGCGATCACGTTGAGATATTTCAACACTTCACTTCGGACTTCTTCCAACGACTTGATGTGGCCAAAGTACCCTATAAATTAATATTTTTGTAAGTCTTAAAAAGTAAGAAATACGAATCCAGTAGTGGACCTAGCTACATTTTAATAATACTCATCCATTGTTATATAAAGAATGAGATAATATTATATCTTGTAGATTTATTTTATAAGATAAAAATAATATTACAATGAAAAATAAAAATTGTTAAAAATAACAAAACATTATTTTATAATGCCGACGTTTTGGCCATAACATTGATGACCATTATCAGGGCTATAAAAAAAAATACCTCAATCAATTATCGAATCGGAAAATATAAATAAATAAATAAAATAAATGGAGATAAGAAAAATAAAAAAATAAAATAAAATAAAAAATATGATAATGATATAAGAATGGTAGTTATGCTGGGATTATTATAAAAGTAATTCTGTATACATAGAAAAAATAAATAGTTGTAGATACTTAACATAATAATAAAGCAATTTAGTAAGTTAAATAAAAAATAAAAAGCAAAAGAAAACAAACGACAACTCCAACATTTACTAGACAAGCGTTCAAAGCTCCCAAAAAATTACAAAAGACTTATTTACATGACAGTAATTAGACCCATTTGGGCATACGGAGTTGAGCTTTGGGGCTTCACTAAATCTTCCAATTCTTCTCGTATCCAATCTTTACAATTTAAAAGCCTTCGTAAAATCCTCAATGCTCCTTATTATGACACAAATAAACTTATCCATAAAGATCTTAATGTTCTATATGTTACTGATTTCGCCATAACCAGATACCCATCCTTTCAAAGTAAACTCTATAGCCTAACGAATCCACTAGTCTCCCAATTTTCCTCACACTGTATTCCCGATAATCCTCCGAGGCGTCTGAAATGAAGATGGCCAAGAGATCTCTTAATGCAGAATTTTTATTGAAGTGCTACTAGTGAGTAGTTCATAACATGTTATTGACATTTCATTGTAATCATTTTCCTCAAATTTTCTTGTTCTATATTATGTATACAGTTGTAAATATCAATAAATATTTGTTTTTTTTTTAAATATTTAAACAAGTACAAAAATAATAGTAAAACAAAATAAAATTTGATAAAAATAATGAAAAAGGGTATTTTGATTTTTATTGTTTATTTTAGTTGCTTACTTGTTTCATCATTATACAACGTAACTACGTCTATCTAATTTTCCTATGCCAGCGTAATTATTGTTATTCTTCTAATTTCATTATAACAATCATTTTTAAATAATTTTCTTTTTTTTCTTTAACTTTTTATCATAAACTTTGTTTCCTACTCAGCTTACATTTCATTTACTATTAAATTGTTTTTTATTTATTTTTGTCTTTATATTCTCTGACTCTATATTTGACATTTTCATTTTTAATTCCTGATGATGACCATCAATTTTATGGCCGAAACGTCGGCATAATAAATAATAATTAAAAAAAAATGGATATACTAACCTCTATTCAAACAAGCCATGTTTTTTATTTCATCAACATTTGAGAGCTCCTTGCCAATTAGGTAGGTGAATACTCGAACTGGTATTCTTGTTCTGTTATCGAACCAGTTATATTTCTCAAATATTTCCGTTGTATTCTCTGGCACACTGTCAGTTATCAGTATAATAGCCTGATTGCAAATGTCATTATAGCATTTTCTCTGCATTCTATACTGCAACAATATCCAGAAACATCTGAAATATTCACTAATCATATACAAATTTGTTTAATACGGTGTTGAGTTATAATCTACATATATTCATTATAAATAAGTGTACATTTATTTGATTAATAAATTAGCTTTGCAATATATTTAACTGATAGCCAAATATCAAATAATATTGATAACTATCATATATTAAAGGGGCTGAGCTTTCGGGACACCTAATCAAGGTACAGCCTCTGAATTATACCGACCTGCTTAGGGACGTTTGTTGGCTAGATAAATAGAGCCCCCTGAAAAAAAAATTTTAAACAAAGGATTCTAAATTCAAAGGTTAGATGGAGGGGGTATACCTCCTATTTAAGGAGTACCCGGACAATAAGCAGATGTCTTTTTTTAAGTCTTATGATGGAGGATTTAGAAGCTGGAGGGACGAATCCGTCGCGGAAGATGGACAGTGTAGGTGGTTGAAACCAGCCTTCGCCGCAACACATGACACATAATATGAATTTTCATATATTGTAAATAGGCAGGATAGGTTAAAAATGTATTTACATTCTTATATGCTGACACATGATCATGTGTAATTTTGTGAATAGTGTATGTAGCGTTTTGGGCCCATGGGAATATTTTTTTTTTTTTAAAAAAAGATAAATTATTTCGATCCACCATTTCTCAGCAAAAGTTATATATTTATAAAATTTACATATGTTCAGGCAGCAGCATAGGTTTTCGTTTCAGTAAAACACCATAGCTGGGTTAGGATCATAAGTTGTGGACTATGAGTTAACAGGATCGCTTTGACTAAAAAAAACTTATAAATACTTTGAATAAATAATAATGTTGTCGCTACAAGAAGCGATACGGAAATGCCTAGTTTTTCCGATTACCGCGCAAATTTCTGATTAAAGTGGCTTTACCGAACAGCTTAACAGCTGAAACAGGCCGTTTTAATATAGTTCTGTGATCCATGTTTAAAATTGTAATATCATTACATAAAAAAATACATAATAGCCATTAATAATAGGCTAAACCCTAAATGCTACTACTTGTGAGAGAATTGGTCAATAGATAGAACTCAAATAGAGCAGATATCTAAATGGGGTCTATTATTTCATTAGGGACATAGTCTATAATTGAAAAAGTCAAACGGTAAAAAGCACAAAGCCCCAAGCAACAGTTAGAAAAAAAGTCTGTGCACACCCGTTATTCATGTTTTTTTTTTTTTTTTAAGTAAGCAGGGTTAATATGGGTAAGTATTGTACACACACTACCAGTAATCCTCCAGAGGATTAACAAGTTTTGGTTTGATATTTTCTGTCTATGAAGAGTGTACACAAACTTTTTTGGCATACATTTTCTTATTAAATTACAATAATTCCGAAATTACGCCATAATTGTTTTTATTATGTGTATGAGTTGGCACATTCATTTGATTAACATCCATAACAAAATTTCGAAATAAAGCTACTTACTTAAAAAAAAAGAAAAATGGATATGTATTTCAATAATGTGTGTACACAGACGTTTTTTTTACTAACTGTATGTACGCAACAGGTGTTATTTTGGCCTCGCTAAGCAAATGAAAAGTAGGTTTTTAACCAACAAGACTAAAGTAAGGCTATACAAAGTCCTTGTACGGCCGGTCCTGACATATGCTTCTGAAGCATGGGCATGGACTAAGGCTGATGAAAATAGGCTGCTTATCTTTGAGAGAATGATCCTGAGAAGAATTTTTGGTCCGATCCGGGAGGGTAATGTCTGGAGAAGAAGAAAAAACCAAGAAACTTGAGCACTCTTCAAGGACACAGACATAGCTAGGTGGATCAGTGTGAGGAGGCTCAGGTGGGCAGGGCACATGGCTAGGATAACTGAGAACGAAATTCCAAAAAAAAATTAACTATAGAGGCTATTCTTCAAACTAGAAGAGTTGGACGACCCAAAATGAGTCGGATGGATAGCGCCCGTGCAGATGCCAGGAACATCCTTGGAACACCAGACTGGATGACTGCTGCACATAATAGAATTGAATGGCGAAAGCTTTTGGAGAGGGCCCTGATTCAGCAATGAATTGTTGCTCTGCTTATGTATGTATGTATGTACGCAACAACATAATAGCTACTATTTGAAAATTTACAGGTTCTATTAATTTAAGCTTCTTTTTTTTTATATATCACCGAGAATAAACCAATGTTTAAAACCGCTAAATCAATAATTCCATGAAGCTTAACTGAATTTGCATGGGTATTTAATAGTTAGCGAAATCCTCACCATACAAAATATGCATGAACAATATTAGTGAAATTTTGTGCTAATGCCTCTAGTCGATAGGCTTGGTATAATTCTCATTAGAATTCAGCAATTTTTCAAAATTGTGACTCAAATCGAGAATTACTGATTTATGAAGGGTATATCAGTTTTTTTATTACAGAATATTTACATAAAGTAAATGTGTTAATAACGATTACAACAACATGTCAAAACTTGAAAAGAACTACTCATAAGTAGCACTTCAATAAAAAGTCTACACTAGAAGGTCTCTAGGTCATCTTCTTTTCAGACGCCTCGGAGGATTATCGGGAATGGAGTGGAGGCAAGTTGAGAAACAAGTGGATTTGGGTGGTTATGGAGCTTACTATGAAAGGATAGGTACCTACCTGGTTTGGGATACTAAGGAAACACTAAGATCTTTATGGATAAGTTTATTGGTCACAAAGTAAGGAGCATTAAGGATTTTTCGAAGGATTTTGGATCGTATGGTATATAAATATACCCATGATGTGTTAAAGGGGAGCCCGATTCCAGGCTGAGATAAGTAATAAAAAAAATTTTAAATGAAATGAAATTTGTTCTACCTTCAACGTAACTCGTGAGCGTCACTTTGTATGATGGTCTCGATTGACATATGATCAAAACATGGGTATCATCACTTGAAAGTAGATGAAATGGAAAAAAAGTTCGGCTTATATAATATGATGAAAGAGCAACGATACAGATAACGAAGTAATAAAAAATATTAATGTTTTTCAGCATTTTTCGTCTTTAACTATTAAAAATAATATTTTATATTTACTAAGGAAACGCTGGCCACAACAATAAAATGAGTTCGCAATTAGATTTTAATAGTTTTTTTATTCATGATACCTTGAATTAAAAATATTGTTTCACGGAACCAGCCAAAACGGGTCTAAGAGAGATATTTCCATTAGGGATTCCACTGTGTTTGATAAACGGCTTAAACCATCCAGATATATAATAATAGAATCCAGATTGACAATTTGTTTCAGTTTTTTATAATGACTAAATGAACCTTGATGAAATTTGAAATATCTTTAAAATCGATAAGCTAATGTGTGTGAAGTTCTATTGAAATTAATATTTTTTATTTTTATATTAATACTACACATTGTAAAGTAGTAGTAGAATGCCTTTATCAAATCCATTAGTAGATGAAGTTTTAAATAGCATGGCTGTAATCTTGGCTTTTGGCCATCACAGGAAATGACAAGGCGACAAGCTCGTGTTCGAAATTTACAAAAGAAACATGTTTTAAATAACTATAAGTTACATTTTGAATAGGATTACAACCAAAAAATTAAATTATATTAACTTTTTTTTGCATAAAATATTTCTTCATGACCAAATCACTTCAAGATATGTAGTTTAAAATATAAAATCAATTGGATTTTTAAAACCAACCAAGTAATATATCTTTATTTTATCAGGCTTGTTTTTGATATCTTCTCAATTAAAAAATGTTTATTTTAACAGGAATTGAAATTTCGGTGCAAATACAGCAAACAAACATTTTCAACGATTTATGTTTCGCCATGGTCGCTTCCGATATTTCATTTAATAAATATCAATAAAAACTGCGGCCCTTTAAGCTAATTTTTTTTTTCTGATCCATTAAAAGAACCAACACAAAAGTTCTAAGAAATATATAGAAATAGAGATTTCTTTTTCAATCCGAATAATAATTACAATAGTTGTTAAGTAAATAATTAGAGGCTATTAGTGGATGATTTATAATAATTATATATATGAAAATATACCAGAGTTATTAATGTTTTCAATTCCATTAAAAACTTATTGATGTTATTGTCTAGAACATTATTCTTAGGAGTTCTAGCTACCCACATTAAAGCTTCATCAATATATTGAATTTAAAATTATTTATTTTATTTTATTTTTTTTTTCCGAATGGGCCAGCAGAGGACCACGTGCCAATTTCAATTCTTCCCTTCTAGTTCTTTTCACTTCTTCCAGTATGCTTTCATCTGTTCAGCATGTTTCCTCTTTCTGTCCTCAGACCATTTTGTACCAGTCCTTTTCACTTTCCTGCCCTGGAACCATTTTCAATACTTTTCGCCAAAAGTTTTCTCTATTATTTATTTCCTCTATTTTTATATTGATTTTTTTAAAATCCCTTTTTACTTCATTGACCCAGCTTGTTGTTGATGTCTTACCCCACAGATATCTGAAAATCTTACTTGTCAATCTACTTTCTGGCATTCGATATAAGTGACCAAAAAACATCAATCTTCTTTTACATCTGATATATTTCAGCATTACTTCGTAACTACCAACCTTCTACTGTGTTTTGTGGGCCTAATATTTTCCTCATGATTCGCCTTTCTAGTATTTTTAATTTATCCAAATTATAGTTTAAAGACAGATATTTACTTGCATATAGGCATTCCAGCTTCACTACTGTGTTGTAATGCTTTATTTTTACATTTTTGGATAGGGATTTTTTATTGTAAACATCTTTGGTAATACCAATGCTCTCTATTTTTATTATTATTGTTTATTTTATTTATCTTTTTTTTTTTTTTGCAAAAATACACTAAACAAAACACTCCTGAACATTCTCCGAGGAACTATTTATAGAGAACAATTATATTTACATCATTGTAGATGAAACTACAGACACACGGGGACTTAGCTTCAGTAGAAGGTTGAATTGAACGTTTCTCAATGTGCTTTATTTTCATTGCACGTTTTTAAAATTTTTACTGCACGAAATCCTGACGGGTTTCAAAATACTTTATTTTTTTACTGTTTCAATACTCTTTTCTGTCATGTTAAAACTGGCTAATAACTATAAAACTTAATGTGGATATTTTATTTATAGAAATTTATTACTTAAAAGTATTACTTAATTAAAAACTTGTTTTGTTAAATATATTTCATTAATTAATAAAGACACTATTAAATGTACTTTATTGGCTATCAATTATTCATCACCATTCTAACTTTATGGAAAAAGGGAAAAAAAAACTTGAAACGTATTTAAAATAATGCTGAAATATTATTTGAAGAAATGTTTGTTGATAATTTAAAATTAGAAATAAATATATCTTATACTAGAGACGTCTGATAAATCCAAAACAGACCATATTGGGATAGTTATTATTAGGCTTGGTGGGGGACTGAACAAGCTCCAGTAAGGCCAAAAACCTCAGGTTTAAGTTCACATTCAACGTAATAAATATTTTAAGATCTTAGAAAGAGTTATTCGTTCCCTGAACGGTTGGTTATAATTTTTGGATGTTTTAGCATATGAAATCGCTTCTTTCTAGCTGCTTGTTGTACTCCGTTGCGTGCTACGGAATACGACACTCGTGATTGACTCCTCACAGAGCATCTGTCTAACTGCGCAAACGTGTCACGTCTTGAGACCCCCAGGAAAACGGTTGAGTACTTCACTTCTAGTCAAGTAACGAAACACAATCGCTTCTAGGAAAATGCACACGGTGATAACCTTCGATCACAGATCAGATTACCCTCAATTATTTACATTGTACATCAAAGATCTGCTTTATACATTGATTTGTAACAATGTTTTTAATCAATAAATATATTATTTTTTTTATCACGTAACGGCCACATAGGACCACGCAAATATAATTGGTTAGACTTCTTTTTAAATCTTGACTTTCTTTCTTCCCACCTCAGTTTCATGATTTTCGACTGCATTTTCTTTCTTCGGACTAATTTGTACCCTTCTTTTTTTCTCTTCTAATATTTGTGAAATTTTTCAGTGTTTTCCTGTAAATGTCTCTATCCAGACAGCCGGTATCTGAAATTTCAAGGTTCTTCAATTCTTCTCCTATTTGCTTTGTGTATCCTCCCATAGTTTTGTAGCTAAGAATTTTCTTAAAGATCTTTTTGTTCAATCTTTCCTCCTTCATGTGCCCATATAACATCTTGATTCTTATCTCGGTTTCCAGATCTTTGATTTCTCTGTAGACCTCTTCGTTAGATCTTCGCCCGTAACCTTCCCGTGTTTTCCTGGGCCCATAGGTTTTCCTTAAGATTCTCCTTTCTATTCTTAATAGCTTTTCCAAGTCATGTGGTCTCCATACCATTGAAATCAAAGGCTTTATCACAACATTTTAATGCCTTAATTTTGCATTGGAGAAGAGGTTATTTTTATTGTAAATTTTGCCCGTTTGGAAACTTATATTTTATTAATACCAATCCCAAAAAGTCGTTTTATTTGACGTAATATAATAATGATTGGAGGAGATTTGGGTAGAATTATACCCAAACGCCAGGTTTTTCTCATTAAGGGTTTCGCTTATAGAGGCAGGGAATGCTACAGGAGGGTCTCCCAACCCCAGGGCGATCCTCTATAGGATCCGATATAGCAATTAAAAATTATCTGTCTTAAACGGACTCGAATCTGTGTTAGGAAGTTATAGTTCACTGAGCCACCGAGTGTTATTAATTTAATATTATTACAAAAATATTAAAAATCAAGAATTAACATCAATGATACATATTAAAAATAACAACTTTTACGTACTTTTATCATCATATCAAATGCTGCAGTAAGTGCTTGCCTGAAATTAGCTTTGTCAGACACATTTACCAATTTGACTGCTTCTTTGAACAGCAAGATATTTTCTGGAGTGGCCTGAAACAAACCATAAAAACAAAATAATGTAGTAAAGATATATATATATATATATATATATATATATATATATATATATATATATAAATTAAAAATAAACTAAAAAAAGTCTTAGCGATTCATCGACTCGGAATAAGCCTATCACATCTCACAATTCAGCTACAAAAGTTTTAATAATTACTTTATTACTTATTTTATTTTATTTTTTTAAAGCTATTAATTGAAATTTGCAGCCGTATACAATACAACATAAAATGCTTCATGTAAATGTGACGATAATGCTAAAAATGACATATCGATTACTTGTAAAGCAACTACTAATTGGTAGCACTTATAAAAGTTCTGTATAATAAAGGAATATTTTATAAGGTCCCGAGCACATCTTCTTTTCAGGCGCCTCGGAGGTTTATCTGGAATAGATGTCTAGCAAGTTGTGATACTAATGAATTTGGATAGTTATGGAGTTTGTTATAAAAGGATAGGTATCTGTTTGCGCTGAATCAACACATTAAGATCTTTGTGGATAAGTTTGTCTGTGATAAAGTAAAGAGCGTTGAGGATTTTCGAAGGATTTTGGAGTGTGAGAATTGGACACGAAAAGAATTGAACGGTTTAGTGGAGCCCTATATTTTATTTTAATCATCATTTATCTGACTGCTATCAGACTAATGAGGAATAAAAATGGTTTCAGGGTGAAGAATTATAACGGAACCAATATAAACGGCCATAAGCTGCAATAACGCTTTCAAAAGTTTGTCAAGCCTGTACTATACCATCAACGTTGATAAATTCAATATTTCCTGTCTCTAGGGCTTAGTAAAGGGGAAAAAGAAATAATTTTTCAAAATTATTAATATAAAGATAAATTAAGAACTAAATAATTATATTAATTAAGTCTTTATAGTACTTATAATTACTTTTAAAAAAATAATATAAATCGAATAAAATATGAGGAAATCTTGGTCTCCATAGTCAGGTCTAGGGCCAATAATACTCGATGAAAAGTTCAAATTTTAAGTTCATTTTTAAATCATCATGAGACTACTCGTCGTTTAAACTACTTCAACATTTACTAGACAAACGTTCAAAGTTTTCAATTAATTGTAAAAGACCCATTTATACGGCAATATTAAAAGCTGTTTGGATTTATGAAATTGAGCTTTGGAGCTCCAATAAACCTTGAAATTCTTTCCGTATCCAATCCTAATAATCCAAAACGTTACATGAAATCCTCAATGCTCGTTATTATGTCACAAATAAACTTATTTGTCTAAACGTTCCATATGTCTCTGGATTCACACAAAGCAGACGCCTATCTAATGTAGATTTTATAGCGGTGCTACGAATAGTTGGTTCTCAACAAATTGTTGATATGTTATTGTATAATAAGTTTCTTTACAATTTCTAGACATGTCATTGTAAAAAGTGTTGCAACAAAAGTTGCAATTTTGTTTGTGAAGCCGACGCCCCACAAAGCAGCATACTAATAATTCGGATGCAACAGCCTGAAAAAAAAAACTTATAGAACCGCTGAGAAAATCCAAATTTTCATCACGGGGAAATGGTTCGACTTGACTGAAAAGGGCGAGATGCGGTAGGTTTTTGATTAAATTAAAAGTACTTTTCAGGTGTTAGTTGATACATTAATTTAAATCTACAATATAGATATCAATTTTTCAAGGACTGAAAGTGATAAGGACTGAAAAGTTAATATTATTTCATCAAAAAGAAATTTGCACCTTCCCAATCTGGTTTGCATTAGCTGGTTCCTTGAAAGGGAAATTAGTATAATGATTATATTTGTATCATCACCGTTTATTATTAATCATTTCTATACTTATATCGTTCTATCATTCTATTCTTATTTACAAGACCATTGTAAGACCAGTGGTAATGTATGGATATGAAACATGGCCCTTAACAAAAAAAAGCAGAAATGATGCTCAACACCTGGGAAAGGAAAGTGTTGAGGAGAATATGGGGCGGAGTTGTCGAGAACGGATTTTGGAGGGGAAGAAAGAATGAAGAGATCATAATCCTGTTTGTGGAACCCGACATCGTGGCCATGATAAAAAGAGCATGACATTAACCGGATGTCAGGAGAAGGAGAGGACGTCCCCGAATCAGATGGATGGGTGATGTGGAGGACGATCTGAGGTGGTTGCTGGTTCAGGAATGGAGAGAGAGAGCGCCCATATAATAAATAAATACCAATATCGAGCCCTGGAATGAAGAAATATAAAGTTATAACTATAAATATTTTAAAAAAATGTACTCACCTGTACAAGCATATCCTGAGGAAAACATGGGACTAGTCTAGTAATTTGTTCGTTGAAGCTGAATATGTTGATGAAGTCGTTGTTGCTAAAAGTATCCAATAGAGTGCGCACCGTAAGCTGGGATATTGTCTTCTTCATCCCCGCCATGGAGCCCGAGCTGTCGATGAGGATGAGGACATCTTTGGAACAAGTCGCAGCTTCGATATACCAAAATCTGGTTCGGCAGTCGAAAACATCTGCGCTGTCGTTCCAGTGCAAGGCTATAACAAACATAAGATCAGAAGTATTTCGAACATATAGATATAACGATTAATTATATATTACATATAAATACACAGGGCTGATGACAGGGGGGGGGGGCGAATACCCGGGAATCGGGCTTATAGAGGTCCGAACCAAAAACACTTTTGGGAATTTCAATTACCTGGACAGCTGATGCAACGAAAAAAAAAACGTTAACAGGAAGTCTTTTTCACTAATATTTCCACTAAGCTACTTATTTTATCAAGTTAATTAATAAGTTAACGAAATGAAAATAGTCATTAACACGGTCGAAGTAGTTACTCAATGTATTTTCTTGAAATGATAAAAGTATAGTTGTCTGTTATGATAAATGGAGAAGAAGATAATCAGGGATGCAGTCAAAAATGAACACCACGCCTGAGGTCAGATATTGTTCGTCTCCTCACCAGTGTGGTTCGGTGGCCCTAAAGAAGACCTGCAAGACAGGTCGAAACGTTGGCACGTATTAAAGAATTTCTTCTTAGACGTGGTGTTCCACTTTGACTGCACCCCTGATCATCTTCTTTTCTATTTTCTTGTAATCATAATTTTAGAAAATGATTAAATTTCAGTATTGTTTTGATTTTAACACTTTGTTGCTGATTTTTTAAATTTCTAACTAAGTTTTTTTTCCAAATACTGCGGCTCATAAAATTTATTAGTAAAAATATAAGATTTTTATTTAGAGTTGTCTGGAAAATAATACACGTTTTAATTTACCCCTCTGTGCAATAAACTGTATATATTTAAAAGATTTTTTTGTACAGATCTTAATTTTTATCATCCATATCATAATCAACAATGTTTTTTTTTTTTTTTTTTTTTTTTTGTTTTTTTTTTTTTTTTTTTTTTTTTTTTTTTTTTTTTTTAATTTTTTTTTTTTTTTTTTTTTTAATAACATTTTTACCATTTCACTACTTGGAAATAGTTCAGTCTTTACTCACAAGTTTACAGATGATTTTTCGAATTCATTTTACGAGTTCAAACTCGGTCATAACAGAACCCGAAGAGACAGAAACATTAGTAAAACGCGGTGCGACGATAGTGCAAGTGTTCGCACCGTTCAACAATGGTTTAAAAAGAAATTTCAGCCACGAATACAAGGAGTTTCGTCGCAGGAATATCATGAAAGTTTTTTGTCGTTCTGAAATTGTTGGAGGTTAGTTATAGACCTCTGTCTCAACCTCCCTTCTCTCCAGACCTCTAGCCTACCTATACATTTTAAGCGCTAGAAAATGTATTGATCGGAATTAAATAAAAATCAAAAATGTTCAATATTAATAATAAGGATTCGAAAATCTATTCAACACGTAGGCAGAAATGTATTAAGTGGAATGGAGCGTATTTTGATTAATAAAAATGTTTTGTAATCATTTATTTCATAGTTTTCATTTTAAAAACATAAACCCACATTAATTTCCGGGCAACAGAATATATACCGTAAAATGCTACCGCTTGTGCCACTATAGAATTCTATTCCTTCACGATTAATATCTGATGTACAATCTCTTACCTGGATAGTGCCTCAAAAATCCAGTGGAACTGCCAAAATATTGCCAGGACATGGTTGGATCGGCATGAAAGTTGGTTTTGAAGGTGTCGTCCAGTTCTTCAGACCATAATAAAGAATTTTTAACATCACCACCTAATAAAAAAAAAAAAAAAAAAAAAAAACTTTAACAAATAATAATATTTTCGAAATAATTTATATTTCTAGATGTTTTCCATATTTAATGATGCATACTATCATAATAGAATTTAGTACACAAGGTTAAGTGTGTGGTCTTATTACAGGTAAAATGACCTTCCAATCACAAACTGATATGTAATAAGTATCATAATATGTCAAATGATCACATATTGTATCTATAAGGGACACAAACATGCCTCTACCCTAAGTAAACTCTCATTCTCATATTATTTGACCAATTGTTTTTCACTGTCTTTCAAAATTTTTTTCACGCAGGTTTTCATCTCAAAAAAAAAAAAAAAAATGTTTTGTATCAATTTATTGTTTTTTTTTGGAGAGGAATACAGCAGTATCAATTAAAAGAACCTACCACATAATACAGAAAAAAATATTTCAATGTTTGCTCGGCAACGTAATAAGTGTGTCTTAAGGAGATGAGTACGAAGTACGCACCTTCTGAAGTAAAGCATTAAAAATTAGAAAAAATTAGGCTAATGGGAATTTAATTGATAGACGATGGGTTTTCGAATTAAGGTTTGCTTCAGCTATCTCTAATACTTTGAATATAAAGAAGAAAACAACCCTGTCCCATTATTTAGTGGAAAAATTCTTCTTTAGTGTTACCGGCTGTTCTGAGCAATACTTTTCAATGGAAACGGCTGAAAAAAAAAGCCTGCAGGTTTGTTTGTGACTCCAGCTTACAGTCCATGTTCAACCTTGGCTCACGAGGGAAACTACAGAAAACTAGGACATTTTTGATTAAAGGATATGTTAGTTCTATCAAACAGCTGAATGATAACTGCCTTAGAAGTAGTTTAGGGGCATTTATTTGTGGGTTTAATCTCATATCTGCACTTGGTTAGGTTTGGATTAACTATTTTGTATAAAAATAATCACGTGTGTTACCACTGAAAAATTGTGCCTGGAAAGATGCTCGAATTGTCCTGAACATCTGTAGTGACATTCTGGATCAAATGTTACTCAAAAATTGCTTTTTATTTTTGCCCAAATTGCAGCTTCCGGAATAGCCAAATGGTCAAATTATATGAGAATGACCCATGTACTCTAATTCGAATAATTAAAAAAGTAAATTTGTAAATATTATTTCTTAGTTCAATTATTTATTTATTTTTATTTCTTACAAATATCTAAAACTAGCTGCCATGAGCAGAAAAATAATTAAGATTGTTTAGTCTCATACAAGTTTGAATCTATAAGTAACTGCTCGTAGCAACAAATCTGCTACAAAAGAATCATTTACATGACTATAATTAGACCTATTTAGACACATGCTGCTGAGGTTTCGAGTTCCACTAACGATTCAAATCACCTCGTATCCCACTCTTCCAACCAAAATCCTCAATTTTTTCTTTTTTTAATAATTTCATTTTATTTTTATTTATTTACTAGACAAACGATCAAACCTCCCAATTCATCACAAAAGACTTATTTACATGACTGTTATTAGACCTATTTGGACGTACGGAGTTGAGCTTTGGGGCTCTGCTAAACCATCCAATTCATCTCGTATCCAATCCTTACAGTCCAAAATCCTTCGAAAAATCCTAAATGCCCCTTACTTTGTCACCAATAAACTTATCCATAAAGACCTTAATGTTTCATATGTTGCTGAGTTAGCCCAAACCAGATACCTATCCTTTCATAGTAAGCTCCATAAACACTCAAATCCATTAGTTTCTCAACTTGCTTCCCATAATCCATCCCGATAATCCTCCGAGACGTCTGAAAAGAAGATGGCCTTGAGACCTTCTAGCGTAGACTTTTTATTGAAGTGCTACTGATGAGTAGTTCTTTTCAAGTTTTGACATGCTATTGTAATCGTTATCAACACATTTACCTGATGTACATATTTGTATAGTTGTAAATTTCAATAAATTGATATATATATTAAAAAAAATGTATTTATTATTTTTTAGTTCTACTAACCATCCAAATTATCTTGTATCCCAACCCACCAGTATCCTCTATTAACCTTATTATGCCACAAACCATTATAAATCCATAACCATCTTAATTTCTCATTTGTAGCTGATACCCACACCAGACACCAGACCAGGACATTCAAACCTACTGTCTTTCAACTTCAATTCGATTCCCAGCAACCTTCTAAGCATTTGAAAGAATCTTACTTAAGAGTCTTTCGTTACTTATTCTGGCAAAATGTCACTCCTGACACCTTGACTTTAGCAAAGTTTTTAAAATATGGCGGACTTAATAGAAGTATTTTATCCTTTCCCCCTCTCTCAGGGAAGTATAAGTTAAAGTTTGATAGCGTTGCGTGGCTGTCGGAAGATTATCAACAGGTTTTATCAGTTAATTTAATTTAAAGAATTTATAAAAATTTGACTCTTTGCCAGAAAAAGGGTTAACATAGAAACTTTATTGGTTTCACTACAAGTCATAGACATGTTACTAGATTCATCATTCCTTATATTTAAATGATGTATATTATTTTATAGAACTATAAATTTCAATAAAATTAGTTATTAAAAAGAAATTAAGAAATATTGTTATGTTTATTAATTCAGATTCTCTCACTTCTATTCATTAGAACTACCATTATTTTGGCAACCAATTCATTATACTTAATCCCATTTATGCAGATGTTGCCCTCGAAATTCTAATTATTAATATAAAATAATTATAAATTGTCTCTAATGATTGCAAAATATGGTTCTAATTTTTAATTATAATTAATTCAAAAAAGTGTTTATTAATTTAAATATTTTATTTTTTGCCATCATCTTTTCATTTAGGATGAATAATAAATTAAGTTTGGTTGTTTGTTATTATAAAACTAAGGTGAAATTTCAATTTTATTTATTTTTTTGCGTTGAGCGTATAACAATCATTTATCAGAAATGATTTTAGGGTGAATAGTACATAATTACGGAAATATATTACCTCTATAATGGCTTCTTAATGCGATCTAAAACATATATAGAATTCAGCCTTCTTAAATTTTTGTCGATCATTTCCGCTATCTTGGAGTTATTTTATCACGAAAATGTCATCATTTTTTATGTTTTTTTCATTTACGATGAATAATAAATTATGTTTGTTTGTTTATTATATATATATATATATATATACAGGGTGTTTGGAAGATCGTTGCCAAAAACTTATCTCGGGTAGGGAGGTTCATTTTGAACCTATTTAAGGTCACTTACCTATATACAAAGTCTTACGGTTTTTTTTTTTTAATGCGTTTTTTTTTTGTAAAAATGGACAAATCCAAACATTTATGCCTTATAACTCCGTTTTTTACTGATATATCAACGCCATTTTTTTTTTTCCTGTTATTACTAATACATTGTCCATGTAAAATAAAAAAGATATGGTGCAAAAAACAAATACCAAAAAAACGAGAGATCGTTAAATCTTGTCAAAGGCAAAAATAAAAATTATGAACTTCAAGTTTAGGTTCAATAAAAAAAAAAAAAAAAAAAAAAGTAAGCGCGACAACCAAATCCTAATTCTTTTAAAAACTTCTCTATTTAATACTGTTTAAAAAAAATACCATTTGCAGGCACGCAGCACATCTAGTTTTTTTTATTTTTTATAAAGTAACAAAAGGGTGCCACCAGCGCACACTGACAATAATAATGAATCGAATCATATTTTTTATGCAAAACGTAACAAATAGTCGTGTTTCTTTATAGCATAGGTTAAACTGCATATTTTCTCTTTCTTTCTCGGAATTACGATTTTATCAGAGTAAACTTTATCTACATTTTCGTAAACAATAATCAGGGAACAAAATTAAACTAATTTTAAATTATTCATAAATTTAATTTGTAGAGTATCACAGGTATTGCTCAAAATGATCTCCACTATTTCTAATACAAGCACGATATCTTTTTCTTATTTCTGTGGTGGTTGTTCTTAAAACAAATTCTTCCTTCATTATGGTAAAAGCGGCATTGATTTTTTTAATAAGTTGTTTTGAAAACAATTCTTCATTATAAACCAAATCTTTGACACGGTCCCAGACGTAATAATCGAACGGGGTGAGGTCTGGAGACCGTGCTGGCCACTCAATTGGACCCCGTCTTCCTATCCAGGATTGTGGGAAACAATTGTTTAAACTTTCTCTTACAGGTAAGTTGTAGTGGGCTTTTTCAAAAAAAGAACTTATTTAAAAAATCAATGCCGCGTTTACCATAATGAAGGAAGAATTTATTTTTAGAACAACTACCACAGAAATAAGAAAAAGATATATCGTGCTTGTATTAGAAATAGTAGAGATCATTTTGAGCAATACCTGTGATACGCTACAAATTAAATTTATGAATAATTTAAAATTAGTTTAATTTTGTTCCCTGATTTTTGTTCACAAAAATGTAGATAAAGTTTACTCTGATAAAATCGAAACTCCGAGAAAGAAAGAGAAAATATGCAGTTTAACCTATGCTATAAAGAAACACAACTATTTGTCACGTTTTGCATAAAAAATATGATTCGATTCATTATTATTGTCAGTGTGCGCTGGTGGCACCCTTTTGTTACTTTATAAAAAAAAAAAAAAAACTAGATGTGCTGCGTGCCTGCAAATGGTATTTTTTTAAAGAGTATTAAATAGAGAAGTTTTTAAAACAATTTGGATTTGGCTGTTGCGCTTATTTTTTTTTTTTTATTGAACCTAAACTTGAAGTTCATAATTTTTATTTTTGCCTTTGACAAGATTTAACGATCTCCTGTTTTTTTGGTATTTGTTTTTTGCACCATATCTTTTTTTATTTTACATGGACAATGTATTAGTAATTACAGGAATATAAAATGGCGTTGATATATCAGTAAACAACGGAGTTATAAGGCATAAATGTTTGGATTTGTCCATTTTTACAAAAAAATTCATAAAAAAAAAACCCGTAAGACTTTGTATATAGGTAAAAAATATATATATATATATATATTTTTTAACTGCTTATTGATACTTAAAACTGTATACCATATACAAGTAAATTTGAGGATAACGATTACTATGAAACGTAAATAACTAGTGAAGAACTACTCACTAGTAGCTCTTAAAAAAAAGTTTTAGATTAGAAGGTTTCTAGGCCATAAAGGTCAGTTGTTCATGAAAAAAAGTTTTCACTGATTTGTAGCTGATTTCCTTGGAATGTTGTCATATTTTTGGTGTTTTGAGCACCCTAAAGCCGGGTAGTGTCTGGAGCATAGCGGATGTATTTTTATATTTAAAAAACATTAATAACTGTAATCAAACGTGAAAGAACCATTTCTCTATCTTGACTGAGAGCTGAGAAAAGAAATAAAACGTGTATTTCATATTTTATATTTTTTCTCGGCTCCTAATGCTCATTGGTGGCTATAATTCTAGTTTTGCACTATTATACGTCCCTAATACCCACACAAAAATCGGCATTTAAATCTGTGAGTTACAACTCCAAACATCCCCTTGTTAATACTAAAATAAATTCAAATTCCTAAAGGATAAAATTTAAACATTTTTTATTTATTTATTTATTTTTTTATATACATTTATTGAAATTTACAACTGTACAAAATATATACATCAAGTAAATGTATTTTTTTATTTAATATCAATCTAATGAAATTTACAACTGTAAAAATATAAACATCAAGTAAATCTGATAATGACTCTAATAAGTCAAAACTTGAAAATAACTACTCATCAGTAGCACTTTAATAAAAATTATATACTAGAAGATCTCTAGGCCATCTTCTTTTCAGACGCCTCGGTGGGAGACAAATGGATTCGAGTGGGAATGGAGTTTACTATGAAAGGATTGGAATCTGGTTTGGGCTAAATCAGCAACATATAGAATCTTAAAAATCTTTATGGATAAGTTTGTTTGTGACATAATTCTTATAAACATAACGTGAAATTTATTTTCGTACATCGAACGTAAAACATCCTTCAGAAATATAATAACAGAAGGAATAGTACATAATTTCGGAAATAAATTTACTTTATCATAGCTTCTTAATACGATCTAAAACATATATAGAATTCAGTCTTCTTATTTTTTTTTTTTCATCTTTCCGCCATCTTAGAATTATTTGACTGGGAATATGTCTCATACCCAACATATGTGGTTTGCATTCATGAACGGATTGAGTATGCCACAGCTTGGCAACGTCAAATCATAAAGTTGACTCAGAATTTATTAATAAATTTCTTTATTTTATTTTGGAAATATAAAAGTTTTACCGACAATTAATAAAATCCGGTACAGTGCCTAACCCTCTCACCCACTCTAATCTAATATACAAATAGGTTTAGAAAATTTATCACCGCTAGTAAACCAACAATTAATGGAGTTATGTATTTTTCCTTATTATCAGAAAACATTTATAAATTCCTTTCAAGATGGTGTATGATTGCCAAAAGACAATTTTATAGCATGCCCACTGTTGCACATTTGACTTGGCGTTATGATTTTGACGTGAATACGTCTTTAAATTTGCTACCATATGGGGCAATCCAAAAAACCTAATAACAAAATCAGGGGATACAGTTTGGCGTTGTAGTTTCGAATTTATCCTCTACATCCAAAATTAAATTATACCACTGGATAGCTCTAAAGGATCAAATAATTCATTACGATCAGCGAGAACAGTTACGCTTCGCGCGCGGTGGAGGTGGAAGCGTTGCAATTTTGAGCTTATTTGGCTGCCTATCGAGATTTGCAATTAGTATAACGTTTGACACGGAGAAGCTACGATGTTCGTTTAAGTTTTAATCGCCAGCTGTCGTCAAAATCTATCGATTTTATATAATACATTAGTTTAAAGTAGTCACACTAAATAAAAAAAGGTGTAAGAATAAAAAAATATTATCAAAAATACATAAAGTTGGCCTATACGCGTCGAAAAGCCACCACAAAGTACAGAGATCGTATACGGTTGGAAAGTGCTTCTCAAGAACAATCGAAAGGTAATAATAAAACACCATATGACCGAGTCAAGCACAGCCGGGAACGTAAAAAGTTCCTGATTAGCATTGTTTTGTACTTATTACCGCCAATAATGAACAAAGCTTGGTCGCACACTCAGAAGACATCTCTACCGATACAATCATCAATCGATCTGATTATTTGGCAATCAGCGAAACTTGGATGGGAAATTTCATCACAGTGAATGTGCCTAGCTTTGATCTGAGATCATATTGTAATACCTCTAAGAACAGACAAATTGCAACTACATCATCGGTAGCGGTATCATCATCATCAAGTCGCAAAGCCGATATATCGCAACATCAGTAGCTTTACTGATTGTAATTGATAACTCAATGTTAACACATTGACATTTTGGAAATAAGAGATGCAAAACCTGATAATATCTGTCTAGTAAACGTAAAGGCCAATGGCTTCTTCAAAATCGTCTCGGGTGTTTGTATATCCACCCGGGCAAAGTGTTATCAGAAACTAAACTGTTTATGTTACGATCGTTGTTAAAATATTCCAAAGACATCACTAAAATTATACCCGATTACGAGCCTGATCTTACTAAAGCAGTTATGATGGTTGGAGACTTTAATGTTGATGTCTCACAAAACCGCTCATTGCCCGACTTCAAGCTCAGCGAGTTCCAATTATAGTCTAAATTGAAACTTCTCCAACAACGCTTGGTAATACCTGTAATGATTTAACGTTTACCGGAAATCTCAGTGTATCTTGTATGCCATTTGTGTCGTATATTTCGTATCAAAGATCTGTAATTAATAAAGTTATATAGTAATACAATAATTATTTGCTTCCTTGATTTAACCTAAATACATACACCCCCCCCTTTTTTTTTTCTTATTATCAGACAACGTTTATAAAACACTTTAAACAAATTCCTCATGGCATGAAGTATGTTTGCCACAAAACGATTTAATGGCATTACTCTTTAATACATTAGCTCGATAATTAATTTTTTTTTGTATTATCATTTCAATTTAATTTTATAAATTGTGCTAGATAAAAGTATAAAGGTAAATACAACTTTATATTTTATTATTAGGGATTGGCCGATCATGACTTTTGCCTACTAGTCACCTGCTGGCAAAAATACCGATTAGTCGGCCAACTCATCATTGCTTCCGTCGCAATTCATAATGGCACTCGCAATGTTCGTGGTGCTTTGTTTATAGCCTTATAGCCGTTTTTACATGTAGCTAGAGGGTTTTGTTTATCTTGTATTTTTTCTTCTCTTTTTTGTAAACGGGCCAATACTTGACGTTTTTTTTTTGTTTTTGTTTTTTTAAATAATAAAAGTTACCAGAAAATTAGAGTATAGTTCTAAAGAGTGAATAATTACCCAAATCGTATACATCCGTTGGGACATGAACTGCGCTGTGGGTTGTATTGACATAAATATTATAAAAGTGATAGTCTGGCTCCAGCTCCATCATCCTGTAGTTAGTAAAATTTGCTGTTTGATCGCTGTATTCACATTCGTTGGTATCGTTGAATCCAACCAGTTTCGAACATTTCGAACTGAAGTATATAAGAGTCTGGTTGTTGTCTTCGAATTCTTCGGACAGGCGTTCGGCACCTTCAATTAAACACTGTCAAAAGAGTAATAATAGATATAATGTCTATCCAAAATATTAAAAAAAAAAAAAATATATATTTTTTCTGTTTCTACATAGGGCATACCATCACTGAATCCATTTTCCGTTTCAGAAGACGGTTGACATTCGAAACTATGTTATGAAGGATCTTTTCCCCATCGGTTGGCAGTACTTGGGCATTGAGCTTCCTGTAGCTCTGAAAATAAATATTTAAGGAAAATTTGAAGCCTTATTATGAGTTTCTGATAAATATAAAAACATTAGTATTTTGGTACCAATATCAATAAATTTTGTGTTTATTTCATAAACAAAACTTAGAAAAGAAGTTTCTTTTAACCTTTTTAATTATAATTACTTTTCAGATTAATAGTTTTTCATCTATGGTGGCTTCGCAACATATATATTACATACTATATATTGGGTTGGCAAATATGTCCTTTCGGTGTTTATATTCATTTTTATATCATTACGGTCCATTTCTTATTCGATGAACTAATCCCAAAGGTGGACTGGTTACTCTCTTTGTAATATGTCAAAAACATTTTTGCAAATTCTTGTTTACAGTAACAATGTGATTGCTGTTGCATTGTGAACATGGAAAAAAATATCGTTCATATTTTCAAATATAGATATATTTTTCTGTATTATTTTAAAAAAAGTAACCGTGCTGCAGAAGCCCATAAAAAAAAAAAGCAGTGTTCATGTAAATTAGTTTGCCAAATTTCGATCAGGAAATTTTTACATCAATGATGGTCCACGGTCTGGTCGCTCACAAGAAATTGAAACGAGCTATTGCCATCAGGACAAACAATTTATTCAACTCTTTACTGTTCGCAATTAACAAAGTTGAATCAATCGATTAAAAAAAACACACCCAGAACTGGCAAATCGAAAGGATGTTATTTTCCACCAAGACCCCACACCTCGTTGGTCACTCGCAATAAATTATTATGCTTTCGATAAGACCTTTTGCCCCATCCTCCGTATTCACCAGACCTCACTCCAAGTGACTATCACTTATTCCGGTCTCTGCAGAACTTCATGAATGGAAATAAATACCAAAACGAACAGGGCGTCAAAAAACACTTGGATCAGGTTTTTGGCAATAAACCTCAGACGTTCTATTAACGTGGCATCATGCAATTGGTCAAAAGATGGGGACGTTATACTAAATAATGGTGAATATATTCCAGATTAAAATAAATTTTATGTCTTTTATACATAGAGTTTTATTTCACCCTCAAAAATCGAACGGACTTATTTGCCAACCCAATATTTTTTAATTATATATATCGTGAAGAATTTTAGTTTTAGCGGGTTACGAAGATTTCTGTAATCTAATTCAAGTTGATATGCTTATAAGAACGACATTTATCAACCATTTCTCTCTATTATCTATAAGGTGCATTAATAAAAAATAACCGTTTTTCAAAGAACAAAATAATATATTTTTTCTTTAATATTGCAGACGTTTAATATTCAAAATATAACCCATTGTGGTGCCCTCCCATTTCCCATCATTCATTCAGTTGTTTGATAGTTTGGATGGGATATCCTGAACTGTCATTCCGACTTTTATTTTTTAAATATATTAATTTTGTTTTCCCTTTTAAGAAGTTGTCCATCGATCTGATTTAAATATCGGTAGTACTATAAATAAATACGGTATATAAATAAATATCGGTAGGACATTGTCAAGCTGCTTCTTCAAAAAAAAAAAAAAAAATAATAAAAAAAAAAAAAAAAATGTTTGAACTAACGTTTTTGCAAGGCATGTGAACTCTTTATTTTTTGTTGATTAATAAACTTAAGTTAGTATTGTAAAAGGAGGATGCATTGTTGGTGAACAATAATTTAGCGTGTTTATTAGATTGAAAAACTATCAAGGGATTCATGCATTTGACGAAACAATAATTTTTTTTTTTATACACTCTATTAGTAATGAGGTAAATGATTTACATAAAAATGTGCCTACTTCCTTTCTATCATGGAATTTTTCAATTTTAGACAGCTCACATTTTTTTAATGTTTTTTATTTATTTATTTTTCTCAATTTCAAGCAGACATGCAATGGATTTTGAATGATTAGTTGAAAATTAGAACACGATTTTGATTTATCTGAGGGTTTTTTTTATCTGAAATTTATTTACTGATTTTAATATACAAAAAACAAATATATGACATTCTTTTTTTTTGTGGGGGGAGTTTTGAGCACTGTCTGTCACTCAGATACAGGCATTGTATGTGCCTGTAAACCTACTGGCATTGATTAAGGTAACAATAAATAATCCTTTAAAATATCCCAAAGAACGAATAATAAACGATAAAATATTAAAATCGGTGTCGACGATTCCACTGAGAAATTTTACGCGTCATTGACGCATACTATATTGAGTTTTTCCATTGACGAAACACAAAGCGACAAAAAAAACAAACAAGTCTTGCCACATGGTTCAAGTTGGTTTTGTTTCCAAGACGCATGCGTCATATCCCTATAATTCATTTTGTCGCACTGTCGTCCAATTGCGAACGGCTCGGTGCTGTTTGTGCACCTGACAAGGAATGGTATAATGAAAAAAAAAAAAAAAACATGCCATTTATTGAAGATTACCATGATTTATGGATCAACAAAATTTGTCATAAAAACACAGTAGGGAACCAATGATCAGTTCAAAAAACTTACCGATCAAGCGATTGTTCTGTAGTTTTGGTGAAACATAAAATCAACAAAGTTCGTACAGCAGTGCAAGAAAAAAAAAAAAAAAAGAAAAAACAATGGCTCTTCTCTCAGTAGAAGAGGGAAATATTTAAACTTTTAAGTTTTTTAGTGGATGCCGGTGTTAAGGAAACATTGTTAACTTCTTTTGAGTCAACATTGTCAGTCTTGAGGATGTCTCAAAGGTAATTTTTTTTCTAAATAAGTACCCACAAATTATGTATTACATTACAAGTAATTTATTTGAAATATATATAGTTGTATATTGGAGTAGACTAAGACGCGTTGACTTTAGTTTTGGTACTTATCTTGAGTTGGTTTAAATTTTAATATTTTTCTGATAACACTGATCAATGAAATGGGTATTAAAAGCACAATAAGTAATTTTATTGTAACAACTTAATGTTGTTAAGGTGTACTAAATTTAGCTGAATATAAATGTAAGTGTGTACACAAAAGTGTTCATAAATGCAGTTTTATCTGTATTTATATTTTTATATCTTGTTTCTCAAAATATTGGGAAACAAAAAATAAATTTCATTCTTGGCTGTTGAGTCAGTACCCGTTTTATATATCTCATAAACCCTTCGAAGGTTTACTGTTTATCAACAGTCAGGATAAATTTTTTTTGCTATTGTTTTTAATTTTATTCAGATCAGGCACGTATGAAATATATTTTTATATATATATATATATATATATATATATATATATATATATATATATATATATATATATATATATATATATATATATATATATATTTAGAAAAATATATATATATATATTTTATTAAAAAAATTTTTATTAACAAACATACAAATGCAAATAGTGTGTTTACATGTGTTATGATATTAAAATCGTGCACAAATAAGAAATTATAAGCTATATTTCATCATCATAAATCAAGAAATTCATTTTTTATTTATTAATTTATTTAAGACAGAATGATTAAACTAAATTATTAAACTAGATTAAATTATGTATGACAGAGTAATTATAATATATAAATGTTTGCTAATCGATTTGTAATAATCAACAAGCCAGACAACAATGTTTATAAATATTATTAACATAACTATTTATTAGTTATCAATTTAAAGATAATGAAAGATGAATTATTGGTCCGACATTGATCATTTAATTGTTTAATTTTATTTTATTGACGAATAATCTAAAATTAATATGAGGTTTTGGTTTAAAAAAAAAACTCCCCATATCTGTATTTTTTTAAAATGGTCTTATTTGAAATTTATTGTGTAAAAATTAAAATAATAATAGAAATAGATCATTTTAGAACGTCTTATTTATATTATATAAGTGAGGAAAATTTTTAAACTAAAAACTGATATTATTTTCAGATTCCTCATCTCAAAAAACATGTAGAAACTAAATTTTGTCGAAATCAAAAATAATATTTTTTTTACCTTTAAAATTTTGTATGATTTTAGAAGGCAAGATGCTGTCAGTTCCTGAAAAAAAAATTTAATTTGCGCTTTCTCACACATTTCGCCACCGATTATTACCAAATTTTAAGGTCATCTAGATAATGAAAGATGAATTATTGGTCCGACATTGATAATTTAATTCTTTGGTAAAAATATATTCAAATCAAATTAAGACAATTTTTCATGTTTGTTTTCCATTAAACAGAGACAAATTTCGGAAACATTAGTATTTTAATTTTTTAAATTTTATTTATAACAATATAACAATTCTTCTATTATATAAATGTAATAACAATATTCATACCGATCTAATGTCAGGCACTTTTGTTACACTGGATCCAAGTTCCCAAAGTTCTTTTCCGAGCTTATTAGCCCATTTTTCAACCCTGAAACAAAAAGTGCATATGTTATTCCAAGTTACAATAAATTAATCAAAGACATGTTTTGGTGTTAGGAATTCTCTCATCCTGTCAAATTCTAAACGGATCTATTTATGCGAAATAAATTTCATGATTCACAACAGACTTGAGACTAAAATTATATGTAATATCATGAATTACTGTTATTTTCATCCATAAGTTCTGGTAAATTTGGAATAAAATTAACGGAGACGTACAGAATGAAAATTGACATTGCTTGATTGTTACATTTTGGGCAAAAAAAATTAGAAACGAACGTGGTCCTTAAGCCTTATTTTGATGTTACAAGTTGTTTAAACAATTTATTAACAAAATTTATCAAGTCTACACAAATTTTAATTATGAGCAGCCCTTAATGAACTACTGAAAACAAAACTCTTGTTTAATTGGTATGAATATTTAAATGATGTTTTTTTTAGTTTTAACTACTGAAGAATGCTTTGATTTATTGAAATAAATGTTTTTGTAATATCAAAATTTTAGAATCCATTTTTTGCTCGTTATTTTTCATTAAGCTCTTAAAAATCTTTAAACTATTAGAGTCTTCAAAAAATTTTAAATAATTTTTAAAAAAACTAAGACTTTCGAAAAATTATCACCTAATGATAAGTGACCATTATAAGTATTAGTATTATTAAATTTGTAAAAATAAATATACTGTTTCTTACTTTAAAAAAAAAACAAACAAGCAAACACGAAAACGTTTTCAGAATTGATAAATTAATAAATATAACTTACAGAAACACGTCACTGATGTTTTTTTTTTGTATTTCAAGAATATCTATGAAACTGCACTTACACGTTATCAAATTTTGGCATTAAATTATTTCATGGTATTCCTTTACACGCAAATAATTATTAGAGTAACACAAAGCGAATTTGTATAAAATATTCCATTTACATGCATCTTATGGTAATTTACAGAATTTATCTGTAGCTTTAAATTTTTTTTTTAAATCCAAGCCTCTAGGTAACTTAAAAATTTCTTACGTTTCTTCTTCTTTTGCTGAACATAAGTTATCACTGAAGAGTATCAAAAGAACCAGTAACTGGATCCATAATAAATTCATAATATTTTCTCGTTCTAATGTCTGAGCTACGCAAATCGAAAACAGGAGGTAGACATGCGGGAGTTGAACACTGAAGTTTAGAGCTCCTATTTTTATCTCCAGATGGTCCGTTTTATTTTTAAACCAAATTTGATATATTCAGGTAATTATAAATGTGTTTATTCATTTATCGAATCGCATCAGGACAAGTTTTACTTTTATTAAATATTTTCATGTTTACCTCCCATTTTTTAAAAAAATTTTTATTTATATCGTATAAGGGGCTACTGGATAGCTTGGTAGAGCAATTGTTAATACTCGTTTTTCATACATTTTCCCCATTTCCTAGTTTAGCATTAATTAATTTTTATTTATAATTCATTCAGAATTATTACAATCAGCTATTTTTGAAATTATGGAAATATATTAAAAAATATGACAAAAAAATTATATATTTTTAAAATAAAATATACAATATATTAAAAGAAATAGATCATAAAATAATCAGCTTAAAATATAAAAATAACATACGTAATTTATTATGCTGAATAAATAAATAATTTTATAAAAAAGATACACCCAACAATTTAACGTTCAGTTCATTATAGGTTTTTTTAGTGAACCATCAAACATTTTAATTTCTGCTTAAGTTGTTTCATTATTTGTCTGTTATACATTTTTTGGAGAATAGATATCATTCATTAAATCCTTTTTTCATTGTAATGAAATTTATTTTAGCCGTTCATAATCCATAAAACTCCTTATAGCTTGATGCTCATAAATTATAAATTGTGACTGCTTTGACTTAACTTACCTGGACTCTTCAGATCTGGGTATCGATCGAATCATATCGAAGTTGAACTCTGGGGCTCCACTAAACCATCCAATTCGTCTCGTATCCAATCCTTACAATCCAAAATCCTTCAAAAAATACTCAAAGCTTCTTACTTTGTCACTAACTTATCCACAAGGATCTTAACGTGTCATATGCTGCTTATTTAACCTGAACCAGACACCTATCCCTTCGTAGTAAACTCCATAACCATTGAAATCGATTTGTATCTCAACATGCTTACCATTCTATTCCAGATAACCCTCCGAGGCGTCTGAAAAGAAGACGGCCATGGGACCTTTTAATCTAGGTCTAATTTAAGTACTAATAATGTGTGGATGGTTTTGTATGTCCTGAAAAATCTTGTTTTTATATCCTCATGACCTTCTAATAAAGACATTTTATTGAAGTTTTACCAATGAGTAGTTGATTTACAAGTAATTGACATGTCATTATGAGCATTATTTTCACATTTACTAGACACTTTTTTACTGTATTTAAATAGTTGCAAATTTCAATTAATAAATTTTAAAAAAGCAACCTTTTATTGGAAAAGTTTTCTAAAGATATTTTTCATTAAAACGTTTAACAAATTAAACATTTTATTTTGAATTGCACATTCAATGATCACCGGAGATATTTTTGGCATTTCCTTTCATAACTTGGCACTTACAAGATTGTAAAGATACTTAACTTTGTTGAAAGAAAATAATATCAACGAGTTATCAGAGGCATAGAAAAATTGGGTAATACTGCATGCTAAACGGGGTAGAATGGCGCAGAAACGAGTTTCATATTTCAATCTGTTGAGGAGATAGAATTGTTTTTTGTTTTTATTTTTAAAATCTTACTATTTTTTGAAAAATGGCTGTTTTCTCTAATTGGTTTAGCGTAGAAACAAAAACGATGATATTTTCTTAATCAGCATTAAATTTTCTAAAAGATGAGATAGGTCTAGTTTTTATTTTAAATCCACTTTTAGGCGGCCTTTTAACGAGCAAAACACAAAACACTTATTAAAACTTAAATTTCCAATAGTTTTTGAAAATTCCTCACTCCCCACTGGAGCACCCTAGAAGCCGTCAAATTTCCAAAAAATTGCGGAATTTAGTTGGCTTTTCAGTGGTGTAACCCATGATACAACTGCACTTCACCTTTTGAGTCTGAAAGAGAATAAATACTTGATTGCTTCAAGTACCTACCTACTGTAAAAAATTACTTGATTGAATAAAAGTATTAGTTATTTTATCTCTTTTCCATATGCATGAGGGGTAAAGAGTTGTGAAGGTGGCAAGCCCTGCCTCCCCCTCCCCCCACCAAAAAAATTTATTTATAGGGAGTTAAGGGGGGTGACCCAAATTCTTGCTGATTACCTGATGTTATATAAACGTACTTTTTTTTTAAATATGAAAAATAACAATTTAGGATTATTTGAAGAAGTTAAATACACCAACAGAAAAATGACATTTCATAATGTGCCTGCTACTCATTAGCCCAGACTATATCACGTTCTGATTGGAATTAGTGTTATCAAGCCCTGGATTTATTTAGTTAAGCTTTGTAAACTATTATAATCCCACTGTGTGCAAGGGTCATAAGAAGTTGTCCTATCATTTCATGACTGCATCAATTGCCATTCAATCTTCAGCCATGGACTTCTTATGACCTTAAGTAGAGAAAACTGCCATTTTCCAGAAATAAGTAAGAGTTCTGATTTCTGCGCCATTCTACCCCGTTTAGCATGCAGTATTACCCAATTTTTTTTTTACACTATGTCTGGGACACCCTGTATATAAAATAATGTAAAATATAAAAGAGTAGAAATTTAGAGTACTTTACCTGAGGTTTAGCTTTATATCTGTTTTAACATGTTTGACAAAATATTTCGATTTCATAAATTAATAGAGAAGAAGAGGCCATTGCAATTAAGAAACATACGACTTGTTTTCAATTTGAATTGATTCTAATTTTTTTAAGTAAGGCTTCAGAGAAGAAGCAACAGTCCTTAAAAGGAATTAGAGTTTTAAAAAAAGAAGAAAAAAAAGTTGAGTAACGTTGATAAGGAAGCTTAAATACTTGACAAGAAAAAAATATATAGATAGACTTGGCTGGCAACCTAAGGGTGCAAAAATGTAATAATTTTTTACGAAAAACTGACCATGGATGGCGAATTTTCCGATTCATCATAAAAATTTAAAAATAAGCTCAACAGGAGATTTAATTATTGGTGGCATTGACAGGGAGAGACAGGCCAGACTGATCTATTACCCCCCCCCCCCCCCCTAACAAATCTCCTAGTTCTGGCCCTGGAGGAATTACTGGGAATCCCATTGATATGTGCTGAATTTGAATCCGAAGGCAAAAAAAAAAATATATCAAGCATCATTTTTTAGAACTTATTTTTGAAAAACCTGAAATAACGTATTTTTTCACTCCCATGAGCATTTTTTGCGACTTTTATATTTACATGTGTTCTGTATTCGAATCAATAGTAAAAAAAAACTCTACCAAGCACCATTTTTTAAAGATTGGAGGTTGTTTAACAAAAAAAAAAAAAAATAACTGAAATGAGCACTCTTTCATATATTTTTTTGGTGAAAAACAGCAACATATAAAATTATAATATTTAATACTGAACATAATTAATGTGTTTATTTTCTCCTTTTGTACTCTTCATTACCTGTCTCCCGTTGTAGCGACTAACAGTAGTCCGACAAGCATCTTCTCACTGCATTCACCGCTATACCTTTTTTCCATTTGGACTATCTCTTGATGAAATCGTTCTCCGTGTTCAGACGAAACTGCTTCCAAGTTGGGAGGGAAGAAATCCAAACGAGAATGCAAAAAATGAATTTTTGAGGACATGTTGCAACACATGGGCTTTTATGATAAAAGCAATTCTTCAACAATGTCATTTATGCGACAAAGCCTAATACATATGCACTCCAGTTTTTTTTAATTTTGTAATACATAATAAAAGTTTTAAAATCAAACAGGTTTTTCAATTTTTTGTTAAAGATTTCAATGCTTGCTCAAAGCAGACACCTGTCCTTCCTTGACAAGCTACATACCCACTAGAATCCACTAGTCTCCCAAATTTCTTCTAACTCGATTCTAATGTAGAAATTTTTTTGAAGTACCATTAATGGTTAGTTCTTAACAAATTATCGATATGTTAGTGTGGTCATTTTAAAAACATTTACTACATATAACTACATTTTTACTGTATAAATTGCATAACGTTGTAAATATCAATAAATCATTTTTAAAAAATTTAATATTCTAAGTAATTTCACTTTTTTTTAAAAATAAATTGGTGATTGAGGGTTGCGCACCTGAGTGCTGTGACAAATTTAATGAAAAGTTCATTTTTTCAGTAAACTATGGTAAATGATAAAATAAAATATCATCCATGGCATTAGCTATTAAAATTAATTAGTGATTGAGAAAATCCGTTAAAATTACATAAGAAAATATGTTCACGATAGAGAGAGATATATGCTTTATTGAAACAATTAACAAAAACATAGTGCTGCCCAACTTTATTGGGTTGCTATAAACACAGCATACTCATCTATCCAATTAAAGACAACACTGTAACTTATAATTTAGTTATAATTATATAATATACTACTTAATATTACCTAATACTAGACAAAAATAACATTTTTTTTTTTTTTTTTCGCTTCTTTTCCTTTTTCACTTTATTCTTTCATTTTATGTTATCCCCCCCTAATATTCACATATTCCATACCACACATTCATATACATAAATGCACATTAATTAACTGTACATTGCAATGGGCCATCCTATGCACCATGTATGTGGTGGTGAATAATTCCCAGGGAGTCCAATATTATATTATCGGCCATTATCGCTATATCCCTCACCTCCACGCCAAGGTCCTCCAAAAAGCTCCTTGTTTTTTCCGGGATGACTCCGCGAGACCCAAACCATAATCCTTTCACGGAGAAATCTCTATTTCCGAATGTCTCGCGGAATTTCTCTTTGAGGAAAGGGATACATTTTTCATAAATATCCATTTTCTCCCTTTCTACTTCACCTGATTGATCGAGGTTATTATTTTCATACCTTACCAAAAAAAAAAATCCCTTCGTTAGACTTTTGGTATGTAGGTTATCTTTCTGCACAATTTCAGAACTACTTAATTTTTTTTAGAAAAAATCGTTTCTTTTTGTTGTTGTTTTTTTTTTGGGGGGGGGGGGCTTTCTAATTGTAAGCCCCGACATCGCCTGGCCGTTTATATCTTGTAGTATAAATGCTCAGAACACAGCAGAATTGCGGAATCTTTAAACTAAACTTGGAAAGTTGTGGGCGTGACCATACTGTTTACTCTGCCGTACTAAAGATTCATCAGTCTAGTTTTATTAAATGGTTTCATTTTGAAATAAGTCAGTTCGTCAATAAAACAATGTGAAGAAATTAAAATTATCCTTATCCATCTAGCACCCAAATCATGTTGGCTAACTTGACCCACCACTCTTGAAAACAAACACTTCCATGCTTCTCCTCACCATCCAAACGATTCGCTCTTGCCTATGCTCATGAGCGCTTTAATTTTGTTGAAGAACTTATAGAGTTCACATACAAATGGTATTTCTGTTGCTTGTTAGAAAATTACCCTTTTCACACATCCATTGATTATTTTTTTATTGCTTCAGATTCTTGAAACCTAACTTCGCCGGTATCAAATTGATTACGAACTGATGCATCAAAAAATAAAACGTATTCACTTCGTGGGTGAAAACCGTATTATATCCAAAAAGTAGTTCAGAGACAAACTTTGGTTAATTTTCGGGAATATAATTCAATTTCTTTAATTTATACAATTCATTCAAACCATTTAGTCTCCACAAAACTTCTAAATGTTCTAGATTCTTGAGAAGAAAGTATTTTTTTTTTTTTTTAAATATGCATTTTCTTGGTGATAAGGAAATTACGTTATAATTTTAATAACGGTGAAAATATTTTGTTAATATCGATATTTTTTCTTTTGAAGGAACACTATGATGTGAAAGTTATTTTTTCCACACAAATTAATATTTAAAATTGAATTACTGTTGAGGTTATTTGTTCACCCTTCACAATACTTAGAATTATAGATAGAATTATACAATAGATAGTTATTTCAGCTAATTGGAGCTGATTGATGAGATTATGGGTGTAAAACTAGACAGTGAAAGAACTGAGATTATGTAAAACTACAGATTAGGTGCCTGTTTCAGATTGGAGTACTCGGAAATGTCAGAGAATGTTTTCAGGCTACAGAGAAATCTATGTTATGGGAAACAGTAAAAATGATTAAAAATTGAAAATAATTTTAACAAAACAGATGTTTTAAGACAACATACATAAACCAGTGGGAACAAGCATCAGAAGCGACACCGCTTGACTTTAATTAGTGGATTCAATGGATAAAGGTCGACCTCATAAAGGCTAGAATCTGTTGCTAACCTAAAATATAATCCATCCTTCTTGTCCTAGTTGGTGTAAAAAAAAAAATTCTTTCAAACACCTCACTACTCAACCTGATTATAACTGTATTTAATAATAAAAACATAGATTATTGATCAGATGAATGGAGAAGAAGATAATCAGGGATACAGTCAAACAGAAAAACCACGTCCAAGTAGAAATACTTTAATTGTGATGCCAACGATGGCATTGCAATGAAAGGATTTCAACCTGGATATGGTGTTTCTGTTTGACTGCATCCCTGATTACTTTCTTCTCCATAAATGTATTTAATTTATTGGAAACTAGTAAATTTTATATCTCTGACTGACATACATCACAACATATAAGTTCATAGGAATTTTATCACAGAACAATGAGCAACAGATATTTTTAATCCCGAACCTAATTCAGGAAGGATTTTTCAATGTAAATTGTTAGGATATGATCTCGTGAGAAAAAAAAGGTCCTGGGATGGTTAAGTTCTCCCCGACCCAACACTAGCAGCTGAGCTGGGTTTAAATCAAACAAATTTAACCACTCTCTATATCTGTCCTATTTGTCGACTAGTCATATAATCAACTATGAAAACCACAGCCTGTCCGCATCACTCTGCATAGTCTCATCACAACTTCATCCCTACCAGGCATTCTACTTTTGTTCCCTTTCACTTGACCATGCCCACTCTACTCTTAACAGGGAATACCTGTTTACAGGAAGTATCTTCATGGGTAGTTTTGTTTTAGCGACTGTTGAGAGAGCATTGAAGGCATTAGCAGTTGCTTTAGTTATTTATCTTTAATTTTATTACTTTAAAAATTTAATGATAATTATTAAAAAAAAAAATTGTTAGTACTAATATAAAAAAATAACTATTTTAACAGAAATCAGGTATCTTGTCTTACAAACACTTGGCTCATGGTCACATTTTAAATAATGCCCTCTGTTAAGGCCTCCTCATATTGCTGAAAAGTGGGTAAATTAGGTAGAGCAGTGAATTTACCAAGGATACCTGCACCTAAATATTTATTCAGAGCAAAGATTCTACAACTTCCTCTAAATCTGATACACACTGAATCGTCAGCGTAAATACTCCCCCCCCCCCCCCCCCAACAACATTTAAAATTCTGACTCCTCTGCTAGTTTTGATAAATCTATTTTTTAAGACAATGCATTTCTACAACATTTAAATATAAAAAATAACATATACTAAAAAACAAAAATTAAAAAATCACATTAAATAATTTAAAAAATAAAATAAAAATAACCTGAGCTTATAACTCAGTACGGTTATAATTTTAATTTTGTTTTTCTATTTATTTTGTTGTAACTTATATCATTATCTCAGTTCTCATTCATCATCTCCAGATAAGATATATTTTTAACCCAGTTTACTGTATTTTTCATTTCTCTACTTTCTTACATTTATTTTGATTTTCATGTGTATGTTATATTAATTTTAAACCATAATTTAATTTTATTATTATTTTCATTCATTTTATTAAGCCCTTAATTTTACATATGGCAGCTAGGCCGCCATTATATTGTTCATTGTAATTATAGTTATTATTTGATAGAACTCAAAAATCAGAATGAAGTAATTGAAGAGAATAGGTAATTTTGTGAACATTAATAGTGGTGGGATGTTTTGATAAAAAATAATCATAATAAAAAAAAAAGCTGTTAATAAATAAAGTTTAATTTTTCATAATATAAAAATAAAAATTGAGAACAGTAAAAAAAATAAAAATAAGTATTAGTTAATAATGATATGTAGAAACAAAAATTAAATTAAAATTATTATAACAGTATAATTAGAAAACTAGTTTCGAATGCTAAACATTCATCTTCAGTTCTAAAACATACAAAATTTTCAAAATATCAGCACTTTGTTACATGGATTATGGTATGGATTTCTTTACCATAATTTTGTTCATTTAGCAGTATGATCAAAAGATGGTAAATCACGCTATTATACGCTATATTATACGGCTAATTACGCTATTATTAGTGTTTATGTGTGGGTTTCTTTATTATAATGTATTTAATTTATAGTTTATTAGCTATAGAGCTTTCTATGTCTAAAGTAGTCCTTTTCATTTTGCCTCCTTAGGTGAGTAACCACTAGTTTGATTTTGTGTCTGTGCTTAAAGTGCTCATGTTTTGATATCCTTGTATGTTTTTAGTACTGATGATGAATGTATAAATGTTTGACATTCGAAACTAGTTTTCAAATAAAAATAATTTCAATAGAAGTGGCAATTAATTCATCAATCCTAATTGTATTGATCCTTCTATACCATCATGCGTACCTCAAGTGAATACAATTAAAAGCTGTTAATAGTAAATAAAAACAAAAAAAATAGCTGCCATATAAAAAGAAATATCACAGAACCGTATTTAATACTATTTGCATTAAAAATTAATTTTTTAATTTTTGCCCTTCTTTCCCAATCCAAGGCTCATTCAATTTAACTGAGCAACCCAGTTCAATCAATGCAAACTTTGCATCTTGTTCATATTGTTTAAAATCATTAAGGATTTTATTTAATATTTCTTCAGCACCAAGAATTAAAAAGTTTTTCCGGAACTCATGATTACGACATGTCATATTTCTTATACACCAACAGCCTGCAACCTAGAATAAAAATTAACCCAAGTCAATCACAAAAATATAAAATTATAGAATTTCGAATTTAAATAATTAGAAATAAAAAATAAAAATGATATAATGCCTGGTACCTGTAGAGAACCATCTTTTTCAAAAACTTTCATAGCCTGAATAACATATGTAGGAAAATCATTCTGAAAAAATATCTGGCCATGATTTGGTTTTCTTAAACACAGTCTTGAAGTAAGTTTTAAAGCAGTTAAAGTAATGTTCTTTATATTCTTGAAAAAAAAAAAAAAAAAAAAAAAAAAATCATTAACATAACATTTTGTGACCAGATATAAAAGCAAATAATCAAATTATTAAGTGCAGAATAGGGTTCAAGATATGGGGTGATATGAATAAAATGAAGTAAATGAGTCAGTTAGAAACGATAAAAAAAACTTTCATTTTTTTCTAGGTTAAAAAGCAAGCCCTTGCCTTTTCTTTATTCATACAAGTTATAGCTCTACATTTTTGAAGTAACTACTTTTTAAATACTGTATTTTTCATAAATTTAATAAGGGAAATTGAGCAATTGCCAGGCAAATAAATATCTTAGTTACAAACAAGTAACTTTGTTTTATTCGTCCTCGAGTAATTGTTTGAAAATCCGGTATGTATGAGTATGAACAGTTACTTAATTTGATTCACGCAACCCATGGTATCTCAAATACCTATATTTCATAATAAAAGTCCCTATATAACCCTATATATAGATCCATCCATCCATAACACATTCCTCATAACCTCAGTAAGACATCTATGATAGACAGAGGTCCTGGTTCCATCAAGTAGAATTGAGTGTTATTTAATCTGTATACAATCTTTATAAATATGTGTATATATATATATATATATAAAATAAAATTATAAATTGTATTATATTTTATATTTAAAGTTACCCAATAAAAAACGTTTTAAAAAAAAAAAAAAAATTGTTTATTTGTGTGAATAATAATTATTATAAACATTTATTACTAAAGAGTTTTAAATAGTGGCTAAAAAAAGAAACACAATAAAGAAAAAATAACAACATTTTCCTTGCTGCCAATATGGATTTTGTCAAATCGTTGAGCCCATGTGTCAATTTCTTCTTTTTTGTAAAAACAGCTTTTACTATTTTTAAACACCAAATTATAAACTACCTTAAAGTATCTTAAACAGTTTTAATATTATTTGAAGTAATTAAGTTAAGAGAAACAAATTTAAGATATAAATAGTTTCTTTAATTAAATAATACTTACTATATAATTATTCATGGCTAATGATAGTTCTGAAGCAACATCCAATTTCATTATTTTATTGCATATTTCATCATTACCAGCAAGAGCAAAGAGAAATGAAAAACATTTCACTAAAATCTTCTGCAAATAGAAAAAAAAAAAAAAATTAAAAAAAAAAAAAAATTGAATTATAATTATATAAATAAATAACTGATACATATAATTTACCTAATAATTTACTGAATAGAAACAAATTAAAATTAAAAACAAACCTTGTTATGCCTATGTTTTTTTATTAAATTAAGTACAATAGGAACACATCCCTCAGAATCAACTGTCATACAATGGTCATTATTGACAACTATGGACGATAATGCACTTAGTAACGCTTCCACAACATCTTCTTCAATTTCCTTTTCTGTAACAAATCAAGAGAAATCAGTATTCATATGGCACATGACAACTTTAAACGCTGAGATTATTGACTGCTAACGAGAGAAAGTTGAATTATTAGCAATTGCAGTAAATAGGTTTATGAATATTATCTTACAGATAAAATTTACTTCAAACAACAATTGAGGTGCCAACAGGGGTGAGTTATAACTAAATAAATCAAAGATGAGGTTTTTCTTATTAAAAGCTTTCTAAGAATATTATAATGGCTCTAGAAATATGTACAAAAATTTAACCATAAGAAAGTAAAGCAACATAAAAAAAAGAAGAAAGTAATTTACTAATTTGTTTTTCAATGAAGTGAATCGACTAAGTAGAAAAAAAAAAAAAAAAAAAAAAAAAAAAAAACATCCTTATCCATAATATATTTTTCTTTACAACTATATATATATATATATATATATATATATGATAGAATTATTTCTCATATTCTAAAAAGCAGAGAAAATACAAGCAGATATATTAAATGAAATATTAATTCAATAATTTCAGTTATCCACCTTTTAAAAGATGACATAAAGGTTTCAATAAATTATTTGATAGATCACAGGCATGAGCATACATCTTTGAGACTTCACTTCGGATATCATCATCCCGGATTAGTGCAGGTATAATATTCAAAGCACAGCAAAGCACTTCATCAGATGGATTATTACTAATTAAACTAT
The DNA here is from genome assembly GCA_003667255.2 of Euschistus heros. Classification (NCBI taxonomy): domain Eukaryota; kingdom Metazoa; phylum Arthropoda; class Insecta; order Hemiptera; family Pentatomidae; genus Euschistus; species Euschistus heros. The sequence continues at coordinate 966,444 of RCWM02000129.1, forward strand.
TAATGCGAGATACAATATTATTATCCATATACATCTGAAAAATTAAAAAAAATAAATAATTATTACAAAATAATACTATTTTTTTTTTCATAACAAACCATGATTAATTAGCAATATGTTGTCATCATAAAAAAATTAATATATTTTTTAAATCTTATTCGTCTTTACAGACTAAACTTTTATTATATACTTATATATTTATATTATAAGAACTTCAGTTATAAATAAGGTATTATGTTATCCTGATATACTATACTTATATATTATAATATTTTATCTTATCCATGAGCCAAAAAGTGATTAGGCAAATATTGACACGACTATTAAAATTATAGATATGAGTTGGGAGAATATATAAAATTAAGTATAACACAAGTTATGAACATCAGTAGAAAATGCTGTTTTTTATCAGATCTGCACTTTTTTAGAGCTAAAAAATCACTACCATCAGGTTTAATTCTAAGAATGTTCACATGGAAATATCAATGTTTTGTCAGAAAGGACTAACCAGTCTCTTGATGAGCTGGAATGAATTTATTTATATCTATACTTTCATATTTCTACTCCAATACCTTGTAGACCACAGAACTTAAAATCCACAATAAAGTATTATAGGAACTACTATTTAAAAAAAAAAAATCATATACTCGCTAAAGCACAGCATAATTAATGGCCTGAATATAATAATAATAATAATAAATAATCAAAATTTTATTATAATTTTAATGTAATATAGCTTTCATGAATTACATTATTAAGACTGAAACAATATAATAATAGAATTTCAAAATTCTATGTTGTGAATTAAACATGTAAGTTTCCAAATAATGAAACGTTTCTATTGTTCTGAGGAAAGCATATCAGTCTTTCGTAGCCTATAACAAATATGTGAAGAACGAAATAAGCATACAGAGTCTGAATAAATTGACACTGTAGTTTTAAAACTGGTTGGACTGACTAAAACATGTTCCATTTTCCTTCCAATCTGATTGTTTGCAAAATAATAGAATAGGTTATTAAGTCATTGCAAGGAGCTCAGTCACAAGAATATTATAATTTTGCTCCAATCTATTGTGCTCTATTATTAGTTTTACTGAATTATGTACTACTTATAAATTAATGAAAAGTTCCTTAAGCCACTATGCAATACATGAAATTGACCCTTCAGCAATCATTGGTTGGTAAATGGATCCATTTGCATTATAAAATGATCTAAGTTCACTGTTCGGATGGTCTGAATGCAATTAAAAGTTGGTAGGATTCAGAATTACTATTGACATCACCACCTACTGAAGTTGGATCTCTAAATACAATATTTTTTAATTAGAAAACAACAAATAAATCAAATATTTTTTTTAAAAACACATTTAACTCTGAGAAAGATAGTATTATTTTATTTTATTTTAAGATATTAGTATTCTAAAGAAAAGATTTATCCCCCACTTTATTCCCCTAGAACCGTCACTGATCGTTCCTTTACTTATTTATGTCCGATTGTTGCTACATCAACAATCCAGATACAAAGCTTCTATTTTTATGTTGAACCATTTTCAATCTAAAAGTGTGATTAGCTCAGTATTAGACGAAGTTTACCCGGAAAAAGATGGATCCAGTTTGTTATGTCTTTATTTATCTGTAGAAATAGATTATCTTTGCAAATCAACACTAACAATATAGGAGATTCACTTCCCAGCAAACGCGCCAAGCCAAATGATTTTGAAAGACATGGCACTAATTTTTTTGAGTTTCCATAAAAGGAGTAGCAGAAGATTTCATGGATATTTTACTTCTTAAGTAAAATGAACCGTTTTTAGCTTATATGTTTTTCCTAGTTTTCTGAGAAATGAGCAATTCATTTCTAAGTGATTGTTTAACCTTTTGCAAGCCCCAAAAAGAAAAAAAGAAATGAAATATTTTTATCATAAATTTTAGGTGTAAGCTAGGAAATGAAGAAATTAGAGGTACTGAAAGAAATATATCATTAATACACAAAATTAGCCAGGCACTACTGAAATAATTTTGCAAATGAAAAATAATACTAAATAACTAGTATTATTTCAAAAAAATATAACACTATAGAAAAAAATTATTACCTGACGGTTACGTTCATGCTTTAAGCACGTAATGTTAATAAATCGTACAATATCCTTTCGAAGCTCAAAATTGCTTTCAAGCATGTCAAGAAATATTTTACAGCTGTGCTCTTCAAGTAAATCAGGATAACCTTAAAAAAAAAAAAAAAAAAAAAAATAGAATATACCTGCATATATCTTCACAAATATTTTTTAAGTACAAAAATGATCAATCATAAAAAGAATGAGAGTAAATATTCTGTAACAAACTTTCTAATAGTAAACTATGGATCATATAATGTTTCATAACTGCTTTGCAAGTTTTTAAAATTGCTAAAAAATAAACTTGATTCAATCATGGCATAAAACAAGATGAGAATGATAACTTATAAAGTTTTCTAACTATCTAATGTTCTCCTTGTATATTAAAAACCAAACAATATTACTTCATAAAATAATGAAAATGAGAGCCTGATAATTGATATCATCTTTCAATCAACCCATATCACAATTAATAAAACACAATAACAACATTTATCAAACAAAAAATAGGAGGATAGTTTCAACAAAATTAAAATATTGTTTCCTTCCATACAAGGTGACTAAATAAGTTTTTGTCTTTTATTTAAAAATCATTCTTTAGACTAAATCATTTCATTTCAATAGTTTCAATACCATTTTATATTCATTTTAACATTCATCATAAGTTTCGAAACATGCATTGGCCCAATTTATTTACACAATATGTCAATGTCGGGTTAGGCAATGATTTCTGAGGAGAGTTCTTCGGATAAGGCAAAACAACGAAACATATTTAATATTGTAACTTTAACAAAACAATTTAAATTATTTAATTTACTTGAAAATATCTAATGGCATCAAATAAATGGTATTACAAGGGATGTGTCTTCAATTGCATTGATAACGTGATAGCTCGTAATTTATTTCAAGTATTAACCCATTCAATGCGGAGAGCATTATATAATGCTATGCGAGATATGGCGCCGGTCGGAGAGCATTATTTAATGCTCCTGTCTGTCAACATTCAAACTAATTTGGTTGAGGCTCCGATCGTCGTATTTGCTTCAAACCTTTTCTCCGACCCTCAGTTGGGTTTTCATCATTAAGAGGAAAAGTCCGTTTCTGGTTATTGTACTTTTAAGAGCTTCGGTTGATCAAAATTTCTAAAGGTAAGTTTACCCTTTAAATATTTAAATGTACATTCAATATGTACTTGAAATGTAAATAATTTTATCATTCAATGTGTTTAATATTGGAATCTTAATTTAAATAAATAAAAACAATCGTGTAATATGTTTTTACATTTATTTTATTTTTTTTTTTTTTTTTTTAAATATATTAATATTTTTAGTTAGTAAGTTATAGTAAGTAGTAATTTATAGGTTTTTATCGTAAAATAAGTTGTAAATATTTTATAATGTTTATTCATAAATATTCTAAATTTATTTAAAAATTGTAGAAATAGTAAATTAGAAAAAATAGTTTTGGTTTTGAAATAATATTAGTTTTATATGGTATTTTTATTTAATAAATTATATTTTTTTAATGGCTCAAATAAGCGTTTTAATATTCCCTTTTTTATAATTAGTTGAATGCAAAACATTTTTCTAATGATTTTTTTTTGCTTCTAAAAACGAAAATGATAATTTTGACAAATATTTTATGTATACAATATAATCATATTATAAAATACATAATTTTACAGTTTTTAATTGGATTTTACATTTTTAGGCTAAATTTTTATCGATCTTTAGCATACAAAAACGAGTGCTATGTGGGCTTAGTATAGGCAAACTTTCGTGCCAGTCGGAGAGCATTATATAATGCACCGAGTGCTATGCGGGCTTAGTATAGGCAAACTTTCGTGCCAGTCGGAGAGCATTATATAATGCACCGAAAAAAAATTCAATTTTGCGCATATATTTCAGTTTAAATTTAAAATTAACGCAACAGCAATAAAAATTAGAATAAATAAAAGTGAAATTAAAAAAAAAAAAAAAAAAAAAAAAACCCTGGGGGAGACAAAAAAAAAAAAAAAAAACCATTTGCATTTCCGCATTGAATGGGTTAAAACAGTCCCTGTCAACAAGTAATAACATCTAGAAAATTAATCATAATAGGGATTTTTATTATTAGTCAATGAAAGTGATCCAATAAGTAGTAATTCATGTTTCAGTGACAAAGAAGTAAGAAATTAATATTGTTAACTTTAGTATATTAAAAACCATAAAGTTAATCAATAGCAGTGGTGGACAGCAAGAAGTGATACCATATATTACCAAAACATAGTTTTCCTCTATAAGAGGCAAAAGGTATAATTGAAAGATGTGGAAATATTAATGGCAGGTCACGACCCGAATCAATGAGTAACAAAATATTTTAGGTGGAAGTAAAGGATAAAGCTCCAAATAGAAATCATTAGCCAAGTTTAAATCAACAAATAAAAAAAATAAATAAAAAATAGAAGCAATAACATGAAAAGAAAAAAATGGGGTAAAGTGAGGAGCAAAAGGTATACACCTACTAAATTCACTAAAATATGATTCCTTCAACACTCTTTGTAGAAAAATAATTTTGACAGTTTCATACTTTTCCTAATTCACGTAATTAAAAACCCTCAATAAAATGTGGATAATATTAAGTATATGGATAAGTATTTACTCTATAAATATAAAAAGGATTAAACTGAGCCTAGAAAAAGTTTTTGTACACTATCAAATTATCTTCTTTAATCCCTTATACAGAGGCTCTGAGGTAACTAGTTGATAATCCTATCTCTTTCTAGCTATGATCTGATCAGTTTCTATTTGAATAGTGGTTTAACAGCCACTGCTCGATATTTCAGTAAACACCTAAAATCAATAGCGGTTAAATGTTGTTTTCCTGAATGGGGATATTCGTACAGCTATCCTGATCGGCCGTTATTGTCATGTCTTTCTATGTTTTTAAAATGTTTAATTATTTACTGACCTATTGAATGAGGGATATTCATCATTGAATTAATCTGGCCATACAAATATCTCCGTTCTCTGAAGAAAACAACAAGTAACCACAGTTGAATAGAGGTATTAACTAATCAAAACATAGCTAGAAAGAGATAGGATTAACAACATCAGATTCTAAGTATAAGGGATTAAAGAAGATAATTTAATGATGTGCAAAAACTTTTGCTAGGGTGTTTTTTATGTAAATTAGGAAGAGTATAAAATTGTCAAAAAAAATAACCATAGTAAATTTGGTAGTTGTATGAAAACTTTTTTTGCTCACTCTATGTAATACATAGTTAAACAGGTAGTCTATAAAATATACATTTGAGTATCATAAGTTAACAGGAATAAAAATAATAATAAAAATATAAGAATTCAAAATAAAATACGTTACCATCAAGAAAAATAATAAAAAATTGAATAATATTTTTCTTTAAATGCATGGAAAACTCTAACAACAATTTATCAACCAATGCTTCAAAAACTTTTTCCTTTCCACATAAGATTTTATATTCGATTCCTTTTTCACAAAATCTTTTCATCTCATTAATACATGAAATAATTTCATTTTCATTATTTGTTGAATGTAGAAGTTTAACCATTAAAGCTACAGGATTTTCTTCATCCAAAATGAATGGCTCTTTAACTATATTTGTGAGGTCTACATCCTGAAACATTTTATCTGTAATTAGAAAATACACGCCATGCAAAAATACTGCCACTTGATTAACTCATTAAGAACAGGACGGGTATTGGAATTTGCTCCTTAGACAGTATTACATAAGTGTATAATGCAGGCACACTCATTCCACTGGCAAACAGCAAAACAAGGAGTCTATACTCTACCCCTCCAGTCTATATGAGTTAATTACACATACATAAAAAAATGCTGGGACCTGCAATTAAAAGGATGGAAAAGGGAAACTGTTAAGTTATAAAATAGGGGGAGGGGCTGGTGGACGAAAGCACAAGAGTACACGATTCAGAAAGTTGTGGGTTTGATTCTTATCAGGGTCAGCTGATATCAGTATCGTATTGGTGAAGCAAAATAAATATTAACATTCCCACTCAGGCTAGGACTGAGTGTTAACCTCCTGAAGGACGTTATAGGTTAGTAAACAGGACCAATAGGCCCACTTACTGGGCTACTTCCCCCACCCAACACATTTCCAGTAGCCATGAAATAAAATTTAAGTAATCCTTTCAATTTCAACAATGAAAAATGATTGACACCTTTGTAAATTTTTACCATTAGAGGACACATAGAATTGCTAACTGAAAAACTCCTCATAATTAATCAGGAGAAATATTGAATATTGGCTAAGCCTCTGGTCTCAATTATGAGTCAATTATAATGCTAAAAATGGATCCTGTCACTGCAGCAAAGTGCACAACACATTTTTGTTCAACAATTGTTAAAACACACTACAAACAGCATTACAACTAATTTTTTCCTGCTGCTTAAGATGTTCAATGTTTCATGAATAAATAAATATATAAAAATGTCATACAAGGCTTAGTAATGTTATGACTAAGGTGAAAATAAATTTAAGGAGGGAAAAAATGGTTTTAATTTATGCAGAGAAACTAGAGAGACTAAGTTATCAACCCATTGAAAAAAGTAATAACACTGATGTAAGAAACTAATGACTTACAAAATGTATATATTTTGCATTTGCTGTGTGCAATGTTGCTTTAGAACATACCTGTGCCTTGAATTGACTAATAGTTTCTATTAAAGCTTCCTCAATATTTAAATCGAGCAGTTCCATATTTTCAGTAACTGTTCCATTGAACACTTCTTGGCTGATTACTTTAACCATTATTAAAAAGTAAAACACGACCAATGGATTTTGAAATCCTACAACCTGACTCCGCCCACATAAACAAATCACTCACTAATAATAGTTCAACAGCTAAATGGGCTGTATCCTATGCGTTAAAATCTACTTCTATGCCAGAATAATCAACAATATTCTTCTCACTGTTTCGTTATAGTTTTCAAAACCATTTCATATAATTCATTTAAACAATGCTAAATAATACCACGAACGAGCTTATAATCCCCCGATCAAAAAGCTTCGTTCAAAAGTTAATCATGGTAATACAATTAATATCACACATTATTTAGTCAACTTTATTTATTTATATATATATATATATATATATATATATATATATATATATATATATATATATATATATATATATATATATATTATTGATTGCAGTTTCTTAAAATCACTCAATACGTCCATTCAAAAATATGCCATAAGGTTTTTTTTTCACTTCAAGTTCTTACGAGGCAACAAGAGAGATTTGCTGAATGTAAGCGTGAGCAAAACGTTGATTCCAGCGATTGGAAATGTTCTTTCAGGTTTGGTAGTAGTGCACCGAAGCTCCGTTGATTTAGTTCCATAAGAAACTAATGACTTACAAAATGTTTATATTTTGCATTTGCTGTGTGCAATGTTGCTTTGGAACATACCTGTGCTTTGAATTGATAATATATGTTCTAAAGTTGGGTATAAACACGGAAATCGAATAAATGGGAAACGAAGATGAAGAAGTAATAGAGGCAGTCTACTGATCCAATAGTTAACGAGCTGAGCACATAGAGATGCCTTGAGTTGACGGTGTCATCATTCTATTTTTCCATAAGTAGCAGAACTGAAAGCCGTTTGTTTTGTTTTTTAATTTCTGAATGCTCAGTAAGAAACTGAAAAAAGATATAACAATCAAATTACGTGTGAGGATTTGAGGTAATCTTAGTTGGAACCACAAGTCTTGAGATTAAAGTAAATTAGATACAGTAAAGCATCGATTAACGGGAACGTCAATTATCCGACCGTTTCCGGTAAATTCAAAAAATTTAACATTTTCGCGAGTTGAAAATTAAATAAGGATTTGCAAGACTTAATGATTTATTGAATAATTTCGCACAATAAAAACATTTCTGTTTCTGTATGGTAAAATATTAAAAGCTTAATTTCATTTTAAATATGCAATGTTCTTACAAAACTCAAAAAGAGTTCTTTGAATTCATTTGTTAAGTCTATGCTAATGGTTTCCTGGATGAGATTTTCATGGTAATTTTTCAATTAGTAATTCTATTTCCTTAGTTTGTTTCTTCAGTCTGAAATTAGACGTTCAATGTGACACACCACAGATTGGTTTCACACCAAAGTTAATTATCAAAGCATGGAGTAAACATTGATTTCGTGCCTGTTTTCGTGTTTGGTGATTCATTGTTTTGTGAAACTAGTTTCGAAAATGTCAAAAATAAACCGTGTTGTTCCTTCACTTGAGGGCAAAGTAAAAATTATTGATAGGCTATAAACATGTGAAAATCCCATTGCTATAGTACTTACAATTTTATTTTGTTCATAATTGCCTCAATTATCCAGGAACTTTCAGTATTTGGGCTAGACCTGGCATTCATTAGTCTGGGTAATCGACACTCTACTGTAGATCAAAATGATTCAGCTGTAATGTTAAATTTGTTCAACTTTAGAAAAGAGCAATTGACTATTAGTGGATAGATGAATCCAATGGAAGGCGGCAGTTGGCCTATTGTGTCCATATTAAGGTATAACAAACTTACTGATTGATGGTTCATAGCTAACTATTTTGTGATCGAGGTTTGTTTGGTGATGTTGCTTTACAAATACTGTTTACGCTTTTATTTCAGGATATACAATTAGTAAAAAAAAGTCTGTACATACCCATTATTGAAATACTTAATCATGTTTTTGTTAGAAATAAATTAAGTAGCTTAATATCGAAATTTTGTTTATGGATATTATTAAAACGAATGTGCCAACTCATAAAAATCAAACTTTTTTTTTTTGTATAACAAACATTAATTATTATTAACACTCAGCCGGTCACACACCTGTAGAAAGTATGGGTTGGGTACAAAAGTTATTATAACTCCTTTAATAATATTTGACTCGCTCTAATCAGCAAGATATGCTTTCTTTAGGCATTTCTAACTACAATATTAAACAAAACGAATTATGTTTTTTAAATAATATAATAATTGTGTGGTCGAAACAGAAAAAACACCCAACTCCAACAAATTAAGGTGCGGGACCGGCCGTGTGTTAATAACAAAAAGTCTGTGTACACAATTTGTACACTGAAATTGTTAAATAGAAACTTATTAAACCTCTGAAGGATTACTAGGATTGTACTCTTCTGTTACATTTTGCCCAGCAAGGAAGTAAATTAAAATTTCGTAGAAATCAGAATTTTAAGAAAGAAAGGAAAGCCTCAGAGAGAAATTGGACAAATAATTTCCTGAAATCAATCTACAGGCATCAAAATAATCAACAGGTATGAAGAACCTGGGAACTTTCAGTTTTTTAAAGTCTGCACGTCCAAAAAAAAAATTCAAAGGATACATCTACATTTAGGTTGTACCTTGATATGTCCACATAAACATATTGGTCTATGATTCCGTCGATTACTTTATGGCCATACCACTCATAATGAATCTACATATCTTCAAGCAGTAGATAGATGCCAAAGAAAAAAAAAAGCCAAGCTTTTTAGGAATTAAAGAACACAAAGAGAGCACACAAAGTAGAGTTGCATGGAAAAGAAAGACGACTTTCAACACATTGTTTTGTAACTCGTAGTGCCATTTGCCACCAAAGTGGAACACCATAAGCTTGAATACCAGAATATTCAATCTTATGTAAACTGCAAAAAAAAAAAAAAATAAATAAAATAAAATAACCTGCACCACTACAACCCATGAAGGGTCTTTGGTTCATTATTTAAAAGTAAGAATGTACTGCTACTGGGCCAACAGTTGTGAAAGGATGAGATTTGGCAGCAGAGATTAACATTAATGATCGAATGCAAGCAGGAAAACACATGCACACAAGTCATATATTAAACCACACAGACCTTGATGTTGGTGGTCAACTCACTGGGATAATTTTTTTGTAGAAAAAACTGTTCTTTTTTTTTACTTTGAAAGGAAGTAATTCTTTAAACATCATTGGAATAAATTAACATTAATTAATTAATTAAAAATGAAAATAAAAAAAAAAAAAAATTGATACTATGAGTTAATACTTATAATTAAAATTATATTAAAAAAAAAAGTAATGAAAAGTTGCAGAAAATAAAACAAATAATGATAATCGAGAAGATTTATTATAATAGTTTATAACAAATAAAAATTTGTTTCTATTTTATGTATGAAATACATAAAACTTTTTAAAAAGATGGCTTCTCATGAAAATTTCAAGTTTCATGAAGTTAAGTAACAGATTTAACAAATAAAAATTAAATAAACAAAACAAAGTATTCATATTTGTGATGGTATAAAGGTTAAATAAATAATTTATATACAAAAGTGGTAACAAAAGACTGGTGTTTAAACATTCGTACATTTTTTTAAAACAACAAATTATTTGGCTATGTAAGAAACAAATCAATATCGTATGAATTCATATACTATATAATTTATGTACAAATGTAATAACAAATAAATATCATATGAAAAAAAAAGAAAGAAGTGTTTTAGAACTTTTGCAATGGCAATATGTACAGTTGATGTTGGAAAAGAAATATTTTTGACTTTACAATAAATAATAATTTTAACAAATACTATGGTTCTAGGGTACAGAAAGTGCTTATCCCTTAAATCCCAGCAACTATTATTCGTGGATCTTCAACCGCAGCCTTAATCTTACGCAGGAATAAAACAGCTTCACGGCCATCAATTAATCGATGATCATAAGTAAGTGCTATGTACATCATTGGTTTTATTACAACCTGGAAACAATTTAATAGGTAATTAAAACAATCTAAATTAGTAAACTCAGTAATACTACGGTAAAGTCAATACCTGTCCTTTAATAGCGACTGGCCTTTCAAATGTACCATGCATTCCTAAAATAGCAGACTGAGGAGGATTTATAATTGGAGTTCCCATTAAAGAACCAAAAACTCCTCCATTACTAATAGTAAATGTACCTCCATCCATGTCCTCAACAGCTAATTTACCTGTTCTGGCTTTTTCACCAAGGGCATTTATAGCCTTTTCAATATCAGCATAATTCATGGAACCAACATTTCTCACAACAGGTACCACCAAACCCTAAATATGAACAAATATACAATTAAAACAAAGAACAAAATGTTTATTTGTTTTAAGAAAAAAAATATATATAGCATGCTAAGATTGCACATACTTTAGGTGTTGCAACAGCAACAGAAATATCAATATAATCTCTATAAACAATTTCATTTTCATCAATAACTGCATTAACTACAGGCTGATCTTGAAGGGCATAAGCTGCAGCTTTTACGAATGCAGACATAAAACCTAATTTAATGCCATGTTTCTTTGTAAAAGCATCTTGATGTGTTTTTCGGAACTCCATTATAGCACTACGGAAAATAATACAATAATCAATTAAATAGCAAGGAAAGAAATGAGCAAAGAAGCCATATTGAGAACCTTTGTCAATGCTTCAGTGTTTTAAGAGAATTGACTATTTCTTAAAAATAAATTTCCCATTTCAATATATGATGTAGCTTATAGCAGCCATTAAACATACTAGATGACTTGACTAATCAAAATAATAGAACTGGTATTAGCAGTGTCTATCAAAATTAATTACTAATATAAATATGCAATAACAAAATGATACTTGCCTCATATCTATTTCATTAAATGTTGTAAGCATGGCATTTACATTTTGAGCTTCTTTCAGTCGCTGTGCTATTCTTTGCCTCATTCTGTTCATTTTCACTCTATATTCACTTCTAGTTCCTGCAATTTCTTGAGTAGGGTCTTGTGGAGGAACTTTGACAACTGCAGCTTCAACTGCTTGGGCATGTTTTATAGCTGCAACAGGCATAGGTGGCCTACTAGGTGGTGGTGCTGCAGCTGCTGGTGCAGGTGGAGGAGCAGCTTTAGTAGGTGGTGGAGGAGGAGCTGCGGCTGGTGCAGCTGCTGGAGGTGGAGAGGGTGGGGCTGCTTTCTCAGCTGCAGGCTTAGCTGCAGGTTTGGGAGCTGAGGCACCTGCTGCACCTAGAAGAATCAATATTTTAATAAATGTTTACTGAGAAACATAATTTTGGTAAAAACATAAATTCTTCCTTCATAATTCTTATGTACTTCAGATCAGATGCTTGCGAATATGTTTTTTTTTATCTAATACTGTTAACTATTTGCCAATTTCCAACCAATCCAAAATGCAAATACCATTATTTTGAATAAAATATTACTTAATAAGAAATAAAATAAGAACTGTAATACAATTTATGCTTTCTGTTCTTTGGAAAATATATGGATCTACCTACTCTGAGAGAGAGTGGAAAATTAAGACTAATGAGGAGATGGGAACCTTGTATGACCAGCCAAATATAAACTTTATAAAAAAAAAGAAGGATGAGGTGGCTCGGCCATGTAGAACAGATAGATAGGAAGTAACCATCTCCCAAGGAAACTACTTAATGAAAAGTCTGGAGGAGCTCGTAGACGAGGTTGTCTGAGAATGAGATGGTTGGATGACATAGTGAAGGACTTGAAACAATTGGAAGTTGGAAGATGGAGGAACGTTGCTAGCGATAAACCAGCTTGGCATGCAATATGTGACAAGGCCCTTGTCCTTGGAGGGCAGTAGTGGCATAAATAAATAAATTACGCTTTCTTTTATAATACAGAATATAATTTACACCACTAATAAGAACTTTTTGAAAAACTCAATATTAATTGTTTATTTTAATAAAAGGAAATTTTTCTTTTCATACAGTAGTAACACAACCTCACTCAACATGTTTTTTTTAGAGAGTATTAAGTATATTGATGTTGTAATGAAACAGTTATATACAAATAATTTCATAATTTTTGTCATCATAATACAATTCAGCCTAAAATTTTCAACTCTCGAGTTTTAGAACAATTACTGAAAATTTATAATGTACATATAAATGGAGAAAAATCCAGCATCATGATTGAAAGGTGAAACATATAAACCAAATCAGTTCAAAGTGATAAAACAATTTAACATAACCAGCTCTTTATTTATTTAGGTTCAATCAATAATTATCAAAAGTTTAACTAAGATTTTATCTGCAGAAGAGAAACGGTAATTAAAACAACTAAATGAGAATTACCATAACAATATTGATAATAATCATATCAAATGACTAGTTGTTTTCTGGTACTACTAGAATAAGAAATCTAAAGTAAAACAATAATGAACATATTACCTAACTGAACTTTGAATAATTTTTGTCCAGCTTTTACGGTTGCATTATCTTCTGCATATCTTTCAACAATCACTCCATTGCCCGGTGAAGGAACAGGAATAGAAGTCTGTAAAAGCATAAATTATTATTATTATTATTTTTTCCCTGAAACCATTCTAGTAACATGTTTGTTTGCTTGAAATTACCTAACCTTATCTGTTTCTATTTCACACACCACTTCATCAGTGGAAACACTGTCTCCAACATCTTCAAGAAAAAGAGAGAGTAAATATTATAAGCAATATACTACAAAGTAAAATCATTTCAGAAACTTTAGGTATACCTACTTTTTTCCCACTTTAGATCACCTTCTGCCACTGATTCTGGGAAGGGAGGTACAACAACGACCTTATCTTCATCTACATTTAAAATAAAAATAAAACTGTATTAGCTACAAATAAAAAAAAAAAAAAAAAAAAAAAAAAAAAAAAAAAAAAAAAAAAAAAAAAAAAAAAAAGAAGACTTACAATAGTGAATTAATTTCATTTCTTGATAGTTAAAATTATTATTTAAATTAAATTATTATTTTCCCCATTTTGAGAAGGACAGAGACTAATGGTAAGATTTTCTTCTAAAGAACTTGGCTGGAAAGAACAAGAGCCTTTTTCGATCAATAGAATTGTTCCTTTAACTGATATTGATAAGATCTGTCCTTGCTTATGGATCAGAGAATAGAACACTCTTTGAAACACAGAAACTATCTAAATTATAGATGACTGATAGATAATATTACATGAACCTCTGAATCTTCGTGGTGTGGTTCTAGGGGTGCCATTAATTCATAAATAAATATCAATAACTTAAAAATTAAATAAATAGTGAAGGGATAGCTCAACAAAAAGTTAGGTTTTTTAGTATTTTTCCTACTGTTAAAATAAATGCATTCCAAATTATACCCATTTTAGCTAAGTGCAGCTGTCAATGTAGTGTAAATTGTTTTATTACCAAAACATGTAACAATATTTAATATGTGCAATTGTAAACTGTTTAATCATTTGAATAAAACTTTTATTTATTTATTTATTACTTACATAGAGCAAGTGACGTCCTGAACTCTCTTTTATGTCCATTAAAGGATGGTAAAAGTGCTCTGGAAAAAAAAGAAAGAAAATATGTACTTTAAATGCAGTCTTTATAGTTTATAATATAGACTACACAATTATATTTTTTTTAAAATAAGTTTTAGATTTATTTTGATAACTAATAAAACATTATTCTAATGATAAATAAAGTGATGAGTTGATTAAAATAATACTATGATAAGAAAAGTACAAAGGAAATTAGGTGTATCAATGTCTGTTGAAAATATACATAATGGTTTTTTGGAATTTTTGTCAGGCCCTCTTCACATTATACTGCAGTATATAGTTATAATTTAAATATTTTAAGATTTAGTAGTAATTTTTTTTTACTGGCAGAAATTGTGACAGTAGCTTTTATTGTACAATTCTTTTTTTCACAGTTCTTTTTTAGAAATATTATTACTCTATTGATATATTTACTATAATTTATTTTATTTTTAGGAAACAGGACTAAGATTCACTATCAATGGGAAACAAGACTAATACTAACAATTTGGGAATATACTTCCAATGTTAGAGAGTGGGTGGGTAAGTACAAACTTCGCCAACTCTAATAAATAAATATTATACACATGGTTTACTATTCTAACCCGCAAGGTCACAAGTACAAAAAAAAAAAAAAAAAAAAAAAAAAAAAAAAAAAGTTTGTGAGTAAACTTTAGAAACATTAAGTTGTAATTGAGTAAAAACCTAAATTTGTACACCAATAATATAAAATAAACTAATGAGTGAATACGACAATGTCACTTGCTTGGTTATTTCTGTTTGATATACTAACATAACTATAATTTATAATTTTATAACTACTATTTTAACATCAGAATTGTAATGATTGACATATAATAGAGTCCTGAAATGGCAGTTGTTGCAAATAGCACTATTAATATTTTAGAGTTTTTTTTTCTGATAAAGACATTTTTCTTTTCAGAATAATTTTACAACCAATACTAAATAATGTAAAAGTAGATTTAAGTTTTAAATTTTTTTTAACAAAAAAAAAATCTGTGTGATCAATAATAAAAACTTTATTTACAAGATTTGTTTAAAAAAAAAAAGTTTAATTTTTGTGGGCTAAGCACATTCAATTTTTTTTTTTTTTTTTTTTTTTTTTTTTTTATGATAGTACATTTGTCTATTAAATGTTATACCACATCCAAAATGCTGACAGTAGCATTTGGTAAGTGAACTTTGAGTAAAAAAAAATGTTTATAATTAAACTATTCACACAGGCTGAAAAAATGATAGTTGCCCTGGACTTCCCATCATGTATTGTTGTATTATGAGTTCTTGCTATAAAATTGAAAGATCAATGACAAATATTATCTTGAAATGATGCATCGTTCACTTAAAGCAATACAAAGAAAATTTGCAGTAAAACAATTAATGGATTTTGCATCTCGATTATGCTTCTGCTCACAAATTGTTGCTTATCCATCTTTTTTAGGCCAAAAATACTATAATCATGCCTCAACAATTGTATTCAGACTAACACCCCCCCCCCACCCATGACGTTTTCCTGTTTCCAAAACTCAAAAGACCTGTGAAAGGATGGAGATTTGCTACAATAGGCTATATCAAAAAGTGCATATCAAGTGTTTTGAGGATTAGAAAAAGCACTGGCACAAGTGTATCATATCAGAAGGGGACAAAATAGAAATTTATGGATGAATAAATATTTTTTGATAAAATTAAAAAGTCACAACAAACCTCATACTGTACAGTGAACAGAAATTTCAAATAAAAAACCGTACAGTATGCCGTAAAACAAGAAAATTAAAAAAAAGTCTAGAACATTCTTCGGCTTTGGATATCATTTTGAGAAACAATTTCATAGTTTTAAATTTGGACTTATTCACAATGATTCAAATAAAATTTACACTATTTTTGTTTTTTAAACCCTGTTTGGATCAATAAGAATTCTTGACATTAACAGAACTCTAATTTAAGGTTGAAACATTCATATTATAGACCACAGTTACTGTTTAGAATATGAGAATAATTGTTAAAGAGACAACAAACGGATGAGGAAGCATTTTGACAAAAATATCTCATATAGCTGATAGAAGACAGCACTTTTAGTGAAATTTTCAGTGTGTCATGCTGTATTGAATAAATTCTCTTTTCTATAATAGTTTTAATAATAACAGGTGACAATGGTATCATTACTGATATGACAAAAAACTAAAGAAGTGGAAAGAGAGATGGTTAAAATGAGGCTCATTATTGCTAATAGAAGACAGCACACAAATTAACAAACTTTTCCTTAAACTAACAAACTAAGTATCAAGATATTACTTTACGAACATTACTTTATTTTTAAGGAGATTCCCATTTACAGAAAAAGTAACATCATTCCAATCCACAAGAAATGGTTTACAGTATATTGGGCATTATTGGCAAATACAGTTCTCATCCATAACCCTCAATTTAATTACCTGATGTAAGATAGAAGACTAAGAAGGATAGCTTACAAACTTAAGACAATATTTTCTGGGTGGGGCGTTTTTAAAAGTTTTAAGGAAAGTATGAAAAGTTCAACTTTGCATACACTAGTAAAAC
Organism: Euschistus heros; assembly: GCA_003667255.2. NCBI lineage: Eukaryota > Metazoa > Arthropoda > Insecta > Hemiptera > Pentatomidae > Euschistus > Euschistus heros. The sequence continues at coordinate 983,445 of RCWM02000129.1, forward strand.
AAAACAAATCTTGAAAGACAGATAATGTGATCATCTGTACCACACGATGCCTGTATCTTTTATAATTACATGCTAACATTTTTATTTGCCTATGCCCAGAGTTGACATATAATTCTTTTTGAGATACTATAGGGTCCTATGACATTACATCCCAAATGCTCTAAAGGGATTACAAAAAAAAAATTAAAAATATTTAATACATGAACAAGAAATTACATAATTATAGGTCTCTTAATAAAAATTCAAAAGAATACTGTTATTAAAAATAAAAAGATAAGTTTAGTGAGTGTTAAATACGTTAAGAGAGAATTTGATGAGTTCAGCAGGCCAAAAAGAAAAAGTGCGTGTTTAGGAAATGTTTTTGATTTTATCATCCATACATCCATTCGCAGTTATCAGTTGGTGCTTCTATACATGCGTCTGTTACAGCTCTTTGTTTCGTACTAATGCAGGGGAATCACTGACAACCAATAAAGATTAAGCTAACTCCATAAAAGTTTTTGATTAGTTAGTGGGTGAGGCTGCCAACGTGGAGGAAAATAACTACTTTTTTTTATTGGTACATACTGTACAAGAGAGTGCAACAGAATTATGGTTCTCTAAAAAATTATTGCATAAAGAAAGCAGGAAAAAAAAAAAAATATTGTACACTGAATAAGGGAAGCAGACTGAAGAGCCCTGACACCCTCACTATGGGCTCATCTCTACTCCAGTCATCATTGTAATGAGAGTCCTCTTCAAGGTTTTCATTTATTATTCGGTTTCGGTTCAAATGTTTTAACAGCACAACTGTACTATCTTGATCATAGAAAAATTAACAATGAAGCTAGCCAGTATTATCTATATTTTAATAATTAAAGGTAACAAAAAGGTTAAAAAGGTTATTTTATACCCAGTAGCGTAAAGTTTTTCGGCTAGGCCCTCCCAAAAAAAAATTCCCGAGCCCTCGTTTATTGAGGCTTTTTTTTTTTTTTTTTTTTTCTTTAATATGAAAACGAACTACTATTAGTTTCCGTTATTTATCTATCTAATTTATTTAGATGAAAAAATTAGTACTAATAACCTTCGGACTCTATTGATCTTGAGCCATCTCCATCCTTCAGCCCTCCCGATCCTCGGCCCCCTCCCCCGGGTTTGCATGGGTGTATGTTACGCCACTGCTTCTACCATTAAAAACAATTTTTATATCAACAAATAAATTTTTCCCAACCCATTTTATTTTTAGTAGTTAGAAATTTTACTGAACCTAATGTATGAAGTTTCTTTTCCTCTATTGTAAGAATCTTTCATAGCAATTAATCTATTTCTATCCACAACCTGTGAGTTTTCCACCACTTCTACACAAATTTCACACTTGCATGGGTTATGACTACTTTCATAAAAAATGAATATTGGAAATATATATTAGAGAATAAATAATACAATTTTAATGGAAAATAATGAATTGCAAATGGATTAACTGGTTGGTTTTTTGAATCATGATTTGAGGCAATTTATTTATTTTTAAATGTGATTATAGTCATTTTCTTTAATAATCAGTGAAATAGACACTTCATGAACAAAATTGAAATTTCTCGAAAAAGTTTACTAGCCAGTTTTCCACTTTTATACTAAGCATGCTTCTAGAAGTAAAAAAGTTCGAATTCAATTTGTAAATATTCTAATTTCATTTCAAATAGAAGTATCTATGTATCTAAGAATGATAACAACATCATTATAACATATTTTATAAATTACTTCATTTAAGGAATTGACTATGTTTCATTCATGGAATTTTTAGATTATGTTTTAATACATACTTAAATCTACAAAACCATACTTAAATTTTGAATATGTCGTTTTATTTTCTTAAGTGTAATGGTAGTGAAAGTTTCTAATGATATACTATTTGCTACATACACTTTTTTTTTTTTTTTTTTTTTTTTTTTTTTTTTTTTTTTTGGTTTCAATAAAATGCTTCTTACCCATTATTCCTAGTTGTATTAATAAAAGATCTTCTATCATATACGATTCCTAAAACAAAATTCATATAAAATTAAAAACAAAATATAAGTTTACTCCAGAATTATAAGTAATAAAACATACTTAAATTTCATAATGGATATATTAATCCAAACAATTTAATTATCATTAGATCTAACAATTAAACAATACAAAAATAAAAATTTGTTCTAGAAAGTACAATGAATAGTAGATAATTTAACTAATTTCATACAACAGCTCAACTACTTAATATTATCCATGGTCTCCATAAAAAATTAGTTCCTAATTGTAAAATAATAAATATCAATTAGTCCTATAACTACACATTAAAGGGAAAAATATATCATCAATAAATCCAATGGATGGAGAAATTCAAGCAGGTTCTACTAAAAATCAGAAACTTAATTTTCATTTGCCTTCCAATTACACTCTCATTCAGCCAAGAGACTAAGAGGATAACTGCTTCAATAAAAAATTAATAAAGAAATCAAATATGATGGAAGTGGGGAATAATCTTTATGGCTTCTTGAAATACTACAATATTCCAGACAGTGTTTATTATATAAATGCTGATTCGGAATCAATTAAGCTTTTTAGAGGAAGATTTCACGCAATACAAAAATTACTATGGGGTAAAGTCAAATTACAAAAGAACCATAAAACCATGCATCAGAAGTGATGAGGTGTTATTATTTTAACTAGATGAAGATTAATTTGTTTTAAATATATTTTTTTTTTACTCTAATAAAATTTAAAACTAAACGCTGTTAAGTTAAAACACTATGTAAATTTGAATCTTTGTTGTTCAACATCTGAGGAATACTCATAATACAGTGAATTAATTCTTCTTAAATGGGTATAACAAGAAGACAATGGGATAATACACTTGAAATTACAGTTATGTTGCTACCGAAAAAAAAAAAAAAAAAAAAAAATTGACTAAGAGGTTGAATAGTTGTTTTTCTTGAAACGAGGCTGGCCATGGGAAAGACCAAATAAATACATTTTTTTTGTTTGTTTTTTTCATGATTTTAAGAAGATACTTTCATGCAAAATCACAACAATAACACTGTTTTACAGATCTGCCAGGATCTGATGATTTTTTGAGGCTGAAGGGCGGACATACTTGGCCACTCTCCTTCCACAAATAGAATTAGTTTTTGTCCTTAAGGATGCCTGTTTTAAGATGGCGGCCAGTTTGTATTCAGGTATAAGTATTTACTGATTTTTTTTTTTTCTTCTAAATAATGCAGATAGTTCCATATTTTTCAGTTTTTATTGCGTATAATTCACAGCCCTTTAAATAAACAAACTTAAAAAAATGCATTTTGTATTTCTCTCCAAATGGGAAAAACAATAGATCATGGATATCTCTATATCTATAAATAATCTACTGCTTTTCAGAATTTACATTTTAGAATAAAATGGATCAAATTACATCAATTAATAGTTAAAATAAATTAACAGTTAATGATTATTCGAGATATATAAATTTGGGAGAAATAATGGGTTCCAAATGTAGTGGCAACACTGAATTCCAACTATAAACTGTCAGCAAGTTGACTACCAAGTGAGGTTGCTGTTTATAAATGTTGTGCTTCTTTTTGATCAATATCCATGTTTGTTTTATGAATCAACAGACTGATATTTATTTCTATTTAGAAACGTAAGTGATATTATTATTTTTATGTTACGTGTAAACTACATTTAAATAAAAGGAGTATTTATATGAACACGCATTTTTAAGTTCTCTATAATAGCCATATAACTTAACTACTAAGTTTATAAAAATTTGTAAAAACAAATATATTTTAGATAATTTAATAATGAAATTGCTGCTATATAGAGCGCTAGGGAAGGAAAAAACCCAGTAACAATAGACAATATTTCTTGTATTTTCGGTCCAATACATGTCGTTCTAAAGATGGAGCATAAGAGAAGAAGAGCAATCTATTGGAAGTAGAAATTTACTTAGATACAGTTCTAAATCCAAAAAGAATCTCCGCCTATCTGCTAGAAGAAGAAAACTTGGACTGAAAAGTTTTAATTATTTACAGAAAAGAATATTCTTGCCAGATCTTGAATTATTTATTGATTTTTTTTTTTTTTTTTTTTTCAAAAGAGTTCAAATATACGTATTGAATGAAGATTAAATTCAAAAGAGGTTTTGCATAAAAGTTTTAGTTCCTACTACAACTAACATTTGGGCTTAAAATTATTTACTGTTTTAATATTAAACTCAAAAAGCTTTAGTCCTTTTGTTGATTCCATACAAAATTGATTAGTTCAAAAATGATAAAATTTGATACAAGATCATAATATTGTACAGATTAGAAATCTGGTGAATTCTAATATATGGAAAGAATGAAAGTTAAAACAATTGCATGATGATTGTATACTAAAAGTTTAGACTCTATTGAATTACAATTATTAATAACCAAACTTAATATATAATATAATATTTACTGGTACTGGTAATGGTATGGGAGGGTAGAACTAGTCGGGCAAGTTAGCCTAAAGATCCTTTTTGCCTATTAAGAGCAATACCTAAAGGACACACTCCCAATCTATCAGTCCTTATTAGAGAGGGGGTGTCAAGATTTATTCGTTTTGTGGGACTGCTGCAAAATAAATATTTGCTGTTCCAAGTTGGTTTTAAACCCAAGTCCTTTAGAAGGGGGCACTATAGAACCCTTGTTTTAATGTACTTGGCCATCACGACATCCAAAATAAAATGTAAGATAACTAATTTATTAATGAACTGTTCAAAACATGCAAATATAAAAATATACTGTAACTGCATAAGTGTATATTGCAAGGCTAAGTAAATAAATTTACAAATGAAAAAAAAACAACAACATCAATATAACAAGAAATATTAATTTTATATCTTACCTACTGCTGAATGGGGTTGGATTGCTGCTAATATCTGAAATACATGTATCTAATGAGCCAAAATTTGCAAAATTAAAGATCAATTAGTAAAAAATATAAAAAAAAAAGAGTCTGTTAGCAATAAATAAAAAATATTAAAACAAAAACAGGTACAAATTTGTAATTTTCACACAGAACTTATTAAATGTTTGATGTTTTCATAAATAATAACATCTCAATTTAAAAATATAAGGTGATGAAGTTGCCTTATTTAAGACACAGGTCAACATTGAAAAATAGTCTGTGAGAATTTTGACATTCCTAGAATAAGCGGAAGTCTAAAGAAAGTATAATGTTTTTTTAAATTACCATTGATATTTTTTATTATTTGAAGCAGTAAATCAATAATTAAAATCTTCTTTTTTAAATGTGTTGCTGATTAAACAATGAAAACACTCCTAAGTCACATAATTGATTTTTAAGGCATATGAGGAAATAACAGACTAATACGACTAACAAGAGAAGGACACACTCAGTCTCTCACGGATCTTGTTGGCAATTTTTTTGGAGGTTCCTGGATAAAAAAATATTAGACATGTATTTTGCCGTTCCGACCAATGGGCTCTAGAAGCCGAGAAAAAAAAAAATAGTATTAAATTAATTTATTTTATATCTCGAGTTTAAAAATGATATCAACATGATTTTTGCACCAAGATTTTAACTTTTGATTGCGGATTTTAGAAAAAATACTGGCGCTCCATAGATTTTGGGTTAGGCTAATTAATAAAAAAAAAAAAATGATTAGATTTTCAAGCAAACTATTTCTATAGAGTCTTGAAAACAAAAATTTACGTCAGATTCTAATTCAGCACCCTCAAAAACATTGAACATTTATTCAATAAAAACAAAAAATATCATTTTTCACCCTCTTTGAGGAGAAGAATTTTTTAAAACGATTACTGGTTACTTTTCTTTAAATAGCTAATACTTTGTCATGCAATTCATTCATTGGTATCGCTGGAAAGAGGAGAGCCTCAGCTTTCTTTTGATGTATATTAATGCAAATTTCGATCAACAAAAACCTATTAAAAAAATTGGCAAATCCGAAAAACATATTTATTTTTAACTTGATTTTGAAACCAGATAGGAAAATGAAACCAAACACATTTCAAGAGTATTACCACCCTATATTTTGTATAAAAAAATGAAGTTGATACATTAAACCGTCTAAGCGTAATTCATGTTTTTGTCAATTTAAACAAAAATTGCCTACCATTTACATTTTGAAGCTTACGGAATTTTATTTTTATTTTTGGATGAAATTTTGTATTTAAGGGTTCTTTTTAATGCTGAATTCGAAACCGATGTCGGTTCTTGAGAAAAAAGTATATTGAACGTAGTTCAATGAAAAACTGATACTTTTTGTTTGTATTGAATAAACGTATTTCAATGTTTTTGAGGGTTCTGAATTAGAATCTGACGTCAATTTTTGTGTAAACAAAATTTATAGAGGAACCACCAAAAAAATCGCCAACAAGATCCCTGAGAGACTGAGTGTGTCCTCCCCTTGTAAGTAACAAATAACAAATAAAAGTTTACAAAAATCAACCATTAACACTATTATTGTATTAATTTTCAAAACATTGATTTAGAAAGAAATTATTTCAGTTCAAATACAGTTTACTTCGATATCTTTGAAAAAATAAAAAAAGATTCACAAGCAATTTAAAAGGCCAGAATATCTCAGAATCTATGCATTATAGAAAATCTGTCATAACAAAAAAATGATTTTTCGAGTAGATTAAGAATATAAACCTACTGACTTTATTTAGAATATAGAAATAAATAAAAAAAATTATCCCTACAATATATTCTTAATCTTTATGTAAAAACATGCACCTTTTCTATTTAGATATATTTTCTAGATATAAGCATATATTTTAAGATATTCAATGTTAAAAAAATCAAATATTTATTTTTCAAAGTTTTATGTTAATGTTGTATTAGTCCTCAGGAACTAGATATTATAACATATATATCTTTAGAAACTATGTATTATAATAAAAAACAACAACATAGAATTAAAAATAACAACATAAAACCAAATAACAAATACATCACAACAGAACTAAAAAACAAAGAATATTAACAAACTGTAATTCATAATGGCAGGCAGACAACAAAAATATACATGCATGAATAACTAAATATAATCAATAAAACAAGTAAAAAAAGAAAAGAAATTTTAATGTTTGAATAGTAATATAAAAGAAAACTAATACAAAGGCCAACACTGTTGTCTCAACGGCTAAAACTAACAACAGTTTTAAAATATTCAAATCTTTAACACATGAAAGATAACATATCAATTAGCACCAGAGGGGCATTAATAATCCTTGAGTATTATATAAATCATAAAGTTATACTTGACTATCTAGTATAAGAACATTACAAAAAAAAAAAAAAGTTACATAATTTGAAGTGTTGAAAATGAATATAACATGGGTTAAAAACTAATGATTTTATACTAAGGAAAAATATAAGTTGAGAACTTCCATACAAGCATGGTTAACTATCTTAAAAAATGTAACAGAATAATATACTTCAAATATATAAAACAGGCTCTTAAGATATATGATAAAAAGGGATAAAGGGAATTAAAAAGAATAATAAATAGTATGAATATTAATCAAACTGAACAGGAGTGTAAATATAAAATTATTACATTATAAGCATTGAATTACAAACTTATTAACAATTATGAACCTGTAAAATCTACCTGAGTTCATAACTGAAGAATGGGACATTAAAAAGGTTTTTAAAAGAACTAGTGAAGTAATCATTTAATTGTAGAAAAGAGAAACTAATAGCATTAAGAGGAATTTATAGGGATTAACTAATTGTTACAGCAATGCGGTTCTAATATATCATTAGAGTAAAACATAAAACTGATCTTAGCATTTACTTATTAGAAATATGTACAAATAATCATTCAGGAATGATAAAACAAATCTTACCTTTTTATTTTGTAAATTGTGTAAACGACGTGTTATACATATTAAATTCTTAGGCGTTAATTTAACGGGAAAATTGAATAATCCAGCCATTACAGTAGAACAATGCACTTCATTAATTTAACTGAACTCGTATATCTGGGTCTCTATAATGTAAAAGGAGAGAAGGTAAAAAGACGGCGGCCGTTTAAATATACTAAGCAGCTGACGGCAAATTATACAACCTGATAAACTTTAATAGGAAACGTAAGAAGTTATTGGTATTGTAACAGTACTTTTTAAATAACCTATTGTCTGATTAAATTTACGATTTTGATAACAGAACTACATCAATGAATATCAATTAAATATATGAAAGACGATGAAACCTTCTCGCCAGGTTCACTGTGTAGTATTTCAAGTTAGTTTTCATGGCTCAAGTTTATAAAAAGTATATGCGGCTGTTAGAAAAGTGGCCAGTGGACCCATCCAAAAAATCTAGGTTTGTCATTTTTTATGGTAACGATGCTAGTTACCAGAACGAGTTACATATTTTATAATGAAACTTTGAAAAATTCGCCCGGTTACCTAATATTTTCTTATTGTGACTATTAATTAAATGGAATGGTTCTCTATGATATTGATAACCCCTTTTTAGTAATTGTGTGGACATTTAATAAAACTTGATTCCTTTTTATTGTTTTTTCTGTTTATAACCTGAAATATTAATATGATTGCAACATTTGATGCTCAATGATTTTCATTATTAATACTTCTAATTTATTTTACACTATTGTTTTAACAACCGATCCAGTTCACCTGAAGTGATTTAATGAAATAACTTTAACAACACTCATGTAAGTACTGTTTGTTAATTTTGTTCTAAAACCATGTCAAATTTGTAGTCATTTGATTGAACTTCCAATCCTGTGAATTGGGTGAAATGTTTTTAATAATAGCCAACTATCCATAATAATTTTAAACTTCATCAAGGATAGTTAAGGTTGATATGGAGTCAAAGCTTTCAATCTTTATATTCAGAGGGACTGCGCTGAACTGTTACATGTCTTTTAACAGTAAAAAAAATATCCATTCATTGGAAAATTACTTGTTTTGTTAAATAATCAAAATAGATGTAAGCATAATTGGTTTATTTTTGTTTGAACTGAAAAAAAAAAAAAAATTACATTTGACTTTTTCTTAATTTTTTTCTTTAAAAAAAAAAAGAAAATGTCACCTTAGATAGTATGAAAGTATTCTTTATGATGTTGATTGCTCAATTTTCATCCTGTCATAACTTTTAATGTATTCTAAAAATATATGAATGAATTCTCTTGTTAACAATTTTAATAGAATACTCTTTGATTTTATGACACATTCATTTAAAAACCTATTGTTGAGGAAATGTCAGACATAACAATGTTTTCTTTATGAAAACAAAGTTCCTATAGAATAGAATAGAATATAAGACAATCAATTTCTATAAATTTGTTTACTTCAACAGTTGTTTTTAATTTTTGCACTTACTATAAACACACTTCTCTCAAATAATTATTTCAATCAATATTAAATATATATAGTCGGCTCATTTCCAGTTGTTTGAAATTAAATCTTCCGTTCAGTTTTTTTTCTCAACATTATGTTTTGAATTCAGAAATCCCATTATCGATTCTCAGGCCAGCTATAATACTACTCTTTTATTCAAATATTGAAATTGATGAATGAACACAAATGAGTGGTATGCCTAATTCAGTTGTTTTTTCTGTTTTTTTTTTTTTTTTTTTTTTTTTTTATGAAGTCTTGTTATCTCTGTCCTTATTTGAGTTTATATTGATTTGAATTTTAATTATTTTTGCTGATTTGGTACAATAAGAGAAACCGTGTGAATAGCTCTGCACATTCTATTTGTGATTAGTTTTTGTACCTGTTAACATTTTTCTAGTGTAACTCCTTTTATGTCTGCTGCTTTCCATATAGCAGATCGTGCACTATCATTAACATAATGACTTAGGACTTTTGAACTAACTCCTTTCATTACTCTAGCTGAGTTTTTGTTATTTTCTTATTTTTATCTCATCAATGTGTGTATCCTTGTTTTATTTTTTTGTTGGATATGTCCATTTAAAGGTATTGGAATAGAATCAAATATTTAAATTACAAATTTATACTGTATAGAGGCTGGGTGTGTCCTAGGGGGATGGGATATCTCCTGACCTCAGGTTCGATACCTGGCTGTTATAACAGAATAAATAATAATCTGCTTCAGTTAGACTTGAACTTGGGTTGTGAGTTAAGAGTCCAGCCCCTTGTCCACTGAGTTTCTGCTCCTTTTGAAATGATAAATAAATATGAATAAAAACCAATTAATGAGTTATCAGTAATTGTGAATTTTGAATTATTAATTTTTAAAAATATTACTTATATTTTTATTTAATATTACTTATATTACTTATATTATTATTTAAAAATATATTTTTAAAAATTAATTATTAATTTTATTACTTTTTTTTTATAAGTAATTTTTACTTATTTTTAATGTTTTATGTTTCTTATCTTTATATTGTTTATTTTTTCAGAGATCTTGGACAGCATATTAGGGACCAAATTAAAATTACCTTTACAAGACCTGATTCTCCAGATTGTGAAAATGAAGAAGGTTGTCTGAAAATTTATGAATCTTTGAATAGGATTGCTGACAATCAGTATAAAAAAGCATATGATAGGTTAGTAAATTCTTCAGCTACAGGCCTTACAGCTGAGCAATGTAGGGGAGTTCTATCTGACGACTTTTTAAGTTATTTGAAAGAAGAAAATTCCAGTTTTCTGACAAAAGTTTTGAACAGACATTATGGCTCTTCAAAAGATCTGGAAAAACAATAAAGTCCAATTTCAAAATGTTAGGTTGATTCACACTCCTGTTATGGTCAAGGAGGTATTATCTTATTTAAGCCCTTACAGTAATAACTTATTTATTGATATGACATTTGGTTCTGGAGGGCATACCAAAGCTTTATTAGAAGCTGTACCTTCATTAAGAGTTGTGTGTTTGGATCGTGATCCAGCTGCATATTCTAATGCAGTTGAACTCGCTAAGGAATTCCCTAATCAGATCATGCCTTGTCTTGGTAAATTCAGTGAATTGCCACAAATATTAAACAGCTTGAATATAAACAAAAATTCTGTAGATGGCATTTTGTTTGATTTCGGTTGCTCATCAGACCAACTAGATATTGCTGAAAGAGGTTTCTCTTTAAGTAAAAATGCTCCTTTGGATATGCGAATGGATGGAAATAGGTTTCCTGATCTACCTACTGCTTTAGATGTTTTATTAAAGACTGATGAACATGATTTGTATAAAATATTTAAAATTTATGGTGAAGAAAAATTTGCTAAGAATATTGCAAGGGCAGTAGTTGAGTCTAGATATTCTTTTAGAGAAATCAAAACCACTTATGATTTAGCTACATTAGTTGAAAACATAAATGCTAGTGATCATAGAAAAGACAAAATACAGCGTCCTTCACATGTTGCTACTAAAATATTTCAAGCCTTGCGAATATTTGTAAACAATGAATTAAATGAGATTAATTATGGAATGATACTAGCTGACTGGTATCTGAGGGTGAATGGTAGATTAGTGACATTATCATTTCATTCTCTTGAAGATAGGATAGTGAAAAAACATTTAACTGGTGGCCACGATACAAATTTTGGGGATGTACCTTTAAAATATTTAAGTTCTTCTAAGTATTTTGATCAAAAAGATATAAATGAAATTAAAGAGACTAATTGGTTATCGACGACTAAACATGTTGTGACACCATCCGAAGCAGAAGTTGACAGGAACCCACGAAGTCGTTCTGCTAAATTGAGGGCCGCTATAAAAATAAAATAATTGCATAATGTAGATATGTTATCTCTTACCATTCAGTCCATTTTATTTTATTTAATTATCTTTGTTTTCGTCCATAATTTGTCTTTGTTCTATTTCTTTTTTATTTACAATTTTTGTTGATTTCTATTGTTTAATAATTTGTGTAGTTTTGATTATTTAATAAATGTTACACTATTAATTCTTGAAATAGTTTTTTTTTTTCCTTAGTACCAAATTTGCATGTGACCATCTGAAGATATTTAACAAATTAATTATTTATGTTTAATTTCATAATGTTACATTTAAGTATAATATACATCATTTAAGGTGGGTATGAATTTTTATGATGAAGGTATAGTTTGAGTAAATGTTTTTAAGACAGTCGTTTTTGGATTTCATGGGTTGAATCGTGTGTTACAAAGGAAGATGTCAGCTCTGGATCTATCAGTATAGTTTAATTTATAAGTAAGTTTTAGTGTTGCTTAAAATTTAATATATCTTTTAAAAAATTTACATGATTCATACTACATCAGAACCCTCAAAAGCAAACCTCTCAAGGGAATCTGTCTTGTTATCTGAGAACTCTTCCAAATGAGGTTTATTTCTTTTCGTTCCAATTTAAAAGAATAATTTTTTTTACTTGTTAATTTTCTTTTCTTTAATGCATTAGAAGAATAAATGTTTTGTAATAAAATAATTGGCTGGTGATAATCTCGATGGAATCATACTATGTATGATGTGATCATACTCTGTTATCATAGGCATGTATTATTGAGGAAGTTGCACTATTCAGGTTTGTATTAATATTATTTTTTATTTGAATTTCTCAATTTGAAAGTATATTTACTTACATATACATATAATGTAGCAGAGTTGTGCAAAATTAAATCATAACTAATTAGTTGTCAGTTAATTAGTTATGAGTGAATTCTGCCGAACTCAGTAACATTCACAACAATATTAAATTTGTTTATTTTTAACTTCATTTTTATAAAATGCTATATCAATATTAATGTGTTATGGTGGCTTACAGTAAAATTTATTGTAACGCTCTTCTAGGGGGTGGAGAAAAAGAGCACTATACCCGGGAAAGTGTATAAGCAGAAAAGAATAAAAACGCTAAAAATGGACAATGTTTATTTAAAAATGTTTATAAAAAAATGTATTACTTATAGGTATTGTAAATTGATTGACAAATATTGCAGGGTGTCTACTAGTCGGGAATTTCGGGAATAAGTCGGGAATTTACAGAAAATTTGTGAAAGTCGGGAAAAAGTCTGTTAATGCTAAAATTTTCGGAATTGTTTCAGTTTTTGCTCAATATGTCAGTTAAGGAAGCGTCTGATAGGTGTAGTCACTCTACATACTTTAAAGTAAACTAGATTTACTACAATTTAAGTGGGTTCTGGAGGAAAATACTGTTCTGTCTTTTTATGATTTATTTATCAAACAATCAAAATTTATTTATTTTGGTTATTGTTAAATTGAATACAATTTAATTTAATTAATTTAATTTAAATTTGTTGAATTACGTCATCATCGAACTTTGTTTTATGTACCTACATACTAGCTTGAACAAACATCATATATGTATATATATATACAGGGGTGGATCGGGAATTTTCGGCCCACCGGGCAAATGCTCTTGACCGGCCCTCAGGGGGCAAACCCTCCCCCTGCCCCCATCACATCCACAAAAGATAATCCTGTTCACAATATGAACTTCAATTCTAAACATACTCACTATTTCATTTTATGAGGGCGTTGAAAGGTTGTAAATAATGCTAAAGATACAATTTAATTCAAACAACAATTTTTATTATAATTTTACCAAAATGATGGAATGATTTGAAGAAACTCTATATTCTACAAAACTTAATGCGAAGCAGTGTTTACTTAGACCAGTGATGGGCAAACTACGGCCCGCGGGACAAGTGTGGCCCTTCGGACTGGCCAATCCGCCCCGCGGCCGGTCACACACAATTATACATTAGACAAAATTTATTTTCTGCAAGGCTAGAATTGCATTATTGTTTTCTTCTCGTTGCGTTCTGGATCTTCTACCGTTGTACCATATAAGTTGAGTGTAATGAGATAAAGTTAAAAATAAAGTTTATTAGTTGTAAAACTTTGTTTTGTCCAATTTTTGTCGGCCCGCCTAGATGTTTTTCTATTTCATCCGGCCCTCCCCTTTAAAAGTTTGCCCATCTCTGACTTAGACAATGCACGTCAAGAAATTTCGCTTTTTAGGGGGTCAAATAGAGCCTCATATCTCGAGTGGAGTTTTTTTTTATAAGGATTTAGTTTTCCTATAACCAATAAAACGTAAATATTTACTTATTTCACTTTCTTTCCCGGCCCCACCGGGCGATTTCCCGGTATCCCGGTGGCCCAATCCACCCCTGTATATATATATATATATATATATATATATTTGTCGTATATCTCAGGTTATCGTATGGGGGAGAGGGGAAAGGGTTGAAAATCGTAAGTCCACAGCTGTTTGATCAAATAATTCGGAATCCGTTATTTCTGGTACATTTTGTGTTCTTTATATTACTAAAACTAATCAAATTTGGAAAAAAAAATTGATTCTATGAATTTTTTTTTTCTCAAATCAATAGTTTTAAAGCTGCAGTGGAGGGAAAGATTGAAGAGATTGGCTAACTTGCGGTGAGTCACACTACTCCGCGAAAACACGTTTTTCTGTATTGTTTTTTTTTACTCCAACTCCGAAACTGTCCAGATTAAAAATTTATTTTTTTCGTTCAAACGCTGGCTAAATTTACTGTCCGATCTATATACGAAATTTCGATCAAGTTCCGTAAAACACCCATTTCTCGTAAATGGTTTCGGAGTTATAGCAAAAAATATACTGAAAAAAAGTGGATTTCACAAGAGTATGGAGTTCTCAGCGTGAGGGTGTGAGTACATCATGGGACTTGATCAAAATTTCATAGATGAGGTCTCATAGTAAATTTAACCAGTTTTCAGACGGAAAAAAAAGAGAATTATCTGATCGGACATATATTTTGGAAGTAGTTTTATCCGACAACCCCGTGTAACTATTTTCAAACCGAATGGCAATACTCGACATTGATGTGTTTCTTGAAATTTATCTAGAGTAATCTGAAATATAAAAAAAATTGTTTTTTTAATTTTTTTTTTATATTGTTTAACTGTGGTATGTTAAGTAGCAAAGAATGCATAGATTGATTTGTTTAGATCATTATTGAAACAGCATTTAACTATCGATTGGCTAGAATTTCTAGAAATATTTTTGAAAAAGTCCGGAATTTTGATAGCTGAAATTGGTAGACACCATGTATTGAGTTACAAAATAAATAAAAGTAAACAGGAAATATGTATTAAGAATTAATTAATTATTGTGTTTGAAAAATTATGTACGAAATATTTTACTTGCTTAAATGAGCACGTTGGCTTAAAATATTCGTATATATATATATATATATATATATATATATATATATATATATATATATATATATATATATATATATATTTTAACACACCTTTTTTTAAACTCAGCGATTTCTTATCCATTAATATTTTTAAAAGTTTCGTCTTCTACTTCCGTATTGCACAGAAAAAATGTACGAATCGTCTTTAATGCATCCAAAACGCCCACTATTTAACGAAATTCGTATTGTTAAAATGTCGCAGAATTCGAAACATTTTGTAGGGGACCAAGTAATTTAAATAAAATTCTGTTCTCAGAATCGATTAATCATATTTTACTATTATAGAACAAAACAGTATACATTTTAGGGAGATAAAAGTGAGTTTCAGTTTTCGTGATATTTTTTTATTTTTAACATTCATTACAAGTTAGATTTATTAAAGAATGGCTTAAAATCTATAAAATATTTATTTTTGGAGCAAATAATTTCCTTTTTTTATTTTATTATTTTTTTTTTTGTCATGTTTCATAATATTTGTCTCAATATGAGTTTATAAATACAAAAATCCAGTCAAGAAACTGAATTGTGATTATTTCGTTGTGACAAACAGGATTCTTTCTGATTGTTTCAAGTTTTCTTCTTATTTTTTCTTAAAAGTTGTTCTGTCAACTGCAGGAAATACTTGCCTAAATGGATCGTATGGTGTTGTTTGAACATAAGATGGTTGCACATTAGCTCTCAAGATCACAACACCTGAAATAAAAAATGCTATATTAATTGATTTATAAGTGGTCCATGCCACTAATTATATGTAGAAATCAGCTGTGAGAAATAATACTAAGGTGGAAAAAAATAGTACTTCAATTTTCCCACCAACCTTTAATTTTCTAATATTTTCATATTCCCTTCAGTTTTTACAAAAATTGGTCTATTTTCAAGACAACTGAGATATAAATCAGTATACAACAAAATTTATATAATTATATAAAGTTAGGATGTGTAGGTTTTCGATTCCACCTGTTCTTGGGAAAGGAATCGTTATCGTGAATCGATGTCCCAAAGTCGAAGCGATCGATACTGCTGACGGTGATAGTTTTGTGGTAATCATGGGACTATTATACATCGTTTATGCTTTAAAAAAAAATCAAAACATTGATTTGATTTATAATATTTATTCATCTCTTATAAGAGGGAAATTATACTTGTACTAGTTCAACACTCCTTGGTACATAATCCAAAACAATTCTCAAGGAATATTTTGGATAGGATCGCATCCGGAAATCAAACATCAGTAGCTTGAAGATACTTATTTGCTATTGGAAAACTAAAAAAAATAGTGCATTTTTAAACTGCGGAAGCTAAAGAACTAAAAAAATCGTATATTGTTCTTGGGAGATTTTTATTTTCCCAGAATAAAGATTACTTTTCTTTTCAATACATGATCATACTAGTTTTCGAATCCTAATACACCATTGAAACAAAAATCATAGCCAGTGCTTTCTTGTGTTTTGTAAAATATTTGTAATACCTTAAATAATGAATGAAATCCAGAACCCTTGGAGTATTTATCCTTTTAAATAAGAATTTGGTTGATTTTTTTAGACCTCATACGCATTATTATTTGTGATAAATATTTATTTTTAAACCTAGATATCGGTACCGAAAGTCGAGCAGCACTCCACTCCATTCCTGATAATCCTCCGAGGCGTCTGAAACGAAGACGGCCTAGAGAACTTCTAGTGTAGAATTTTTAATAAAGTGCTATTGATGAGTAGTTCTTTTCAAGTTTTAACATGTTATCGTAATCGTTGTCAATTCATTTACTTGATGTATATATTTTGTAGAGTTATGAATTTCAATAAATGTATATAAAAAAATAATAAAATAAACAATCAATGCTTTACTATTTTTTTTTTTTTTTATTTACACGCACTATTTTATAATTATTAATTTTTATTTTTCGTTTCAAGCTCTGGTTCATTGGCGATGATATTTTTAAGAATACCTGAGCAAACACTATGGTCAATGTGTTCTTGAACTTCGGAAACTCGTCTATTTCGGGACTGTTTCTTTGGCTTCTGTTAATTTCAATCCATTTTTTTTTTCATTGGTCCTCACACAAGGCATGGAAGTTTTAAGTTCCTCTCTTATAAGCTTTTTCATTTCCTATTATTCCACAATGCGATGGAATCTAGAAAAATTCAACCTTCTTTCAGTTATTTCATTTCAACCACATATTAAAAATAGCTGTTATTAACGTTGAGTTTCTTCATGGCTTCTTCCAAAGTGCTCTCTAAAGAGTTTGTAGCTAAATCGTCAATGTACACCCAAGGCTTATCGTATTGCTTTGGCTTCCGCTGTAAAAATGGTACACTCACACACAACTAGATTCTCCAGCGCTATTAAGAAATCCTGGATCTAACCAAGTACTCGAATAACAATACCGAGCCATTTGAATTCAAAACCCTTTTTTCTCGATTTCTTAATACTCGTAATATGCCGGAAGTTTTTATTATCTACTCTGGTCAAAGTCAGACCAATCCGCTTCCCAATTCATCGTCAAACCGTAACCAAAGATTCCACCCTTAAAGTAAAACCTCACAAACTATATACCTAATATATATACTGCCGAATTTGATGCAATAGCAGCAGCAGTTCACTTTTGCACGATACTCCTGCATACACACATTAAAAAAATAATCGTATATCAATTTTATGTGGGTCCCAAGCCACATGGATATAATAGGAAACGAGTTGGTCCATAGAGCTGCAAGAGAGGCTCTCACGCTACTAGGGCAAGCAAGGTAAGTCAATGTGAAATGAGAGCCTACTGAACAAACTATTATAAAGAAAAATGTCAATCCCTGGGTACACTCAGTGGCAAATGTAGTTGGGAGTAAGTTACGTATACAAGCCTAAGAATAGGCAACACGAGATTGACCCACTCCTACCTTTTCACAAAACACGCTCCACTGAAAAGCCAATTTTTCAGTAAAATCGTGACAATAAGCCATATTTTTCAGAGATGCCTCTTTTTTACTTCATAACTCAATAGTTTTTGATTTAATCCTGATCTTTTAACAGCCCTCGGAGATAATAGTGCAGCTATAGAATTAGGTTTCAAAATCTTGAAATCAAATAATTTGATTACATAAGTTGAGATGAGATATTGATGAGAATAAGAACACATTTAAAAAAAAAAAAAAAAAATTAACAAATGGCGTTGATGATTAAAGCAGTTTTACGGCAATAAACCAAAACAAACACTGCTACACGCACCGAGTAACTCACAATATGGCTGTTCATTCCTGTTCACCTGTTAGCGAACTCTTTGATAGATGATAGTGAAAGCGTTTTCAATTAATAAGTAATAAAAATTAATTAAGCATTAAAATTAATAATTAAAGTTAATTATTATTTTTTTTTTTTTTATTATTGTATGTTGAGTTAACAAGTAACAAAATATACCTGAGGGATTCACTTTCACTTTAATTTTCGTCTGTGGTGTCAAAACTCCATAATCAACATCTTCATAAAGGTCCTGAAAATAAAGACATTAAAATTAATTCCTCAAAGATCTTTTTTTATATTAATTATTTGGTTTTGTTCTCACTTCTATGCGGTATCCACCGGGAGCGATAAGGCCCATTTCTTGGAGAGTCACAGCAACGTCAGATGGGGTACCGTCTGTTCTTCTGTTGAGAAAAGCTATGGCGTATGAGAAGTAGTTTTGAAACAGAGGGCTGATAGGCCTGGCCCATATTTCAATGCCTTTGTGCTAAAAATATTACGTGATTAATCTTCAATTAATATTTAAATATATGTTTTGGTATTTAACTTAAATTAAATTAGTTACAATGTATAAATTCGTCTTCAAGGACGTTACTGGCTCTAATTTTTTTTAGTATTGCATAATTATTATTTCCCTTCTTCGATTGTAAAAAAGCGATGAATACTCTTATACTTTAAAGAACAATTACTTATGGCCCTTGTTTGTGGCAGATTGTAACTTTGTTAAAATACCTTTATAAATACTTTTCAATACCTTTAATAAAATTCTGCATTCTAGCCTACAAATAAAAATTAAAAGATTTGACAGTAAGATAAAGTAACTTTGTGAGGATCTCTGATCTCTCCTCTCTACGCCTGGTCCGTTTCCATGTTCCAAAAATCTGGTCACCTTAACATGGTTCCTAGTAAAGTGATATTTACAAATCAATCTACTAACATTCCTTATAACGTTCCCTTTTATGAGCTTCACTTTTTAAGCAGACCTAAATGTTTCTTGTGACATGGAATACATATAGTATTGTGACATGGAATACATAGGTATTCTGTGCTAAAGTAGCTTTGACCTTTCAGTTTCGCAAAGTGTCTGCATTCCGTTTGATAATGAGGTATAATTGCTACATTGCTTATATATGTTGCAATACCGAAAATAGTTCTTCGGTAGTGGTGCAGAAAGATAACGAAGAAACGTTATACAAGATAATTTCCATTATATTTTGTCATGACTTATTAATTAATAAGTTAAATAGGATACTTAAATGGGTTTATTCATAATGCTTATGTACCTTGTAAATTCTTCTTCCTTGGATACCAAGTGGATCCTGGTCTACAGCAATGATTTTCCTATTTTGCAAAATAGCTTTGTATTCCGGCCTTATAGATCGGAGATCTACAGACATCAGAAGCGGGGCTGCCAGTATAGCCCACATTGCCATTTGCGTTTTGCTTTGTTCGTAGCTCAAGCCGAAATTTCCGATGATAAGCTGAAATAAAAGTTTATATTATTATAAGGTACATAATTATTCAAAATTTTAAAATAAAATTGTTGATATTACCATGTCCGGATCGTTCCAATGACCTGGCCCTGCGTTCTGTACAATGGTGTCCTGGTTGTTTCCGTAATAATCAATTATACTTTCCAAACTCGACCAGGAATCCTGAATATCGTCGAAATTTCTCCAGAGATTACAGCTATCAATAATCGATGAGAAATTCGGCTGAAATACAAAACAAAACAAACTCATTTTTGGATTGTTTGTATATAATTTTCGTTTCAATGTCTCACATTAAACAATAACTTTTTTTTTGTTTCTTTCATTTATTGACATATATAACTGTACAAAATAATATACATCAAGTAAATGTGTTGATAGTGAATACAATGGCATGTAAATAACTTGTGAAGAACTACTCACTAGTAGCACTTCAATAAAGTCTACACTTAAAAGTCTCTAGGCCATTTTTTTTTTCAGACGCCTCGGAGGATTATCGGGAATGGAGAGGGAAGCAAGTTGGGATACTAATGGATTGGAGTGGTTATTGGAGCTTACTATGGAAGGATAGGTATCTGGCTTGGGCTAAATCAGCAACATATGGAACATTAACTGAGGAGCATTGAGGATTTTTTGAAGGATTTTGGATTGCACGCATTGAATACGAGTTGAATTGGATAGTTTAGTTGTGCCCCAAAGCTCAACTCCGTACGTCCAAATAGGTCTAATCACAGTCATGTAAATGAGTCTTTTGTAATTAATTGGGAGCTTTGAATGTTTGTCTAGTAAATATTGAAGTAGTCTTTAACGACAAACAGTTTTTTTGTCGTTTTAGTCTTGTATGTGGATTCCAAGTAAGACGTTTGTCCAAGTGAAGTAGCGGATCTGTTCGACAGGAATTAGTGAAATATCATAAAAAAATAAGTAAAAATTTAATTTATTTAAAGCAAGTTTTCATCGAACTGTACTTATATTATGTTTGTTGTCATGTTACTATATCTGTAATAGGAATTAATATTCATAGGCTTTATGAATTATTTCAATTTTTTAGTGAAAATTCGGTTATAAAAAAGAAAAGTCAAGTGGACATCGATGTTTATAAATCAGCACTGTTTTTTTTTTTTTTGTCTATAACTTATGTTAATATTCTTTTCATTACATATTAAACATGAGTTGGTGTTGAGCCACGAGTTTTCTTATCCACCGACAATACTGCAGTTGACTACCTGGTGAGTTATAATGACAAAAATATGTTTTTAGCTCTAAACTAAGTTTTTTACTAAAGTAGTCTCGCCTCCTCACCTGATGTACTGATATATTCACTATTTTCTATATTCTTCTTCCATCTCCCAGCTACTTACTAATTAGTCTAGTAAAATAAGGGTTTGCCGAAGAAAAAACTGCGGAACTTTTATTCTCAACGGGTCTTTATGTTTATTGGGGAGCTGAATCTGAATCTGAAGTTTGCTACCACGGCAACCATCGGCTTCATATTCAAAATCGCAAAAAAACGCCAAAAAAAAAAACCTCGTTATTTTTGTTTTTTTATCTATAACACGATAACGAAGCTTTCTTAGAAGAAAGTCTTCAAATATTAATTGTAGCTGGAACTAGTACCTACATAATGAAAAAAAGAAATCCGAAATCGGACCATTTTTCGCGAAGTTGCGTTATTGGGAAAAAATAGAGAATTTGGGCAACTTGCCGACAGTCCCACAGCTCCGCGAAAACACGTTTGTCGTACTCTTTTGGCTACAACTCTGAAACTATTTGTCCGATACAACATTACTTTTTTTCATCTTAAAACTAATTAAATTTACTATAAGAATCTATAAATGAAGTTTTATTCGAACCCCGTAAAATGTACATGCCAACCCGCTAATAAAAACGTACTGTTGTAAAATCCATGTGTTTTTTGACACATTTGTTGCTCTAACTCCTCAAATATTTGTTCGATCTCAAATTTCTTTTTTCTATCGGATCGGACAAATTATTTTGGAGTTATAGCGAATAATGTGCCAAAAAAACATGTAAGTGATTTTCAGTGTGATAGCTTGTGTATTTCACGAATTATGATAAAAATTTCATAAATAGGATCTAATTGTAAATTTAACCACCTTTCAGATTGAAAAAAAACCATTTTGAATCGGAGAAATACTTTCGGAGGTATAATCATAAATGTTCCGAAAACCATGGATTTAACAACAGTATGGGTTTTTAGGCGTCTGGGATATTATATTATATGGGATATTATAACTCCGAATGTATTTGTCCGATTCAAAATGTTTTTTTTCAATATGGAAGGTAGTTAAATTTACAATTAGATCCTATATATGAAATTAAATTCATACAATACATCTAAATACATAAATACAACACAAAACATACATACAATACACAAGCTAAGTACTCCAAAAGAGTACGACAAACGTGTTTTCGCGGAGCTGTGGGACTGACGGCAAGTTGGCCAATTTCTCCATTTTTTCCAATATCGCAACTTCGCGAAAAATGGTCCGATTTCGGATTTATTTTTATCATTATGTAGGTACTAGTTCCAGCTACAATTGATATTTGAAGACTTTTTTCTAAAAAAGCTTCGTTATCGTGTTATAGATAAAAAGAACAAAATAACGTTTTTTTTTTGGCGGTTTTTTTTGCGATTTTTTTTGCGATTTTGAATATGAAGCCGATGGTTGCCGTGGTAGATTCAAACTTCAGATTCGGATTCAGCACCCCAAAAAGCATAAATATCCGTTAAGAATAAAAGTTCCGCAGTTTTTTCTTGAAAACGACCTTTTGGAGCCCTATTTTACTGGACTAAATACTTTGAAATTTTCTTTTAATAAAATAATTAAATTTTCCGTTATCAAGAAATCCATTTTTCTAAAATTTCTCTCCAATCTAAATAATTCGTGCACTGCTACTTCGTAAATTCCTCTAAATTCATATAGACCGTTATTCGTTTTGAAAAATCGCTGTTATTTTTAAAAAAATAGGTGAATTTCCTTTCATTTGTAATTCGTAATGATCTTTGTCCTTAGGTCCTTTTTCAAGTCTCTTGATACTCTAATTTATTTTAAGTATACCTTTTCCATCCTAATCTTAAATTTTCTGAATAATTAGTTGAATATTATCGATCTTTATTTCAATCATTTTATGTCCGATTCAATGCACAATGTATCGTTTATTAATATTTTAATAATATGTATCATTAATTTTTATTTTACTCATTGTTTATTTGGCTCACAACGAGCTCGAATTGTGGCCATTGTAACCAAAAAAGTGAAAAAAAAAATGGAGATTCTAAAAGCAGTTGCCGATGTTAAAAAAAACAAATAAGGAATGGCAAAACGTAATATCAATTT
The DNA here is from genome assembly GCA_003667255.2 of Euschistus heros. Taxonomy (NCBI): domain Eukaryota; kingdom Metazoa; phylum Arthropoda; class Insecta; order Hemiptera; family Pentatomidae; genus Euschistus; species Euschistus heros. The sequence continues at coordinate 1,006,737 of RCWM02000129.1, forward strand.
CAGTAATGACCTTCTAAAGGCATATCTTTGTTTCATTTTTCAATAAATGTCTTTTTGTCATAATCTGCATTTCTGAAATTCTAATATATGTTTTCTTATAATAATAATAATATTATTAATAATAATAGCCTTTTATTATGCCCATAACTCAACAAATAAACCATAATTCAAATAAATACAATACAAATAAAAATTTAACATATCTGCAAATAAGTCCACAATTATTATCATATTTACAAACAAAATTCTTCTGTGAGTTTGAACATGGGCCTTCCCTCAGGGAGTATAGGTCTAGACTTTCCCAGACGACCAGCCTACTGGGAAGCCGGGTTCGCGATTTGGATCCACTTCTCTTTCCATATATCTCTATCCCTTGCCATTCTCCACCATAGTGGCCCGGCCTTCTTCTTAAAGAAGTCACTCCATCTTTTCAACTGTCTTCCTCTTCGCCTTTTGTAGTAATAGGGTGTCCAAATAGTCACTTCCATTGACCACCTTTTATCAGTTCTCCTTAAGAAGCCCCGCCCATTCCCATTTTTGTTTCTCGATATGTCTTTCAGGCCAGTCTTCTCTCTGATGACACAACTCCTAACCTTCTCCTTCCTACTTATCTTTATCATATTTCTTTTTTTTCCTCATTGCCAGCTTATCAGTTTCCTTGTTTCGGCTTTCGTTAGGGACCAAGTCTGACTACCAAAGGAGACGGCTGGAAGTATGCAGGTATCGAACACTTTCTTTTCTATCTCTTTTGGGAAATCGTTTTTCATTATTGTTTTCAATGTCCAGCACTATCATTAATTTTTATTTTACTCATTGTTTATTTGGCTCACAACGAGCTCGAATTGTGGCCATTGTAACCAAAAAAAAAAAAAAAAAAAAAAAAAAAAAAAAAAAAAAAAAAATGGAGATTTTAAAAGCAGTTGCCGATGTAATAAAAAACAAATGAGTAATATCAATTTCAGTAATGACCTTGTAAAGGCATATCTTTGTTTCATTTTTCAATAAATGTCTTTTTGTCATAATCTGCATTTCTGAAATTCTAATATATGTTTTTTTATATATGCTGGTTAATTTTATTTTATATATTTTTTTCTCCCTTTCACTAATGGATTGTACATTTAAACCAACAATTGACAGGGGTAGTAAAAAAAAAAAAAAAAAATTGGGGATATTTAGAAAATAGAAGGCTCAGGTGAGGGGGGGGGCAGGAAATAACTTTAGACAGCTTTGCCATAAGCAAATAAACAATTCTTTAACAAATTAATATATTTTTAAAATTTAAAACATTTTAATGATTCGGGGTATGGGGGAGAGGATTTATCCCCTCTACCTTCCAATCTGGGACCGCCAACAACGATTGACGATTTGATTGCTAACTTACCAGAATATATGATTGTTTATTACCAATTTTTCTTAATAGTCTTCGTTTAGAGGAGGAAGACTAACAACTTCTATTGGATCTAAATTATAATATAATACCTAGCTAAAAAATAATTATTTTCGGTAAAATGTATAGCATATAGACGCTTAAGGCTGTTTAAGGGAAAGAGAAATAATCTACGTTTGAGTAGCGGAATAGAAAAGAAGTTTACTCTCGTGTCATCATTGAAGATTATCTGATTTGTGAATCATCCGCATCCTTCCTTGGATAAGAATTTTTTAGAATTGTATTTTTTTTTTCCTTTTATTCCCAACAGCAGAATGAGTTGAGCAATTAATTCTCTAACGAAACGTACAGTGAAACATGCATTGCCCTACATGTGAAATACACGATTTGTTTCGTGAAAACTTAACAAGTAATTGCATTGTTTTGTTAGGTATATTTTTGTTTTCAGACCTTTTTATTTGTTTTTTTGGTTTCAGATTATAAATTCATATTGGTTGAAATGATTTGTTTTTATGTCCTTTTTCCGCCATTTTGCGGATTCGCCGTGGATTTGAATCGTCTGCAACCCTATACCGCGGATAATCGGGAGTCTACAGTACTGTCAGAATGTCATATCCAGTTGAAGTCAATTAGAGAAAATTCAAACAAAAACAGTGGAGGGTAGTACCTAATAGAGAGGTAGATGAAAAAGCACTTGTCAGGAGGGCGTTAAGTCCACTCTGAGAAAACAGGGACTTGGAACCAAGCCAGAAGGAAAGCTGTTGAAGGGAAAGGTTGACTATTATTCTTCTACTTGCAGTCCCCTTTCACGCCTTTTGGGGTAAGAGGAACTGATTAAGTAATTACGTTGATAGCGAGCCGGGTGATGTAATCGCAATGATCTTGAACTAATTAAAGAGTGAATTTTGAAGAGTTCCTCGTATTCATTAGATCAGTATTTCTACTGATATGAAATATGTACAGCCACAATTACATAATATGAATAGTTTAAGAAAAAAGAAAAACCTTTGTTTTGATTTCGTTAGAAAATTAAACTAGAAATAATTCGTTATATCCGATTGTACGTTATAGCCCGTGTCGTTATTAACGATTTTGGCTGTATATATAATTTGGCACTAAACTCTGGAAATTTCGGATTAAAATATGTTTTATAGATTTGCTACAGCATACTTAAAATTTTGTACTTAAATATCATATCCTAAAAATTAAATATATCGAGAAAAAAATGTAATGCTAGTTGAGGATTAATATTATATTCAAGAGCTGTTAACTATTAACTGGGAGTGGATAGCAAAATATAATTTATCCCAACAATTTTACTGTACTGGATTTCCCCATTCATACGGAAAATCCTGCTTTGATTAGTCGATATACCAATGACAGTATAGAAGGATTAATTAAATTAGGAATCGATAAATAATTCGCTACTTTTATGATCGTTAGCTTGTTGGAAAGCTAGTAAGTACCTTATTTCGTTTTATCACATTCTTTTCTAGGTTTTAATTTGTGCTACAACAAACTAGAGTTCCTTGTCCTGTCCAATTAAGACTTGAAAAGAAGATGAATGTATAACATTTGAAATTAGTTATAAAATAATATTTGATTTTAACTTTTTTTTTCTTCTTAGCGGGCTCAACTTCGCCTGGTTCTTAGCCGTTTCCAAAAGCTTCGCAAGTTGGCTACGTCCTATGATGCAGTTGTCCAATGCCTAGGTCTTTTAAGTCCACAGACAAACCGTCTTGCTATCTAGTTCTTCATACTCGTCTTGTCATATGTATTTCTTGGAACAAGAGTATCCTGGGGATTCGGAAATCATCCATTCGCTGACTTAGCCTACTCAGCGTAGCCTTCAAAACTTGAACTTGGATCAAATAGGTTAAGAAAATTCAAACTCCTTGAATTAAAAAGTATTGATTTTTAAATTTACCGAGTCATTAAGTAAAATGTTTTACCAAACGTTTCGCAAATTGAAGTGGGTTCTCAAGCCTCTAATTTTCTAAATATTTGTGTTTTTAAAACAAATCTACATCCTTCTATGGCGGCGTCCTTGAGTGTAATTCACCTCCGTCATATTTCATCAATTGTTCAAACTTTCTTCGAGAACATTTAGCATGAAATTTATTATTCAGTCATTTATAATTAAAATATAATTCAATATAGATGAAACTTTTTTAAAAAATCTCATTGATTTTGTCATACAACCAATACTGTACAATTAGTACTAGGAAATTAGAACAAAAATGGCCAAACAAACAAAAAAAAAAAACAAAAAAAACGGGTACAACAGAATGAGGTTCTCAGCGTGCTGGCATGGATGTTAAACGGGATTTAATCAAAATTCCATATACGGGGTTGGTAGTAAATTTAACCAGCCTTAAGATGAAATAAAGAAATTTTGGATCAGACAAATAGTATTGGAGTTATAGTACCGACAAACGTGTTTTCGCGAAGAAGTGCGACTTACCGCAAGTTTGCCAACCTCTTCAATTTTTCCCTCCCTACAGCTCTAAAACTATTGATCTCGGAAAAAAAATGAATAGAACCAAAGTTGTTGCAATGAATAGAACCAAAGTTGTCGCATGATTAGCTTTAATAATGTATAAAACATAAAATGTGCTAAAAGTGATGGTTTCAGAATTATTTTATCAAACAGTTAAGATCATACGATTATCAAATCTTATATTAATATTAATTAGTAAATATATTTTTAGATAATAATTTTAAACTTTAATATCAGGGTACACTGGGCAAACAAAGTTTGGTAACCCCAAAACACTTATGCTCCTCTAGTGTATTGTTTCCAATATTTTTTTCGCTTTTCGCTACACTTTTTGACGGCCATCTAAGCCAAAAATGTTAAATCGTTCGAGAAAACAACAGATTCCCAGAGCTATGGAGGCTTTTGTACATACTCTTCAAAAATTTCCAAATGCCGCTAACGATTTTACATGCTAATGAAAGGTTTCTTCCTGGCGATTTGACCAAATAAACTACTTTTCCGTTTTCAATTCACTATAGCCAGGAAACAAGTTAGTAGCAAGTTTCGGAGCGGTAGTGCACGATATTTCAGGGACAGTTTTTAAAATTTCCCGCTTGAGCAATTTATTTATTTTTGGTGGACGCCCGTTCCGTGGTCTGCCGGATGCACAGCCCGATCCTTTATATAATTTTAGATACTGTACGAATGTTTTTACTAACATTCTTCCTTATTTTCCTCAAAGCATTGCCTTGATTTCGTAAGGAAAAAATTAAATCGTGAATGGCTTTTGGCACTTCCATCAAGGCTAAAAGGATTTCTCATCATAAGTCTTTGTTTCTGACCTTTGTCCGTAAAGTACATAGCGAATATAATCTATTATTATTGTTGAAATGTTTTGTTTTCTTTTATTGCATAAGTGTTTCTTATCCAAGTTTTATTATGTTTCTTATTCCAGTCTTTTTTTGCTATAAGGGTATATTTTTTTTTACTTCAACGTTTTCTGTTGACTGCTGTTGATATGCATGAAATGATATATTATGTTAAAATAAAAGATTAATGTAATTGCCTATTTTAGAAAGGAAGAGCATAAGCGGAAGATTTTAGCACTTTTTTTCCCAGTGTATATTTATTGGAGTGACTTATTGTAGAATATGGTGTCGCAGTACAATTAAAATATGGTAAATTTATTAGAGTCAAAATTTGATTAGCAGGCTTCTTAACCATTGTATTGAATTATGCCGTGCTTTTAGTTTCAGTTTCATATCGCCTTAAGTTTGATTTAAAAAACATCATCATTTCTGTTCTACTTAATGGAGCAGCACGTGGAGTCAAAGGATAGAATGGTTCTATTAGAACTGACCTAACGGTTTGAGTAAGATTGATCGCTGAGCATCAGCTGCTAGTGGCGTATCCGACCAACCTGATGAATGATTGTCATCTATTGTATGTTTGGATCCATGAGAGAGCTCTGACCTTTCTTTCAATGACGAACTATATCTCCATCCCGGTCGAATTCCTTTTCTACCCAGTCATTCATTCCTACCTTTACAATCATATCACTTTTTTTTCTTAATTGGAAATCCCAGAGTAACTGTTTGTATCTGAATATATGAACAAATGATGAATTTTCTGACTGTACAACATTTGTATTCCAACTTTGATATCTGTCAGCTTATAGATATACCCAAATGAAATACACATAAGTCTATGTTTCTTCCTATTCTTTAATGTCCTCAGAACAGACATTGTGTTCATTATATAATTCAACGACTTCTTTGAAACAGTGTTAACAGTGTATTAATAAAAAAGAAAAAAAAATTGAACTCATTGTAAGGTTAAGGTTTGGCAGTGGGTAAGGAACTAGACTGCCCTACGGAATTAAACGGGAAGAGAGAGTGTACATCTAAGAATTAAAACAATTAAATCAGTTTTCAAAAAGACAACATTTAATTTGCGGGGAAGGAGTGGCCAGGGATGTCAAAAGTTTGTTCGTCCGTCAAAAATCTTCAGATCCTGGCAGATCTGAAACCAGTATCCCGCAGAGGCCATCTCTTAATCCTGCTCCGCACCCCCACCACCACGGTTCTATGTTGTACCAGTTTAGTAAAAAATGATCACGAGAAGGGATAGATAAGGTCGACTAACTATCTCCAACCTCTCCATGAATATGTTAGACAAGGACCAAAAGGACCAAAATCCAAAGGATTAAACCGGAAGAGAGACAGACAGAGTCCTTTTAAAGAACGAAAATATTTAATTAATTAAAAAAAACACAACATTGCTAAAGGATCCTTTAGTGCCCTGGAAAAATAAACGGGAAGAGAGAATGTACTTTTAAAAATTAAAACAATTAAATCAGTTTTCAAAAGGACGAAAGTTAATTTATCGGGAAGGATATCCTTCGGCCGTCAAAAATCGTCAGATCTGAAACCGGTTTCCTTCAGTGGCTTTTAGGCCCGGTTTCTAGTCTGGCTGAAGTTATAAAACCGATAATTTGTTATCTCAGCCGTGAATCGACTTAAGACCCTCCAGGTGCACACACACAACCTTTACAAAGCGAGTACCCTTAATTGGAGAAAAATTCTGGCGGTTGCGCGTAATTTCGGCCAAATCTCCTCCTTTCACAACTATTGGCTCAGTAAGAGTGCACCCTTACCAACATTTTTGAACCCAAGAACCTTCATGGGTTGTAGAGGTACAATTTTATTTATTTTTGTTTTGTTTTTATTTTATTTTTTATGTATCAAGCCATGTGCTAGTTTTTCTGAATAAATTGAAAAAAAAGAAAGAAAAAGAGAAAACATTTCTAATATGTTCAATTTCACAATAATTGTGATTATAGATTATTTTTTGTTATATGGTCCTTGTAGATATAAAAGTTATCTGATTTTCTGTCTCGAGAACCCCGTACATTAAATATTTCTATGAGAAGGAATTTGTGAAATTACCTTTAGCTATGTTTGATTTATATACCATGGTATATGCAAGACCTAGGGGGTCGTAATAAAGTTTCGAATTATCGGTTCATAGTCTTTGGCTTAGTGATTTCTGCGAAGCAAAGGTAAATTAGATGACTGGTCATGCGCGGTTTATATTTCTTCCGTAACTAGAGAAGAAGGATAGCAAATTATAAGTATGATTGCAAAGTCCGAATTTGGTTTGGAAATGGCGTGTTACACTCATTATCACTGCATATATCCTCCAATAAATTCAGAACCTGACATGCACTGAATAATTGACAATTGTAACGCCGTTTATATTCCTCAATCGCTTGGAAGACGTTGCTTCTCTCACATTCACTTATAGCATGCGAAGAAAGGAGCTTCCCAATTCAACTTGATTGGGATGCGCGAGTACTGTCGACTTATCGTAGTTTTATTGAATATACCTGGTTGTCGTTTATCGATTGATTGTTTTCGCCGTTTGTGTCGTTAAATCTATTCTTTATTCCATATTTCTGAATTTCTGACGAACAGACCGCATTATAAAAAAATAAAATAAATAAAACTTAAAAAAAAAAAAAAAAAAGGAACCTAAAAGCCCCATTCATTTCTCTCTCAGAATACTTTTTATTTTAATCACTAAGCACTTCCGAATGGTCAATAATGAATTAAAATATTTATCCTTTATTCATATAACATCTCCAAACTTATAACAAGAGAAGTTACAAAAATAATATTTTTTTCTTAAGTAACCGTTACATCTGTAACAGATTAAAATAACAAACACCTTTCTATCTGTCACAGATGTGGCGTCTTTATAATAACATTTCAAAGTAGTCGGAGAAAAACTTTTGAAGATCTAAGGTTCCATTGGTTAAATTAACCAATTAATTTTTTTATATAGAATTATGAATATTTGTTATTATAATGATTATTTCATATATAGACATTTACCTGAATCCCGGCATATATTTGATACACAGGCCAGCTGCAGGAGTACACCATTGGCCTCCCAGTCCTATTCAGGTAAAAGCCGAATTCTGGATAACCTGAAAATAGAAACAAATTCTTATTCATCATTACTTAAGATTGGTTTTCATTATGTGTTTTTAGTTCTAGATGTTAAAAAAAAAATCTTATTAAAAGATTTTTAAAATTCCAATTCATGCAAGAGTGGACGTTGAATTATTCACTGTATTATAAAACTTGCATAAAACTAAAAATGCATTAAGCGAAACCTTATCTAACTTTTTATTCTGTATGGTGAGAATTTTTGTTAAAATTATTTCATATAAGAACTCTTTTAGCAAATTATTTTTTATTAGTTCCTAAAACAAGGACAGAGGTAAAGTTCACATCATTCCAGTGTTCCAGCAAACATCATTTCAAAGTGAGTTCAAGCAAAAGTGAGTACAATAAACTCAAGATAAAAATTAAATAGTTTTTATTTCTTTGTTGTCAGGTTGTACGAAGTCATAAATGTTTGAGAATACGTTGTGCATTGGAAACAAAGAATTATATTCTATCCCTTTATGACTTCACTTTCGCCATATTATCTAAGGTGCTTAAAGCCTCTTCGGAGAGCTTGATTATTATATAAAGAATAGTTTAATTTTACTTGTAAGGTTGGATAGCATAAGAGATGGAAAAAACTATTCTTCCCAAACCGGTGAAGGAAAAAACCATATGTGGACTTTCAACTGGAAAGAATTGTGGAACGTTGAATGTCCATATTACGTATCACATGTAGAGCTTTATAAAACAGTCGTCTTGCTAATTTTACATGTTGCTGATACCTGGATACCAACATTACATTTTTCAAGTCTCACATTTTTCTAACCCCTAGTGACACGCATTGGTTCATGTAAACTTATTAGATTCTGCATTGTTGAAGTGCTAGTTACCACTTGTGAGGTTAGTGCTGAAATACTTTGGTAGGTAGAAGTTGACTATTGGAGAGATCAACTAGGTTCTAAATCAGTTGTGTTAAACCATATTTTACTCTAGATAGACCAAAAACTATCATTTTTCAGTTTATTATCCTAATAATTATATGGATTTTAATTGGATTCTGTTGTATCGGCGATACCAATGGCCACATGCAGAGGAAACCTGCAGAATGTTGAGGCTGTGGACAAAATCAAACTCTGAATTAAGCCAAGCAGAGCATATTCCCAACAAGCACTGTTTTATTACACACTTGCTGTACCCGGCCATGCTTTGCTGCTGCTCAGTCTGGTAAAATGGAAAATAAATGAAAGAAAAATACACATTTATAGTACTATTAATCAAACAATGCTTGTGGTTATAAAATATTTTTTCTCTTCCATTGTCTTTGCAAACATAGAGATGGTGTGGTTCGCCGACATTATAACATGCGATAGATGATTGTCCGTGTGAGAAGCAATCCGTGTTGAGATCTAAACCGCAAAATTCTAACGATTGACCTTCATCTTTATTTTTTGATGAATGCAAACGCCAACCGAATCACGGATTGCAATCTCTTAAATTTAAATGGCATAATGAATGAGAGGAATGAGGACAGTCTTAACCTTGAATGGTCCTGTTGCTTCGATATTCTTCATAAATCATTTTACTGCATTGTGTTTACCGTTGCAAAGATATGTTTCATTGATATATCGCAGCAAGATCATTGGCTCGCCGAAAAGCTTTTGCAGTACAGCGGTGGCATTCCAGGCAGGTCGAATGAATTAAAAAAATCTGTTGGATAATTAACCGTTCCATATGCTTCGAGAACAAAAGATTCTCAATAGCAGAAAACAGCGTGCAAAGAACGAAGAATTCATCTTATTTGGAATGCACAGCGGTCAGTCCACCGTATTTTCTTTGAATGTACCATATTGTTTACTTGCTATTCTCATTAGCGTCGTTCAAATGATTTTCTGTCCTCATTTCATCTGTTATACGTTAGAACTTTCAGAATTTAAAGTAGTATTTTCGCAAAACAGTTAACACAAGTCCTTTATTGCTAGTGTAGCACTATATAATTAAGTAATTACGAGTGAGGAAAAAACAGAGTAACAAAATATAATAAAGGTCGGCTATGGCCCATCATGGATATCATTTGTGCCTTCACTATAAAAAATTATTTTAATCGCGGGCCTTTTCTGCCATACGCAAAAGTATAGGAATGCAAATTTGTTTAAAAATTTCAAGCTAATCGGTGACTTTCAGGGCTTTCAGATGTTGAACTGATAGACATTTCACATATTTTTTATTTATTTTTTTTATAGAAATTATTTACGCTGCCACATATGCTATGGTTGGTTATTATATTCAGTTTTTGAATTGAATATATTACTGGCAATATTGAGTTAGTGTAACAGTTATTGACAGGTTAACTTTATTGGCTTCGAATAGTTCGGTGACACTTATAATATTAAATTTTGGAGCCATTTCCCTGCTAATACCCTCTAATTGAAAATCCACCATTTCCTTCAAAAAATCTAGTGAGCAGAAATCGAGAACAAACAATTGATAATGCACCAACTCGGTCTGTGAGCTGGTGCCTCTCCTTTGTTAAGAGTGGCATTATCTTAACGTTGCTGGGTTAACTTTCTTTTGCATCGATTAATCTTGTTCTGTTATTTTTTTTATTATTATTTAAAATCAGTAGTTCTGATTTATTTTTGCTGAATTTAGGGAAACGTAAGGAGGAATAAGTACATCAATAACTGGAGCATGATAGTTTCTATCTACCCTGTTACAAGAATCAATAATCGAAAGCTACTTTTATGTTTTATTTTTTATTGCTCTTTTAATCATTATAATTTTTTTATTATTACCCCTGAGATGAGTTATATTTTTAACTGGGGGTATCAATGACTGAAGAGCCTAGTTGTCAATAATAGGAAAATCAACTTTCTATTGACAACCATTGTCCCAGTATCTGACTTGGGTATACTAATTTTTAAAATAACTAAAAAAAAAATAAATAAAAAAAAATTTATATCAACGATTAATCCTTGACGATCTATTCAAGAACTTATTTTTAAAAAAATAATACATATTTATGTAATAACTGATTAATATTTTAAGTGACTTAGTCAAATGTTACAAAAATTATTTAAAATTTTTACAAGTGCAAATTTTTGTTTGTTTTATGCTAAATACTCAACATACCTAGATAGTTTTAATCTATCGAGTTTCCATTTAAAAATATTTCTGTTAACAAAATAAAGAAGGTAAATAATCCTGTAAAAATTAAAATCCTCAAACACAGGTATATTTTCAAAATAAATTTTGCTTTAAAAAACATGTCAATATTTGGTACAGATTTGATGCCAATACTTGTGCAAATCCAATGACCAATAATATTTAAAATTACGATGGTTCTTGAATATTTCAAGATGTAGTTACATTGTTGACAAATCTATCGACCGAAAAAGCGTTGAAAATTGAAAATTGTTTGCAAGTGACAACAAAATCATATCCACTAAAGTGCCAATAACTGCTATTACTCTAACACTGATTTTAATAAGTTTAAGTGAATAATTAGGGTACTGCACGCTTTAAGCTTACCTATATCCATTTCACGAGGATGAGCGTAACACCCATCCAGTTTTACGTAATCGACATCCCAGGCTGCGAACGTTAAAGCATCCAATTCCAGAGATCCCAATATTCCTGGATAGCCCGCACAGGTATAGTTTCCGTAATCCTCGTAGATTCCAAATTTGAGCCCTTTTGAATGAACCTGTTTGTAAAAGCAATTTTATTATTACCTAGAATCCATTAAGTTAGGTTTTAAATATAAAGTTCTCATTGAAGTTTCTTAGATTTTTTAATGCTCATTACAATAAACCAAAATTATACTATTAATTGTAAACATCATAATCATGATTCTTGCAAATAATTGACATCAGATCATTAATGACCTGAAATTAATTATGAAAATTTGGTAATTTTTATAAACAATTAAAATATTCTACATTGGATATATTGTATACTACACACATTATTTGTGTTCGAGAAGCTGCCGGGAGCTGATCACGCCTTGACATTTTGACAAAAACCATTCTATAATCATTTTTTAATTCAATTTTATTTTGGATTGATTTTAATTTGTTGGTTAGTCCTATTATTTTTTTTCTTAAAGATAGATATTACTCTAAATAAAATTTGTGATGTTTAAAATAAACATTATATTTTTAAAGAGCTCAGCATTTTCAAACTGTTCAGACTTTATTTTCCTTCAGGAGCACACCCAGCCCCATATAGTGGGTACCCTCCATTGGGGTAAAATCCTGGCGATTCAGTGGGTTATAAGCCAAATTGCCGTACATTCTTATGAACCCAATACTCTTCGTGGGTTGAAGTGGTACGGGTTTCTTTTTACAGAATTAAACCACAAAAGATAGTGTTATTGATTAAACCTTAATAATCACTTTTGGCAGCATTCGTCATATTGAGGAAAAAGTTGAGTTTGGACCCTTTCTCTTTGAATGGTTCTCAGAATTTACCTACGAATCTTGGACTCCTGGTCATATTGTTGCGGATTGAGATTACCCAATAGGGTAACTAGGAAGAAAAAATAAATAATATCTCACTGAAAACTCTGATCAATCTAGTTCTTATATAAAACGCGGATTCAGGAGTACGTGCATTCATGGTTATTAACATAAGATAGTGACGGAGGATCGACCAGAAATATATGACCTCTTTGCTAAGCCCGATGTCGACACAGCTATCAAGCGTTTCCGACTTACATGAGCAGGACATGTGCACAGGACGGGCGGAGGGGTGATTTCGAAACTTCTGTAATTCTTGAGACGCAAGCTCAGAAGCCCTGTATGGGGCTGCTGATTGAAGAAGCTTAGTCGACGTGTAGTATTGCTGCCCCAACCATGTAATTTGCAGATTAGAACTTTCTGAAAAGATTTGATCTTTGCTCTTCACGATCGCAATAGAAATGCACGATTCGCGCAGGATTCAAAACTTAACCAATTTAACCTTGAACTAACTTATACAGTTTATTTTATAAGTTAATGTTATTTTAATTTGCGTTATAGTGACTTAAACTTCAGGACTGATCGTCTGTGTCCCTCCACTGCTTACCATCCTACTCTTCCGTTCAGCAAAACCCATCATTATTTACCCCATACCTACGCCCTCATTATATACTGTTCATAAAAGTAATAAAATAGAAAGTTAGACAGAAATCAGCTCCCGAAGCATTGTTACTTATTTCTTCCAATATTGAAGAAAAAATAATATTCTTAGCATATTAAAATGGCTATTAAAATCACAAAATTATTCTATATGATGTTTTAAACAGTTGTTATTTATTATATTAGAACATAATATTGTATTAATGGATTCTTAGTCATCCATATAGCTGATTGTCCCAAAGCTACCCACCTTTAAATGAACTGTCATTTTAATTCAATGAAACATTTCTATCTAACAAAGAAAAAAGAACATGCAGTGTTATGTTCTCACCAGGTAAGTCGCTAGTAAATGGAATCAAGTGGTATACTGTTCTTTCAATATAAAAAAGTTGTAATTTAAAAAAAAAAAAAATGTTATTGGTTGTTTTTGGAAACAGTAAATAGCGATCAAATAAATAAAAAGCTAATGGAATGGAATAATAAAAGTTTGTCCAAATAAAAGATTAACCAATCGCGATGGGCAGTATATTTCGTTGAATTGACAGGCGATCGATTGCAATGAAGCCCCGGCATGAAGCGATCCAAGCAGGCCAGTACTGAGAATGGCTGGAGTTACAGTTGAGGCCACAACATTAAATAATAGATATATATTTTTTAAACTATTTAATGATATTTACAACTGTATACATTATATACAACAAGTGAATTAGGGGAAAATTATTACAATGACATGTCACTAGTGGCACTTCAATAAAAGTTCTATCTTAGAAGGTCTCTAGACCATCTTCTTTTCAGACCCCTCGGAGGATTATTGGAAACGAGTTTGAGGCAAGTTGGAAACCAGTGGATTCGAGTGGGTATGGAGTTTACTATAAAAGGATAGGTATCTGGTTTGGGATAAATCAGCAACATATGGAACATTAAGATCTTTAGGGATAAGTTTGATAGTGACATAATAAGGAGCATTGAGGATTTTACGAAGGATTTTGGATTGTAAGTGCAGCCACAAAGCTCAACTCCATAAGTCCAAATAAGTCTAATTACTGTCATGTAAATAATTCTTTGGTAATTTATTGGGAGCTTCGAAAGCTAGTCTAGTAAATGTTGCAGTAGTCATAAAATATGGGCAGTTTCTTGTATTTTAAGTCTGGTGAATAATAAAAATAACAATTATTTATAATAAAAACTACAATTATAAGAATAACAATCTGAATTTTTGTAGCCAACCAATGGATCTGTTTAAAAATTTTCAATTGGTTAGACCAATTTTCAGCTGGCTTTAGTTAAATATATCAGCTGAAAGTAGTATATTTCGCAAAAAAAAAAAAAAATTTAATTAGGCATCAACAAGTTAATTATTATTGTCAAATTTCAAATCGTTAACAATATGATTGTCCAGTAAACTAATATGCTTTCTGACTGGAATTATAGTTGGCTAAAAAAATTAATAACATTTTGTGACTCCAAAACAACTATCTGTTCTTATTAATACTTCATGCAGACAGCTCTTTATCAATGTTTAGTTTAATGGTTATGATTTTTTTTTTCACATATTCAAAATAGGTATGCCATAGATTTTTCGTTACAGATGTTTTTTTATAAGTATTTGATGGAGTAAAATTGGCTGCTTAAGTACGGTTTTGTAACACGTGACATGATTACAGTTGAGGGGGAGTTAACTGTAGGTTGAGCTCCTAGTAATCTTGTCGTTATAATCGTTCAATAACACTGTCAAGTGGTCTATTATCTTCGCAGAAGCCTGTGATTCGATTCCATTGCAAGATTATGAGCAGATGTGTTATGCTATGTAGTTCAAATATAAATTTCAGAAGGTGGAGGGAATAAATAACATAATAATTCAACAGTATTAAAGTTGCGATGTCAAGACATTCATTAAGTTATAAAAGATTGCGACAAAGTCCTTGTTTTATGTTTGTGACAGATGTATAATAACAGCAATAAAATACGCAGATTTCAACACGTGAGATTCAATGAGCTGTGATTTCAAACAGTGTGTCGACATGAATTGTTCTATTATTATTGCTAATTCGAACGTTATATGTGGAAATCTCTTGTCGTTTGCTTTGAAGACGGTTCTCAAGAACTATCTTTATTTAAAAGCAAAACTCACGTAGTTGGCCAGGTCCTTAATGCCATTCGGGAACCTCACAGGATCTGGTTGAAGCTGCCCAGTGTATGACCTCTCCTTGTCAAGCCAGCAGTCGTCTATGTTGATGTACTCGTAGCCAGCGGCTGCGTAGCCTTCCGAGACAACGAGGTCGGCCATGGTTCTGAATAGCCGGTCACTGAAAATATCACAAATCAGGGATTGAATTTGAGTAAACGATAATTTTAAACAGGTAATAAAATAAAAAGAGTGTTTTAATAGAATATATACATTATTAAATGGTGCGGAAAAATGATTAAAATAAATTGTAAAGCAATTATCCACTTAAACTAAGGACACCAAAACAAGAAAACATTGTCCACAAATGCTTTGTTCAGGAAACATTAACACACAAAGATTTTCATTTGGAAACGTAGTTATGAAAATTGACAAGTATTTTAAAAACAGAAAAAAATGAAAATCACAGCTGTAAATGTGTATTATTATTATGACCAACTTATGATTACAATCATATTAAATAATTAAATAATTATTTTAGATAATCATTCAAGATACAACCGGTACTTGTACTGGCATAGGTGCAAGGAAACTAGTCCGATAAGTGTACCCTACTTGACTTTTTTGTCAAACATGCCGACCAAGAAGTTAATGTCCACTCTTAATCAGAGTGGAAGTGTCAATATTTATTTTTCGGGAACATCACGAAATAAATGTTGACCAACCTAGTCGGGAATCATACCCGCGGCAATATGCACAGGTTCTCTGGGGCACTGAAATTTATTTTTAGATGTCTTGGAGAATCATGGGTAATCAAATGAGAAGGAAGGTTAAAACAAGTGTGCTTGTATGGGTACTGAGGTTATAAAATGATAGGTATCAAGTTGGGGCTGTAACCAATATATGGATTCTAAGAAGGATATTGGATTGTGAGGATTGTATACGAGGAGAATGAGAAGGTCTAGTGGAACCCAATAGCTCAACTCCTAATGTCCAAACTGGCCTTTTTTATTTTTTATTTTTTATTTTTTTTTTTTATACATTTACTGTCATGTTAATGAGTTTTTTTTTTATTAATCGGAATCTTTTAACGTTTGTCAAGTAAATCTTGAAGCATTCTAAAACGATGCGCCACACAATGTTTTTACAATTCTTCTTCAAACAGCTTATAAATAATAAAAGCTTCTGTAATAAATGTACCTATAATAAACAGTGCTCAGCTTAATGATATTGTTATAATAATAACAGCTAGACTTTGAATTATTTTCAGAGTTACAGTAAATGTTGGTCTCACTATATAGAGACACTTTACAGAAATTCAGCTTCTTAAGGTTGCCGTTGGAATCACCATGTAAACAATTGTAAATTACGACTTCTTATATTGCCTTTTTTCTTGAAAGGGTTGTAAAAAGATAAACATTCGTTATGTATTTTCTGGCTACGTACAAGTTAGCAACAGATGGCGACATGGTTACAAAAAAGCGTTGCCGAGTAATTCCAACGTTGAAATTTATAAATAAAAAAAAAAATTAATTTGATTAAAAAACGATAATGTAAGATATTCTGTATAACTTACATAAGACATATGTAATTATTCTGGTCGATATATAATGTAAATACATTACCTGATACAGTTGTCAGGGTCGTTTTTACAGTCTGTGTTGCACCTGAACCTCTCCCAAGCGAGCCATCCCATTGGCGGTGTTCTAACTAGGCCATTGTCTAACCCGAGCACTGGTCCAGCCAGGAGAAGAAGTAATATCATCATATTTTCCAAAGTTTTAGTATCTGTGGAAAAAATTAAAAAAATTTTCACCGACTCTCAAAGTTATTAAAAAAAAAAAAAATTCCTTTCTATCTTATATATTTACAAATGTCACAATATGCTATAGTTAAGAAGAATAAGTAATAGTGCTATTAAATAAACATTTATAACTCTATTTTATATGTCTACCTAACACACCTTAGGAAAAAGAAATGTGTTATTGCTCAATAATTTGGCATTATACAATCCGTTTTTTTTTTTATTTATAGTTACACTATGGAATATTAATTATTCGATTAATTCTATGTATAGCACGTAAGACCACAATAAAAATTGTGGAAAAATAAAGTTGGTTTAATATTACAACAATGAACAAATAGAATTGTGTTTCGTACTTTCTTCTTTCATCTCTGACAAAGTGACTATGCCTTCTCCTCAGTTGTACACCAGTTTTAGTCATTCCTTTATCTCCACTACTAGTCATTCTAGAACAATTAAGTACCTATCTACTTTCTGTATTCATATCATTACAGATTCTGATTCGTCATAAAGGATTACCAAATGTGTCTAATCTTGTCCGCTCCGTTAGTGATTAACTATGAGATTTTTTTTTTTGTTTATGAGTTCAGAATATTTTTTTTTGGATTATAACTTTCATTATTCTTTGCTACTCACATAATTATAACATTACATATTCTGGATTGTTTTTAGGAATATTTTTTCTTTCACGGAACGGCCTTAGAGACCACGAATAATCAATAATTGTTAGTTTAATTAGCTTGATACTTTTAATTCTTTTTTAACTGTTTATTAATATTAACAACTGTACATCAATATACATCAAGTAAGTTTGAGGAAATTATTATAATGACATGTAAATCACTTGTGAAGAACTACTCACGAGTAGGACTTCAATAAAAGTTTTACATTAGAAGGTGGATTGGAGTGGTTATGGAGCTTACTATGGAAGGACTGGTATCTGGTTTGGGCTAAATCAGCAACATAAGGAACATTGAGGTCTTTATGGATAAGTTGATTCGTGACAAAGTAAGGAGCATTCAGGATTTTTCGAAGGATTTTGGATCGTAAGGATTGGATTGGAGAAGAATTGGAAGGTTTAGTGGAGCCCCAAAGCTCAACTCCGAATGTCCATATAGGTCTAATAACTGTCATGTAAATTAGTCTCTTGTAATTTATTGGAAGCTTTGATCGTTTGTCTAGTAAATGTTGGAGTAGTCTATAACGGACGGGCGTTTCTTGTCGTTTTAGTCTTGTATGTGGATTCCAAGTTAGTCGTTTGTCCAAGTGGAGTCCTAGGTAGCGTATCCGTTCAACAGGGATTAGTGGAATATCATTAAAGGATACTGTAGGACAGGAGGTCGTAGGTTTACGACTAAGGGTAAAGGTTATTATAACACACAGCATACGTGGTAAGGATGGTGCTAGGATGAGTCGGGATGTCAGCTGTATATACCGGAGGATTGGACCCAGGATACTTCCTTGAGGAACACCTGCAGATTGGGTAAAGAGAGAGGAATAGGAAAAGTTATGACTTACTTTAAAATTTCTTAGCCAGCACTTTCTTTATCAGAAATTTAATGGAAAATATTTTTCGTTACATAATATTTGTCACTAGGATCTACTGTTAATAAATTAGATTTTTTTGTTATTGTTAGAGGATTGTTGCTATTGCAGAATAAAGACTTTTTTTTTTCATGTCATTAAATGTTCATCCCATTGCTCTACTGTACAGTGTTTAATGAAAGACCTTAAGTAAATTTTCTAATTCCTCAAGAAGAAGTAAGACCAAGAACCTTTGGAAAAATAAGTTCTAAATATGAGTTTGTAGAATGAATAATTTTTTTTTATTGTCTGAATTGAATGAAGTTATATATTATATTTTATATATAATAAATGCTATTTGTTGTTATTTTAATTTATTTATACAATAATTTTTTTTTCAATAGCTTTGGTTTGCTTTTCTAGCTCTAATATGGATATTTTTTGTAATAGACATTTATTTTAAACAGAAGAATTGATAATCGATTTTTTAGTACCCGTTTCGAGAATCGAAATATTTTGGTACTTAATAAAGTTTAATTTTTATTTATACATATTTCGACATAAAGGAAGCAAATCGATGAATTCCATAAGCAAAATTAGAATTCAGAAACAAAGCATTCCATAGTGGGTTCTAAGTTTCCAGTGGGCTGAACAAACACTTCTAACGAGACTTGAAAGCTTATGGCGTGCTGTTTAAAATTCTTGGATTAAACCTTAGACAAGGGGACGTAAAAGGAAGTAATGTACAATGTGAAGAAAGCTGTAACACTGTATGTGTTATTGATCGCAAATACAGTAAAAGTGCGTACGCACTGAATGAAATACAGTAAAACTCTACTTGACTGACCTCTGACATATTTTCGGATATTTTCTTAACAGATATTCATACCAGAATATTTATAACAAATGATAGGTGATTCAGTCATCCATAACTTGACGTGCCATTCTTGGAAAGTTGTTTGGAAATAAAACGGAGTGACACGACTTATGTGCGCAATGTGTTGTGCCGGGAGAAATGAGAGAGGAGAGAGAGAGTTAGATTCGATTTTCATCTGAAATTTTCTTAGTTGCAAGAGTAAAAATCCTCCTATTGTGGAAAAAGTGACGAGGATTATATCAAAGATGTCATTCCTATGATGGCCAGTACTTTTGAGAGAATACTTTCTTCTACCTTCGTGAAATCGTTAAAAAAAATTAGGCCTGATACAGATATTTTTTGGTGAGAACAATGATTTAAGAAATTTAAGCTCTTTTAACAAATGTAAAATGGCCTTTAAAAATCACATTGCTTGCATTTTAAAGCAGGCATAAATATGCAATGATTATTTTAATCTGATTCTTTTTCCTCAAATTATACAGGTTTTTCTGTAGGAAAATAAAATTTAAAAAAATGCAAAGTTTATTCGACTGTAGGAATTTAAGTTTAATTTATTACACCTGTTATTCCAATTAAATACATTGAGACCAATAATATATATCATATAAATCATTTATCCATTTATTAGTATATTAAACTGAAATATTTTTGTACCTGCATCTTGGGAATACCATCCAATCCTTTTAACTTAATTTTTCCTAGGGAGTCCCCCATAACTTTTGTAACCGTTTTTCAAAATTTCCCCTGGTCAGTTGTGTACTGGAATTGTTAATATTTAGTCGATACCATATCCACCAGTAACATTGTAAGTAGTTTCATAATCCTCTATATTCTATAATTAATATATATATTTTTATTATTCTAACATATGTTGTTATATACTTGTATTGTAGCTAACTTTATGTTTTGAAATACTTGTATAACTTATATAATTTGATCGTAACCTGTTTTTTCACTGTAGGGCATGATTATGAGAACAATATAGTCTCGAAACGTCTCCAAAATAGTTGTTTTTATTTATGACTGAACCTCAGAAGCCTTACTAAACATAAAAAAACAATCAACAGAACAAACATCTGTCTTTTCACACATTGAAACAGTACTGAGGATATAGGGGTGTAGAGTGCATGAAATATACAAAAAATTTTGACTTTACAGCTTCGTTAAGAGTAGTTAGAAGATAAACATACTAAAAGTCCCCGCCCTTGGGGAGTGAGCTAACGGTGGGAGAGAGGAGAGAAGGTCCCAGTCTTGGGTTTTTCGATTATATCTCGAAAACGGTGGACTCTAAAAAAATAAGCTCCAGATCAAAATTAAAGCTAATTAGATTTCCAATAAAATTGTTTCTGTGCATATTTGTCGAAATTTCAACGGTTTTAGAGATATACGTTATTAAAAATCGATAATTATCGAAAACAAAATAATATTACCTCAGTTTTTGTCAGACATTTTCGCTAGACAAAAAGAGAGGTAAACATTCTTATAGGACTTATAAGCGAGAATAGGGTTGAGGTAGACGGGTTAGTTCATGTTCATGATTCTAGGAAACTTCGACTTATAGAGCTTCCCGCATCAGGAAATTCGGTTTATAGTCTCGGGAGTTCTTTAGACAATAATTTTACTTCGAGTTAACGATTGTTGGTTCGAGTAAGCGAATACAACTCATCATATAAACGTAATCGGAAAATGAGATTTACTTCGACTTAACGAGTTTTGACTATATATTAAGTTTGTTTAATGGAACCAATCGATATTGAAATTGTTTTTTACAAAGGTAATTGACAATGTAAATTGATCGATTCTGACCCATCGCAAGCAATAGCTACTGACGAGTAGTGAACATGCCCTTTTGAGTCGAATGCATGAAGCCGTTATGTAACAACGCATCATGAGATACGTTAATTGTATAGCTTAAGGAGTCATCTACCTTTCATTCAGCTATTTATCCATCTCAAAACACGATGCAAGAGGTATTGCTAAACGATTTCATGTTACTACTTAAAAAAAAATACCTTTAACATCTTTTAAAAATTTTGTAATGATTTCTAAATTAATTAACAATGTATTTCGTGTTTAATAGTCTTATTCATCATATACTCATGCTACTGTATTCGTTTTCCCACACATTTACTAGATGCTCTATAAAGTTGTAAATATCAGGAAAAATATAATTAAAAAAAAAAAAAATGCTATATCAATTTACAACTGTACAAATATATACATCAATAAATGTGTTCATAACGATTACAATAGCATGTCAAAACTTGAAAAGAACTACTCATCAGTAGCAATAAGAATTCTACACTAGAAGATCTCTAGGTCATCTTCTTTTCAGACACCTTGGAGGATAATGGGGAATGGAGTGGGAAGCAAGTTATTGGATTTGAGTGGTTATGGAGATTACTATAAAAGGATAGGTACCTGGTTTGTGCTAAATCAGCAACATATAGAACATTAAGATCTTTATAGATAATTATATTGGTGACAAAGTAGGGAGCATTTATGATTTTGGATTGTAAGGGTTGGAACGAGATGAATTGGATGGTTTAGAGGAGATGAGAAAAAATTCATTAATTACTGTTTTGCAGAATGATTCAAAATTCATTTGAAACTAGGGATGTGTCGATT
Source organism: Euschistus heros (assembly GCA_003667255.2). Lineage (NCBI taxonomy): Eukaryota > Metazoa > Arthropoda > Insecta > Hemiptera > Pentatomidae > Euschistus > Euschistus heros. The sequence continues at coordinate 1,028,634 of RCWM02000129.1, forward strand.
TCAAATGTCGATTCAAACTCGATTTCACGGAACTTAACGGTGATAGTTTTGTAATACTTTATGGCTGCTTTCAAAGTGATTTAACCATCTTTGGGAGATGACATTCTACCTAAATATAATCTAGTAGATAAACTGTTCAAAAACTTCAATGTCACCAATAAACTTATCCATAAAGCTCTTAATGTTCTGTATGTTGCTTATTTAGCCCAAACCAGGTACCTACCTTTCATAGTAAGCTCCATAACCACTCAAAATTCACTAATTTTTCTTCTTGCATCCCACTCCATTCCCGATAACTCTCTGAGGCCTCTGAAAAGAAGATGGCTTAGAGACCTAGTGTGGAATTTTAATTGAAGTGCTACTGATGAGTAGTTCTTTTCAAGTTTTGACATGTTATTGTAATCGTTATCAACACGTTTACTTGATGTAAATATTTTGTACAGTTGTAAATTTCAATAAATGGATATAAAAAAAAAGAAGGTTATAATTGATTTCTAAAAATATTTTAAGATTATTTAGAACTCGTGCATTCAATATGGTGTATCAATACAATTTTGTTTATTATCCTTCCAAGATCTAAGATTGTAGGCTCTTTATCCTTGAACATTATCTCGTAGCTACCAGGATCGGTGTCGAAGAGTTGTGGCTTGTTCTCCTTCATTTGTTATGCTTGGTGCGTTAGCTATTGTCTGAATGGGAGTTATGGGAGAGAAGAAAACGTTTTCATGGAACTGTGCCTCCGAGGACTGGTGTTAAAGAAAATGTCTGTGGTTCATTCCGGAGGCTGACAAAAACGGAATTGTTTTTCATCTGTTATACCTCCATAACAGCCGTTATTACACACGGTGAAATCTAGTCCAAGGACTATACGAATCTCCAGTATTTCTGTTTGTATTTTAAATAAATAATGTTTTGTCCACAGTACTGTAAGAATGATTGATTCTGGCTTTGAAACGTTAAATCATAGACAAAAATGGTGTCTATATCGAAGAATAGCATAAATTAGGGATGTGTCTATTCCAAATGCGGATTCTCGATTCCACTGACACTTAATAATAGTATCCTATTTAGAACATAGACTTAGATAGGAGATTCTTAGGAACCGGTCAAAATGATATGATTTTCGAACCTTATACGCTAATAATACAACATGCAAAGAAGTACCAATGCATTCTCCCGTCTATGGTGTTTAGCAAAAGGTTTCAGTAGTATTTGTAATCCCTTAAATGATAAATGAAACCCAGTACGTTTAGAATGTTTATATTTTTAAATCATAATTCATAAAATTCTTTTTTTTCTGTTCATTGTCTTCAATTGATTAATACATTATATGTTTTAGATGATTTTCTTTTCAATAATTTAGTTCCTGAATGATTGCTGCTGTTATAACAGATTTTATTCGCTTTTTCAGTTTTCTTGTGAATTACTTTTTGTAATAGCGATTTCTAAAGTGAGGTAGGTTCTGAGAATCGAAAATATATTTTGTTGTATCGGTACTAGAGTCAAATAGTTTATGAATAATTAGTAAAAAAATGAAACTATCAGAAGTAATGCTTGACTGAGATCAGACAACTTAAGAACAAAAAAGGAATCAATACAATCAACACTAATACCATCCTTAAACTATTCCATTCTTCTCAGGACTCCCTTCCGAAACCTACTCGTCAACTTTTGGTTTCTTCCCTTATCCTACCCCATTTTGACTACAGCTGTGTGGCATATCACCATATCACCATATCACCCACCGGTTGACGGCGGAACTCGAGAGTAAACTAAGAAGACTAATGAACTGTTTCGTTAGGTTTATCTTTAGGGTTCCAAAAGCCTCCCACACATCACATCTATATACGGAGTTAAAATGGCTTTATCCTTTATCCCGCAGAAATTACTTCCTAGCCTCCTTCCTCTACCAAACCATTAATTCTCGGAATCCCTCCTACATCTATAACATCTTCCAGTTCAGATCCTCGGTCTCCTCCCGCACTACAAGATCTCGCTCCTCAGACCTGTATACTTCTTCCCATAAGAGTACATCATTTGACCACTCCTTCATTTCCCGTGCTACTTCCTTATGGAATTCACTACCCTGTAATATCCGTAATGCTCCATCTCTGTCCACATTTAAATCCCTTCTTTTTCAATACCTCCTTTCCCTCCAGAATGATACTGACTAGCAAAACCTCACTAAAAAAAAAAAAAAGCATTCAGTAGATGTACATAGGTTTTTATTTTTCTCCTATAATTATTGGATTTTTTAATTTTTATTTCTTCTGTTTCTGTTTTTGTTCTTTTTTTGTAAAATTGTAAATAGTTAACCAGATTGTTAATTTATTTTATTTCATCTTATGAAAGCTAGACTTATTGTATTCATTTATGTACATTATATTATTCTTAGGGGACATCGTCCCAGAATAAAGTTTATTTTCTATTCTATTCTATTCTATTCTAATAAGCATTACTTAATATTATATGTAAATATTTCCTAGTTAAAAGGTTTTAAATAAGAGGATATGAGATTCTTTTTTTTTTTTTTTCACTAGAATAAAATAGGCAGGTGAAGAATATGTTTGGGTGGTACGGTATTTCAGGTATTTTTATTTTAGGTACCTTCAATTGGGGAAAAAACCTGGCGGTTGAGCGTAGTTTCGGTCAAATCTCCTCCATTCACAACCGTTGGCCTAGTAACAGTACATGCTTACCAAATTAATGAACCCCTCAAGGATTCGAGTGGTATAGATTTTTATTTTTTTTTTTTAGAATAAATCAAAATTATTCCAAAATTATACAAGTAATTTTTATCAATGAACTGTTTAATGCAACAGATGTTAAATTTTCCGTAATATAAAATTAAAAGATTTAATAATAATGTCTTTATTGAACAATATAATATATACATACATGTACTTTTAGTAGTAATACTAGTACAATAATGACTACTCTTGACATTTGCCATCAGAGGATTCTTTGAGAGGAGTTTGACCTTTATGGCTTAGCTAAAGGATTTATTATAAATTTATAAAAAATATGGTAGGCAGAAACTGGTGTTCAAAAAAATAAAGCCAGTTTGATGACAAGTGGTTTTCATATTTACATAGAAGCCCAAGGCATGGAGATTTAGCTTCGGTCCATTTTCTTCACAAGCTGCTCTCTCCCACTATTCTTTTCAATTCCACCATGGAGCGACCTCTTGTCCTGCCGAGTTTCTCAATATAACCGTGGTACGTCTGTCTCGGCTGTCCTTGGAACCCTGTCTTCTAAAAGAGCTACTTTGCCTTCAAATTACCCTACATTCTTCTGAGCATTTAAGTTAATTGTCTACTATTATTCCTTCCATTATGACCAATGGACGTATCATTCTACCCAGATTTGATGTACATAATTTCTCAGGACCCTCATTTCATCCAAGTATGTTTATTGTCCACCTTTCTGACCCTAATTGTTTCGACCTTAATTGGATTCGAGTGAATTTGAAGCTTAACGATGGGTATCTGGTTTGGACCAATTCAGAGACATATAAGACATTTAGATCATTATTGCGGGAGTGATCAGGGACTCTGACATTCAGACTAGGGGCACAGTATTTGCAAATCTGATCCGCTTGGTTCTACTATCGAGGGTGATCTTCCGCAACTACAGAGAGCAGCAGCAAAGATAGGACTTCATATAAATAAAGCAAAAAAGAAATATATGTGAATTCCCAAAACCAAACCGATTCAATCCGTCCTTAAGCGTTTGATGACTTCATGCGATGATGCATCCGGGACTCAAGTGACCATTAATAACGAAACAAATCATGAAATAAGGAGGAGAATAACAGCTGCCGATGCTGCTTTGACTTGCTAAGACATATTAGAAGTTCATTAATTAATACGAGAACCAGCTCCGACTATAAAATCAAACAATGGCATTAACCAAAAGTGACGAAAATTTTCAGCTTGTTTTTGAAAGAAAAATCCTCCGAAGCATTTTCGGACCTATGAGGGAGCGATTTCAAGAATAGAGAAGTTTATGAACTGTTTAAAGAATTTGACGTCGTTAGAATAATACAATTTAGAAGGCTAAGCTGTGCAGGACACGTGCCCGGATGGAGAGATCTGAGATCCTGAAAAGAGTTCTTGAAGAGCCATTGCACTGTACAAAAAGAGCTGACCGAAAAGATTTGGCAGCAGACCTGCTGGGAGTCAGGAATCAGAAAGCGACTGCACAGAACAGAGATGAATGGCGGAAGCTCATTGAGGACGCAAGTTCCCGATAAGTGTTGTAGAGCCAATTAGATGTATCATTATGGATAAGTTTGTTTGTGACATAATAACGAGCATATAGGATTACGAAATACATATTTTGAATTGTTAAGAATTGGAACTTAGCGTTAGTAATAATTGATTCAATTAAAACTGTAATGATAAAAGTATAGTTGACTGTTAAGATGAATGGAGAAGAAGATAATCAGGGATGCAGTCAAAGAGAAACACCACGTCTAAGTAGAAATACTTTAATGTGTGCCAACGTGCTTCGGTGACCCTGAAGAGGACCTGCAAGGCAGGTCGAAACGTTGGCACGCACTAAAGCATTTCTACATAGACTTGGTGTTTCCTTTGACTGTAGCCCTGATAATCTTCTTCTCCAATTAAAACTATATTTATTGTAATTTGAAGCGTCAGAATATTTTTTTCGGGCACTACCTCTGGTTAAATAATTATATAAAATAAATAATATCAAGATAGATTTTTGTCCTGAGAAAATGGTACTTTTCTTGTACAACTATTACCGCCAGATGAAGGTCATGGACAATGTTGTAGCTTCTGGTTTTGATCGGATTCACAATAGATACTACAATGGTACTAAGTGATAGCGTATAATGGTTTCCATTTAAGGTATAATGAAATAGCGCATGTAGATAAGAAGATGCGCATCATTGCGTGTACTTTCTCCGAATCTATACAAAGCGAAAACTCGAGGGACCCGTAGGGGGCCTGACGCAGCATTTGGGCCGACACTACTTTCGAAACTCGATGACGACGCCCGTTTCAACTAGATCGCCAATTCAGTGAGACATCTCCTCTCTTCTCCCCGTTAAGAGTTCGTTTAACTGTTGGAAAGCGTGTGAGCGGCAAGTCGCTTTTTAATGGGATAATACATTTGTAAGCAAAATTCGCAAAAATTATACAAATGAAATTTAGTTCTGGAGTTAAAAAATAACCTATTAAACAATAGCGTATAACCACGACGAATAATTTTTTTTATAATTAACTAGAGTACCCCGTCGCGGCTTCACCTGCTCTCATAAATATGAACTTAAATTATTTTAACTAATACATAATTGAATTTCATCTATTTAAAAATCTTGTATTGAAGTATGGATATTTTCACGCATGACAGTAATTTTTAACCTGGTTGAAATTGCATTGATTAGGTGTTTGAAGATTACATGAAAGCATAACTAGACACCCGGTTTGGTAGAAACAATTTTATCGATCCATCTGGTTCGATTTTAATTTTTAATCATAAAAGTATTCTACAGTTTAGTAAACCTCGTTTCTGGCACTCGAGACTATACATTTTAATTATTATTATAGTAAAATTTATTATTATAAACCGTCCTAAAACTATAAAGATTTAGTTAAAATTTGGTACAGTTGTGTTTAATAGTTATACCATTGCAAATTCTGTTGCAGAATGGCCACATATCGGCCGATCTTTAAACTGCACATGTCGCTCCAAATATTTATAGGTTTCTAAATAACAATTGTATTGAATATAAGTAAATATTATCATTAATTTCTAGCTCTATATAACACCTTGCCTTCGTGACTTCTCTCGAATGGTGCTCGCCACCTATCAGTAATTTATCAACTTCACTGCGCACCACAATTTTATCTATTTTTTATGACAATATAATTGAAAGTCTTCAAATTTTATTATTGCTAAACTTTCCTTGAACTATGAAGATGATGTGGTTAAAATTTGGTACAGATTGATTCAGTAGTTTTCGAGGTTAATAATCAAAAACGAAAAATGGCTTGTCCTTTTATAAAATAGTATAGATAAATATAAATGCACGGGACAAAAGTCTTATAGGCAAGAAACTATTCCTCATTTTTAACTATAAACTCATTTACTAGTCTCACAACTTGCTCTCCTCTCTATTCTCTATAAACCTTCGAGGCGCTGAATAGAAGATGGTTAAGAGACGTTCTAATGTTAACTTTACTAAAGTGCTACTAATGGGTAGTTTTTTTTTTTTCAATTTATTGACATATCATTGTATTAATTTCCACGCATTTACTTGATGTATATATTGTATATAAAGTAGTTATAATTTTCAATGATTAATTAAAAAAAAATAAAGCAATACAAGTGAAATTAGGACCGTAGTTACCTATATTAACATAAAAATAAATGATTAATTATATCCCTGTGATAATTAAATCCTTTTAGAAGATGCTATCATAAAAAGAACATCAGTGATTGATAATCATTTTTTTTCATCGACAGCGAAGACACGTAACGTACAGTATGAATTAAACACAAAAAGAGATAAAATCTTTAATATTTGTTTCATACTAAATATTTAGGCTCTAGAGGAGTGTAAGTTGAAAGTCGAACAGGGAAAATTTCAGGAAAAAATATAGATTTTTTTTTTCAATTGGTTTTTACTTTTTTTTTGTTTTGTTTCATTGCTAAATCCGAACACTTCACTTTTCCACTTTAAAAAATTGAAACAAAAAATGCCCAAACAGTTTACAATTCGATATTGATCCCGCATGATAAGTGATTATTAAAATTTAAAATACCTTAATTTTTTTTTCTGTAAAAAAAAATATATATATTTAGAGTTTAAAAAAAAAATAAATAAATAGAAATCGATTGATATAAAAACCTTTCTATATCTTCCCTGCCAAACCACATGGTCATTGGTCAGTCTGAGTTTCAACAGAAACACTGGCATCGCACCTTCATAATCTACTTTCAAACGTCTACGGTTTGCGTGACCGAGAAATCACGCCTCCTCGTAAACTACATCACTCGACAAAATACGAGTCTGAGAGCGTATTAATGGAATCGGGGCTATAATTCTGATAGACACTAGGAGTTCATCAAACTTTGTTTGGGATAAAGTTATGTCCAAGCTGTACATCGCTGAATCTAACTCTCACACCAGACCGTCATAATGGCTTCGATATCTCTCATCATATCCTAACTTCTAAATTTTCCAGGATATGTTTTTTTTTTTTTTTTTTTTTTTTATAGATATCTAATAGTTCTGAATGTAGGCAAAAATTAGCTTTATACAATTTAGGTAAACACAACTCGGGAATTTCATAAAATCGAAAATTTTCAAGGTTATGAAGAAATATCCTAAATTCTTCCTAATTATTAATCACAACAAAATAGTTAACCGCTAAATGTAATTGATTGCATATTTTATCCTAATATTTACATCACTTATCAATTTGTTTATGAGGACACAACTTGTCTAGAACTAAAGGATGATAAGTGAAGAAGAAACATCTATTACAGTATTCGAAGCTCGTGATCAATCATAACAATAAGCCAAACGAAAATTCAATAAATTTTCAAAGTTTTAATAAAAATTTTAATATATATTTCTTTTTTTAAGGATGATTTTATGATGTCGATTTACATATTTTAATTAAATTTAGAAAATCTTTATTCTGGGAAACATTGTTGCCTAAGAATAATGAAATATATAATGAGATGGTGCTGTTGTATGACACAAATACTTAGAAGGAATGAGAGTTTTTTGGATTTTTTCGCCTATCAGTATACAACAACATATTTTAAATATCTCATATTTACACAAAATAATTTTTTTTTTTTTTTTATATTGTTCTACTTAAATCTTTCCTGTGGTTTTCATTATGCAAAACTTGTCTTTCAGACTCAAATGTACGTGACTTTGTTTCATATGTATCTTATTGCGAAGTAATTTCTTTCGCACATTTAATCCGTACGTTGTTAAATTTACTAGCAAGAGGACGTTTTGACTCGTAACCCACAGACTTGAATGCCGATTTTTGAGTGGGTAGTAGTGGCCTATAAAACTGGAGTTATAGCCACCAAAGAGCATGGGGGGTCAAGAAATAAGAGAAATATGTTGTTTACGTAAAATTGTAGTTTTGTATGCATTTCGAAATAAAAATACATTCGTTATGCTCAAAACACGACATGGCTTCAGGGTGCTCAAAAACTCAAAAACTCAAAAAAAAAAAAAAATAAAAAAAAAAAATTAAAAAAATAAAATAAAATCCGCTGTAAATCAGTGGGAAATTTCTGTGTTGGAAAATCGACCTCAAATCACGATTCAACGCCATAAAAACCGTCGTATTTTGAGCATAACGAAAGTATTTTTATTTCAAGTAGCATACAAAACTAAAGTTAAACGTTTTACAAAAAAAATTAAAACGTGATTTTCATATTTTATTTTTCTTCTCGGCTCCTAATGCTCATTGGTGGCTATAACTCCAGTTTTGCTCTATTATAGGTCCCTACTACTCACACAAAAATCGTCATTCAAATCTGTGTTACAAGTCAAAACGTCCCCTTGTAAGTATATATTAGTGTACTTAATATAATTTATTGTATTAGTATACTTATTAATAAAGTAAATAATAACACGAAGGAGTGATATAACTCCTCGAAAGCTTGAGACGGCCGTACCCAATGACCCAGTTGACGCCTAGTGTCCTGAACCCAATTCGGAGTCCGAGCGTTTGTGAAACCAGTCGGCCTTCTCAACGTTCTCTTGTAGGTTAAAGGTTGGTGTATTACCTTTCTGATTCGTTGACATTCAGCAACAAATGGCCAACTTTCACCAACCGTTATAAATAATCTCGATACAATTATTCATTACGGTTACCTAAAATACCTGTAAATAGGTATTTTATTAGCTCAAAGTCAAAAACAGTAAAATTAAAAAAAAAAGATAATATCTGTGTGAAAAAGATATATATTTAAAAAAAAATTAAGAACAGTTCATGACAAGATTTTTAAAACCCATATGGATTAAAAGAAAAAAAAATGATAAATTGAGCTTTCAATACTTCTAATGTTTTTACGGGGACTAACCGGAGTCTGACCGTCCGTTACTTATAGTAACAATTATTATTGTAACAAAAATCAATATATATGGAATATCATTAAAGGATACTGTAGGGCAGGAAGTCTTGGGTTACGACGATGGGTAAAGGTTATTTGGTGAGATGGGTAAAGGTTATTTGGTTTTTTTTTTTTTTTTTTTTTTTTGATTCTCCATTTTTGGCACCATTCTTGAAGGGTTAGGATATGGGATTGGAGTGTTTGGGAGGCAATGAAGGGATCATTGTTTACTGATAACACACATGTGTCAGCGTAAGTAGTGAGGGCAGTGGTAGGATGAGTTGGAATGTCAGCTGTATACACCGTGTAGAAAATTAAATTATTAAAAATATATATAAAAAACGAAGATTTATAGAAAGCTTTCAAAATAGCACTAGAAAAATTGGGGTGTAAATATGGGCCCTATTCAAAAAAGTCACCAACAATAGTTTGAAACAAGAAAGATTTTTTTTTTTTTTTACAGAATTTGCAATCATAACTGTCTCTTTTAGCCCCGGCACGATCTAAGCTCTCATTGGGAACATTTTACCCACACCTCTACCCGAGTGTCTTCAGAGAACATTCCATCACAATAGATGCAAGTTGTGATCTCTATCAAGAGATTTGTCCAAGTTACCGGGCATATGGGGGTCCATATTTACACCAATTCCACCTAAGAAAGATAGCCACTATGACATGTAACCTAAAAGCGTGCTTGACTAAAAAGGTATACTTCAAAAACTAGCTAAAGATCTCCGCTTTTCGGATATCACTGTGAAATTATTTTTTAATAAACATAAGAACATAAAAAGAAAACGTTTTCACATTTCTTTCAAAGGTTTACAGTCCAGAAGGAACACCAATTTGCACAATAACTCAAGCTGCATCATTTGTTGAGAGAATGGTTCCAACTAATGGCTCCATAGCAAAGACAGTTCTTGCTGCCAGTCTTCAATATCTCACATAGCCAGTAGGGAGCGGTGCTCCTATGTACACTTTTTTTACACCTTTTTCTCTATTATTGTTATTAGTTATAACCGAAAAATGATCGTGCATCTGATCCGACCCGAATGTAAATATATGCCTATTCAAAAAACATGTACAAAGTTTCCTTGATTTGATCCTTGATCTAAACTGAGGTATTTTTTTTTTTTTTTCATAATTATGAGTCCACGTATAAAGTTTTTTTTGTCAAAAAAGGGGATTAAAAATAAAAAAAACAAACAGAATTTATGATTTTTAAAAATTCAGGCAACAGGATATGTTTTTATCGAGGCATAAAAACTTTCCTTTTGATTCAGCATTGAATATCTCGAAATCGATGCGCCATAAAGGAAAATATGTGTGTTTTTACATTCAGATTAAGAATATATATAAAAATATTGTATAATTAAAAAAAATCATCGTTTACCAAATATATGTGTTTGGGTGTAAACGTATGTATGTCTAAAAAATTTTAATTTTTAATGTAAAGAAAAAACAAAGTTACTTGACGTTTTAATAATTTTGAATGGCATAACATTTGTTTTTAATGCCAAATTTGTGTATTTTTTTTTAATAACTCTTCTACATTTTAAAAACGACATATCGGTAAAATAACAGAAAATATGAATTAAACTAGCTATTTAATATGCAAAAGGAATAGACCATTAACGTGTAAATATACATTATAGCCTTATGGTTCATTTGGGAAAAATTATTTTAAAAAATGTACTATTTTAAAAGAAAAATGTCACAAATATTCACACACTAAATTATACAAATCAATAGAAAAACATAAACTGATGTAAATACCTATGGTTGAATAATTTTATTTTATTATATTAAGCACTAAACCTGCCGACATTTCATGAGTTTTCTACCTTATTCCTACCACAATTTTTAGGTAAAATCAATAATAAGAGGGGAGTGGATATTGAAAAAACACTTTTGATATATTTTTTAAAATAAAAATAGTAAAGTCAAAAAGTAATGTTGTTTTAGAGAAATTCTGTCAAAAAGTGCTTAAATGGTCATTTTGAGCCGTCATAGGTTTAGTGTTAGGAAACTTTTGGGTTTTCTATTGAACAAGATGTGGATTTTTTTTTTTTTTTTTTTTTTTTTTTTTAATTGGCTACATGACTTCTAAATATATTTAAAAAAACATTTACCTAAATTTAATTAATAAATATAATATAGTATATAAACTGTGAAAAGGAACATTTAAAAAAAAAATCTAATTTCATAAATGTCAAATGAATTTTTTAATTGTATTATTTTAAAAGAAATAAAATATATAATTACCATATTTGATGAATATTCTATGGTTGTAATAGTAGAGAAATGGTCATGGATACAATCAGGTATAATTAACACATCCAAGTTTTTTTTTAAATAAAAACTAGGATGTGTTAATTATACCTGACTGCACCCCTGACCATTTCTCTACAATTACAACATTCCCTCCACCGATTCTCTAAATATTTTTATTTTTTTTTACCTTTAAAATAATAGCATTTGATTAAGATTTTTTACTGTTTTTTTAAGATATAGATTTTCTTTATTATTTAATTTTTTTTTTTTTTTTAAACTAGGTCAACTTATTAATAACTAAGTTCCAAATAGAGTGAAGTAGTAAGAATTAGTGCTTCCTCTCTCGAATAAACCAACCCCTAAAATAGAATAAGTATCGTCAAAACATTTTCTAATTAAGAGGATTGTGGTATTAAGTCTCTAACGGTCTATTTCTCTTAGTCTATATGAGACCTTGGGACCTTCCTTCGCAAATAGGAGAGAATCTATGCTGGATATATGAACTGAAAACATCTATTTTAATATATGGGTTTTTTTATTACACAAAAAAATATTTAAAGGTTATAAATCGTTTGATATTTTTTTAGGTATTTAAAAATCGGTGCTACATTTTAAAAAACATTTTAAAATTTTCAAATCGACTTACTAAGTCCCAGCGATCGGCCACCAGATACTGCAGGAGACAGTGAAAAATGATTTATATAGATCTGATTTCTTTTTTTATCCGGAAATTCATCTGTTATCGGAATGGATCTTCAAGTCTGTTTATTTACCACTTCTCGTTAATTTGTTTTTAAATTTATTAAGAATTTATTATATCAACAGGTCTAATCTAATCATCAGTAATTGTGTTTATTTATTTACAATAACGTAAATATTTATCGGTTAATCTTTCTTTTAAATTAGAGAGTTTCATACAGCATTTATATATATTTTTTCATTTTTCAAGAAAACCGTCTGGTGAAAATATGTCTAAAGATTTTCTTTACAAATAAACATGTTCTTTACCGATAATATAGATATATGAATATACAGATTATCGGACGATATGTATTTAGCTAGTGTTTGAAGTAACAAGTAACAAATTGAATAAGCTGGTTTCTAATTGCAGTGCTATAGCCGTAAATTGAATGCATGAACATTTATGCCTATGTATTATTTTTCTCACTTGAGACACGCATGATGGTATTGAAGGATCAATACAATTAGGATGGATGAATTAATTGCCACTTTTATAGGAATTATTTTATTAGAAAACTGGTTTCGAATGCTTCATCTTCAGTTCTCAGGAGGTCTAAGAGATGACTAATAGTTATCTTCTAATAAAATAATCCCAATAGAAGTGGAAATTAATTCATCAATCCTAATTATTATTTTTCTGTTTACTTTTATTTTTTAAACAGTTTTGAAGAAAAATAATTAAAATTAACTATAGCGATTAATTATTAAATATCAACACAGCAAATTATGAGTCCACTCTTGCAATAAAGAGGGATGGGCTAGTATGACAAATATTTATTTATTTTTTGGATGCTGTATCCAAATTTAAAATGTTTAACTTAGACCCCTCGAACGAGTAGATCGTTGACTAAACTACGCTTTTAAATTAAATAAAAATAAAGAAAAACGGTAAGAATATTTTAAAACAATGCTATGGTGAAAAAAACAAAAAAAAAACATAATAAAATAAAAAAGATTAACCAAAATAGATTAATAATTTATACCAGATAGCTAGTATATAGTAAAATGAGAATAGTTATAAATTCCCCCCCAAAAAACCAAACAAAAAAAACGTAGTGAAGTTTTAAAAATTAATATAGTATATATGCTGTTTTTTAAATGTATACAGTCCGCTATGGATGTAGTGGATAAAGTGTTTCCACATTTATATCTTACAAGAATTTTTTTTAAAGTATAGATAAACTCTTTCTAAATCTTTACAAGCTCTTTATAGGACTATGTCCTATCTCAACTATTTACGAAATGTAACGCAGGCAAGATTTTATATATCATCACCAACAAGGGTTCAACAACTGAACAACACACACTCATATATATGTATTTAACAATGCATATATATTGCCTAAAAATATATTTATGTAAATGTATTACGTCGGACAATTGTCGCAGAAAACAAATATTTGTTTGTTCATTTTCAAAATAAATTGTTATGACGAATACTAATACTTCTATTGATAGATCATCACTGCGTGAAATATGAGACTGGGATCTGGTTCCAAGAGGTTCAAGTGGAATTCACAAAATGAAAAGAATTTGATGGATAGTCAAACACTCTAAATGTGCGTGTATTATTTTTGTGCGTATTTTGGAAGTGTAGTTCATGGATACCGATTTTATTTATGTATTTATTGATATTTACAACTGTATACATAATATTAATTAATATAACGAAAAATTATTACAATAATTTGTAAAGAAATGTCCATTAGTAGCGCTTCAATGAAAGTTCCACAATCCGTGGCCATCTTCTTTTCAGACGCCTCGGAGGGTTATATAATGGAAGAAAGTTAAGTGACTAGAGGATCTGAGTGGGAATGAAATTTGTTATGGAAAGATAGGTAGGTGTCTGGTTTGGTCCAATTCAACAACATATGGGAGATTTTATGAAAGATTTTGGATTGTAAGGATTCGATACGAGCAAATTAGTGGAGCCACAAAACTCACCTCTGGATGTCCATATAGTGCTAATTACTGTCATGTAAATAAGTCTTTTGTATTTAATTGGACTATTAGAACGTTTGTCAAGTAAATATTAAAGTAGTCCATAACGAATGGTAGTCCTTGTCGTTTCAGTCTTGTATGTGGATTCCGAGTAGGACATGCTTTTGCTTAGATGGAGTTCTTGGTAGTGGATATGTTCACCATAAGTGGAATAGAATCAAAAGTAATAATGTATTTGGAGTACCTAAAAAAAAAAATTTCCTGTCGAATATTTTAATAATTTGGTCTTTTATACAAAAACTATTAATCTAAACATTGTATTGAAATATCGCTACGTCCATTATTTTTTCATGGGCTGCCTGAAAAATTGCATAATCTTTTAGACGAATGACTCAGACAAAGACTCTTTAAACAACCGAATACTAACACGTGTTGAAACTTTATTCTTTTATATCTTGTTCGATGGTTTATATTTCAATGAATAAAATGCATAAACTATTTAAAAATAAATGAAATGTTTGTTTTCGTAATGGGCTTGTAACTATAGCTAATCATTATACAGGCGTAGTTTTGGCAGTGTTCCATATTAGGGGTGATTGTGCGTTGTTACGCTGGCAGCATGTTGATCAGCTCAGGTCACCAGGAAGCAGCCCTGCCCAGTCAGACCACTTTCCTTTTCCTAGTCTCGTCGAAATAATAACTCGAAATAAAAAAAAAATGTTCTAATTTTTTTTTTTTAATTTAATTTTTCAATCATGTCATTTCTAGTAAAATATGAAGCTTGCAGAGTTCTTGAGACTTAAAATGGACGAAAGATTGACTTTTACTTTCAATACTGATTACGTGTGCAATAAACCTGACGGGGCCATGTGTAGTATATATCCACACTTTAACAGGAACTCTACATTATTTATAGCTAATATGTTATTATCATATTGTCTGGTAACATATAATAATAACTAGTAATGACATATGTGTGCATTCGAATAGTATTATATTCAGTTATATATATATAAAAAAAAAACACACAAAAAACTGTTTTATTGAATAAATTTTACAACCTGCCTCACTCTAAGGTACTAAATAATATGAATGAAAATAAATCCACTCATACAATACGTGCAGTAAAAATAGATTTAAAAAAAAATAAAACCTCAAACCATAGTAATAGAATAGACAAATAAACTATAATAGAGTGAGAAAAAAATAAATAAATACGATCATACTATGTACACAATATATACTAATGTCCCAGGAAAACTACAGACTAAGCTTGTCTCCACACTCATGGAATATCAAGCCCGGAATGATGACCGAAACTAATTATAAAAAAATTAAGAAATTTCAAAATAAATGCATAAGAACTATTGGGAATAATGCAGACGACACAAAAGTTAAAACTATCCATAAAGAATTTGAAATACCTGTTATTATTAGACGGTGTAAAAATTATTTCAAGAGCAAATACAATTTAAACCCACTTATAAAAAATATTGGGAACATATTTACTTTTATAAGAAACAATGATTTATTTTATTATTCTTTAGATATATATTTAATTTTTTTGACTTTAATGTTTTTACATTAGGGACTAGTCTATTGCTAATAATTTTTAATTCAATCTCTATATGAGGCTTAAATGTGGGTTCCTTGATCTCCTAAGAATAATTTTCTTTGTTATTGACAATAATATCAATAAGTTTATATGGAATTAAAAACATTAATAACTCTGATATATTTTCATATTTATCCACTAATTATTTAGTTAACAACTATTTTAATTATTTTTCTGTTATCCAGACTGAATTTGATTCGTTTTGGTTCAAGTATTGAAAAAAAAAAACAAAAAAACACGGTTATTATAATCAATAAATAAATAAAGTGAAACAATTAAAATGTCTATTCTTTCTTGATTGCATATTTTTTAAAATGTTTTTTAATTATTTCTTTCTAAACGCTCAAACTTTTCGAGGAGGAAAAGTTGAAATTATGATTCAGCAACTTTGAAGACATAAAAATACATTGATAAAATAACTTCTATATATATTTTTTGTTTATTTATTTTTTTTTTATATATTCGATTAACAAGTTATTGCATTACGACTGAGTAAAATATATTATTATTATTTTTTTTAATAGTGCTATTTTTTAAATATATTTGGAAGCAAAAAACTTCAAAAATATAACTTTTATTGGCCTATTAGGAAAGACTCCAGTTTCAGAAATAAAATGAAAATGAATTTTATTCTAGGGCCATTTCCCCTTATAAATAATAAAAATGAGCATTATAATGGGGTATTTAAGATTGTGCCGTATTTAAAATTAAGGACATAATACTGATAGTAGATATTAAATTACGGTAATAGAAATTTTATTTTTTTAGCTATTTAATGAAATTTACTACGGAATACAATAAAGTAAAAATACATCTAGTAAATGTGAAGATAATGCTCATAATGACATGTCAATTTCTTTTAAAGCAACTACTCATGGGCTAAATCAGTTAAGACCTATGGATCTTATGGATGAGTTTGTTTGTGACAAAGTAAGAAGAATTGAAGGTTTTTCGAAGGATTTTGGATTGTAAGGATTGGATACGAGACGAATCGGATGGTTTAGTGGAGCCCTGAATTTTAACTCCGTATGTCCAAATAGGTCTAATCACTATCATCTAAATTAGTCTCTTATAATCAATCGGAAGATTTGAACGTATGTCTAGTCAATGGTGAAGAAGCCGATTATAACGGCAGTGTCTTGTCATTTTATTCTGGAATATGTTATAAAAATTAATAATAATTACACATTAGGTATAGATATTCACAAGAAAAATAAAGAAAAGCGAGAGGAAAATGATGAAATTCGGACACATCACCTCAAAAAATTACAGTAAAAATCGATTGGAAAAAAGAGTTTTATATTTGTTCTTGATTCATTCATTTTTTCCTTAGAGACTGTACTTGAGTTTTAACAATGTCTTAAATGTGAACCAACTGGAAAAACTTGCCTTCATTGGAATCTTACAAGGCGGTATTAATACTTTGCTGCAGATAAAGCAGTTGTTGATCCGGTTTATTATTCATTATTTAACTAGCAGGCTTCTAGCTCAAGGTTAGAAATAGGGAAATTGGCAGGTTACACCCACAGTCTCCGGGTAACGGGACCTCTATCCCCGTGGGAGACTCAGGAAACAGCGCTAAAAATGGCTTCAGCTGTTGTAAATTAGAAAAATATTAAACAACATTTCTGTATCGGGCTATTTAAAGTATAAACGACCTTAGTGCTCTAATGAGAGAGCGCCATGATTGTGGAACATTAAAAATAGTTCTTTCGAAATCGGAAATGTTTTATTATCTGATATAACGCTATAATTTATAGCGTTTCAAGCAACCTCCTTTCATTATAAACTCTCTGTTATTTATGATAACGTTCATGAGTCATTAACAAAAGAAAATTCAACTTAAATTATATTTTAAAAAAATATTATTTATTGATGTTTAGAATTGTATACATATATACAATAAGTAAATTGAGGAAATTATTACAGTGACTAAATGTAAAGAACTACTCACTAGTATTAAATCATTTTAAATATAAAACAGTATTTTAATTATAAATTGCATCTAGAATCCGCGCCTTTGGACAAAATAAAATTCTTTGGGATTTCTGCTAAAATCACTAGGAAATATTGTTTGTTTTTTCAATAAAATTTTGATTTACATATATTATTTTTAATATTTAATACTTATTTGTATACAGTTTTAAATTTATTATTATTTAAAAAAAAAAAAAAAAAAATTATTTCTAGTGTTGCGTTCAAAGCTCCCAAATTATTACAAAAGACTGGATGTATGGAGTTGAGCTTTGGGGCTCTACTAAACCATCAAATTCATCTCGTATCCAATCACAAATCCTCAATACTCTTTACTTTGTCACCAATAAACTTATCCAAAAATATCTTAATATGTTCCATTACTGTTACTGATTTAGCCCAAACCAGATAACAATCCTCCCATAGTAAAGCGGATAGCTAGTTTCTCAACCTGCTTTCCACTCCATTCCCGATAATCCTCCGACGAGTCTGAAAACTAAATGATTTAAAGACCTTCTAATGTAGAATTTTTATTGAAGTGCTACTAGTGAGTAGTTCTTTACATGTTATTGACATTTCATTGTGATCATTTTTCTCAAATTTACTTGTTGTATATAATGTATACAGTTGTAAATATTAAAAAAAATAGTAAAAAAACAAAACAACAACAATATTTAGTTGTAGTGATATGGATTGAATAAAAGACTAGAATTGAGTTGAGTTCTGTGTTATAAGTGAGTGATGAGTTTGGAATGGAAACCACCAGAATGAAAATTTTGTAAAATCAGTATTCTGTATAAATGAATACATCTCATCCGGTGATGTCTTAACGAGGAAAATTCTTACCTATAATATTTTACGTTTTAGTAACATATATTATTAATTTTATCACATCGAAATAATAATTAATTATTAGTTTATCTATTGTATCATTTGTATATATACATGAATAATTACAATAGATATCGAGGTTGTTTTATGTTGCATACATCTACTACAATAAATAAAATTGCAATACAATATACATACATACATATATGCTCAATAATATCTAATAAATAATTTATAATTAATAGTACTTTTTAAAAAAATATATATATAAATTTATTAAAAATGTTTTCTAGAATAAAAAAACTTGACTACGATGGTTATGTGATGATATTCCTTCTTACAGGGTACATACACGTCAATTTTTATTATCAAAGTTGTTTTAACCGACACGAAGTCGGTCCCGGTAACGCCGGATAATTGGGATTCCACTGTAAACATAATTGCGACTAAGAAATCTACTATAGCCTACTTTTTTTTTTTAAATTATTATATATTTTTTCCATGACATTTTCCTTTTTAGATTTCTTCCGAAGATTGGGGGAAAACGAGAAGAGTCCGTAAAACCACAATCAGGCCAAGCTTCAATGTTAAACCAACCATTGATAGGAATCGGATGAGGTTGCTGTCTCACCTCTTACGAATGGAGCCTGACTTGCAAACCAATGTCAAAAGAGACGGAAAAGAGGAACAGGACGAACTATTAAAAGGAAGTAAAGTCAGGAAAGACTTCTAAAAAATGGTGGAGGATCGGTAGAGTTAAAAAAAAGGCTGTTATACCTCTCATACTTCCTCCTCACAAAAAAAACAAAATAAATAAAAAAAAAACAGAAATGAATATGGTGATGATGTATTATTTTTAAAATTTATTACTTGTTATTTTGTTTATACAAAAACTAGTTTCCAATGAACAATATATCACTAAAATTTGCACATTATTAATCTGGTATTGGCAGAGGTGGCTGAAAATTGGAAACAAGTGTATGGCTTTTCTTAAGGATTTAAAACTTAGAAAGGATTGTATAAAGATACTATAGCTAGGAATATGAGAAAGATATATAAGATCCCTTCGGTAATCTAAAGTAAATGTGTGTGCTTTTACCTAATAAGTATATAGTGTGAACCAGACAGTTATTGACACACCATCTTAAAAATCAAAGAAAAAAATATTTAGTAAAAAAAACAAAAAAAAAAAAAGACTTTTAAATCCTACAACTCAACCGTGTAAAAGTTCAATGCTGTCCATATTTAAAAAAAAATATCCTTAGGGTGTCGGTCACTGATTTTACCTTATTTTTTGTCACTATCTTGTAAAATACATTCCAGGAATAATGTTTGGTGTAAACATTCTTGCTTAGCTTAAAGTATATTAATTAAGAAAAAATGACTGCAAATTTCAACTTTATTGAACTATTTTTTCTATAATTTTAGTATGATTATTTCTGAAAATTTTCTTAACGGTGTCAATAACTGTCTGGTTTACCCTATATATTATATATTTCATTTAAACTTTTTAATGATTAAAAAGCCATTTCGCTTCCAATGTGCTAAATTATAAAAATTAGACATTAATTCAAAAGCACGACAACTACATTTTAAATAAAAAATATATTAATTTAAAAATCATATAATTTCATGCCAACAATTTCAACTTTAATTGACATATGTCTTTTAGATATCATTCGTTGGAATGATTTAACACCCTCTTAGATATAACATGTTGATGATATCTTTTAGATATAACACTCTCATACAATAATGAAAAGACTAGATTTTTACTGCAACAAAACTTACTTGACAAACGTTCAAAGCTCCCAATGCACTACAAAAAACTCTATATAACGATTATCAGACCTATTTGGGCTTACGGTATAGAGTTATGGGCATCCACCTAACCATCGAATTCCTCCCGCATCCAATCACTCCAATCCAAAATCCTTCAAGAAATCCTTAATGTTCCTAACTTTGAACTGATCCACAATGACCTTAATGACACTATATTTCGTTGATTTAGCACGAACCAGATACCTTTCTTTTGACAATAAACTTACTACTTATCCAAATCCACTTGTTGCACAACTTGTTCCCACTCCATTCCTGGCAATCCTCCGAGGTGCCTAAAAAGAAGATGGCCTCGTGGTCTTCTTCTTTTGTAAATATTTCATTAGAATACTACGAATGGGTAGTTCCTCTACAAGTTTTAAACATGTTATTATTTTGCTTGATTTATTTTGATTTAATAATAAATTAAACAAGAAATTATCTTATAATGAAATCCAGCTTTAAGAAGTCGTGTGTATCTCGTCTAATGTCAGTTTTAATAAAAATAATTTTTTCTAGTAATCTGCAATAAATTTTAAAATATTTTTCAATAGTCTTGTATATAAATCTATTATTAACCTTACATACTTAAGAGCTCTGATATCCCAGTTATTATTTATATTTTATAATATTTTTTTTCATTATGCTTTCATTTTTTTACTTTAGTAAATCATATCTTTGTACTTTTAATGATTTTAGGAGAGCAAGTTTGTCAAGGTACTGTCTCAAAACGCAACAATAATTTACTGGAGCCCCCTGCGGTGAAAAATTAATCTTTGAAAATTTTACCTTTAAATAATAAATTATTTTATAATGAAATCAACATGCTATTTAATGCTAATAATTTATTTCTAGTAATGTTTAATAAATTTTTATCATCTTACAATTGTATTTTATTTGAAATAATTATTTACCTTTCATACTAAGAGCTGCGATGTTCTAGTATATATTTTTTTGTTTTAAGCTCTATTTTATTTAAATTATATCTATGATTTTAGATGGTGTATTAGGGTACAACATAGACTCCTAGTCAAGGTACAGCCTCAAAACGATATAATAGTTCACTGACCTGAACAGCAGAGTGTAAGGTATATATCTCCTGTAGAACAGATCAAAAATCAGTTGCTGAACTTATACATCCTGGATTTAACTAGACGTTCGTAGAAAATAATTGCGCCCAGGCTAAAACTATCGAAACATTGAACCCATGATTGACACTGGAAGACTGGAAGCTGTACGCACATAAGTAATATTTTCATGGCCCGATGACCTTGTTTCCCGAAGGCTCTGTTACAAAAGGCCTGTTTCAGAAGACTTATTGCAGCACAATAGATTGTTTTATGTCACAAAGCGTGTTGCGCACAACGACTTGTTTGAAATAAACCATTGTGTCGCTTATGCGGTGGTAGCTGCTAATCATCTGGAGGTCTCCCGATCTATTTCGGTTAGGAATATCTAATCACGATATCAAAGACATGGGTTACTGAATGAGAAGAACGGGCTAAGATTTTAAGGAACAACCTTGTTGGAGTGTCATAATTGTTTTCTTTTAAAATGAATTTATTGAAATTTACAACTGTACAAAATATATATACATCAAGTAAATGTATTGATAACTATTACAATAACATGTCATAACTTGAAAAGAACTACTCATAAGTAGCACATTAATAAGCATTCTACACTAGAAGGTCTCTTGGCCATCTTCTTTTCAGACGCCTCAAAGGTATATCGGGAATGGAGTGGTTATGGAGCTTACTATGAAAGGATAGGTATCTGGTTTGGGGTAAATCAACATCCATCAAAAGAAGGATTGTGGATTGTAAGGATTGGATACGAGATGAATTGGATGGTTTTGTAGAGCCCCAAAGCTTAACTCCGTACGTCAAAATAGGTCTAATCACAGTCATGTATATGAGTTTTTTGTAATTAATTTGAACGTTTGTATAGTAGATGTTAAAGTAGACTTTAACGACGGGCAGTTTCTTGTCGTTTAATCTTGTATCTGGATTCCAAGTTAGATGTTTGTCCAAGTGGAGTCATAGGTAGCGGATCTGTTCAACAGGAATTAGTGGAATAACATCAAAGGATACTGGAGGGCAGAAAGTCGTAAGTTTACAATGTAGTGTAAAGGTTCTTTGGTGAGATTTGTTTGGATTTATTTTTATTCTCCATTATTGACACCATTCTTGAAGTTTTAGGATATGGGATTGGAGTATTTGGGAGCCAATGAAGGGATTATTGTTTACTGATAACATACATGTCAGCGTAAGTGGTGAGGACAGTGGTAGGATGAGTCGGTGGATATAAACGTTAAGTATTAATAAATTCGTAAATTAAGAATTTCTTGGCATTATCTTTTAAATAAAGCCTGCTTTCATGGATAAGTAAACCTCTAAAAAACAATAAAACTTTTACGTTGAGACTCCTTACAAATCAATTGGGTAAAATTTATCGGCTAATAGTGTATATTGTTTAAATTTATATATTCACAATAGAATATTATAAATGAGCTGATCAAAAAACAAGGAATAGTGTATGTTTCGAATGAAGATTTTCTTGATGAGTGGGTTATCAACTAATTTGTTTATAGAATTATTAAATTAAAATATGAACGTGTTTTTTTAAAAATTATATATTTCTAATTTTATAATTATTCGTTAGCTTAATTTATTTTTATAATTATTTTAAATAAATAACTAATATATATATATATATATATATATATATATATATATATAATAGATAGATACTTTGTTAATAAGGAATGGATATGTTTCCTTGCAATGTGTCAGTTTTTGATTATTTTTATTTTATCAGTTTTCATTTGTTTGTTGGATTCATATCTATACATATATATATTTAAATTAAATTTATTTGTTTAGAGACTAAATGTTTCCAGATAGTGTCTTTTTTAAAAGCTATTTGTTATGACCGGTGAAAAAAATTAATTTTCCTTTAAAATCTTTACGATTTTTCCTTTAAAATTTGTGTTCCACAAAGTGAATATGACATGTATTTTAGCTTCTTGTGGATGAAACCGTTGAAAATCATTACATCACAGGACTTTCGTTTCTTTCCTAACGTCAAAGGGATCATGAAAGGTCAGATCCACTCACAAAATGAGTTTCCCTCATCAGAGTAACACATCATACAAATGATGTATTTTTTAAATGTATTATGAAAAAAATAAATTTTAGATTTATGGATAATTAATGCCAATGACCTCTACTGATTGACGTTGAAAGTGTCGTAGGCGGTTAATTTTTTTTCGAGGGTCCTGACAGGAATCTGTTTCAGATCGGCATCAGAGACTTGCCACAATAGAACATTTGTCAGCCTGTGTGTCAATAAGATTAGTATGTATCTGAAAATATCTGGTCTATATCGAGAGAAACGCGTTTCTCCGACCATTTGTTGTGGAACCAAAATTTTATAAATTATTTGATTATTATCTTTTAACAATCTTTTAACATTAATTAGAATTGAAATTATTTAAGGAGAAAACGCCAAAGGCATTGAATATTCGTCCCTTCAATCTAATAATAAAACTAGGTGCAAACGTAAATAAAGTAAGAAATATGATAAAGTAATCAATAACATAAAAAAAGTTCCTTACATTTAAATCCGCTCTTTCTCTCTCTCCTCTCTCTCGCTGTCTCTCTCTTCTTTCTAAACAAAAAAAAAAAAATGTTATGGATTAGGAAAACGATTAAAATTTAAGTAGCACTGTTAAATGTTCATTAACAATTTTTATTAATGAGCACTATTTAGTGAATTATAAACAATAAAACATATAGATATGACAAAGTTTCGGTAGCTAGAGTTGAAGTATTCACTCTGACAGCCTAAATACAGAGCCTCTTAAAGTAATACATTTTCTCAAAATATTGGCATTCCTCGAAAGAGCTAGACAATCACGTTTCTTGTTGTTTTCAATGATATTAAAGGTATAAAATTAAAGCTAATGTTTTTTGGCGTTTTAAATTAAAAAAAAAAAACTGATATCATTTTTCATATCAAATACTCTATAAAATATAAATGGTTTGGTGGAAGAACTATTTTTTTTTTTTTTTTCAAACTTGAGCTATAAAATAAGATTTTTTCACCAATTAAGAGTAACTACATTGTAGAGGCTGGGAGTGCCCCAGGACAGAATATAAATCTTCTATTTCCAGCCGGACTCGAACTTGGGCCTGGAGGTTTGGTAGTGTACTGCCTTGCACATTGAGATACCGCGTATTCCTAGGGCCCATTAGACAATGTTGACAAGAAAACAAAAATATATAAGAATCACAGAAATAACATGGATCGAACAGTCCGGAAGGTTTCCTGGTAAGTATGGCGTTTGAATGTTTTTTAAGATACTGGACAAAAACCTAATTTTAGTACAAGGCTCCAGAATAACAATGCTGACACAATAAAAAAATCTGGAGAAATGGCAGGCGTTATCCTAAAGATTTAATGAAAAGTAATTAGATAGAACAGAATGTTGATTAAATTTTAAATTTAAACCAACATTTAATAAATATGGCCTAGTAAAAATATTTAAAAAAAATAGTATTAGTTATAAATTATTCATCTACTTGTGCCACATGCATTTAAACTACTCGATTCTATTAAACATGCGGTAAATAAACTGCTTTCAGACTGGGTCACTGATGGAAGCCTACAAACACGAAAAATATCAAGTTATGTTGATGGGATTCAGACATTCAAGATTTGGGAATGCGATCGAGACTTCGTCAGTAACTGATAATCCGTAATACGGAATATAACATTTAACAGAATAATTCCATTCAATTGATTGAGTGACCTGGATCTACTTTCAAATCCTTCCTTCTGCTAGGTGCCTGTATTAAGTGGTTACCTGACCTTATGGAGGAACTGAAAAAAAACCCGTCCACACAACTTCGATGTTATATCATCATCCTATGCAACCGTGGAAATAGTCACTGATCGATCTGAATACCGGGGCTTTCATGGTCTATTTTCAGTCAGTTTATTTAATATGACTGAATAGATTGATTCAGAGTTGCACAGCATCGAGAAAAAAAAGAAAAGAAAATGTGCCAGAACCTGAGGATTTGGTCATAATTGGGCTAAAGTAAGGTTGAGTAAATCTTTACACTTTGATCAATAAATTTAATTACTTTAGAAATAGCTTAATGTACCACCGATAGGTTGTCCCAAGCAATATCACTAACAGATCTACAAACTAACTTTATATTGCTAATCCCTGTTAAACAGATCCACTACCAAGAACTCGATCTGGACAAGCGTCTTACTTGTGATTCAAATACAATACTAAAGCGAAAAGAAACTTCGTCTATGTAGACTTCTCGAACATTTGCTTGACAAATGTTCAAAGCTTTCGATTCATTAAAAAAAAAAAAACTCATTTACATGACTATAATTAATATTTAGACATACGGAGTTGATGTTTGGGGCCCCGTTAAATCATTCAAACCTTACAATCCAAAACGCCTCGTATGATTCTCAACGCACCTTACTTTGTCATAAACGAACATATCTATGAAGATATTAGTGGACCATATGTTACTGATTTAGGTCAAACCAGATAGCTATCCTGTATCATCATACCCACTCGAGTGCATTAGTTTCCTAACTTAATTCTCACTCAACACCCGATAATCCTCCGAAGCGTCTAAAAGGAAAATGGGACCTTCTAATGTAGAAAATTTATTGAAATGCTACAAATGGTTAGATAAGTTTTTGTCATGCGATTGAAAACATTTTCCAAACATTTACTTGATGTATACAGGGTGTTTCAGGATTACGTAGCCTGAATGAAATTTTGAACTAAGGGCCTCAAAACAATTTCCTATGGAGCTTTGTCCACAAACGCTTTGTTTAGGAGATATTCACACCTCAAGTTTTTCATTGTTATGAAATATTTAGGCATTGCAAATAAAATAAAATATTAAATGTAAATATAAATATTTATATCCATTGTTGTTTAAAGTAATTTCCTCGAGTGACAGAACGACACTAGGATATGTGTTCTTGTTTCACAAGATTTAATTATCCTTGACTGGCCTTGCATGGACTTTTTGTTTAATGTCACCCCAAACAAAAAAGTCCAGTGGTGTTAGGTCTTTAGATGGAGCAAGCAATCCAAATAGTATTAATCCTTAAGTCAAGAGTGTATGTACAGTTAGGGAGACGAGGTCTTATTAGTATTATATTTAAATCCATCTACAAAACAATGCGATTGCAGACATACCTTCATAGGAAATAGTTTTTCATTGTTTTGAGGCCCTGAGTTCATATTTTTAGTTTAGTCACTGTAGTTGATGAAGAAAGATGCCTGTTTTAATGTAATGCTCAAGGAAATCTCTTTAAACAACATTTAATAGGAATGTTAATGTTCACATTAATTGAATAATGTAGATGAAATAAATAAAATAAGTTTTATGTATTTACTATTCTTAAATAATTCATAAAAATGAAAATCTTTAGGCGTGAATATCTCTTAAACAAAGCCTTTGCGGACATACCTGCTAGATCCTCCAGTTAGGCTAATCCTAAAACACCGTGCATATTGTATACTGGTTAAAATATCAATAAATATATTTAAAAAATAATGATTCATAAAAGAATGGAAAATAGATTCAGAAAAATAAAATAGATAATTTCAAGGTGCACAATTTTCTTTGCTTCCGTGTGTTTACAGTTTATACAGTACTAACCAATTAAGAAAGATCTTGAAATGGAGTCCACGTTTTTTTTTTCTTATTACCTTGCCATAAATAACCTCGACCCCAAACCGTGGGACAAGTTCTTATTTTTCTTTGCCTATCCAAAACTCTTTGGTGAATGTTGTCCCGGAAAGATCTTAAGGTCAGTCCAAAGTCACAACATTGGGTTTCAAAATTATTTTCAAAGCATTCTAAATTCCATATTCAGTCCTATGTATTAATTATGTGGACTGCTAAACGTAAAGACTCGGGAATACGTCAAGGAGTGCTGATATATCCACTATTGTACCACATATACGTACATTCTCGATTTTTGTTGAAATGTTAAGATTAAGGTGCATCAATTAAGTTTTGGTATTTTTTATATAATTGTGAATCACTTGAGAAACACATGATGGTATAGAAGGATCAATACAATTAGGATTGATGAATTAATTGCCACTTCTATTGGGATTATTTGATTAGAAAACTAGTTTCGAATGCTAAACATTCATCTTCAGTTCTAAAACATAAAAAATTTCTTCAGCTCATTAGCACTATGTTACATGGATTATATATAATAAAGTTTTCAAAAATGTAAGACAAGTAACCAAAAAAAAAAAAAAAATTAGGTTTAAACCTTGCATTTAAAATAGATTAACCATTTTCATTATATTTCCCTTCCCCTAAAGACAAAATAGACCCTTTCCAAAAAAGCGGTGTATACGAACTAAAATGTCATGACTGTGAAGCTACACGGGAAAAAACTGGACGATTGGTAAATCAAAGAGTAAAAGGACATATAAGAGCATACAATAATAAGACCCAAAACTCCAATTCTATCAATCGAAATGAAAATGACCATAAATTTAGTAAAGACTCGGGAGTAAAAATAATATATCAAGTAGAAAATAGCCTAAAATTAAATATTTATAAACGATTAGAAATAATAAAATCGTTTAAAACCGATCCAGATTTTTGTTTAAATGACCAAATAAACATTTTAAATAGCTCCATTTTAAATTTGTTTACAATAGGAACGAAAAAAATCAAAGGAATCATAGGGAAAATCCCATAGTAAACCCCAAAAGAATTAACCTACCTGCCCCTTTCCTCTTTCCACGATGGATATATTTCAGATATCTGTTAGATCTCCTCAGGTGAATACCAATGTTCGATTTCTTGTCTTTCAATTTTGAAAACTTTAGTGTATATAATCCATGTAACATAGTGCTGATGTGTTGAACATACTTTGTGTGTTTTAGAACTGAAGATGAATGTTTAGCATTAGAAACTAGTATTCTAATAATATGATCCCAGTAGAAGTGGCAATTAATTCATCAATCCTAATTAATAATTGTAAATGTTTATGCTCTTCAAAGTTCACAGTGTGTATATCAAGAATATTGATGAAGTTTAACGTTTTTCGAGGTTCTAGATTAATCAGTTAAGTTACGGAATAGAATACTTGTATAGAATGATCATTAAATTAAAAATCGAATACTCATTTGCCTCTTGTATAGATATTTTTATTTGATGAATAGTTTAATTTTAAACATTCATGATCAGGTCTAAATACATATAAATATTCAAAGCATCAGCAATCCGATTGGTCTTATTTAATTTATTTAACACGCGCTATGAGAAAATGAAAGGTTTTGAATACACACATATTAACATCTAACATTTTTCACATAATCGCTGTTACTCCCGGATGATTCATTAATACTTCCCAACCACAACTTTCGCTTTAGAAGGTTCCTATACCGAGCTGTATGTAACCGTGTTTTCTTTGAAAGGATGTTCGTGCCAATAAGGATATTGATAAAGATTATGTTTGAACTAAAAAAAAAAAAAAAAAAAAAAAAAAAAAAAAATTGAGTGTTAACGAAATAGAGCTGAGAATATCTAAATGACGGGAAATTCATTTTTGCCGAGTTTTGGTCTTCAAGAAAGGGATCTGGTCTAGTGATTGAAAACTAAACTCCCCGTCAAAAGTATTGCAAAATTAGAAAAACATATCTCAAAAAAAAAAAAAAAAAAAAAAAAAAAAAAAAATCATAGGTAGAAGGTTTTCTGACAAAAATATGATGTGTGCTTTATAGACCCAGTATGAAAAAATTGCACGTCACCATTCCTGCTTTGTTTTCCTTTCCAGAAAACCTTTTTTTTTTTTTCAATGAAGCGTTTAATTATAAATTATAAATTGCGTATTATTAAGTAGCTATGTAAGTATGTAACATAACTGACATAACTGTTTATTTATTTAAGTAATTATATGTGATACAAAAGAATCAATCATGTTTAATTATACTTAAATACACTAATGATAAAACAGATAAACCGATAATTAAATACTTTTTTAATGTAGAAATCTTCATTTAATCTTTTATGGATAAGTGAAATAATTTTAAAAAATATAAATTTTATAATAAATACCGGATAAGAGAGTTAACTGTTCTTCATATTTTGCTTAGACGATTCATTTATCGTTTTAACGGCCTTATAACAGAAAAATATTTCGTTCTTGACACATCTGTAATTCTCTTATAATCTGACAGAAAAATTATTGTATTCAACGGCTATCACTCAGAAAAACTTCATATTTTAAATTAATTTAATGGTTTATTATTACCGCTATAGTAGCATGATGTAAACAGCACTTTAAAAAAAAGCAGCCATAAAGCCGTTTTCCAAGGAAGTATTCTCATTACCCTTTGCTTTCACATCACTCGACCGTAAGACGGCAGTGGGCATTAGAAGTGAAAATTCTTTGAGAAATGTCGATCCCCTGAACTATCGAACTCAATCAAGTTAAAAACAACTTTAAACTAGACACTAATAATAATCATACAAATACTTAGTAAAAGTTTAATAATTGCATTAATGATTTTCACGAAGTCTATGAACCCTTATCGACATTTTAGGAAATTTCATCTTCATTATTTATTTATCATTTTATTATAAAGTACAATATAATTATATTTATAATAAATATAGTATATAGTATATTTATAATAAATATACTGTTTGAGATTTTACGAAGAAGATATTCTTGGATACAGTTAGGAATAAGAATATGTCCAAGTTACAAAGCTATTCGTGGAGTGATGATGTTTCGAACTATCTTGCAGGTTTTCCATTGTACTTAAAAAATAAAATATTTGGTCAAATCCGTTAGTTGAGAGTTTGTTTTGTAAATAGAGTATGATTGTATTTTTAATTTTTAATTTAATTTAATTTTTTTTCCTATTACTATTGTTTTTTATTTATTTATTTCATTTTAAATATTGTGTAATTTGAGGTTCTCCCTTTTTTTCTCCACTTATTTCTAATTGTACGTATTTAATGAATAGATCCATAAACATCCAAATTACTTATTGTCCTTAATTTAAAATATTAAAAAAAATTAATAAAAAAACATGATCAACGTTTTAATATTTTTACAACCCTGACTAATTCCTAAAATACATTAAAATTTATAACGCCTTTAATGAAGTTTTACATTCGACAAGAACAATCATCTTGCCAGAAGCTACTTGTAATTACAAGTTGTGGTTCCCACGGTAACCAAAATAAGCGGAATTTACTATAACTCTAGAACTGACTCTAAGTCTGTCTTATTATAAATATTTCATTATTTACATAGCCACTACTGATTAGTGTTTACTATTCTGATATTTTTTTATTGAATAAATATTACAAGCTGCCTAACTGATGGGAAATGAGTAATATGGACGACGATGAATTCATTCATACAATATGCACATTAGATACATTTATTACAGAAAAGTTATTATTAAAAAAAAACAACAACAAAAAAACATTCTGTATTCTTGTACAAACAACAAGCTACACGCACAAGAAACTGCTTCATCGTTCTTCAACATTTAATGGTCAAATCCAATGGATCAATTACATGATAGTTATTATTCCTATTTGGAATTACGGAGTCGAGCTTTGGGACTCCACTAAGCCACCCAATTCATCTCGTATCCAATCCTTACAATCTAAAATCCTTTGAAAAATCCTCAATGCTCCTTACTTTGTCGCAAATAAACTTTTCCCTAAAGATCTTAATGATCCATGTGTTGCATAATTAGCAAAAACCAGATAACTCTCCATTTTATAGAAAACTACATAAACACTCAAATCCACTAGTATCTCAACTTGTCTCCCACTCCATTCCCGATTACCCTCCGAGGCGTCTAAAAAGAAGATGGGGGTCTGTTTTGGAAAAGTGACTCTGTCTGATATTAAATAAAATACTCATAACAAAACATGTGCATTGTTATAAATAACCTCAAAACAAAACAATTGCAATTAAATTTGTGGATTAAAATCAGAAATGCTTTCTAAAATCTTAGTAAATAGTCTTGCTCGTACCTTCTCCTCCATATGAATTTGCGTAAATATGAATCCAACATATTTCAACTCGTTCCACATTTCTTTGTTCCTTTGTTTGACTGAAGCCCAAAGTGATTCCACCCTCTGGGTATGAGCAATTGTGTTTACGAAAATTATTGAATGGTTGACTACGTAATGTCTATACCTCATGCCTTCAATTTGCTTTATTCCCATATATGCCTTTCAGCAATCAGAATATATTGTTGTCCCAGATCATATTGCAGCTTTAATGCAAGAAGACAGAATTTTGGTTGTTCTACATGCGACATAATATAGGACACACTCCCTAGTTTCGCTGCATGCGTAAAATAATCTGCATGTTTTTTCCGAAAGAGACCCGAAGATGGTCTAGAAACTTTCTAGTGAAAAACTTTTATTGAAATGCTACTTATGAGTAGTTCTTTACGAGTTATTGGCATTCCATTGTAATCACTTTCAACACATTTACTTAATTTATATATTGTATACAATTGTAAAAATCAATCAGAAAAAAAATAATGTTAGAGAACATTTTAAACAAAAGATATATAATAATTATATGGAGAAAATTATAATCAGTAATGGTTCCTTTGTAAGGAACCATAATTTTTAATTTCATTTCACTGATCCCTGTTTGACAGATCCGCTATCTAAGACTCATACAGGACAAACGTTCAAAGCTTTCGATTTGACAAAAGGCTCATTTACATGATACTTATCAGACTTATTTGGACACTCGGAGTTGAGCTTTGGGGCTTTACTAAGCCATCTAATACATCCCGTATCCAATCCTTGCAATCCAAAAGTGCTTAATACTCCTTATTTTGTCACAAACTTATCCATAAAGACCTTAATGTTCGTATGCACACTCCATTCCTGATAATCCTCCGAGGCGTCTAAAAAAAAGATGGTCCAGAGACCTTCTAATATAAAATTTTTATTGAAGTGTTACTAGAGAGTAGTTCTTCACATGTCATTGTTATCATTATGGTCAAACTTACTTGTATATTGTGTACAGTTGTAAATATCAATAAATATTTTTAAAAAATATATATATTTTTAATTTAGAAATTTACTAATTAATATAAAGAATGCGAAATTTGTATTATCTAAACAGAAAAGAAAATCGTAAATAACTTATAAAAATGGGATAATTTTTGGCATTTGTAGGCCGGAAAAACATCGATACCCTGAAGGTTCGAGACAAAGATGTTGGGCGAGAATTCTGGTTCTTCTTTCCAAATCAATTTACTCCTCAAATAAAAATGCAAGGATCCAGGTTTTAAACATGACTAACAAAAAAAAAAAATTCTACATCGTAATTATAGAGGCATAATTAGGAACATAATAGATCTATTTCTATCTCAATCACACGAGAGCCTATTTATTGTTGAACCCTGGCCTCCTCAAGAACCTTCGCCATCGAGATCGGTCAAGAACGGTAGCCCAAGGATTTCTGCGCCTCCTGGAACGTTATCAATCCATCGACGCTTAAGGTGTTTTCTTGCTCTGGTGCTGCTCGGATCATTGTTTGTATGTTTGTTCAGAATTTGTAAACAGATATCCGCAGTTATTTTTTTGTCCAATGATATTAATCCCCTTGATTTATAAAGGCACCAAAGTACAATTCACCCAATATAGAGTAGCTTTTGTTAATTTATGTTCGGGATCATACATAAGATATAAAATGTATATACTTTACAATTAGGTATTATTTTATATTAATTTATGGGAAAATGCAGATACTTTAATGCTTTATTTTTAACCACAAAAGAAGTTTAAAATGAATCTAATTTTTTTTTTTTTAGTAGTACTTATAAAGGTTCTATATAATGAAGTACTGTATAATATATACAGGCGCCTTGGAGAGTTATCTGGAATGGAGTAAGAAGCAAGTTGTGATACTAATGGATTTGAATGCTTGTGGAGTTTGATATGAAAGGATAGACATCTGGTTTGAGCTCAGAAACGTAAGGTATATTAAGATCTTTGTGGATAAGTTTGTTTGTGACGAAGTAAGGAGCATTTTGGATTCTAAGGACTGGATACGAGATGAAAAGACTTGTTTGAAATAAGCCATTGTGTCGCTTATGCGGTGGTAGCTGCTGAACATCTGGAGGTCTCCCGATCTATTTCGGTTTGGAATATATAATCACGATATCAGATACATGGAATGGGAAGTATGGGCTAAGATTTAAAGGAACAAGCTTGGAGTGTTCATAATCTTTTTTTTTTTTATATCAATTTATTGAAATTTACAACTGTACAAAATATATATATCAAGTAAATGTGTTGATAACTATTATAATAACATGTCAAAAATTGAAAAGAACAACTCATTAGTAGCACTTAAAATAGCAATAAAAATTCTACACTAGAAGGTCTCCGGGCTATCATCTTTTCAGACACCTCGGAGGATTATCGGGAATGGTGTGGGAAGCCAGTTGAAAAATTACAGGATTTGAGTGGTTATGGAGCTT
Source organism: Euschistus heros (assembly GCA_003667255.2). Classification (NCBI taxonomy): domain Eukaryota; kingdom Metazoa; phylum Arthropoda; class Insecta; order Hemiptera; family Pentatomidae; genus Euschistus; species Euschistus heros. The sequence goes on from RCWM02000129.1 coordinate 1,062,512, forward strand.
ACTATGAAAGGATAGGTATCTGGTTTGGGTTAAATCAGCAACATCGGGAACATTGAAGTCTTTATGGATAAGTTTATTGGTGACAAAGTAAGGAGCATTAAGGATTTATCGAAGGATATTGGATTGCAAGGATTGGATACGAGATTAGTTTGATGGTTTTGTGGTGCCCCAAAGCTCAATTCCGTATGTCCAAATTGGTTTAATTACTGTTATGTAAATGAATTTTTTGTAATTAATAGGAAGGTATGAATGTTTGTCAAGTAATTGTTGAAGTAGTCGAAAATGACGTAGATGGATATCGATTTTATTCATCTTTACAACTGTATACATTATATTCATTAATATGTGGAAAGGTTATTACAATAATTTGTAAAGAAACAGCCCGTTAGTAGTGCTTTAATGAAAGGTTGGGGGTCCATCTGCTTTTTAGACGCCTCGGAGGGTTATACAATGGAAGAAAGTTGAGATATTAGAAGATCTGAGTGGGCATGGAACTTATTATGGAAGGATAAGTATCTGGTTTGGTCTAATTCAACAACAGATGGGACATTGATGGGTGTCAATAGGTTTATTTGTGACATTATTAGGAGCGCTGAAGGTTTTGGGTTGTAAGGATTGGATACTTGCAAAATAGTGGAGCCACAGAACTCTGTATGTCCAAATAGTGCTAATCACTGTCATGTAAATGAATCTTTTGTTATTAATTGGAAGGTTTGAACGTACGTCAAATAAATATTGAAGTAGTCGAAAACAGTTTCTTGTCGTTTTAGTCTTGTATGTGGATTCCAAGTAAGACGTTTGTCCAGATGGAGTCCTAGGTAGCGGATCTGTTCAACAGGATTAGTGAAGCATCATTAAAGGATACTTCAGGATAGGAAGTCGTTGTTTTGATTCTCCATTTTCGACAACATTCTTAAAGGTTTATGATATGGAATTGGAGTGTCTAAGAGGTAATGAAGGCATCATTGTTTACTGACACACAAGTGTCATCACTAAATGTGGTGAGGATGGTGTTAGAAGCTAAATTTTTTTAATAAAGTTTGATTAATTTATCTTACTTTATTACGATTTCTAAAAACATCAATTATTACAATTAAAAATTATTTTATGAAAATGAATAAAATTTAATGAAGCGAGGCAATGGAGGTAAGATAACGATTTGGTGAGTTGTAAGTAGTGAATCGTAAAAAAAAAAGTAGATAACTCCAGAGACTTGGTTTGTTCCAATTCTTTCATAACATCGCTTTGCAAATCTTTAAGGTAATGGTGAGTTGGGAGTGGATGATGATTCAGCTACCACTCCTGTTTCCTTCATCCCTGATCACCCGTTCAGTAAAACGAACTAAATCTTGGTGATCAGTGATGATATGATCAATTCTGCCAATAGCATATGTATCCACATGTTGAAAAATAACATATTTACTTAAAAAATGTCAACGGGATAAAAATAAGAATTGTTAAAATTAACAATGCATTGTTTTAATATGCCAAGTTTTCTGCCATTTGATGACTTATAAGGGCAGATAAAGAAATACAAAATTAACTAAAAAAGGAAAAAGTATATTATCAAGCCTTGTCATGAAGAGAACAGAACAACAATATAAAACATTTAGGTAAAGGTAAAAGTGAGGGTAAAGATAAAAAAATACAGGAGTTAATACTAAAAATAGCACATTGTTCAAAGAATGTAAATACTTTCATGCTTCATTTTTATTTACAAAAGAATTTTCAAATACACCAAAAGTATTTGATTAATCTGTTTAATTATTAGATTAATTTATTTAAATAATATGTGAAATTATCAGACGAAAGGACGATAAACAGTGAGGGGAAATTTTTCAATTCTCCACATTTATTGGCGTAATTCCTTAAGGCTGCATTTTTGAATACCAATTGACAGGAACTTGGCCTATTCCGCTTCTTTCAATCCCGATGAGTTGCCAATGAAAGTTGACTTTATTTCGGATGCAGACGATGTCTTTGACATATAGAGCGATATTAAAAAATCAGGATTTTTTTAATTAATTCTTGGGTAATTAAAAGTGGACAACAAGGTAGGACCCCCATTACCTGGGGTTCCGATTAGTCGAGGTTCCGTGAGGCCAATTTATTTATTTATTTTTTAAATAAGGTGTTTATTTAATTTTTAGAACATTTATTTTAAAAAATGAATAAGTAAGATTATTTCTAACGATTACACAATTGTAATGTTCTTGTATTGAATTTATTTTATAAAAACAAATGGAAAAATACGACAAGATGGTACCGTATAAAGGAGATATTTCTGGTGTATGTATTAGTCGAACCCTTGATTCCATTATTCTGGGAATGATAATGTTTTCATGTCTTACTAACAAAGTCTTACTGGCCTGTTTGATTACAAAACAAAATTATTTACTCAGTTGTGCTCAAGTCTTCATTTAAATATAAAATGAATGAGGATACGGAAATAGGATTGGTCAATTAGGAATTGTTGAGCAAACTTTTCATGATATTTTGAAGAATAAAAAAGACATTTCTTTCTTCGTATCGTCATTAGCCCTAACATTGTGTCGTCGGAAAGCAATGTAAATCTTTAGACTAAAATACGTCGAACAGTGGTTCATGCAAAAACGCGGTGAGGGAGTTTCCACTTCTGAACCAATGGTAAATGAAAAAGCATAATGGTTTCATGATAAAAACTAAAAATTGAAGGGCCATTCTCCGCTTCCTAAGGATGCCTTTATTCAAAGGGATAGTCAGCTGTAATAATACTCCAACCACGTTGTTTATTAAACAATTTAACGGTTTTCTGTCAAAATATTTTATTTAATTTCCGATCAAATTTAAAATTCATGTATTTTTAAATATTATAATTAAATAAATGTATATTTATTAATTTTTTTTTTTCGAATGGGCCAGCAGAGGACCGCGTGCCTATTTCAATTCTACCTTGTTATCTTTTCTTTCAGTTTGCTTTTATCTGTTCATCATGTTTCCTCTTTCTGTCCTCAGATCATTTTGCACCAGTTCTTTTCAGTTTCCTGTCCTGGAATTCCTCCATTTTCAATACATTTTGCCGAAAGTCTTTTCTATTATTTCTTCTATTTTTATATTGTTTTCTTCTAAATCCCTTTTTACTTTATTGACCCAGCTTGTTGTTGATTTCTTACCCCACAGATATCTGAAAATCCTACTTGTCAATCAACTATCAGGTATTCGATATAAATGACCAAAAAACATCAATCTCCTGTTTCTCATTACATTTGATATATTTTTCGCATTTTGATATATTTCAGCATTACTTCGTAATTTCCAACATTCTAGTGTGTTTTGTGGGCCTAATATTTTCCTCATGATTCGTCTTTCTAGTATTTGCAATTTATCCAAATTATAGTTTAATGCAAGATTCACTTGCATATAGGCATTCCGGCTTCACTACTGTGTTGTAATGCCTTATTTTTACATTTTTGAATTGGCATTTTTTATTGTAAAGATCTTTGGTAATACCATATACTCTCTATATTTTATACAATCTTTCCTCTATTGCCGATTTTTCCAAACCATTTATTTGGATATTTCCTAAATATTTGAATTTTTTTACCTTCTCTATTTCTATTATTTTTTTTATATTTTTTTTTATTTCAAAAAAACCTGCCTATCTATCACATTAAGTTAATAAAATGTCGTGACTCATATACCCAGAGTTTTCGATTGTCCGTAAAAACTCATACCCATCATTACCCCGGATAACAGGGGTTCTACATATTTATATCCGTGGTAAAAATGGAAAATATTTTTGAGTCGTTTTATTCACCACTTTCTAATTTCTTAATTTTTTTCTTTGTTAAAAAGGATTTTATTCGATGGGGGGGATATAATCCGCGTACGCTATAATCATTCCGGAGTACGTGATGAATTATGCATTCATGAACAGTTAACTGACGATGGTGAACACAAAAAACAAGTAATATAATAGCATTTAGTAGGTCGCCTTGTTTTTTTTTTTTTTAGACAGGAACTACTCAAGCTGTATAAACGCTCAATTAGCTACACATTTTAGATGTTGCCTTATTTCGCAAGCTAACTGGCCAACATCACTTCCATGATGCTTTTTCTTTTGAATGATTTTCTTCATGAGCGGCAATTATATGTCTTGTGTAACTATTATTTCCTTTTCTATGATTTTATACTTTAGATTAAACACACCCTATGTTTTATGAAGGTAGCTCAGAGGGTAAGGAACACCTAACTCTTCGACTCAGATTTGAGTCCGGATGTGGCAGAAAATTATTTATTCTGATGTAATAGAATGTCTGGACCTGTGGCACACTCAGTCTCTATTAATCATGTACCCATAATGATCACCTGTAATTAAAACCGCTTGTCCTTATCAAACAACTGAACCCAAGATCTTCGATCAATCCAAGGTCCAAGTCAGACTGGACAAACTTTAATCATGATTAAATATTTAACAACTAAATTCCTAGAATAAATAACCTAATTTAATCACGATTGAATCTTCCTGTTCATTTTTATTCAATTAATGTTTTAATTGACTGAAAAAAACAATTTAGAGATTTAATTATGATTAAATTTGATGATTGATCCCAGGAAATTAGTTTTCAGATATTTAATCATAAGTACATTTTGTCTTACTCTGGTCCAAGTCTAGCAGTCTAATTTTAACAATTTCATTATCCAAGTAGTAAGAACTGAGCAGTGTTCACTATATGTACCTTTTATTACAAAAATGTATTCTATATAAGCTGTTCAAAGAAGAATTTTAAAAACGCTACATAAATGTTTTTAAGTACTGTTGTACTAACTACAGTCTTCTATATTACAAGGAACTCTCCAATATTTACTAGACAAACTTTTAAATTTTACGATTAATTACAAAAGATTCATTTACATGATAATAATTATTCCTAGTCTACATATTCTGCAAACTTTAAAAAACATACAAAATAAAGAAAAAAAATGTAAACAAAAATTTATAATTTTATAATATTTTTTTTGAATTATCATACTAATGGTAAGATGCCTATAATTTACAAAATACTCTTATAAATAACCAGACTTATCTGGACATACGAAGTTGAGCTTCAGAGCTCCTCTAAACCACCTAATTCATCTCAAATACAATCTTTACTATATAAATATCTTTTGAAAAATCCTGAATGCTACTACAACTGACAGATAAACTATGTAATTCAAAATGATCTTACTATCCAAAATGTTGCTAATTTGGCAAAAAAAGAAAAAAAACAAAAAAAAACCTCTCATTTGAAAAAAAATATACAACTACTCAAGCCCACAAGTATCTCAACTTGCTTCACATTTCATTCCCGACCTTCTAAGTGACCTCTACAGGCCTACTACCATATTTTTAATTGCTTTACAAGTCATTGATATCTTACAATAATTATCATCCTCAACATTTACTGCATGTGTTTTGAGTAATGCAGTATAAATTTCAATAAATAATTTTTTTTTTTTTTTAAACTTGAATGAGTCTTATTTTCACATCGTCCTTTTGCGCCCAGAGGATCCTCCCACATAGATTACTCAATCCTCTTGTTCTTGAGAAAGTACACTCATGAATAATTCTTGACAGTGTAAATGCCAAATATATATTAAAGTTATTTCGGATAAGGAATAAGCAATTGAATAAAATTTTAGAATGTTTTTTTTTTTCAATACCAAGGACTGGATCTGTACTGGATTGTTTTGTTTGTCTAAAGCTTTGTGGTACGTAGTCTTTCAGTATTGCAAAGCCAGGTTTTGAGGTCTATAGTTTAATTTTCCTATTATTTACTTGATAATATTGAAATTTAAAATGGCTAATATACTGTCAATGGTTGTTTGATTATAGTCCAGTCAGTAAACATATTGTAGAGTTCATGAAATATGCGATTATTTTTTGCCTCAAGAATTCGTTAGGAGTAGTTAAAAGATAAACATTTTAAAAATTCCCGACCCTGGGGGGTGAGCTAACGGTGGGGGGGGGAAGGCGAGAAGGTCCCATTTTTGCGTTTTTTGATTATATCTCGAAGACGGTTGACTCTAGAACAATATGTTTAGGTTCAAAATTAAAGCTAATTTAATTTCCTACAAAATTGGTTTTATACATATTTGTTGCAGTTACCTTCTAACCATAAAGACGGATTGATAATAACTTAGTTTTGGATAGGATTAATGTCAGAAAAAGAAATTTTTCTCGTGAGGTTTTTAAAAAAGGGATGTCTAAAGTTAGTATCTTTAGAAAAAATGGAGACATTGCGGAGTAAAATACATCACAGAAGTGAAAAAAACCCAATTTCTCCATGAGTGGGAAATACACTATCTTATGGATATTTCTATCTATAATCTTTTGCTTTTAGCAATTTATATTTCATAATTAAAATGATCAAATTACTACAATTAACAATTAAACTAAATTAACAATAATTCATTAATAATTGAAATAAAAAAAGTTGAGAGAAAGTAGAGGTTTCAAGAGTGGCTTTTCTCATTAAAGCCGATATAACTCCTAAACGTTAAGTCCTGGTTGTAAATGTTATATAAAAAAAAATATTTTCCACTAAATTTCCGATTAGAAAACTCTTCAAATTTTCAATTCGATCAACACCAACAGAGCCAGAGCGAGTCAAAATGTTACATTTTTGAGTGTAAACAAAACACCAAAAAAGTATCGACCCTGAGCCAGAAGACGTGTCTGAGACAAAAAAAAGAAAAATGCAAGATTTACGATCTAGTTCCAATGACTCCACATTTATTTGATTCCAAATATTTATTACTTCGATAAATACAGATCATTAGCCCGACCCTAGATATGTGACTATGACTCATAAAAAAAACCGTATAATGTTGCAGTTGAGATTGGGCGTGGTTTTGGGACAAGGTTGACTTCTGCTCAGGCTGCAACTTTCAACCTATATCCCAAGGTGATCGTTACAAAATTATAAATGGCGAAATAGTGACTTTGGTCGGTACCAAATGGGTTCGATTATCAAAAGAGAATGTCTCGCCCGACATGTCTGTCACGAACCTTCAGGGTATCAATGTTTTTTCCGGTTATACAAATGCCAAAAATATTATTAGCTTTATCCCATTTTTCACGATTTTTTTTTAATGTTTAGAAAAAACTAAATTCTCATTCTTTATAATAATTAGTAAATCTCATTATTAAAAACAAAAGCTAGAATGTGTTATTCTAATATTCTTATAAAGCAATCATTACTGATTACAGTTTTCATTCATATAATCTATTCTCTAACAAATTACTAATTTATTGATTTTAGCAACAGTTTTTTTGAATATATATATGGCCTTGGAGGGTAATCGGGATGGAGTGGGAAGCAAGTTTAGAGACAAGTGGATTTGAGTGGTGATGTAGTTTACTATGAAAGGATAGGTATCCGGTTTGGTTCATTAGAGAGCCAATAAAGAGTGTTGGAGATTTTTAGAAGGATTTTTATTTGTGAGGATTGGATTCGAGATGAAGTTAATGGTTTAATGGAGCCCCAATGCTCGACTCCGTAATTCCAAATAGGTATAGTAACAATCATTCATAATTGATCGGATGTACTGAACGTTTGTCCGGCAAATGTTGAAGAACGATGAAGCAGTTCTTCGTACGTGTAGATTGTTGTTTGTACGAGACACGATTATTATGTTAACTCAGCACTTCAACAAGTTTTACACTAGGTCTTTATGCCATCTCCTTTTCAGGGGCCTTGGATTGAAGAATTGGAGGGTAATCAGGAATGGAGTGGGAAGCAAGTGGAGAGACAAGTGGATTTGAGTGGTTATGGAGTTTACTATGAAAGGATAGGTATCTGGTTTGGGCTAAATCAGCAATATTTAGATCATTAAGATTTTTATGGATAAGTTCATTAGAGAGCAAATAAGGAGTGTTGGAGATTTTTAGAAGGAATTTTGATTGTGAGGATTGGATTCGAGATGAAGTTAATGGTTTAATGGAGCCCCAAAGCTCGACTCCGTAATTCCAAATAGGTATAGTAACAATCATTCATAATTGATCGGATGTACTGAACGTTTGTCCGGCAAATGTTGAAGAACGATGAAGCAGTTTTTCGTATGTGTGGTTTGTTGTTTGTACAAGACACGATTGTTTTGTTAACTCAGCACTTCAACAAAAGTTATACACTAGGTCTTTATGCCATCTCCTTTTCAGGGCCTTGGATTCAAGAATTGGAGGGTAATCGGGAATGGAGTGGGAAGCAAGTGGAGAGACAAGTGGATTTGAGTGGTTATGGAGTTTACTATGAAAGGATAGGTATCTGGTTTGGGCTAAATCAGCAATATTTAGATCATTAAGATTTTTATGGATAAGTTCATTAGAGAGCAAATAAGGAGTGTTGGAGATTTTTAGAAGGATTTTTGATTGTGAGGATTGGATTCGAGATGAAGTTAATGGTTTAATGGAGCCCCAAAGGTCGACTCCGAATGTCCAAATAGCTTAAATCACTGTCATGTAAATGAATATTTTATGTTAATCGAAAGTTTCGAAAGTTCGTCCAGTAAATTTGGAGGAAGTCGAAAACGTTAAGCAGTATCTTGTCGTTTTAGTCTTGTATGTGAATTCCTTGTAAAAAGTTTGTCTAGATGGAGTCCCAGGTAGCGAATCTCTAAAAATTTTTAATGTATTGTTTATTAGTCTATGGGATAAATACTTATTTTAAGGTTGATAGGATTTAAACCCATTCACTGAACTAGTGGCATTTTAAGGGGATCTGAGGAAAGGAGTGGTTAGGGAATGGATGTTCGTCTCTGAATATAGTGATGGGAACCACAAGATATTTTTTTTATTTTTTATTTTAATATCTAATATTTAATATTAAGTATTTCTGTTTGGTTTAATTTTGTCACCTTATGTTTAATAAATAAAAGTATATGATTTTCCACTGATATTTAGAGATTCAAATTGCACCAATTTTGCATGATAAATAACTATATTTATTGATAATTTAAGATTATGTTATATATTTAATTTATTGTTTATTATAATATAATTTAGCTAACTTTTAATAAAAAAAAAAAATTATCTTTAGTATAGCATTGTATTGTTTTATTAATATAGTTTTATTGTCTTTTATTACTATAGGTATGTATTTATATTTTTTTTTTATGTTGGGCAAATATAATATTTTTAGCTGTGAAATAATATACAGTAATTCTATTGTTAGTCTATTGTTAGAGTATTTTTATTATTTTTGGCTAAGTAATAGTCTTGTTAAATTATTAATACCAGACTGTAAATATTTCTCAGATTTCACTATATTAAATTCTTAACTGCTACGTGTATATGTTTGCCATTGTTTAAAATCATATCAGCGATCCTTCATGCTTATCAGCTATAATAATATTTCCGGATTCCTTAGTCCTTATAATGGCATTAGGGATAAACACAATCTTCTAGATTATTTAAAAGTTGTAAAACAAACAAGAATAAGTGTTTACGTTGCTCTATACAATCTTCACGCAACATTCAAAAATTTTAATACATATATCAGATACATTCGATTTTTTTTTTCTTTCATGTTTATTAAAAATGAAACGATAAGATTTGGACGGATAAACTTCGTAAAGATTTTCTCCTGAAAAATAATCATTTAATAAAGTTATATAATTGTTACTTCTGTTACGTTACAAATATCAGATAGTAGATTGTTCCGTTACGTCACGAAAATAAAACAAAAATCTATAAATAGTGCCTCTATCTCTGATCAACGGAAAGAAGATAACTTTCAATCGTGTTGGGGTTAATAGGTTCACCAGCCTCTTAGCTGACCTTATTAAATCATAGAACAGAACTAGGCGTTTTATGTTAACTTAGGAATATCACAGATACATCTGAAGTTAAAATAAAAAAAAATAAAAAATAAAAAAAAAACGCTCAAAGTAACCTATAATTTAATTAAAAATCTGTCTATAATTTTAATTATATTTAATTATGATTTAAAAATATATAATATGGTTGAACTTGGGCAGCTCTTTATCGTACAAAGCATCTCTTATCGCATCCTTACTGTCTAAAATTCTTCGGAAAATTCGCAGTGCTTCAAAATATGTATAGGAAGCTGATTTGGTCAAAACTGTATGCCTATCCTTTTATAGTAAGCTCCTTAACAACTGAAACACACAAACCTAGTTGAAGGATCCATTACTAATAGGGTGTATAATTATAATTTATGTATAATGTATTGCTTATTAAACTTTTATCCTCTCTTTAGAACTCTAAGATAATAACAATGGACTGCCTCGATAAATTATAAATGTTTTTATTGAAAAATAAATATGACGATGTCTTAAGGAATTCTTTTAATTTAAAAACAATATTGCAAAAAATCCTGCCAAATCGGTTCGTAAAATCAACTACGAAGGAGTAATCCATCGTGAATTTGTGCTTAAAATATTTTTAAAACTATTGAAGCGTTATCTACCTTTAGTCAACCGCAAAGGAGTTCTGTTTCAGCAAAAAAATATTTGGAAGCATAATTCCCATTTGGAAAAGTCTAAATAATCTTGAAGGCATGGAACTTCTCCCACACTCACCATTTAGTCCAAACCTCACACCATTACTACTTATTTCGATCCCCGATCTATTTCCTTCATGGAAAAAAAATTGATAACTTTGAAAATTGGAAATATGCGGTCATTGAGTCCTTTCTAAGGAAAGCCATCCCAGGGAGTGGTATCAGCGTCAGATCGAACGATTGGATAGCAGATGACAAATGACAGTACATAAAAATGGTTAAGACGTTCTGTATAAATTTTTATAAATACAAATATAAGTATAAATTAATGAGACAAACCAGATATCTATCATTTCATAGTTAGCTTCGAACTCTTTCGAAACCAATAGCCTTACACTCAATTCCTGATTATACTCCGAGACGTCTGAAAAGTAGATGGCCAAGAGACCTCCTAATGTAGAACTTTTATATGTTATGTACATCATTTTAATAATTTCCATCAAATTTACTTGTTGTATATAATGTATAAAATTGTAAATATTCATAAATAGTTTAAAAAAAATAAGATAAAATTAAAGAAATAATAATCCAAATATTTGGTAGAAAAACGGTCATTTTTTTAAATTTTTATATACCTATTCGAATGTATGGAGGTGAAGGACAAATGAAAAATTGCATAATGAAACGTTTCATTCCCTATCTTATGATGGCAAAGAAATTGAGATATGTAATCTTTCAGAGCGTCATTGCACAAGAAATAAACCACAACATTTGAAAAGATACCACGAGTGAGATCGAAAAACGTTTTTAAAAATATACAAAGACGCTACAAATTTACAATGAGGTGCTTGAAGGCCAACATGGTTGGTAGAACGTTGGTGGGTTCGAATCCCGCCTGGGGGGGGGGGGTAGAAATTTATTATCTGATTGACCCACTAAATCAATCATGACCATCTTACTCTGCCTAGAGTAGGTAAGTTACCGTAGAATAACCCGTCCTTCCTGCCCTAGTTGGAGTACGTAATATTTTAAAAGACAAGCTGATTTCTGAGAACAGGTAGAAAATAAAACCCCCTACAGAACAGAAAAAACTGAATTAATTATATTGAGTATTTCTTTATTTTTTTAACACTAATTAAATTGATTACCACATAATATTTATTTTTATATTATTTCAAGTTTCACAACTGGTTTCCCATTGAACTCTCTCTAATCCTGCGAGACCTCAGAAAAAATGGCCTTCTGATCCATTATCAGAAATAATTCCTATTTTTTATTTTATTTAATTTTTTTATTATAAAGTTTTATTAATTATGCCTCAAATGAGGACAATAAGAAGTATGGATGACTGATAATTATTATTATAATGTTCTCAATGGTTAGTTTCTTTACTAGTCGTTTCATTTATTAGGTCCTCTCAATCACTAGATTTTGTTTTTTAATACATTTGTGAATTAAATTGATTATAAAAATAATAAATTCGATTTCCAGTCAATAAATTTTATTGTTTAAGGCAGTAACAATGGCTTATGTAAATATATCTTATTATTTATTTTTTTTTGTACGTTTAAAGTGTAGGTAAATATTTGCTATAGGTTGCCCTGGCATTGATTTGGTAACTATTGGGGTGAGTGAGCATTACACGAGTTTACTGCACCGCTTGAGATGTGAATAGAAGTAATAAACCTATCCGACCGGTGAAAACATTTTAAAAAAATTGAAACCAATTTCGTCACCACCTGAAACGAAGGGAAAGTGAGAGGATGCTTCGATTGAAAAACGTGATTCATTTTGAGTCAATCACTATTTTGAGGTGAAAACGCTCTTCTTATCTGACGGAATAGGAAGAAACAAGGAAAAATATGTCAGTAAGACAGATATGTGGCTATTACTTGTATACTAATTACATACTGGTATCAATTCAATATAAATATCTAGGATATCGTAGAGGAAAAGTAGGTCGGCTTTTAAGGAATGGAATATGATTGTTTTCTAGGAAGTGTTGAGAAATTAGGAAAAAGCCAACTAATTTCTAAATACCAGCGACAGATATGAGAATGTTTGTAGATCTCGAAAATTCATCTGAAATATTGTTTCAGTATAGTATATGGATTTAATATACACATGTGTCCTAATGGATTCATTTGTATATCTAGGATTCTAGTATCTATTTAGTAAAAGATTATTATTGAAGGTAACTGTAGGACATAAACATAGTATATAGATTATACGTTTGCGACAAAATCCATTAGTGTTGAAAATAAGATAGCTAATACTGAATTAATTTTGCTAATTTGGATTAAAAATTAGAGAAATTTAAAGATGTACCTACCATTATTTTTAATAGGTCAAACAATCATTTTGAGGTAAATAGTATATATTTACCCTAATAATTAATTAAACCATTATGTCATTAGGTTTCTAATTACTATAAAATTATTTATTTATATATACTATGTGTATATATATATATATATATATATATATATATATATATATATATATATTTATATATATACTTTTTTTTTTTTTTTAAGGAAGGATATTTTAACAATTTTCATGGGATTGAAGAAGAATCCAATGAACTGACTCGTTGGATAACAGCGTCAGTAAAAATCGTATGCGTGACCACATGCGTTGGAAAGCGTGTGATCGTTGCCTTGGGTAATGTATTTATATACGCTTCCTAGATAAGCGTTTCCCTTATTAAAATTGACTATAAAAATTCAGGATGGCAACGGAAATAATTTTTAATATTTTTAAATAAATATGTAGTATATTGTCTTGTGTTAATACATCAACAATATAATTCTTTGTTTGTAAACTGTAATATACAGTATTATACAATACAACTGTAATATAAGTATTGTATTGGGTTGTCCGGAAATTATTACAGGATATCATGTTTATAACAAAACCTGATATTATTGTTAAATAGATTATTTACGTCTTTACCACAACCAAAACCTGATACATTACTTTTACTCTACGTCGTAGATTTGGCCCAAAAGTCCTATTAAATAAGATCCCATTACCCAGATCTGATACAGTGTGATATCTCGATTTCATCTAACAAGGAGACGTTTTGATTTGTAACTCATAGATTTGAATGCCGATTTTTGTGTTGGTAGTAGGCACCTATAATAGTAAAGAATTAGAGTTATAGCCGCCAATAAGCATTCGGAGCCGAGAAAAAAAAAAAAAATATGAAAATCATGTTTTAATTTTTTTTTTCAGGTCTCAAGTCAAGATAGAGAAATAGTTTTTTCACGTAAAATTGTATACATAATAAAAACCTGAACCCGTTGTCCGGAAATCAATGCAGGATTTCATGTTGAAACTAAAACCTGATATTATTATTAAAGAGATTTTTTTATTTGGTATTGGTAGTGATAAAGAGAACCCACGTAAAGGTATACAAAAACTACAATTTCGAGTGAAAAAATTATTTCTCTATCTTCATTGAGAGCTGAGAAAATAAATAAAACTTGATTTTCTTATTGGTTTTTATTTTTTTCTTGGCTCCCAATGCTCATTGGCGGCTATAACTCTAGTTTTCCACTATTATAGGTCTTTACTACCCACACAAAAATCGGCATTCAAATCTGTGGGTTACAAGTCAAAACGTCGCCTTGTAACATGAAACCAAGATATTAGTCCAGTCAATAGGGAAAATTCTCTCCTAAAAATAAGGGCTGGTAGCAACCCGCACAGAGTTGTTGAGGGCGATTAAAGAAGTATTTCTGTCAAAAATGCCCCGAAGATTTGGTGAGTTTTTTAGAGTTAGGGGCACGAGAACATGGCCAAAAGCATTTTTTCAATTTATAAGCAAATATAACGCGACTTTTCATAAAATGTTGTATATAAAAGTTGTAGATAATAAAAATATCTACAATTTAAGCCATTGATCGTTCGATTCTGATGATTGGTTGTCGTAAAAAGTGCAAAAAAAAACCCTCTAAAATGTCCCTTTTTTGCATAAGAATTATTATAAACAAAAAGGGCCTTTTCAATACTTTTTATTGATGAAAAAGGAAGCTCTTTAAACCCAAAGAAAAATAGGATTCACCCCGTCCTCCTATCTTTATTATTTACTGAGATATACCTTTTGTTTATCTCGATATCGATATTTTCAATGCAAAACGGGCCGTTCGTGATTCACATTTTGAACTTCGGATGACCGGGATATTATTCTTAAGGGCTTATATTTTCATTATGAATGGCTAAAAAATCGATTTCTTTGAAAAAACATGCAATAAAATCGACTTGAAAAAGTGCCCGTTTTACAGCTATAAACAATTGAAGCTAGAGCGTCCGGTATTGAACCGATTTTGTTATAAATATAATAAATTAAAAGCTCACCTCTCAAAGATTGATTTGAGCTATTCAAAGTGTAGCTACCATAAATAACAGCCGAGTTACGATTTTTTTTTAAAAAAATCACTACGTCATTGTTAATTAAGATTAAGCGACGGGACAATCGGCTTTAATGGAGGTAAGAAGTTATATTTTATGATAAAAATTGAGCAACTACAAATACAGCAGGCTAAGCTCTGTAAATTAGAGTTTCTTACAGCCTACAATTACCACACGCCTAGTAGCCGGAGTGAAATATAATATAAACGAAATATAAACAATGATGACATCGTGAAGAAGCTATTTAATTTACTACATAATTTTTTGTGGTGATTGTCGTGGGTAATATTATTAAAATCTTTTGAAATAATGTTTTTATTTACATGATAATTTTACATAATACATATTTGTTTACTCTAGTCTTGGTTGCTTACATGGAGGACTGTTAAGAGTATCTTCATTATCATTTATTATAGTTTTAAGCACATCTTCTGTTTCATTTTCTTCTAGTACGCACTCTAATAATTCACTAGGTTCAATATTTAAAACAGATGCATTGCTGCAACTATCTCCGTTACAATAACCGCACAATCTTGTGCATTTTAAGCCGTGTTTGCGACAGCCACATTGATCACCGCAGCCTTAAATAAATAAATAAATTTGAATCAATTGGTTTTCGGACAAAACAAGCCGATGAAGATGCTGACACCATGATTATCAATACTGCACGCGATAACGCTGCGTATGAAAATGTACGTATTGTAGGTAATGATACAGACTTGTTAGTTTTGCTTTCTCAATTAGAAAAAACTAATTATGATATAGTTTTTCAACGTTAATAGTTTCAAATATACAAAATTAAAAAGTATAATTTCTTTCATTTATATATTCACCGGTTGTGATACGACGTGTGCATTTTATAATATAGGTAAAAAAAAATAATAACTATGATTCCTGCTGAAAAATCGATTGAATTAGCACAAATTTTTTATACATATCCAGCTAGTACGGAAAAAATTATTGATAACGGACTGCGAATAATTAAATATCTTTATTTGACGGAGCAAGATAAGAAATACGAAGCAAAAAATAAAAAAACATTAAGATTGAACGAATTAAGATTTTTACACTTTGAAAGATCCACGGCGAAAAAGAAGTCCGAATTCAAACTAGAGACTTTGCCCCCTACCGAAAAAGCTGCTGCTCAACATAGCTTACGGTGTTATTTACAATTACAAGCATGGCTTGGTCATTATTTGAATCCATTAGATTATGGATGGAACTACGAAGGTGATCATTATGTACCTATAAAGTCGACAGATGTAATGATTCCGCCTGAAATTTCCGAAATTGTATCTTGTCGATGCCAAACAGGCTGCGGTGATCAATGTGGCTGTCGCAAACACGGCTTAAAATGCACAAGATTGTGCGGTTATTGTAACGGAGATAGTTGCAGCAATGCATCTGTTTTAAATATTGAACCTAGTGAATTATTAGAGTGCGTACTAGAAGAAAATGAAACAGAAGATGTGCTTAAAACTATAATAAATAATAATGAAGATACTCTTAACAGTCCTCCATGTAAGCAACCAAGACTAGAGTAAACAAATATGTATTATGTAAAATTATCATGTAAATAAAAACATTATTTCAAAAGATTTTAATAATATTACCCACGACAATCACCACAAAAAATTATGTAGTAAATTAAATAGCTTCTTCACGATGTCATCATTGTTTATATTTCGTTTATATTATATTTCACTGGTAATTGTAGGCTGTAAGAAACTCTAATTTACAGAGCTTAGCCTGCTGTATTTGTAGTTGCTCAATTTTTATCATAAAATATAACTTCTTACCTCCATAAAGCCGATTGTCCCGTCGCTTAATCTTAATTAACAATGACGTAGTGATTTTTTAAAAAAAAAAATCGTAACTCGGCTGTTATTTATGGTAGCTACACTTTGAATAGCTCAAATCAATCTTTGAGAGGTGAGCTTTTAATTTATTATATTTATAACAAAATCGGTTCAATACCGGACGCTCTAGCTTCAATTGTTTATAGCTGTAAAACGGGCGCTTTTTCAAGTCGATTTTATTGCATGTTTTTTCAAAGAAATCGATTTTTTTTAGCCATTCATAATGAAAATATAAGCCCTTAAGAATAATATCCCGGTCATCCGAAGTTCAAAATGTGAATCACGAACGGCCCGTTTTGCATTGAAAATATCGATATCGAGATAAACAAAAGGTATATCTCAGTAAATAATAAAGATAGGAGGACGGGGTGAATCCTATTTTTCTTTGGGTTTAAAGATCTTCCTTTTTCATCAATAAAAAGTATTGAAAAGGCCCTTTTTGTTTATAATAATTCTTATGCAAAAAAGGGACATTTTAGAGGTTTTTTTGCACTTTTTACGACAACCAATCATCAGAATCGAACGATCAATGGCTTAAATTGTAGATATTTTTATTATCTACAACTTTTATATACAACATTTTATGAAAAGTCGCGTTATATTTGCTTATAAATTGAAAAAAAAAAAAAAAACTGCTTTTGGCCATGTTCTCGTGCCCCTAACTCTAAAAAAACTCACCAAATCTTCGGGGCATTTTTGACAGAAATACTTCTTTAATCGCCCTCAACAACTCTGTGCGGGTTGCTACCAGCCCTTATTTTTAGTAAATTTAACATGGGAGTGATTCCCTATTGACTGGACTATATCACACTGTATCAGATCTGGGTAATGGGATCTTTAATAGGACTTTTGGGCCGAAACTACGACGTAGAGTTAAAGTAATGTATCAGGTTTTAGTTGTGGTAAAGAGACAAATAATCTATTTAATAATAAAATCAGGTTTTGGTGTAAACATTTCCGGACAACCCAATATTAGTTTCTAAACTATATCCAAAATAGATTTTTTGGTGAGGAACTTCGCACCATCCTTTAGACTGTAAAAAGATACTTTAAGTAGAAAAATATTTTTTAAAACATTTACTGAAACTATCGTCTGGCGATGTTCCTATTATTTATAGACTAAAATAGAGTCCATATTTCAATTCAAGAGTTTAGTTTAGACGAGTGATTTAATTTCTATAATATATAATTTAATAAAATAATTTGCTTCACGTTCCGTATTTATTTTTATTTTCATATTATTACTATCATAACTATTTTTTGTTAGTTTTATTTAATTTTTTTAAGGATTATTTTTAATTTTGACATTTTATTGTACACTTTTGATATGAATGAAACTCAACCAGCTCTGTTCTTTGGAGCCCACAGTGCCAACTAGATACATTTATCAATAAAACGATAGTGAAATCAAAGAAAAAATGTTAAGCTAGTTTATTACTATTATTAAATGCTATTGCTAGGAGTGCTTTAAAATTTTCATGTGTCAACTGTTGTGTATATTAAAACCGAATGTTGTATTGTATTGATTTATAAAGTGTACCAAGCACATGAATTAAATATGTATTTTAAATGAAATCATATATTCGTTTTTCACCTTTGATTGTATTACATAATTTAGTTAAGATTTCGTGAAATAATGACCAAATCGCAAAAGAATCTTCCATTCCTTGCCTCTATTAGGTTTGACCACGTCGTTCCTCTGATACAGATCTTCGCTGGGAGAAATCCGTGATGGAGATATTAGGCCACTAATATTATATAAAAGGAAATTGCTCAAACGAAAATGATCATACGTCGGCATTTCGTATAATGCAACGTCTCCGAGCATCTTAATCAGACTCACATGCTCTTGTTCCGTTGTTATGAAGAGGAAATTTGCGATATTAATGTGGTGAAAAATAAAATTCCAAATATTCTGTTATCGAATATTATTTATGCAGACAGCTATAAAAACAATAACAATTCGTATTACAATAAATTTAATATGAAAACTAAATTTGTATACAATATGATTTTTTAGGTCTCAAGAGATGCATGAATGTATTTTTGTACAAAATACCTGTAATTATAACATTTCACCAATAAAATTGTTTAACACTCTACTGAGTATAAATATGTATATATATATATATTATTACGGATTTAACCTTTTTTATTCTCTATAGTCTATAATAAACATTCCTAAACTAGATATAAACAATTTTTATTAAAACAAATTACAATATTTCTTCCAATAAAAAAAAAGTTAGAAAACTAACTTTTTAAAATTTTCGTTTTTTACACTTTTAACTTTTAAATTTATAACTAAACATATTGCCCCCTCTGGCTTGAATGACTGCTTCCACTAGTCTTGGAATACTTGTAAATAACGAAACAAATAATCATGGGCTGAAGGAAATTTGAAAAAAAAATAATCTAAAATTCTATCGTTTGTTATTAACAAGGAAAAAAAATTGATGTGTCTATTCCTTAATGTCTCACGTTTAATAAATAATATTAATATAAATATAAGCCAAGTATGGATTAAGGTAAAAACCAGGAAATTTTCGATAATTATGGGTGTTGTAATATCTTTGACGGGGAGTTTACTTATAAATTATTGAATTATTGACATCTGTAGGAAGAATTTAATGTAACAAAATAATTTTGTTTAAGAAGAAAAATGTGTCAAATAAATAAATGAAAGTAAAGATTAAAAAAAAAAAAAATCATCGAATTGTTTGACATAGATATATTTGCGAAGAGTCTTTATTTCGATACCTAAAATGTATAATGTAAACATATAAATAACGGATGTATCATGAAACATAAATAATAAGAACACTGTAAACATTAACAAAATAATTAAATAACAGAGTTAATAAAATATTACAATATAAATATATAAAAGAAACATGACAATTCAATGATGATTGTTTAAAAATATTTATAACGTAAATGGTATTCTACACATTCTTTTTTTTTTTTTTTTTTTTTTTTTTTCTCCTCCCGACTGATTATTTATAATGGAGCCGAATTTTCCCTTGAGCAATGTAGATCTAATACAACATAAATTACCGTTAAAATATTTTAAAAACAGATAATGCGGTGTAGCAATAAAAAAAAAGAAGAAAAATACGGAATGTTATACGCCACCATTGAGAAAGTGGGCTTTTCTCGTCAATTAAATGAAAATTAAAACCACGAAAGAACGGGATCGTGTGACGAATTCCGACATAATTTTATTCGTGTACACATTTTTACTCAATTATTTTTCGATCTCACACATTACAAAAGGGACCACTCAATTGGAAATCACCTCACCAATAATTTAATTTCGGCTTGCGGCTCGCTAATGGTGTCACTGTACTTCGCCACTAGAACGCGAAACACGGTCAACAGTATCGTGTTGCGACAGGGCTACGGAAGCGTTTCTAGAGTGGTGAGTTACATCACTGGATATTAACAACTTCCCGTGTCATCCCCTCCAGCAACGCTTAACAAGTTCAACTAAAACTTAATTAATGGAAGAAAAACTAAATGTTTTATAGGATCGTCTAATAAACCATGAAATATTGCAACATTCAGAATAAATATAACAGATTTAAAATTATAACTAGATATTACAAGAGCTATGTTGTTTGACTGGATGAAATAGAGAGTATGATGTTGTTGGGGATCATTCAAAAAAGGCAATGTTTGGTATAAACAAGTATATATATTTTCCAACGTTTCGGCCTACTTTGGTGACCATCATTAGGGCTAAAACAAAAATAGGACAAATACAGAAATGAAAAAAAAAAAAAAAAGAAAAAGGAAAAATAATAAGGTTAATAAACAATTTTGAAAAGATAAAAAAAAAATTATAAAAACAAAATGTGATCGAATATTGATAAATTATACAAAGATGATAAATTAAATATAATTAGGTTAATATAAAATAGGAATTATGGTAGGTAAATAATTGTATTCAAAGAAGGGTTAAAAAGAAAATACAGTAAAATAAATAAGATATACATTAAGATGGTCAAAAGAGAAGTTATGAGTAAGTAGAAATTCATTTGTAAATAAGTAAACAGAGTAATGTTGAAATTAAAAACATACTAGAGGGGGGCCTAGATGGCCGAGCGAGTTGAGGCGTGGGTACTGGAGGGCGTGGGTTCGAATCCCACCAGGGCAGGTTAAAATTTATTTCGTGGTGGACCCAGGAAATGACCTTCCCACCCTGGCTAGAATAGATTGGTAACCTGTTGGATAACCTGTCCTTCCTCCCCTAGCTAGAGTACAAGAGGAAGTTAAGCCCAATTAAACAACAAATAAACATAACAGAAAAAAAAAAATTAAAAAATTACATCAATAATAGCCTTTTTTTTATTATTGATCCCCAGCAATATCCTACCATACTCTTTAACTAGATATTAGTTTCAAATTTGCAAGATTTATTATATTATTATTCTTTTGTGGTTTTGAGTTACATTAATTGGCAAAATATATATTACGGTGTCCAAACAATTATGCATACCCCACTTATTTCTCTTAGATTAAAATTAGAAAAACCATAAAAATTAGTTAAAATCATTTTTAAATCCCATTTTTTCATGAGAATGGGCATGTTTTTTCATGGCAACAAATTTTGTAGATTATGTTTGGAACTTCTAGTAATAAAGAATTTGTAATAAATAACCAAATATGCAAATCTGTTATTAAGGTACACTCAAACGTTTTCGCGATGTAATTCCGGATAGGATGAATGTTCATATTGACACATTCATTTAACTTGGATATTGACAATCCGTCACCGGATATATATATATATATATATATGTAATTTTTTCTTGATATAAATCAATATTATTAAATATATTATTTTATTTTATTTATTTATTTATTTATTTTTTTATTTTTTTTTATTTTTTTAAATAAAATAATATATTTAATAATATTGATTTATATCAAGAAAAAATTACATATATATATATACCGGTGACGGATTGTCAATAGACATCGCGATTTGCGAGTGCCCGGGGGTTATGAATCACTGAAGAGAGAGGATTTGCCTGGTTCGGATGCGACCCCGGTGGCCTAGTTGGATAAGGCGCCACGCTAGAGAGGTGGAAACTTGGGTGCGAGTCCCGACCGGGTCAAATCTTTTCTCTTTAAAAATAAAATATATATATATGTAATGATGTTTAAAGGCACAAGGCCTTGATATCTAAAAAAACATATGTTATTATTAATTAGTATTATGTGTGTTAATTTTAAAAGGTTATATGTTTGTGTAATTGGTTATACAAGAAAAGACTATAAAAACTGATTTTGTAGGTAGGTATAGATTTGGGTATTAATTTTATACATTATATCATTTAAGAGAAAAAAAATATGTAATTTTTTAAATAAAGATTTTGTTTATAGCAATCCAAAAGACGTTTATAGTCATAATTTGGAAGATCCAGCTTATAAACTAATAAATCAGTTTTTATAGTCTTTTCTTGTATGACCAATTACACAAACATATAACCTTTTAAAATTAACACAAATAATACTAATTAATAATAACATATGTTTTTTTAGATATCAAGGCCTTGTGCCTTTAAACATCATTACATTTATATATAAAGGTTCATTCAATAAATTAACAATTATATTACGGTGACGTTTCGAGACTATATTGTTCTCATAATCATGCCCTATAGGGAACAAAACAAATTACAATGAAATTATTTAAGTTACTCAGGTAATTTTATTGTAACCTCATTTTCTCATTGTAGAGCATGATTAGGAGAACAATATAGCTTCGAAACGTCGCCATTATATAGTTGTTACTTTATTGACTGAACCTCAAAAACCTTATTAAACTGTTAATATCAACAGCCGAAATAAAAAAAAATAAAAACCTATCCCGTAAATTGATCATATGAGTGAAAAGGTTGAACGAGGATATTTCAGTTTAAAAACTAAATATATTAAAATTGAAGAGGTCTGTTTGATGACTGGGTGAATATACATCTTGTGAGTTTTTGAGAGGGATCAGTTAAATGGATAATTAAAATATAAATTGTTAAGGTTTACAATATAAATTATATAAAACAATATAATAAAATATTCTTGCCTCTCGGGATAATTTAAAAAATTTTTTTTTTTTTTTAATTCTCATAAATTCTTATTTTTTAATAACTTTGATTGATCCTTCTCAAAATTCTAATATAAATAAACTAAAGACAAGTGAAGACAAGACGGTTTCCGTGGCAACGCTTAAATCAAATTGAAACAGTTCAAGGCTGGGCAGAGTCCCGACAATAAGGCCAGTCAGATCCAGCCACGGAATGGGTGAGTGAGGCTTAATTATTTACACGCAATCATCAAAACAATAATTAATTAATAACAATTGTAAAATATCCCAGAAAAGTATAATTATTTATTTTTAATTAAGTGTTAATTATTAATATAATAAAGGTTTTTATTATTATTTTAATTAAGGGGTTTATTATTCTTTTGATTAAGGCGATTATTATCATTTTAACTTAAGTGTTTATTATCACTTTAATTAAGGCGTTCATTATTATTTTAATTGAAGAAACGTTTATTAAGAAGAAACTAAAAATAATTTTAATGGTCGATTTAAAGACGTTAAATATCTTTATTATCCTAAACAACAATATGGACAAAAGGGGTTGAACTCCGGGGTTCCACTAAACCTCCAAAATCCTTCCTCGAATCCCCCTCCTTATTATATTACAAACGAACTTCCATAAAGCCCTTGATGTTCCATCTGCCGCAGATTTGGCGCAACCCAGATACCTATCCTTGCATAGGAAACTTCATACCCAGTCGAATCCACTAGACTCCCAATTGCTTCACACTAAATTCCCAGGACTTCCAAAAGTCATCAGGACCTATATAATGCTGAATGTAAAGAGAGGTGTAATGGTCTGAAAGGTTATTTAAAACCATAGTTTTACACTATCTACCTGTCCTTTAAATTTAAACCTTTACACCTATGTTATGTATAGCCTATCTCATAGAACATTTATATTCCAGCGCTCCTTTTTCTTTCACACAACCATCCTTGGAATTATATTCCTCTTCATATCAGACAAGCATAATCTCTGAAAATATTTAAATACCTCTATTTTATGTACCTCATTCTTGTACAAGGTGAAGCTTCCTAAAAATCTACCTACTTAATTAAATTATATTGTATTGTTGTATTTTTCAAATCGTATCAATAAATATTTGATTTAATATAATTTTTTCTTGTTCTGAATATGACATTTAGTCACTTTTATCGTATATACAACAATAAGCATCGCTTTAACTGAATTTATTTCTTATTTAATTTGTAGAGTATTTTCTTATTATCCTCTCTATATATTTAATTTGTATCTGCGTATATATCACCATCGTTATATATTTTTATTTTTAGAATAAAAGACCCAAAGGTAGAGTTAGCTCACTCAGAGCTGATTGATTCATTTCGATCTGATCCATGAATCAAATGAATCAGACAATCATACATTACACTTTATATGGTCCTCCCATCTATCACATTTTATCAATACAATAACTTAAACATGTTATTTATTTATGATTTATTTAAAAATCATTGTAATTTATATTATATAACATTATAATTTATTTATTTATAAAAATAAATTATAGAAGCGAAAAATCAATATAGCGTTTTTACCCAAATAGATAATTATTATACCGAATTTTGCGCTCTCTCGCCATTTCTTTTTATATATAATAAACCAGAAAACTGAATGAACTATTAATGACCGTAAAATATTTTAAATTAATTTACACTCAGACTACGTCTTTATAGTCGGATGGAAATAGATAACATTCCGTTATAATTAGGCTATTTCGCTTTCTAAAATCAATGAAGCGTCCATATTTTTTATATGCAACTGTTTCTGAGAAGAAAAATAGTTAAAAATATTTTATTTTTTTGTTATCTATTTATTGAAATTCACAACTGTATGGAATAAAATATAATACATCACGTAAGTGTGATGATAATGCTAAAAATGACACGTCTATTTTTTTAAAAAAAACTACCCATTGGTAGCACTTATAAAGGCTCTATATAATGATACTATATTAGAAGGCCTCGAGGCCATCTTCTTTTTAGGCGCCTCGGAGGGTTATCTGGAATGGAATGAGAAGCAATGAAATGAGTTTGTGTTTGCTATGAAAGGATTGATATCTGGTTTGAGCTAAGTCAGAAACGTAAAGTATTTTAAAATCTTTGTGGATAGGTTTGTTTGTGACGAAGCATTGAGGATTTTCTAAGGATTTTAGATTGTAAGGATTGGATACGAGATAAATTGGATGGTTTAGTAGAGCCCCGAAGCTCAACTCCATATGTCCAGATAGATCTAATTATTGTTATGTTAATAATTCTAATATATAAATATAAATATGAATATATTTACAAAATTTTCATTATATGCTTAATTGTATAACTTTTATTCAATAAAGTGTTTTATTTTATGAGTTTTTCTATTTTTCACAATACGATAAACTAGACAGTTATTAACACCTGATCTTAAACACCAAAAAAATAAAATATTTAGCAAAAAAACGAACAAAATTCGTTTTAAATCAAACAACTCAACTGTATAAAAGTACTTTCAATTCTGTCCGTGTTTTAAAAGATATCCATAGGGTGTCAATAACTGATTTTACCTTATTTTTGTCACTACATTGTATAATACATTCCAGGAATAATCTTTGATGTAAACTTTCTTGCTTAGCTTAAAGTATAGTAATTAAGGAAAAATGACTGCTTTATTGAACTTTATTGAACCATGCTTTCTATAATTTTAGTATGAATATATCCGAATATTTCCTTAGGGCTGTCAAAAACAGTCTGGTTTAACCTGAAATATATTGAACAACATAATGTGGATAACAACAATGATTATATTTATTTATTGAAATATACAACTGTATAAAGAAATGAATCTTGTAAATACGAGGAGTAATGTATGTCATGTCGATGACTTTTAAATCAACTAACCATTGATAGTTCTTCAATTAATGTTTTATATTACGAAGTCTCGAGGCCATATTCTTTTCTGACGACTCAGAGGATTTTCGGATGTCAAATAGGAAACAACTTGATTAAATAATAGTTTTTGAATGGGTAAGGAGTTTGTTATGAAACAATAACTATCTAGTCTAGGCCAAATCAGAAACAAATGGGGCAACAAGATCATTATAGATAAGTGATCTAGTAAGGGATATTGAGGATTTTTCTAAGGATTTTGAATTGTATATAATACGAGACGAATTGGATGGTTTGGTGAGTCTCAAATTTCTGGAAATCTGGTTATTGTCGTTTACATGTAATAGTACTAATAAATATTATACAATCATAAATAAAATTGTTTAGATATTTTTCACAAGACTAAAAGGACAAAAAACTTTTCGTCGTTATAGACTACTTCAACATTTACTAGAAAAACGTTCAAAGCTCCCAATTAATTACAAAAGACTTACTTACATGACCGTGATTAGACCTATTTGGACGTACGGAGTTGAGCTTTGGGGCACCACTAAACCATCCAATTCATCTCGCTTCCAATCCTTACAATCTAAAATCCTTCGAAAAATCCTAAATGCCCCTTACTTTGCCACCAATAAACTTATCCATAAAGACCTTAATGTTCCATATGTTGCTGAGTTAGCCCACACCAGATACCTATCCTTCCATAGAAAGCTCCATAACCACTTAAAAACGTTAGTTTCTCAACTTGCTTCCCACTCCTTTCCTGATAATTCTCCGAGGCGTCTGAAACGAAGATGACCTAGAGACCTTTTGGTGTAAAATTGTTAATAAAGTGCTACTGTTGAGTAGTTCTTAAACAAGTTTTAACATGTTATTATAATCGTTATCAGCTCATTTACTCAATGTATATATCTGTACAGTTGTAAATTTCAATAAATTGATAAATAGAAAAAAAAGAAAGAAGATATTTTAGAGAGGTTTTAACTCTGTTGTCTAATAGAATTCTAATCCTCACTAGTCTATTTTGGTTTATAGTTTTATAATAATTTCCATTATGTTCTGTGACATATTTGTTAATTGGGCATTTTTATCTGCTTTTAAAATCTTAGTTTCTCACTAAGTCATGGATGATATAAAAGTATCCGATTTTAATAAAATGAGATCGTTAATAGAATAAATTTCTGTAGATTTTGAGTTTGAATCGTGTTCTTCACCTTCTGAACCTGAGTTTGTAAAATATACATTTTTTATATTTTTCAATATGTTTAGCCTTATGTTATATCAGATTTTTTTTTTCCGAAATTGAATTAGAGAGCCCAACCTTTAATTTATTTAAATGTTGTTTTCATTGTTATTCAACAATCGTAATCTCTTTTGATATCCTGATATCGTAATGATAGTACAACAATCATTTTCATGATAATATTCTTATGCAATCATATTATTAAATTTTCATCTTAGTCTTTCATCAGTTAACTCGCAATCTATTAATAAATCTCAAATGATATAAATATTTTTATATGCGTAATAACGATCCTAATAATAAACTTTACGTGCTAAAATGTTACATCCAGGCAAATGTTTTGTTTAAGAGTTTTGTTAAAATATTAACAAAATATTTATGTAGCTGTTCATATAGGACACTTTAACTGTTCTAATAGAACTCCATAATGAGTTGGTTTGAATATATCTATAACGATCCTAGTTCCTACTCATAGGCAAATCAAAAAATTATTTATTCATCTATTAATTTAGTTAATTATTACTTAATTTAGGTCCTTCTAATAGAATGTTCTCATAAAATGGGTCAACGACTGGCACAAAATATTCTGTCACTATACCTCCATCTATTTCAACGCCCACATTTCGGTACCAATCAATCAACCTCATTGTGACAACCCCATTTTTAAATCGTTGATTTAATCAATGACACCTGATAATATCCGGTATCCTGCCAGTAAAATGAGACACTATGGTTTATCTTCCGATACTTCAACAGGCCGGAACTTAAAAAAAAAATTGAATGTCTGGAGAAATCCATAATTAATTATCTGGATGCTGGTCATAGGTGATTTATTGACAGTGGTATGCTGCTTCAAATGTTTCCGATTTCCAAATGTATGATGTCAGTCTGAATGAGATCATCCTAACAGCCCAACGATATGCTGCAAAGAATGAAAGATTGGGTTTGATCCGACATCATGATGCGATGTCGACTGAATCTGTGATGCGGCTCAGTAGCTTTCTTTTCGCTTCAATCGTTTTATTGACAGAATTAGCTCATTAACTTCGTCTATATTTTATATAGGAGTTTAGAGATAGTCTCGAGACCTTCAAATATGAAACTTTTATTTGCGTCAATGGGTATTTTCTTTCCGTTGTCATGCCATTAGATTCATAAGTTTTATTTACTTCAAGTATAGTTGTTTATAAATTTGCTAATATGGTGTTGGTATTGTATTTTAATGGCAATGTAAATCATTGGAAAACTCGTTAAATCTTTCGGCGACATATGGTAGGATAAAAAAAGAAAAAGAAATATATATGCCTATAAACATAAAGGATATTTCAATATTTTTTTTCATTAATAATGCAAATATTGAATTAGAATTATGTTTTCCACGATTTCATTTTCTTTTCACACCGGATGTTGCCCACTCGTTATATGGCCACTAAAAGAATAAATAGATCTGTTAAAATAAATACAAAGAAATTATATCAGCGATAAAAAGTGGTGAAAAACAAATTAACGAATTTAAATGCAGTGTTTATTATGTATGCAGGTATTAGTAAAAATAAATTTAAAAAAAATCCACAGTACATACGTATGTAATAAAAAAAATAAAAATTAATAAAAACTTTCTGAATATCGTATTTTTAATTTTTACTCTCGATATATCATAATCTCAATATATTGAACATGTCGATATAGCTTACTAATTCTATGTCACCTTGAATATATAATATATCGGAATTATACATTACATTAATATTATTCTCGCCAATTCGTCCAATAATCAATATAAACCATGTCTATAGAAGCATATACTAATTCTTATTAGTAATTATAAATTAATATCACATTGAAAAAAAACTTATTTAAAATTTATTCGGGGAACATGTTAGTTCGATCTAAAATCTCCATGCAGTCCCTGCTGCGTAACAGAGAACAAAATTATATACACAAATGCTCGTAACATTCTTCGAAAGCCAGCAATCAGACATTCGATGGTGCAAAATATTACGTATCAGCTTATGGGCCGACTGAAAATTTCGTAAAAGATGTCGAAGCAGTTACTTGCTAATGCGAAACTGTGAACGTTCCGGTGACATGACTAAATTAATTCTCATTCATCTTTCATTAAACTTACCTCCTCAATTAGTAGAAGATACCTGGATCATAATCAGCTTTCGAAAGTGACTTCGTTTACGTAACTCGAGGGATCGCATGCTTACATAAATAACATAAGAACAGTGAAGGCATAATTATTTAAAATTGTGAAACATGAAGAAGCGATCCTATAGACGGTCTCTTACTGATAGTGACATTCAAGAACTCTATAACCTGATCTTCTCGAGTGTGTTGGACGGAAACGAACCGGAAATGGACAGTTCCATATTTTTTAAAACATCGATGAACAACTTTAGTAAGGGTCAGAGGATAAATAAAACTTACTTGTAAAAATTCCACCCCATTCATTTCTTAATTTTCTCGGCTAAAAGTTTCGTTCTTTTTTGAGTAGCTACCTCCCCATATACATTAACCCGGGCATATAAAACATATAAGGATTATTAGAAAAATAATTAGATAAAAGCAAGCGGTATCTTCAAAAAAAAAATAACAAGCAATTATAATTTTACGAAATTGGAAATTAATAAGTTTTACATCCACTAATAGCGTCCAATGCATTTTACATGCGATAGGGTATAGGTGTGATTTCGAATAAATTCTTCAGGGATACGAGGCATAATTATGCAAAACTGTTTTTTTAAGTTGTTTTTTTTATATATACATTTATTGAAATTTACAACTGTACAAAATATTTACATCAAGTAAATGTATTGAAAACGATTATAATAACATGTTAAAACTTGTTTAAGAGCTACTCATCAGTAGCACTTTATTAAAAATTTTACACCTCGGAGGGATTATCAGGAAAGGAGTGGGAAGCAAGTTGAGAAACTAACGTATTTGAGTGGTTCTGGAGCTTACTATGAAAGTATAGGTATCTAGTGTGGGCTAAATCAGCAACATATGGAACATTAAGATCTTTATGGATAAGTTTATTGTTGACAAAGAAAGGAGGATTTTTCGAAGGATTTTGGATTTTAAGGATTGAATACGAGATGATTTGGATAGTTTAGTGGAGCCCCAAGGCTCAACTCCGTACGCCCGAATCGGTCTAATCACTGTCATGTATATGAGGCTTTTGTAATTAACTGGGAGCTTTGAACGATTGTCTAGTAAATGTTGAAGTAGTATGTAATGACGGGCGGTTTCGAGTCGTTTTAGTCTTCTGTAATAAGTAAATATTTATTTAAAATTGATTAACTTAAATTTTTATTAATAATACTGCTTGTTTTAATTAGGATTATATAAAATGTAAATAAAATAAAATACAGCATTATTTAAAACAAATAATAAAGTTACACAATATTAAATTAATATGATTTATAACCTTTACCCTAAGTCGTAAATCTAAGAATTCCTGTCCTACAGTATCCTCCTAGGACTCCACTTGGATAAACGTCTGACTTGGAATCCACATACAAGACTAAAACGACAAGAAACTGCCCGTCGTTACATACTTTAGCATTTACTAGACAAACGCTCAAAGCTCCATTAATTAAAAGGGACTCATATACATGACTGTGATAAGACCTATTTGGACATACGGAGTTTAGCTTTGGGGCTCAACGAAACCATCTAATTAAATACAATCTAAAACCCTTCGAAAAATCCTCAATGCCCCTTACTTTTTCACCAATAAACGTATCCATATTGATCTTAATGTTCCATATGTTGCTGATTTAGCCCAAACCAGATACCTATCCTTTCATAGTAGGCTCTATAACCACTCAAATCCACTAGTTTCTCAACTTGCTTCCCAATCCATTTCCGAAAATCCCCCAAGGCGTCTGAAAAGAAGATGACCTTCTAGCGTAGAATTTTTATAAGAGCTACTGATGAGTTAAGTGAAGTTATGACACGTTATTGTAATCGTTATCAACACATTTACTTGATGTATATAATTTTTACAGTTGTAAATTTGAATAAATGGATATAAAAAATTAAAAAATAATATTACTTCCAGTTTTGCTTTAGCTTGGGCATATTCCACAAGAAATAATTCAGAATAAAATAAGACCTTTAACCCATCTAATGAAAGACGTAGATATAAACCTTATAATTTTTTTTAATTGCTGCAAAATGAAGATGGTTACAAAATATAAATTAATGAAAATTTGACTATATTAGATTTAAACCTAAGAGAATGTGATTTTATTATTATAAAAAAATAAATGAAAAATCTTATCTCTAATAAAAAAAAAAAAAAAAAAAAAAAAAAAAAAAAAAAAAAAAAAAAAATGAAAATGCGGAATGAGATGACATTAAAACTACCAAGACATTTTTTTTTATTTCATCACTCTGTATTTTCTTTTACTTTACGCTCTAGTGAAAGTAATGTGTTTTGTTATAACTGTTTGTTATTCAGGCAGAGATGCGGTGTTATCGGCGTGAAATGGTTTCGCTAGAAATATTATTATAAGTGTATTTATGTTAGAGTGTTTATTTAAAATTTTACTAATATTAATAGATTAATTTTTTTTCTGGTGTAAAACATCGTGTTACTTGTGATTACAATTGGTTTCATTACAAATAAAACTAATTTGAAAAAGTTTTGGAAAGTAACGAAATTATTGCTAGATATTAATATTCGGACCCATGTGTTTGTTAGATCACCATCCAGCCCACCATTCCATGGAGCCACTTTCGTTCCATATAACGCTCAAGCCCGTATTCGTGGGGCATATTAATCCATCATTAGTCTAACTACTTTCAAACCCTTAAACGGCTCATGAACTTTCTTTTTCAAAAATGTTTCCCCAAAAATAAATAAAAAACCTGAAAAACCAATAGTCTTCTGATAAAAAAAAAAAAAAAAAAAAAAAAAAAAAAAAAAAAAAAAAAAAATTAACTCTAGAAATATTTCAGATAATGATTGCGATTTTGGTTAAAAATGTAGTTTTTACAACATTTTACGCGGTTTTTGTAACGTGGCCTAAGTATTAATTAATAGCTGTTCAAATACAGATTTGATTTTTCTATTATTTTTTTATGGAAAATTTTAACTGTAATAAAAGCTTCAATAATGGTGTTGACACAGGGTGATTAGAATAAAGCTAATATCAAATCTCATCTTTTAAAATTGTACATTCCTAACTTGGAATCTACACGCTAGACATGAAATAGTCCATACTAAAACTACAAGAATATGTTCGTCTTTTAATACCACTTTATTATTTCTTAGGCATTGCTCTGATTATCTATTATTTGTGCATAGTATAATAAAACTATTTGGATATACGAAGTTGAGCTTACAGGCTACATTAAAGTATTTCCTATGCTCTCCTTACTATCTAGAATCCTTTAAAAAATCATATATCTATAATAATCTTAATAATCTATATGTTGCGGGTTTGGTCCTAACCAGTAACCTATATTTTCATAATAAACTCCATATCCACTTAAATTCAATAGTTTCATTTTTAAAAAAGGCATAACTCCCCATTATTCATTTATTATTCAATAATTTCTACATGTTTCAGAGCTTATCAATTGCTCCATCCTCAGGTTCATTACACTGTGATATTCTCACTTGGTCATCCTAATTCACACTGACTCCACTGGGCAATGTTCAATCATTGTTTTGATAATTCAATAGTTTCTCAACTTGCTTCACAATAATCCTCTGATCCGTAAGAAGTTGGGGTGTTCAAGTATAACTATTTTTTTGAGTGTCACTAATTATTGAATAGTTTATTTATTATTCTTTACTATTATTTGTCTTCGATATTCCATTGTACTTAATTTCTCACATTTATTTTATGTATTTGAATTAAATTGAAAAAGTTCAACTCATTAAACCACCATATCCTTCGTCTTAAACCAAGAACTTCACTAAATTATCAAAGTCCCTTATTATGCCGCAAATAAACTTATCAACATAGATCTTAATTACCCACAGGTTTCTGACTTGGTCCTAATCAGGAAATTTCACACCTACACATTTATAGTAAATTCCCCAAAATTTTCAAATCCACAAGTCTTTCAACTTGCTTCCCAGTTGCCAATAACACTCCGAGGCGTCTGAAAAGATTATAGCCTCTAATAAAAATGTTTTAAACTGAAATACTTATCATAGTTGATTCGGTAGGTAATTAAATTTATAGTGAAACTGTCAAAATATAGAATTATTATACACTAGCTCTAAATATGTACAAAACACGAGTATGTATTAACATGCATCATCATGTTAATACATACTTAATCATATAATTGAGGTTGTAATGTTGTAAGGGAATAAGGTTAGCGCCAGCGCGAGGGAGACGTTGTTCCCATTCAGCTAACAGGACATTGAATTGCAAAATATACTCTCGGCTCTAATACATAATCCGTCTTAATTACAACACTTCCTTTCCGTCTTTGAAATAAGCAAGTCTCTTTGCCGCGTTACCAAATCTTATAAATAAGAAGCTTAGGGATGAGGATGAATTATTTATGATTGCGGGTGTTGTGACCTTATTTTCTACTTTCAGAAGAACAGTATAACTTGTTGGTTCATGAACCATGCACAAAGCCTTTTCATATTTTACAAATTACTAGAATAATCGATTTCTATCCTTGAACAGTTTATATTATTCCGTGATTCATTGTCAAGAACCCTGCCAACTCCTTGTTTCCTCCACCATTATAACCCAATTCGACTACGGATGTTTAGTATGTGGAGGACTGTCAGGTGAACTCGAGATGAGACTAAAGAGACTGATGTTTTTCTTTTTAAGATTCATTTTCGGAATCCCCAGACGTTCTCACATCTTCTGCTATTATACGAAACTTGGGTGGCTTTACCCAGAGTACCGACAGCAATACTTCCTTGGAGCTTTTATATTCTAAACTCTAAGAACCATGAACCCACTTGATCTGCTTACACTGCGTTCCTCTATCCACCTCTTAAATACAATGACAGCCTACGCATTTGTATTCCACTTCTCACAGAAATACTTCCTTCGAGAAATCTTTTATTATCCGTGCATCCACACTATGGAATTTATTAGTCATTTACATCCGGACATACTTTTCAATAAAGCCTTTTAAATATCATTTATTTATCCATCTCCTCAATCATCAATTTTTCGAGCATATGTGAAATTTAGAAAAAAAATAAAATTCTTCCCGACTGGGGCCTTCTAAGCACCATGTGCTAATTTCAATTCTTCGTTCTTCTTGTTTTCTATTCATCCAGTATATTTATTTTATTTGTACTAAAATAAAGAAAATAATAAACGTAAAAGTAACTTTATTTATCTCAGACCACTTTGGACCAGGTCTTCTCTTCAGTCCCCCTTGGAATCCTTCCATACCCAATAACTTGTTTCTAAAAATATCTCTATTAGTAGTCTTCTTCTTATGTATTATTTCTATCTAAATTTTTTTTTGACCTCTTGAAACTAATTAAAAATTTCTTGAGGTACGCATGATGGTATAGAAGGATCAGTACAATTAGGATTGATGAATTAATTGTATAGATTAATTAAAAATTAATGATAATTCGAAATAAAACGAAGTTGAGGGAAAATAAGGGTTTCAAACGTGACTTTTTTCATTTAAACAAATATAACACCTAAATTGCAAGCCCTAGCGACAAATGTTATATATAAAAAAAAATGTTCTCCATTTCTGATAAGGTCATTTTTGGAAAATTTTCTATCCGAGCTATACCAACAGAATGGGTTACATTTTAGAGGGTTAAAAAGAAGCTACAAATACACTATACACCCCTACCCAAAAAACATATCCATGTCAAAATTATAATTATTTTATTCCGGTTTATGTATTATTATATTGTTATGTGAGTGTTGCTATGTGTATTTGTATTTGTATAAACTAGTGATGATTATTATTCAAAATTGTCAAAGACAAATAAGACCATAATTAGTAACTTTTTATTATTCTTAGGGGACAAATGACACAGAATCAAGATTGTTTTTCATTGAATTTAAAATCTGAAATTTCAACCTTGAAAACGGATCTGATTGATATCCTATTATTTGGCAAATTATAAAGTTAACGGTTCTTGCAAATTTCGGCAATCTTCCGCAAGTTTAAATAATTCCTGGCCCCATGGAGCTAAATCTTGATCATTACTGAAGTGCCTTTCCCCCAAAGCGGGTACTTTCTGACTTCCTCCATAAATCATATTATCCAATTCCATCCCCCTTCTTATATTTCCCATCTCTTTCAGCTGCAAACTGAAACTGTGCGTTCGATCCCCACTTCGGAGTTAAGAATTTATTTCTTATAGCAAGGATGGAAAAATAGAATCCCGCTTAGGCAAAAATAGGAAAACATGAATGGTGTTTTTGCTGAATGCTCTTAACGAAAACAACAAATATTTTTATTAAAAGCCTTGTTGGTGTCAAAACTTCTCTATTTACTAGCATCATTTGTTGACTGCGTTTAAATGGTGAGACTCACACAGCATCGCGATATCAATATCCCACATCCACATCATTTTAGATTCGTCAATATGTGTTTCCAATAATATTCACTTTGGAACTTTGGAAATAGTTGCTTGTAGTTTTATTTTAAAAATTTCATTCTTTAACATATACTCTTTAAACAGCCAACCAACTTTATATGCTGTGTACAACAAACGGATATTAACATTTAACATCGTTTTGGAAATAAACTTTTCGATTTTTCTCTATAGCCCAAATCACATGTAGTAGGTATTTTTTTTTTATTATAGATTTATTGTTATTTGTAACTTTGTACAATATATAAAATAAGTAAAGGCGCGATAAAATGACAATGAGAAATCAATAGCTTAAACAAACTACAGATCAATAGCTCTTCAAAAAAATTGTTTAAATTAGAACGCCCCTAACCCATCTTCTTTTCATATGCCACGGAGGGTTATTGGAAAGCAAGTTGGGATGGGAGACTGGTTTAGTTCTGCGACATATAGGACGTTTAGATCATTTTGGATAAAGTTTATTTGTGACATAAAAAGGAGAACTGAGGATTTTAGATTGTAAAGATACGAGAAGAATTGGAAGGTTTAGAGGAGCCCCAAAGCCCAGCCCCGTATGTCCAAAAGGGTCAAATTACTATCATGTAAATTGGTCTTTTGTAATTAATTGGGAGATTTAAACGTTTGTCTAGTAAATGTTGGAGCAGTCCAACATAATATTATAAGACATTGTAACTTCCTTAAAAAAGGTGAAGATCAAGCTTTTTTTTGGACCCAAGTTTGTAAAATTCAAGGTTACATGTACCTGCTCTTATAGGAAATTAAATGCTCAGTCTGAAAATGTGGACAAAATTTTAAAAATGTTTAAACAAAGTGGAGATATTACAGCTTTTATGGCAAAAAACGTGGTTTTCTAAAATAAGTCTTTGAATCATCGTATATCTGAAACGAATTAGAATAGAAAAAATCAATTTTTTTTTTTACACTAAGAGATACTCTGTATATATTATATATATATAATAGATTTTGAGGCAATTTCAGATGACTTTACCAGTGCCTATTTTTCGGATATTTTCGTTTGAATTGTTTTTAAGATTCGTTCATCTGCCCGGAGAACCTTTAAAAATATTTATGACGATTTAATATCGGATCGAATGTATTTCTTGTTTATTGGAAAGTACGATACGTTCAGCTTAGGCGAACATTCCCTTGAACGGAAGGACACGCGCAGGCGTGGACTGCGAAGGTTAGCAACCGGCCAGTTACCTGCAACGCGACCTACAATTATAGCGTTAAGCCGTTTTTAAAGTCTATTTATTTATTCATGAGGCATATTTCCTCTATCGCCACCTTCTATGTTTGAGATCTAGTTAGTGACCCTGGGTTATCATAGATAAACCTGGGTTTAAGACCCTATGTTTACAATGCCGAAGCTTCAGATCTAGATAGGAATTAGTCTAGTTTAAACATGTCTTAGCTCGAGATGGATACCAAATGATCTGTCTCAGTGAATCCCTATACGAAAGTTCATGTCCCGGACTGTTTCGATTATTTTTAACTGCAAAAAAAATAAAAATCTTAACTATTAAATAAAAAAAAATAAATAAATAAAAAATGGGATGTATAACCTCATTCAAAATATTTGTAAAAGTATCACGACTCAAAATAGTGGCAATAAAAACATAAACAAATAATTAACATTTTAATCGTTTTTAAGATTTTCTTTGAACTACTTCAAGATTTACAAGACAAACATTCCTTCCAATAAATAACAAAAGACTCATTTACATGACAGTTTTAAGGTCTGTTTTGATGAGTATTGAGGCTCAACTAAACCTATTCCTCTCGTATCCAATCCTTACCAATCCAATATCCTCCGTGTAAATCCTCAATGCTCGTTATTATGACACAAACAAACTTATATATACAGA
This sequence comes from Euschistus heros, assembly GCA_003667255.2. Taxonomy (NCBI): domain Eukaryota; kingdom Metazoa; phylum Arthropoda; class Insecta; order Hemiptera; family Pentatomidae; genus Euschistus; species Euschistus heros. The sequence continues at coordinate 1,099,955 of RCWM02000129.1, forward strand.
TCTTAATTCTCCATATGTTGCTGATATGCCCCAGATACTCATACTTTCAAAGTAATGGAGTATACTCACTTGAATGCACTAGTCTCTCAATTTGCTTCTCACTCGATTCCCGACTACCCTCCGAAGCGTCTGAAAAGAAGATACCCGAGAGACATTCTAATGTAGAACTTTTATTGAAATGCTACTGGTATGTTGTTCTTTACAAGTTAATGTCAAGGTATTATATATATATAAATTTAACATTTAGTTCAGTTGTTTCCAGCCAAGGCAACTCATCTATAAGGAAAGCCAACTAATAAAAAAAAAATAAATAAAAAAAATCAATTGTCTAAGTATACTATATATTAGTTTGAAAGGTAGTCTTTTGTGCTGTACGTTTATTTAATAATATTATTGAAATTATTATAACAATAATCTATTTTATTAAAATTAGCCTATTAAGAGTGTCTTCGCGATATCATGGATGGCATTGTTGCAGAATATAGATCATTTATTTGTTATTGTGAAGAACGTTGCCTTCCTGTCTAAAAAGACTTTTGTATCAAACTACGTTCGAAGTACGTTATAATGTAAATAACTAACTATAAACAGTATTTCGGTTTGACTTAGAGGGCGAAACAAATGGTGGTTATTGCTGTCCTCATATAATAACATAATTGTTCTATTTATTTACACAATAACAATATCATTAAAATAAACATATATATGTATAAAACACATGCGAAAATGAAAAACATATTGTTTTTATCCATTCACTGAAATTTACAACTGCACAAAATATATATATCAAATAAATGGGTTTTTATTACATTAACATGTCAAAACTTGAAAAGAAGAAGTAGCGATTCGATAAAAATTCTACACTAGAAGATCGGTCATCGGAAATACAATGGGAAGCAAGTTGTAAGACTAGTGAATTGGTATGCTTATGGAGTTTACTATGAAATGATAGGTATCTAGTTTGGGCTAAATCAACGTATGGGACATTAAGATCTTTATGTATAAGTTTATTTGTAACGAAGTAAGGAGCATTTAGGATTTTTCGAAGTATTTTGGATTGCAAGGATTGGATACGAGAAGAATTAGAGGGTTTAGCTAAGCCCCAAAGCTGCCCAAATAGGTCTGATAACTGTCATGTAATTGAGTCATGTTTTTGAATTTATTTTAATTCTCTAATTTCGACACAAAACAAATAAAAGGGCATTTATAACGTAATATATTATATAAATTAAAATATCAATAGAATTGAAAATAGATAAATAACATTTTTAAAAATTGGGTTTTTTTAAAAAAGTTTTATTATTTATTTTTAAAAAAATTAAAATCTGCTGCAATCAAGGGCAATATGTAGTTGTGCTCTTTTTTAGTACACAATCAAACCTTATTTACGAAGAGATTATAAAATATTGCAAATCAATCAAAATTAAAGAAACATTTTGATACTATTGAAAAGTATACACAAATTAAAATAAAATTATTGCACACTATTTTTTATTTTTTATTTATATAAATTTATTGAAATTTATAACTGTACAAATATAAATATCAAAAAATGTGTTTATAACGATTACAATAACATGTCAAAACTTGAAAAGAACTACTCATCAGTAGCACTTCAATAAAAATTCTACACTAGAAGATCTCTATCTAGGCCATCTTCTTTTCAGACGCCTCGGAGGATTATCGGGAATGAAGTGGGAAGCAAGTTGAGAAACTAGAGGATTTGAGGGGTTATGGAGCTTACTATGAAAGGATAGGTATCTGTTTTAGGCTAAATCAGCAACATATGGAACATTATGATCTTTATGGATAAGTTTATTGGTGACAAAGTAAGGGACATTGAGGATTTTGGATTGAAAGGATTAGATATTGATGGATGGATGGTTTAGTAGAGTCCCAAATGCAGAAATAAAATCTAAAACAGTAATAAACCACATTCATACATATTTTCACAACGTTTACTGGTTCGTTAAGGCAAAGGGAGAGCGTAAGCATTCGTATATCGGCGGAGAGGCCATCACAGTACCACACAGAACCCCATTTTCGAACTTCACGATATATCTCGAGACCTTTTCTGTATTAACCAGGATAAGACTGTGCAAGAGGGTTTGGATGAATGAAAAGATCTTGATGCAATTTTAAAAATTTGTCTGGTACATAGAAGAGGACATCAGGGATATTAAAGTAAATTATATGATCCAATCTTTCCAATTTTGTGGTACTACATATGAAGTTTTTACTGCCGCCCAAGGCCTTACAGACCTGACATATAGCGTAATGCAGTGTAATATATCTGACATTTAACATAATATTGCTGACATATAACATAATATTGTAGAAACGTGTAAATAAATATTTTTCATAGATAATGTGGGATAATATTATATGGATCATTGAACAAATAACAATATCAGATGATTATCGATTAAATTCGATGTTAGGAAAACTGAGTGGAGAGAGAGAATTTTTTAAAAAAGGTGGCAGAGATATATAAACGTCGGAAACCGTAACTGAGGTTACATTAGTAATTAATTATTCTGAAATTTAATATATATTTTATTTGTTAATAAAAAATTGAACTATAGATAATAATATAAATAATAACGTGATAATGATTGCCATTTTACGATTTATTGACGTTCAATTACTATCTGTTGTAACTATATTTTATGTTACTAGTTGGGTGGTTGATGCAGTATTTCAAAGTAAAGCATATGACTATTTTTTTTAATCTCACTATATCATAGATAGATATATTTTAAATAAAGTAACGACCATATGGGATGGGAATTATAGTTAAAGCAAGCAATAATCTAAAAAGGAATTTGAATGACTACGAACGGCGCATTAGAGACTAATGTAATTGCCAAGTGGTTACGTAAAGGGATAAGGTATCATATGACGTCTGAGCATTTGCTTCCGCAGTTGTTACGCATGCGCCTGACCCACAAAACATAACATGTAAAACATAAGACTGTTTAGTACAAATTGAATTAATACAAATAAAATACAATATGGTATTAATATTTCCATAAATATTTATTTTCTATTAATCCATTATTCAATCCTATGTTTAAAATATCATTTTTCTATTCTGAACAATATGAATGGATTTTTTAAAAACCTATTTATTGATACATACCAGAACTAATAGACAAGAAACTGCTCGTCGTTTCTAACTACTTTAACATATACTAGAGAAGCCTTCAAAGCTCACAATAAATTACAATAGACTTATTTACATGACAGTAATTAGAACAATTTGGACATACGGGGTTGAACTCTGGGGCTCCACTAAACCTTATCCAATCCTTAAAATCCAAAATCCTTCTTAGAATCCTCAATACTCCTTATCATATCAAAAACAAACTTATCCATAAAGATCTCAATGTTGCATATGTTGCTGATTTGGCCCAAACCAGATACCTGTCCTTTCATAGTAATCATCATACCCACTCGAATCCCTTAGTCTTCTAACTAGCCTCACACTCCGTTACCGATAATCCTCTAGGCGTTTGAGAAGAAGATGGCCAAGAGACTTTCAAATGTAGAACTGTCATTGCAAGCATTATCATAAAATTTATTTGTTGAAACCAGTGTATACAGTTGTAAATATCGATAAATAGTTTTTAAAAAACTAAGAAAGTTACAATTGTATATAAAATAAATAAAAAAACATTTAGTAATCTTGTAGATTATGTTCATAATAACACGCCAATTGCTTGTAAAGCAATTGCCCCTAGTACTTCAAGAAGTGTTCTACATTAAAAGCCCCGAGGCCATCTTATTTTCAGATGCCATGGAGGGACATTTTGATATTTAAAAAAAATTAATATTTAAACTAATAATTGATTACTTTATATATTTTCTCTTAAGATGCGTTAGACAAATATTTTATCTTCAGAGGCATCAGAGGGTTATTGGGAATAGAATGGGTTAAGAGACAAGTGGATTTGAGTGATTATGGAGTTTAGTGTAAATAGATAGGTATCTAGTTTGGGACAAACCAGCAACATATGGAACATTAAGATATTTATGGATAAGTTTATTTGTGAAAAAGTAAGCAGCATTGAGGTTTTTCCCGAGGATATAGGATTTGTTACGAGATGAACTGTATGGTTTAGTGGAGCCCTAAAGATTGACTCCCTAAGTCAATTTACCGTTATATAACTAAGTATTTTGTAATTAATAGAAAGTTTTCAAAGTTAGTCTAGTAAAGGTTTAAGAAGTCGAAAACGACGAGCAGTTTCTTAGTAAGACGTATTTTAAGATGGAGTCCTCGGTTGTTGATCTTTTCAACTGGTATTAATGGAATATCGTTGTTTTAGAGTTTACGAATATTTACACTTGGGATATTTCATGTGGTCTATTTGGATTTATTTTAACTTAAAAGTTTTGACACCATTATTAAAGGTTCGTGATATGACATTGGAATGTTTAGGATACAATGAAGGGATCGTTTTGCTGATAATACACTGTTTCATCAACTTAGAGTAGAAAATTCAAATTTATTTTCATGATTTTGTTTTATTTTCACTGTTGTCTTGCCAATCCTGGTATTTCACCATTGCACTACAGATTTCTGATTCATTGTGGGAGATTACCAGAGATACTTTTTATTCTTTCCCACGAATTGCAAACAAAGGGTGAGATATTACACATCATTATGAGATATTTCACCCTAACAATTACCAGCTGAATATTCTAAACAATATTACCATTACCGGTTTCACAAACCTAATAAACTAATAATAAAACATTATAAAACAAATATATTTTGTTCTTCAAATTAATAAATATTTTAATAGTTCTATTTTAAGCAGTTTCTTACATTGGCCTTTCTCGTCAATGAAATCGCTGAATGATTGCTTTTAATTTTATCGGTTTTAATCTTGTATTTTAATTATGAGCAATTAAATAAAAATAAAAATTTGATTCGCCACTTTACAGAACGTCTGTTTCACAAGCTTCCGATGTTGTCAACTCAACATAAATAGTTAATTAGTTATAACAAGTTTCACTCGAGCGAATTTGAGCTATGTTTATTTTCACTTTGTTGCGGCATTTTATGAAATCGTTTTCGGCCCTTCATGTTGCGTGAATATTAAGGTTGTTTATAGACTTGACCCGGTTTGGAGTTGAGCAAAAGATTTGTCTGAGACCGCCTTTCCTTCACTTCTTCTCATCTTCGTTTTCACTCGGACTAAAAGATTTTTTTCTAATTACCTTTTTAAATCGGATACAAATCTCCATTGTGACAAATTGGACCGTAAGGAAACGAAACAAAGAGCGTCCTCTTACTTTTAAATTACCTTTTTTTCATTAGTGCCGAAATTAAAAAAAAAAGGATCAACTTTCCCTGAATTTTTTATTTGAAGTTTGACACTTCTTAAGTTGACAATGGTCTGGTGTCTTATGCTTACCATTTTAGTAGGTAATTAAAAATCATTAAAACTCAACTAATATAATTAGTAGAGATGGGCCGGCTTTGGCTTTCATCGGAATTCTGGGCACTTAGGCAATGTTCGAGGCACTTCGTTTATAGTTTTATAGCCGTTTGTACATGCAGCTACAGGTTATTTTTTATCTAATATTTCTAAACGTGCTGGTATATGATAAAAATAAAAAGTGTCTTTTTAGCAAAATAAAGCAATAGTCAGCTGCAATACTTTAGCAATTTATATTGCTTAAATAGTTAATTGTCAAAATTTTGAATTTTATCTTTTCGAAAAAGATATCGGGTTCATAGACTTATATATGTAACAAAAATATATTTCACGAGATTGTATATAAAAAGTATGCAAATTGCGAAAATAGCAGTTTCCTTTTCGTGTTCCAACCTTTATATTACATTTCGGTTAAGAATTGATATTTTTAAATTATGAGACAAAACTAAATGTGATTTAAAAATAGTCTGGATTCTGCTAGTGTCGTAGCTGATAGAACAGTGCTGGGAACTCTCTGAGCCCGATTTACGCTCTAAATTCGGGGCATGGATCGGGGTGTTCCTCGGAATTTTTGCAAATTTTGTATATAGAGTATAATTGTATTTATGATTCTTTTCTTCCTTGATTTTCATTTTTCATTTATTAGTTCCTACAATTATTACCTACTTTATGTTATAATTTTTTATATTCTATTTTATTACTGCACTTTATTTTATTTCTTGTATATTTTATTTTATTTCTTTTATATTTAGATGCTGTTTATTTTAATTTTCTTATTTTATTTGTTTTACTTTATTTTATATCATTGTACATATTGTATGAAGGAGTCTTTGTCATCCATATTAGTGAAGCAGCTTGTAATTATTCAAATAAAAGTAAAAAAAAATAGTAGGTTACGTAAGATTAATTACTAAAATACATGATTAATTAACTTTTGTACAGTAAAAATTATTAACATTTCGGAATAATTAACTTATATATTATTTACGTTTCAATAAATTAAATTTAAAATTGAACCAATAAATTTTTTTTGGATGTCTTATTAGCTAAATATTATTCTAGTATTGTTTGTGGTTTGTACGTCTGTGTATATATCTTAAGGTTTGCAATAGGTAATTGTAACAATTACCTATTGTTTGAATTATAGGATTTCCTGAATTTTTTTTTGAGTTGAAAAAGTTGCGGGTCAGTGGGTAAATTAAATTGTGTGAAAACTTAATTCGAGTAGCATGTCGGTTATTTTTATATATCTGGGGTAGTCGTTTATTAAATTTTATTATATTTGAAATATTTATCACCAATGATGCATTTCCCATAATGAGCCTAAATCACTTTGAAAAACAAATGACTTATGAATAAAATTTCATTTTTTTTTTTTTTTAATGGTAGAAGTCATTGACTTTAATTTTTGTTGATATATATTTTCTTAAAGTTCAATAATTAATTTTTCAAAAATCAGAAAAAAAAAAAACAATTGAAAAGGCAAATCTAAAACAAAAATTATAACCAATTAAGGCCATGTTTTCATTTATATCAAACTATTTTTAAGCGGAGAAATATAAATGAACAAAATGGCTGACTAGTCGCTGTCTAAAAAAAATAGCCGACTAGCCGACTTACCGACTAGTCGGTCCATCTCTAATAATTAGTAAAATATTCAACAATTTACTTCGACTGTGCGTCAACAAACTTCAAGATTTCCCTTTAAAACATCAAGTTGTTTTTTTTGTTTTTTTTTCCCGTTATTGTTTTTGTATATATTATGGCTTATTGTCTACAAACAAAAACCATTACAATACTGTTCATAATGCTCGGGACGTCATTCCTCGTTAAACATTAACGTCTTATTACCGTGTTCAAACAAGAATATCGACCGTTCTTAGGAGCCTGCACGCGGATCATGGCCACACCACGCCCTAGTGTCAGCGTAACCGCAGTAGTTGAAGGCTACACCGCCTTACCAAGTATGGGAGAGGGAGGGGCTCTTAGTTCTCATGTTAAAACCCACATTTTCACAAGAATAATATAACTGTTTCCTAGTCGATCAGGAAAAAAAAAAATTATAGAAATATAATATTTTTATTATAAGTTTCACATTTTTTGGTGAAATTTAATTAAATTACAACAATCGGGGCCATGTTGAAGGCTGACTACTTTTCACCATCTTCTATCCTCTTTGGAATAAGAAAAGGTGGAAATGTTCCATAAATACGTAGCGAAAATGCTGTGTGTGAGATGAAAAAAGGAATGAAAAATACAAAAACAAAAATTTCAAAAACGAAAGCCAAGGTGGAATATGTTATATAATGTATCTAAAGCTAGAAATGAAAAGATATAAAAGAAAAATTCTTATTGCTGGAAAAAAAAAAAATATATATATAAAAAAAAAAAAAAGGAAATTGAATAGGTTATTATTATTTTTTAATATTATCTCTTTATTAATGTTTAGAATTGTTCAAAATAAATAAATTAATAAAATGCGGGATGGAGTGGGATTGAAATTTATCAAGGAGAGGAAGAGGGCCCACAGCGCAAGAATGAAGGGTTACTGGGCTAAGGGAAAAGGCCACCAAATTTAAAAAAAAAAAAAAAAATGCGGGATGGACTGACTATAATATAACATGCCAATGACTTTTAAAGCAAAGATCCATTTATAGGATTTGAATAAAAGTTATATATTAAGAAGTTCTGCGACCATCTTCTTTTCACAAGCCTCAGAAGGAAATCGGGAATTGAAAGGGAAGTTGAGACATTAATGACTTTGAGTGTTTATGGAGTTTATTATGAAGTATGTAATATGAGCCAAACGAACACTTGGTACACCAAGACCATTGTGGATAAATTTATTTTGGATATTTGGATATTGGATTTTGGTTTGCAAGGACAGTATATTGGATAAATTGGATTAGTGTAGCCGCATAGCTGAACTCAGAAGCTCTCATCATTGTCATGCTGATGAGTCTTTTTTAATTTAACGGCATCTTAAAGCGAATGTCAAGTGAATGTTATAGAAGTCGTAAACCACTAAAATTAAATTTTTAAATATTGCATAGTGGTTTTAGTGTTAGTTGTATGCAGATGAATTATGTAGCGATTCATATAAATACACTGGTAAATAAAGGAATAGACACCTTAGCTATGCAACTAGTGCAATTTGGTGCATGTACCTAATGGCCTTGCGAAGACATTACGGAAAATGGATCAGTTCCCAAAAGCTACTTACTTGATTGAAGTTAACTTATTTTAATTCAAGTAAAGGGTTTATTATTCAAGGTGCTTACTTCTCGTAAAAGTAAAGTGCATTCGCATGATCAATAGCTGGATGAGGATCAGTTTACGACAGATATCTCAGAAATTAAATTTATCAGTCTATTTAGACATAGTTTATCAATTTTTTAATAAAAAAAAAATAAAAAAAATACCAAATTTGTATTTTTCTATGGTTATTTGAGCCCAGTTAATAATCGCTTGTAAAGTGGTTCTTTAGAGTAAGCGTTGAGAAATTCTCACAATAACCAGTTTGTGGTGAGCCATAGCCCACCAAAGAATTTCCAATGTCTGTAGTTGACACTCAAAAAAAAAAAAAAAAAAAGTTCGATCAAATTAAATGTCGTTCCAAAAAACAAAAGTACAGAAAAAAAGATCCTGGTCAGGTTTCGTTTAATAACGTTACACAAATTCTTTCAATATCTGCATGAAAATATATAAATGCTATTTTTTAGAAAATCGTGTCTTAAAAATTCATATTATTTTTCGTTTTCTTCTTCTTATGTACCTCATGTGGGCAATATTTTATGCTATTATCAGATAAGAAGAGAGTCTGAAGTATGAAGACACCAGCTCATCATAGCTGGCGAGTACCTACTGCACGACTCGGTAGCCTGGAGTTTCGGGGTGCCAATCTTACCCTGAAGAGGATCAAACAAAGGATAAAGCAAACATTGTTTAAAATAATGTTTACATAAGACCTATTACCCGATTATATATAAAGGAGTTGTGGAAATATTTTCGAATGGTCGACAAAATAGAATTTTGATATATATATTTATTGGAGGAGGTTAATAATATTTAGTGCATTTATCTCATTTTATTAATTATTGTACAATTGATGCAATGTTTTGAAAACTATATTTCGCATTATCTGGTACAAACCTCTACAACAATTAGGATTGATGAATTATTTTATTGGAAAACTATTATCGAATGTGAAATAATCATCTTCAGTTCTAAAACATAAAAAATTGTCAAAACATCAGAAGTATGATACATGGATTATATATACTAAAGTTTTAAAAATGTAAGACAAAAATTAAAATACATAGGTACACACCTGAGGAGATTCTACTTCTTCAACTGTGTTATAGGAGTAAATTGCCGAAGTACTATTTATTACTTCTTCTTCTCATTACATTTGGCATCAAACATCGCCAATGATGTTTTTCTATAGATTTTTCTTAATATTATTTATTATTTCTATTACTAATATTAAAAAAAATAGTATTAATAGATCCCTCTTTTTGATGTTATTCTATATCACCGGTTTTGTTATAATCTTCCAATTATTTCCTGTTAGTTATACATTTATTTTAAACAGCAAATAATTCTGTAAACAGTAAATTCAATTACAGCTCGAATAATTAGTTATAATAGTAATTGTAGTTGAGTGTAAATACTAACTCAATTTAACAACCAAATAGAACTAATCTGGGTAAACAATGGCAAAGTCATTAATTTAAAATAAATATACATTTATTTACGTAATATATGCGCGTATATAGCTGAGACACAATACTCGCGAACTCGCGTGCATCCAATTTATCCTTCGGAGTCCGTGACCCTTGATGATATCCCGGATGCTCGGCACTCAAGGTCCACGGGTAGGTGGACTCGAGTTGTCTGCTTCCTTTTTAAAAGAATGAAATTGTCAAAAATGGCTATTCTAAAGAAATTAAGCTAGTGGACTAGGAAAGGTGGACTAATTGAAAGACTATTTGTCTCACAAAGGACGATCCCGAAAATTCATAATACCAAAGGACCAGTTATTACGAATTATTCAGATTTTAAAAAGATTTTAAAAAGAGATCACGGATTATAGTATTATTTAATAATATATATTTAAATATCAATTTACTGAAATTTACAACAGTACAAAAGTAAACACAAGTAAATGTGTTGATAACGATTACAATAGCATGTCAAAACTTGAAAAGAACTACTCATCAGTAGCACTTAAGTGAAAATTCTACACTAGAAGATCTCTAGGCTATCTTCTTCCCAGACGCCTCGTACGATTATCGGGAATGGAGTGGGAAGAAAGTTGAGAAACTTGTGAGTTTTAGTGGTTATGGAGCTTACTATGAAAGGATAGTTATCTGGTTTGGGCTAACTCAGCAACATATGGAACATTAAGATCTTTATGGATAAGTTTATTGGTAACAAGGTAAGGAGCATTTAGGATTTTTTGAAGGATTTTGGTTTTTAAGGATTGGGTACGAGATGAATTGGATGGTTTAGTGGAGCCGCAAAGCTCAACTCCGTATTTCCAAATAGGTCTAAACACAGTCATGATATTCATAACTCATATTTATAGGATAATCAATATTTAATAAAATTCCATTTTTACACAAAATCAAATTCACTCATTAAAAAAAAATGTATATATATATATATATATATATATATATATATATATATATATATATATATATATATATATATATAATTAAAATACTATTAATAATAATTTTTAATATTCGATTTGCCTGCAAAAAACGCGTTCTTTCCCAAACCACTAATTGGTATATTAGTCGGGACTGTGAATAAAATGGGGCAAGGAATCGTTCTAGTTAAGAAAACACACCGTTTTAGCCACTCCATTTGGCTAATTTAAGGTTCTAAGGATCTGTTTCTTCTGCAAATATGACTTAAGTGTAAATATCAAATTATGTTCGACCACGTAAATAGTTTTAATATCGGCAACAGCATATAAAATCTCATATATTCTTGGAGTTTCTTTCTTTCGAACTCATGAAACAGCTATGTTAATAGAATTGAACAATCAGATTAATAGAATTGATCAGAATTTTATAAGACTTATAAGAAGTCTGATTGATTATGAAAAAGGTTTTAACTGTTATTAAAAAAAAAAAAAAAAAAAAAAAAATCATTATGTGTAATCAAAGGGAACGAAATGCATTGCATTTTAATGAAGGGAGGAACAGTGTGTTTCAAATTAGCAAGATTTACGAAATAGTGGGATACGAATTATCAAAATGTACAGGAATACTGAAAAAAATTACTCATTGAGAGGAAGGAAGTTAAACCTCCAATACCTCCACTCTCCCTAATCCGGAGTTTTCTTAACCGTCGCGGGCAAGCAAGGAAAATGTTTACCGTATACGTATAAAATTCATTGAAAATAATATTAATATTTTTCGAATCCTTTACAAATCAAATAAAGTCAAGTTTATCTGTTATAATAATTTGTATATTCACCAGTAATTATATATAACGTTTTGTGATACATACTACAATAAGTAGAACAGTAATACAGTATTTTATGAAATATATAGAAATATACTTAATAGTGTCCTGTCAATAATTTTTAAATTACTATAATTTGTTAGAAAAAATATTTTCTAGGAAGGAAAACAAAGCTATTTTGTTAATTTTGTCTAAATGGGTACATACCGTACTCACTAGAAAATCTATCCTAAAAACAATTATTTTTTTACAATCGATAATTATCATAATTACAGTTACTGATTTTCGTTATTTATCGTTTTTCCGACGTGTTGTCACTGTACGTCTATTTGAAGAATTAGGATAACAGGTATCCATTCAAAATAAACTCATGGACTAAGGACTATGTACGGAATAACCTTCAGGTTACATTGAATACTAATCAACAGTTTCCAATCGTAAACCTACGGTATCTTACCCTACAGCACCAACTTATAATAATTCAGGCATTACGTTATAAAGTTATTTATGACTTACAAAGCCTGAAAATCTGTTAAGAAAGTTAATAGGTTTTCATGAAACCGCCAAAGGACATAGCGAAACATAAGCTGAGCTTGATGAAGGAGGAGTTGAGAACAATAACGGTTCTCTTTAGAGGCTACTGCCCGCTGAAATGCCTCAAGATTATTATCCTTGCAGATCCGTCGAGGGTGAAGAAATTGCTGAAAAATTTCATGGTAAATCTAAAACTCTTGCATTTCATATCAGACTTAAATTCATTAGTTGACGCTCGCATGATTATACACAAGAGTAAATCTACTGAGGGACTAATGAATAGTTTGCTACTTCTATGATATTTAGTTTGGTAGATAACTAGACATTCATCAGTTCTAAAATTATGAAGAAAAAAAAAATTATAAAACAGCAATGTAAAAAATATTATATACAATTGTGAGACGACATTAAATACATTTTGGCACTTAATAATGCCTAAAAGGGAAGGAAAGTAATATGGGTAGTTTGATACACAATATGTAAAATAAGAATAGGATATGATACGGAAGAAAGAAAAAAAACTATAATCCTATTTCTATAAAAACTATTTCACAACACCAACATAACTAGAGCATGTCAAAATTTTATATTTTTGAGTGTGAAAAAAACGTTACACGATGACCCATACGTTATCGTGGGTCGTTACCCAAACGCAACTTTAGACCCACAGACAAAAGACATTTCCATGTCAAAAAAAAAATAAATAAATAAAAAAAGATCCATCCAGTTCTTCTCGTATTCAATCCTTACAATCCAAAATCCTTCGAAAAATCCTAAATGCTCCTTACTTTGTCACCTATAAACTTATCCATAAAAATCTTAATGTTCCATATGTTGCTAATTTAGCCCACATCAGATATCTATCCTTTCACAGTAAGCTCCCTAACCACTCAGATTCGTTAGTTTCTCAACTTCCCATTACATTCCCGATAATCCTCCGAGGCGTCTGAAACGAAGATGGCCTGGAGACCTTCTAGTGTAGAATTTTTAATAAAGTGCTACTGATGATTTATATATATGAATTCTTGTATGTTCTTAACACTGTAAATAAATGTATAACATATCAAACTATATTTTTGATAAACTATCATAAACGTAGAAACTTTTATATTAATTCTTGAGAAATCAATTAACCAATCTAATCCCTTCCAAATTGCCATCTACAATCTTTCGAAATTCCTAACCAATACGTCTACCTTAGGATTACGATTCGCAAAAGTATATACTTATGAATACTTTCAAGAAACAGGTCAAACTCGTGTCCACCATGACGAGTTGATCCAGCGGAACAAGCAAGATGACATTTACATAGCCGATTTTGATTTGATCGTTTCTGGTTCTCTGATTATTTTACCTCTCGAGTCTGCTTCCACAATGAATTTAAACTACACTTGGAAATTTCAAAGATTATTTTTTATTTTTAGATTAGAGTCAAGTGGGCCACAGTATAACAATGGAAACAGTGTGGCATCATGACAAGCTCTTAAGGTGTTTAGTTTGATTTGGGTGTCTCTTTATTTGTTTGTCAATCTCATGTACCATTATGATTTTGAAAAACATATTGTAAACAATTTGGCTTGTGAAGTTTTTTTGTTGTTTAAAAACTAATGATTTCTGGTGAGTAATTATATATCTCCTTCAATCTTCAATTAGATGGTGTTTGAATAGTACGAAAAGTTTATTGCAACTTCCAATCTATATAATTTTAACGTATTTTTGTTTTAAACGTTAGAATGGGAGGCACATTGTAAAATAACGTATTATACTGTGCCTCCTTTGATTATATATTTGTTTACTACGTGTGTTACATCGAAATAATTTCGGAAGATAGGCATTGATCTACACAATGCTAATGGCATTAAAGAATAAACGATAATATTTTCATATAAATAAATTTGCTTATGCTTAATTTTGAATACTGAAAAAACGTATGGAACGTAATTGAGGTTTTATTTTTTATTTTCATATTTTATTTCGTTCGATATAAGTTTAGTCTAATGATATACTCTACCCCTATGACTATTAGACTGTACCCCACCACTGGAGCTCATTGTAAAAACATTGTAATTTCAGATTAACTAAAAAAATTAGTAGCTTCTAAGTATAATATCGTTATTATTTCAAGCCTAATATGAAGAATAAATACTGTTGAGTTTATGGTAAATAATTAGAAGACAGTATAATTTTTTTTTTTTAAATTAAAATGTCTTTTTTGTTTCACTGTTTCCCACTCGACCTTGCATTTTAAAACTGTTATCATAGGATACATCAACTCAATATTGAAATCGGCAATTTATTTCCTGTTATTTTTTATTTATAAATCACTAAATATTTCGAGAATTTCATGTAAAAATATTTCTATATAATATGTTTCAACTATATAAGTCAAATAAATAAAATTTAATAAATTGAGGATTGATAAATAACTCGTGTATCCTGAATGGAATACATCAAGAAAATATAGGGGATAGTTTTTATGATTCGTGAAGCAACTACCCATTGGAAACACTTCATTTAAAGTAATAGGTCCTGAAATAAACTTTTTTTTTTCAGATTTCTCAAAAGAAGGCAATAGAACGTAATGAAATTTGAGAAACTATTGGGTTTTAGTGAGTAAGGAGATTATTATTGAAGAATAAAGTTTATTAGTGACCTTTCAAGTATTCAATAAAAAAAAAAAATTAAAAATAAAATAATGTGAAAAATTAGACTGTAAAATTTAATTTTTTTAAAATTTCTATATGCATTACAAGCCCTTTGGTCCATCGCTGAATAAAATTTTTGAATCATTTTCCTTTTTATTTTATTGGACTGAATTACATTATGAAATGTTGGTCTTGACATCGTAAGAAACGTATTTTATTGTAAGTATACATCAGGATTGCCTTGAAAAAGACCCTTCGCTAAAAGGTTACTGGTCTGTGGCTTGGTTTTAAAGATTTCCTTCAACATATCATTAATAAAAAGTTGTTGGAGGTAATCATGTATTACTAGCTTATATGAATATATCCTATGGTACGTTGGTAGTTATTATTATTTTTAATATTGGAGTTGCTTGAATAATCAATTTAAAAAAAAAAAAAAAACTGTAGGTGAACTGAACTTGTTATACAGCAACACCAATCAGTATATTAAGATGGTGTCAAATATACTCTTATTACTTTTTAAAATATAAATTTGCTATTAATATTAAATTATAACTACCGTAGAATTTTTTTTTTTTTTTGCTCTTTGATAGTTACAACAGTACACAAAAGAAAACAAAAACAATTTAAGTAGATTTGAGGATAATGCTCATAATAGCATGTCGATCGCTTGCAAAGCAACTACCCAACACTTCAATAAAATTTCTACACGAGAAGGTCCCAAGGTCTTCTTTAAGTTATCTACTATAGAACGGAAAGCAAGTTGAGATGCTAGTGGATTTTATAAGTTATGGTGTTTACAACTAAAGGATGGATATCTGTTTTGGGCTGATTCGACAGCACATGTAGGACAAAATAAAGAGAGCTATTTTTCAAAGGATTTTTTTTTGTAATGATTATATACGAGATGAAGTGGATAGTTAAGTGGAGCAAAGCTCAACTCCGTATGTCCTAATAGGTCTAGTTACTGCCGTGTAAATGAGTCTTTTGTTATTATCTGGGAGCTTTGAACGTGACACAAGAAATTATTTATTATAATTATTTTTTTTTTAGCTATTTATTGAAATTTAAAACTGTATACAATTAAATACAAATATGTGTTAAATATATATATATTTTTTTATATACATTTATTGAAATTTACAAATGTACAGAATATATACATCAAGTAAATGTATTGACAACGATTATAATAACATGTTAAAACTTGGAAAGAACTACTTATCAGTAGCACTTTATTAAAAATTCTACACTAGAAGTTCTCTAGGCCATCTTCGTTTCAGACGCCTCGGAGGATTATCAGGAATGGAGTGGGAAGCAAGTTGAGAAACTAGCGGATTTGAGTGATTATGGAGCTTACTATGAAAGGATAGGTATCTGGTTTGGGCTAAATCAGCAACATATGGAACATTAAGATCTTTATGGATAAGTTTATTGGTGACAAAGTAAGGAGCATTGAGGATTTTACGAAGGATTTTGGATAGTAAGGATTGAATACGAGATGAATTAGATGGTTTAGTGGAGCCCCAAAGCTCAACTCCGTACGTCCAAATAGGTCTAATCACAGTCATGTATATGAGTCTTTTGTAATTAATTGGGAGCTTTGAACGTTTGTCTAGTAAATGTTGTAGTAATCTGAAACGACGGGCAGTTTCTTGTCGTTTGTATTAAATATTAAAATTAATATATGTGAATCAAAATTGGATTAAAAAATGTAATTGGGACAGAAATCCTCTAAGTAGTTTATTATGTCAAACGGTGCGGATTCTAGATGCAATTTATCATTAAAATATTTAAAATGATTTCATACTAGTGGGTGTTACTGACAAGTCACTTTTACGTTCACGTTTACGTGTTATTGACAAGTCACTAATCAGAAGTTTTGAACATTTGTCTAGCAAATGTTGAAGAAGTCGAAAACGACGGGCAGTTTCTTGTAATATTAGTCTTGTTTGTGGATTCCAAGTGAGTTTGTCCAGATGGTATCTAAAATTTAAATTTTTATTAACATATAAACTTTATATTACAGTTCAGAACAATAAAATAAAAATAGTAATAATCTATGTTGTTTTATTTTTAAAAGCTCTCGGCCAGTTATGATTTTACTTTGAGTTATGTAATTTTATTCTTTCTTTTGTTTCTATTCTATTCTATTCTATTTTTTTTTTAAATTAATATTTAAACAAATAATTAATTAATTCATATACTTTCTCTGAACATACATTAGACAAAAAATTTAAATCAAGATTATTTTTAATGAGACCGATCATACGTTGTTGATAATAAAGAGATATTCCGGACACTTGAGCTACATTTCGTCTACTTTCTATCCTAGACACACAACAGCGATATTTCTCCAAGGGTATGAAAAATGGGATAAGAGGCAGACTGTAAATGTTACAATTGGCCTGCTCAGAGTCCTTCGGATAGACCGCATCGAAAAGAAAAACATCAAAATTAAGATGCGATTATGTCGGATTGCCGGGTATCTTTTCTGCCCCATTGTCTAGATGACACAGTAGGATAGTTGTACTGTCACAATGTAACTAGTTTTTTTGTTTTTTTTTCAGTGTGGGGCTCATCATATACATGACCTACTCTTTCTAATGTCTCATCATTATCATCTCTTTCTTGACAGCTTGGATTGCGATTATTCGTTTGAGTCCTAGTTAAGTTTCTGGTACAACATATATACTTACTAGGACAACTCTACATACGTATTAGTGATGTCTTGATTCTTAAGGAAAGAATCGTTATTGAGAATCGATGGTACAAGGTCGATTCCTAGGAATCAATCGATGCCGCTACGGTTCTTCTGCAATTACAATTTTAAAACAATTCTTTCCCTAAAGATACAAAAAAAAAAAAAAAAAAAAAAAAAAAAAATAAAATAAAAAATAAAAAAAAAAAAAAAAAAAAAAAAAAAAAATAAAAAAAAAAAAAACAATAAGGAGAAATGAAATCTGAACTATTAAAAAAAAAAAAAAAAAAAAAAAAAAAAAAAAAAAAAACTGTTACTGCATACCAAATTTCATCATGTTGAAGATATGATTTTTTCTTTCATATTTACTTAAATTTATAAAAGAAAAGAAGATAATGTTTTTGGACATTTATATCGAATGCCAGATAGTAGATTGACAAGTAAGATTTTCACATATCTGTGGGGTAAGAAATCAACAACAAGCTGGGTCAACGAAGTAAAAAGGGATTTAGAAAAAAACAATATAAAAATAGAAGAAATAAATAATAGAGAAGACATTCGGAAAAAAGTATTGAAAATGGAGGGATTCCTGGACAGGAGAGTGAAAAGGACTGGTGCAAAATGGTCTGAGGACAGAAAGAGGAAACGTTGTGAACAGATGAAAGCATACTGGAAGAAAAGAAAAGAACAAGGGAGAAAGAATTGAAACTGGCACGTGGTCCTCTGCTGGCCCATTCGAAAAAAATAAAATAAAATAAAACAATAAAATGCGTCTAGTAAATATAAAATAGTGCACTTCAATTCTTCATGAAAAGGTCCCAAGACCTTCTTCTTTTTAGACGCCTCGTTGGGTTGTTGGCAATAGAATGCGAAGCAAGATGGGAGACTAATGGATCTCAATGGTTAAGGAGTTTACAATCAAAGGATAGGTATTTGGTTTGGGCTAAATCAGCAACATATGGAACATTAAGGTATTAATGGAAGTTTATTTGTGACAAAGTAATGAGCATTAAGGAATTTCGGAAGGATTTTGGATTGCATGCATTAAATACGATATGAATTAGATATGGTTTAGTGGAGCCCTAAGATACGTATTTCAAATTGAAAAATGAAGAAATAGATTACGATTTCAAACCGAAGCAATATAATCAGATAATAGAACCATTTTATTATACATACTTTTTAATTTTAGTGGACTATATGTCCCAGAATGAGCTTTATTTTTCAGTTTATCAAATAATTTGAATTTTATTAAATACATTTGTTATATGTCGTAAGTGATAAATGCTGCTTTCAGTTTACTAATCTATTACTTGGATTTTTATTGTTTTTATAACTAATTTATTTTGATTTTTTAGCTCTCACTTGTAACATTTTTTGACCGATCAGTGGTATTAATCATTTTAAGTCAGTGATATTATGACTTCCTTTAAAAACTTATTGTTGATATTTACACCTGTAAAAATATATTTCAGTAGAAAAAAACCAGATCGTCCTATTAAACATTAAAGATTTCTGATAAATGATCATTTTTTTTTTTGAACCAAACACACTTATCGCTTACATGAGTCTGTTTATACTTCAAGAGCAGTACAACCGAGAGTGTGTCATGGTAGGGAAACCCGGAAAATTATTGCGATGAGACAGCAGTAACAATCCAGGGCAAAACTCACGCAGCTTCATTGTCTTACCACAATTCTTTTAAGGTTCACATACAAGAATACAGGCGGCAAGATACGGCATGATGATTTCGCTGTCGAATACTCATTGAACTAAATAAAAGAAATATTGAAATTAAATGGGATTATTCCAACATAGGGTTTAAAAACAGCATTAAATTCATCCATGAATCTTGAATGTCATCTTTGAATCATAATTTTGTTTTTCCAATTGGTAGTCTTGTTTACAAGTCTTTTCCATACTATATACATTATCCCTTACGTATCCATTATCCACCTTATGTATTTGTATGTATAGTTGTAAATAACAATTAATATTTTTTTAATTGTTTATTAATAGTGTTATAAATATCTATCTTTCACAACGAAGTTCGTATTAATTGAAATAAGTGAAATTCAAAAATTACGGTAAACTACTATGAACTTTACTTAATGACTATTAAAATATATATACATATATATATATATATATATATATATATATATATATATATATATATATATATATTTGATATATGGAGGGCTAACACAAAGATTCACAGTCATCTCAATTCTCTCCTTACCTGGCATTTAAATAAAATTTAATTTAAATTTACACTTCATAAATTTTAATACAAAATTTATTTTTCTATATATTTCAACATAAATATCCTTTTTATATTTGCGGACTTCGTTTACACTTAAAAGAAGTGATTACTGTCTTCATATCATCTTTTACATCTTAAGATGTAAATTGTAGTGAAATTATTTTTTTTGAATAGGCGCCCTTTTATTTAGTCACGTTACAAATTGCTTTAATTGTTGAGAAAATTAAAAACGGAACATTAAAAATTCCACTGTTCTTCACTTGGGCATAACGGGACTTATAGAGAACCGCGTCTAAGATCATTTTAAATTCATTTGACCCGTTCTAATGACTAAGAACCTGGGAAAATCTTAAAAATGGTTACAATTTTTAAAAAAAATTAAACAGGGAAGAATTTAAGATATATATATTTATTTCTGAATAATTCCTTAAAAATCTGCAAGAGATTAAAGAATTCATCATAATTACAATTGATGAATTATTTGCTAATTTATGCGAAGACTAGTTTGGAATGTTAAACATTAATTATCAGTTCTAATAAAAAATTTAAAACATCAGCACTTTCCTATATAAATTATATATATTAATTTTTTTTAAATGTAAGACAAGAAATCAAACATGTTGATGCTCGCCTAAAGAGGCAAAATGGAATGACTTCTGTAAGGTGTCAGATCCTAGAGTCAACTGATTGTGAGGTGTGATAGAACGAAAAATGAGATAGTGTAGAAGTCAGACAAATGGGTAATACAAAATCCAAAACCTAAGCAATTCGATATATAGATAACATATATTAATTTAAAAATGTAGAAATCAAACATACAGAAAATATTGGTGCTTATCTAAGAAGGCAAAGCAGAAGGGTTCTTGAAGCTATCGGTTCATAGAGCAAACCGTCGAATAATCCTTGAGGTTTTCCCTATGACTAGTAGGTTTTTCAGTTCCTACTAGATTCAAGTTTAACACTAAACCTACTATGGCGGTGAAACGACCCTTTTCGAACTTTTTGGCGAAAAACAACATTCATTACTTTGCTTTTTGACTTTACTACTTATATTAAAAAATATAAGTCCACTCCTCTCTTATTATTGTTTTTGCCAAAACATTGTGGTAGAAATATGTATACATGAAATATCGGTTGGTTTGGTATTAAAGTGGGACTGTTAAAAATATTTATCATTTCAAGTAAAAAAAAAAAAAAATTTTATTGGATTTAAACGATTTTTTTATTACCAATGATCTGTAAATATTCAATTTTAGAATGTTTTCTACGCAATGAATTAGTTTGTTTAATTTTTCTCGAATTTATGTTTATTTTCATTTAAATTAATAGCGAAGTTGGAATCCTGCGTCTTATTACTTTATGTCCTATTCGTTCTTTTAATATTTGATTTCATGATCATCAAAAGGCCCTTATCATTTTGCGTCTTTAGCTGAGTATCAACACATTTCTTTTATTACATTTTTAAAAATTTAGTATATATAATCATTGTAGAGCTAATGGTTTGAATTATTTTTGTAAGTTTTCAGAAGTGATAATGAATGTTAATGAAACTAGTTTTTGAATAGGAAAATTCCAATAGATGTGGAAAATATTCATTAATCCTAATTGTATTAATCCTTCTTTACTATTTTACGTACCTCAAGTGATTAATTCAATATGAATAATAATTATCAACATGTCAATTGTTTAATAATGTCGTCATAAAAATATTAAATAATCTTCGGTACGCTAAAGATGAAAGAGATCATCTTCAACGTTCTAGTTTGAATTGAGTAACGTTCAATTATTTTAGGGCTTGTTATTCTGGTTTAAGCAGCAGAAAAAACACTCTGTTTAGAGAAAAATAATTTAGATAGAAAAAATGAAATAACATAGATTTTAATAGCATTTAAATGGATATTAATACATTTCATATATTTTAATTTTTAAAAAATATATTTTTTGATATATCTGGACATTGATATCCTCTTATATAGTTGAGTGCTACATTTAAACTTGAAAAGAAGTGTTGACTGTATCTTTATTATTTTTAATTTTTAACATTAAATTGCCTTACTTTTTACTGGTATTAGATAAATTTATTTATTTCTAAAGGTTTTTTTTTTTATAATTCTACAAGAGATTAGGGAACTTAATTTAATATGAACTATTATCAAGATTCCTATAGTTTATTAATGTCATGTTACTAAATAGCAACAGATATTCTCAAGTACGTTAAAGATGAAAGAGATCTTCAACGTTCTAATTTGACATTTCGTCTTCATGTTCAACTAATACAGGGCCTGTTATTCGTGTGTTAAGCAGAGAATTAAAATAAATAAAAATCTGTTAAGAGAAATATAATAAATAATGTATTGTGTATTTGAATGCACAGTTGTAAATAACTATTAATATTTAAAAAAATGTTAATTAAACCTGTTATGGATATCTATCCTTAACGAGGGAGATATTTTAAAAAAATCATTCAATATGAAATTTATTGTTTATTAATGTCATAGCACATAATGCAATAAATATTTTTAAGTACGCAAAAGTTGAAAGAGATCTTCAACGTCCTAGTTTGAATTGTTTGACATTTAGTCTTCACGTCCGACTATTTCAGGGCCTGTTATTCTAGTTTAAGCAGGGATTTAAACAAAAAAAAAGAAAAAAAAAATCTGTTACATATAATTTAGTGTATTTTAATACTAAAATGTTATTTTTCGATATATTTCGACGTTGGTATCCTTTTTATAGTTGGAGACTTCATTAATACATACTTGAAAGAAGCGTTAACTGTCTCATTATTTTTTGATTTTTAGCAATATGCCTAACCTTTTGTTATATATATTTATTTATTTCTAAATATTTTTTCATAAATCTGCAAGAGATTGGAGCACTTGATTCAATATGAAAAATTATCAAAATATGTATTGTTTATTATTGTCATGGCACATAATGCAATAAATATGTTTAAATATGCAAAAGATGAAAGCGATCTTCAACGTCCTAATTTGAATTAAGTTTGACATTTCGTCTTCACGTCAAACTATTTTAGGGCCTGTTATTCTAGTATAGGCAGGAATTAAATTTAAAAAAAAAAAAAAAAAATTCTGTTATGTAAAATTTATTATATTTTAATCCTAAAATGTTATTTTGCGAAATATTTTGACATTATTATCGTTTTATAGTTGAGGAATGCATACACACTTAAAAGAAGTGACAGCTGTCTCCTTATTATTATTTTTTTTTTCCTTTTTAACCTAAAATTGTAAAATGTCAAATAATAGCAATATTCTTAAGTACGCTAAAGATGAAAGAGGCCTTCAACGTTCTAATTTGAATTAAGTTTGACATTTCGTCGTCACATTAATTATTAAAAAAATAATAAAAAAATAAATATATAAATAAAAAAAAAAATCTTTTCTGAGGGAGATAATAAAAATAAAAAAAAATATATATATATATATATATATATATTGAGATTAAAATCAACATTCTCTCACTAATTCCTATGTTTTGGAGTGTAAACACCGCAGGCGCGAGACAGCTGTTCCGCACGTGACGCCCTGCAGAGCAGGTTTCAACGAGGTTATAGATACTATGCCCGCTCATGTCGTTAACGGTACTACTCTTGGATGCAGGTCCTCAGCGTCTTTTCGACAATAACGCTCGACACAAAGGGTTCTCTTGTATCAAATCCATCCACTATCCATCAATACATCGGAATTCTTTTATTATTTACGAGTTAACTTTTATGAAAATTTGGCACCTGTTTTAATCAATAGGTTTGGAAAACGGAAATAAAGTATTAAATGGGAAGTAGTACTTTTTTAAATATGAAACAAATTGAGATTCGACTGGATATAATGTCATTATTTTTCATAATGTTGGATGTTAATAAAGATAAAATGCACTTCGATACAGCCTAAAACTGTTGCATCAAAGACAATAACTATGAATGTTGAGCGAAAACAAAAAAAAAAAAGTTTTGATCTACGAGCTAAGCTTACCTTGTCTACGCTCTTAGTTGGAATAAGCCATGGCGTCTGCTCGAACGGACCGCTGGAGACTGACTGAGTCCCTCCCACCGGTACCACTTTCACCTTTCCTGACCCCCTTTACCGATTACATCACAAGATGGCCAAAGGCCGCCTTTTGCATGGGGGTGTATCTCGATCAGGGTATCGTAGGAAGTCGTACGGTAAGTGGGATCCTTGCGGAGGTGCAGAACGATCGATGATGGCACCGGGCGAGACACGGAATCTGTAGGGGTTCGCACGGAAGAACGTATTTTCAGAATTAGATTCAACGTCACTAAACTCTTGTCCAAAACACCGTTGTTTAATGTGACAAGATGAAAGACTTTGTCTCATAAATTAGTAGAAACACGTTATTTATAATTTTTAGTTGTCAATGATTCTTCATTTTTATTTCTTTGTAACACTTTTTTTATATCAATTTATTTAAATTTTCAACTGCACAAAATATATAAATCAAGTAAATGTGTTGATAACTATTACCATAACAAAACTTGGTTCAAGTTAAAGGTCTCAGGATGGCCCATTCTTTTCAGACGTCTCGGAGGACTATAGTGCGGGAAGCAAGTTGAGAAATTAGAAGATTTGAATGGTTATGGAGCTTACTATGAAAGAAAAGGTATCTGGTTTGAACTAAATTATCAACATATGGAACATAAAGATCTTTATGGAAAAGTTTATTGGTGTCAAATTAAGGAGCATTGAGTATTTTTCGAAGGATTTTGTAAAAGATTGGATTTTTAATACATGAGGCTCGATTAACCTACTTCGTTTGGACGGAGATAGGCTCAGATTAACGAATCCAAAATTAATCGATAACCCTAAAACTTAAGGGAAATACGTAAAAAAATAAAATAGGTCAATTGACGTATTGATTATAAATATTTAATAACCTTACGATCTTATTTATGACTGCGAAAATTCGAAAGTTACAGGCTCAAATTAATACCCAAAGTCCTACTGAACGGAGACAAATGACCGCCTTCAAAGAAGAATCTCATAGACAAAAATTTTGATGAGTTCGATGCATTTGTGAATTATGTTGATTATGTAGAGCTCAACAATCGAACATTTTGTCTATAATTCTACATCCATGTGTTTATATTTTTTTCTTTTCAATCTTTATTATATTTATTAATTAACTATTAAATCCATTGATTAATTATTTTTTATATTTCATATTCACTCAATGTTAGTTTCTTTATTATTTTACGTTATATACAACTAAACATGTTTCTATAAATATTTATGATAATGATATGTCGATGGGACGTGTAGAAATATATGCACCCATTGCAGGACTACTGTTATGTGGAAAATTAGTAGTAACACTCTTACATAAATTAAAAAAATTATGGGTTTATGCCAAAAAAAAAACATAATTCAATGTTACTTCAGTGCTGCCTTCCAGATATTCAAGTGCCTTCTCCAACCACCAAACTCTTCTTCTTGAGAAATTGTTAATGACAATTCGTTTCCAAGTAGACCATCTTGTCCATCCTCCAGCCTTCCCGTACCAGGCTCGGAACTAGGGCGGAGGAGGGGGGCACGTGTCCCAGGATGCATATTTCAGGGGGTGGAAGATTTGAAAATGTTTATAACAAAAATTATACGTTATTAAACACGTTTTCAAAATAATATTACAATGAATTTCGTTTAATTTTATTTATTTATTTTTTGTTTTGTATAATTTATAAACTGTATTATACCGTATTACGGAAGTATATAATCCTTGCCCTCCCTGACAAATCTCCTAGTTCCGGCCCTGTCCTAGTAATGCTAGTACAAAGATTGCCTAATGTCTAATAGTAATGTTTGGTGAAAAAAATATATAACACATATTATAAAATGAAATAAAAAAATAGGCTCAGTTAATGGTTGTTAATCGAGTCCTGAGTGTAGCTATAAGAGGTATTATTTGATTACTACTTTTGGGAAGAAACTATAAGTTATAAAACCCTATAAATCCAATCCAATCAACAACATTCAGTGATATTTTTCAGTGATTTCCCAATTCAATTTTGATTTCAATCTAAAAAAGATCACTAATTAATATGCGAGAGGTCCATTTTGTATCAAACAGTGTTATTGCACTTCATATTTTTTTCTCATTATATTTGTTTGTTTATTAACTTCCTTTGTCTAGATTCCAGCATTGTGATCTTACATTAATTATTATGGAACGAAATTATATTCCATTGTAATTGTTTAATTTTAATGATGATAGTACATACATGGTAATGTGTAACAAAGATGCTATCCATATTCGGCTTATAGAATTTGAATTATAAACATTCTTAATCATTAAGAAGTATAACATATAAGCAATATAATTGTACTGTATGTATTATTTGCTATAACTGATACAACATTGACTTATCCAGTTTCATCCGGTCTCATCAGTTCTGTCGAAAAAAGACACTGACAGGATTCAAAAAAGATGACAGATATCTCACTTTCATGATATCCATGTACAAAGTAAAGGGAATATGTTTTAAAGAAAAAAAAAATTTCTTTGCGGGAAGAAGCTTATGATTTTTTAATTGCTGATATATGTAAAAAAAAAAATAAAAATAAAAATATTGGTTTATAGAACACTCTCAAGAACTTTGAGGACAATATAATCAAAGACTAAAAAATTAAGATTTATTCCAACTGGCGAACAACAGAATCATGGAAAGAGAATATTTTGCTGAGAAAAAAGGTATTGGTCTACGGCCATGGAACGATTCATGGTTTTGCCATATTTTCATTCTTAAAAAACATAGATTATTATATAATAAAAACTGTATTATATTTTTTCTCATTTATATATAGTATATACAAATAAATAGTATTATTCTGTATTACCTTAAATATATTTCATAGTCAATAAAATGTTTTTCAACTAAAATGTATCGTCAATACTTATAAAAATATTTCTGCAAAACAATATATAAAGGAATTTATTATACATTGTTGTTCACCAGTTGGAATTAATTTTGATTCTAGAGTCTGTTTATATATATCTAAGTTTTTAGGGCTTGAAAATATGGCAAAGCCATGAAACGTCGCCTATATATTTATAAACATTTTTGATAAATAAAATTAGTTTGGGAGATATCATTGTTCATTATCCTTATAAATATCTTATTCTCATTATATAATAAATACATAAATCCAATAATTATTACTGCATATAATATACAGGGTGTTCGGAAGATCATTGGCCAAAGAGATATCTCGGGTAGGGAGGTTCATTTTGAACCTATTTAAGGTCACTTACCTATATACAAAGTCTTACGGGTATTTTTTTTTTTTTTTTTTTTTTTTTTAAATGAACTTTTTTGAAAAAAAAAAAAACAAAAAAACAAAACAGGAGATCGTTAAATCTTGTTAAAGGCAAAAAAAAAAAAAATTAAAAACTTCAAGTTTTGGTTTAAAAAAAAAGAAAAGAAAAACGTAAGCCCAACACCCAAATCCGAATTATTTTAAAATCTGAACCTAAGCTTGAAGTTCTTAATTTTTTTTACTTTAACAATTCTCCCGTTTTTTTTTTTTTTTTATTTGTATTTGTTTTTTTTTGCATCAAATCTTTTTTATTTTACATGGAAAATGTATTAGTCATTGCATAAAAAAAAAAAAAAAAATGGCGTTGATATACCAGTGAACGACGAAGTTATAAGGCATAAATATTTGGTTTTGCCCATTTTCTAAAAAAAAATTCATTAAAAAAAAAACCGTTAGACATTGTATATAGATAAGTGACCTTAAATAGGTTCGAAATGAACCTCCTTACAAAATACCTCTTTGGCCAACGATCTTCCGAA
Organism: Euschistus heros; assembly: GCA_003667255.2. NCBI lineage: Eukaryota > Metazoa > Arthropoda > Insecta > Hemiptera > Pentatomidae > Euschistus > Euschistus heros. Next base: position 1,127,859 of record RCWM02000129.1, read on the forward strand.
CACCCTGTATATATGTATACCTACTTAGGATTTCTTAGTGTAGTATTGATTGGCTCTTTTGAAAATAATGTGAAACAATTAAAATATTATGTACACCCTAGACCCAATAACTAGATGGTTAGGCCCAAAAACCAAACATAATAATGAATATCAAAAGAACATTGGGAGCAACATGAAACAGAAAAAAAAAGAGAAATACTAAAAACCATCCTTTCTGAATTTTAAGTCCTAATTTGTTAGTTGAAGACAAAAACGTAATATTGACATGTTAAGATTGGAAAATTTAGAGAAACTTAAATAGACCTTGACTGAAGTCTTTTAAGGACTTATAGTTAAACAAATCTGTCACTTAACTTCTAAAATGGCCTATACAAGCATGAGGAAATAACCTAAAATATTTTACAAGCTGACAAGTTTGGGACTAATTTATTACTCGAGAATGGAATGTTTGAGCCAAGAAGGCAGGTCGCTCTTGAGCAAGTTTCTAGTCTGTTTCGAAGAATTTCATTCCACTACACTATTAAGAAAGAATTCTTTAAATACTACAGTCTTTAAAAATTTTTTGAGATTAAATAACGTTTTATTATTTGTAATTTGTAATGATTTTATGAAAGTAGTTTGAATAAGTTCACCATCATTTTTTTAGGAAGAGCAGAGAGTATTTCCTTGATGATCCTCCTTCTGTTCACTCCGACATTACCTATAAAGATCACAATTAATCCTCATAATGTAAAAGGACCATTGAAAAAATTTTGGAAAAGCACAGGATTCAGGTAATTGAACCGTTTATTTTTATTTGCTTGCTTCTGTTTCACTGATAACATTAGGAATTATGAATAAATATAATACTGGATTAATTTAACTATCTCGATAAACAAACATTATGTATATATACTCACACACACACATCTTTACACCGACTGCCCAAAATACTATGCAACGTTTTTCTAGCAAGGTTAAAAATAGAAAAAATGGAAATTGTATAATCCATTGATTTGTCCGTATATTAAGATTATATCTAGCTTTCGTTTTTTATGTCACATTGACGTCAGCTGGCATTCATTATATTAGTCACAAAATTCTGATTGAATTACTATTTACTTTCAGATGTATAACTTTAACACTAATATATATATATATATATATATATATATATATATATATATATATATATATATATATTTGGTTAGCACAACAGAACATGGAGATCTTTGGCCGCGAGAAATGGCCTTCCTACAGACACTCATTGCCTGCGCGAGTACAGACAAAGGAGATAATCTGCTTCATATAACAGTGCACCATGGTATCCATACAGCAGATGGCTTCCCATAGCTCGATTATTAATTCCTTTGAAACCAATTCGCCAGTGCCTCACTCACCGACGTATGTTCTAAAACTCGAGTTCAAGGACAGTGATTAACCGGTCTAGATCCACGGATTATGGTTCTTCAGGGTCAGCAGGTTGACTTGGATCTATATATCTTTCGTCGAAACTGACCGTCAGCTGACCAAACCTTTGGAAGGCTACATCCTAGAAGACCATCTCACGATACCGAATTTAAGAAACGCGGGGTAGGAATATCACTGCTTCACCCGGTCGGTGTGACTGGCCAATTTTAAATACTTTGTCTAATAGTTTCTGGGGAGTGTGGGCCAAAGTATTCTTGTTATTTGTTTTTTTTTCACATCTGTTCTTACTACCTTTAATGGAATTATTTTTTTTACCTTAACTTTTTGAAAATAATGGACTTATAATATATATATATAATATTAAGGCTTTCAGGAGACTATTTCTCCTAAGATATTGTTTATCAGCAGTCTACATACACAAGAAACCATCTCTATACAATCTCTGCTGTCTTAAAATCCAAAACTTAAATGTTCATAGGTACAACATTCTTAGAGAAGACCGCTCGGTGATTTAATTCCACTTAATCTATTAAAATATGTTTTTACATTCAAACAATTTCTGAGCCTTTTATAAACACGATCGAAGGTTTTTTTTTGTTTGAGTTAGGAGTGACATTTACTCATGACCACTTTTCGTTGAGCAGTTCAATCCTTAACCGACAGGTGACAAAGAAACGAATTTCATCTATATCATAAATTTCTTATTCAAATCATTTTACAATTAAAATATACACATTCAAAATCAAAAAACCTATTTTGAGTCGTAAAAAAAATAATACAGAAAACCTGTCGGAAATTTTGTGACAGTTTTTCTCGACAATGACCTGCAATTTTTAAATCTGGCTTGTTTTTGTGTTCTTTTTAGTCCATTTATTGCACTTATTGTAATCAGATATTGCACCACCTTACATTAATTCCATAATTTACTATTTCGTTTGTTTTATTATTATTATATTATTATTTCTCATATTATTATTTATTTTATTTTATTGGTCTTTAATTTTTTTTTTTCTATTTTTGTTTTTACCTTTATTATTGAACCGGTTTTTACACTCATTGTTTTGTATGTAATTGTTGTTTTTTTTCTCTTGCACAGCTCCTTATTATCATTCCGTTTATTTGTATTAAACTCACTTGTTTTATCGTTATATAACCCACCTACATGTATTGGTTTTTTCAAGTATAAATAAAAACCGTTACTTCTAGTTTTTATTCTTTTAATCTCAAGATAATTAATTACTATTATTTTATTAGCTTCTGATTTTAATTAGCCTGTATTTTTTATCAACTTGTTTTCCCACTTAGCTTATATTTTATTTGCTAAAAACTTCCTTTTCTTTATTTTGTATCTGACATTATTGTTTTTTTAACCCTGATGATGATCATCAATGTTGTGACCGAATCGTCGGCATAATAAAAAAAATATTGGATAATTTTAATACTTGTTATTTTTCCTGTTTACTGATCGATCATAATTCTTCAAGACATTAATATTAAAATAGAGTATCTAGAATTCTCATTATTTTTTCCAAAATTCGTTTTGTATTAAATGAAATAAAAACAGTTCAAATTAATACACTTATTTAATTGATTTAATATTTTGAATAATCTTCATAAAATGTATATATATTATAAGTGAAGATGATCAGGGATGCAGTCAAGAAGAATGAAACACGTCCAAGTAAAAAACTATTTATAGAGTGCCAACGTTTCGGCCTTCCAGGTCTTCTTCAGGGCTAGAATGAACAAAAAATAGATATGACAAACATAATAAATAAGCTAAAAGATAATAAATATCATAGATATCATAGTGTGAAAAAAACAAACAATAATAGTGTGAAAATGCCTATAGAAAATAACAGATACATAAAAAAGATATGATACAAGGAATCATGGTAAGGATAAGCACAAGACAGTAATGATAAGCGAAAAGAAGAGAGCATAAATTATAAATAAAATAATTATAGTAAAAAAAAACAATAATAAATGAAAACAAAATAGATAGGACAAAGGGAAAGGTGGTTTAGATATAGAAAATTAGTAATAAGGGAATGAGGGAGGGAAAAATAGAGTAATCGAAAATGGTAGTATGATATAAGAAAGGGAGAAAATAAAGATAAGTGAAACAAGATAAAAAAAGAAAAGGAAAAGATTACAATTAATGCAGGAGATTTCAGAATTATAAAATTCTTTTTGGCATAATATTAATATAAATAATAGCTAAATATTTCAAGACTCTAGTCCCAAATAATTTTTGTTATTGTCTTACTAATAATTGTCGCACTAAAGTAATAGAATAAACTAAAACTATTAAATACAGAATTTAATAGTTATAGTTGATAAGAGCAAACAATCAAATAAACAAATGTTGAACATTGTTCAGTAAATTGGCAGTTAGTATGAAACTATAACATGATAGAGACAATGTGCATATAGCCACAGCTAAAGAGGTAAATAAGATATAGTATTTAGAATTGTAAAAATAATTAGTGTAATTATAGAAATTTATGTACTTGGTAAATATTTTAGAAGCCTGAAGATGGGGCTAGAGTCCTGAAACTTGTAGCTACATACTTATGAATAACCCAGGAGTTATGCCGAAAAGAATCGTATAAAAGGAAAACATAAGAAAAAGATATATTTTAGTCATAAATAAAAAATGGTTAGGAGCTAAAGTTTACGTTTAATGTTATCTACAAGTTGCATCTTTCTTGAATTGAAGAGGAAACGCACATGTTAACTTCCTTCTTTATGTAACAAGAAACATACAGACAAATCCGCAATGTTTATGCCATACACCCGCTATACTTTTACATAATGTAGATTGGTGTCACATTTCCTCAGAACATTTTAAAGTTCCTGACAAAAAAAAAAAAAAAAATATATATATAGAGCTCATACTAAGATATTTTTGTTTATTTTAGAGTCATGTATGATTTTGATAAATATCATGTTTGTTCATGACTTTATACTTTTAAATCATCGTAATATCAACGACGAGCAGTAAAAATTATCTCAGAATAAACATTGGTCTTTTATAACCTTGTCTTGGGTAGGACAAGGAATGTAATGTTATGCTGAAAAATTTATTTTAATAAAAACAATGTTTTGAAAAGATTATAATTTTTATCGATAGGATTAGCAATGTTAACATCATCAGATGGTGTGATGACGGTGAAAATGGATCAATCAATTTCAAGAGGTACCTGAGAAGTGTTTATATATTTACGAACTAAAGGATATTTGAGATAGCTTCGTTAGTGACGCAGAAGATGATACTTGTTCAGAGAAAATGATGTATGTCGCGCCAAGATTTTCATGCACCACCGAGCGGTCTACTTCTCATACACCAATACTTTTGGGGGTATTAGTTTGGTCAATGAGTGCATTAAATATGCGATTATTTTTTACCTCAGGACTTCGTTAGAGGTAGTCAGAATATAAACATACTAAAAGTCCCCGCTCCTGGGGAGTGAGCTAAAGTTGGGAAGGGGAGGGGAGAAATTCCCATTTTTGGATTTTTGGATTATATCTCTAATACGGTAGACTCTAGAAAATACGGAAATTGTTTATATACATATTTGTCAAAGACTCTATTTTTAACTCAAAACATTTGCTTCTAGTTCCTTCCACGATTGTCTCAAAAAAAATGTCTGATCCAAAGTTTAGAGCATTAAATTTTAATTTCATATATATATATTTTCGGCACTTAAAGTGTCAAAATATAAATTTTTTTTCTCGAAAAATATTGATTTTTAATAGCGTATATCTCGAAAACCGTAGAAAGTTCGACAACTATGTATTTAAACAATTTTATTGGAAATTTAATTAGCTTTAATTTTTATTTAAAACATATTTTTCTAGAGTCCACCGTATTCGAGATATAATCTAAAATCCGAAAATGGGCCGTTCTTCCCTCCCTACCACGGTTAGCTCACCCCCCAGGGGCGGGGACTTTTAGTATGTTTATTTTCTAACTACTTCTAACGAAGCCTTGATGTAAAAAATAATTGCATATTTCATGCACTCTAGAATATTTTGATTGATTGGACTATATAGAATACATCTGTTACTAGAAATGGGTATTTTTGTTCAAAAACTTCAGACTAAATTTTTAATATGCGAATATTTAGAAGGGTGATATTTTTGCATTACATTTTAACTTCTTTTTTTCTTTTTTTCCAATTTTACTTTATTTTTTAGTTTAATTTCCGCATTTACGCCCCTCCCTCTTTCATGTTGCATGGGGCGGAGCATTCCCTCCTCCTTTTCTGCCTTTTCTTGCCATCATATTAAAATGCATTTAAGTATTCAAATCGGTATTTTTATAAAAAAAAAAAAAAAAAAAATAATAATAAAATTAGGTAAATATTTTCATAACATTCTATAATTAGTGCAAATAAATATAACAGATTTTATAAATAAACTTTAAAGAAAAAACTTTAATATTGCCCAACAAAGGATCAAAGCAATGGACAATGATACTGTCATAGAAGTAGAAGATATCGTTGATATTATTATGTAACCGAAAAAATACCTGACATCGTCAAATGTAGAATCTTAAATACTAGAATAAGTATTCAGGCAGAGAATCGCTTTATTAAGAGATGCTGCCCATTTTAAATGGGTCGCTAGATTTCACAAAGCATACTTATCAATCTAAACAAGCATATGGTAATGCACGAATATATAAATAAATAGAATACATAAAAAACCTGTAGAAGTTATAAATTTAAAATTCATAAATCTAAATGCTGAAATGTCTGATCACATGCAGATTATAATATTAAAAAATAAAATTATTATATATATATATATATATATATATATATATATATATATATATATATATATATATATATATATGTACTATAATTATTAGAATTTGTCAGAAAATTAGTCCGTAGCAATGATAAGCCCGTTTTCATTTCAATCTACCTATTTTAAGCGTAGAAATATAAATTAATAAATTGGCCTAGTCGGCGCTTTTTGGCGACTAGTTGCCGACCGGCTACGAAAGCAGCCGATTAGTCAGGTTTGCCGACTAGTCGGGCCTGTCTCTTATCGAGAAACTTACCGTTCTAACTCGGAATTTACGAAGGATGCCAAAGACTTGTTACTGTACTCAAATATTGATACTGTTCATATAAAGAATTGTTAATTTATAAGCAGTTTTGAAAGACATAAATTGATACCTATTAGTCCAGTCAATGAAGGCCTAAAATGAGGAGTTGAGTGCGTTTGGGCAACACAAGCGCCCAAAGATTGGCCAAATTGCGGTGATCAGCACTCCGCAAAACACGTTTTTCAGCACGTTTCTGGCTAGAACTCCGAAACTGTTTGTCCGATCTAAAATTCATTTTTTTTATCTGAAAAAAAAAGGAGCAGATTAAATATATTAGACCACATATATGAAATACCCAAGCCAGCATTCTAAATGTGTATGTTATATCCTAAATAAAAGATTATAGGGTGTATTGTTTGAAATCCAAGGTTTTTCTTCGGAAACATGTTCAGGGTAGTTTGGAAGTAAACGGAAACCGTGAGGTGAAAATTTGTTTCCTCCAAAATGTTCACATTTGCCAAGCGTATATCTCGGAAACGGTACAGAGTATGAAAAATGTGTATCAAGTAGAAGTTGTTGAAAATTTAATTAACATTAATTTAGTAATTGGTAATGTTTTGCATACGACGCACCGTTTTCGAGATATGAGCGCAAAACCAAAAAAAAAGGAACCTTTCGCCCCTTCCTGTTCCCTGCCTGAAAACTCCAGGACTTTTAGTATATTTACTTTCTTACTTTTCTAACAGAAAACGCGCTCCATAATCCTATATTGACTGGACTATTATTACAAGTACCCTCCTTATAGATGCTGGCTGAACCCGATATCACCATTGTCAATCCTAGAATGTAGGATTCTTGGAGCTCAACTATAAATAAGATAAGGTGTCTTTCATCCAGTTTAATCGGTTTCCTGTAGAATGAGAAACTACTCATGGATCAGTTCAATTGAAATTCGGGGCAGAACATTGAAGAATATAATAGGTGGACTGAAGATGCCAATGGAGTGTTAAAAATAGCCTTTATAATTTAATTGCAGCGCAGTGGCCCCAAGGGTGTTCATATTCGATCAGAAGTGCTAATGCTCTTATAAATCATAGTAATTTTAATGTTTAATTAACAGTTACCGAACTAAAGAAATGTTATATACAACTATAATTAACTATTTAGTACATCTAGAAATTTTACAATAATTGAAAGGATTATATTTTACTTGGTTGATTATTATTATCAATACATCTTTATTTGACTATAAATTAGGCTATGAATTATTGCAGCCCCCCACTTTTCGATCAGAGATCTACAAGAAAATTTTTGTCATCGAAGGATGTAGAACATAATCTAGCAATAATATCGGCGCTACCAAATCAAGCCATCGAATTCGTAAGGATTCATTGGTTACTCAATCTTTTGGACATGTAAGTTTTTTTTTATTATTCTTCTACCAACATTTTAGAATCAAACCTTAAAATGCAACCATCAAAAATAAATCATTTAGATATTTTGCAATAATGATATCATGTTCTGGTTACAGCAACCTTGAAAGAGAAATACATTGGGAGCTACTGGACAAATTAATTGATCAGATTGTCGATAATGGTATGAAACCAGTTATCGAATTGATGGTGAATCCTGAATCTGATGAGCAGAAAGAACTTTTTAAAAATGGTGCTCGACATTTGTGGAAATGGCTTACGTCAAGTGTAGCTCAGCGATATGTAGGTAATAATAATAACCTATTATCATCACCACCATCATCGTCCTTGTAGAACCCTGGCCTCCTCTACAATTATCTTCCATTCTGACCTATCCTCAGCTGCCCATCTCCATCCTCTCACTCCTTGTGTCCGAAAATCGTCATCCACTTCTTGCATCCATATCGTCCTCCACCAAGCCAACGAAAACAAGGCCTTCTTCCCCTTCTCTTTCCCCTTGGGTGTCCCTTTAACATCATCTTAAGGTGCCTACTATCATCATAGCTTCAATTCTTTGCAAATGCCCTAGCCATCTTATTCTGCCTCTTTTAATATTGGCTACAATATCTGGGGCTGCGTATAGAGTTTTCAGTTCTTCATTTGTCCTCATTCGCAAAAGATTCAGTCCATACTTAGTTGGATCATATATTTTTCGTAGGAATTTCCTTTCCCACATGTTTAATACTTTTTCCTCATGTCATGCTAAGGTCCATGTCTCACTCCTGTAATAACAACCGGTTGAAGGGCCATTCGATAGAATAGTAACGTATATGATAATATAAATAATATTATATTAATAGAATCTGTCCATTATAGTTCTTATAATATTTAGGCCGTTTTTTACTGATTTCTTCCATCTTACTTCTCTGATATTTTTATTCCCTCTACAGCCATGATCATCTTTGTTAAATCTTTCATGGTACCTGGAATCAATGACCAACATTCTCAAGGCAAACATTGTTATATATTTAACCTCGAGCTGTTTGAGCTGATTGAGTTCAGGCATCGGTACCCACTCCATAAATCCATCTCAACTTCGGTATCTTTTCTTTTTCTTGCTGGTTCTGTGCACAGCAGTTTATTTGGATAAGAGGTTTTCTAACCGAACAACATGCAAACCCCACCAGAGTCTAGTTTTGTAATATGCTTTACTTGTATAAGTTGCTATGCTTTGTATAAGTTGGCTAGTTTATACCTTATTCCCAATTCATTATTCTAATTAACTAGACCTTATGCATTTATTAATATCTTTCATTCAAAAACTAGTACTTTTCTCTAGCTGTCTTTAGTCACCGTCCATGTTTTTCACCCATATGCCAAGAAAGGTGATATGAATTCTTTGTACATAAGTAGCTTTGATGTTCACTGCAGCGAACGGCTATTCATTCGTTTCAGGGGAAAATAACATATATTGCAGTCCGCAGTGGCCATTCATTGTAGATGCTTAAAATTTGCCATTTTTTTCAAAAGTGTACTTATTGCTTTGAGTTATTGGTATTGAAAAATTTCAATTTAAAGAAAAAGGTTTAATAATAAAATTATGAGTTAATAAACATAGTCGGTTGGAAAAAGGAGAACCTTAAAATTGATTGTTTAGCATTTGCAGGTGATTTAGCAATTCTGGCAGATACTATTCAGGTAGCACAAAAACAGATAGGCAAGATTATAAAGTTGAGAAAACTGAGGTAATGTCAAACAACAAAAATGCACCATCAAAGTTAAGCACGAAGTACGGAAATATAAGAAGAAAAAACAAATGTAAGTATCTAGAAGAAATCAACCAGCACTAATGGAGCGGAGAAAGAAGCTATTCAAGCGAGATGGCAAAAGATGACAATAAAAAATCAATGTTTACTCAAAAATTCGACATTACAAGACAGTAATGCGGCCAGAATTTTTACAGGCTGCTGAAACACTTTTTAGGAAGAACGAAAGAAAATGAAGAAATCAGTAAAAAGGAAAGAAAGATTGTGAGGAAGATAATAGGAAATAGAACTATGGGAGAAACTTCCAAATTAAGAAGTAACACAGAAGTATACATATATAGATAAAATAACAGATGAAATTATGAAAAGGAGACTAATGTTCTATAAAAGTGAACAGATGAAGGAGTATTGGAGAAAGTGGTGGCTTAAACGTGGTCCTTAGCAGGCCTGTAACGAAAAAAATAATAATAATAAAAATAAATAAATAAACAAAAATTAAAAAAAAAAAAGAACATTGTTATAATTAAAAAAAAATCATGTGTTTTACATTTAAGGTTAGAATCAATTGCTTAACTTATTATAATACTGGGAATAAAAAAAAAATGATCAACTGTTGCAGTATTCATTGTTCTATAAAATAAAAGTTGATAACCGAGAGTTGACTAAAATACATTAATAAAATTTAGATAGCTTGTTCGTCTGAGGTATGATTCAATTGTTTTGGTCTCATAATCATCTGATCACCGAGTTACCAGGTAAACGTGAATTATCAATTCCACGTGTAATCATTAATAAGTTGGTCTATCGTTGATTTTAGCCTACTTTGATATCTAAAGAAAAATGTTTTTGTATTTATTTGGTATCGCCGATAAGTGACCGCGTTAGATAATTGTGACCAAGTGTGGCTGACTTTAAACGAAATTCTAGTTGCATGGTATTGATGAATAATACCTCTTAGCCCCTCATCTTATAAAATAAAAAAAAATAAAAAAAGTTTCAACTAATCCAAATAGAAAAAAAAATGAAGAATCATCAGTCTATATGAGCGTCACTGTTAACCACCGAAGAAAACTTAAATCAGAAGTCGGATAATTCAGCCCTCTTATGATTCACTTTGATCAAGTTCTAATTTATTGTGTGTTCTACTTCAAATCCAGATCAGTTTTTTTTTCTTTGAAAAAGCCCCTCTTAACTGGACTTAAGAGAGGACAAGAAATACGTCTTTTCTTCGAACGACAAATGGTTATAATTAATAAATACTGCAAAAATATATAGGATTTTATTTAAAAAAAAAAAAAAAAAAGAAATAAAAATGTGGGTTTCATGTTCTTAGTATTAGAACCATAACTGTTTCAAATAGTGTATTTATATCCCTACAAACTTTGTACATGTTTTAACCATTTGTATTAAGTTATTATCCGCATTTATGTAACTAAATAACTAGGTACATAGCGTGTGCTAGTCCTAGTGCTAGGTGTGCTAGTGAACTTTAGTGCGTTTTTTGTCAAGATTAAAAACTGAAACCGTTTATTAAGCTATTATAGAAAAAAAAAGTGTTATAACTTTGAAAGAAAAAAATTAAACTATCAAGGCAAATAAAGCTTTCTTTCCTCAATCTAATGTAAAACAAAACACATCCGACCATTTCCTTTTCAAAACAAAAATATAAATAATATGACCAAAAGCCGAGAGCCATAGTTTTGAAAAAAAAACAAAAAAAAAACAACATATTAATTCGAAAAATACTCAATTTCACTTATTTATTTTAAAATATGGTAAGTGAGCCAGTCATTTACAAACCAACTTCTGGTTTAAAATAATGGGGGCTTTTTTTATGCTTATATTTTTAAATTTAGTGCAATTTCGCTACTAAAACCCTCGGCTTGATAATCAACCATTTCCGTCCAAGTTGTGTTTTTTATAATATGCTTCGATTTATTTTGTGCTAAATTTTAATCATTAATATTAATTTATCAGATTTAAAATTTATTATTTTATTTATCTATACTATTATATAAAAGGACAAGCCATTTTTTCTTTTGGGATCACTAACCGCAAAAACTACTGGACCAATCTGTACCATATTTTGACCACATCATCCTTACAGTTCAAGGATGGTTTAGCAATAATAAAATATACTGATTTTTCATTAATTCATTATTGGAAAAGCGATATTAAGTGGATAACAGTGAAGTTCGAAAATTGGCCGATAGATGGCGATCACCATTTTAGATGAGAGGTTACAATGTTACGGTGTTATCTAAAGTTTGAAATTGATTATAAAATTTACCTATTGTCAATAAAATTGTTATTCAAAAATCTATAAATATGTAGCGTGACATGTTGATCTCAGGGAAGTATAAAAATTTACCGATATATCCATAATTATAAACCATAACAGTCAAATCATTCTCTTAACATCGGGAGATTTAGTTTATTCGGATGTCTTATGAATTTATTTTTTCTTTTTTGCATCCTTTCTAGAATACAAGATTTTTATTAATAAATAAATAAACTTAAATTATTAATTAAAATTATGTAAGTAATTCGTCATTTCTATAGTATTTTTTTTTTTTATACTAAGACGTTTGAAATGTTCAAACGTTTATCACAGTTTTAAAAACATACAATTCGAAACATTAGCAATTTAGTATACAGATTATAGGAGAAGGTGCTGTACCTAAAGCACAGTAGTACCTGTGGACGTTTTTAATAAAGAGAGAGTGGGAGGAGGGAAAATGCTGTAATGATGTAGGTAGTGCTGCAAACATCTCCCTGCAGTTTCACGTGTGTTTTCAAGTCTGTCAGATCAAGAGTTTAGTTATTATTATTATTATTATTTTTAAGTTTTTTTTCCTCTAAATCCTGAACAATCCAACCAGTGGTTTTAAATGTTTTAAGACGTACACTTAGAAATTTTCTAGGCAGTAATATTTCATTGGGTTGTCCGATAAATATATCATAATTTCATATGTTTTCAAATCAGTTACCACTTATGGGCTTTGTGAAAGAGAGCTTTCCACAAAACATGGCGTTCAGTTGTACCTGTGGACACCATTGCCAGCTGAACCTGTGGACAGATGGTTAAAGTGTCAACAGATAGAACCGATTTTTCTTTTCGTTTATTTATTCATTATTTCAATTATAAATATTCTGGAAAAGTTTGAAGGCATTCCCCGTGATATAAAATACCTAAATTTGGATACCTACTATTCGTACAACATTTTTTTTAAGAGGAGCAAACTCGCCACTCACTATTTATAACAAACGATTCAACTAGTGATGATGTTGATTTCACAAATGTGATCTTGGCTGATTCATCAAGCGAATATTGTAATTTTTTGGATGAATTGATGGATGATTAGTTCAATAATCTAGTCGACTTTTCTAGTTTTAATATTCTATTTTGTTTAATACATTTTATAAAAAAATATTGCTGATGTGCTTCTCCCAATATCATTTCAATTATTCCTATAAACCTATGAAGAAATGAATGTCCATTGGTACAACCACTAGTGTCCACAGGTACAAAGGGGGAAGGTACCTATGGACACTAATCAGTAAGTTACAAAATATTTTTTTTTGTAAAAATAAAATTACTTTTCAAAATAAATACATCAGGGTTCGATAGCCCCTTAAATGTCTTATCTAATGGACCAATAACCACTCAGATAAATAAAGCCCCGAAAATTAGAAAAATGTATAAGTAAAAATTGTCCACAGGTACAGCACCTTCCTTATTTAAAAAATATATACATCGTTTTAAACGATTTTATTACTTCTAATAATCCATATATATTTAATTTTGGACTGTTTGATGTGATATATTAGTTTCATTCTCGAGGTTTTGTTGAAATTATAGTTACATATTTTTATTTAAAGGTTCCATGTTCTAACCAAAGATTTTTATTTATATTAGCATAATTATTGAACACAATCTCTTTTAATAACAATAGCTATATTGTACCAAAATTTTAAGTCAATATAGAAATGATTTTTTACTTTAATATTTTCAGAAAAATACGGGAGTAAACAGGTATCGCAATGGAGGTTCGAGACTTGGAACGAACCAGATTTAAAGATGTATAATGTGCTTGATTTTGGTTTAGAAGGTAATGGAAGTATTTTAAACTAAAATTAAATTGTTCTATTGACAATACGTATTATCTTCAGTCTACACCGTCTTATCCATGAAATATAATCGAACATACATAAATGTTTTCTAAGCTCGATACTACATTAATCGATGGTAAACATTGTATACATATATTTTTCTAGAATACATCGATTACGTCATGGGCTGTGCTGAAGGGATCAGATCGGTGCTGCCTGAAGCTGATTTTGGTGGCCCAGCCGGCTTATTTAAAAACAGCAGTCATCCATTATGCTGGGGTTTTCTTGATTACTGCAACAATGATCCGAAAAGGTAATTTACAATTACAAAATTTGAAAAAAATTTTAAATTTTTATTACATAAATTCTTTGGTTAGTAATCTATAGTCTATACTACTATTATATAAAATGACGAACCATTTATCATCACATATAGTTTGTGATCACTAATCGCGAAAACTGCGAAAAATAGTCCTAGGAAGGTTTAACCATAATAAAATTTACAATAATAAAAATTTAAATGTACAATATTTAGGAGCAGAAACGAGGTTTGCCACACTGTCATATACTTTCATGGTTGGGAATTAAAATCCAATCACATGAACTAACTAAAATTATTTAAGCCGAAAAAAAATTATTAACAAATCAAAATGTGGATCCTTTTTGATATTGTGTGTATATAAAAACGGATACTGTAGGACAGAAAGGTTAAGGTTGCAACGAAGGGTAAGGTTTATTTGTTTTGATATATTTCAATCCTCGAATTTCTAAAATATTTAAAGATTTTTTTAAGTTAAGAAAGATGACTTTTAAATATGATTTTTCTGTATCAATCTGTCCTACTTTCCCCTAACCTTGGGGAATAATTTAAAAAAAAAGTGTGACCCGTAAGGAAGTTGTAGGTGAAAGCAAATTTAAATAGTATAAAAAATTAACATATTTACATATATTTAGGTTTAGTATGTAAAAGCATTGGAATAAACAAATTGTAATTCTAATTGGATGATTTGACGATATAATTTTTTTAATAATAATTTGTGTATATTGAAAAAATACTTTGTATTATAAAGCTGATGTGATTTAATGTCACAGGATTTATTTGTTGGTTCCGTAATGTAAATTTAGTTAACCAATCTAACTTCTTTGATGACCAAGGATTCAAGAGTATTGCCATATAATTGTATGTAAAAAAAAAGAGGTGTTTAATAAAGGCTTTTATAAATACCTATTCAAAATCATATCTCACTTGAGGTACGCATGGTTGTTTAGAAGGATAAATACAATTAGGATTGGTGAATTAATTGCCACTTCTATTGGAATTATTTTTATTTGAAAACTGGCATCGAATGTCAAACATCTATCATCAGTTCTAAAAACATACTAGAATTTCAAAACATCAGCACTTTTCAATACAAAGACAAGAAATCAAACCTGTTGATACACGCCTAAGGAAGCAAAATGAAAAGGACTTAAAAGGAAAATATATCAGGTTGAAAGGTGGGTTAAAACCTTTGGGATTTCTCTATGACTAGTTGTTTTTTTTTTCCGTTCCTTTTGAAAACAAATTTAAAATAGGTCTATTGGAAGTATTTATCTGGTTCAATCAAATGAAAATCTGGATTGGTTTTTGTCGATTTTATTATTTCTAATGATTCATAAATATTTAATTTTGGACTATTTTAGTAGTTTCACAAGATACTTTTTGTGGATGTAGTCCACCATATTTGCATATTCTGAATAATTATTATAATATATAATTCGTTTCAAAATGATTCATTTTCAGAAGTCTATTTACTTTGATGGACTTATTGAGAATTTTAACTTCCTTGATTCATAAATATTTAATTTTGGCATATTTTAGTAATTTCACTCCTCAGTCATTGTTAAATTTATGGTTATTTTCATAGTGAAATTGGAATTCAGCGTCTTATTATTGTATTATCTTACATGTTCTTTTTAATATTTTATTTACTGATCACCCATTTAAACAAAAATAAAGTACAAAGTTGAATTTATGAACTCTGATAAAGGATGACCTCTTGACCGAGCTGATGTTCTTAAAACTGTCCTTTATCAACAAATATGCACTATAAATAGTATGATTGCAGAAGAAACATGGAAGATACATTTTGTGGAAGTGGTCCACGATATTTGCATATTATAAGTTCATAATTATTATGGAATTATGCGTCTTATAATTGTATTATCTTATATGTTATTTTAATCTTTAATTTACTGATCATTCAGTTTTTCTCGCCCCGAGATTTTTTTGGAAATGATCTATTTTGGCTATAGGTGAAGGGAAACAAAATAAAAATTGTTTATCAAAAAATGATATCTTCCATGTGTGACTTGGCTAATGGCAACTCGGGAGAAAGAGAAACAAAATTATTAAAATCTTAAGGTGATGTTGATTAAATTTTACGTTATCTTGCTCTCTGCGATTCGGAGACGAATTGGACACTTTGATGAAGATACGTTCAAGTCCTGTAAAACGATGATGCAAAAAAAGGGGTTTTTAGATTATATCGGTGGAAGACATGACGCGTGTGAAGAAAACACGACGGAATTCTCAAGACAGTCCAATGGCGAAACTTTCCCCGCCCTTGACACAGTCCTTCGGCGGCTTGAAAAGCAATAAAAGGTGGACCGGATTCGGCTAATGTAGATAAAAAGAAGGCCGATTTGGCTGTACTGAAAAAATGGGCCAGTAAAAAATTAATTATAAATTAATATTTAGGTTTGGTGAACTAAACAAAAATAATCGGAACTATTGGTTCATAGAGTAATCTTTATATGGATGGCTTAATGGATCCATTTACACATTATTTATAAGGAATAAACAAAAGAAGATAAAACAATAAATAAATAACATATATATATATATAAAGAACCTAAAACTATACAATATATAAAAGGAAAAACAATCAATAAAAAAAATTCCATAAAAAAAGAAAATAATAATTATATAAATATAAAAACAATAGACATCTATCTAGAAATCAAAGACCTGGGAACCGAAGGCTGATGTTCTATGGGCACATGAAAACGATGAAGGAGGAAAGATTGAACAAAAAGATCTTTAACAAAAATTTTAGCTACAAAAGTATGGGCGGATACACGAAGCAAATAAGAGAAGAATTAAAGAACCTTAAAATATCAGATGCTGTCTGCCTGGACAGGAAAACACTGAAAAATCTCACCAATGTCACCAATGTCAGAAGAGAAAAAAAGAGGGGTACAAAGTGATCCAAAAAAAAAGAAAAGAAATCAAGATTCCCAAATAAGCCTAACCAATGGATATTCGCGTGGTACTTAGTGGCCGTTACGTGAAAAACAAAACAAAAAACCAATAGTAATAGTAAAAATAAAAATTAAATTAAATTAAAAGTTAAAAATACACTCACAGTTTATTTATAATATACACACATCTGAGAGATCCCTCTCAGCTGCATCACTAGTATAGAAAAAACAAAACAACAACAGCGAAGGCTGAGTGAGAGCGCTATAGTAAAGACACAGGGCATGAGTTAAGGAGCTGGCCATTGTCAGAACTCCATGTCGAATTTTATAATAGATCATGAGGCCATTGCTTGTTTAACCTTTTAGAAGGATTATAGGGGTGAGAGGAACTGGATAGGGATTGCGCTAGTGGACTTGGATGATGAGAAATTTTTTAATGAAATTTTGACAGGTATGGGTTTTAAGACAAGAGGTATATTAAAGTCATTACGTAAAGTGTTTTTGGAGACATGGTAAGGGGCGTTGGTTAGGGTTCTCAGGAATTTGGATTAAGAGAATTGGATATGTTTGGTGTTTGAATATTTTTCTGTTCCCTAAATTTCAAGTTCATAGGTACAAATTGGGTTTAGGATAGTCTATAACAGGCCTATTGAAAATATTTATCGGGTCTTACATTTAAACAAAAAATAAAGTATAAAGTTGGATTATGAAGTTCGTTGACAAAAGAGGACCTCTCGAACGAGCTGATGTTAATAAAACTTAGAAGATACATTTTATGTAAGTGGTCCACGATATTTGCATATTATAAATTTATAATTAATTATTATAATATTCGTAGCAATATGCTTTATTTTCAGTAGTCTGTTTACTTTACTGATGGCCTTATTGACAATTCTAACTTCATTGCCTTTTCATTTCAGATGTAACCTAAATTACATTTCTCTCCATAAAAAAGGAAATGGCTCTTGTTCTCAGATTTTAGATGAAATGAATACATTTCATCAAAAAATGAAGAAAAATTATCCTAATTTAGCAACGCTGCCATTGATAAACGAGTAAGTTTATAGTGTTTTTGTTTTTGTTTTTTTAATAACCATTTTTAGGTTACATTCTAGCTGACTAGTTAATTAACTTCTGATACTTTATACAATCATAATTTTCTGATAATATTATTTATCTGTACGGTCGAAGTTTTGTGAAATTTAATTTTTGAGTTTTACTGTCCTCTATTTCCAAATTATATAAATTTTGAAAAGTCTGTTCAGTATATTTTTCGCTTGGGGAAGTTCTTAAGTCAGTAAGTTTGATTCGGTTAAAGTATGAGCTTAGTTTTTAAAGCAACTTTAGTTGTATAGTAAGACGAAGATAAAAATAGATAATTCATAAGATGCCTTTCCTTTAATTTCCTTTTTACGTTGCTATTAATTAAATGTTTCACATTAAGACGTTGGCTTGCGACATTTCAACTATGTCGTTTGAGCATAATTCAAAGGAACAATGGAAGTTAATTCGTACCTGTTGCTCGTGTAGTGAATCAAGCACATGATTGTCTTTAGTAGGCGTTTGTTTTTGGGCCACCTATTTACAGCTGTGGCCTTACCATCAGAATGAAACTGTCCATCATTTATTATATGGTTTCCATGATCCTATTTTTTTTTTTTTTTTTTTTTTTTTTTTTTTTTAAACCTGAAATAGCGTATTTTTTAAATATCATTTATTTTTTCTATTATCCGATGAATATTTTTTGTGAATTTTATAATTACAAGTGTGCTGAATTCGAATCAAAAGCAAAAAAAAACATCAGTTTTTTAGAGATTAAAGGTTAAAAAAAAAAAAAAAAAAAAAAAAAACTGAAATAGCACTTTTTTTTCGTATATTTGTATAACACTTTTTTTTGTTAAAAACAGTAATATATAAAATGATAATATTTAATAGTGAACATAATCATTGTGTTTACATTTTCCTTTTGTACTCTAAATCACTTGTCTCCCGTTGTAATGTCCAAAAGTAGTCGGCGCGCATCTTCTCATTGCATTTACAACAGTACCTTTTTTCCATTTGGGCTATCCCTTGATGAAACCGTTCTCCGTGTTCATCTAAAACTGCTCCCAAGTTGGGAGAGAAGAAATTCAAATGGGAATTCAAAAAATGAATTTTTATGGACATTCTACAACCCATGGTCTTACATGATAAAAGCAATTCTTCAACAATGTCAGTTATACAACATAGCCTAATAGTTATGCTCTCCAATTTTTTTCATTTTGTAATAAATTATAAAAGTTTCAAAATCAAATAGGTTTATTAATTTGTTGTTAAATCTTTCAATGATAAAAAAAATGCTCGAAATGTAGAAAAACGTCTCATTTTATGACCTAAAATACAAATTTTACAAAAAATGGTGCCTGATCGAGATTTTCGGACTTCGGATTCGTGTTCAGCACACTTCAAAACATATGAAAACAACATTTTTGTTGAAGGGAGTATATTGATGCAGAACAGTGTTATTATGGCAATATATTGCAATTTGCCTCAGAACACTAAGTAATATAATCACATTTATGCGTTATTTACAATAAAATCTAGGTAATAATATAATAGAATAAAATTGTTATAATATCAATATTAATTAATCCGTTTATTATGTTCCCCCAAGCATCCCCTTCACAATGTGAGAGATTAAGGCCTTTAGGAGATTCCAGCTCTTTTTTTCCACCTTGCCGCAATTTGAAGAGATAGTCCAAGAAAATCAAGCTTCTATAGTAACTTCGTTTACCTCACTTTTAGTCAAAATTTTGTTTCAAGTGCCAAAAACGTATATATATATATATATATATATATATATATATATATATATTTCATATATTATCGCATATTTCATGTACTTTACAACCCTCATTTCATTCAGCATTTTTTGACTGGATTATAAAAGACAATTTTATAGATATCCAATTTCGTAGTTATCATGAATTTTCTCAAGAGTTTAGTAGAATGCATTTTTTTCTTAAAAGCTCATTCTATCGAAATCTTGTAACTTAATTCCTCCCCTTATTTCTATCTTGAAGCCATGCGTGGAGTATACCGGGACCAACAATTCTATAAATGTCGATCCAATGCCATTCTCCTTATTTCTCTTAATATACTGAGAATTTTCATGTTGCGTTCATATGTCAGCCTTAGCAACTGTCTGCTCCAATCCATATAATAGAGAAAAGAAAATACAAACTTATGACTAAAAATAAGAATAAAAAAAAAAAAAAACAACTTTCAGTGCTTTTTATTTTTTTCGACAGTTAATTTGGTTAATAATTTGGGAAAAGGAATGCTTAAAACTCATTTTCACATATCAATCTTATGGATTATTAAATATTTTTAAAAAAAATTTTCTCTTAGTGAAACGGACCTGCTCTCAGGTTGGTGGCGATCTGAGGAGTGGAGAGGAGACGTCCGCTACGCAGCAGCTGTGTGCAGGACAATATTCCTTTACAGATCTTTTTTCCAATCGTTGAACTTAAGAAGTATCAGCAACGATAATGGCTTCCTCAACAACCCACCAGATTTTTTCAACCAGAGGACATTACTGACGAGGTATATTTTCTTTTATATTTATTATATTATAAACCTAAATTTTAAAAAATTTATGAGAATATGGTTAAAGAGAGAATTGGAGCGGTTGGGAGATTGTTTTGTTTGCTATCCAGGGGATTTATGGGTAGAAGAGAGGTTACGAAGAAAACAAAAATTAATGTTTACAAGACAACCTTTCTCCCTTTCCTCTGCGGAGCGGTACTCTGTGGATTCCGATTATAATGAAGGATTTCGTGAAATTTATAATTTTTTTTTTTTTTGCTAGCGATCGCAGTGGGTTCCAACATGATTGTAATATTCATAACGGGGTCTCAACCAAAATCAATAATTGGTGGATTCAGACTAGAAGGAATGTAATCTTGTTAATGACTCGAAGGCTATTAAAAGGCTTTATTAAGGCTAAACATTAAAAACTTGAAGAACATGATAGATCACACGTGAAATGGGTAGACGACAAACAAACTTTCACGAATGACGCTGCAGAAACGTCAAATTACCAAACTGCGTATTTTCGAATAGTGTAGCCAAACCTTTAACCTAATATTCATACCTCTTTTAAGATTCGCCTTCAACAATCTAAAGTTACACCATTCCCCTTATTTCTTAAAAAGCCTAAATACAACTAAATGAGCAGGATTAAAAAAATATAGAAATTATATTTAGTAAACCGTACATACAGGTTTTTCATCCATATACAGGTCACATATGTATTCGTATGTGTATATAAACTTAATTGTTATTTATTTTTAAATTAGTAATGATAAAACTTCAAATTTTTTATATTTTTTGGATGGAATTATTAGCTAGTCCATATGGATACTTTAACGTTTGCTCTCAGCTGTCATTGCTAGTTTTACTTCTAGCTTATTACTCCAATGGAGAGTAAGTTTTTTCTTCTAATATTCTCCTAATCTTGCAGGCGACTTCATATCCATACATTATATTATAAAAGATCTTGAAATTTGTTTTTTTTTAAAAATTAAATGACGGATTAAGATGGATTGGAACCAGGAAGTCATTCAGATGTTCGATAAATAACAAACTCACTGTGCGTTATAATCTTATCAATCTCAAACGTTATAAGGAGATAGCACATTTCAGTCCAGAATTGCCAATCAAGATCACCCACGTGAACTATGGCTGTTGGCAGGTACATACGTCAGAATGCTCTAACAGTTAGACGCATTACGCTGCTGACATTTTCGTTTTGATGCTTGTTGCGTGTTCTGCAGTGACTATGTTCAACTTGAACAGTAATTTTTCAAAATTATGTACAAAAGATCCTGTGAAGATTTGAATAATTATGTATCGACAAGTGCTATTCAGTATTTTATTATAGTCTCACAGTCTACTATACTCTAAACTCTGAGAGAGGTTTTAATATCATAGTTTTTCTTTTATAAAGCAAAACTGTTTTGTGCATGAAAATCCTATTCATTTATTCCTGTTCACAACATTTTAGTTTCAAATGAATGACAAACGAGTGTGACTTGGTAAATGGATAACTCGTAGATTCCACGATTTGCCGGTAAGACTTATCACAGGCTTTTTCCTCAATAATTTTTTTTCTTATATCTATGGCCAAAGAAGAAACTCCCACATTTTTCTGCAGAAAGCGAAAAATCATATATTATCTTAAATATCGCGTGGCTTAATTTTCCTTCTAGGAAAGTTCTATTATTCAATCAACTTTTTTTTTATAAGCACTCGCCAACTTCTAGTCTCTTCGTCCATTTTCTCCCTTTTTAAATGTGGTTTAAAAAGGTACTTATGGAGAATATGATTCAAAACCATAGAGAATCGAATATCATAGAGTGGACACGCTGACGGTGGAGGCAGGGTGGAGGTATGCTCCAAGCCCCCCACCCCTTGGCTCTCAACCTTCCAAATTAAGCCTAAACAACTTTTCTTCGTCGTTTTAAGTAGTGCTTTGCATATTGGGTATTTTTTTTTTTTTTTTATAATTTGACTTAATATTAAATTTAACATATAAATAAAGGGATTAAGCTTTAAAAGAAGCAATAAAAGGTATTAAATAATGAATAATATCACATTATTTTGAATTAAGGCTTTTAATAAAAATAAAACAAAATATTAGTTTAACCAACAATATCAGTTACCCCTTTTATGCTTAGCAGATTATATAACACTAAAATTTCTATATTAAAAAAAAAACTTAACTCAAACTTGAATGAAGTAAATTATGATCTAACGGAAAAAAGACAGATTTGGTGATTTGGTGTTTTTTCTGCTATCACGGTTTTTGCAGCCGTATGCAACGCGCTTGAACATAATATAGTTTTTATTAAACACAATAATTAAATAGTCTACAAGAAAAACAAACAACAGTTCTTATAATCAACACTAACACAACGAAAAAGTTTAGGACAAAGGGAGTTCGACAACTAGACCTAGAGGTATCTTAGAGTCAGGTAGTGGGGGAACCGTGACAAATCGCAGGTACCTACTTGTCCACTCTATGCATTCCCATTCAATACTTAGTGTTAAAAACTCAAAATATTAATAAATTATTTTTTAAGATTTAACTTCAGTATCACCGGAGTATATTCATATTGTTACGGGCCACTGGGGGTATGACTAATAAAACTACAATTTAACACTAAACACTAATTTATTTACAACTTAATGAATACAAATAGGTCCTTGAGCTACTTAATCTAATAACAATTATCCTTAGGTCTAACTCACATCTAATTACACTAATATATATATATATATATATATATATATATATATATATATATATATATATATATATATATATATTATACAATACTTATCTTCAATATCTTAATACTAGGTGTCACAATTATACATAAGAATCTATTACACTGACACACAGATACTGTTATTACTTTCACTGACTGAACTGTCACTGACACTCGACTGACTAATCGTTCACTGATCACTGACACATGAATACTGACCCAGGATGTCACTGACTCCTTACTGACACTTGCCCAGCCGATCACTCACTGATCACTGTCACCTCAATACTGACTCACTAGACTAGGGGCTGGCCTATTTAAACCTACATCGAACCTTCCAGACTGTTCTAGCCAGGTACAAGCCTAAGCCCTTCTTGGCCACTCACCGGCCTTTTCGGCTACCTGCCTACGGCACAGCCAACCTTCCCTTACCGTAACACTATTGCTCAATTCTGTTAAAGTCCTTTTTCTCTAACTACCGTCACAAGTATTTTTATGCTTCCTAAATATACGTCATTAACAACGCCCTCTATATCTTATTCAACATCTCTAGTTCAAATCCAAATTTCACTTCCGCAATACTTGCTCTCCCTCTTCATTAGACTGCTGCATTTGATAAATCCTTCGTCCATAAAAAAATGAGCCACAATAGGAAGGTTACTAAACAAACCACAATTTGGCGATGCAATATATGGGATTAAAGAAGGAAGATGCTTTACGTTTACTCCTTGCAGTTCGATAGTTTTTCCTTATTCAAACGAAAACGATGTTTAGGGAAGATGCCATGTGGAAATACTGATTGGTTCAAGTTCACCAAAGTGTGGTACTTAGAACTCAGAACTGCGTAAATTCTCTCTAAAGTTCACAGTAAAGGTTTGAGTCTATCTCCCGACCATTAGGAACAAGCTCAAAATGCTAATGCTTTTGAAGTTCCAACAATCACAAAATAAGACCATTTTGCACCAGTTCTTTTCACTCTCCTGCCCTGGAATCCCTCCATTTTCAATACTTTTCGCCAGAAGTCTTCTCAATTATTTATTTCCTCTATTTTTATATTGTTTTTTTTTTCTAAATTTCTTTTTACTTTATTGACACCATTTGTTGTCTATTTCTTACCCCGCAGATATCTGAAAATCTTACTTGTCAATCTACTTTCTGGCATTCGATATAAGTGACCAAAAAACATCTTCTTTTACATCTAATATATTTCAGCATTACTTCGTAACTACCAACCTTCTACTGTGTTTTGTGGGCCTAATATTTTCCTCATAATTCGCCTTTCTAGTATTTCCAATTTATCCAAATTATAGTTTAATGCCAGACATTGGCATTCCGTACTTCAGTACTGTGTTGTAATGCCTTATTTTTACATTTTTGGATTTGCATTTTTTATTGTAAAGATCTTTGGTAATACCATATGCTCTCTCCATTTTATCAGTAATAAATTATACTAACAAAGCTCCTGTAATGATACACTATTTGATACTATATAATACATATATTTATAGGTTCATCGATCCAGAGGGAAATGCTCACTTTGTACAGAAGCCGGTCTATGCCACCATGGGTCTGCTATCGATGTTGGGAGAAGAGGAGGTTGAAACTGTCTTTAATGGAGATGATAAGTAAAGTTTTGACAATAAAAAAAAAAATCGTGAATTAATATATTCTCAAAATATTTATGCAATAGTTATGCGAAGGGTTCAAGTCAGAAAAAGTTGAGGACGAACAGTGAGTGATAAGACGTATTTAGCATTACGATTAGGTCCCTAACCCCATTTTTTGGAAATTATCATAAACTTGGTGTTTAACGACGGGAACATTTTACGAGTTTAACTTAAAATGTAAATAATAAGCATAAATCTTTATGTTTATATGAAAACTGATTTGATGCGATTCAGTTATATACGATTAACATCTCTATGAATACTTTAAAATTAATTCTTCCTTCTCATGTATTTATATTACAGCATTCATAACAAGAGTTAATTTGTAGATTACATTAATTACAGTGTGAAAAAGGTAGGGAAAAAAGCGGATTCGGGTGGGTATGAATTGTACTATGGAAGGACAGATATCTGGCTTGAGTCAGCAACATATGGAAAATCTTTATTGATAAGCTTATTTGTGAAATAATAAGCAGGCATTGGAGATTTTAGGAAGGATTTAGGAATGTAAGGAGTTGGGGGGTTTAGTGGAGCCCCAAAACTCAACTCCGTATGTCCAAATAGGTCAAATTGCTTCCAAGTAAATAAGTCTTTTATGGTTAAAGTCCTACTACGTAGCTTGAACGCTTGTCTAATAAATGTTGAAGTAGTCGAAAATGAAGAGCAGTTTCTTGTCTTTTAAGTCTCGTATGAGGATCCCAAGTAACTCGTTTGTACAAATTACATTTTTTTAAATGAAAGATAATGCACAACAGGAAAAAATGTTGTTGGTCCACTTTTCAAGTAGGTAAAAATTACTTATAAATAAGTTGGTGCTTAAAAATTCATTGTATGAGTGTTTTTCTAGCATCAATGTTTGTATTCTTTGTTGTAGGTTTTCAGTCATTGCAAGTCGGTTCAACCAGCATAATACTCATAATACAGCATGCCTTAGCATAATGATTGTATATTCGAGTGATAAAATGGAACTCAATAATACTGAACGAGAATTGGAAATAACAACGCTATTACCACATTGGAAAAATGGTAATGTAATGAAAAAAAAAAATGCTTATGCCTGATTCTGTTGCTGAAAGATTCTCGTTAATTTGAATTTTCTTATTAGCTCGTTATGCTTTGTATAAACTTGAAAACAGACTGGCTAATCCGAAAAAAATATGGGAACGATTCGGTGGCCCAACGGTTCCATCATCAATTCAACTATTAAAGATGCGCAATCATCAGGTAAAAAAAAAAAATTGCATCATTATCGTTTTGATATAAAATTTATTAAATGATAGGTAGTTCATAGACAGTAAATCATTAAAGAAAGTTTTATTAATATTTAGTGTTGACTAACCGTTTCATCTTTTTCTTTAGCTTCGCATTTAATGAAAACTTTATAGAAATTCGAATTATAAAAAGGGCAACCTATTGGTGCTAGTTGTATATTGCACTACATTGGACTTATTGATTTTGCGGCAACGATATTACATTTTTGGTTATTTTAAGTGTTTCATTTTTTACGAAATCGTTTTATTTTGAAATGTGCCTATTGTTCACAAAATGAAAAAGTGGTAAATTCTTGATGCTAACGACGGGCAAATGTTTTCCTTATGACAGTGAAAAATTTAGGAACGGATTTCAAAAAGAAAGTAAGATTCCTAATAATTAATTTATAATTACGAAAATTCACAAAACACTTTTTAATCAATCAAAATGAATTTACTATTTTCTATAAATCAGCTTTAATTTTATTTTCAATACGTTTTATATTTTGTAAACCCTTACAGTGACAAGAAATTTTCTGGAAGTTGAGTATCCCATTGGACATTCGAGTGGAAAAGCCTTAGTTCTACTTCTTTTTTGCCACCATAAACTTGAAACGGTTTGATTGTATCAAATATTTTAAACTAGTACAAACAATGCTCAATTTTAAGTATAGGTGTATATATAATTTTGTATTGCCCAACTGTTAATAAGGCTTAAATGTGCTAGTAATTGTTCCTGACAGTATTTCAAAAACTTTTTATATTTTATTTTATAAAATGGAGCCATGGTAGCTGAGTGGGCAAGGCATTTGACTAACAAGTTCCCCGGCCCGGGTTCGGGAGACCCTCCTGGAACACACCTAGCCTCTATAAAGTGGGTACCCTAAGTTGGAGGAAAACCTGGCGGTTGAGCGTGATTTTGGCCAAATCTCCTTCTTTTACAACCGTTGGTCCAGTAACAGTAAATCTTTACCTAATTTGTGTATATAAACTGAAAATCACTAATTTTGTTGCATGTGTTTTTTATTTTATTGTGTATTTATGCAAGTAAAATTTACAGAAGTAAATACAACTTTTCGCTATGTTACGCAGTGTAAATAAAACCATTTTACAATTTTCAGTGGTACGGAAATTCTATCTTGAGTGATAATTAAGTAGCATCTTACGTTGTTTTTTTTTAATACTTTTGTTTTTTGTTTTAGGAACCTAAAAGAATGTCTTTCAGAAGTGTAGATAAAATTCCATTCAGCATTAGATACACTGTTGTCCAACCAAGCATCACCTTTCTACAAATATGTGATAGGAGCATTGGAAAACCAGGGAAGGTAAATGAATCAAGCAATTTAGCAACAGAAAATATTCAGAGGAATAGAAAATAAACTAATAGTAAAAGACGCCGATTTCGTAGGTTAAACAAAAACAGATCTTGGTGAGAAATAAAATTAGTAGACTGGTTGGTTGAGTAATGGCATATGTTTCGTTAAATTTTACCAGAGAAACTTATTGTACGAGACAGTTATATTATTCCATGGAATATAATGCAAATTACAAGCCTTCTTATAAAACCTCCTCCATCTCCGATGTAGATAAACATTTCAAATGCAATCCGAGAGGTATCGCCTTCCATACTATGCCATTTTATTTCTCCGTCAAAAGGATTTGGATTATAAGTGGTAGTGCGGCTGTTGGTGATTCCTCTGGAATGGAGAAATGTAGGCAGATGAATTGAAATATCTCCTGATCCCCTCCACAAGAATATTTAAAAACAAAATAATCACTATCTACTGATTTTCGTACCTGCCTTAACAAACATAACACATTAAAACTAAATAAGCAGTAAAAATGATCACTTTCCATTATAAGAGGACTTCTTGGTAAATAAAAATCTAAATAGCTGCAAGAAATGGTTTACCAAGGTTATTCGAAAGAAGGAAAGTAGGAGATTTGAAGATTCTTCTTAAATTGCTGCTTAGCACTGATATGTTGATTGTTGAACCATTAATGTTGAATGGTATATTGTTTTTGAAACAGAAAGAATTATTACTCATGGTTTCAATAGCAGGTGATTATCATGGTCGCCTTGTATTTAGAGAAGAAACTAGCGAATCATATGACAGAACGGAAACAGAATTGATCCAGCATATTACAGCCGGTATAAAAAAAGATATATATCTTTCGAGGCATTATTACCTGTTTACATATAAACATTAAAATTTGAACTATTTTTTCCGTTTTTATTGTTGCATTCCAAAAATAGTTGTTTACAAACAACACAGGCTCTATCAAGTTCATCAAAACAAGATTACATTTAGTTTTCGGACGTTTGACTGCACCATTCGGTCTTACTCTGCCTTACGTGCATACCATCACAACAAATTTTATGGTTTTAATTAATCACAAATATTATCCATTCTTCTGGTCAATTTCTTTTACATTTCAAGAAGGGGCGTTATGGCCGAGCTCATTAGGAGGAGAGTATCAGAGCGTACATAACAGAAAGTACTAGATTCGATTCCCACCTGAGACGGTTGATATTTATTTCCTGGTGGTCCCGTGAAAGAAATCGACTTCCACACTCGTAACCTGTAAAATAATCCGTCCTTGGTCGGGCTTACGGACGTTAAGCCCAAACCAATTTTTTGAGAATCGAGAAAACTTACTGAAAAATAATGTGTAACTTAGCTTTAATTTTCACTAGTGCTTGCATTATTATTTTTAATAATTTTATTGTAGGTAAAAAAACTAAAAGCATATGCTATCATTAAGACAGAATTACTGCTAACATGGAAACAACCGGTGGAGCATTTTAGGTGAGTTACTTAAAGACCCATCATACTCAAATACAACATTAAATATTTGTGAATATGAACACTATATTATCTATACTGAAGCAAAAATATTTTTAGTTTAATATATGTTGTAAAAATAAATTGTTTTTTTATGAATTAATTGAATGATTAATCGATTTTTAGACTCTTCAAATTGTGATTTACTGATACTAATAATAAATATATATTGTTACAGTTGTATTAATACATATAACATAGAATATTGTTCAGAACTATCGGGAAGATGCCAATTTCAAAGGATAAATAAAAACATTGTCATTTTTAACTCTTTTCATGTCTCAAGCCTAATGATAAATAACGGAACAGGTCAGAAAATTATTATTTTATAAATTAAAATATCCATGTCTTTGTTTTGTAAATTATAATTTTAACTATGAGTTTTAGAATATCAAATATTTTGGAAACGATAGAGTAGTATTTATTTGAACAAATCATGTTCAACAGTTTTAGGTTTTTATCGAGTAGCTGCAGTTGATTTTTGGAACAGAAAAGGTCGTTATTCAAACATTTTGCATTTCACCATTTAAAATATTTTTATTATAATTAACTTTTATCTGGAAATAAGATTATTATGAAGAAATAAAATATTACTTTTAATATCAATTTATCCATAAATAACATATTTATTTATAATTGTAACTATTTAAAAAGTAATTTGTTTCATTAATATTATTTAAGGAGATTTTATAATGTAATTTTTTTTAAATGCTTTCATTAGACAATGAATTACATTCTGTTTTGCCAAGATGTTAATAGTTATTACATATACTGCCATTTACTGAACAAAAAACAAAATAATCTGAAAATTATTTACTGATACATTATTCATAGAACATCAGAAATTAAAACTAGATACACATATTTATGGGGCAACATGTGTATTATTCATATTCACATGTTGCAAAAACTAATGCAGTTAAACACATGCATACATGTGCAGCAGTTACATGAAAAATAAATCCATTGTGTTCAAAAAGCATCCTTTATCTTTACAATATTTTGAATATTAATGATTATAATTGTATTATCAAGTTAAAAAACAAATAAATTGCATGTGAAAACGAGTCACGTCAGAGGAATATTTAGAAACTAGTTTTTTTGTTTGAAAGTATTTATTAAGATATGTTACTACCAGTATAAACAATATTTACAAATAGTATTATTGTCTGATTTTAATACAATTTTTCATATCAGGAACTGATTTAAAAAGAAATTTTATTTTATAATAATGCTTGCTTAGTGAATTTGATATTTCCATTAAAAACAGTATAACATTAATATAAATTATGTATCATGAGTACATTCTAATGTAAAGTATGATGACTGAATGTAGAGTTCTTTAACCATCTATATTAGTAAGCTGCTGTCCTGTACTTTTAAATATTTTTAATTGTTAGAAATAAATTATGTATCATGAGTACATTCTAATGTAAAGTATGATGACTGAATGTAGAGTTCTTTAACCATCTATATTAGTAAGCTGCTGTCCTGTACTTTTAAATATTTTTAATTGTTAGAAATCGCGGTTAGAAATTAATGAATAATTTTTATTGTTTGAAAATCAAAAGATGGGACTTTTCAAAAATAATTTATGTTAAAATAAAACCAATGATTATAGATGTTTTATTTTTCATAGTTCATAATTGAAAATATTATCATAAAGTTGTAAAATAATTATTAATATTATATATTAACATTTTATTTAATGGCTTTCTTAATGAAATATATTTATTTCCAGTCTTTAATCAAATACAATTTGTACTTATTATATTAAAATATTGAAGAATGGTTTTTGATAAAATTCAGTCACCATAACTATATATATAAAATGATAGTGACAATGATGGAACTAGAATAAATAGTTGATAGTAGAAAAAACTGTATATGCCATAAACATCTAACATTAAACACTAATACAGCTTTTAAACTCTGAAAATAGCATTGAAAATTTATTACAAACAAACATTATAATCTTTTTTAAGAGATAAAATGTTTAATTTTACTTTATTAAAAATTGAAACATTTTTTTAACAACCAAGACTTTCACTTAAATTTTATTTGTGTACATATAAAATGAATTTGTATATATAAACTTACAACTGTGCCACAATCATTAGATAAAATAACAAAATTTCAACTATTTCAAATTTTGTTTCTATTCATGATAAACTTTTAGAAGTTTTATATCACACTGATTATAAATGTGTATATTACCATAATAATAGTTATCACAGGATCTTATTCACGTGGACCAATGGCAAATACCATAATATACGGCATTTTAATCATGCCATTGCTACCTATTCTAAACTTTTGGTAAACATAATATATTTCATATTCATGATTTATATTATGAGTACTTATTTTAAATTAAATTTGAAATTTAGTCGAGATAATATATTTTAGGCCATATAGAGACTTTGGCATTATTTCCTCATATCTCGTTACATCTATAACTGTTATAAAGCTATAAATAAATATTCAAAGAAACAGCAAACAAAAGTAAAAAAAAATGTTGATTTAAGTCTACACTATTCACAGTTGGCAGTGTCAAAATTACATTGTCTAATGAGAGAATAATTTGTGAAATATATATTCTTTTTATTCATGAACAATTTCAATTTTCTGAAAAGGTAACATATATCAGTTCATTCATAAAAGCTAACTTTATCTGTACAATTGTGGCAAAGTTTTTATTTAATGGTATTTTTTTTTGTTTTTTTTTTCTCAAAAAAATTATAGTTTAGAAGTGCTAACTAGGTAGTTGTACTTTGTGAACATTCTTAACAAATTATAAAGATATATTTAGCTTTTAACAATCAGATGTATCTTATAACAATTTATAGACTTTCATATGTGGTTGATGTCTCCAGTACATGCAAATTTTATTAATATAATCCTATGTAATTAACCATCATGCTCGTTCAACCTTTGTTTTCATTTATTATGTGTATCTATTTATATATAACTTTTTTCTTTTTTTTTTTTTTTTTTTTTTTTTGTACTGGAGTGGATAAATTATCTAGATCACCTTAGTTGTTTATTAAAGATTCTTAAATATACTTCCATTTAAATAGTAACTACTAGTTTAATTATTCCTATTAAGTGGTCCAAATATACTGGTTTATCTTTTACATAAGTTTAAGAAATATACATTTAATAACATATAAAGATATGTACATATAAATAAACATGAAATACATGGACATTATCATATAACAACATTAATAAACATCAAAGAAGATTGAAATTTTATTATACCACCCTTTTTATATATAGCTTTAACATTTAACTATCAAGGGAAAAAATAAATGTAATAAAAGGACCAGAACCTTTTTATGGCAATTGCTTCATGTGGCACATTCATTAACATTTCCTGTTTAAATATTTATGAACTTAATAGTAACAAGAAAGCACACTAGCATTCCACTGAAAAGGTTAATTAATAAGGTATGAATTGTTAATTTATTATAAATTTTGAAGCAGTTAACTTGAAAATAATTTGTTATATCAATCTTGAGATTGTTTATTTAGATTAAAGATTTCAAGGATTTAATTATTTTAATACTAATAATTTTGAAGTTATAAATTACAAATAATTTATGAGGTACTAATATTCATTTTCAAACTGCTGATATCATAATTTATATTATTTTTAATAAAGATATATTATGTTTTAAAACAACGATATCACTCTTTTTTGTTTCAATTATTAGAATTTGCAACCTTTTCTCCCCCAAAAAAATAAATATAATGTAAATTTTAAAAAGTTATATTCTGAATATGTAGTATAAATGGCTTTTGTTATACTATTATGTTTTTTTTTTTTTAGTTTTGTTGTTTTATATAGTTTGTAATCTATTAAAATCACTATCTGTAGAAATACTACCATGCAAAACACTTTACCATTATTTTAGGCCATTTTTATTTAGATTTAAAAACGTAATTGAAATCATAAATTTCAAATTATTCCATTCTAGAAAGCTATATTACACCATAAATAATATCACTATACTATTACATAAATAAAAATATTTTAACAAATGTATAAAACAGGAAAATAATACATACAATGTTTATTAATTTTAATTACTTTAAACAATTAAATTACTAATTACGGTTTCTTGAGTTTTAGTTGAAGTTATTATGACCACTTAAAAGACCATAAATAATATTTTTTTTTTAAATATGAAGCTTATAGAGCATCTAAAATTAAATTCTCATAATACAACAAACCCTCATAGAAATTTCATAACTAAGACATAATAGTCTTGTATAAACTATTCATTAAAACTCCATTACTTTTTGAATAATTAATATGATGCTATAAATAAAAATTTTTTCTCATATTAAAATCAATTAACAGATATTCACAAAATATTTAATGAAAAGTTTGCTTATTTTTATTGAAATTTATGATATAGCAATTGCACACACAGAGTTCTGTTCCAATGATTAAATAGTACTATTAAATATTATTAAAAATATTTATATTTATAAGAGTGATTCATGAAACGAATTATACTTCTTAATTTTACCTTTCTAGATATACATTGAATTACAGAGTTATTTTTCTGTAGAATATTCATTTAAAATATATTTACAGACACCTATATATGTGCAACTTTTTTCGAAAGACTTGTTTTTAAATTATGAAAAATAAAGGCAACTTTGAAATTTACAAGACTGTTATTCATAGCATCTTTCAAGTAAATTTTTGCACAATTCTTGCCTCTTTTAATAATAATGGTACATAATAAATTTATATAGTAAAATTATAACATCAAGGATATTTATATTATTTACAACCTTATACCCATTGAACATTTTTATTCAATTATATGAATACATTAAATAAATAAGTAACAAAAAAACATTATCATGTATGCTATAAACTTTATGCTATGAATACTGAGTAACCAAAAAACATTATTACAATAGGTACTATAAACTTTTGTTTTCTCTTTTTAATCCTTTGAAATAATACAGTTTGTATTAAGCAGTTTACATTTTGTTTACAAAATCAGCAAACAAAATTAATTTATTTTATTGCAATTAGAGCTACTATTTGAACAGAAGTTTAGTTTTCTCTGTTGTTACAGATAGATTATTATACATATGACAGTAAATGTTTTAATTTATCACAGACAAAATAACATTTTCTTTTTTCTTTTTTTAATTTGACCAACATAATTTTAAACTAGGTAATTGATGTAATCTAAATCAAACAATACCAAAAAGGAGGAATTGATTTTCCTAAACATTACATAAAAATACTTACAGCAAATCTTTATTCATTGCTTACCCATATTTAATACTCTAACAATGATATTACTTCATCATGATTACAACATTTTATGTTAAAAAATGGTACTGTTGAAACTCTAGACGTAAAGTACTAACAGAATAAATAACTAATAAATTGACTCAAGTATGATAATATTAGTTTTAAGGTATTGGGTGTAGAAATAAAATGTTGAGACTGACTAGTATATCAAACACACACATAAAAGGACAAGAGCATGTATGTATGTGTTTAAAAAATAAATTAATTAAAAAATAGGATAGAGAAATTAATGAGATAGAGTGACGATTCGTCCTGTATGCAATTAAACACCTGATGTTTTCCATTTAGATTGTCCATACCTGAACCTTTTCGGCAATGACACACCAGTTGGCATGATCATAATATGAAGAAATTATGTGTAAATTTTCTACATATTTTTCAATCAATTGATCTAATTCTCCTTCCCTAAAAACATGATAGTACCTATGAAATGTAATAGCCCCCCCTCCGCTGTCTGATAACAATGAATCTTGTGAAGTAGATCCACTTAATGAAGTTTCACAACTTTGTGCTTTTGCCATTATTTCTGAAGGTTCTTGAGTTGAGGCTCTTTGACGTACTAATTTATTCATTGAACTTCGAGGAAGAGGCATTTCTTCTGAAGATGACCTTCCATCACATCTTGCCATTCTTCTATCTGCAAACCTTGCATCTTTACTACAATCACTTGCTTTGTCAGAAGTAATTGATGCAGTACTTGGTGTTTTACCTGCTGAACTTGTGTTCTGTCTACTAATGTCACTACCTGTTCGGTCTGATGCATCGCCTGCATCACTTGATTCTACTGAATTGCCAGGCCTTAAGAGTGAGTTTTGACTACCACTAGTAATATCACTCAAAGAAGCTGTATCCTTTCTCGAGTCCCTACTACCATCGCTTCCAGTTCGTTCAGAAATATCACCTGCATCACTTGATTCAATAGATAGACCTGGTTTAAGTGAAAAAATACTAGGTGAATGAGAAATTTGTATTGTATCTCGTCTTGAACTTGGTCTACTACCTTCGCTACTACTACCTGTTCTCTCTGAAATATCTCCTGCTTCACTCGATTCTAGAGAAACTCCCAAATGAAGGGCACATTCTGCTAAAATTTCTTCTTTGTGCGTTTTTTCAGAAGAATCAGTCATTTCAACAGAAATGCTAGGTCTTCTTGGCATCTCTTTCGCTGGAAGTAATTCAATTTTTGTTGTTTCTTCTTTCTTTGTAGTGCTTGCTACATCTGG
The DNA here is from genome assembly GCA_003667255.2 of Euschistus heros. Taxonomy (NCBI): domain Eukaryota; kingdom Metazoa; phylum Arthropoda; class Insecta; order Hemiptera; family Pentatomidae; genus Euschistus; species Euschistus heros. Next base: position 1,163,518 of record RCWM02000129.1, read on the forward strand.
TATTGTTTGAATTGATGGTGCAATAAGGCTATTAAGAAGTGACTTACCAGTTGGTAAAATTGTATTTCTTCTTGAGTCAACCCACGTTTCCTCACTGCCTCCATATTTTTCATTTATTTCAACAGTTTTTTCTTTTGGAGCTAATATGGTTACATTCAAATGAGTGGTATCCTCTTTTTGGTTTTTTTCAGAATCAAATTTAGTTTCAATTGACACTTCTCCGTCAGGGCTATTATATTGACTTAAGATGTTGCATTCTAAAGTGGGTTTCATATTTGGACTAGAAGAGAGTGAATTTGAGCCATCGTCTGAATATTCTTCTAACAAGGGTATTTGTTCTTCAGGCAGATATGCAATAGTTCTTTTATCTGGTGTAATTGGAAAAAGTGATGAGGACTGGTTTGGATAAGAAAGATTAGAAATACATGTATCCAACTTCAAATTCTGTTCGATATGTTTCTCTTCCATTGATGCACCTTCTCCTTTAATTCTTTCTGTTCTTGATTCATTTTCTCTCAATTGCATTTCTCTAGCTTTCATAGCCATATTTTCTTCATGCAGCTCAATGCTTAATTTTGTTAAATCATGAAGATCTTCATTAAGTTTAAACAAATAAGGATCTTGTATATCACTGTAGTCTGTGCCATAGTTACTATCGATTGGAGAAAGTGAATGCATTACAGCACTTTGCTCCCTGTACCGGTCTATTTCTGCCAATAACTTTTCACTCAACTTTTCAGCAAACTCCGCTAAATGTTGACGACATTCTTCATCCCACCTCTTACCTTGTGTTTCCTCCATCTTCATACTTTGTTCAAAAGACAGTCGTTCTTTACTTATTTTATCATGATCAAGTAATAATTTTTTTGGCACTTCAATTGTTTTTCGTCCTGGGCTTAGAAATGTCTGTTCACTACCAATGGGTTTGTTCTTTTTTTCATTAAAAAGGGTTTTATTGGAACTAGTAGAAGTAAGATCTTGTAAAATCAACCTTGAATCATTTCTTATAGTAAGATGTTTTCTCTTTGGTTGTGGGCTAGATTGAATTACAGTTTCTACTGTTTCTTCCAAGGTGTTGGCTACATCAGCAGCAGCTTCTAATAAAGGTGATAGTCTTGGTGAAGGATTAATCCCACCGACAGCACCTTCCTCAAGATGTAATTTTAAATCTAATGTTTCATTATTAGTTTCTGAGATGGGATATATTTCAGCTCCAACACCTGAAGTTCGGCTTGAAACACCTGTGTTTGATGTAGTTTCTTGCTTTTGTTCAGCCACACATTCTGAAAACACAATTTTAAAAAATGATACATTTTTATAATTTATTATTTGTAATATAAAAATTTAACAATTATAATATAAAAAAAAATTAAAAACAAAGATTATTATTCTGATGTTTTGTCATAATTCCATTAAAATAATGAAAGAAATAAAAATATGTAAATATGATGTAATTTAATCTGGACAATATAAGAATAAAAATCATTGTTTAGAAGCTTAATAATTATCTTTATTAACAAAAAGTACAAGCCATATATATGAATAAATCTTTCTGCCAGTTTAATTGATAAGTCTTTATATATATACATACACAGTAACAATCTCAATACTTATTTCATGAAATAACTGGATCTATATTTTATGAAATTATTAAAGAAAAAAAAGTTATACTTGCCAGTTGTAGTTTCTTCTTCATTTTTAATTGATATCACACTACCAACAGAATCTGGAGATGATAAACCTGATGAGTCACTATCCATGTCATCTGTTTCTGGATTAAATATTTCTAGTGACAAAAGCCTAGGGACTGGCCTGGATGGTGGCGAGTCAGTTCTTCCAAACATTGTGGAAGATCTTCTTACCAAGGGAAACTGATGATGTCTTGAAGCTAAAAGGAAATAAAACAATCATAGTTATATTTATGAAAATTAGTATTGACCAATTAAAATTCAATCATTGTATGATGTGATTTGCATGTTCCTGTAAAAAGGCCTGTATTACTCTTTTATATGTTTTATTTAATTTCTATATCTCTAAGAGGTATATAAATTGAATTCTTTTTAGAATAAGTTGAAAAATTAATTACAGAATTGTTCTTCTAGTTAGACCAGAATATCAATAAAGTATTGAGTACCTTAATGTTTATCCAAATTAAAACATTTAAATTAATATCTTATTATTTATAATAATCCAGTTGGTAATATTTTGGTTAGTCATCTTAGATTACTGAATACAAAAGCATCAGTAATATTTATTGAATTAAATAATAAAAAAAATCATGGATTTTTTTTCTGAGAACCAATCCTAAATGAAGAACAGTGTTTCTAATATTTATTACACAACTGAGGCTCTATAAAGAACTGATTCTATAAAGGCCAACTGATTTTTTAATGTTGTTTGAAATATCTTCTCATATTCTTATTCTTGAAACAAATAATTACTGAATAAAGTTTTAATTTAAAGAAAACAAAAATTAGAAGGAATTAAATAAATTTAAAAAAAAATTGATGATATAAGTAATTAAAATTAATAAAAAAAAAAAAAAAAAAAAAAACAGAATTGAAAATACAAATAATCATTTTAACATGCATTAATCTTCACTATATACTTAAGTTATGAATATAATTACTCACAAACTTTTTGACGAACAATTTCTTGCACTATTTTTAAATTTTCATCAAGAGGTTCCTCTTCTTTTTCTTTTATGGTGGTTTCTTCTTCTTTAATCAATGGCCCTATGTCAACTGCAGCTAGCACAGGCTTCTCTGGTGAGGTTGGAGATATTCCAGGTGACAAAACAGGTTTTAAATCTTCATAGGACTTAAAATCTTGACTAGAATTAATTGTTTCAGAAATGTTGTATGAACTTTTAGTCTTTGGTATGGCTCCTGTACTTATTGTTGGAGGAGGACTGGATTCTTTTTCAGATGACTTAGAATGTTCACCAGTTGGAGATGTCGGAGTAAGATGAGGAATTTTATAAGTCGGAGGTAATGATTTACTTGATGCAACAATGGTTTTGCAGACCTGAGGTGAATTAGTAGCTGATGAAGGAGTAAATTTTAATGAGCCTCTTGAAGTAGGTGATGTCAACAAACCAGGCTGAAAAGTTCTAGGAGGGGTTGCTTGAGGAAAGTATTTCATTTTTGGTGATGAAGGAGTTGGAGAATTAATTAGTTGATTTGGATGCTTTAGTTTTGGTGAAGATGGATGAGAGGGTAGCCCAAATGACATTTGTGTAGAGTTTTTCATCTTGGGTGAAATTGGTGGGGGGTATTTAATTTTCGGTGAAGTCGGTTGAGGAGAACCAGGTGTTGATTGCAAAGTTGGTGAAGTAGTAGATGAAGGTTGATCCAATTGATCTGCTTTGGGAATAAAAATTACAGAAGCAAAGCTGTCCTCTGAATCAACACTAGTATCACTCTGTAAACTGCTATCTTTTGAAGAATCTGAACCATCTTCTCGAGAATGTCTTCTTTCACCTGGTTGGTCTTTTTTACCCTCGATAATGAATGTTTTAAATTCTACTGGAATAGGAGGTGGTGGTGGTGGAGGTGGAGGGGGAGCTGGCTGAGGAGAAGAAGCATTTAAATCACCACTTGCCCAGCCTTGAAGGATACGTACAAAACCATTTTTTATTGATGCTCCAGATACTTTCTCTATTCCAGTTGTTGAGCTCTTAAATTTATTTGTTAGGCCATTTTTCAATAACTGAAGTCTTTTAGCTGTAGATGTTGAAAAAAATGTATCTCTTATGGAATCAAGAGTCTTATTCCTATTAAATATAAGTTCTTCATTTAATGAAGCTTGCTTTTGTATATTCTGCCGTACTTTTTCTTTTTCTCGTAATCTTTCTGCTGACATCAATTCTTCATTCATAGAACTCTGTTTGAAAACATTTCCTTTTTTACTCAAACCAAATGCAGAAATTTTAAATTCAGGTAATGTCTTAATAAGATCTTTCATATCCGTAGCTTCATCACGTTCTTCACTTTCAACATCTTCATCACACATGGATTGTTTTTGTTTCACTAACTTTGGTTTATTTTCATTTTCATCTTCTTTTACATTATTGTGATTATTTCCTTCAAGAGTTGGAAAACTAGATTGAGATCGAACAATTGATTTATGATCAACAGTAATAATGTCACTTAAGCTTTTTGATTTATGGTTTAAGGGAGCATCTGTTGAAGTTTGTGGTACAGATTTTGCTGGGGGTGGTTTATCAAATGATAAATCTCCATCTCCTTGGAGTCTCAACTCTATAGGTAAATCTTGTATGTCTTCACAACCTTCTGGGTCATATCTTCTTGGAGGTGGGTCTTTAGAAGTGCAAGATGTCCAGGAGTCAAGAAACCAAGGTCTTCCAGTGGGACTGCTTCTTTTAACACCAGTTAGTTTCTGTGAATAAATCAATTTATATAAGTTTTCAACACAGGATCATGTTTTATATTTAATCTATTTACTACGTTTAATGTTACATTATTCAATCAAAATTAATATAATTATTTTTAAAGCTGTCTAAAAACAATAACTGTGGCAAGCAGCAAACTGAAGAGATTGACTTAATTTTCATAGTTTTAAAGGGTTTGCGCTATTAATTTGGGGCATACTATATATAAATTGTATAATTTGAGTTATGAAGTGATTTTCGAAGAGAGGATGTAGTATAAGATCTTAGGAACAAAATTGAAACCCCTTGAAAGCAGCTCTTTATTTTCATTAGTATATAATCTTTAGTCTTGAAATCTGAATTTTGAATCTTGCTTCGTTATTATTTTAGTATTTTAGTTTAAAAAATCTCTGATGATATTTCTTTTAAATTGTTAAATTTTTCTGAAAAAATAACTTACTTTGAATGCTCGCCTAACAAAACTGTAACAGCTTTCATTTGGGCTGGATAGTGATGAACTACTAGGAGAAGGTACTACTACTTCTTTCTGCTTTGTCTTATGCCTTGCAGCAGCAGGTCTGAAAAAAATGGAAAACAATCTTCTGCAATATATGCCATTTAAGAATAAAGAAATACAAATTATTTATAAGTGAAAGCATGATTATGAGATAAAATCATGTGTCACTTAGGTGTGTTTAAATAAGTATTCAACTCCTATGATAGCATATTCAATCTACTCTCTATAAATATGTACTTATATTTCAATTGTTGTTTGATAATTAAATTATAAAATATACTTTATCTCTGTGTTAAGTTTTTAAACAATGACATTACTGGTCATAACTTGCTTGAATTAAGCAATCTATTACACACACAGTTATATATTATTTATGATAACTAATAATTGATTTTTAATGTTACACCGATTCTTCGCAGGAGAGCCAATTTTATGCTGTCTCTGCTAATATGCATTAGTATTTAATATTAAGTATTTGCTGTATTCAATACACTGAAAGGCACTCAAAGGGAACTTGATGGCTGTAGGGAGTTCATTCTGATAAATCTGACGGCATCCAATTCAGTGCAGGAGAGCTTCCAGAGAACCATGGCCTGGGATTATAAATAATTCCACCACTTTGTAAAACTGTCTAGATATCAGCTGGAAGTTACCCAAAGTCTCTTATTTCTTGTCTGCACTCAATTCTTATAGCAAGTTCTTTTTATGATTGGCTAAAACAAATTTCTATAATACTTATTATGGTGAAAGGGTGGAGGAAGGTTTTTTTATTAGTCATAGCACTGATTCATATTCTGTAAGCTGTTCTGGAATTTATTTAGTGTACTGCTAATGTTCATGATGCAACCATTGATGAAACAATGTCTCATCTACTACTTAAAATGGTAATTAGTGGTTTTCAACTTGAGATGGTGTACAAATACTCAGTAGGATTGCTACAAAAGACACTGCTAATATAGCAGCTTAGGAATTCACTATGAACACAACTTTAAGTTGAGCTAAAACATTTTGTATTGTTAAGTATCTTTCAGCTCTTCTCTTCATCAAAGTAGCTGGTAACTTCGTTTTTATAGCCTTAAAGCCTTAAAAAATACTGCAATAATATCTGGTCCTTGTTACTATTCTAGGACTTGGAGCCATTATTTCATTGGCTACACTAAGAGAATGGTCTGAAAGCTGAAAGTTTTACTTTTGATTAAACTGTTCTGAGTGAGTGAAATAAGTAATTAGTTCATCAACAGTATTGGTCATGAAGGTAATGTAATGAATTACTGAATATTTAAGTATCATAGAATAAAAATATGATAGTACTTGAAATTATGATCTGATATAAAGCTAACCTATTATTTTAGTGTATATAAGGCAGACAGTGGGGATGTGAAGCAAAACATAGATTCTATTACCAATTTATCTAAATAAGTTTGAAGCTAAGTGAAACCTGATAAATAAAAAAAAAAAAAAATAAGGAATGCTTATAAATGATTGAAAAGTAATGCTTTATAATTAATATTTTAAAACAAAATGACTAATATTATAGATCAGGAATTCAGTATTTATTAGAAAGTTCTAATTATTTCTGTCTAATATAGCGATGAGGTTTTTAGCACTACTATGAAAACAAAAAAATGGCTTGCCATAACATAAATCTGAAAAGATTAAAGCTTAGTTTGTAAAGTTTCTATTCGGATTAAAAAAATTTAATGGTTTGCTAAACTCTAGGATTGCAGGAAATGAGAAGGCGGATGAACTGGCCAGACAAGGTTCGGACAGCAAACCCATTGCTCCTGAACCTATCTGTGGAATAGCATGGAGCCTAGCTAAAAGTGAAATAGCAGGGCTCTATAACAGCATCGCCTCTCGGAACTGGCACATGGAAAAACTGAGACAGTCAAAACTGTTTCTGGGGGGGCACTGTAAGAAAAGAGGCAGTCAACTCCTCAATCTTGACAGAGCCAAGCTCAAATACCTGACAGAAATGTATACAGGGCATTGCAGATTGAACAAACATCTCTGTACAATGAAAATTAAGACCTCACCGATTTGCAGATTCTGTAACAGGGAGGATGAGACGCCTTACCATATCATATGTGAATGCGAGATATTGGCAAGGAGGAGATTTCTTCACTTTGGGGAAGAAATCATCATAGATCCGAGTGTGGACATTGACCCTATTAGCATAATAGGGTACATGAAAACACTAGGACTGTACTAAATAGTACAGGACAAACGGCATAGGCACAATGAGCCTCTTGGCTGAGGTGCCACCACAGCCGGTTTCAAAAAAAAAAAAAAAAAAAAAAAAAAAAAAAAAAAAAAAAAAAAAAAAAAAAAAAAAAAAAAAAAAAAAAAAAAAAAAAAAAAAAAAAAAAAAAAAAAAAAAAAAAAAAACTCTAGGCTTAATTTTCAGTCTTCACTCAAGATTTTAGTTTAGAATCAACAAAATTATTTTTATTTGAAAAATTGTTGTTATCGAACTTGAAATTATATTTGAATAACTATTGATATATAAACTGATTTAAAACCTGGTTGAAGGGGCTGAATCACTTTCTGAAGTGTGAGTACATGCTGTGTATAGGTGATGGTGTGCTTCTTCTTCACTTGTTGTAGTGGTTGGAGTCAATTCAACAGATGGTGAACTATATGTTTGAGGGCGGTGCCATGGGACTAAGACATCTTGAGATTCAAACTGGACAATAAATAAGACACAAATATATCAATTTTTTTTTTGTTGGACTGAATTTATGATTTTTCTATATTAAAATGCATTATGTATGTACACCCAATATACATGTATACCCTACAAATCAGAGAATTATTAATTGATATAATAATTCATAACATACACATTGTTTTCTGCTGAAAAACATTAATTTTCAGGTAATAGTAAAATTAGAATGATTTTTTTTCTTGAATGACTAGACTTCCATTATAATAATAGAAACATGAGGACTGAGAATAATCCTCTTAGAAGACATTGCTTCACTTGAAACCCATGAAGGAATCATTCTGAAACACTTCTGATTTTCTGTGGTCAAGGAAGTTTAAATGTTATTGAAGTTAATTTTATATATATAGTTCAACAAATTTTAACTCAATTTGAATTATATTTTTTCAATTGTACTTGTTACTTAAAATTCATATTAATTAATTAAAGCTCAACAAATCCCTATCTTTTACAAGCTCAAGAGTTGTATAGTGTTAAAGATAATTAGTGTGACTTGCCCAAAATAAAAATTAAAAAAAAGTTATGCTCTCGAGTATCTATGTACCAGAAATTTACTGTGAGTTGGTCTGCCTCAGAAGCTGCGGTAAAAATAAAAGGAACTTACAAACTGCTTCATATGTTAGTTAAGAAGTAGCAATTCGCTTGTAGTTGCAGACGTAAAATTAAGTAGTTTAAGACTGAAAGATAAAATGGCAATGTGAAACCAAAATGTTTTTCTAGGAAAGCATCATTGGCTTTCATCTTAGATTCTAAAGTAAAAGGTTTTATTTCGTTAGTAAGTAAATACTAAATGATAAATAGCCATGGTTTTTATTCCTAGATGAGTTTTATACTTTAAATGGTGATATTTCCATTTTATACAATATTGATCATATATATTTATTTATAAGGTATAATTAATGGATTTTTCAAAAAAAAAAAAACTTGTACATGCTAAAAATGTTATTAAAGTTTCACATCATGTCTCTGATTTTCTCAAGTTCATGAAAGGCATTAAAGGGAGTCCTGGGAATTTATATATACAAAAAAAAAAAAGAAAAAAAAAAGAATAGTATTTTTATCACTTCAAAGTAGTTAAAGAGTCCAGAAATAAAAATTTGTAGAAAATTCAATATTGATTGTATAATAATAATGTAGAAATTGTATAATATCTTGATATGCCTTGAATATCAGCAACTTATTGTTCTTGAAATACAACTTAGAGACTTTGGATCAATGTTATTTTTATTATAGGATTTGTTAATTACTATTATACTGGTTTTTTTTTTAAGTAATGAAAAATTCATATTGTCAATATTTATTAATAATAATATATGTATACGAATTTAACCATTTCATTTATTATAAATATGTAAATTATGAATGTAGCAACATTTGTTATCTTATCTTTTAATATGTCTAACACAAATAAGTTTGTCCAGTACGATTTTATTAATATTTAAAAGATATTCGACTTTTTTTCTGTCAAGTTTAATCATCAGCTTTACCTTTTTATAAGAAGATATTACCAACACTTCAAGGAAATTGTGGATATATGTTTTTCATTTTGTAGAACTCGCTGTCACTTCATAAATAATGTCTTATTCATTGTTTAAAGTACATATTATATTCTTAATAAAAAAGTGAAAACATGTGGCAGTTATACTAAGTCTACAACAATTAAAATTGTTACATGAATTTTTTAAAATAAAATGTATGATTTGTCAAGTTTCTGCATACATATTTGATTTATTTTTTGTTTATATCCTGAGAAAATAAAATTCAATGGTAAGAAGTGACAAAACGGAAGGATTAGTTTTATGTTCAGCCTTATAAAGTGGAAGGGAGGAACTAAAAACATTAAGTAGTAAGACAGAAAATTAAAAGGGAAAAAAACCCACAGAAAATAGTATATTACAACAGCGGGCCAGTGGAAATAAGAGTATAAATCAAAATTTGTTGGTGTCATAAACTGCACTAAAATTTAAATTAAAAAAATAATTATGATTTCCTGGCTCATTACTAGGACAGTATTGATAAGAAATCTTTAGAAATATGAAAGAAAATTGTTTAATATTTGTTAAGGACCGTGGTATTAGAAATAAATGTGTATCCATGATATACCTTCCTATGCCTTTGTTCCATTGCCCAAACAGATATGACCAATCGTCCTCCAATCCTTAATATCCTTGCAAGTTCCTTTAGAGCAGTTATTCTTCTTTCAGTTGTAGCGAAATGATGAACAACTGCTATGGAAAGCACAGCATCAAAGCTTTCATCGCGGAAAGGTAGTGCCAGATTGTCACAAACCATTACCTACAATAATATTTTTATGAATAATCTTATCATTAAACTGTTCAGTAAGTAATGTATGTCAATAGAATACAGGTATGTGTACTAAATAGTGTTATTAACTTGAGGGATAAAAACAAAATCGAAATAAATAATTAATAAAGTAAGTTCATCTTATTGAAAAATCATTTGTCTAAGAACTAACTTCTTCGTTTAACAACTTATCAGTAATCATTATTTTATGAACAAATAATAATTCTTATGAACTGTTAAAATAACTATATTAAAAAAATAATAATAATAATAAAAGATGTGTAACAATGCATAATATTTATATTTATTTTTTGGTTGGTGCAACAGAACATGCAGCATCAAAATTTTTTGGCCAACTGATAGTATTTAAAAAAAACTTTTAAATAAAAAAAATATAAGATACCAGGATTAGGAGATTTTCAAATACCCTGAAGATGGGGAGGAAGAAAGGAATGAAATCTAACACTGTAAATAGATGACATTATTATATAGGAAGGGGAAATAGAATCAGTCATAGAATAACTTCTGAGGTTATCAAAAATGGAGGTCGAGAGATTTTCTGTGTCTTGTAGATTGTCTATGGACTCACTTTCAAAAAGTGTTTTAAGATAAAGCCATGCTCAAAGAATGCAAAATATGATAATACTAATTTTCAAGAAGAGATACCATAGCAACTGGTAAAACTATAGATCAATAAGCATATCGCAAATGGTCTACAAGCTTTATACTTCAGTGCTGGAAATGAAACTAAGGCCATGGGTTGATGAAAATCTTGATGAAGAGCAAGCTGTATTTAGCCTAAGAAACAAATTTGAGATCACATATTCTTATTAAGAACAATCTTAAAAAAAGCTTGGACTGTAACAAACATGTTTACTTGGCATTTCTGAACCTGCAGGCAGCTTTAGACTTTTTGAAGAAGATAAATATGCAATGCTCTGAAATGTTAGAAAGGAACTAATAGCAGGTATTAAATCTACACATCAGATCTCAAAAAGAATAATAAGATTAAAAGGAAAGGTTCTCAATGAACAGAAGGGTAAAACAGGGATACAGCCTCAACCCACTTCCCTTTTATTCATTTATGAATATTTAAGAATAATATTCTAAAAGTATTTAAAAGAACTGGAAAGACAGTAATGGGCAATGTGTGAATAAAAAGTGTAGCTAGAATAGGACTGAAAAGAACAAATGAACTGGGAATGAAGATCCTGGGTAAGGATTGATAGACGAAAATCGTGGATCGGTAACCTTCCACGCTAAAAGACAGAAGTTGGAAGTGAAAGAAAAAGAAGAAAGTAAAACACTATTAAACATTAATGGATTTTTTTTCTCGTACAATAACCATGATAATGGACCATCAATTTACCACCATAACCTCTCCGAAAATTTTTCATAGGCCTACCTCTGCTATGAAATACTATTGAAGCAACGCACATTTCTATAGGTAGTGTCTTGGAAATAGTAACATCCTCAGCAAAAGAATATGTAACTAGAATTGTGAAATATGGAGAACGAAAAAAAATTGTAGCAACTTAATTCTATTAAATTAATGTGATTAGCAACTGAAATGAAAATTAAATTAAATTTTACCTCATTTTGATCTTCTTTAGCTGTCATTGCTAATCGACTACAGCGATCTACTCCAAGTTTGAAAATCGAAGGGTTCACATTCAGATATTTTCCACTTCCACAACCTAATAAAATGAATCAAATCAACCATAAAAATAAGTTATAATTAAAAATCAAAATTTATAGTATAAAGAATATTATATGAAATATATTTTGTAACGAAGTTGGTCAGGTGTGCAGTCAAAAAGATGAAAAACACACTAACGTTATAGTAAATTATCTTTTATCAGTGTGCCGACTTTTCGACCATCTTTGCAGGTTTTCTTGTTTTTACACCTATCTGACGCTGCTAGGCAGATGGAAACGTTGGCACTCTAAAGCAATTAAATAAATTAGTAGTTCTCTCGTCTAATAATGCATAAGAATTAATTCTTTAAATTCAAAAATAACGTGTCATCGAATTAATAGAAAGGAATTTATCAATCGCTTAAAATTTATTTTAGCGTACCACCTACCTCCTCTGGTCAGTGTGGGAACCTTGTTTGTGAAACTCCTTATAGAAAATGGAGAAATCCTTTTATTTATACATATTTACAACTGTACTATAATACAATAAATTAATGGCATGTTAATGTTTTGTAAAGAAACTACTCACTGGTAGCAATTCTATAAACGTTGATATATATATATATATATATATATATATATATATATATATATATATATATATATATATATATATATATATATATATATATATATCTAGTTCCGGCCAAATCAGTAGCATATCGGATATTAAGATCGTTATGGGTAAGTTTTTTTGTAACAAAATAAGAAGCATTGGGTATTTTATGGAAGGATTTTGGTTTGTAAAGATTGGGTATGAGATTAATTGGATGGCTCATTTAATTAACATGAATTTTAGTTGCTTTTTAAACAACGTGTCGTCATAAGGACCTTTCTCATAAACAGAGAGTGCCTGAGACGACGTCGGTTTCTAATATTTAATTGTTCACATTTGAACTTCTTATATCCAATAACTATGGTTTTTTTTTTGTTTGTTTTTTTTTAAATTATAAATGAGCCACTCTTCAAAGATACGGTTTATTTATTTATTGATACCCGATGAACAGACCCGCTACCTAGAATTCCATCTAGACAATCGACTTACTTGGAATCCAAATATGAGACTTAAAAGACAAGAAACTGTTCGTCGTTTTCGACTACTATAACATTTACTAGACAAGCGTTCAAAGCCCCCAAATTACAAATTGCTTATTTACATGACAATGATTAGACCCATTTGGACATACGGAGCATAGGCGTATAGTTCCACTAAATCTTCCAATTCATTTCGTATCCAATCTTTACAATTCAAAATCCTTCGTAAAATCTTCGATACTCTTTATTAAGTCACAAATGAAGTTATAAACGATCTATAAGTCTCATATGTTGCAGATCGCCAAAACAAGATGTCCTTCTATGACTAGATACATGCCCACTCGAATCCGCTAGTCTCCCAACTTGCTTCTCACGCGACTCCCGATAACTCTCTGAGGTGTCTGAAAAGATGATCTAGAGACTTTCTAATGTAAGTCTGTTATTGAGGTACTACTAATGAGTAGTTAATCACAATTTACTGTAGTAATTTCACCGCTTATTTACTTATTTACTTATTGTATATAGTTGTAAATATTAATAAACTATAAATAAAAACTTATTAGTTCTAAATTGAGGCTCATTATTGTATTTAAAGATTGATCCTGAAATGAGATTAAATCTTCTCACATTTATCGAAATTTGGTTGAAATTGTATTGAGACCAATTTTTACCAGCAGCTTTATTACACGTATAAAGCCCGTCCATACTGATAGTATTCTCTTCTGCTTTCTTTTAAGGCCTTGTTGGATTAAAAACCTTTAACTTTGGTCTTCACTTTATTTAGCTACATTTTAGGAATCTGATCAAAGTGAACTGTTTGATCTTTTGTGCTTGGGAGTATCTGATTAGCATTTAAAAGAAAGCCAATGAAGTTACACACCACTTTATCAAAATCATATTAGATCATATTCAAAGGGGGTTGGAGTGGATATTTCAGCAAGGTTGCTCACTCCTCGTCTTCAACCTCAATTTCACAACCTTTGTATTGTTGATGCATATTATTCCTTTTATTTTTTACAGTTCTTTTTAATTTTTAAATAATTACATTTCGCTAGGAAATTTCGGTGCTTCATTTTTCGGCCATGTATAAACAAGCAATTATGTGCCAAAGAGAGAAAGAAAAAACAAACAAAAACACATGTTCGACGCAAACACTTTTCAGTATACAGAACAATGTCACACATTCCCGTGATTCTCGGAATTCTTCAAAAGGTTAATTTGAGAAAAAAAACGATAATTAAAACCCGGGAAAACGTTCAACATGGTGATTAAAAATCAAATCATGACACGGCAGACAAATAGAAAATAGATGATACTGTTGTAAAATTCGCATTTTACATCAGCCCAGACGACAGTTGAATGTAAATAAAAGTTCAGACATTTAATGTGACATCCTTTTTCAATGCCAGACTATTTTTTTAAGAAAAAAACATTTCCACCAGACCAAAAGGACCTGTTGGTCACTGAATATTCACCGATTTGAAACTAAATTAAGTAGTCAGATTCGGTAGAGTACAATAAAATTTATAGTAAACTTTATGAAAATATAATTTTTTTTTTTTTAATTTTACAAATTATAAATTATTAAAATATATCTTTTTTAATATAAACATAGATTAAAGTACATTTTTACAGGGGAAAAATAATACTCATAATATAATTAATACTTTTTTTTAATGTGAAATAAATATATAATATATATATAAATACTTGTAATATATATATATATATATATATATATATATATATATATATATATATATATATATATATTAGTTCATATTAGTAGTGATTCAAAAAATTACGATTACTTTTGTTTAAATAAATAAAACTAACGTAAATAGTGAAAACAAACGACTGGGATATCTTGCTTACTTAAAGGGCAAAAGGTGACTAAAAATTAGTGACCGGATAACCGGTGGAATATCCAAATAGAATAACTCATTATGCGGTTATTTTGGAAACATTTATCAGATGTCAGTAAAATATGGTGTAAAATTATTAATCGATTATTTTAAAAACAAAATAACATCAATTATTAGGTCAATATCCAAAGAATTATCGGATGGGAAAATACATTGATAGTTTGGATTTTTTTGGTAAAATAAAATAAACATATTATATTTATGTTTATTTTTTGTTTCTTTATATTTTCTTCTGGTGTTTGTATATATACTGGAAGATACGTTTTTAATGTTAATTTCTCCTTTATACATTTTTAAGTTGCTTGTTTTATATTTATTAATATCTTTCGCTATAAACAAAAACCAAAAAGAAACAGCCTGACATCATTACCATCTCATACTTAAGGTATAACGTGTCCTACAATAAATATTACATTTTCATATTATTTCAAAGTAATTAAGCCTAAATAGTCAATTGAAAATTAAACTATTGAGTTGTCAGGAAATTAATGCAGGATTTCATGTTTAAACCAAAACCTGATATTATTATTAAAAAGATTATTTGTCTCTTTACCTCAACCAAAACCTGATACATTTTTGTGTGGGTAGAAGGGACCTAAAATAGTGCAAAACTAGAGTTATATCCGCCAATGGACTGGGAGCCGAGAATGTTTTGTATGCTATTTCTTTACCACAACCACAACCTAATAAATAATCTTTTTAATAATAAAATCAGATATTTGGTATAAGCATGAAATCCTGCTTTCCGGACAACGGGAT
Organism: Euschistus heros; assembly: GCA_003667255.2. Taxonomy (NCBI): domain Eukaryota; kingdom Metazoa; phylum Arthropoda; class Insecta; order Hemiptera; family Pentatomidae; genus Euschistus; species Euschistus heros. The sequence goes on from RCWM02000129.1 coordinate 1,178,874, forward strand.
TTGGTTGTGGTAAAGAGATATCATACAAAACTACAATTTTACGTGGAAAAATGATTTCTCTATCTTGACTGAGAGCTGAGAAAAAAAAAATAAAACGTGATTTTCATATATATATATATTTTTTTCGGCTCCCAATTCTCATTGGCGGCTATAAATCTAGTTTTGCACTATCATAGGTCCCTACTACCCACAAAAACCGGCATTCAAATCTGTTAATTGCAATTCAAAACGTCTCCTTGTTAGATGAAACCAAGATATCACACTGTATCAGATCTGCTTGATAGAAATTTTGTGCCGAATCTACGACGTAGAGTAAAAGTAATGTACCAGGTTTTGGTTGTGGTAAAGAGATAAATAATCTCTGTAAAAATAATATCAGGTTAAGGTTTAAACATGAAATCCTGCATTAATTTACGGATGACCCAATTAATTAATTAATGTTAATAAATTAACATAAACGCTATATATCTAAAATTCTAAAAGTCCTCTAGCTACAAAAATATTTATGTAAATTGTTTAAATTTATTATTAATCAACTCAATTTTAAAACATGGGTAGTGAAGAATAATGAAATTGATATGTCAACTATATTTTATTTTTATCCTCATAATTTTAATAAATAAAACACGGTTATATAAAGAGTCACTAAGTTGAATTACTGGAGGTGTGGGATGAGTATCGTAGTTAAATTTTCAATAGACAATTTCAGGTTAATTAGTTTGAAATAATACGAAAAATAATATATATATTTTTAAAGGAAACATTGTCCTCTAAGCATGAGATGGTACTAAAATGAAGCTGCACTTATTTTTTCAGCTAAAGACATTAATAAATATGGAACAAGCGACTTATAAATGTAAACGTATAAATTAAAATAAACATTTATTTATTTAATCTTCTAGTATATATACAAACACCATAAGAAAATATAAGAAAAATAAAAAATAAACATAAGTAATATAAGTGATTTTGTCTCAAAAATATTCATATATATTGATTAAATTTATTATTAATCAACTCACTTTTAAAGCATCAACAATAAAGAATAATAAAAATGATATAAAATTTAATAAAATCATACACCGTGATATGAAAAAAAGAATCTAAGCTGAATTTTTGGTGGTGTGGAGACACATTATATTATCGTTGTTAAATTGTCAAGAGACGATTTCATTTTAATTAGTTTTATTATATTTATTTTAGGAAACGTCCCTCAAGTATGAGATGGTAATAATATCGAGATGTTCTCTTTTGTTTTTTTTTCAGCCGTAGACATTAATAAATATGAACTAAAATGACTTATAAATGTAGAAAGTAGAAACTAAAATTAAAAACTTATCTTCAAGTATGTATACAAACACAAGAAATCAAAAAAAAAAATAAAAAAAACTGTAACGTAATATACGTAATACGTAATAGATAAAAAAATGAAAGAAACATAAAAGAAGAAACATGAAAACAGAGAAGATAAAGGAAAAAGTAGGATATAAGTACATAAACTTCGAAAAAATAACAAAAAAGAATAATGGAATTTCACTTCTACCATGTTTTGCTGTCATTAGGTAATACTGTAGTACAAAAAAATAAAAAATAATTAATTTTAATATTCTTGAGACTTAGGGACCAGTAATGGTTTTAAAATAAAAGCCAATAAAATGAAATGAATAATGAATAAATCATTTATGAAGATATTAAAAAGTATAATCACTTTTATTTTATTAATGTCAGCCGGCGTGTCAAACTGAATTGAAATAAGAGCTTATTTTAACTGTAAAAGCAGTGTAAGAAAAAAAATAAAATAGTTCTACGGGCCTGACGACTCTCAAGAAAAAACCAACTATATTTTTAGTTTACGTCGTTCCACGCCATAATTTAGCTCCTAGTTACATTTGTTACCAAGATAAATTTAAACAAAGACAATAATTAACTTTTGGTTTACAACAGGCATAATTTAACATATTTTACAAATAATTATGTGCAAAGCTTTGATTTAATAAGTGTAAATATAGGTATAGATACGGTCAAAAACGAAAAAAAAGAAGTAAAAAAAAAAAAAGAAAGAAAAACTTAAAGTAAAAATAATTTTTTATGCCAACTTTTCGGCCTCTAGGTTTGATCCAGTAGTAAAATGGATAGTTCACAAAAAAGGTATGTGGATAAAGCATCGCAGAATATTAGTATGAGATCTGGTATTTTATAGTCTGAAGAAAGCCCTCTCTCTCTCTTTTTTTGCTACTGCTTAAGTACTCACAACAGTTTTACAGAGTTAAATAATTTATTTTAAGCCAACGCATTGGCTTATTTGTCTCATCCAAGGTTTTAAAATATAAGATGCGACCGTACTAAAAAAGGACTGTTTAGAAAATAATGTGTAGATAAGGCATTGGAGAATATAAGTATGAGGTCTTGTTTTTTATTGCCTGAAGATGCCACTCTCCCTCTCATTCGCTCCCACTCTTTCATTCTTTCACTTAACCCCCTCTCTCTCTCCCTCTCTCTCCCTCGCTCTCTCTCTCCTCTCTCTCTCTCTCTCTCCCTCTCTCTTTCTCTCTCTTATTATTCTGATTCACTCTGACTCTCAGTTTCAGTCCCAGTTTCTCGCTCTCTCTCTCTCTCTCTCTCTCTCTCTCTCTCTCTCTCTCTCTCTCTCTCTCTCTCTCTCTCTCTCTCTCTCTCTCTCTCTCTCTCTCTCTCTCTCTCTCTCTCTCTCTCTCTCTCTCTCTCTCTCTCTCTCTCTCTCTCCCTCTCTCTCTCCCTCTCACTCTCTCTCTTATTATTCTGATTCACTCTCACTCTCAGTTTCAGTCCCAGTTTCTCGCTCTCTCTCTCTCATACTCTCTCCCTCTCACTCTCTCTCTTATTATTCTGATTCACTCTCACTCTCAGTTTCAGTCCCAGTTTCTCGCTCTCTCTCTCTCTCATACTCTCTCTCTCTCCCTCCCCTCACTCTCTCTCTCTCTCTCTCTCTCTCTCTCTCTCTCTCTCTCTCTCTCTCTCTCTCTCTCTCTCTCTCTCTCTCTCATTCTTTCTCTAGTTTACTAGTGACGATGCTCCAACAGTTGGCTAGTACAGCGTGGGGCCTACCGACATCACAGACGATGGAACCTGGTTCGAGCTGGTTGAGGAAGTGGGTGACGCGGGGCCAAGGAGGGTGCTGCTTCGCTCCTGGCTCGCTCCCGCCCATCTGGTGGTACACCTCGTGCACGTAGGCCTGCTCTAGGGCAAGGCATCGCGCCTCCCATTCCACCATTTTGATCCTCTCTTAGCACCTTCTCACTTCATCACCTAGCCCCCTGCAAAGTACATCTCAATCAGCTATTGAACTGAAATAACAGAAATATGTTACATAAATAACTATAACTAAGTATAATATAATTGGCTTTGGGTACATTGAAGATACATCGGAGTATGGTTTGAAGCTAATGATAGTTTGGTAGGTAACTGCGTCGGACAGAATCAGCACCTTTACGGTATCTACAGATAATTATAAAGGAATGGAGGAGATAAGTGAGTAAGAGATTCTAACTACGGGTACGGGTACAAATCTGTGAGAAGAAAATTTATTTGAGGAACACTATCCAGGGGCATGTCCAGTCTTTATAAAGTTGATAATTCAGTGAGTTGGGAGATAGGTAACCTAGAGTTTAAGTGTGGATGCTGAACATATCACCTTCTATGACCCTTGATCTTGGATAGAACCTGAGGTGATACATTGGCTTTAATGGTACACTTTTATTTTTATTTTTATATTATTCCATAAAAATCTTCCACCGGTCTCGCCGTTGTATTTTGTATAACACTCGAGTTGTTTTCTCTATCTCGCATCCAGTGAGCTACCCGTAAAATTGGTTTCAGCTATTCCTAGAAATACTCCTCTATTTGCCGTTAGTAATTTTCCACTGTGATTTTAGGAATAGTTTCCAGATTGGAAAATATTTAGTACTCAATGTTGCACAAAATACAACAAGGGGCCGCTTTTGTTTTGTTTTTTCTCGTCCCTTTCTCGGAAAAGGAAATAGAAAATGTTCTAGATCATGGTACAGAAACCTCTGTTGGGGATAGTGATGGAGATGAGGCGGACAGGGGGCAGCCAGGGGATATCTACATTCTATTTGTAAAAATCTCTCCTCAAACCTTTTTTTTAGAATAATTGTTCATAAAAACAACCATTTTAGACGTGCAAATAATTATATTTGACTGTAATATTGTAAATAAAAATGTATTTAGTTATAAATTTGTTTTTGATAATTTTCAGTCATAAACATATTTTCATTTATGTTCAAAATATTATTCTCTCTGGTAATATACTGTACTTATATTCTACTTTAGATTTGAATTGTATTATTAATTTATTTGTTTTGCTTTTTTAGCTTATTTTTGAATTTTTTCTTGAAGTAGCAATTTAATTTTAAACTGAGGTATCGGTATCGAAAATCGATTTCATGATATTGGTATCGAAAAACGAAAAATATAGTATTAGTCGATGATTTTTTTTTGTTGAAAGTTGCAAGGTTATAAAGAAATAAATAGAGTAAAATGGATGTAGAAAATAAAAGTTTATAACATTTTTCTGGTAGTAGAAGTTGGAAACGCGGAAAAATTTCTTATCGTTCCAGTCGTGTATGAGGATTCCATGTCAGTCGCTTGTCCAAATGAAGTGTTAGGTAGCGAGTCTGTGCCAGCGAGATAAGCGCAAAATTATTAAAGGCTAGTGTAAAATAGGGGGTCGTATAGTTACGACTAGGATAACAAACCCGAATGATCGAGAACTTAACATTAAGAACATTATGGAAGTATTAAGTATAATTAGCTATGAAATCTAAACATTTAACGTATATCTATTCTATCCACAATAATTTTCAAGGATTTTTATATGGTTAGGCACAGCAATAAAAATAGTTCATAATCTATCATCATCATTTTCTCTACTTACCTTTGATTACGTTTTAAAATTGTGATGCCGATCCATTAATAAACAATATATTGACATTTGAACAAAAAGGTAATAATAAATGTTCATCAGAAAAGGCACTTCGGAAATTTATCATGAAATGAATAAATCGTTTCCTGCAAAAACAGCAGCAGGTCAAAATGAGATAAGTGCAAACCGTAAAACTTTTCAGTAGATACAAAAACGGTATAGCTAGGATGCTTTCAATAGTTGAAAATGCTTTGCAGACCATAATACAAAAAACTTCTTTGTCATTTATGAGTTCCTATCATTTCCAAATAGAAAAAAAAAATATTGCGTGATAACCTTCAAAGGGGTTACTGGGACCTCTGGATTTAGTTATGTGATTTTTATGACAAGTCCAAAATTTTCGAATTTTTATTTCTCACAGTTAAGAAACTACCTGTGCCTATGCTATAATTTAGTCTAGTTCATTCACCCTATCTAGAAAGTTTTTATCAAAATAAATATTTTAGCTTTTATAAATTAGCCATAGGTTAGGAGGTTTCATTACCTCACATTATGATGAGATATAGTAAGTTTTGAATAGAAACAATTTTACGAAGCAATAGATCAGAAAAAAACTTAGAAGACAATTTTTTTTTTTTTTTTTGATACATAGTAGCTTTGTCCCATTTTGAAAGTCAACGCCTCAATTAAACCTTTTAACATTGGAAATCCTTATATTAGGTAAATTAAGGATTTGGCATAAATAGATTCCTAAAATGCCGCAAATAGTCGGCTAGAGCGGTTCGGTCATTTTAATAGGACGAAAGAAGGTGGGATCTCTCAGCTCCTAACGAATCGTAAGCTCTAAGGAAGTCCTCCTAAGCTTTCTTGGATGATAGAAGATGTAACAGGGGATAGAATGGCAAAAAATATCTCTAACAGTTATGAATTATTTTGAGAATCTTGCATAATATTACTTTATGTCGTTACGTAACTGTATATCAGAAAGGTAATAGAGCATGAAACAAAATTGTGGTAAAACTATAAGTGGTTTCACTATTCGTTTGTTTGATTCTTAGAACCCTTTCTGCCCAGAAACTGCTGTGTGCGAGGAGTGATAAGTAATACTATGAATTCAGCATAGTATAATAATCATAATTTGGACTTGAGTGAAGCTCGTTCCAGACATGAAGAGGTTTTGGAGAATTGATTGATCCGGGAATGTCAAGTAGTGAGAGGTTTAGTTGTTGAACTATCAACTCTAGTTCAGTTTTCCACTCAAACTTCCGAGAATACCCGGGATTAAAATTTGCGATGCCCAACAATATTCAGTGAAATTCTACCACTCTTGACTTGAACTACTACGCTTAAAGCGTCTTAACTTAGCCTCAGATTCTAATACCAGTGACGCTTGTTGGATTTAGTACTAAACATATACATCGCGTAAATAAGAAGGTTATTCAACAAAATGTCGTGTTAATGGCTTTAATTAAAGTTCTAAATAGGATCTTATGAGGATATCTTCTTTTTTGATGGATCGAAAGATAATTAAGAATCGAGTGGGAAGCAAAGTAAGAAACTGATTGTGAGTATGAGTGGGTATGGAATTCATTATGAAAGGATAGGTATCTGGTTCAGGCTATATTAACAACATATGATGTATCAAGGTCATTATGGATAAGTGTATTTTGGCCATGTAAGGGGTATAATTTGGGAATTATATTGCAAATAAATAAATTAATGTAAATAAGAGCATAAATGTAAATATTGTTAATATGTATGGCCTGAGTTTTTTTTGTTTTATATGTTTATTCTTTGTGATTTTATATATAGCCTTATAGAAAATCTGAACTTAATGTAATTTATGGTGCGATTTCTACTTTAAAATTAGAATTTGTGATGGTATTTTAATCATTACTTAAAGAAGTAATTTAAATAAGTTTCTTATAATTATTTTAATTGCTATAAAACATAATTTTAAATAAAAAATGATTGTAAAAACTTGCAAAAGAAACTTACAGAACAAAAATTAATTCTCCCGCTTTTCTTTTTCAGTGAACTAGAGTCTATCTTCGGTCGCACCTGTTGACACATATTTATCTGAAACAAAAGCATGGAAAAATTAATAAACAATGGAAATTGAACTTTCCAAACACTGTTTCATTATTAAATAAATATTATATATAAATATGAAAGGTGTTTTTGTAGGAGTCGGCTTTCATTTGTATTTTTAAGAAAAGTGGATTCATATTTTAGTTTTATATTCATGGTCAAGAAAAATTACAGGAGCACCTTCCATTTATAGCTTCCAATTTTCATATGTTAGAAAATATTTTTGACTGATTTCAAAAAGAAAGAGTTACCAATGAATAATTTTGTTCAAAAAAATTGATGTTCTCAAGTTGGTTCTGTTTAGATTTCAGAAAACATAAACAACTTTAAGAAAGCAATTACAAAATTTTTTTTAAAAATAATTAAAGGTAAGCAATAATTATAATTATAACAATTATTACAGATGTTTAAAATTCAATTAATCATACGAAAAGTGCAGTTTAATTATTTTAGCCAGTTTTTGTGCTTTGAATTCAAGCTTCAAATTTCTCATGTCTCTCAGCTAATGTAAGGTTTCATTTTTGTAGTTTTGATATAAACCCTTTGAAGCATTAATTTGAATATCTGCAGCATTTTTGTATTGTTTCTCTCAGCGCATTATAAGGTGGTTTATTAAAATTAAATTTTTGTGAATTTGCAAAACCACGTTTGAAGGGTACTGGTGATGGTTTGAAGATTTTTTTTTCCAACGTCGAGCGTTATTTAATGTTTTCAACTTTCTGTCAGCTAGAGCTTTAATTTTCTCACGGATTTTTAAAATTAACTGTTTTCAGTCATATAAATCACCGTTTAGTTTACAATAGATTTTAATTTAAAGTTTATGACGAAATTTCATCCAACGAATGACTTAGATGTCCGATTGTATTAAGTTTTTTAGGTGAGCAACTTTGAGGTTTTCCATTAATTTACGAGAAAGTACATATAAGAAAATAGTATATAATTGGTGGTATATATTGCAAGAAGTATCACTTAGATTTTATTCAGCGAAACTGAAAAAAAAAAATAAACAAAAACAAAAAAAAACACCAAAGGGCTAATGCACACATTTGATAAAAAGAACTTTGAATTAATTTATTGCACAGATAGTAATATAATTCATTTAACTGATCATAAAATAACATTCTTCAATAGGACTCGTTTCCCAATATTATTGGACCTAATTGTAACTGTAGCTCTAAATGCTTTTGACACAAAATAAAAAAAGCGTTTAAATTAAAATGGTTTCAGCCACAGGATATTTATAACAAATATTTTGCCATAACATAACTTAGGATATTCCTGTTGTACAAACCAAAGGACACTGCAGACGCATTGTTTGAAATTTTTATGTTTCATGTTTTTAAAAGACTTAAGCACGTTTTGTAATATAAATTTTTTTTTCTCTCCATCGCCAACTGCTTTTACTTTTATTCACTGATGGTAAGAAAAAGGATATGGAATTATAATGAAAATAAAAATAAAAATTAATAAACATGATTCAGACAAATGATCATTATTAATGAGATGCTTTTTAGAAATTTCCCCGATTTTGCCAAGGCGCCAGTTTATTTGAAAATTTACGATTTGTCAACGATATAGTGATGTATTAATGTTATTTTAAATGTCTAATACAGAACCGTTAAAAAAACTAAAACATTTTTGTGATGCGCTAAAAAAAAATTTAAATATATTTTTTTTAAAACCTGTACCAACATACAAAAGAATTATTACTTTTTAATTTTTGTACTAATAATACAATCTATACATTACTAATCAGTATATATGAAGATATATTTCAAAATTAATATAAACTATATTAATATTTTTAGAGTTCTGTTGATTATGTTCTATATCATACACTTTAAACATATTTGGACTTGAGATTTCAATAAATGAATTTTGAGTACTTTTCTTTACTGATATTCATATAATTAAGAACAAACATGTTTGTTAATTTTTTAAATTATAGTTTTTCTGGAACACTCTTTTAGGTAAGGATGCTCAAGCTCAACTATTTAAGATAATAAAAAAAAAAAAAGTTTTACCGTAATATAACTTTTTTTAAAAATGCTTCACTATTAGAGCATTCGCTAGTTTGAGAGTCTATCGGAAAATTTAAGTATGTTACTCATTTTTCAATTTTTATACATATAGTTGAATATTGTCTAGTTTGAATGGGTGACGTGTGGTGTTTAGACTTTCGATTTTCATAAAATGTTCGCATTAGTTTCTTTTAAAAACACCCGATTTATGTAAAATTTGCCTAACTTACTACATACTTTTTAACACTAATTATAGGCCTATGAGAGACTTCTTCGCCAAATTTAATCAATTTAGTGTTAGAAGTTCGAAAGTCTGTAGATAAATGTATCACATGCTTAAAAAAATACACTTTCAGAGAAGAAGGCATTAATTCAGTTTGCAAAATTTTGTGCTGGCAACAAGAAACTTGAAGATAAACCTTATTCGGGCCTGCTAAATATAGTTTTCTATTTTTTATTTATTTGTAATTTTTTTTTACATGGGTGTCTTTTAGCTGGGGAAGGGGTCTATAGTTTTTTGTGCAACACTTTTTCACACTCTAAAATGTAACATTTTGATAAACTATGTTGGTGTTGCTTGGATCGAAAATTTGACGACATTTTCCTTGTCAGAAGCAGCAGATAATACATAGACATATCGACGTTCTATTGTTTTTCCCAGTCAGGGAAAAATTAGGTTCTTTTATTTAGCTCCTAAAAATATGACAGGGCATTTTGAAAGACCTGATATTTAACTTTGTTTAGAGGGAATTATGGCTTATAAAATTACTGATAATTTCAGTAACGAAACAAGTTTCTACGAAACATTCCTCATTATACCTGGTTTACTAACATTATTGACCTAGTCTTCTATTTTCTTAAATACTTCAATAACAGTCCGGGCGCCATAATGCTGAAACTTTTAAGGAGAGCTTCATAATACCAAGGCCGACAAGAATAGACTGAAATATTCACCCCTCAAATTAGCAATAATCTGCTATTATGTCATCTTCTTATTGTCGAACAGCCTTCTTGATTTCATTATTTTGTCCTTCAGATTGTTAACCAATAAATAGATCATTGAATAGCAAAAATAACTCAGGTACTGATTATATAATAAATTTTTAAAATTGTTTTATTCAACTTATTCAACTTAATGATTGTCTGCGAAGAGTTAACCATATATTATATGTTTAGTAGATTTGTATAAAATAATAAAAAAATAAACAGAAAAGACATATGGTATAAACATATAAATATCAAATATGTATTATAACGTTTAGATACGACGACCATTTCATTATTCTTAACCAACCTTTTGTGTTGCTCGGGTCGAAAATTCGTCGCCGTTTTACTCATCAGAAACCTAATCGACAATATTATTGTTATATGGCATTTTTCGCTAAAACCTACCGTTTAGGAGCTGTATTGGTTCGAATGAAAAAAATATCATTTGAAACCCTGATTTCCTTTTTTTTATTTATTTTTGTTTCGCATATTTAATTTGATTCTTTTCTAAAACGTAAATTTTGAAAAATAGGCTGAGTATGAAAATCAAGCATTTTCATTATTAAAGAGGTTAAAAACGCCCGAGTTCAAAGATGTCGAATTAGACAGTGTCGTTTTCAGGTAGACAAACTACCATTTCAGATTTTCTCCAAAGATCCGCTTAAATTTTACACGAATTTAATTATCATTCTTTCATTTTTATAATTTATATAAAATATGTACATATTTTTTATGTTACATTGAGTACTTTGTTATAAACCTCTAACCTCTAAATATTGAAGTCAGTCAGAAACCACCTCAATATACTCGTATCGAAATCCTCGAAAATTCGAAGTACCGTACCTTTGTAACCTCTTATGTATAATGACGATTGCCACCTATTGGTCAATCTTCAAACTTCACTGTTATCCTCATATTTCATTATTGCTAAACATTCATGGAGCTTTAAAGATGATGTGGTTGAAATTTGGTTCAGTAGTTTCCGTGGATAGTCATCACAAACAAAAAATGTCTTGTCCTTCTACGTAATAGTATAGATATATTATTATAACCATTTTTTAAATAAAAACTTAAGATAGTACCTGATTCCTTTCTTAATTTCTAAATCTCTTCAATTTCTTACCACAAACCTTGACGAAAGCTCTAGAAACTGGAGGATCAAAAGAAATCCTATTAAATCGTCTTTTCCTTAAAGAATAACCTTCACCCTTCGTCGCAAACCTACGACTTTCCGTCTAAAGTTTTCCTTAATGATATTACACTACTCATTGTTGAAAGGATCCGCTACCTTGAACTTTTTAGACAAACTTCTTACTTGAAATTAACATAAAAGACTGAAACGACAAGAAACTGCAAGTCGACTGTTATATCTACTAGAAAATCGCTGTATGCTTTCTATTAATTAAGAACTCATTTACACGAATATAATTAAATTTATATTGACATATGAGATTTGGAACTCCATTAAACTACCAAATCCATCTCTTATCGAATCCTTGCAATCTAAAATATTTCGAAGAATCCTCAAAGAATCCTCCTTCTAGTGTTTTTTTATATACGTTTCTGGCACTTGAAGCAAATGTTTTACAAACAGTATATCTCGAAAACCGTTAAAAGTTCGACAAATATGTATATAAAGAATTTTATAAGAAATTTAATTAGTTTTAGCTTTTATTTGAAGTGTATTTTTCAGAAGTCCAGTGTTTCTGATATATTATCGAAAAACCCAAAAATGGGACCTTCACCCCCGCCCACCATTAGTTCACCCCCAGGGGCGGGTACTTTTACTAACGAAGCCCTGAGGTCAAAAATAATTGCATATTTCATGCACTCCACACCTTTCACTTACGGGACTAATAATGTTTTTGCTAAGTAAAAAACATTTACTCTGCGCCAGGAACACACAAAATCCTGTTCTCTAGTTTTCTATAGTGCACGGTACCGTTAAATAATGAACAGAAACCATGTCTTGGAGTTGATCTTGACAAGATAACTACATGGAACTCTCATTCAGATCGAAAAAACTAGAAGATGCACATTTCGCAAGCCCTAACACTTACTTGACAAACGATCCAATCTCCCGATTCACAACAAAAAATTCATCTATATGACTGAAGATTTTTCAGTTCACTGTAAATGTAGTTTCTTCTATTCTCTTTTCTCCAGGGAGACCAATTTTCACTTAATATAAATGATCCCAACTTCTTAGGCACTTCATTTAATTTTTAAGGATTCATTTATTTTGAAATTAGTCATTGAAGAAGATGAATATTTAAAAAAAAATAACTATTTATTGATAATTTACAACTGTATACATTCAATTCCTATGTCAGGCTGGAAACAGGTACAAAACACACCCAAGTAAAAGTTTTTGTAAGGATGCTAACATGGTGGATTAAAATTTTAAATATGGCAGCCGATGAATTTCCTAGGATTTGTTACAGCAGGCTCGTCGAATTGATTGGCAATCCTTCCGTGCCCTTTAATTCGGCAGAACAGCTAATGCTACAATTGGAAAGAATTGGCGCAATGGATATATGGAATAAGCAGGATGCCAATGTTGTTAAAGGAAATATCACAAGCCTGAACATGCATTTTGAGAGTCATTATTTGTCTATGGACATTGAACATACAGTCAACTCCCACTGCAACACTCATTACAGACACCTTAGCTCTCTTGGAAGTGGTGAAAGTATTTGGTCGTGAATTCAAACATCCAGAAACTAAGAATGATCGCGCAACTCCGTTTAGCTAGCTCCAAGGTCTCCAGAATATATTCCAATAGAAAAAGCTACAACTTTAATACAGAAAATCCCTACCCGATGTGTAACTCGAGACCAGATTCTCTTCACCATTTAATAATGTACTGTTCCGTTTATGAAATATACAGGAAGAATTCATTCCACAGAAGATGATGGCTTTCGGTTATGTTCATGGCTGATAATAGATAATGAAAAACATTTAAATAATTTATTTTTTTATATGAAATATTGCCTAAAATTAAGAAATATTTTACTTTAACTTAATACTAGTTTGCCTTTTACTTTTTTGTTTTTGTATTAAAAGTTTGATAGTTAGATCAAATTTTGGGTAAATATCTCATGTCTAGTTTGTAAAATCATTTTCTTATTTTATTTTATTTTTGTTAAAATAATTTTAAATTGTATAACAGCTCACAACTCTTTGCTCTAAAATTGTATTTATAAAGAAATAAAATATTCATTCAACTGTATACATTCATACAATAAGTAAATTTGAGGAAATTATTACAATCACTTGTCAATAACATGTGAAGAACCACTCGCTAGTAGCACTACAATAAAAAAAAAAAAATCAATGTAAGAAGGTCTCTCGGTCATCTTCTTTTCAGACCGCCTGGGAGGATCATCGGGAATAAAATGGGAAGCAAGTTAAGAGACTAGTAGATTTGTGTGATTATAGAGTTAACTATGATAGGATTCGTATCTGGTGTGGGCTAAATCAGCAACATATGGGACATAAAGATCTTTATAGATAAGTTTATTGTAACAAAGTAAGGAGCATTAAGGATTTTAGACTGTAAGGATTCGATACGGGAAGAATTAGAAGGTTTAGTTAAGACCCATAGCTCAACTCCATATGTCCCAATAGGTCTGATATTCATGTTATTGCTATCCATGTAGTCAACTGAAGGTTTTAACGTTTGTCTAGTAAATGTTGAACAAGTCAAAAACGTCGAGCAGTTTCCTTTCATTTTAGTTTTTTATGTGGATTAAAAGTTAAACGTTTGTCTAGTTGGAGTCCTAGATAGTGGAAGATGGAATTTAAAATGTAAAAATTGATCCTAATATTTCATTATTCTCTGTTCAACAGATCTGCTACCTAGGACTCTGGGCTTGGGACATGGGACCCACATAATAGACTAAAACGACGAGAAACAGCCCGTTGTTTTCAACTTGTTTAACATTGGGCTAGTGTTTAATTCATTCGAATAATCACAAAACACAATTACATGACAATAATTAGACCTATTTGGGAATACGGTATTGAGTTATTGGGTTCTAACATCATAATCTCTCCCATCGCAAATTATTTACATACCATATATTGCTGATTTAGAACGAACCTGAAACCTCTCCTTTCATGATAAACTAAATATTCAAGAAATAAAGTCTAGAACAGCCGCAGGATCTTCTTCTAATGAAGGATTTAAATGCTACAATAGACAGAATGAGTATTTCTTATCGAATCCAACCAAATAATGCTTCCCACATCCGTTGTTAATTGTTTGGTCAATTTATTGTTTGTTTATTTCTTCGCGGGTAGGACCCCAAGCCTCAAAAACGTTGGGATCCTTAATTAGGAAAAAAAAGGGGAGTTGAGTGTGAATTCTGGCCAAATCTTCTCCTTTCACAACCGTTGAATCAGTACCAGTACATCCTTCAAAATTGAACACAAGACCCTTCAAGTGTTGTAGTGGTACAGTTTTTTTCCTTTAAAGAAATATAAATTTTCTTATATACAGAAAAGAATATTGAAATGCTTAATATAACTATTTATTAAATGCTTGGTATTAAAGCAGTACATAATTGCTTCTAATACGTAATAAAAAATAATATAATGAATGTTTTGCTATTTAATATTAACCATACACAAAGGGACATTGCGATAGAGACCATAATAGAATTGTTGCAGTTTCTGGTTGAGTTATTGAAGTTATACTATGCCGACAATATTCCTTTGGTAAACATTCCATTCCAAAACGATATTGGATTTCGCTATAAAAATCTACTGCGAGAACACGAGATCTAAACATTTCTATACAATTTGAACCTCTTGGGGCTTGTAAGATTTAATATTTAATGTCATGGAATTTAATTTTTCTAGCGATCGAAAGATTTTGTCCAGATTATCTTAAGTTTCCATTATCACCCGAGGCCAAATGATTGGGACGGCAAAGGTACAAATAATCTCAAGAATTAAACGACGAGAAACCACTCGTTTTAGAATAATCCAACATTTACTTGACAAGTGTTCAAAGTTCCTAAATCATTACAAAATACTTATTTAAATGTCAGTAATTAGAACCATTTGGACATACGGAGTTGAGCTTCCGGGCTTTCGTAAAATCCTCTCTCGTAAAATGCTCTTCCCAAACGTTATAGATTCGTTCTGAACAAGATACTAATCTGTTCCTGACAAATTACATACTCAATCCATTAGTCTCCGAACTTAAATGAAGATGGCCTAGGGACTTTCTAATACGGAATAGACATCTTTCATCATTTCACCTCATATTTACTTGTTTTATATATACAGTTTTAAATATCAGTAAAGTACATAATACAAAAAATATATATATTGGACAGGGAAAATTTACCGTTTCAAACCTGAGAACAGACTAGCAGACTCTTAAAACTGGACAAGATTGGGCGAAGAAAAATCCCAATCTTCGGTCTTCACCTGTTTAAAACGTTACACCCCATCATAACGTCTTCAATCCTGTTCACGTTGAATGTATTGAAGCAAAACATTCCGTTCCAAAGGTTTCCTCCTCTTAATTAATTTCATCCTTCAGAAGTATCAATCATTATCCTCAGATTACCTTCAAACAAAGCTTCTAGACATGACCTTATTACAGCCTATATCCTATATGCTGTACTCCGCACCACATATTTCCCTGATTCTTGGAAATTATCCATGATAATGACGACTCCCTTCAATTCCTCACAAACATTCCAATCTTAAGTCATTAACCTTCAAGAATAGTACGGAAATTGGAGAATCAAAATAAATCCAAACAAATCCATCAAATAACCTTCACCCTTCGTCAGGACCCTACGACTTCTTGTCCTACAGCTTCCTTTAATATCCCACTGAACCCTGTTAAACAGATCCGCTATTCAGGACTCCAACTGGACAAATGTTTAACTTTGAATCCACATACAAGACTAAAACGAAAGGAAACTGCTCGTCGTTTTCGACTTGTTCAACATTTACTAGACAAACGTTAAAACCTTCCAATTGACTACAAAAAGCACATTTACATGACAGCTATCAGACCTATTGGGACATACGGAGTTGAGCTTTGGGGCTCCAATAAACCTTCTAATTCTTCCCGTATCGAATCCTTACAATCTAAAATCCTTAATGCTCCTTACTTTGTTACAATAAACTTATCTATAAAGATCTTTATGTCCCATATGATGCTGATTTAGCCCACACCAGATACGTATCCTATCATAGTAAACTCAATAATCACACAAATCCACTAGTCTCTCAACTTGCTTCGCATTCTACTCGTGATAACCCTCCGAGGCGCATGAAAGATGGCCAAGACAACTTCTAGAGTAAAATTTCTTTTTGAAGTGCTACTTATGAGTCGTTCTTTTCAAGTTTTGCAATGGTATTGTAATCATTATCAACAAATTTAGTTGATGTATATATTTTGTACAATTGTAAATTTCAAATTTCCTGAGAAGAATTTCCACCTACTCAAAAAATCGTTTATGGAGAATAGCTTCTCTCTGAATCCATATGGATAGTCTCTTATAATGTTCTCGGCATGTTACATGATTTACCTCGATAGAATAATCGTTCCAACATAAATTATATAACATATTGAAGAAAAGAGATTCTTTAATCTAATCTAATTTTTTTTTATGAATTTAATCTGTAATTTAATTCTTCGGGCATTTTTATTTTCCCCGATCGTTTGTAATGACTACTGTGTGAATTTCCAGATTTTTCGCAGTCCTTGACTAGTGCAGTAGTATTGTCGATTCTAGCAGCTATATGATTTTAAGGAACCAGCCCGTCATATCCCCGCACGGCCTAAAAATAGATTAAGTGACTACGATGTTTTGATCGATCGGAACATCAGAGTTTTAAAGTGTAGGTTTATAAAGTTGTCAATTGTATGTTGCGTAATATTGTTTCCAAAGTCAGCATTTGAATTATTCAATTAACGAACCTTCTTAAAAAGGGACCATGAATAATTAAAAAAATTTCGGAATGTCGGACAGTAGCGTTATATATCCAAACTTAGCTGACAATGCTTCGGATCTCCATTGCAAAGGACACGTTAGGGGCTCGTATATATCTTGATCGTTCTGAAATCTAAAAAAGTGCATATAGCAGTAATGATTTTAGTAATCACTAATAATTTAACAAATTATCTTAGAGGGTTCTTTCACTGCTTTTTCTAAAACATATGGTAATCTAACAATAATTCTTATAATTTTATATTCTTATATCCTTAGTGAGTCAACAAAAATTACAGTAATCTACATTTTTAAACATGTAGCTTGTTCCATTTGAGTAAAATATGTCAAATGATTGGACTTTAGAGCATGCAGAGATATATAGGGCTTGTAATAACTTTTTTTTATGATATATTTAATTTTAACCAGCTGGTATTCGCGAGTATTCGCCATTGGGGGCGTCGTTCATCGTTCATCGTCGTTTTAAAAAAATCATAAAATTGGCTTTTAAATTGATTTAATTTATCCAGAATAATGTTGTCCTCGCTTTAATTCCGGGCTTAAAACAAAAAAAAAAAAATTCATACTTTTCTGTTAGCCGTACGCTGAGTTTCATAGGTTGAAAGCAATGAAAAAATAAAATAGTTTAATATAGGAGTTCTATTTTGTCTTAGGCTGGTCTTACATCGGAACCCACTTCGTGCGACTTGAAGCACTCACATTGGAGTATAACCGACATAGTTGGAAGTCGTTGACAAGAGGCGATTGTGTGAAATTGTGTTGCATTTCGTTGTAGTATTTATTTAATATTTCTTTTAAAATATAAACGGATTGTTTTACCTGCTTGAGAGCAGTAGTTTGTTGATGAAATAGGATAAAATAAAAATAGTTAATAATATTTACCTTTGATCTTTGATTCTTCGGCAACTTCCTTCCAAAGGCGCCGTTAAACATCTTTAAAATGATATTGATCAATGTTTTTATTCCAGTGGCTATCTTATTCTTGAATTAATTAATAAAATTAACATTTCTGTGTCCATATTCAAAACTGCAATGCCAAGTCGGAAAAAAACCGAGCAGGATGGGGTACAGTCGCAGGCCGGTTCTTAACTCATGTAGTCGCACGATCAAGTCGGTTCCAAACTGAGAGCGCTGATTAAATTCTAACAAACGGGAAAGTTCAAACTAAAGAAAAACAACCAAAAGTCACACGAAGTCGGTTGTGTGAGACCAGCCTTAGGCGCGGTTTACTCTAAGGCGATACGACATGCGAAGCAACGTAATAAAAGAAATCGAGAGATGTAATTTTTATATTTACGACATTTCCTGTTTCTATCAGCGTGATACGATAAGAAAAAAGACATGAGAGTGACTCGTTTTGGGGTGATTTCGAGTTATGATCTCGTCTGGAGAGGATGTTGTAGTATACTGGTATTTGCAACTAAACGAAAAAACTATTATGTGATCAACATAAAACATAGTTCGGTGGTTGATTCTCGAGAACTGGCTTAAAAAATTAAAAGAAATATGTCAAATGAGTAATAAAATAATTTCCATTTTCTAGTGCAAATAGTTCCAGCTACTTTGCAGAAGCAAGGGACGAAATTTCGACTACCAGTTTCTCCAATATAACAAGATATCGCGAAACACTATCGCCTAGGAGACCAACAAGCTGTGTTGCTATGCATCAACTCAACTTCACGCTTGTCGCTTTCATATCGCCTTAGTGTGCACCGTGTCTTATAATTCACCATTCACTCAGAAATCAATGAAGGAATCTTGGAATTCTATAAAAAAATATATATAAAAGTGCATTATAAATTAATTCTGTATTATCTTGGGTGCTCAACCCGAATTATAACGTTTCATCCAAATAAAGTACCAAAAACATTACTTTTTCAGATGTTCGCGTCAAAAAAAATTTATTAAAAAATAATTTTTTTATTGGTGATTTCATATAGAATATTTATAATCTTCTTGCACCAAGTAGTATTGTATGTTCATATAAAAATAATCTATATTTACAATCACATAATTAAAACAAAAACTATTATCTTATTAATAATTGTTTATTATTTTTATAAATTTATTTATTGAAATTAAATCATTTATTAAATAAAATTAAATCACCTTGCAAATTTGATTATAACGTAAATAATAAAAAGTTACTTGTAAAGCAACTATCCGCTGATGCTACTTCTGTAAAAGTTGTATATGAGAAGGCCACGATGCCATCTTTTTTTCAGACTCCTCCAAGATTTATCGGGAATGGAGTGAGTGAGAAGCAAGTTGAGAGACTGGTGGATATGGATGGTTATGGAATTTACTATGAAAGGATAGGTATCAGGTTTGGGCTAAATCAGCAACATATGAAACATTGAAGTATTTATGAAATGAAAATAAATATATGGATTAGTTTATTTGTGACAAAGTAAGGAGCGTAAAGGATTAGATTGGTTAACTTTTTTATATAATTTATTATAAAGATTTATTCCATTTTTCTTCACCTCTGGGCATGGATGAAGCTGAAATACTTTGAAAGAATTGTTTCATTTTTTTCAATAATCGGGCATTTTATTCGGGACTGATAAAAAAAAAAATTAAACTCTCTTCCCTTTCAAACTTTATTGCTTTCTGTATCATGCCCTCTAGATTCAAATTGAGAATTAAAAAAATCTGGGGGTACTTTTTGCTGGATTTGATTCCACAGTTTCATAAATAGCAACAATTTTTTTTTCCTAGCGTCAAATGAAGTGCTCCAATAATGAAATAGTTCTTTCGAAAAACCCCATATCCAGTGGTAAATGGATTATATAAAAACTTCCTTACAAAATAATTTTTAAAAATTCTGAATAAATTGTAAATTTAAATACATTCCGGTGTTATAAAGAAAAATTCTTGAAGTGTTTTGAAAATTTATGAATTTGAAGCCTAAATGAATGTCTGGATGTCGTATCATTTGTATTTTTGATATAATATCTATTGGGTTTGTGTTTTTTAATGTTGATGATATTGGTATTTCGGAGCGGAAACTAATATTTCTAGTTCTTCTTTAAACATTGTTTATTTGCTCTTTTCACCCATCAATGTATACAATATCTCTATCTAATTAAGAGCGATTAAAATAAATTACAAGTAAGATTAAATAATATATAAAAGTTTTAGAGAACCAGATCCGATGCTGAAACCACTTCCCTCCGACCCATCTCACCAAAGTTTATATTCCCAGGATCAGCCCTGAGGCTATCCTCCCATCAACATCTCAGTCTATCCCTTGGATATTTACACGACGGCTCAATACAATTTTTTTTTTTTGGAATTCGGTCCTTATTAAATCAAACGACTTTAATCGCTCATATTACCGTCGTTCTGCTATTACCTGAACTATTTTTACCGGATAAAGCTCCCGCACTTCTGCATTTTTTTCTTATTCAGGCCAAATATTTTATGCAGTACTTTATTTTATAAAACTTTAAGGTGTTATTCTTTCTTTAGCATAAGCGACCAGGTTTCGCATCCAAAGACAACTGCTGGTAGTATGCAGAGTAAGCGCTAAATTTCCAGCATTTATTATTTTTTCCCTCTTCAATTTTAGTTTTCCAAGACTAAAACGACAAGAAACTGTCTGTCGTTACAGACTACTTCAACATTTACTAGACAAACGTTCAAAGCTCCCAATTAATTACAAAAGACTCATTTACATGACTGTGATTAGACCTATTTGGACGTACGGAGTTGAGCTTTGGGGCTCTACTAAACCATCCAATTCATCTCGTATCCAATCCTTACAATCCAAAATCCTTCGAAAAATCATCAATGCTCTTTGTGACCAATAAACTTATCCATAAAGATCTTAATGTTCCATATGTTTCTGATTTAGCCCAAACCAGATACCTATCCTTCCATAGTAAGCTCCATAACCACTCCAATCCACTAGTCTCCCAACTTGCTTCCTCCTCCATCCCTGATTGAGTGTCTGAAAAGAAGATGGCCTAGAGACCTTTTAGTGTAGATTTTATTGAAGTGCTACTAGTGAGTAGTTCTTCACAAGTTATTTGCATGCCATTGAATTCACTGTCAACACATTTACTTGTTGTATATTATTTTGTACAGTTGTAAATATCAATAAATAAATTTAAAAAAAAAAATTTAGTTTTCCAAGATGATGTAGACCCTGATGTATTTAAACTGCTCTACCTATTCAAACCTAATACCGGAAATACCTATATCACCAAAATTGCTATCGTCTCTACTGCTAATGATGTATTTCGATCTGTTGGAATTAATTACAAGACTGATTTCGTTACCGTCATTATTGAGCGTTGTTATGTTTAATTTAATAATTTCCTCCTCTTTACCCAACTGTACCAAATCATCAGTGTAACCAAGAACTCGAATTTTACCACCTGTTTCTAGTCCTATTATTGTACGAATTAAGATGGCCACTAGGTCTTCTAATATATAACAATAGACAAAGTAATAACAATAAAATGTTTCTTTACGAGTCGTTGACATGTTATAATTATTATTCCTCATATTCGATATAGGCGATGTTTCGAGACTATATTGTTCTCATAATCATGCCCTACAGTGAAAAAACAGGTTCCAATAAAATTATATGAGTTATACAGGTTATTTAAAAACATAAAGATAGCTACGATATAATTACAAAGTATGGAGGAATATGATCTCCTTAAATACTAGAACCCAACCCATCAACCTACACACTCCGGCGCATCGAACTGCATCCTTCGAGAAATCCTTTATTATCCGTGCTTCCTCGTTATGGAATTCATTGCCCATCACAATTCGAAAAAGATCCACTCTTACTTCCTTTAAACATCATTTATTTCTTTACCTCCTTAATTTTCAATCTTCCGAACTAATGTAAAACATGAATATTTAAGTAATATACATTATAATAGTATACATAACATGTCTACTATTATACATGTTTTTTTTATAATAATGTATAATTATTAAAGTTTTGTTTTTTTATATAATGATGTTTACTATTATGAGACAAGATGTCTCAGTTATTTTGTAACTAATAATTTAATTATTAATCACTTTTTATTCTTATCTATTATTATTATAATTAATTATCAAAGCCAGACGATTGTCCTATGTACTGTAATCATATTTTATTCTTAGGGGACAAGTAGTCCCAGAATAATGTTCATATTCTTCTTCTTCTATATTAATATAAATGTATAAAATTGGAATAACATGTGTTAAATTTAGAACGTCTGATTTTTTGTTTATTGCACGATTTTTAATTTTTTCTATGGTTATCATTTCTTTAATATTTCGTTAAAAATTATTATGTTCATGGAATAATAATAGTAAGATTATAAGATATACTTATCCCTAGTTTAACGATCTCCTAGAACATACTAAATATAATATGAATTACGCATATTATTAACAATAGAAGTTCCTTAATCCATTGTGATCAATATTTGAGTTACACAAAAGAGTGACGTTTCTTCATCTCATCAGGTACGCAATTTTGAAGAGAGGAAAAATCTCGACAAGGCACCCCCGCGTTTCCTTTGTCCCTAAGGTTCTTTATTGAGTGAGTTCTCATCCTTTCGTTCCCGGAATCGCAGGAATCTTCTTCCCCGGTGTGCTCTTAGCGATATGGTTGTAGAATAGTCTGCTTTTATGAAATAATTTAACTGGAAGACGATTTCGAGATTTTTTTACTATGTATTTATTAAAATTTACGAATTAAAAAAAAAATATGCATATGTCGAGTATGATGATCATCAATTTTGAAACCAAACTAGAAGGTCTCGATAAACTAATCACACTATAACACCAACAAACATTGTGAGATATCTCTCACAAACCGTATTGGTTGTTTTCGCCACACATGGAATTTTTTTCAAATTTAACACAACAAAACAAAATAATAAAATAAATATTGGTACTGTTCAAAAATAAGGCATCCTCCTCGGAGAGTTACCGAAAAGTCCTAGCTGGGGTTACCTTATAATCTTTATTCTGGGACTATAAGAATAACAAAAATGTGTAATAAGAACTATGTAGAATATGTAGAACAAAGGACATTTAAGTAACGAAAATCCTTCTGGCGGCCTCAATTTACAAGCTAGCATCCTCTAGTTTGTTCTATACGTTTAAGAACTAAACATTGAATGGGCTGTGATCGCGATAAGAGCACATGCTAACCGTCCTTGGCCGATATAAGCCTTTTTATACCATCTGTCTAAGTTGGAGTTTTTATAAACGCGTCCAAACCTTATCTAGCCTAGCGCATGTGGCAGCAGGATTGTTTTATATGAATATTACATTGATTACCAATATACTTAGGAACATTTTCTTTTTTGTTTCATGTCAGTAACTGATTTCTTTAATTTTATATATTTCGTTAGACAAAACAAGACTACTTGGAAGGCTACTTTGAACAGAGCTCTTGACAATTGTTTAGAAGACGGTGTTACTTTAAACGTTGTTATATCGTCTGATTTTTTATTTGCTATATATATTTTCATTCCTATATAAAATTAAAACTATTTCAGATTAAGCCTTCATTATATAATTAAAATTGATTTAAATTTGAAGATGAACAAAAGGTAATATAGGACACTAGTAAAATAAATAAACCAAGAACAATAAAATAAAATTAGCAAAATAATTAAATTTTAGTTGAAAATTGAATATATAATACCTACCATGACGGGTCAAATGACTTTAGTGTCAAGCCCAAATTTCGGTATCGAAATCAAGAATCAATTTTTGGTACTGCCACATACACATATACTTACAAATATACATATATGTTGATTCATCAGTGGCCATAAAAACATATTTAAGGGAAGATACTAAGCCCGACATACCCAAGCGTCTTGCCGAACGGTAGAGGCTCTCCTACGGGCACTGGCTTTGCTGCATAGGAATAACGGCCTAATTTAGAAGCATATGAAAATTTTGTAGTTTTTGAGTTTTGTTTTGGATTTCATAAATATTTCAAAAATTGACAAAACGATGTACCAAATTACAGTAAAACGGCTATAATAACTATAGTTTTCCAACCCTTAATCCAATATATTGGCTCCTTTTTTTTTCCGGTGGCAATGTAAAATATACCTCATAAACTTGTTCACAACAATTAAATGAATAAAGTTTATTTATTTTAATTTTTAGTTATTTAAAAAAAAATATATAATTATTGTGACATTTTATTTTATTAGTGATTTGGACGTGAGGATAGTTATTTTAATCATCTCATTTTCGGCACCATTTTTGAAGTTTGATGACATAAGATTGTAGTAAATAAGAAATTTTATTAAGTTTAAATAAAAAATGATAATAATAATATATTGTAAAATACATAATCCTAAAAAAGATAAATGAAGTAATGAAAATTCATAATCAAACAATTAGCCAGATGTATAACCTTTTACAATTGTCTACTTAATGTTGCAGACATGAACATTACAGTTTATTTTCTGTTTCAGTCATGTATGTAGGTTCCAACTAAGACATTTTAAAATGGAAGTTAAATGTAAATGTAAAGTTAAAAAATTAAAAATTTCACAATTACTTGTTAAAATTTGTTTTGAATAAAATATATATTTAAAAATCTAACGAAATGATTTACCAAATTACAGAAAAACGCGGTAAAAAAACCCATACTTTTTCGACCTAAATCCAACATATTTTCTTCTTTTTTTTTGGTGGCAAAGTAAAATTTGTCATATAAATGACAATAAAATGATTTAAGTTTTTTAAAATTATTTTGTATTTAAAAAAAAAAATGTTATACGATAATTATTAATTTTATATTATTTGTGCTTATGGACTAATAGTTATTGTAATCAATATGTAAGGATAATTATTTTAATAATCCAGTTTCGGTACCATTCTTGAAGGTTGTTCACATAAGAAGTGACCAATAAATTAGGTATTTTATTATGTTTTGTGTAAGTAATGAAAATAATATTTTTAAATATAGTATAATACACAATCCTAAAAGAATTAATAAACTAATGAAAATTAATTATCCAACAATTAGCTAGACGTGTGCTGTTTTAAGATTTTCTAGTAAATCGAATGATAGATAGATATATAGAAAATAATTTTATTAATAATATTTACAGAATTTTATGTTATTTACAAAAGTGTTCAAAGTAATATTACTGACGTAGCTACGGCTGTCTGTCAGGAGCGCTTTTATTATTGTTTATTTATTTTTAAATATGTAAATATTTATTAATTTATTCACAAACAATACAATACCATCCAATTACATATTATATAATCTATTATTAATCATTAATTATGTCTTACATAATAATATCATAATTACCATATATCCTATAATAATATCTTAATTATATTTCAAATAATAATATATACTTATATTTACCCAATATTATACTATTCAATAACATCTAATTAATATCATTGTTATCGATTTATAACATTATCAATCAATTTATAATATATAGCATTTATTAGGTTGTTAATAATTAAAATTTTTAATAAGAAAGGAACTGTAGATATAGGCTTCTTTCAAGTAACTCACTAGAGCTGCCCAGTCTTCACCATTTAGGTATTTGACCATATCAATTTCAGTAATAGTAACTGCACCAAAATATTTTTTCCTCATTCCCTCCAAGACTTTAAAACGTCCTAAATAATGAAATACGTCTTCATTTTCTCCAATATTACACATAGAGCAAATGTAATTCTGTTCCTGGATGAACGGCCTGTAGTTTAAGTTGAGAAGTTCGCCTCTAATTTTCATTATGACGCCAATATCTGATATAGGTAAATTTGAATTAATATAATCAATATTAAAAGATAATTGTTTACAGATTTGGTGATATTGGCCGTTTAAAGCTCTTTCCCTATAACACGTGTCATAATAGATAATTAGGCTTAATTTCAATGCTTCTAAATCTTTCCCCAATTGTTCAGCAGTGATGAAAATTAATTATTCAACAATTAGCTAGACGTGTACTGTTTTAAGATTTTCTAGTAAATCGATTGTCTAAAACGTGAACGTTTCAGTTTCTTTTCCGATTCAGCCTTGAATATAGATTCCAACTGAAAGTTTTAAAATTGAAGTTAAATGTGAATTTAAAATAACAAGATTACTAATTCAAAAATTACTCACTTGTGCTATATAAACTCACACACATATTGGGTTGGCAAATAAGTCCCTTCGTTTTTTGAACGTGAAATAAAACTCTGTGTATAATAAATCTACAATATATTCACCATTATTTAGTATAACTTGTTCCTATCTTTCAACAAACTGCATCTCAAGTAAAAAAACTGACTCAAGTGGTTTTTGATGTCCTGTTCGTTTTGGAATTGCTTTCCATTCATGGAGTTCTGGAGAGACCGGAATAAGTGTTAGTCACTTGGATCTAGTCTGCTAGACTGGTAGAATACGGGGGCAAAAGTTCCCATACAAAGCTTAATAAATTATTGCGAGTGACCAACAAGGTGGGGGCCTCGCGTTGTCGTGTTGGACAACATCGATTTGCCAGTTCTGGGCGGGTTTTTTTTAATTGATTGATTCAACTTTGTTAATTGCGAACAGCATAGTGTTGAATCAATTGTTCGTCCTGATGGGAATAGCTCGTTTCAATTTCTAGTGGGCGAGCAAACCGTGGAACGTCATTGATGTCAAAATTTCCTCAACGAAATTTTGCAAACCAATTTTGACAGGTGTTTTGGTTAATGAATCATTCCCAGAAACACTATGAATTTTTTATGGGCTTCTACAGCACGGTTACTTTTTTTAAAATAATACAGCAAAATAATTGTTTCCATGTTCGCAGTGCAATAGCAATCACAATACTTGTGTATTGCATGATTATGCAAACAAGAATTTTCGGAAATGTTTTTTGAAATATTACAGACCGTAATGATATAAAAATAAACAGAAAAACCGAAAGGACTCGTTTGCCAAACCAATATATCTTACCTTCAGTCTCCATACTTAACTTCGCTGTTCGAATCATTTCTACTACATTTAAATAGTTTTATGTTTTATCTTTTTTAGATTACTTCAAAAATATTTCCATCCTTATATATAAAAAATATTTAATTTTTCCTGACACACCCCATCCTTGAAACCCATACAGATCTTAAAAAATCCATCTCTAGGGATGAAAGTATTTTTTTCATCTTCTCTGTTATGAGTCCATTTCTCAGAGCCATACGATATTATAGTTTGGACCATTGCACTGTATATCATTTCCTTCACCTTTCTTTGAATAATAATTCTCGGAGAGAGTTTGGCAAGACAATAACCTTTCTACCATTGCTTATTCTCTAATCTTCCTCAACGAATAAGAATCCGCTACTTTTCAATATTTAGCCAAAATAAGCGAAAATATGCGAAAATATAACTACTTTTAGTATAACTATGCCGTTCACATTCTCAATATCCAAGAAAATGTAATGTTTTTTATAATTAATACCAGCTTCCTCCGTCGCGGCTTCGCATTAAAGAAATATTTTTTTTTTTATGGTATCTGTCTTAGATGGTATTTTTATAAAAGTGTCCAAACCTCATCTGGCCTGGCGTATGTGGCAGCAGGATTGTTTTATATGAGTATTACATTGATTACCAATATACTTAGCAACATTATCTTTTTTGTTTTATGTCCCTAACTCGTTTCTTTAATTTTATATTTTTTATTGCACAAAAAAAGACAACACAAAAGAAGACGATTTCATTCATATTCATAATTAAAACTATTTTATATTTACGCCTTTATTATATGATTAAGATTACCTTTGATTTGATGAAGAACAAAAAGGAAATGTAATTTTACTAGTAATTTATATGTGTACTTCTTGTTATTTTGTAATTTCTCGTATTTTTTTTTTTTGTTTTTTTTGGTGAGAAACAATGTTCCTTTAAAAATATAATAAGTTTATGTTAACAGATAGTAAGTAGTTAATTTAATACCTATATCTATATAAAAGCGATCAACACTGTTAAAAATATTTGTGATTTTATTTTTTATGTTCAACAAATCTGGTGATGGAGTTAAAACAACGGAAGCATTTTGCTGAAAAGTGTTTCGTTTTTTTTCATTGTTTTTTAACTCAAAACCAAAAACTAAAACTCTGAAAACATTTCTAAAAGCATGAATTTGATAATTAAAAGGGTTGAATTGAAGAAGATCTCGAGAGAAGCGTTTTTGAGGCGAAAATCGTCCTTGTTCGAAGTATGCCTTACTTGACGGGACGATATATAGATATTTTTCTAATGGTGCCCATTCCTAGACGCATCTACATAGAAGCTAGGGGTTTCTCTGCGTGTGTTAATATTTAAAAAAATCTTTTTTTTCCTATTCATTGTTAATTTTATTTATCAATACTTAATTAGTTTGCCTATTTTGTATCATCATTTTATTATTTCTTTGATTTTAGTGATGCCGGACTCACGCGGCATGATATTTTTCTAGGATTATAGAAGAAAAAAAAAATATATATATATATATATATATATATATATATATATATATATTATATTATATTATTATTTATCTTTTTTTTTATTTATTTTTATTTTTATTTTTTTTTTTTTTTTCATTTTTTATTTAAGGCTGGTCCCCACGTGCAAGAAAACAGAATCACACGTTTTTTTATATATATATATATATATATATATATATATATATATATATATATATATATATATATATATATATATATATATATAACCAAAAAAAAAAAAAAAAAAAAAAAAAAAAAAAAAAAAAATTAGCCAGATATGAATAGCTTGGAACGATCCAGAAAAATTGGATCATCCAAGATGGCAGTTCCAACATCCCGTTAAGTGGCCTAATTTTACAATAAAAGACTCCCGAAGTGGCCAATTCTCTGGGAATGTCAGACTTTACCACTTCAGCTTGTGGCTTCATAGAACAAACATTACATTATGTAATATTATATATACGAAATATTATATACTATAATAATATTATATGCTATAATTCACGAAAAATATTCATGGAAGTTAAAAAAAAAAAAAAATGAAATAAAAATAAAAAATACTCTATTTCAGGTTAAAAAAACAAACAAAAAAAACCGTCTAATTTCTCAAAAATGATACTATATAGAATTTTTGTTTTTGTTTTGCTGACTTGTGTAATTTTCTGACGGGAACCGAATCTTTATTTCTATAAAAGAATGGGTAGTAGACTATTTTTACTCATCGGCGATGTGGACTTTTTTAGGACTCAATGAATTTTAGAAGCAAATTTATTTTGGAACGATTTAACAACTGTATGATTTGATGATTTTTCTTCTGTAACAGCCAAAAACCTTTACCGAATGTAACTTTTAAATTTATCCAGCCATACATTTCCGGTGATTTTACTGTAGAACGATTTAATTTTTTCCGGAAATTTGGGTTTACCGCAGTTTTTGAATGAACTGTTATCGCACTCGCCGGCAGTTTCGGGTTCGGAGGGGTTTTCGTGAGAGAACTGAATCTGAAGGCTGGGGGTGTCAGACTGTCGAGATTTTACTGTAATGGGAAAGGAAGAAATCGACGAAGGCTGGCGAGAACTTTTATTGGAAGAATAATTACCCGACTTAAAAGGTCTTGATGAATACGACAATGAAAGAGTGGCCAATAAGGTTTTAAGCCTGGAAGCTTTGAAATCCGTTCACAACGCAACAGAAGAGTAAAGAAATATGGAAGAAATAAATACTCAAAAATAAACCGTATTTATTACGATACATGACGAGTATAGAAAAAAAAATGTTTTTGGAATCTACATTTCGCTTGATATACTTAAATGAAAAAATCAATTTTAAAGTGTTGCGATACTTTTGACGGGGAGTATAATAAATTAAGTTCATTTTCAGCTTTTTTTTTTTTTTTTTTTTTTTTTTTTTTTTTATTTATTTACTACAGTGCTTTCTCGGAGCACTATTTTACTTAGAATCTTAGAAAGCGTTTTACTGTACATTTAGGTAAGTATCACTATATATTATGTTTCTGAAAGGCTGTAAAATATTATATCTGTATAAAGAAAATAGTGTGTTAAGTTAAAACTACATTTTTCGAATTTTTGACACAGTGACCATTACACTTGAATGCGTCCGGAAATGGATGAAAAATTAAAATAACAGCCATTCTAACTTACAGGAAATCGAAAAAAAAAAAAATTATTCAGCAATGAAAAATTTTCGTAATTAATGCTATCTCTACTATTGTGCATGTTATTCCAGAATGAGGTTTAAGTGGATTTTATTTTACGTCAAATAGTTTTACTCAACACAACGGTAAAAGAAAAATCCGCAGGACAAACAGGTATGTCGGGCTTAGTATTTTCGTAAACAACAGGAGGTTACAGCTGATAGATCAGCTGGTTGAATTTTTAATTTGGTAAATTAAATAAAAAGATGGTGAACTTTTAAATTAAAATATAAAAACTTTAATTTATAAATAATTAAATTATTAATATTATAATTAATTGAGCCAAATGGAATTCTAAAATATAAGTGGAAAACAGAATTGAAACACTGAGTCCAGTAACCAGGTAGTTTGTCTGAGGAAAACTATAAAAATTTTTATTTTTGATTAAAAAATCTCATTTTCGTTTTACTTTTCTTTTCTTTATTTGTATTTTTTGGTGGATTTGACATTCAGATTCAACACCCCCAAAAAAAATATAGAAATAAATTCTATTATTTTTTTGCTCATTCATGGGGATTCATTTTTCCCTTTAGTGGTTGGACTATATTCTGTATCGGTGGAGTCCTACCAAGCTTTTTCCGGATTATCGGAACCAGGGGCTTGGGGTGAAAAAAATATGGAAGGCAAGGATCCATCATCGTCATGTCCGTTTGCAATTGTCGAAGTACAACAAAGAGGGACTTCTCAACACGTCACATCGGGAGGGGAGTCAACGACCTACACCTGGGATGCGGCGATGACGTCCATTCATAAATAATGATGCCTAATAGAGTTCGATGAAAATAGAATAATGGCTGCCCTCTTATCATCATCGCTGACGTTTTCACTTGACTTCTATTTCGTCCTCACACTTACCGATGTTCTATGTTATTTATTTTAAGTTTTTCCGTGTACTCACTTGTTTCAATTATTCCCTATGGTTTAAGTTAGTAGACCCATTAAACTCAAAATTATTTATCTTTATCGTTTTATTAGTTGATTAAAATAATACTACAATTTTATTTAGATACTAGCAGCCCCTTTCGCGGCATCTCCGCTCTCATAAGTAAAGAATTTAGATATTTCAACTAATAATCGATTTTTTTTTTCTCGGTTAGGTATCTATTATAATCTTTGTTAAAGTATGCAATAACATATTATATATATATATTTTGTTTTAATAAGAGAAATATTTATTTATAAACACGCGTTGTCAAGTAACATTTTCACCATAACGTAACAATTGGTGATATGAACACGCAACCTTCCAGAAAACTTTAAACAAGGTTACTAACACATGTGAGATTACCAGAAAAAAATTTTCTTTATTTAAAAGCAGTTAAAATTTTTAGTTTTTTTTTTTCAGTATTTTTATTATTTAGTAATCTATTATTTTTGTCCAGAACACAACTTATCCAATGCTTGATTATTTTTTTTTTTTATTTCATTATTTTTAGCACAATCTCTTTTGAATTCTAATTGAATGTTTTTAACAAAAATAGATCAAGTTAATGCCTAATGAACTTTTAACTCTGAATTGCCACTTCTGTCCCATGACCCTGTGCCATTTTCCGATCCTATTTCAGCTTTATCCTACCCGGACAAGAGTAATATCCCAGTGCGCTGTCACATTAACACAGAGTCCCTTATTGCTATATGCTGTGGTTTATCGACCCCCTGTTCCTTTTGATAATCACTCCGAATCCTCTCTGACCCAACTAATAGCCGTCTGTTCCTAATTCACCTCCAAATCATAGTTTTCAGACGTCTACCTTGATTTTCATGTGACTGGTTCCTTTTCTTTAACCACAGGACTAGTATCCGAATTTTTAATAATGATCAGCCGGGTTCCTTTTAACTAACATCGTTTCGTTTAGTCATTTGATCCTATAAAAATATAATATACAGCCTTAACCAGAAGTATGAGACGCCACCATAAATTGTCTTTTTCTAAATAACTGATATGATGTACATTTATTCCTGCTTATGCTTTAACAAAAAAATTGTTGTGTCTACACAAGTAGTTTACTTAAACGGATAGTTTTTAGAGAAGTAACGAATATGACTTCGGCCAACAAGTCGGCTGGAAAAAAAGCCGACGAGTCGCACAAGCCGATCATTGCTTTCGATCGAATTCGGGTGACAGCAATGTTCGAGGCACTTCGTTTATAGATAGTTAACTGTGAAACTTGGAATTGAATTCCGAAAAACATATCGTATTTATGGAATTATATATGTAACAAAAAAAAATGATTTTAGTTATTGTAAATAAAAACGAATGGGAATTACTAAAACTGTAATATCCATTTCGTGTTCCAACCTTTATATTACATTTCAATTAGGAATTAATATTTTTCATTTATGACAACCAAAACTGTGATTAAAAAACAAACAAAAAACAGTAGGTTACATAAGTTTACTAAGGTAAACCAGACAGTTTTTGACACCTTAGGCAGGTATTGACAGGTATAATTAAAAAAAAAAAATTATAAAGCCAAAAAAAAAAAAAATCATAAAATTCCTTTTAAATCCTACAACCCAACAGTGTAAAGGTACTTTCAATTCTCTCCGTATTTTTAAAGATATACATAGGGTGTCAATAATGGATTTTACCTTATTTTTTGTCACTATCTTGTAAAATATATTCTAGAAATAATGTTTGGTGCAAACTTTCTTGCTTAGCTTAAAGTGTAGTAATTAAGGAACAATAACTGTAAATTTTAACATTAGTGAACTATTCTTACTATATTTACAGTATGAATATTTTCTCGTGGGTGTCAATAACTGTAAATTTTAACATTAGTGGAACTATTCTTACTATATTTACAGTATGAATATTTTCTCGTGGGTGTCAATAACTGTCTGGTTTACCCTATTGAGTATTTTAGAAGTTATGAAATTTATTTATTTTTTAATATCCTGATATTTATGTTCGTTAATTGATAAAAAAAAAAAAAAAAAAAAGAGTTTCTATTCCCGCAACATGTAAAAATCTGTTAAGAGGAATTTAAAATTAAAATCATAATCAAGTAATACCATGTCTTCATTTCTATCAACCTATTTTTAAGCGTATATAAATCAATAAAATGGTACAAAAAAAAAATCTTCTAAAACAGCAATGAATTCATTTATGTGTTGCAGCATCATCGTGGCACTTTATTGTCATTAGAGCTTGCGAATGTTTTTTTAGGTACTTTCTTAGGATTAAACAATCCATCCTAAACATCTTGTTCATGTTTTCTCATTTCTCAGATGCAGGATCAAATTTTTCCTTTATAAGAACAAATTTAGACCTAAGATTTATATAAGTGATTTCAACGATTCGGCGGATTACGGAAGTCTTTCATAGAAACCACTATTACGCTGTGGTCAGAAACCCTACAAAAAGCTATATTTAAATAAACTTTAAGAAAATGTCATCTTCAATTAAAGACGAAGAGTGACCGCGAATTTCGATTCACATGTCTGTCAGCGGATGCCTCTTATAAATACCCAATCAGATGCTTTTAATAGCACTACCGATTTCAATCCATACATACCATTTCCAAATATGCATTTCCATTTAACCTTCAAAATTATTGGGAACTAAATCGTCAATCGAATGCCATTGGGTCGCATTTAGCAAACTGAGGTAAAATTAAGAGAAAATTATTGCTGAGGTGGCAAAGTAGCTCTAATTACGACTATTCATAACAGATTTCTATAACATTCACGAAGTAGCATGAAAAGCTTCATATATTTGAACGAAAAAAACCGAAGAACTTGAATGGTCCAACCGAAGAAAAAACAATGAACTTGATGGCCTAAACGAGGCACCAGATATAATTTATTTTATCTTAAGCAAATAAGGTTGTAGGATCATGTATATCGTATGATCAAGAAAGGCTATGTACGTATGATCATAACAGGTAATAATGGAAAGGCATATAGATGGATAAACAGGAACAGAAAGGCCTATATAATGTCCTGCGCGTTGTGAGATTGAGGTGAGCTGTTGAAGATCAGTCTGATAGGAGGAATATTGCTGAGGAGGGGAAAAAACTGTTTGGAACCTAGCGCCTGTATAATACGGAAAATATCGCTCGTCCATTACAGACCTTCGTCAATAGATACCTGCGCAGAATACTGGAAATTAGGAGGCCAGAACGTATACTAGTTCTTTAACTATGGAGAGCCACTAATCAACTTCTGGTACATTTAGAAATAAGGAAGCGGAAATGGAAATGGGTAGGACATACGCTGAGGAAGCCATATGGTGCTACAGAAAAAGCTGCCCTACAGGAAAAGAATGAAAGGCAGAGCCAGAAAGACGTGGCAGAGGACTGCAGAAAAGGAATTAGGCCGCGTTGGCAAATCATAACGGTAAATTAGGCTAACTGCCTGTACTTCTATAGGAGTGAACGGAACAAATAAAAATTCCTACATTGGAGCTGCTGAGAATAATATAGGTGTAAGTAAAATAAAATTAAAAATTGGGTTTATTCACTATTTTATTTTCCTTTATCTACTGCTGTATTAATTGACATGGTCAATCATGTTGAATCTTTACCTAGCTCCAGTAAAAACACAATATTATTATCAAATTTAACAAAAACGGATACCTGTTGAGAATGAGGGTGGTGTAAGTCAATAGGTATAGTCTAGGCGCTGAGTGTGGTTGAGTATACAAAAATTGCGCTTCGATGTTTCTCTTCTGATCATTGTTCAGGGTGTTCTACTGACCAGGAAACAGCATGTTGCCACCCGGGAATCTGTTAGATTTCGGTGGGAGGGGGGCGGTAATAGTCGATGTGGTACTGTTCTTATAATCTCTATATCCCAACTACTGAGCGTGATTAGCGAGCCATCTTCTGCTTCGCATGCGGGGAGTCCTGGGATTTTAAATAATTGTCTACCTTCCTTCACCATTTGAAAGGAATTTTTGTTCTTGAAAGATTTTTCCATATCCTCCATCTGCTTATTCGCCATCTTCTCTTCTTTCTTCGATGAACGTACTTCTCGCGACTCCTTGTGGCTTTATATTATCCATCGAACTTCTGTATGTCTCCGTTGAATCATGTTTTTATAGACCTTGTT
This sequence comes from Euschistus heros, assembly GCA_003667255.2. NCBI lineage: Eukaryota > Metazoa > Arthropoda > Insecta > Hemiptera > Pentatomidae > Euschistus > Euschistus heros. The sequence continues at coordinate 1,214,118 of RCWM02000129.1, forward strand.
CTCTCTATTGCTCAAAGCAAGGCATTCTCATCAAAACCAGGGTCTTGTTTTGTTTCTGTTTGCCTTGAGACCCAGGAACTTCTTTGCTGTCTCAGTTAACGCATTTCATAACACCAACTTAAAATTTGGTACTGAAGTTTGCTTTTGGTACTTATATGTTTGAACAAGTTTCTGAATTTGTATACCCAATGGCTTATAAGTGACGTGCGACAACAGAATCTCGAATGAGGTCCGGAGAAAGATTATCTTAGCGAATCACTGTTATTATGGACTCCGCTCGCATCGTTCTAGCAGCCTCGTCTCTCACCGCACTAAGGTTATCCGATACAAGACCTCATTCGCCTTGTTTTACCTTAGGGCTCTGAGACCTGGACCACTACAAAGGCTGATGAAAAGGACCTTATTTTTGAAAGGAAAATCCTCCGTAGAATATGGGCACACCTTTGAAAATGGCCAATGGAGAAGGCGTAGTAATATAGAAACCTATAGTCTCTATAACGAGCCTGATGTTGTAGCTATCATTAAGGTAGGGAAGTTAAGATGGGCAGGACACCTCGTGCGGATCGGTCGGTGGGGATGGGTCGGTACAAAAATAAATTCTAATAGAACAGATATCCGGCCGGCGCAGAGTTGGGAGACCCAGGTTACGGTGGTCGAGTAACCTCTCAAGGTAGTGGGGAGAGATCCAGGAAACCCTGCACCACTCTCATGGCCCTAATCAGCCACACCTCCCTCCCTTCACTTTTGCCCAAGTGTCTAGGCGCTGAGTGTCGTAAAGACTGTCGATGTGGTACTGAGTGTGGTTGTTCTTATATCATTGTTCTCTATATCCCAACGGTAATACGATGTGACTGCTTATAATCTCTATATCCCAACTACTGAGCATCGTAAAGACTGTTGTATTCAAATTGTTCATACGTAATTTCGAGTTGTCAATTGAGCGGAGCGAGCTAATTGGGCGACAAGTTCTGCCGGGTATCTCTCTAAGCTTTAATCCCCATTTATTTTTTTTTTACTTTATATGATAGAGCAAAGGTTTGTCATGTGACCCCCTTTAATTTTTTACGTAGATTTTGAATCCCGCAAACGTACGCAATAGTAATCAACTTTCTTTTTTTTTTACATATAAGAATCCTTATTTTTATTTTATATTCGTATAATACATTAAATTTCATGAAGAATCGATACCTTGTTTAAGTTATAATGTGGCGTATAACATGCGCGCAACGGTTTTTTTTTTTAATTTAAAAATGAAACTGTTCTAACGGATTTTAGCCCGTTGAAACTAAATTATCATTAAATCATGCACCATCAATTTTTTCAAAGTTTTAAAGCATTGTTGTCTAAAATTGAAACTCATTCCATTCTATCTTGCTTATGTTATTTTCAATAAGAACGTTTGCAAAACTTTCATTTTCTTGAAATGAAGGAAACTTGACTTACAAGAGTATTATTCTCACCGGCTCATATATTCTTTTTATTTATTATTAGAAAAGGTGTTGACTAAGAGCGCTTTGTTCCTTAAGTATTATTGACACTCAGAATTCGAAGTTAAGAAAAACAAGTCAGTAATTTGGAATAAAACAAAACAGTCCTTAAATAACGTTTAAAAGGGGACGTTTAGATAAAAGAAATAAGTTTCATTAGGTGATAATGTTTGTCCTTTTTAAGCTCTTGTTAATTTAAAACGCTCAAACAAAATTATATACGTCTTAATTATCAAGAAAAATATCAACCCACTCCTCAAAGTTTGTTTGTATTTAAAAAAAGAAAGTTGTAAATTCAAGGAAACAACAATAAGTTTCTATAATTTTTTATTAATTGGCCTTCAGTAAGTTATTTAACTGAAAATAATTAAATGTTATGAAACAGCTTTGTTATTTAAGCAGAAAGAACAACCGTTTGTGAATTTTCTTGAGTTGTTAAGTAAAAAAAAAAATGCTTGAATATACATATTTATTTGTTATTTTTTCTTAACTTATTTAATTTAATCGAAGCTGAATTGAACAAATAATACCCCAATCTGTATGTAGAGCCCATTCCTGACCAGGAAGTAGGAGAATAGTACTGATAACTTTCTGACAGGTTAGGAAATGATACACAGCACTTCACATCTCAGCAAGTAACCGTCCACTTTTAATGTAGTTTAGCCCTACTGACATTGGAAGGTAAACAAAAAAATAAATAAACAATTAATTGAATTATTCTTCAATTCGCAAATATTTATTTTCCTAGAATAATGACGCGTGGAGACTGGTGGTTGAAACAAAGGAATGCCATATAGCGCAATTTTTTTCTAAAATTTAGTTGCAACTACAACACCTTTATACTAATATTTAATAATATATTAACTGATAAGGAGAATAATAATATTATAACTATGAATATAATATTATCCCCTGAAAAATATTTATTCATAAAAAAAAAATAAAAATAATTTCCTATAATACTGAGAAAGTAGCATGGCTAATGCCACTATCTCAAGCCCTAAAACATAGAATTCAAACAACAGCACTATACAAGACTAAAAATCATAATTTATAAATAAATATATATTAATATTATTACCTTTTATTACCTCAAATTATATTGTATAGCCGTGATTAATTTACAAATATGCTTCGTCAACTTATAATATTTTATCTCGGCAAAAATTTTTATATTAAAAAAAAAATGATACTACAACAAATGTCAACATATTACATTCACTCTAAGACATGATACTTGTCCTTCTGTCTACATTAACAACACACTAATACCACAATAATACATAGTAAATTACCTAGGTTTAAACAGATAAATGAATGACCTGGAATCACACAAAGAAAATACGCCAAACCTTAAACCAAAGACAAAAAATAATATACCAAATAAAAACAAATTGATTCTATATAAAACTGTCAAACATCCAATAATAACATATTCCACTCCTGACTAGAGCGATACTTTGAATTGCAGAAAATCAGAAGTCATTCAAAACTAGGTACAGTTAACAACTATCCAGGGTACACCAGAATTTCGAAAATGTTATCTGACTTAAATATACAGACAATTAAACAGTACACTCACTTACAGACACTAAAATTATTTTCCCCTACACCATTTTCTATCAAACGCATTTACAAAAAATAGGAAATTATAAGACATCACTGGAAAGATACAAACATCACAAACATACCAAACATCAATTAATTTACCAAAAGTGAACGTATATCTAGGTTTATATATAAAATATATATATATATAATATATATAAAATATATATATATATATATATATATATATATATATATATATATATATATATATTAAACTATGAAATAATTCTTGATTATTAAATATTTTTTAAATATATTTTTTATTTTTGAAGAGAAAAGATTTGACCCCGGTTGGGATTCGAACCCAAGTCTCCACCTCTCTAGCGTGGTGCCTTATCCACTAGGCCACCGAGCTCGTATCCGAACCAGAGAAAATCTTCTCTCTTCACTGATCCATACCCCCGGGCACTCGCAATTGCGATGTACAATTCGGGGATGAATGTTCAATTTGAACATTACTTTAAACGGATCTATTGACGAGCTGTCATATATATATTAAACTATGAAATAATTCTTGATTATTAAATATTTTTTAAATATATTTTTTATTTTTTTTTGAAGAGAAAAGATTTGACCCCGGTTGGGATTCGAACCCAAGTCTCCACCTCTCTAGCGTGGAGCCTTATCCACTAGGCCACCGAGCTCGTATCCTCGGTATATATATATATATATATTATGACTATATTTGACTATATTTAATATTTACTAATATACGGATTGCGTATTTTAAATTATTTATTTTTATTTGTATGTACATTTTTTAAATTTCTGATTCACTTTGTTTTTTTTTATGAAATTTTTAAAAAATTTCCAACTGTAAACATCTAGGATAAATAGGTAAAATATTAAACGAAAAAAAAAATGTAATTTTTCAAGAGCTTCTGTATCATGTATAAAGAAACTCCTTCTACACATAAATATAAGTATATAATAGCCTTTTGGCAATATTTGTAAAGTATTATTAATAAATGTTCATTAAAAAATAAAACTTGTACATAAATTTGTTTCTTATACTTATGTATACCAGTTTGGACATGAGCCTCTCAGATTTTCGATATAGCAAAAAATACACAACGACTTCAGACTTCAGACCTAAATTCATAAACTTGTCACAAAATAGTACATATGTTATCAATACAACTTTACAAATTGACTTACGTATACCGACAGTTAGCTAATACATAGGTTCTCACTATAAACGTTTTCATGAAATACTACAAGAACACAACACATTCATTTAAACGATGACCATAACTATATGCCTGAATGCGCAAGGAGGATACTGAAAAGGCTGTGGATGAGAGATCTCGTAATTTCTTGAAATAAACGAAAGCCTGTAAGAGTTACCCAATATAGTTGGGCAACAATATGCATTTTATATTAATAAAGCATATATCTCTCTGGATCATACAATCCGCTGATTGTTAATTTATTCTTTAAAAGATACGGATAAAGAACAAAAGCTAAAAATATATATGTATGTATATATAGAACTAAATCTATCCTAAATTTTTATTATTTTTAAAACAAATTTTATAAAATAATCAAAATTAATAGATAAGTTTTATTTTACTATCACATTTTTCTGTTAATAGTTATTACCAGTGTATTCAAGAAGGATTAACAGCCCGGAAAGACAGAGAAGAATGAAGAAGTTCATTTTTTTTATCCATGTCTTAAGAAAGAGCTTTCCGATCCAGGGCAAGCCCTAGATATTTTGTTTTGTTTCTTTCCCTTGTGGTAACTTAGATGGTATCCCTTGAAACAGGTGCATATATGATTTTGACCATTTTATTCTTTTTATCCGTAGCTGGAATGCCTGAGTGGTTATACACTAACCACTGATCCGTAATCGCTGACCCTTTTCACTATTTTTTAGTATACAGCCATGATGGAACGGAAAACCAGTTATAACTTACTAACCATGAAATTAATGTGCTAGTAAATTTTTACACCATTACATTCATAGATTGAGATACAGCCAACCATCCATAAATTGACACTCGATCATTTGAATCTCTTTATAAGTTGAACTTACCTTGAAAAATACTTTCTCCAACACTTTTCTTTTATAATTCAAGTCTCTTCCTAAATTTCTATAGTTTAACGTGTTGCCACTTTCATGATTTTTGTAAACACCTCCTGATATAGTACAGTCAATGAGAGCTGAAATGAGGAGTGTTGAGTGCAAGAAATATGTTATTATTTTTGACTTCAATGATTCGTTAGGAGTAGTAAGAAGTTAAATACACTAAACTTGGAGGGTGAGCTTCCGGGGGGGGGAGGGCAGAAGGTTCTATTTTTGGATTTTTCGATTATATCTCGAAAACGGTAGACTCAAGAAAATTATATTTCAAGTAAAAATTAAAGATAATTAAATTTCTTATGAAACTGATTCTATACATATTTGTCGAACTTCCTACGGTTTTCGAGATATACTTTATCGAAAATCGATAATTTTAGGATTTTAGAATAAATTAGTTTGACCTCACTTTTTGTGATAAATTTAATGTTCTACAATGTTTATTCTGACGTGTTTTCTTAGAAACGATCGTGGAAGGCACTAGAAGCAAATGTTTGACAAAAAGTGAGGTCAAAAATATTTTTTTTCGGAAATTATCGATTTTCAATAACGTATATCTCGAAAACCGCTCGAAGTTCGACAAATATGTATAGACCTAATTTTATAGAAAATTTGATAATCTATAATTTTTATTTGTAACATATTTTTCTAGAGTTTACCGTTTTCAAGATATAATCGAAAAACTCAAAAATGGGCTTTTTCTCTCCTCCTCACCTACGAGGCGAGGACTTTTAGTATGTTTACCTTCTAACTACTCTTAACGAAGGTATGAAGTCAAAAATAATCGCATATTTCATGCACTCTACAACATGTTTATTGACTGGACTATTAGCAAAACTTTACAGATTATGTTCCGCCAAACTTAAGATGGCTGTTATCTAGCTGTGGGCTGACCTTTGAAGATCTCATTCATGTTGAAGATGACGGTTCCCAAATCAATGCTGAACAGTTGGCCTGTCGCGACGAGAATGATCAAGATAATGAAGAACAGTCAACTTTGAGCAAAACTGAGACATCTCCTGCATGTTTAGATCGAAAAAAAAAAGTGATTTGATCCTTCTAAAATTACTTAAGAAAACTCAATGATAGTTCACGATAGAAGCCACAAATTTCAAAAGAATGTTTCTTTTTTAAATTCAGTTTTAATGAACTCTAGTACTATAATTTCTATACCTATGCATGATTTTGTACATTTAAAAATAAATATTAAGATTAAATATTAGTTTAAAATTTTGTTTAAAAAATGATTTAGAAGCTATTTTGTATTTTGTTTTTTAAACTTGGAGTTACAAAATATTTTTTATAGCCATTTTAATGTTATTTAAATTTTATCGGCCCCCCCTTTTTTTAAACGTATCTACAATCTATCCACTATCTATTGTAGAGTATAATACGCACAGAGAAATAATCTGTGGTTTTACATGTAGATATATAAAAAAAATAGGTTAAAAATAAAATAAAAACAATTCTTTGTATAATTATAAGAAGATACATAGACTCTTCTAATTAACTTCATGTTTTGTTTTTTGTTTTTAAACTTTTTTTCCCTGTTATTATTTTTCAACATTTACAATATTCTTTGCTTTCAAAACCAAGAGAGAAAAAATTATTTTTCCGATTGTTCGGCCTCATTTCAAAAATTAATATTTTTCAAATTAATTATGATGTATTAGTTACTGATCAAAGTATTTCAAATATTATTACAAAGCACAACCGAAAATTTTAATCATCTAACGAGCACAATTGACTTAAGAGCCAGCTGAACAGAAAATAACAACAAATTTAATAAAGAGTCAGGAGTAAAAATATTACATAAAGTAGAAAATAGCCTAAAATTAAATATTTGTGAATCTTTAGAAATAATAAAACCGATCCAGATTTTTGTTTAAATGATTAGATAAACATATCCAATAGCCTCATTTTAAATTTGTTTCCAATAAGAACGGAAAAATCCAATGAGTCATAAGGGAAATCCCATAGTAAATCACAAAAATTTAATCTACCTGCCCCCTTCCACTTCTCACGAATTCAGTGAGAAGTCCATTTCTATTTCATTTACCTCTTAGACCTCCTGAGGTAAGTACTGATGTTTGATTTCTTATTATGAAGTAGTTTTTTACGTATTTATCTGGTAATTAACTAGGGTTGATTTTTTTTTATAAGTTTTACAATTAACCTCAAATGAGGAATAAGAGAAATATAGATGACTTTATGCATCCAATTACACAATATGTGCAATAAAAAGTAAATTACAAAAAAGAAAAAAAAAGAAAAAAATATACTGGGGTATATAAAAAAAAAGTGACCGTTTTTGAAACAAACATTTGTATTATTATTTCATTGATATAAAATACCATTAATACTCAAAGTATAGTTCATTCTTATGTACCGTCATTACCCATCTGCAAGCCAATTGCTCGATGCCACGCTGATACCATTTCTTGGTTGGGCTGTGAAAGAACTCTAGGACAGCATTTTCAAATTCCGCAAAATTATCAAATTTTTCTCTTGAAGAAAATGGGCCATGGATCGAAACAAGTAGTAAATCGAAGGTGCGAGGTCTGGACTATATGGTGGATGAGGCAGGAGTTCAAACCCATGAAGTTCTGTAAACTTTTCTTTGGTTCGACTGCTGATTGTTGAGGAGTAAGTTCATGAGGGACCAGCCTACAGGTCTTTTTCATCTTCCCCATGGAGAGAAGATGGCGACTAACAGCATCTTTCGACACACCACACTCCCTGGCAAGTACGCGAGTACTTTTGGACGTATTTGATTCAACAGTTTCCTTCAGAACCTCATCAATATCCATTAATGGACGCCCATAGCCCTTCTTCCTTTCGAACGTCGTATCTCCACCTTAAATATTTTTCAAACCAACCCCGTGCAGTGCGCTCTTCAAGGACACCTCCCCCTTCATATTTAATAATCTCACGAGTTGCTACAGCGGCTGTGAAATTTTTTTCCCAGTAATTTCTTAAAATTACGAGAATTTGGGAGGACACTGTCATGTTTCTTCTTTGAAATAAATAACTTAACTGAGGCTTTTTTTTTTAAGAAGTCCAGTGTTAGACACAAGCTTAGAGAATGCTCTAAAGGGATTATTAAGTATTGGTAAATAATAAATAGCATTGAGATATTTACAGACTTTTGAACTCTGGAATTTGATAAAACGGTTATTTTTTTATACGCCCTATTAAATAATATATTAAGAACATATATATTGTTACAATATAAATATAACAATAGGTATATCAATTCGAATAAGTAAATTTTAAAAAAACAAACTATCTTATGGAACTATATAACTAGCTCCACTTAAGGATGGTGAAGTCAGTTCAATGGGGATCCCAGCACTGCTCTCTCAGCTACGTCTGTTAAAAATAGTTTAGTAGAAGTTCCTTTGCCTCCAATGATTAGTTGTGTTTAATATTTTTGGTTTCTTAAACGATGAGCAAATCTCATCGCTCGAATTTCCTTAATCAAACAAAAAGTCCTTTCTGTGGAGACCTGATATTTTTTTGTCAATCCTCTCAGAAGATATATCAGTTATTTTTCTCTTACCTCTTCTTTAAGCCGGATACTAAATACACCTTGATACATCGGCTGGATCAGAAATGTGTCGTTGGGTGGAAAATAAAGAAAGAAAATTTTTCTATCTTTGGTTATCAAAATCCACATAAACGGTGGATCCATCAGAAAGCGGATAATGCGTGTTCAATTTTTAAGTTTTCATGAAAGAATTAAACACTTCTTATCCTAGAATATGGATTGGATTATAACATAGTTACCGGAAATAACTCATTCATACTATACCAGCTTGCAGTGTTTTTCCATTTATTATTTTTAAGAACAATACAAAATTAACTATAATGTAATCGTTATAAACAATCTTACGTATTCAACCTTCTTTTTTTTAATAAATGTTGTAAAAATTAAAAACACCTTATAAAAAAATAAATAAATAAAACTAAGCCCCTCGTAATCCCTGTTATTAGATCACTGGATAATAGGGATTGTTCTCTGTATGTAAATTTACGTATTTTGTTATAACATAAATTTTATATTAAATAAAATACAAAAAATAACTGGTAAGTAGTGACCTCTATTATTATTTCTATCCACTATTTTTTTTTTTTTTTAACGATGCAAGCGCAGCATGAGCATGTAGTTTTTTGGCATAGAACTAGACTATATTGCAGCTAGGGTTTCGGAATGAATGCCAAGACATTATTGAATAGATTTACGGTCAATGTGGGAGGGTTCATTGTATACACAGTCGCCTGCTATATTGCAGTATCGTGTGCCTACGCTGCAACTTCAAATGTTAATTACAAACCCTCATCTCCATTGGTAAATATTCGACTTAACAATATATTGTCTTCCTGAATAAACAGATAATTCCAATATCTTTCATTTCCACGACAAAAGACAAAACAATCCGGAACGGTTGGAGTCACATAAAAAATTCAGTCTATTTTATTGAGCAGCTATGAAAACTGTAATTCAAATGCATATGAAAAAGCCGCAAAATAAATAATTAATATCGTATGAATAATTAATTTATTATTTACTTCTGGCTCAGCCGTTGACACCTCAAAGAAGATTAAGCGTAACATCGCACAAAATTATTGAAAAATAGTTTGAAATATGAAATTCGTTTCTTTTCTTTTTATTGATATTCACAGCTGTATACAATATATTAGACTGGGGGCCAGCCACATGCAAATTTAATTGGAAATACATGAATTTCTTTCTTAATCCATTTCATTGTTACCCATATCATCCGCCTTGAAATGATATATCGTGGTTAAGCAGCCTGTATCCATCGGAATGCGGTGTGGCACATGCTTAAAATCGCCCAAAATAGCAAAAATGGCAGGAATGGCATGTTCTTTAGTTTGGTACCATTTTTTAGTGAATCCTTTCCTAAACACGAATCAAGTGGTCTGTCAGCGGAAAGCCGTCGAAATCATGCCGCCAAACCGGTTTTTATATCGCGGGTAACGAACCCGAAAGGTGAATGCTATGTCCAGCAAATTTTTATATTTTACGAGATATAAGCGAAAAAAATGAAAATAGTACTACAATTTCGCGGTTTTTCGAGTACTAATGAAATCGCTTTTGGTTGCAAACTTGGATTTTAATTACTTTTAAGAGTCCTAACAACATATTAAAAAAGTAAATAAATATTTTTGTTCACTTTCGGGTCAGTTTCAGATATAAAAACCGGTATGGCGGCATGTTTAGACCACTTGATTCGGTTTTAGAAAAGAATATGCTAAAAAATGAGACCAAACTCAAGAACATGCCTTTCCATTTATTTTTTTTCTATTTTGGGTGATTTTAAGCGTGCGCCACACACCGACGGATACAGGCTGCCAGACCATGATATATCTTTTCAAGGCGGATGACACTATAAAAAAGTTTAGGAAACAAATTCATTTCTTTCCAATTAAATTTGCATGTGATTACAATGGAATGTCCATAACTCCCAAAGAAATACTTGCCAGTAGCACTAAACTTTAACAATAGAAGGTCTGTAGGCAAGCTTATTTCAGACGCCTCGCGGGGTTACTGAGTGTGCAGCAAGTTAAAATATCAGTGGATTTAAATGGTTATACAGTTTACTATGATAGAATAGGTTTGGGCTAAATCAGCATAATCTGAACGATTTTAAAAATGAGTTAGTTTGCTATAAACCAATCAAGATACAGAGTTATTGTGGCCATTGATTCTATACATAAATAGCTGGCTAAAACATTTCTGTGCAAACGAATTAGTCTATTTTAATGCATATAACGTTTCTTTTAAATTTTTTAAATGTTAATTTATAAGTTTTAATATAATTATAATATATACTTTTAAATATGAAAAACATGCGCTTCATTAAAGCCTTCGGTCAATCCGACCTTTTGGCCGTTCTGCCCTACCTCATGGTCCCTTAGGGGTCAGATTAGTGAGGTTCTATTATATTTACGTTTGTCTCAGGTAATGTCAGATTAAATCTACTGAGTTGAGGAAAACTATGGGGTTGAAATTAATTATTGCATTATAACATAATGTGCGATAAATTCATTCATACGTGGGGCAAGATTTGTTAATATTGCAAGGCCTTTTCATTTTGCCTCTTTGGGCTTCCACGTGGTTGTCTTACACTTTTAAAAATTTAATTTAAAATCCCCGTCAAAAGTATTGCAACAATTTGAAATATGTGAGTTTTATAAAAACGTATTTTTTTTTCATAATAAAGAAAGGTTCTAAACTAGACATAAACAATTTTTATTAAAATAAATTACAACATTTCTTTCTATAAACATTAAAGTTAGAAAACTTACTTTTTAAAATTTTCATTTTTTACAATTTTAACTTTGAAATTTTAAATTTAAATTAAATAAGACATATTGGCCCCTCTGGGTTGAATGACTGCTTCCACTAGTCTTGGCATACTTTTAAATAACGAAACGAATGATAAAGATGGACTGAAGGAAATTTGAAATAAAATTAATCTAAAATTTTATCGTTTATTATTAACGGGGAAAAACGTTGAAGTGTCTAATCCTTAATGTCTCATGTTTAATAAATGATATGAATATGAATATAAACCAAGTATGGATTAAGATAAAAACCAGGAAAATCTCGAAAATTATGGGTGTTGCAATACTTTGTACGGGGAGTTTATATAATCCGTATAAATGTTCATGTTTTAAAAACAACTGTAGTATGTTTTTTAAAACTGATGATGAATGTTTAACTTTCGAAATTAGTCTTCAAATAAAACAATCCATTAGATCTGGCAAATGATTCTCCAATCCTAATTGGAAATGAGGATGTTTACGAAGCTAAACCACCAAAGGTTGACAGGACATGTCTTCAGTATTGATGACACAAGAGGACCCAGATGGAACACGCTCAAGAGGCAGACCAATTACGAGATGGCAGGACATTGTTGGTTGTGACCTGGGAATGGGATTGGTATTAACACGGCAGAGGACAGAAATCAATGGAACAGACTTGTTGATCAGCCAAGGGACAGCTGCATGTGCCCGTCGCACACTGTAACGTCACAAAAAAACCTGAATTTTACTTTCTTATATCTAAGTTTAATTTCTTTAGTTGCGTTAGGATATTATTCTAGGAATTAGAATCGTATAGGGCCAATAGAAATTATTTTTGTTTTGATTAACAAACGCTTTGTAGCACTGTAAAACATGAAGATTCCTATGAAATCCGTGTCTAATATACAGTTAAAACCATTCTCGTTCATGATACACCAGTGATTTTATTGTGGTCCGAAAGAAATAACATTAAAATTATTCCTCTTTTATCTACTAGTAATTGATTACGGGTGTGTACATCCTTATTGTCCATTTTTATGAACTATGAAAAAAAAAAAAAAAAAAAAAAAACTTACCAAAACACCCTCCCAAGTTTTTTAAAATATAAAGTTTAATTCAAGTATAATGTACTAAGGTAAATTTAATTTGCCAACACTTGTCGATTCCAAACATTTATTTATTTATAGTTTCAGATACAGCAAATAAAACCAATTTTTTTTTCGCCCGAATTTGGAAAAAATGTGGATAAATATATGACATTCAGATCTTTGAGCATGTGGCCGTTATGAGTGACATACATTTTAATTTATAATTTTTTTTATTGTTGTAAATTTTTTCTTATTTTAATGTAACCCGTCACATTATTGTTAATTATTAAATTTTTTCACTTCAAATTTTATAACCTTCTTTAAGAACAAATGGTAATTTGATTAACACATGGAGAGTTTATCCGTATGTGTACGGGTTAACAATTACAGTGCGTTTATTTTCTTAATTAATAAATTTATTAATTAATAAAAAAAATTATAAAAATAAAATTTATGTCACTCATGACGGCCATAAGCAAATAATGTGCCGATTTGATCAGCACGATGCTGCTGAAGAAATATTTAGCAGTATTAGAAAGACTGGCAGTTTAATTTCATATAATTTAAAAAAAATGATCACGATAGCAATATTACTATTACTATAATTCACTACTATACTATCACTATATTATATATTATAGTTGTATAATATTTTATATTACATTTTATACTATTATCACTATAAATAATTATTACATTTACTATAATTATAGCTGTATAGTATTCATTATAATACATTATTGCCTGTTTTCCGTTGAAATCAATGAATAAAAATTTATTTGAAAATAATGATTTTTGTCTATTATCCCCATTACATGGTTACTCTAAGCGTCGCACATTGTGACAAAACCGGTGATTATTTGCACATGGCATTAAAATAAAGTTGTTTTTTTTCAGAAAATTGGAATATCGATGATATTCTTTGTATTTTGGATGTAGAATTTAATGAAGTCTTTTTGTTGATATGAATGGTGAAAATAAAGCAACAATAACTTATAACAATATAAAATACATTTTTTTAAGAAATCATAACTGAACACTTTTTTTTTTTTTAATTTCCCCTTCCATTATTTTTAATTGTATTACTCTAAAAATATTTATGTATTATTATAAAAATAGTTTGTATATATATTTATTTAAATATGCGTTATGTCGAGAAATGCATGAAAACGCGTAGAAATATATGCACGCATTGCAGGGTGCTCATTACCAATACTGCGATGTGGAAAAAAAAAAAAAAAAAAAAAAAAAAAAAAAAAAAAAACAACTAAATATTTTGAAATTAACAAAATGCAATGTTAAACTGAAAATTACAAATTTTGTTGTTTTTTTCATAACTGGAAGGGTATACATAAAAATAAATGTTGATAGTTGGGTCAAATAACAATATTGGAAGAATATAAACCATGCCGCGGGCAAAGTCGGAATTATTTGGTTAATAATGGAAAGTATTTCTCTCATTAAATACCTAAGGTAAAAACCTGTGGAGATTTTCTTCACACGCAATAATGCACTTGAAATAACCTGAAAGTTACACTAAATATCATTGTTTTACAGGATCCGAAATTATTCTAATAATAAAACCATCACTACTAATGTTTTCTTAGTATGAATAGACTTGTACGAATTAGAAAGTAATTGGTTATTGGAGATTATAAGATATAATTATCAGTAAAATTAAAAAAAAGTTACAAGAACAATCAATACTATCAATACAATCAATGACTAGATACGATTTCGTGCATTTTTATATCAATTTTCATTACATTTTTTATATCAAAAACAGCATTTTCGCTACATGTTTCTGGAACATTCCCATATTTTCTTATTCTTAAGATGTTAGTAGATGGTGGTTAGAGGATTATAATAAAGGAGTTTTAATTTTTCTTACATGTCGGGGAATTTGGGCCATTCGTCCCACTGTGCGTCGTGCCGTTTGAATAACATTTTATATGCACGTGCTATTATTCAACATACATCACTACATAATAATAATTTAAGAAATATTACATATTATAAAAACTTGTGAAGATACTTTTAGGTGTTTAAATTATTTTTATTTAAAGAACCTCTCATTATACATAGAAATTCATATATTTATTAGATATATTTTTTTTAATAATACTTAAACGGCATATAAATTTTTAATGTACAATTATTTTTGTAGCGGAGTTGATCATGTGCCAAGCTGTTATATAGTTTCAGCTGTAGATCGAAGCTTGATTAGATAATTTTACTGTTATCTTCTCATTTTACTTCAACGTGATATGGAAAATAATATACACTCTAGGATAAAACTGCGTTGTACTAAAATTCTATCAGTATATTGATATATGGATTAACAATTTTTATAACGATAATATCTTAACAAAATATCTACCGTGAAAACTCTCTACAACGGACATTAATGAGCAAACGAATTCGTCCGCTGAAAAGGTTTGTAAAAGTGCTTATTTAAAACGTATCGTTAAATATGGATACATAAAATTTAAGTTTACGATTTCATGTTCTATTCGTAATAATAATATTCTTAAAATTATACATTTTACAAAAATATATTAAAAGAAAAAAAAAATAGAAAATTAATTATACATTGTTAGGCAAAGAACATGTTTTTTAGGGGAGAAAATGTGTTCAAACTTCGTGGAAAATACGGTTTCTTTAACAGAACATTCTCTTTTAATTCAAAAGAAAAAAATCATATAATGAAAGCACATGCATAAATAGTTATTAATTTTTTTTATTTAATTCTGAATTTACTCATTATCATCAGTTAAAAAGCAAGCGAAATATGTGAATACAATAATTTTATTAAACCAAAAAATAATATTTATTCAATAAATTATACATACGAAATATTGTATCGGTAGTGGAATTTTGTATGATTGAATTATCATAATAAGGGGCTAGGCTTTGAGCTTAAGTTAATGTAGATGCCACCATTTAGAGGCAGTTTATGGAAATTCAGCTTCTTTAGGTTACCACGGGAACCATCACGTTGTTAATTGCAGGTGACATCTTCTTCTGGTATGGTCTTTGTCGAATTAAGGAGGCAGGTTAGCAATTTTAATGTTTTGTAAAGATCAGTCAGGGTTGTTAAAAAAGCATATCAAAGGGTTTTATTATAACCAGAAAATCCATCATGATCCTCAAACAGCTCCAAAGATATCGTGACTCCTTTCCCCGAAGTACCCGCCAACTTCTGGTATCCTCTCTCATTTTTCCCCACATTGATTACGGGTGCTTGGTGTATGTTGAGCTAGAGATGAACTAAGGAGACTAATGAATTGCTTCATGAGATTTATCTTTAGGATCGACAGACGGTCTCACGTATCATGCCGGTACAATGAGCTAGGGTGGCTTTTCCCCGATTTTCGACGGCAATACTTCCTCGGCACTTTCCTATTCCAGTCATTAAAAACCAATAAACCTTCCTATATCCTAGACCTACTTACTCTGCGTTCCTCCATTCACCACCTGAATACAAGATCCCAACCTTCCAACCTATATACCCCCTCACATAGAACTGCCTCCTGTGAAAAATCCTTTGTTATCCGTGCTAAATCTTTTTGGAATTCCTTACCTACCATATTCGCAAAGCCTCTTTCTTAACTTCTTTTAAACATCTTTTATAGTAGGCAATAGTACGTTTTATTGTGCACTTTAACTATTCTTAGGGTACAGTCTGTCCCAGAATAAAGTTTATTTTTCATTTCATTTCATTTTCATTTTACAATAAATTGATGCTTTTAGATTCCCATGCCTCAACAATTTGTGCAAATTTGATTTATACCATTAGGATATACTATACATATATTATTATACATATTATATACATATACATATACATATAAGTCTGTTTGTTGTTCGAAAACAGACGAGAGATAAATAGCAAAAAGTCAATGAACACATACTAACACACTTCAAACTGTTTCATAATACATTAAACGGACACACAAATCATCGAACGGCCACATCTACCATCCTGGATGAATGCCAGTGAAGTGAAAAGAAACTGGATGAGACACCTACATACATAAAAGTAAATCAAAGGGAAGGAATAGGTGCTACTGGGTGCCATCTCTCCCCATGTCATTTGTTTTATATTGATATTTCCACACATTTTTTGATAGTCAATTTCGTATTTAACAGATGTAGATTCAAGAAATAAAAGTGAAAAATTAAAAAACAAAATATTGAGAATTGTTTATTAGCAGTGGAATTTATTTTTTAGTGACTAACATAAAAATGCTCGTCTTTAAAGGGTTTTCACCTGCAAAAAGGTCAAAAGTCTGGTCCCTAAAATTAGAAATCTGTCCATAAGGAGATGTGTCCGATGTAGGAAGGTTCATACTAAGAGACGTTTCACTAATACTTAAGGGGTTCAAGGTTCTTTCCTTTTTTTTTTAATTTAAGAAATATCAAACAATATCTATTTATGCATCTATATATATATATATATATATATATATATATATATATATATATATATATATATATATATATATATATATATATATATATCTTAATGAGGCTAAATTTAGTAAAGATCCATAGAACAAATACGACTATAGTGAGTGGTGTCCTATGAAGTAAAGTGTCCACTAGGAGACATTTCACTATCCTTGGGACTACAAAAGATTTTTCCGTTTAATTCAACAAATATCATAGTTATTAAAAAAATTACTAGTAGGTGACACAGCATCTTAACTGTATATGTATTTTACGATTACAGTCTGTTAACCATAAGTGTGAACGATGTTTTGTATAAACATTCTTACGTTTTTGAATGGTTTTGACAGATAAACTGTAGGCTTCAAATGCTTAACTCGGCTACTTCACCTATAATATACCTGAAATTTCAACGTCAAACGGTTTGGGCCTGTCAATCTTATAAAGTTCCCTCCTCATTATAACTTATGAACACTGCCATTCATGTCTAAATTAGTTTATTACAAGCCATTGTTTCAGTATAATACGTAAATAAATTAAGTTACAGCCAATTCCACCGGCTAAAATGAAATGCTAAATCATTTAGATTCATCGTAAGATGAAGAAATTAGTCATTCCAGGACGTAATTTTCAAACGAAATAATAATAATTTGTGGATTGAACATGAAAATTGACTCAGCACTTTTTTTTTTTTAATTTTTTTTTTTCAATTTATTGAAATTTTCAACTATACAAATATATACATCAAGCAAATGTGTTGATAACGATTACAATAACATGTCAAAACTTGAAAAGAACTACTCATCAGTAGCACCTCAATAAAAATTTTAGAAGGTCTCTTGGCTATCTTCATTTGAGACTCCTCGATGGATTATCGGGAATGGAGAGGAAGCAATTTGAGAAACTTATGGATTTTGAGTGGGTATGGAGCTTACTATGAAAGGATTGGTATCTGCTTTGGGCAAACTCAGCAACATTAAGATCTTTATGGATAAGTTTATTGGCAACAAAGTCAGGAGCATTTAGGATTTTTCAAAGGATTTTGGATTTTACTACTTTGTACTTATCAGAAATTAAGGTGGTTATGATTTAAACTAGGGGTGTGTCTGTTCTAAATGTTGATTATATAGAAAAAAAATCAGCATAGACAATCCAGGATCCAAAGCAGATTGTTAGAAACTGTAAATATTGTAATTACGTAAAGGAATACCAGCTATAAGAATTTTAATTGTTTGGAGGATCAAGGGGTTATATCAAATTTTAAAAAAAATTATAATAAAATATAGTTGTTTGGATGAAGAATTTATGTGCAGAAGTGTTGGGTAGCAAAATCTGAATATTTCAACACAACTAGAAAAAGAAATATGAAGAAGATAAAATGTATATTTAACAATTTCTTGCTAAAGAAAAATGTTAATATATATATATATATATATATATATATATATATATATATATATATATATATATATATATATATATATATACATAAATTGTGTTTTGTTACATGACCTCTTTATCAACCAAACCTTTCAACTATGTTTTATATTTTTTTTCCAATATGAGGTAAAATATATATTTTTTTTTTTCCTTCCTTTTTAATAGATTTGAATTACCATACTATCGTCTTTTGTAATAGCAATTTAAATTTCAACCGATGTATCTAGAATCAAGAATAAAGGTAACGACACAAAACTAATTTTAACGTCAATGACTTGGTGGACTAAAATTCATTTTAAAAAACAACAATTTCGTTGATTTAAAAAGTCTCAGTAAACATTTTGAAACAAAACGGAAGTTAATAAAAAACTGACTTAGTTTAGATTCTAACGTTTCAGCTACATTGACGTAAATAAATAATGAAAAAGGAATAATATAAAAAATATATGATAAAAAAAATTATATAAAATATATAATACAAGTCAATAAGAATAAAAGTTGATAAAAACTTTTCAAGTGCACTTTTTAAGAAATTTAGTCAACTTGAATAATGTATTGAACCGCCATCTTTGGAAAATAGTTTTTGATATTTAAATATATAAATATTCTGCTGACAAAAAAACGAATCAGTCGGCCAAGCCGATCATTGCTTCCGTTGGCATTCGGATGACATCGGCAATGTTCGAGACGCTTCTTTCATAGTTGTATTTTTAAATATTTTTATTTTATTTTTTCAAATGCGTCATTGCGCAACGGGGATCTTTTCGTAGAAAAATAAAATAAAAGTCAATAATTTATTTTACTTTATTTAAATAGTTTATTATAAAATTTGGCATTTAATCAAGCAGATCACGTTAGTGGGCTTCTTGTATCCAACCCTTCCAATCCAAAATCTTTTTGTCGAACGTTTGTATTGAATTTCAATTAAAATCATCAAAAAAATAACACTTAAGTTTTTTATTCAGTATCTCCTTATTTTATAGACCACAAACAAACTTATCCATAAAAAACTTTTACGTGTCAGTTATTAGGGTTTCATGTGGCTCCACACAAATATGTTGGTATCCAACCATTCCAATCCAAAATCTTTTGCAAACTTATCCATAAAGAAGATATATTGCAGATTTGGTCCAAACCAGATACATATTCTTTCATAGTAAACTCCATAATCACTCGAATCGACTAGTTTCCCAACTTGCTTGACAATCAAGCCCGATAATCCTCCGAGGTGTCTGAAAAGAAGATTGCCAAGATACCTCTTAATGTAAAACGTTCATTTAAGTGCTACTAGAGAGTAGTTCTTAAAATGTTATTGACATGTCATTATGATAATTTTCCTCAAATTTACTTGATATATATTGTATACAGTTGGAAAAAAAAATTGTAAAGATGAATCTAAAATAAAATCATAATCACTTAAGGCCATGTTTTAATTTCAATCAGCCTAAATGAATAAAATCAGCCTAAACTTGTTTGCTATTCTTGACTATTCGCTGACTAGTCGGCTTTAACCGAATGTTACTTAAACAATTGTTTTTCCCAAATACTCCTATTTTAGAGGGCTAAAATATAAAGTGTTGACTGTGAAGAGTCTGAATCAATGAAAAAGATGTAACACTTTTGTATTCTATTTTAATTATTTTAATCTCTTAGTATTTTATCGATACTGGCTGAGCCAGGGTGGAAGGTCAGCGGTAATAGCTCCTCCACATTTCGTGATGCGGCTGGTAGGAATTAGTGTGAATATTTTATAACAATTTTTAAAGTACTCAAGTTCCCATTAATTGTGCATATTCGGGTATTTCTATCCTTGGCTCCGTTGTAACTTTTTTTTACAGTTTCTATACATAATTTTTTTTTCAGAATAATTTTTATTTAGTTATGATTTCCTCCTAGAACCCCTTGAAGTAAAATTGAACTAAAATACAAACGGCTTAATATTTTTTTTAGGGCAGTTTATCAGATACAGAGAAATTTCAATTATTTTTAGAATTTTAGAATTAAGAGTGGAGCCCACACACATTAACAGTCAAGTTCTGAGTAAATGTACTTGAAGTATTTATAATTATAGTGGAAGCATAGAACATTTTCTTTTCTTATTTTCTCATGGTTCTTTATTTTTTTCTCCTTCTTATTTTAGTATATTTACTGAAAGTTCCTAATGCAATTTCATTTACTAATAACCATATTTATATGTCACACGTTCTTTAAATATAAATAGCGTTGTTAGAAATTATATAGGCCAGACTATTGTACTACCTTATTATACATTTTTTTTATTCTTAGGGGACATAAAAATCTGATTATCCGGATTTTTGGGTACCTCGTGGACACCGAGAATATAGTCAATTACCCTTTATTTAAGTGTTCTCATTTTTTAATTATGTGAACTCTTGTTAACTCCCTGTCAGGTTCTTATATTAGTTGAGCGCTGAGGAAAATGTATTTTCGTGATTTACATTGCTCGAAGTACTTGCAGACTGTTCTTGATACTTATCCGATACAGCTGTCCGATCAGGAAAGAGATTGTTATTTTTATCCACAATCCCACGTGCTGGGTATTAGGTAGAGTTATTGTTAAATTTTTCTTGCATAATTTCCTAATATCACGACGAGCCTTTCATATTTTATGGTATTTAAGAACTTAAGGAGTTTTATTTTTTATGTTTTAAAATATACAGCAATTTTCAAAACAACGCTGTTTATTTCTAATATCTTTTTATATATCAACAGACTTGATACTTTCTCGCTTTTCTAACGACTCTCGTCTATTGTCCTAAAAAAATCCTAAACTAGACTCCCCGTCAAAAGTATTGCAACACCCATAATTCTCGAGATTTTCCTGGTTTTTACCTTAATCCATACTTGGTTAATATTCATACTAATATTACTTGTTAAATGTGAGACATTAAGGATTAGAAACATTAATGTTTTTTTCCCTGCTAAGAACAAACGATGGAATTTTAGATTTTGTTTTTTTAAAATTTCCTTCAGTCCATATTTATCATTCGTTTCCTTATTTACAAGTATGCCAAGACTAGTGGAAACAGTCATTAATGCCAGGGGGGCAATATGTCTTATCGAATATAATTTAAAAAGTTAAAATCGTAAAATATGAAAATTTTAAAAAGTAAGTTTTCTAACTTTTTTGTTTATTGGAAGAGATATTGTAATTTATTTTAATAATAGTTGTTTATGTCTAGTTTAGGAATGTTTATTTTAGACAGAACCTTTCTTTATTATGAAAAAAAAATACGTTTTTTATAAAATTTAAATATTTTAAATTGTTGCGATACTTTTGACGAGGAATTTATTTTTAATTCTGGACCAATGGTTTATTATAAAGGGCAATTTTTTTTTTTTTAAACTATTTATGGATATTTACAACTGTGTATTATATATTTAATAAGTATGTAAAGAACTACTCACTAGCTGCACTTCAATAAAAATTCCACACTAGAAGGTCTGTTGGCCATCTTCTTTTCAGACACCTCGGAGGATTATCGGGAATGGGGTGTGAATCAAGTTGGGAGACTAGTTGATTCGAGTGGGTATGAACTTTACCATGAAAGGATAGGTATCTGGCTTGTGCTAAATAAGCAATATAAGATCTTTATAGATAAGTTTGTTTGTAAATAAGAATTTTGGATAGTAAGGTTTATTGAAACCCCAATGTTCAACTTCTTATGTCGATATAGGTCTAATTACTGTCATATAACTAAGTTTTTCGCAATTTATTAGGAACTTTGAATGCTTGTCTAGTGAATGTTGGAGTAGTCGGAAAAGAGTAAATCTAAATCTAGATAATGTTTAGGAATCATATTAGTTACTGATATTCAGTTTTATTTGTTTGACCGATGTTTCTATCTCAAATGTATTCCCGTGGTATAAAATAAAATAAAAATAGGGAAATAAAAAGTATCATAAATTTATGGTAGAATTAATAAATATAATACAAATAAATGAACATAATGCGAAAAACTGATAGAATAAAAACCAGCAATAAATAATATTGCCAAATACTTCCACACGATGCTTTTTTATTTATTTATTTTTTTGTTTGTTTCATTTGACATAGTGAGTACGATACATTTATATTTATTTATTTATTTATGCAATGATTTTACTCCTACGTATTATTCTTAACATCTGATTATAAAAAATTATATTTAATTTTCTAATAGAATTTCATGTGAACGCTGACGCTGTTACCACCCGAAAAACCCTGAGGGGAGTGCTTATTGACCCCCGGATAATTGAATATTTTGTCCTAGACAGGATCTATTTCTATTAATGGTTTAATAGCAATATTCAATTCAACCAGATTAAACCAGTTATTTCACATTAAGCAATAGAATATTTTGTTTGAAGTATTATTTCTGTGACCTTTCATTGACTTTTTGTGTTGAAAATTAAATAATTTCAATAAGATATATATCGTATTACAGG
The DNA here is from genome assembly GCA_003667255.2 of Euschistus heros. Taxonomy (NCBI): domain Eukaryota; kingdom Metazoa; phylum Arthropoda; class Insecta; order Hemiptera; family Pentatomidae; genus Euschistus; species Euschistus heros. The sequence continues at coordinate 1,237,064 of RCWM02000129.1, forward strand.
TCCAAACTTATCGAAATTGTTTTAGTTTCCACTGCTTATTTATGTTACTTCATTGCGTATTTATTGTTAAACACGGAGAGAGAACACTTCATCGAGTGATTCTGTCCATATCAAATGGGTTGCGTAGTATTTTTGTATTGGAGTATATGTATTTTTTTAAAATGCGTATTTTTTTAGTCCCGTATATTTTTGTGGCATATATCCTTATGGGTTTAAGTACGTGATAAATAAAATATTAAATAAACAAAACATATATTAGTCTCTTCATTAGTTCTAATTAAGTAACCAATATTTGAAATATAGTGATGGGGCGGTTGTAGTAAAGAAATGGTTAAGTCGAATTACCTTTAAAAATAATTAACTATTAATCTTTAAATCAGGAGTTGTGAAAAATTTATTGAGTCGTGCTTCTTAAGAAGGCCTTAAAGTATCAATTTCGGCGCCAATGATATTTCAGACAGTACCGAATTTTTAAAACAGTACAAATGCCCTAACGAAAAGTGCATAATTTTTGAATTATCGATTTCTTCCCAACAGACAGGGATTTATTTACTACATTTCTGGGATTCGTTCTGGGGATAGCACGCCATGAACATATTTCTCGCCACTACACCAAATTAAAATGGTTATTTCCCTCCTACGACAGTACTTCCTTGGTCCGTTCCTTTACAAATCTCTTTCCTCTCAGTCACCTTCCTACATTATAAAACCATTAACATCAAAGTCATCAGTGAGTTCCCGCAAAACTAGATCCCGTCCTTCTGACCTTTAACTAACTCCCTTCCACAGAGTATCATTCAAACGGTCCTTTCTGGAACTCCCTCCCATACCTTTAAATCCCAACTCTTCCTTTACTTGTTAGGTATTCAGTCAAATAATCAAATAGAAGAAGAATATATTCAACAATGAGATAGGAATATTCAGCAAATAACTTCAATGTAATTTTGTTTTTATTTTTGTCATTACTTATATTATTATTCCAGGTTACATTTATTATTTTTAAATTTTATGCTGATAAGATGCATTTCAACCCTGTTTAAGGTTTTTATTTGTTTGTATTTGCTTACCTTATTTTAAATTTTTTGCCTTAAGATCAATTTTTTTTCTCTTGTAATTTGTAATGAGGAATCAATACTATTTTTTTCTATCATAATTTTAATTTTAATATTGTTAAATAGCTGAAAATTTTGGTCCTTAATATTATCCGGTAGCTAGACCGTCATTATATTTTAAGGGGTAATGGCCCCAGGATAAAATTTATTTTCATTTCATTTACTATTCAGTTGTTTCTTTACAGTTATTTTTTTACAAAGTGAAATTATCTAAAGTATTATTTATTTATTTTTTAAATTTTATAATAATGTTTAACACACATCTACATTCCAAGTAAAAAGAACTAAATATTCCTTTACTATAGGGAAAGGCGACGCAGAAGGATGGGGTAGTGGGGTGGAACTGGGTACCACTTTATTTTCACTGCTTTGTTCTGAAACTTGGAAGAGGTAACAAGTGCAACGTTGTTATTAACTGGTTTAAACAGGTTTCCGCAACTTTTTGCAATTTGTAATTTGCAATTTGTGCTTGCGATCTGCAATTTCACCATTCTGATATGTGTTGAATGTGTTAATATTCTGTATCAAATTGTGTGTCTGTTTATATTTCTCATAGAATAGCTACAATTACATTTATAGAGTATGACTTTGTTATTTATATGTACCTGACTTATTAATTGTGTTGGTATCGAACCATTTTAGCGCTCTCAATCAGTCTCCACAGGTATCTTTACACCAGTGACGCAGCTGAGAGAGAAGTGCTGGGATCTGGCTTGTCCCTCTATAAATGGAGGGACAAGTCTGGTTGGGGGATCCCTTGAGATGTGTATATATTGTAAATAAATTATGAATATATTTTTAGGAATGAATTTAAATTTTTTATTTTTACAATTATTATTGTTTTTGTTGTATAGTTTGAGTTACTTTGTTTATTTTATTTTTTATTTATTTTATTTTTAGATACAAGACTACTTCAACATTTACTAGACAAACGTTCCAAGCTCCCAATTAATTACAAAAGACTTATTTACATGAATGTGATTAGATCTACTTAGACGTACGGATTTGAGCTTTGGGGCTCCACTAAACCATCCAATTCATCTCTTATCCAATCCTTACAATCCAAAATCCTTCGAAAAATCCTCAATGCTCCTTACTTTGTCACCAATAAACTTATCCATAAAGATCTTAATGTTCCATATGTAGCTGATTTAGACCAAACCAGATAGCTTTTTATAGCAAGCTCCATAACCACTCAAATCCCCTAATTTCTCAACTTGCTCCCCACACCATTCCCGATAATCCTCCGAGGCGTCTAAAAGAAGATGGCCAAGAGACCTTCTAGTGTAGAATTTTTATTGAAGTGCTACTAATGAGTAGTTCTTTTCAAGTTTTGACATGTTATTGTAATGGTTAACAACACATGTACTTGATGTATATATTTTGTACAGTTGGAAATTTCAATAATAAAAAAAAAAAATAAATTGTTTCTGTTTATTTTTTTTTTCACATTATTTATTGTATTATACAATATGAGATTTTTTACTTATTTTTATCTATTATTCACTTTTGTTAATCTCTTCTTTGTGTTTGTTTCTTATTGTACAAATTGTGTGAATGGATCCATTAAACCATTTATGTTACGTATTGCCCACATTGAGGCAGATTGTAATAATTTCTTTAAATAAACAAAAAATTTAGGTAGGGAACCACTCATGATTTAGTAACCCAAATGTACTCTTTTGGGAGAACAGTATAAAACATCGACATACCTATTTCAATATTTGTTATTATTTGCGTATTTTTATTTCTGCGGAGACTCTTCAGAAGCAGATGTCGAACCACAGTCAGGATATTCTTGAAAATCAGTGAGTTTCCAGCTGCATCATCCGAAGTAGTACTTCCAGTACTTAAAAGCCAATGCACGAATAGATCTTCCCGGAAGAAAAACGGCAAATAATAACAGTATCCCCCTATAGACCGGAGCTAGAAGCTGATAGGGAAAAGATAGAGGATGAAAAACAGGGAAAGGAAGAAAGAAAAGAGATTACAATCATGAAAGAACTGTTTAGGAACATGTCTCCGTTCCACCCAACATGTGGGGCGAAACGGGCCAGTATGAATTTTTTTTTTTTTTTTTTAATATTTTTATTCCTTATTTTTATAAACATAAATCTATTTTTTTTTTTGTTAATAATCTAGAATCGAATAGAAAAAAAACAAACTTTTATTGTAATAATTTTTTTAATTTCGTTTTAAGTAACTATGATTTGCCCGTCGTACATTTTCTGAACAAATCTTGTACTGAACAATAATTTGCGAAAATATATCAGGCTATGTAACTAAAAATATAAAAGCTTCTGACATTTAGCGATTGAAAATGAATACTGCATAATTTTACAGTCTATCGCAATAAAAAACGAAATATTAAACAAAATTATTTTTTTTAATTCAATGATAATTTTCTATAGAATTCTAGTTCCTTTCCAAGTTACGCACTTAAGTTCTTCTGTTCATTTCATAAATCCTTGTGTTTTTTTTTTTTCATCATAATTTCAAAAGCCTTGTTCGGTTAAGATCTACTAAACCACCCTGTCCTTCTCGTATCTAATCATTACAACCCAAAATAATTCTTAGAATTTAAAATGCTCCTTATTATGTAACCGACGAACTTATTCATAATGCTGTCAAAGATGTTGCTGATTTGGTCCAAACAAGATACCTATCCTTCCGTGAAAATCTATATATCCACTCGAATCCACAAGTATCCTAACTTGAATGAATGACTGAATGAAAAATAACCTTTATTCTGGGACATATTGTCCCCTAAGAATAACAAACATGTATAATAAGGTTGTATAATAGTCTGGCTATCTTAGTTCCAAACAAAGATAATAATATGTATACTTACGTTTTTAAATGGCTTTTTTTTTAATATATCTATTTATTGAAATTTACAACTATACAAATATGTATATAAAGTAAATGAACTGATAACGATTACAATAACATGTCAAAAATTGAAAAGAACTACTCATCAGTAGAAATTCAATAATAATTCTACAATAATGGAGTGAGAAGCAAGTTGAGAAACTGGTGGATTTGAGTGGTTATGGAGCTTACTATGAAAGGATTAGGTATCTGGTGTGGGCTAAATCTGCAACATATGGAACATTCAGATCTTTATGGATAAGTTTATTGGCGACAAAGTAAAGAGCATTGAGAAGTTTTCGAAGGATTTTGGATTGTAAGAATTGGCTAGGGGATGATTTGGATGGTATTGTGGAGCTCCAAAGCTCAACTCCGTACGTCCAAATAGATCTAATCACAGTCATGTATATGAGTCTTTTGTAACTAATTGGGAGCTTTGAACGTTTGTCTAGTAAATGTTGAAGATTTGAATCTTATGAATTTATTTCGTAACGAAGAGTTTAAATGTGAGATGATTATAATTGCCTATATGATAGCGGATGAATCATCAGACACTTGAAGAAGACTGAAATCTTTCAAAATGGCGACCAACATAATTCAAAAGTTCAACACAGGATTAAATTCAACCTTCTGTTTTGACTTGCCTCTTAAGTCAATTAAAAGACGCCAGAATACTAACATTTACTTTGAAGTGAAATTTACTCACAAATATTGAAATGATAATAACGGTTATTTCGGCAGCCGTGTATCTCATTTACAATAATCGAATGTGCACAAGACAACTTAATATGACTTGAAAATATAGGTTTAGACTGACAGTAACGTAGTTCTTCAATGCTTTATAAAAATTATATAACCTCTATATGTAAATAAAAATAATAATGTCTTTATGTCTGTATTATACAGTAGAACCTCCCTAATCCGACTTCCGCTAGATCGACTCTCCGGGTAATGCGACCCTCCTATTGTATCTTGAATCGCCACCACTCCCTAATTGGTAGCGTCAAACAGTAGAACTTTTCTAGGTTCCCCTAAAATATCTGCTGCACAGTTGGTTCTATAAAAATGCTTTTTAAAATTCAAAAATAGACTATACTAAATTTAGTACAATTTGATCAGAAAATAAGCTCTGTAGCTTAAAGAGGGATTAAGATAAAGACTTTCTTATTTTCGGGATTCTCTCTAAAAGTCCTTAACAACACAGTTTACACAGATTTATACCTCAAACTATATAATGAAATAAACAATGATAAAACACGGTAACTCTAAACAATATCTAAAACTATTTAACATTTTAAAATCTCAGATAGATATGTAATGAAGACGGACAGGTTCAAAATTTTAGCCGTGCGCTTTACGAATGTAAATCTTTTGAAAGAAAAATATTTGATCTAATAAACATTATTATTCTCAAACATGAAACATGGCCATAGACAGAACAACTTATTTTTAATAAATTAAACACAGACTTACTCACATTTATACGAAAGATCGACTTTGACAAACTGACTAATGATGGGCAGCGAAGGTAGTTTCTTGTCGGCTAGATGATTTCGTTTGTTTTTCTTTATTTATTTTTTTTTTTTTTGCGATTTTTTATTTATGTTTTTCTTACTGTGTTTTTTTTTTTCAAAATATATTTTGTTATATATATAGTTTGTCTTATTGCTTTATGTTTAAAAAACTAATTATGCTAAATTTTGTACTTTTATGTAGCATGCCTATACGGCATGGAGCATGAAAATTTATAAATATATGGTCCTTAAATATACCATATAAGAAAAATAAATAAAAATAAAAAGTTCCTTAACAACGACGTTTACAGAATACTTCACGATTTTAAAAATGAGTTAGTTTGCTGTAAACCAAATACAATATATGTAGTTTTATCATGGCCAATGCTTCTATACATAATTAGCTAGCTAAAACATTTCTATGCAAATATATTAGTTAATTGGTGTAAATAACGTACTTTTTATTTCCTTTATTTGTTTAAAAATGTCAACATCTAAGTTTAAATATAATTATCATACACCTCTAAATATGAAAAAAAAATTTCAATGAAATCTCCGTTTAATCCGACCTTTTGGAAGTTCCGTTATACATAGTTTGAATAGTTTAGTTGTGCCCCAAAGCTGAACTCCCTACGTCAAAATAGATCTATTTATCTCGTAAATGAATATTTTGTAACTAGCTGGAAGCTTTAAACTTTTTTTTTTAAATGTTACCTCAATATTTTTTTTTCTTAGAAATGTGATTCTTTAATAATTTTTCTTAAGCAATATTATTTTTAATAATTTATGTTATGTTTTCATTATTATCCGATGCAATCCTTATTGGATACGAAATGAATTGGATCGTTTGTTTCAGTCCCGATGCTCAACAACGTCATAAATATAATACTGAGGATTGTTTGTTCTATCAATATAAATGATATTATTTTCAATACTTAAACGGCTTAAAAGTGGAAACGTAAACCATAACTAAACCATTCAAAGTAAGTGAAAACATTATTACTGATCCCTGAAGTGACGTCCGTAGCGCGTCGACTCATAGATAAGATAATAGATTACGGAACTTTATTTTTAGTTTAAACTAGAAAAAAAAAATTCGCAACTTGGATTAATGACTTCAAACCATGAAGGAATTCTTTTTTTGTTAAGAATTAGCTCTTTAAAACAATAGTTGCAGAAAATAATAGTATGATTATGCTAGAATTGTTAATTTAAATGGTGGAATGTTGGCTGTAGAATTTAATCATCAATTCAATCAAAAAAAAGAAAAACACATAGATAAAAAAAAAATTCTCATTAGTGTACCTACGTTTCAATCAGTCTTGCAGGTATTCTTTAAAGCTAAACGTAACTAAAAACTAAATGTGGCCAAATGATATATAACATGCAATGTTGTTTTGGATTTACACATAATTTTAAATTTTTTATTTATTTATTATTGTCTGCAATATATCATTTAGAACCTGCTTAGTTAATATAAAAAAATACATGGAAGAATTCCAGTTTTTCTCAGCCTCGTAATATTTTCTTAAGGATCTAAGCAGGGAAGACCTACAACTGAAATTCTGTTGAAGTCAGGTCCTTTTTACTCTAAGAACCGAAATAAGAACGGTATTTTTTAAGTTACTCCCTGGAGTACGTTACCCCAGCTTGCGAAACTTAGATCTTATAATTGACTTAGTCTTGTGAAGCACTTATCTTCAAAAAAGCAGTTCTTCAAACATGAAATTTATAATATTAAAATATAGTTGTTCCCTCCCTGGTAAGTTGCTTGGTTTGTCGATCACAATTATTATTGGTAATATTAATATAATATTTAGTGAAAACCAATAATTATAAATAATAAAAGAAACACTTGGCTGAGATTTTAATGAAGATGTAGGTTGTTGGGGTGTGTCATAGATACACAGCAATTAAAAATAAATTTTAATTTATAGTGCCAACGTTTGGGCCTACAATGACTCCTTTAGGGCTAGAAGAATGAGAAACAAAAATATATGAGAAAGAGAGGGAATAAATGAAAAAAATAATTATAAACAATGGTATGAAAGAAAATAGATTTTTAAAAAATATTTTATATTTTGAGAAAACTTCAAAGGTCTATGAACCTATATAATTTTATGAAACAGAAATGGAATTGGATAATTTAAACTAGGATATCTAAACTCTATCTGAGCTAAAACAAGCTCCAGTATAAATAATATAATGAAATTAAAATATATATTGTTATTAAGATTAATGAATTGTTTGCTTTTTCTAATGATTTTTTTTAATCTGAAGACAAGTTTCGAATACTACACACTTACCGTCAGCCCAACAAGCATACAAACAATTTCAAAAGATCAGCTACATAGAATATATATATATTCAATTTTTAAAAATGTAAGACAAGGAATGAAATATGTTAATATTCAACATAAGGAGGCAAAGTGAAAAGGTTTCTAAAAGTTATTAGGACGAGAGAAGACTGAGTGTAAAGAAACAAAAAGGTCACGCAAATAGATAGTCGATCCCTTAGGTCTTCCGTATAGCTGTTTGGTTTTTTCTGTTCCTACTGAAAGTAAATTAAATATGCGAATATTGGAAATATGAAATTATAGTATAAAAATTAACATAAATTCAACAAAGACTCGGGAGTGAAGCTTAAGTGTAAAATATTCTAAAATTAAACATTTTCGAATCATAAGAAATATTTAAATCGTTGAATAACAAACCAAATTTTAAATTAAAATAGAGAAAGAAAAAAATCAACAAGAAAGGATTTAATTATTTCTAATGATTTCTAATTATTTAATTTTACACTATTTTATACGAGATATATTAGTTCCCGCCCAAGTTTTGAATTTAAGGTTATTTTCATTTATAGTTACATATTTCCAGTAGCCCCAAATTTTAAATTTGTTTCCAGTAGGAACAGAAAAAATCAACAAGGAACGATATATTTCTTGTTAGCTATATAAGAATATTTGAATATTTGTTATTCTATGTACTTTTTAATTATTTTTACACTATTATGTATAATTTTTATTATACTATTATTTTTTTTTCCTAATTATTATTTTTTGATTATTATTAATATTATTTTTTGTTATGAGGTTTTGTTTTCTTATTTTTCCTAATGTTTAAAGATAAAATTTGAATCGCAAAAGCCTATGTACTACTAAATAAAATTACATTAATCATGTAGAGGATGTATGCCGGAACATGAATACTTCATCGTAATTGTAAAATTATAAAAATGTAAATAAAGTATTATTATCTAAAAAAAAGGAACAATTTCATTATTTTTAATGATTCGTTAATATTTAATTTTACATTATTTTATAGGTGATATATTAGTTCCACTCCCAAGTTTTGAATTTATGTTTATTTTCATTTCATTGTTTCATATTTCCAGTAGCCTCATTTTTAATTTAATTAGCACACTCTATACATACCAGTTTTATTGAGTAATTATTATAATCTGTGACAAATGTGGGAAATAAGTAATATAGATGGCGTAGCCCCATTTTAAATTTGTTTCCATTAGGAACTTAAAACATCCACAAGGAAAGATTTAATTTTATACGTGATATATTAGTTCCACTCCCAAGTTTTGAATTTAAGGTAATTTTCAGTAATAGTTTCATATTTTCAGTAGCCAAATTTTAAATTTGTTTCCAGTAGGAACAGAGAAACAAACTAGTCATAGGGAAAACCAAAAGATTACCTGTCTATCTGAATATTTTTTCTCTTTACCCTCTAGTTTGCTCTAGGTCATGAAATCTTTAGTTAAAAAAAAAAAATATATATATATATAATAAATGAAGCTATCTGCTGATGTTTTGAAATTTTTATTTATGTTTTTAGAACTTATAATGCATTTTAAACATTCCAAAACTAGTCCTTGAATAAATAATATTCCAGCATTTCTGGTGAATAATTTCTAGTTGTATTCATCCTCCTTTACCAACATGTTATATATTATCATATTTTTGTAATAGAATTCATGTTGATATAACAGTAGAAGGCTTAGGAGCCATCAGCACATAACAAAGTGGAATGAAAATCAACGTTTAATAATTCATGAGAAAGTCGCAGACCACTCGGCCTGTCATTCAGCTGAGGTCAACAGATGCGTTAACAGCGGGATGGCAATAAGCATTACGAAGCACATAAAAGCGTAATTGATTCATTCGACATTAACCGTAGGGTGCCCTTATTGTTTATAGACAACTGAATAACTATTAACCCTCATTAATATATTTGAAATAATATTAGTAATTTACCTAGAGGCTTAATATATTTAAATTACTTTCAGAGTTTAGGGCAGTATACACGAAATATGTTTAATATTTTAAAAATATTAAAATATTAAGCAAGTAATTTTTTTTTTTCTATCTACACTATTATATAAAAGGACAAGCCATTTTTCACTAACTGCGAACACTACTGAACCAATCTAAACCAAATTATAACCAAATCAACCTTTTAGTTTAAAAAAAATGTTGCAATAATAAAATCTACAGACTTTTTATTAATTTGTTGTTAAAAAAGCTAAAATATGTGGATAACAGCGAAGTTTGAAAATTGAGGTTACAAAGGTACGGTGTTATACAGAGTTTGAAAATTGTAATAAAATTTACTTATTTTCAATTATATTACACAGGCCAACAAAAAAAAAAATGTTTTTAAAAACTTTGTTTACTTTAATAGCTGCTTTTTATAGATTTTTGTGTGCTTAATCCAAATCTGGTCTTAGTTCTTTTATATCACTCATAGTTTTTGAGAACTTTGCTTTTTTTATATAATTTAAAAATGCATATATAACTGTTTTATATAAATATAAAGCATTATATAACTGTTTCATGAGGCCTAACTTTATATGTAGAGGTGGTAAGAGAATGTTTCTAGGATCTTCAAGGTTTTTGCGAAGAATGTTCTTCTCGCCAGGTTTTAAAGACTCCCTCACAGGCCAGTTCTTTCTGCACCAATGTTGATCCCTTGCTCTACTGTCCCATTCACACAAAAAACATGGAAATTTGGTAAAACCGCTGACCAAGAAGCATGCATGTTACTTTCAAGTCACCACATATCATCCGACCATGAACCGAATAGCCAATTTTATTCAACACTATTTCTAGGTTTTCATATGTACAGAATGGTCAACAGGTATAGATGCATAAGTGTTACAATTGTGTAACAAAACAGCTTTTAAACTAGTTTTGGAAGAATCAATAAAAAACCTCCAGTCCTCTTTTTTGTTTTCAACACCTCTTTGATCAGACTTGGAATGTCTAAGCAGTAAACTAAATCACCTTCTTGTTCAAGCAATTTCGAAAACTGCAGCTCTCTCTTCCTATAGACATATATGCTAGTTTCAACTGCCAACAAGTTCTTTTCTTTTAGTCTAGAACCAAGCAATTCAGCTTTTTCTTTTGTTAACCCAAGATCCCTAACTAAGTCGTTAAGCTCAATCTGAGTAAACAGTTTAGGCTCTATATTTGCTGTTGCACATTGGAACTCTTCATCATCTTGCTCATCTATATCTATATCTGTTTCAGCAATGCTGCCAACTCTTCTACATCCAGCACAAATTATTTTACAATTTTATTTGTAGTATATAAAAGCTGTTAAATTCTGTAATAAATCAAAAAAATTAATATATTGATGTGCAAATGTGAAAAAATGGTTGGTAATACGGCTTAGTAAGTGTCATATTTGGATTTAGCACCCTAAAAAACAGAAGAATAAGGTATTTTATGTAAAAAAATTTTCATCGTTGGCCTGTGTTATTAAAAAATAATTTAAATATAGGGTGCTATATGTGGAACCCAGTGGAGTTCGAAAGTTGACATATGTGGTTAGTACCATTCCGTATTAGAGTTAACAATGGTAAAACTACTGAACCCATCAGTACCAAATTTGAACTACATCTTCTTCATAGTTCAAGGAAAATTTGGCAATAAAAAATTACAACAATAAAAATTTAAATTATCAATGTTGAGTAGTAGGAACGAGAACTTAGTAGAAATTAAAATCCAACCAGATGAAATCAATAAAATTATTTCTGCCGAATAAAAATGATCACCAAATCAAAATGGCGATCCTCCATTTTAACTTGTTAAATTTATAAAAGACAAAAAAAAATCATAATGTGAATAAAAAGTACTCAACTACTCTAAAGTCTAATATAACCTGAATAAATAGATTTTTTGTTTATTTTTTAAACTTGAAGTATTATGAAATTTAAATTGATATTAAATGAGGGAATATTCTCTTTCTGGAAACAATTATAACTTTCAATTTAAAAAGCCAACAACGAAGTCTAGTTTTAAAAGAAATTCGTAATAATGACAAAAGGCGGTCCCTCAGATTCTTTGTAATTTTTATTATGTTCTTCAATTAATTATTTTAAAATTAAAAATTGTTGCTTATTATATTCCATGGAATTTGTTTTGTTCTTGGTTTCACGTGAGGTGAAGTATTTAGAAAAATATAGCAAATCTAATTAAATTAAGTTCTCATTAATATTTATTTTTATCACTCGAGGTACGCATGATGGTATAGAAGGATCAATACAATTAGGATTGATGAATTAATTGCCCCTTCTATTGGAATTATTTTATTAGAAAACTAGTTTCGAATGCTAAACATTCATCTTCAGTTCAGATATCTGTAAGCTCTCCTTAGGTGAGTACCAATATTTGATTTCTTATCTTAAATTTTTGAAAACTTTAGTATATATAATCCATGTAACATAGTGCTGATGTGTTAAAAATTTTGTATGTTTCAGCATTATAATCAAATAATTAAAACAGAAGCGGCAATTATTTCATCAATCCTAATTTATTTTTATTTTAAGTTAATGTTAAGTTTATATTTATTTTATTTAATTGTTGTTCTGTAAATAATTATAAATTTCGATTTTCCAGTTCAGATAGCCAAAAAAAGAGTCTAGTTTTTAGAAATTCATAATCATAATGACAAAAAACAGGTAGCTAATTTGCTTAGTAATTTCATTTTTGTATTTAACTTTTCTTTGCTGGTACAATTTTGATCATTCCATTATTTGAAAATCGGAAATTTTTGCTTACAAAACCCAATGTAATACATTTTATTTTATTGGTTTCAAGTAAGTTTTGAGAAAAAAAAGCCCCCATTACATTTTTTTCTAATAAATAAACCTTTGGTATGAAAAACGGCATTTCACTTACATAATTATTTGAAATCAATGATTAGGCTGTGCTTTATTATAATTCAACGCCTATGAAGTTTACTAAGTTACTTCCAGTTTAGAATTATAGTTTAACATTATATCCACAATGACCTTAAGACCCCATATGTAGCTGATTTGGCACGAACTAGATACCTTTCCTTTCATAATAAACTCACTCCTCATCCAAATCCACTTGTTGCACAACTTGCTTCCCATTCCATTCCTGGCAATCCTCTGAGGCGTCTGAAAAGAAGATGGCCTCGGGATCTTCTTCTTTTGTAAATATTCCATTAGAGTACTACCACTGGGTAGTTCCTCTACAAATTTTAAGCATGTATTATTTTTCATTATTTACAAGATGTATTTGTAATACAGTTGTAAATGTCTATTAATAAAAGAATTAAAAAGAACAAAAACATTATGTCATTATATAGAGGATTGTCTTTATTTATTATATTTTTAATTTAATTTTAAAATGCTATCGCTAGGTAGAATATTTAAAGTATGACATTATCATACCTCGTCCTTAAATTCGCACAGTTTACAATAATCTGTAACTTTTATTTGAATCCTGTATAAATCGCTACCTGAAATAGCGTGATTAATTAATTTACACATTGATGTTTTCCATGATCTGGGAGCATCACTGTTACCAAACAATGGTTCCGTTGAAACCATGAGTGGTATTTATAAAACATTTCCTTATCATCTTTTCCATAAATTTTTTGCCAAAAGCATCTATGTGAACATTTTTAAGTCGTGAGAAATATCTCTAAATAGTATACGATAATTTTTTACGTATTTTTTGTTGCTTTCTTGGCAAAGCTATCGACTGATGTATTGCATCCAATACCTAATCCAAGCAAATTAAATAGTTTTAACTATTTTTTTTTAATTAAAAGAACTTTTTTCCAAAATCTAAATTTATAGAAATATATTTATATTTATATTTAATAGGTTTAGTCAATTAATAAAAACAACTATTTTGGCGACGTTTCTTTAGGAATACCACCTGTGGGAAAATCTCCCCTAAACCTTTTAACTGTTTTTTAAAAATTCCCCTTTTGTGTACTAGAATTGTTAGAATTTAGCTAGTCGATAGCATATCCACCAGTAACATTTTAAGTAGTTTCATACTCCTCTATATTCTGTAATTATATATATTTTTATTATTCTAACACATGTTGTTATATACTTATATTGTAGCCAACTGTAGGGCATGATTATGGGAACAATATAGTCTCGAAGCGTCGCCAAAATAGTGTTTTTTATTTATTGACTGAACCTAAAGAACCTTACTAAACATATATATATATATATATATATATATATATATATATATATATATATATATATATATCTTAATTAATTTCCTTATCGTTTGTATATTTGAATATTTTGAAATCTTTTTATTACGTTTGTTTTATTTGTTGTATGAGTAAATTATTTACAATAATTTTTGCTTGTTTCTCTTGAGTGAGGCAGACTGTAATATTTAAACAATAAAAACAACAATACTTAACGTTCCATAAAAGCTTGTGGAAGTGCATGTTAAAAAATTCAGCGATAAAAGACTGGATCTTTACTGATACCTCAAACAATACTGCGGAAAGGTAATACGTTATGAAAGCCTTCAAAGCTACGCTTGACCTCTGAATAAATTTATATTGACCAGAAAAAAAAAATACAAAAGGATCACTTCTACTAAAACTCTACGGATTTCATCCCACATCAAGATGCCGAATCTTTGAGAATATTGAATAAGGCAGAGCAGAGGGGAAAAGATAAGATCCCCTTCAACATGTTTAAACACGATATTTTACTTCTGAAAAATTCTACCGAAGGAAAATGCCATGCATTTTCAGAGTTAATTCTCTTTCTGAACAACAATAATGAGATTTGCCTTCAGACCAATAAGTATCGTCCTGATAGTCGCTAAAGTATCGGAGAAATTTACAGCATCTAGTTTAACTCTGTTAGCACTACTTGGTTAACCCTGTTTCCTATCGCCTGGAGAAAAGTTGATTGTGGTTGTAGCGTTGGATATCAAAGGGGCGTTCGATGAGGCTTGGAGGCGATCGATTTTCGAATAATTAAATGATCAAAACTGTACCAGGAAAGAAAATTTAAGGACGAAATATAAATTACAAAGCAAATTAGTAATCGGTTTTTTGTCATTATGATTATGAATTTCTATTAAAAACTAGGCTCTGTTTTTGTCTATCTAAACTTGAAAATTATAATTTTTTACAGAAAGTTAAACAGTAAAAAAAAAATATATTAACTGAAAATAAAAATAAATTGGGATTGATGAATTAAGTACCGCTTCTATTGGAATTATTTGATAAGAAAACTAGATTCATCTTCAGTTCTAAAACATATAAAATTTTCAACACATCAGCACATATATGTTACACCATATGTTACATGGGTTATATATTCTAAAGTTTTTAATAATGTAATATAAGAAATCAAATATTGGTAATCACCTGAGGAGATCATAATGATATAAGTTATTATTAACAATTATAACATATATTAACAGATATCTGTTACTTCTCCTTAGGTGAGTACCAATATTTGATTTCTTATCTTGAATTTTAGAAAACTTTAGTATATATAATCCATGTAACATAGTGCTGATGTATTGAAAATTTTGTATGTTTTAGAACTGAAGATGAATCTTTAGAAAGTTAAACAATAAAATAAAATTAAGTTAAATAAATAATATGTAAATATCTAACAAGGGGACGTTTGCAGTTGTAACTCACAGATTTGAATGACGATTTGTGTGTGGGTAGTAGGGACCAATAATAGTGTAAAACTAGAGTTATAGCCTCCAATGAGCATTAGGAGCCGAGAAAAAAAATAAAATATGAAAATCACGTTTTATTTTTTTTCTCAGCTCCCAGTCAAGATAGAGAAATGATTCTTTCGCGTTTAATTGCAGTTATATATGATGTTTGATATAAAAATAATTCCGCTGTAGTCAAGACCACCCGGCTTTAGGTTGCTCAAAAACTCTTAAAAAATGACAAATTTTCAAGGAAATCCGCTATAAATCAGTGGAAATTTCTTTCATGAACAACTGATCTCAAATCTTGATTTAACGCACCATAAAACCCATATATGTGAAATTTTATCAAAATAAAAAAATATTGATTTTTTACCCCTTTCGAGGAGTTAAAAGTTGAGATTTCATCAACAATGTCTAACGGCCATAACAACTGCTGCGTTCAACCGATTACAATAGTAATAGCACCACTAGAATTAGCATACGTTATGCTTTTTATCCATGTATATAACATTGGGATTACTTCAGATTTTAGTGGATAAAAACTGATGTGAATGAAAAAATCCGAGGTCAGCTATAACTTGAAATATCTCAATAATGGTAAATCCTGCGACCTCCGGATTTAGGCTAAACTATGCAGTTTTATGGCTTCTAGAAGACCTTAAAATTTGGTTTTAATCGGTGGCGAAATGTGTGAGATAGCGCAAATTATTTACATTTTTTCAGAAATTGACAGCATCTAGCCTTCTAAAAGCATACAAAATTTTAAAGGTAAAAAAAATGTATTTTTGATTTCGACAAAATTTAGTTTCTACATATTTTTAGAGATGAGGGATCTGAAAATAATATCAGTTTCAAAATTTTCCTCACCTATATTATATAAATAAGTTGTTTTAAAATGGTCTATTTCTATTATTTTAATTTTTACACAATAAATTTCAAATAAGACCATTTTTAAAAAACCTAGGTTAGGGGAGTTTTATCTTTTTTAACCAAAACCTGATATTAATTTTAGATTATTCATCAATCTTAGGGTTTCAATGCAATTTGAAATAAAAATATGGGTGAAGAAAATTTTTAAACTAAACGTCCCCTGGTAAGTATACAAACGATAAGAAAATGAAATAAGACATAAAAAATATGAAAAATAAATATTGAATCATCTGAAGTTAAAGGTTATATTTCATATCAAAAGTTTTATTTATTTTTAAAATTTGTAACGATAACTTAACTCAAAAGATTTACAATATCTTTCTAAACATATCACTTTACGTAAAAAAAAAAAAAAAAAAAAAAAAATAAAAATAATAATAATAATAATATATATATATATATATATATATATATATATATATATATATATATATATATATATATATATATATATAGAGAGAGAGAGAGAGAGAGAGAGAGAGAGAGAGAGAGAGATAAATACATAAATAGATGAATCGGCCGGGTTCTATTCTCTTACATGACAAGGTAAGACCTCACGTATCATTGTTGAAAAATTAGAGAAGACAAGCTGCGTTGTTTTCCCACACCACTTAACGCTCTAGACTTGTCTCTAACAGATTTTCAGCTTTTTAGAAATTTAAACAATTTTATTAGAAGATCTGTTGAATAACATACTTATAAACACATGTTTTTTCTAAATAAATAACATTTGATATGTTTTGTATAACTTATACTAATTTTTAATTATTTTCATCTTTTGATTTTCTGAATATCTTAAAATGATGTAGATACTAGTGCATATTGTATTATATGATTGGAACTATAAGCATTCATATTGCTTATTTTAGACTAAGGCAGATCGTTATATTTTAATAATAATTATAAATAAATATTATAGATATCTTATTTTTTGTTATAATAAGTAAAATGATTATATTTCCATTCTTCATTATATTTCTTTATTATGTTTTATTCTAGACTTGATAAGTTTTATTTTCCTTATAGAGATATATGAGGTGGGTTACTGAACCCCTTGAAATATATTTTATATATTTTTTAAAATTTAATTTATATAAAAATAAAAAAAAAAAAAAAAAAAAAAACCCTCAGATCCAATATCAACTCAATCAATAGCTTTTATTAAAAACTTGTTAAAGTAATATAAAATAGAAATTGACATTGAATGAGAAAATATTCTCTATCTAGAAAAAATTATAAATTTCAATTTCCCTGTCTAGTTTTGAATGGAAATTCACAATCATAATGTCCAAAAGCCGGTCCCTAATGGTCTATGTAATTTCGATTTTGTATTAAAATTTTAAAATTTTCTTTGCTGGTACAGTTTTGATCATTTAATTATTTGAAAATCGAACATTTTTGCTTATTATATTCAATGAAATATATATATTTAAAAAGAAAGATAAATAAATAAAGAACCTCAAACTATGCAATGCCTACATAAAGGAAAAAAAAATTAAAAACTAAATAACAATAGTAATATATATATATATATATATATATATATATATATATATATATATATATATATATATATATATATATATATATATATATATATATAACATATTACCTTAGTCGGGGTTGATTTTTTTAAAAATTTAATTTACTATATCATCCGTAAGTTTCTATTGAATCACATCCATTGTAAGTTGGCTTTGTGACTTATTTGTCGGAAGATGAGGTTACGATTGAAGAGCTAACGTAGTGTCAAGATATTTTAATTTAAAAAAAGAACATTGCCTAGTCTTATTCACGTAGTGATAAAAATGTTCTCTTAAAAGCGTGTGTCATATTTGCCTCAAATGGGCATCTCGACGCACAGTGATTCCTTTGTAAAGTGAATTTCGGTGAAATAACTTTTTTTTTTAATTGCTTTCCTGTAATGGATACATAACATATTATCCTAGTTTGAGTTAATATATATTTTTAATTTTTTTTTTAATATACATTGTTGAAATTTACAACTATACAAAATATATACATCAAGTAAATGTGCTGTTAACTATTAAAATTATGGGATAAAACTTGAAAAGAACTACTCAGTAGTAGCACTTTAATAAAAATTCTACACTAGAAGGTCTCTGGGCCATCTTCTTTTCAGACGCCTCGGAGGATTATCGGGAATGGAGTGGGAAGCAAGTTGAGAAATTAGGGGATTTAAGTGGTTATGGAGCTTAGTATGAAAGGATAGGTATCTGGTGTGGGCTAAATCAGCAACATATGGAACATTAAGATCTTTATGGATAAGTTTATTGGTGACAAAGTAAGGAGCATTGAGGATTTTACGAAGGATTTTGGATTGTAAGGATTGAATACGAGATGAATGGGATGGTTTAGTGGAGCCCCAAAGCTCAACTCCGTACGTCCAAATAGGTCTAATCACAGTCATGTAAATGAGTCTTTTGTAATTAATTGGGAGCTTTGAACGTTTGTCTAGTAAATGTTGAAGTCTGTACCGACGGGCAGTTTCTTTTCGTTTTAGTCTCTTTTTTAATTTAAAATATGTTTAACCTTATCTTCCGACTAATAAGTCACTAAGATAATAGCCTGCTGGCAATGAGGCTGATTTGTCGGCCGACTAGTCGACCAAGTTGGTCATTGAATTCAGGTGACATCGCCAAAGTTAGCTGTCAATACATGTAGCTGCAGGTTTTACCTCCTTTTTTTTTTTTTTGCAAACGGGCTAGTGAAACAAGGTAGTGCTTTTTGTCAGACAAACAAAGGGCAACTCAGAAATTTATTTTACTTACCATAGGTAGTTAATTGTGAAAATTGGAATTCAATTATGCTAAAAAAGATGTTTATGGACTTATAACACATACCTTACATGTATTTGTAAGTAATCAAAAAAGCAGTCTCCTTTTCGGTTTGCAAATTTTATATAAAATTTCATTGAGGGATTTTTTTTTTTTTTGAATTATTACACGAAACTAAAACTATTAAAAATATACATAGTACATTATGTAAGTTCTCTTTCAATTATGTGGAAGTTATGAGAATTTATTTTATGTTAATATCATAATCTTTTAAATTTATTTAAAAAAAGAAAGAAAAAAAAAAGGCCCCTGTTATTGAAATTAATAACAAACTGTGAATATGGATCTAAAATAAAAATTACAACAAATAATGCCATATTTTTATTTCGATCAACCTATTTTTAAGCGTAGAAATATTAATATATTTATATATTTATTAATATATAATATATTTATTACCTATATATATAGCTACGGCCGAATAGCAGCTTTTTTTCCGACTAATCGTCGAGTAGTCACCGACTCTAAATATAGCCGACTTGTCGGCCCATCTCTAATAACATGTCATACAATCAGCCACCTTAAAACGGATGTTATACAAGGGACACTTTTAAATGTAATATAATAATTTTTATATATATATATATATATATATATATATATATATATATACATTTATTGAAATTTACAACTGTACAAAATATATACATCAAGTAAATATATTGACAACGATTATAATAGCATGTTAAAACTTGAAAAGAACTACCCATCAGTAGCACTTTATTATAAATTCTACACTAGAATGTAGAATGCCATCTTTGTTTCAGACGCCTCAGAGGATTATCAGGAATGGAGTGGGAAGCAAGGTGATAAACTAACGGATTTGTGTGATTATGGAGCTTACTATGAAAGGAGAGGTATCTGGTGTGGGCTAAATCAGCAACATATGGAACATTAAGATCTTTATGGATTCGTTTACTGGTGACAATGATTGAATACGAGATGAATTGGATGGTTTAGTGGAGCCCTAAAGCTTAACTCTGTACGTCCAAATAGGTCTAATCACAGTCATGTAAATGAGTATTTTGTAATTAATTGGGAGCTTTGAACGTTTGTCTAGTGAATGTTGAAGTAGTCTGTAACGACGGGGAGTTTCTTGTCGTTTTAGTCTTATATAAAAAATTAAATTGTTAAAAAATAAATAAAATAAAATATATATTACCTCCGACTTAGATAATATGCTATATATCCATAACACCTTTAATTTCATATATTATATAATTTTATAAAACTTTATTAAAACGAAATTCACTTTACTAAGGAATCGAAGTGCGTCAATATGCCACTTTGAGGCCAAACAGTTTATCTTCTTTACCTCACACAATGTCAGCGTTAGTCTTTCCTTGCCCTGGAACTACTTCGCCTTATTAAGTTCGGTGCTGACCTTCTCTCAATTTTTATTCAGGAATTATGTCAGGTGAGAGAAAATCTTTTCCAGGGTAATACATAGATTTGACAGTTAATCGATGTGAAATAGCTATTCAAGAAGGTAGGAAAAACTAATATTTTGAAAAATTGTTATAGAAAATGTCTATAATGTTGTTGGGCTATTAGGGAACCTTCACTTGCAATAAAGACTCTGCCTTGCTTTTCATTTAATGTCTTAACGTTATACGTTGAACATAAAAATAGACTATAAAAAATAACCGTTATAATTGAATCTCTCATTCTTTATGTATTAGCGATTAATTTTAATTTTTGTTTTCCCTATAAAGTTTAATGGATATTCATAAACATTCTAATATTAAAAATAAATATTATGAAATGGCTGTTAGATTATAAAACTCTTTATTTTTTTTCTTAAAAATAATAAAAACAGTGGGAAATACGGCCAATACAGTTGAGGTGAATAGTTTAATCATCCTAAAAAAAATAAAATAAAAAAAAAGCCAAATTAACACTAAACAATTAAATTTAAAAAAAAAAATTAAATTTCTAAAATGTTGTTTTATTTAGAATTTACATAAACTCCCCGTCAAAAGTATTGCAACACACATAATTCTCGAGATTTTCCTGGCTTATACCTTAATCCATACTTGGTTTATATTCATATTATTATTATTTATTAAACGTGAGACATTAAGGATTAGACACATCAATGTTTTTCCCTGTTAATAACAAACGATGGAGTTCATTCGTTTCGTTATTTACAAGTATGCCAAGACTAGAGTAAGCAATCATTCAAGCCAGAGGGGGAAATATGTCTTATTAAATATAAATTCAAAATTCAAAATCTAAATTGTAAAAAATGTAAAATTTTAAAAAGTTTTCTAACTTATTGTTTATTGGGAGAAATATTGTAATTTATTTTAATAAAAAATGTTTATGTCTAGTTTAGGAATGTTTATTATAGACTTCAGAACCTTTCTTTATTATGAAAAAAATATAAGTTTTTATAAAACTCAAATACTTCAAAGTGTTGCGATAATTTTGACGAGGAGTTTATATTGGCCGAATTCGGGACCACTTAAAAAAAATCAAAATAACTATTTTCGACCTCTAAGTTTAAAAAAACAAACAGAAAATGTTAACAAAAAATTGCTCCAATTTTTCTTTTTGAAAATATAATAAAAAATCTCTAAAAACGTTACATTTCGAAAACTTTCTCGATTTGAAAGATATTTGCAAAAATCAGAATCTTTTTAAAAAATAAAAATTCTTATACTAAATAACAAAATAAAAAAATACTTAGCAATAAATAAAGTAAATATAATTATAAATATAATAATTATAAATATAATAATTTATATTATAATATAATATAATAAATTGCATTGTTCTGAATTTTTTTTTTTTTTTTTTTTTAACATTTTCTGTTGTTCTTTTTTAAATAAAAAACAAAATCGTGGTTTCATTAGGGCACTAAAATTGTTATGTTTATTATTTTTACAATGTTTCCGCTTTCGGCAAATATTCGAATCGAGATAGTGCAACATTTTTGAAATGTCATTTTTTTTTTAGAAATTATTAATTATTTTTTCTAAAAGAAAAACGGAAGAAAAACTGAGCAATATAAATTATTAAAAAACAAAAGCGTGGTCGGATAATGGTACTGTAATAGAAAAAGAGAAACAAAAACATATTTCTTTAAATATGGGAGTTAAAATGAAACTCGTATACCAGTAAACTCCGCTTGATCAAGCACAGTATATTTGGAACTGTATTAATTGTACGGTTTGCGTTGAATAGGACAAAAATTGACTAAACAACGTAAACTTTGTCTGGTCCAACAAAACAAAACACCATTGAATTGGAACAATCCAGGCCGTACCTAGTGGCTAGAGTGAGTAAGATATGAGGGAAATTGCGAAATAGAAATATGAAATAACGAGATTCGTATAATAGTCATAGTTATTAGGATAAGGAGAGAAATGAGAAAAAATAAAAATAAAATAAGACAATAATGCTTTTCGAGTTTATTTTTTTCTCACTCAACGTCAAAACAACTTTAAAAAAGTCAAAAAAAAAAAAAAAAAAAAAAAAAAAAAAAAAAAAAAACTTTTTGACTGAGAAAAACGATAGAACATAGATATGTTTAACATATCCTGGTTTATATCTACTGCTTTTGATAAGGTAACTGTCAAATTTTCATTCCGAGCAACTTCAAAAGACCTAAGCGTGTCCAAAAAAAAAAAAAAACACTAATAAAACGCAGGCAAAACGTGACTTTTTTAATTCAAAGCAAAATAGCTCCTAAATATTAGGTCCTAGCGATAAATGTTTTATGACAAAAAATATTCTCAATTAAATTTCTAATCAGGTAAAAGTCAAATTTTTAATTCGAGCAACACCAACCAAGGGCTAGAGCGTATCAAAATGTTACATTTTCGAGTGTGAGAAAAGCGTTACACATTTTGAGGATGAAAAAAAAAAGGTTTTTTTAAAAATTATTTATTGATATTTACAACTGTACATCAATATACCTCTAGTAAATTTGAAGAAATTATTATTATTATTATAATGACTTGTAAATCACTTGTAAAGAACTACTTACTAGTAGCACTTCAAGAAAGTTCTAAACTAGAAGGTCTCTTCTTTTCAGACGCCTCGGTGGGTTATCAGGTATCGAATGAGAAGCAAGTTGGGAGACTAATGGATTCGTTTGGGAGTGCGGTTTAGTATGAAACTGTCTAGTTTAAGTATCTGGTTTGGGCTAAATCAGCAACATATGGAACATTGAGGTTTTTATGGATAAGTTTATTCGTGACAAAGTAAGGAGCATTAAGGATTTTTCGAAGGATCTTGATTGTAAGGATTGGATTTGAGAAGAATTAGATGGTTTAGTGGAGCCCCAAAGCTCAACTCCGTATGTTCATATAGGTTTAATAACTGATTTAATAAATGAGTCTCTTGTAATTTATTGGAAACTTTGATCGTTTTTCTAATGAATAATAAAAAAAATTAAAAATGAAAACTATAGATCCCAGCCCAAAGACATATTCATGTAAAAAAAAAAATAAACGATTGGAAATTAAAATAGTTTAGGATAATAAGAATATTTTAATCTTGATTCAACATGAGAAATATTGATATAAGAAATAAGAAATACGTTTCATATGCCCTGATTAAAGTATATTGGGACGTAAATCCCTAAAAAAAAAAATTAATTTTAAAGAGTGAATAGTTTCGCCTGTCATTGTATTATAGACTATCCGAATACAATCAATTGGCTGAATAAATCTAATATTAGCCGCGAAATCCAATAATAATAGAATACATCTGTAAAGCATAATAGCCTCAAGGCATCCGACAACTTGAATATAGGAATCAATCTTCGAAATTCGTATTTATGAGTGTATGCTTAACAATAAGCCCCCAACTGAAGGCTTCCAAAGCCGTTTTTCTTGATTATAGAGAGCACTCAACCAAACACGTATTTGGTATCGACAGGGAGAAAAAAAAATATCCATGATTGAATGGTAGATTTTTCCTCTGAAAAAGTCAGAAGGGCGTGAATTTCTTATCACATTCCTCGACTCCATATCCCTACAGGAGGAGAAACACTATTTATAACTTTATTTCCATATTTGGGTTATAAATAAATATTCAACGTGATAACTTTGCACGAACCGATCAAAATTAGAGATATGTCGTTTCTCGATTCCTCCTATTTTTAGAAATAGGTTTCATGAATTGATGATCCAAAGTTGAATCCTAGAAACTGATAGATACCTCTAAAGTTTACAATAGTTTTATGATAGCTAATTGTATCATAAAAAAAATTAAATTAATTTAAAAATCGATATTATTTTATCTTTGATAAGATAGTTCTTTAGTATGAACTAAATTGACACGTCCTTCCAGGTAAGGAATCCTTAGGGGATCCCTAGGCTGAGTGTATATTGTAAATAGATAATTGTGTTTTTAACTTTTAATTCAATTTCTATTATTGTTATTAATTTAATTTATCTTAAATAATGTATAGTTCTTTTTCTTATTTTGTTTTCTTCTTTTTCATTTATTTCTTATTGTACATATTGATTGAATAGAATCATAAAACCGTCCATAATACTTATTGTCCTCATTTAAACCAGAATGTAATGCTTACTCAATAATTTTTTTTTTTTTTTAATTGTAAATAAAATAATAAAATAAAAAATAACGCTTGTTAGTATAGAAATTAAAACTGTTTAAAAATGAAGCATTGCTATTACTAGCCCAAATTCTGATTGTTGAAAACTTGAAATTTTTTATAATTAGGGGATTTTTGTCTTTCTATAATATTCATTGCATGTTTACACTTGTTTTCGGACCCGATATCAACAGTGTTAAGTCAAAATTTTTGTAACATTTGCGATTCATTTTGTCATAAATGAATCTCTTTTATGAACATTTATCTTATCAAATAAACATTCGGAAAATTTATTATTTTTTTTTTACTTTTGAATTTTGAATTCTGAATTCTAATTAACTTATCTATCTTATGTGTTGTAAATAAAAATGCTGTTTACCGATTTGTTTCTTGTATGATTATATATTTTTTAATAGATTTGGGTTCCTATACATACTAACTAATTGGTGTCTTGGCTGGTTCGGATAAGCGAAAAGTTCGGATAATCGAGGATGAAAATTGTACATAGAAGCAGAAAAAAAAATCGGTCTATTTAATGAAATCCGGAAAGGTAGGAAAAATTCAATACATGCATTTAAATTCTTTATCATTTCTTACAATGCACATTTTACTTCTTTTTTTTTATTGTAACAATTTATTGAAATTTGCAACTGTACAAAATATATACATCAAGTAAATGTGCTGTTAACTATTACAATGACGGGACAAAACTTGAAAAGAACTATTCAGTAGTAGCACTTTAATAAAAATTCTACACCAAAAGGTCTCTGGTTCATCTTCTTTTCAGACGCCTCGGAGGATTATTGGGAATGGATTGGGAAGCAAGTTGAGAAATTCGGGGATTTAGGTGGTTATGGAGGTTACTATGAAAGGATAGATATCTGGTTTGGGCTAAATCAGAAACATATGGAACATTAAGATCTTTATCGATAAGTTTATTGGTGACAATGATTGAATACGAGATGAAATGGATGGTTTAATGGAGCCCCAAAGCTTAACTCCGTACGGCCAAATAGGTCTTATCACAGTCATGTATATAAGTCTTTTGTAATTAATTGGGTACGTTTGTCTAGTTGTCTGTGACAACGGGCGGTTTCTTGTCGTTTTAGTCTTGTATGCGGATTTCAAGTAAGATGTTTGTCCAAATAGATTCCTAGGTTGCGGATCTGTTCAACAGGAATTAGTGGAATGTCATTGAAGGATAATGTAGGACAGGAAGTCGTAGGTTTACGACGAAACAATGCACATTAAAACTACATATGTACATATTATGTTTTATCTACATACATTCACACTGAAGGCCTCATATTTTTTTTTTAGTTCGGTTAGATTGAAAAAATCTTCAATGTTCGTCTGCTTCAACATTTTCAGTTTTTTTTTCAGTGCCAAGCCTTTTTTTTTTTTTTTTGAGTTGCTGCTGCTGCTGAACTACAGTTGCTTCCTCTTGCCTTTCAAGCCATTGAAATGTTACACCAATGGCTTTTATTACATCATGGTGGGCACCTCTGCGAGTTCGGATAATAGAGGGTTCGGATGATGAAGGTTCGGATAATCGAGGTTCTACTGTATTTTATGTAGTAACAGTTTATATGTAAATCGAAGTATCAGAGCCGATCGAAAAATTTTGCTCTCGACGCATTACTAATTAACAAATCTTCAGTTACTAGTATTTTATAAGTATTTTTTTAAAACAGTGTTAGAATTGTTTTTTTTAAAAAATATCAAGGCGATGGCTTTATAAGTGTGAGTAATTCATATAAAAATTATTTATATATGAAATATATAGTGTAATTGGTTAGATTTGCCCGGTCGGGATTAGTAAAACTTATCTACGAGTATAAGGAAATCTTTTTTTCAAGGCGATCACGGGGATGAATGTTCATTGAACATTACTGTTAAAATCTTGTTGACATACGTCATGAGTAATTAATTATAAAAATTATTGTTTGATTAATGATTTTGAAAAGATTTGCCCGGTCGGGATTCGAACCCGAGTCCCCGGGGGTATGGATCAGTTTTGGTTCGGAAATCTTAGTGGAGACTCGGGTTCGAATCCCTATGACACATCAACAAATCTAGTTACTATGTTCAATGACACATTCATCCCCGATTTGTACTTTTAAGTGTAATTAATGAGGAAGTTAAAATTCAACTTAAATCGTCATCCTACGACTTCGTAAGTGTAATTAATGAGGAAGTTAAAATTCAGTATCTCTTAATAGTAGTTCACTCATTTCCAGAGAGTCAATGAAAAATAAAATCATAAGTTTTGATTTCGATTGGGTATTCCGACTTTAATCTGTAATACATGAATATTACAGCGTTCGGAACACCTCATGTGTACCAACATAATAACATTCACACAAATAAACAGAGAATACACACTCAACTGAGGATGAAGGGCAAAAAGAGAACTCGATTATCGTGTAATAACAATCAGAAAATTCAACAGCGACCAGCAGTGTATATTTTGAAATGCTGACCATAAAGTTAAAAATCATTTATTTGTCAAAGATGTTATTCAGTTAAATAATATTCATTTACGTGTAATCAACACACAGAATGCAGATATAGAATAATTATTGAAAATATGTATTTTAATGTATTGAAAATTAAAAGATAAAGTGTTATTGTTCTCTTTATGATATTATGTATTATTTTTTGAAATCAGACCACCAGTATTTAAATATTTACTTTTTTTTTTTAATAAATATAAATAAATAAGAATATATAAAAATATAAGTAAATAAGAAATAGCATTTTAAATGTTCATGTTTATTTTATCGTTTTAGTTAATATATCGAGACTAAAACGACAAGAAACTGCCCGCCGTTACAGACCACTAAACAAACGTTCCCAATTAATTACAATAGTCTCATATACATGACTGTGATTAGACCTATTTAGACGTACGGAGTTGAGCTTTGGGGCTCCACTAAACCATACAATTAATCTCGTATCCAATCCTTTGAAAAATCTTCAATGGTCCTTGCTTTGTCACCAATTAACGTATCTATAATGATCTTCATGTTCCATATGTTGCCTATTTAGCCCAAACCAGATACCTATCTTTTCATAGTAAACTCCATAACTACTCAAATACACTAGTTTCTCAACTTGCTTCCCACTTCAGTCC
Source organism: Euschistus heros (assembly GCA_003667255.2). Taxonomy (NCBI): domain Eukaryota; kingdom Metazoa; phylum Arthropoda; class Insecta; order Hemiptera; family Pentatomidae; genus Euschistus; species Euschistus heros. The sequence goes on from RCWM02000129.1 coordinate 1,265,052, forward strand.
CAATAATCCTCCAAGGTGTCTGAAAAAATTGCTACTGATGAGTAGTTCTTTCCAAGTTTTGACATGTTATTGTAATCGTTATCAAGACATTTACTTGATTTATATATTTTGTATTGTTGTAAATTTCGATAAAAAAAAGAATAATAATATATTTAACAACTTAAATAGGAACAAAATTTAAATGTTTAGAAAAAAATCTTAAATGCTACTTAATAAATCTTAACAGATCTTGTTAATTTGTAACTAATAACCTTCCATAAAGATCTAAATGTTCCATATGTTGCTGATTTAGCCCAAACCAGATACCTATCCTTTCATAGTAAACTCCATAATAACACAAATCCACTAGTCTCTCAACTTGCTTCCCACTCCTTTCCTGATAACCCTCCGAGGCTATTGAAGTGCTACTTTTACTGATGCCTTTTATTGATGAGTAGTTCTTTTTTAAATATTGACACGTCGTTGTAATCTCTATGCACACATTTACTTGATGTATAAATTTTATACGGTTGTAGATATCAATAAATATATGTGCAAAATTTAAACATTTGTTTATGAAGAATTTAACAGTAGGTAGTAGTTACGTACACATGTCCATAATAAACTAGCGCCAATCTTGCCAACTGTCCTCTGCTCCTGATATTAAAATCTTTTCCTTATTTGAACCAATTTTATAAGCTGTTGTTACAGCATTTATTAAATATATATATACGTTGTATTTTTCTTCTTCTTCTTCGTTTAAGTTCGACCATCTGTGGACCACGTTCAACAATTCATTCCGTTCTTTCCAATATATCTTCATCACCTCTACCTTATGTCTTCTCCTTTCATCTGACCACTGTCTATTAACTTTTGTTTTAACTATTCTGGAAATTTGATCTTGTTGGCTGCTGTCCAAAATTAGTCAATGTCCCACATATTCTTTTACTATCCATGTATTCCTTTTCTGTTTTTGGAGGCTGTGTTAGAAAATTTTCATTGTCAATCTTCTCTCATCAGTTCTTATTAAATGTTCATAGAATGTTAATCTGCGTTTCCTCATTGCATCACTTAATTCTTCACTATTTTGATATATTTCCGTATTACTTTTGAGTTTAAAACCTTCTTCAGTCTTTCTTTGCCCCAATGTTTTCTTTCATATTTTTATCTCCTTCTTTTTCATATTTTCAATTTCTCCTTTCAGAGGCATATAAGCTTTCAGGACGAACAACTGTTTTATAATGTCGCAATTTAGCTTAGTTTTTTGGTAGGCGAATTCTATTTTTTTGGCTCTTTTGAGATTTTCTGCTTTATCTAAACTATATTATACCCTATACTGTATATATTTATAATATAGGGAAAACCATATATGGTAATTTACGTATTTTTTTTATTATTATGAAATGGCATTTTAAATATTCCTATAATATTACAATGACGTTCCTGTTTATTTTATCCTTAACCATTTTACGACTTTTATTGTTAATTTACTTCACAACTTTAATAGGAACACAATTATTTCAAATTTTTAAATTTTAAAAGCAGTTCATAATGAATTAAACGGTAGGCAGTAGGTACGTATACACGTGCATATGCAACAAGCGCCAGTCTGTCCAACTGTCCACTGCCCCTGATATCAAAAACCTTTCCTTATTTAAACCGATTTTGTTACTTATTTTTTAAGTATATATAGTTGTGTGTAGTATTTTTATAATAATGAGAAAACTATAAATCGTAGAGCACGTATCGATGCTATAAATATTTGAAAGAAAAAATATCGATACTTTTGATTGGCCGTTGGAATGACAAGAAGCTCGTCGTATCCAGCAACTTCAACATTTACCAAACAAACGCTCAAAGCTACCAATTAATTACAAAGGACTCATTTACATAAATATAATCAGACCTTTTTGGACATCCGGAGTTGAGCTTGGGGTTTCCACAAATCCATGGAATCACTCTTTGGCCTAGTGCTTAGAATCAATACCCTCCTTAAAATCGACAATGGTCCTTGCTATACTACATGCAAATTCAAATTTATTACTTGATGTCTCATATCTGGCTGATCTGGTCCAAACCTATCCATATTTGAACTGGATTGCGATATAAACCACTTCTCTTCATCTTCTCTTCTCAATTCTCATTTGATGATCTCGGGACCTTTAAACGTAATTAACAATGTTTCCTAATAAGAAGGGCTGTGAATTATGTGAAATAAAAACTGAAATACGGTGACTCACGAAATTTATCAAATATTTGATGTAATAAGAAAAATTTGTCCTAATCCGATATTTTGTTTGGAAATAGCTATTTTATTACTTTTTTTACTATTTTATTGTAATCCTATTTCCTTTTTGCATTGTAAACATTAATCACTCAGTAGTTTTATAAGACTGTCAAGTCCACTTGATCAATTTCGTGAGTTTACATTGTACTTTTAAAATCATCTGTTAATAATAATGAAGAATTCTTGCAATCTAGTGGCAGGTATTTGTAACAAACGTTTGTTCAAATTTGGACATTTTACCTTTAAAAAAAAGAGGTAACATCTTAAACAAGGGACATAGCTCCTTCGTATACGCTATATTGTTTAAACAATTTTTTACCAGTATAAAAATATTAATAATTAAATAGTAATATTTAAATGCTTACATTTCGAAGACCTACTAGTTAGTAATTACCATGTCATAAGTCGCACATAGCCAAATTAAATAAGAAAATCTATTATTTATACAGTAAACTTTATTAAACAAATTTATAACAAAATGTTACATTAAAATAATTTAAAAAAATGATTAACGTTGGATTCATTAATTATATTTGTTTCATATGACCTCTGCTATTTACTGTAAAATATGGCGGAGATAGAAATTGTTAGTTAATTGGAAACAATAATTAAGGACGAATAGTTGAGAGAGGCTATTGTATGGTATTATTTACCCTCTTTGTATATATGTTTATATACCAGTTGCATTTAAATATATATGCCTACTTTTGCGGTGTGAAAACGTTCGTTACTAATTTGTTTGTGCGATGAATTCCACCACGGTTGCAATTTTTACCTTATTTTATTTTTCTTTCTCAATTTTATCTAGTTTTTTTTTTGCCTCTTCTTGTAAGTCCAAAACAAATAGGTAAATAATTATTAAATCGGTCTTAGTTCATATTAAAATTTTCAACTTAACGACTAAAATCTAGAAATTGTAAAACAATAAAAATTAATTATTTTGATAACACTAATAGATACCTAAAAAAAGATTATAGATACTGAAGACAGTATTCTGAAATAATTCATTAGGAAATCATTCTAGGAGTGCAAAACAGAGATAAAATACTTTAGAATCAGCAACAATGAATTTATAACGCGGTGGGCCAATATTACCAAGGATCAGTGAACGAAAATCGGATTAATTTTATCATGTTAAAGGCTTGACAGACGCATAAAGCAAAGTAAATTAAAACAAAGAAATTTCCGACAGTATGAAAGCACAGATTTGATTGGTTGATTATGTTTTCCAGTATTTCATTTATGCAAAATTTCATTGGACAAAATTCATATACAGATTTCTAGAAATCTGATATCAAATAATACAAACAATACCTCTAATCAAAGGATTCCAAGAATTGTTTATGTAGTGACCCCGACTCTTATGAGATGGGATACCTCTAATTGCGTGGTTTCTAGTTAGATGAAATGAAAACATTTTATTAGAACACATGTTTTTCAACAGCAGAAAAGAGGTTACACAGAGAGGTTTATAAATGGCAAAGAGAAATGAACCTTACATTAAATATTACATAGAGATTATAAACTATTCACTATGGTGATGTCAACAGTTCATGTCCAACGTTTCATAGTGATTAGTCGTAGGGTTCCAAAGAGAACAAATGGAATAAATATGTTTGTCATAATTTCCAATGTATTACTGCGGAACTGTTTTTATCATAATTTTGTGGATGAAACCATAATTTCTAAGTGCAATCGCTATATTGTTTTAATTAATACAAATATATAAGTTAGCAATATAGGAAGAAAGTTTTTAAAATATATAAAAAATGTTTTTATTTGTGCACTCCAGAGTTTACCCGACCCATTATTCTACACATAGTAACGATATCGTCCAATCTCTTGTTCTCAGGTATCGATTGCTGTATTACCAATGCGTACAACTATAGTTTTAAACAATTCTGAAGTGATCATAATAAAACACATGCCAATAAAAAATTTATTTTGAAAAACTTATTTAACATTGATAGCTGATCATTAAAGATTTATATGAGCTGAATCAAAATCCATTACTATATCACTAAATAACTTTCTTGCAAAAAAAAAAAAAAAAAAAACTTCAAAAGGAAAATTGCTGCTTTTCTTTCTTAAATACATAAATTTTGGTCCCAACTACCAACACGTTCTTTTCCCCTAGTCTTGATCCAAGCATTTCAGCTTTTTCTATCGTTAACCCCAAACCAAATCGTTAATCTCGGTCTGAGTAAACAATTTAGGCTCTTCATTTTCTGTAATGCGTAAGAATTCTTCATCATCTGGTTCACATATCTCAGATTGAACATCACAAAATATTTCATCGAGTGGTTCGGGGACCGGCAACCCTACACTGTGTCCTACTGTTCAGACGGAAGGTTAGGGTGGCTCATCACCTTCTTGTTTTTTGAATTATGGCCGGTAATATCAACGCTGCAAAAGTAGCAATCATCATGATTTGTTGGCCCACTCCATGGCATGGGAACAGCAAATCTAAAGCTTTTTTCTACTTTTTTTTACGATCTTCTAAGATCTTCAACGCATACATAGCATACCTTATAAAGTACCCACAATTTATCCTCATTACCAAGTTTAGTTCAAAAGTATGACATATTGACCTTATTCACAATGTCTATAATGCTTTTTGGTGCCTTTTAATCCTAAACTCGCCACAGGTGTAAGTAAACAAAACATCATCTGACAAAAGAAAAAAATTATCAACCCTTCAGCAGTACTACCTACCTCATATACACCCATTCAGCTTTTCTTTTTTCTTTTTTTTTTTAAATATATGAACGATATAAAGTTGTTTAATTCTTTAAAAATCACTTAATCAATGATTAAAAAAAAATTATTTATTGATATTTACAACTGTATACAATATACATCAAGTAAATTTGAGGACAATGATTATAATGATATGTAAACAACTTGCGAAGTTGTTTGTTTGTGAAGTTGTACTGTTCACTAGTAGCACTTCAATAAAAACTAATCTAGGTCCTTAGGCCATCTTCTTTTCACACGCTACAGTGGGTTATCAGTAATGGAGTGTGAAGCAAGTTGGGAGGCTAATGGATTCGAGTGGGAGTGGAGTTCATGAAAGGATTGGTGTCTAACTTGGGCTAGACATATGGATACATTACGGTCTTTATGGATAAGTTTATTTGTAAAAAAGTAAGAAGCATTTATGATTTTTGAAACTACCCGTCGTTATGGAATACTTCAACATTTACTAGACAAACTTTCAAAGCTTACAATAAATTACAAAAGACTCATTTAAATGACAGTTATTAGACCTGTATGGATATAAAGATAGGAGATTTTGGACTCCATTGAACTTTCAATTTCTTCTAGTACCCAATCCTTACTATCCCAAAAGCTTCGAAATTTATGAAGTTAAACTGTAAAATATAAAGAACTGGTGGGTGATACAGCTTTTTAAGTATTTGGATTCAGCACCCTTAAATACATAAAAATGAGGTATTTTTAATAGATAATTGTTTTCATCGTTATCCTGTGTGATTGACGATCGTTCAAAATCTGCAAGTGCTCATCAGATTTAAGAATACAGGCTCTGCGGAGTGTTTGATAATTTCGCGGGGATGTGCTAAGACCCTAACTGTATAAATCACTCACACAAACAGACTTGGAATATAGCTCATGTTTTCATCTTATTACTGTTCGAGTCAAAAGAGGCCTGATATCCTTCTGAGGAACAAATTGAATTTAACAAGCTTTGTCTTGAAACGAGATAACTTCATCTCAGACTCTATTTGTGGTATTATCTCCCGTCCTAACCACAAAGGGGAGGAGGGTAACTGATATTTTTGGAAGGTTGATTTATGTTACAGCTAAACTGTTTTTATTAAAAGTACAAAAGATGCAGTTAATACTGTTAAAAAAAAGTTTATTTTTATATTTTCTATGAAATCTGGTCATAATATTAACCCTCGCGCTCGCATTTTTACCCCCAAGCGTAGCGGTGTATCTTTCAGATACACTATTGCATTTTCAACCTCAACATAGGACAGTCACCAAAATGTTTATTGTTTTGTATATTTCTTACCATAACTGCTCTTTGATTAAACATTAATTCTGGAAACGAGCGAAACAATTTGATTTTAATTATGTATCAACCGTAAAATAGAAACAAAACAAACTATAAGGTAAATGACAAGGCCCTTTCAAATGTCAAACGCATTATAATTTATAAAATTTTTATTCTTTTAGTTTTATATACAGATCAATCATACAGTAATAAATACAATGCTCGTACAATAACAATTTCTATTTTATTTTCTATGTCAATTTATTGAAATTTACAACTGTACAAATATTTACATTAAGTAAATGAGCTGATAACGATTACAATTTTTTTTTTTTTTTTTTTTTTTTTTTTTTTCCATGGCGCTACAGACCGATGTGGTCCCTGGCCTCCTCAATGAGCCTTCGCCAGGTGGCTCGATCTTTTGCGACTGCTTTCCAATTCCGTGTATTTAGCAGGGTCAGTGCATCCTTTGCAACAGCATCTTCCCACCTAAGTCTCGGTCTGCCTCTGCCCCTAGAACGCTCCAGTCTCCCCTCCAGCAGCTTCCTCGGAACCTGGTCATCCATCATTCTGGCGACATGTCCAGCCCATCTCAGTCGTGCCAACTTAATAGTTCGCAGCACATTTACTTCCCCGAAGAGTTCATAGACCTCATTGTTATGTCGTCTTCTCCATTGGTCTCCTTGCTTAATGGGCCCGAAAATCCTTCTCAATACCTTCCCTCTCGAAAATGAGGATTTCTTTTTCTTCCTTGGTTGTCAAGGTCCATGTCTCGCATCCATAGGTAAGAACCGGCCTAATTAGGGTTTTATATATTGTACTCTTCGTCTTTCGGGAGATCAAGGGCTTTCTTAGATGTTTCTTTAAGCCAAAGTAGCATCTATTGGCCAACATCAGTCTATGGCTTGTTTCTGCTGATATCTTATTTGTGGCGCAGACGATTGACCCAAGGTACTTGAACTGGTCCACACTTTGGAATCTAAACGGTCCCATTTGCAGGTGCTCTCCTACTGTGTTACCATCACTCATGCCAGTTCTCATGTACTTTGTTTTTTTTCTTCATTAATTGTTAGACCCATGTCTGCAGCGGCTTCCATGAGTTTCTGGAATGCGCTCTTAAGGGCATCGAGCGAGCGGGCAATTATGTCTATATCGTCTGCGAAAGCCAGTAACTGGACGAGTTTGTTATAGATAGTCCCAGTCACCTGGATGTCAGAGCTTCTCACTACTTTCTCCAAGGCAAGATTAAACAACATACACGCCAGGGCATCACCCTGTCTCAGTCCTCTTTTCGTTTCAAATTCTGTTGACAGAGTTGACTGTATCTTGACCTTGCACGTAACATCCTTCATCGTCATCTCTATGAGACGTACCAGTTTTGGTGGTATCCCGAACTCTCGCAGGGCTTGGTAGAGTTTGGGCCTCTTGATGCTATCATATGCACTCCTAAAGTCAACGAAGAGATGGTGTGTGTTCATTTTAAATTCTGTTGATTTCTGGAGTATCATCCTTATACCAAATATTTGTTCTATTGTGGATTTGCCTCTTCTAAATCCCGCCTGGTACTGTCCTATCTCTCTTTCCGCATAAGGCAGTAATTTGGAGCACAACACTTTTGACAGTACCTTGTATGTGCATTGGAGCAGTGTAATGCCTCGTTAATTTGAGCATTCCAAAATATTTCCCTTTTTGTGTAGTGGGCATATCATTCCTTTTTTCCATTGCTCAGGCATTTTTTCCTGTACCCATATATCCAGTATGATATCATATATGGCCTTATGGAGTTGTTCACTTCCAAGTTTTAGGAGCTCTGCTGGGATACCATCTTCACCTGGTGCTTTGTTATTATTGAGCGCCTGGATGGCATCTACGACATATTCATACTCTGGTATATCTATTTCCTCTTCTTCTTCTTCATTGTTGTCTGTACCAGTCTCTTCTGTTTGATCATCTTCATACAGCAAGCTATTAAAATGGCGGGCCCATCTTGACAATATTTCTGTCTGCTCTGTAATAAGTGAGCCATCCTCTCTCCTACAGGCTTTTATTCTAGGCTTGAATGGTGCCCCTGCTGCTATTGAGTTTCCGATAGAAGCTTCTAGCTTCCTTGAGGTTACTGTGTTCCTCGATTTCCTCCAGCTGCCTCCGTTCCCAAACTTTCTTCTTCTTTCGGTGTAGCCTCTTTTCTTGCCTCCTTTTGTTCCCATATTCTTCCGATGACAATCGTGTATACTTCCTCTGCACCATACTTCTATATGCCTTATTTTTATCCTCCGTTACTCTGGCGCACTCATCGTCAAACCAACATGGTTTTGTTGATCGCTCTTCCACTCCTAATGAATCTTCGGCTGCTTTTCGGATCACTGTTGAACATTTGTTCCATTGCTCTTGGATGGAGTTTCCGTAGTCCCCGCTTTCAATTAATTCATCCAGTTTTTGCTGGTATGTTAAGCTTACATCCGGTTCCTTCAATTTGGATGTGGCGATTTTACTCGGTATCTTGCTTTGCAGTTTCCTTACATTCGAGATTCTTGCTCTAACCTTTGAGACTATCAGGTAGTGATCTGTGTCCATGTTGGCTCCTCTATAGGATCTTGTACTTATAAGGTTGGATCTGTGTCTTCTGCTGATAAGAACATGGTCTATTTGGTTCACGGTTTTTCCATCCGGTGATCTCCAAGTTCCTTTATGGATCCTCTTTCCAGGAAACATTGTGCTACCCACTATCATGTCCTTTGATGTGGCAAAGTTGATAAGGAGTCTGCCATTTTCATTTGTATCTTCATGCATACTGTATTTTCCTATTGTTGGGATAAAGACCGCCTCTCTACCTATCTTCGCATTAAAATCTCCTAATACGATCTTAATGTCGCTTCTGGGGCAGTTATCCAAGGTTCCATCCAACTCATCATAAAACGCCTCCTTTTCGTCATCAGGCGATACCTCCGTTGGTGCATGGCAGCTGACTATACTATAGTTGTAGAATTTCCCTTTCAGTTTAATCACACATATCCGGGGGTTGATTGGTGTGAATCCAGTAACCAGGCCTCTTGCTCCGCCCCTCACCACAAAGCCAGTTCCAAATGTATGGGACTGTTCATGACAGCTATAGTATATAGTGTGAAATCGCTTTTCAAGTAGCCCTTTCCCCTTCCATCTCACTTCCTGGATTGCAGTTATGTCTATTTTATATTTATCTAGTTCGTTTAGGAGTGACCGAAGTGACCCCAGTCTGTATAGTGACAGGATATTCCATTGTCCTAGTTTTAGGTCCTTTTGACGAATTCCGGGTTGTTTCCTTAGGTTCAGTCCAGCGATATCTCTTTGAGGTTTCGTAATGGTTTGATATAGGAGGAGCGGGTCATTAGCCCGCTGCCTCCGAGTCAGATGGAGGGGCTGCCTCCTCAGAGCTCCCTGACTCGCTCCCCCATCCGGGGCGGCTACCTAGGGGAAGTGACCCTAGGGTGTGTACTGTAGTTGACCTTTATCTGTAGTGGGGATAACGATTACAATAGCATGTCAAAACTTGAAAAGAATTACTCATCAGTAGCACTTCAATAAAAATTCAAGCAAGTTGGGAGAATAGTGGTGCGGAGTGGTTATGGAGCTTACGATGAAAGGATAGGTGTATGGTTCGGGCTAAAACAGCAACACATGGAACATTAAGGTCTTCATGGACAAGTTTATTTGTAACAAAGTAAAGAGCATTAAGGATTTTTCGAAGGATTTTGGATTGTAAGGATTGGATACGAGAAGAATTAGAAGGGTTAGTTGAGCCCCAGAGCTCAACTCCGTATGCCCAAATAGGTCTGATAACTGTCATGTTAATAAGTCTGTTGTAGAAAATCGGGAGTTTTGAACGTTTGTCTAGTAAATGTTGAAGAAGTCGAAAACGACGAGCAGTTACCTGTCGTTTTAGTCTTGTATGCGGATTCCGAGTTAAACGTTTGTCCATTTGAAGTCCTAAATAGCGGATCTGTTCAACAGCGATCAGTGATATATCAGTTGTATACACCATGCAGAGGATGGGACCTAGGATACTACCTTGAGGAACGCTAGCGAAAAATACTTCAGGACGAAATTATACGGAAACCATTGGTAAATGAACTCGCAAAACATTATATTTTCTTATCAAATACAATTAAAATACTTACTTAAAAAAAATTAAATACATCGGTAGAATCTGTCATTCCAGTGAATAACTGCATAAGTGCCTTTAAAAATAATCAAACTCTGCCTTCCCGTTATCTTACCTGCCCTGCTCCACATATATAATTTCTCCTTACAAAACTCAATTTTCCCTACAGCTTGGAAAAAAGTTCTAGTCCGTCCATTAAATAAAGTTCCTTCTCCTTCCTCAGTTTCCCACTTTAGACCTATATCAATCCTATCAAATTTATCTAAACCATTAGAAAGATTAGCACATACCCGACTCACCTCCTTTCTTGACTGTAAAACCCTCCTTAATCCTTTCCAATCAGGATTCCGTTCCGGATACTCCACGCAGTCTGCTTTGGTAAAAATTACTCAAGACCTTTACTACTCCTTAGACCAACAGAATATTACGATCCTAATCCTTTTTGATTTTTCAAAAGCTTTTGATTCTGTTGACCATACAATCCTCCTCTCGAAACTCCATAACCTCTCAATATCTGATAGTGCGTTAAGCTGGCTTCATTCTTTTTTATCCAACCGTTCCCAAACAGTGATTATACCTGGAAAACCTCATTCATACCACTCTCGCGAGGAGTCCCCCAGGGGTCTTCTCTTTCACCTACCCTATTTTCTATTTATGTTAACGACTTGCCGAATCGCATCCACTACTCCCAATATCATCTTTATGCTGACGACTTGCAAATATATTTATCCTTTCATCCTTCAAATATGCTAGAGGCGACTTGTAAGCTACAGAAAGACATAGAAATCCAGAAAAAACAAAGGCTATTCTCATTGGGTCGAAACCTCACCTAAAAGCTTTTCCCTACTATCCACTTCTTTTCCTAAAAAACCGTCCAATTCATTTCCAAAATTCCATTAAAAATCTGGGAATAACTTTCGACCAACATCTTGCATGGAATAGCCATATCTCTCAAATAACGAGGAAATCTAATTTTATTCTTTAGCAACTTTCACATTACCGTGATTCATTACCATTAAGTACTCGAAAACTTTTAGTATCATCACTCATTTTCCCTAACTTTGACTACGGATGCATAGTATATGGATGACTGTCTGATGAGCTCGATATGAGATGTAAAAGAGTAATGAACTGTTTTATTAGATTCATTTTCGGGATATTCAGACGTTCTCACATATCTAGCAGGTATTCTGAAATTGGGTGTCTTTACCCCAGTTTCCGACGTCAATACTTCCTAGGTACACTCATATTTCAGACCTTGAAATCCAAAAAACCCAACAATATCCATGATCTTCTTACTCTGCGCTCCTCCATTCACCTCTTAAATACTAGAACCCAAACCAACCAAACTGTACATCCAACATAAACGCCGTTTTCGAATTCAAAACGTATCTGAGAGATACTCGCGAGCGTAGGAGGGTTAAACATAACCGACAATCTCAGTTCAACCAAAAATGCCAATCCTTGTAAAAATGTATATCATTACTACTGTTTAAAATATATTGAATTACGTCAAATTGTCAAATAGGGGTCATCAAAACTGCAACTGTTCTAATTTGACAGCTTTGACAGACAGGGACCCGAAAAGACGATGATTGACGTATTGAAGTAGGCTTCAAAGCGTATATACAGTGCTGTTGAGAAAATAAAATCGTATCTTCTGATCAACAGCCTCAAAATGCTGTCTTTTTTCGAAGGTTGATCAATTGCCTCAGATTTCTTGATGCTGTTATATTTTCTACTATTGACGTGCAATCTACCGAAATGGAGAAGAAATATCTGATGTGTATCACCAAACATGTTTTGGTGAAGAAGATTATTAATAGAAATTTTTTATAAATACTTAGTATTTAATCTGTTATATTGAAAACTATAGGCTGTCTGATTTAGTATTTTTTTTTTAAATTAAATTATTTATTACAACTTTGTACAATATATAAATGTAAATGTGTTGAATATAATTATAATATGCGGCATGAAGTGATTTACGAAGGATTTTGGATGCGAAGAGAAAGTTTAGTGGATCCCCAAAGCTCAACTCCGTATGTCCAAGTAGGTATAATAACTGTCACAATAAGTCTTTCGTAATTAATTTGAAACTTTGAACGCTTGTCCTGTAAATGTTGGAGTAATTGAAAACGATTAGCAGTTTATTGTTTAAGTCTCGAGAGATTTTTTTTTTTTATTAGTATTATTATTATCTATTTATTAAACTTTACGACTGTAATCGAGAAAACAATACATCTAGTAAATTTTATTATAACGTTTATAATAACAACGTCAATTCTTGTAAAGAATTACTGATTAGTAACACTTTAATAACATTTCTAGGTATTACTTGCGAAGATGTGGCTTGCTCCTTTTTAACAGTTACTTTTCGGTAACCAGTTACTGTTTTACCGGCGCGCATTTTAACGGTACCCATTAAAAATTAAAACTTCCAAATTCACCTCCTTTAAGCACGAGATCCTCAGATTCTGTTCTAGAAGCTAATAGAAATCACACTACATGTTTTTGTAAATTTTACTTAAATGTTTACAATTTTATTTGATTCAATAAATATCAAATCGTTGTAATAATATTAAATAGACATGGAATTCTAAAGGTAAAGAAAAAAATAGTCAGAAAATAAGTGAATAAAAGTGTTTAAATTTTAGTTTGATTAAATTAGCTATGAATATTATAAATCGTATGTAAATGAAATACAATAAAATGACAATAGTAACACTTCAATATAAGTTCTAAATTAGAAGGTCTCTTGGCCAGATTATTTCAGACGGCTCGGAGGGTTATCGAGAATTATCGAGTGTGAAGATGAGAGACAAGTGGGATCAAGAGGGTATGGGACATATTATGGATGTCTAGGTATCTGGTTTAGAATTAGTAATCTAGATGTTTATTGTAGGGTTGTCACGCATGAAATGACCGTTTTTAGATATAGGAAGAAAATAAAAATTTGATATCAAATCTAACATGTCTTTTATTCAAAGTATTTACCATAATTTTCAATACACTTCTGCTTACTAAGTTTTCTATCCCAGATTTGATAAACGTTGAGTCACATGATGAAAAGAATTCAGAAAATGCATTTTTAATGTCTAAATCATTGGTAAGCAATTTTCCTCACAAAAAGCTGTCCAAACTCCGACAAAAGTCTGTAGGGGATAGATCAGGGGAATATGGGGGGTGTGGCAAGACTTCATAGCCCAACCCCTTTAATTTATTCACTGTCTGTATTGAAACATGAGGTCGGGCGTTATCATGAAAAAGGATAGGTCCTTTCCTGTTTACCAGTACCGGCTGTTGCTTCATCAAATTTTGATGCATTTGGTCAATTTCTTGGCACCATGATGTTGAACAAATTGTTTTTCCCGTCCACGGGGCAGATTTTCTAACTAGGATTGATGAATTAAATGCCACTTCTATTGAGATTATTTTATTTGAAATCTAGTTTCGAATGCTAAACATTCATCTTCAGTTCTAAAACATACAAAAAAATTTTCAACACATCATTACTATGTTACATAGATTATATATACTAAAGCAACAACAACAACCTCAGCAACATAACATTAACTCAAAAGGAAAATAATTTGCTCAACAAAGGTTTAAAACATTCTATAAATTCACCGGTGACCATACAAACATTCGAAAACCTTGCTGTCCACATTGAAAACCGGTTTAGAAAAATACGACAAAAACCCACTTTCGAAATCAATATGCGCAAATATACTAAAAACAGAAATAGAAAAAGCCCAGAACTTTAAGATAAAGACATCATTAGATTACAAATAGCACGCGCTTTATCAACTAAAATATTAAAAAACGACCTTACAATCATAAAAGCGGACAAATGGAACACCGCAGTAATTATAGAAAAAGAGTTATAAAAAAATAAAATCTATGACTTCATCGAAAAAAACAGCTTCCCCACTATAAAAAACCCCGCTAAAAATTTTAACAGTCAAGTTCGGGAGTTAATAAATAATAGTATTTTAATACCTGATAATATAAAATACAACCTGATTGAAATGAATCCTTTGCCGCCCCGTCTCTACGGCCTACCCAAAATACATAAAGCAGACATTCCAATAAGACCAGTAGTTACCTACATTAATAGCTCCATATACAAACTTGCTCATTATTTAAACAACTCGTTCAAAACGAAAATTTCTTTTTCCCCACGAAATACAATGAACAACTCAATAGAATTAGTCAACAAAATTAAAAACGTAAATGTTCCAGACAATGCAAAGTTAATATCATTCGATGTCACAAATCTGTTTACCAGTATCCCACCTTCAGAAACAACAGAAATTATAGAAGAACTAATCTTCCGGTCTAATCTTCAACCACTAGAAAAATTATACTTTTATAATTTAATGTCAGTTTGCATAAAACATAATTATTTTCAAGTTAACAATACATTCAATAAACAGGAAGAAGGATTACCAATGGGATCCCCTCTTTCACTCCTTCTGGCAAATCTTTTTATGGATAAATTAGAACGGAAAATCATTCATTCAGAATTAGCTCAACACATCATATACTGGTATCGGTATGTTGATGATATAATTTGCCTATGGTCTGGGACGACCAGACAAATCAATAGTTTCTTAAACGAAATCCACCCTTCAATTAAATCCACACTGGAGGTAGAGAACAATAAAACTTTAAATTTTTTAGACATAGAAATCTCCATAAACAATAAACAACACGAAATTAATATATACAGGAAACCCACACACACAGATGTAGTTATAGACAACAATGCCAGGAGACCACTAACACACAAACTCGCAGCATTTCATAGCATGATATACCGCCTTTTAAATATACCGCTAAATGAACGAAATTATAACAAAGAAATACAAACAATTCACACTATAGCTAACAAGAACAGATACAGTAAAACCACAATCGATAATATTTTAAGAAAACAAATACATAAAAAAACTATGAATAATATATACAACACCCCCAGAGGATAAAGCTACCCCTAAAAAATATATTTTGATACCATACTACGGCCCAATATCCACTAAAGTCGGGAAAGAATTAAAAAAATTAGGTTTAAACCCTGCATTTAAAATAGATAAACCATTGTCATCATACTTCCCTTCACCGGAAGACTAAATAGACCCTTTCCAAAAAAGCGGCGTATACGAATTAAAATGTAATGACTGTGAAGCAAAATACACGGGAAATACCGGACATTCAGTAAATCAAAGAGTAAATGAACATATAAGAGTATACACTAATAAGACCCAAAATTCCAATTTCGCTATCCATCTAAATGAAAATAACCACAAATTTAATAAAGACTCGGGAGTAAAAATATTACATCAAGTAGAAAATAGCCTAAAATTGAATACATTTGAATCAATTGAAATAATAAAATCGTTTAAAACCGATCCAAAT
Organism: Euschistus heros; assembly: GCA_003667255.2. NCBI lineage: Eukaryota > Metazoa > Arthropoda > Insecta > Hemiptera > Pentatomidae > Euschistus > Euschistus heros. Next base: position 1,280,898 of record RCWM02000129.1, read on the forward strand.
TTTTGTTTAAATGATCAGATTAACATATCCAATAGCCCCATTTTAAATTTGTTTCCCATAGGAACGGAAAAAACCCAATGAGTCATAAGGGAAACCCCGTTGTAAATCTAAAACTTAACCTACCCGCCCCCTTTTACTTCTCACAAATTCAGTGTTTTAGTTACCTCGAAGGTGAGTGCCTATGCTTGATTTCTTGTCTTATCTTTTTAAAAAACCTTTAGTTTATATAATCTATGTAACATAGTACTGATGTGTTGAAAAAATTTTTGTATGTTTTAGAACTGAAGATGAATGTTTAGCATTCGAAACTAGTTTTCAAATAAAATAATCTCAATAGAAGTGGAATTTAATTCATCAATCCTGATTTAATCGATCCTTCTATATCATCATGCGTACCTCAAGAGATTTGCTAATGTCGTATCTCCTGAGGAAAATTTTGTAAACCAACGATGGATGGTTCTTTCATTAGCACTTCCTTCACCAAAAGCATGATTAGTATTTCTTGGTGCCTGGGCAGCGGAATGACCGAGTTTGTACTCATAAAAAAAAAAAAATCGTTCGGAAATTGTGTGGAAATGGCCACAGTTAAAATTATTCTAAAATCTGTATGCCTACTTGGGAAATAACAAACACAGTTTGTTAGTGAACCCAGCCGAAAACCGTCCACTTTTGTGAAACTGGTAGCTCAATAGAATAAATTTCGTTAAATAAACATTTTGCCTGTAACTTTATTACATAATTAACAAGGTTAGTTTAAATATCATGCAACCTCTCTTCATCATCTTATAAATAAATAAAGCTTATAAATTATTATGCATAAGTTAATGAACAATTATAACTTAATAATAATTTAACATTGCATACAAATATAACCTTTCATTATAACCAATAAACATAAATAAATTACCATGGTAAAGTTCAGCAAACTATGGTTCAACGATGTCTTGACTTGTGAGTGAATAATGATATAAGATGCCGTTTAGAGACCCGTGGTGAGCAAAGCGATTACAGATGATGCTATATAGTTCCTTAGTATCAGATTTGGATTGTCGAGCCTTGCGCTCCGAACGCAAAAAACATGCAGCGAGAGAGCTCTCTAGTCCGCCATAACCTTATTCCAAGGTAGACATGACTGTTTCCTTCAATGTCTTGTCGCACACTGATGTCTACCCCAACTAATACCAGAAAAACATTAGAATTTTTTCCACCCCCTGAGCAAAACTATCAAAAAGAACTTACACCGTACCAAATGGAATCTTCATTCGAAATTAACTAACAGTTGGTTTCCATGTTGACCTGAAGCAGTAGGGTTTTCCATGAACTGATTCTACTAAGTGGGGTATACATTTCCTGTAAGTTTAAAGCTGATTCAAAGCCTGGCTTACAATAACAATTTAATTATTCAAGTGGCCAATACTGGATCAATATCCACAACTGATAAGTTTTATTGTTTATTTATAATATATGTATTCATTACTATTAGAGTTTTTCTTCAATTCTCGACACCGAATTACGAACAAAAGAAATCGTTACTTATTTACGATACCGATATTTCGACTAAAAATTAAATTGCTACTAAAAAAAATCCATATGACATCTAAAAAATAACGAATCAATTAATAAATGATCATCCGAGAAAGAATTTATTGAACATGAAATAAAACTTTTTATCCGCAACATAAAATATATGTAATAATGAAATTTCGCTACAGTAAAATTATATTAAATTATTAATTTATCTGTTGTATCATTTGTATAAATAAATGCAATAAATAAAACAATGATACAATATCTTATTACATAAATAAATGTGTACATGTAAATATCTAATCAATAATTTATAATTATAAAAAAAATAAAAAAAATACTAAAAATGTTTTCTAGAGTTGAAAACAAAACTAGGATGTCCAATATTGTCTTAAAAGTATATACTATACATTTGTTGTATGTTTTCACGAAAAACCTTCTAACCTAAAAACATTTTTCTTTTATTATCAATACGTTTTTTTCTGATTATAATTAAGGCGTAGAATTATAAAACCAATTTCTAACTCCAATTTCCAGATAAGTTTTTCTAATAGTTTTTATACATGATTATCTTTAGTTGGAAGGTTTTCTTCCAAAAGTATTTGAATCACATTAAAAGACCATATAAAAAATTAGGAATCTTCCTAATTCAAGTTCCATTTATAAGAAGGCTGCATTTGAATTTCTGTGCCACAATTGATAATGTCTGTTATCCGGAGTTTTCCTTCATTCGCCGCGGTATCGACACCTATATCACCGGATAAGGGAGTGTCTACTGCACGTGATGCTGTGTGAAAGATCATTGGAATTTAGGTTATATGTATTATAATAAATAAAATTACTTAGATTGATAATAATGTATTTATTCATTATGATCAGTACACATTCTGAATTTAATCTTTAAATCCAAATCATCGTTTTTGTTTTATTTTAGGAAAACAGCAGGCGATACATTTATAAATACCAAACATAATGTCAAGATTTAACACATTCCTGTTTAAAAAAAAAAAGATCTTTAAACAACAAATGATAATTTTTTTTTCATACACTTTGAATTTTACAGGCTTATAATGGCATTTAATAAGGAATATTACCTACTCCGTCTTTAATAATGGCTTCCATCCCTATTTGGCATACTCATAAAAAGTTTTTTTTATAAAATCTTGGGGGATGTCGCCCCACCCCTCTAATACAGCTGTCTTCAGAATTTTAAACAACATTGGAGAAGGGTCCGCTGGCTGACCCTCCCTTGTAACTTTGTTTCACAAATATTCAAAGAAGGAATCGTCTACTTGATAACTCCAAGTAAACTGTTGTATTCAGATGTTCAGAAACAAATTTTACCTAATGTGGATGTACATATTTTATATACACTACAGTTTAGCTCCAATAAAAGGCATGGAAAGCACTTGCATGATCTTGTAAAATCATTTCAGCATATAATAAAAATCTATTGTTATTCTTAAGAAACATCTGCGTTTCAGCGATTCATTACCACAAAATACTTGACAGCTTTAAATATCTTCTTTCCTTTTTCCCTACTTTGAATGCACCACATATGAAGGAGTGATAAATGCATCATATCTGGTGAGTTCAAAATGAGTTGTAGTCCAGTAAAATAAGGGTTTGGCAAAGAAAAAGCTGCCGAACTATTATTCTTGAAGGATCTTTATATTTTTTGGGGTCCTGAATCCGAATCTGAAGTTAGCTACCACGGCAGCCGTCGGATTCATACCCTAAAAAAAAAAATAACGGTTATTTTCGGTTTTTTACTTATAACACGATAAAGAAGCGTTTTTCGAAAAAAGTCTTTATGATTAACTGTGACTAGTACCTACGAAAAAAAAAAAAAACTTTTCGCGAAGTTATTATCTTGGAAAAATTGTAGAAATTGGCCAACTTGTAGTCAGTCCTACTTCTCCGCGACTACACGTTTGACTTACTCTTTTGGCTGTAACTTCGAAATTATTAGTCCTATCCAAGATTACTTTTTTTTTTTTTTTTAATCTTAAAGCTGTAAAATTTAAAATTAATGTTATATATATTAAAATAGAATACTTAAGTTGTATCTGTTCACATAATTTGTCATTTATTTACCTAAAGGCAGGACTCTCTCTCTTTTTTAATTGTTGACTTCCAAATACAAGCAACTAAGATTTACATTTTTATAAAAGTGTTTTCAATGTGACCGACGTTTGTATGTTCTGGGTATTGCCTTCTTCTCTCGGTACGTTTTTGTTGCCTTTGTAAGTGTGGAATGATAAAAACCTGAACGATCAATATTTAATAAATCGAAGTTTCTTTTTTCTCCTGGCTTGTATGTGTATTGCAAGTAAGACATTTGCTCTAATGGTGTCCTAGGTAACGGGTCTGTTCATTACGGAGTAGTGGAATATTACTAAAGGATACTGAACAACAGTGGAACGCTCATGACGAAGAATGAAGGTGATTTGATAGGATTATTTTAGATTTTATACAACTGTAAAACGGCCTGACTTTGCATCACTTTTGTTGAACTTCCTTCTTTTACTACCTATTAATAATGTTTATAATGAACGTATTAAAATATTTTCTTGGAATAATTAGCTTAAAAATGCTGTTGATTCATCGCTTAATCTTAGAATTGCAAAATTTACAAAACTTATAATATTTTTTATTGTTTTTAAACTTCGGTGCAAAGTCAACTGGATACCCTTGACTTTGCACCACCAAATCTCTTCAATTAAATAAGCGTTAGAAACGTATTGTGGAGCAAAGCCAGAGCTCGATAATAGTTAAGAGGTGCAAAGTCAAGCAATCTACTATGGCTACACAAAAACTATTAAAAAACAAAAACGAACAAAAGGACTTGAAACAATTTACAGCTATAACCAGGCGTAATTCTAACATCATTCATCAATATACTTGCACATAGATGACAAAATAGTTAATAACAAAAAGAGAAATGTCATCCCAAATAATTTGCTTTTTTACCAGCCTATCAACTCTTTAACTTCAAAATATCCTCGGTTATTGATTGGTTTAGGAGAAGAAATTCCGCCTAATACTTCATCCAAAAAAAAACAAAAAAAACCTACATTCGATGGTCACTTTCGGGATCAGTTGAATCGTTAAAACAATTACTTTGTCCTTCATATTTTTTGTGATTTTTCGAGGGAAAATGGACCCCTCATGTATTACAAATACATGCTCACCAATCGTTTTCTTAATTTATTTGAAAGTAGGTCCTTCGGCATTTTCTGAATAAAACAAATATTACATAACTGTTGGTATGTATGTTTAAAAGTGAAATAAGGCTCAAATATTGTTATTATAGTTGAGTGATTTTCTGAGAGGTGACTTTGTACTAAAATATACTTGGTGCAAAGTCATTCCTAATCTATATCAAAAAGGGCTTTCTATTTTATTTTCAAATACCATGACTTTTGGCAAATATTTTGAGCCAAATGATTATCATATATTTAAATTACAACAATTATAGAATAAAATGAATGCAAAACCTATTTGATTTGAAAAATATTTAATAGCTGAAAACATGACTTTATCCCACAAAGGAATCACACCTGTTGAAGTACTACAATCAACTAACTTATAAAACATGGGAGGTAACTAGGATTAACTTGATAATTCCTTAGACCCAATCAGTGTTCTTATAAGTAAGTGAAACATATAAAATATCCCTTGTTTGAACAACAGCAAAACACTTTTTCTTCAACTGAAACTTTTTAGTGAACATGGTGCAAAGTTAATTCACAGGTGCATTGTCAGGCCGTTTTACGGTACAGTAATTAGAATACAAAATAATGTCAATAGTAAAAGAAGATCCCGAGGCCATCTGCTTTTCAGACACCAAGTAAGTTTAGGAAGGAATCAGTAACATATGGGATATTAAAGCCATAATGTATTGGATCATTTTTGAAAAAAGAGCAGTAAGGATTTTAGATTGGAGTAATTGGATGCGGGAAGAATTCGTTGGCTTGATGGAACCCCATAGTTCTGTAGGTCCAAAAAGGTCTTATAATAGTTATATAGATGAGTTTTTTGTTGCAGATTTTTGGGAAATTAGAATGTTTGTCAAGTAAGCACTGGAGCAGTCGAAATCGACCAACAGTTTCTTGTCTATTCAATCTTGTATCAGGTTTCCTCGTGAGTGTCTTGTCTAGATAAAATCCAAGGTATCGTATCTGTTCAACATTATTCAACAGTTATCTCCTTTAAAAAATACAGGACAGGGTGAGGTAGGTTTTCGATGTTTTTAAATATAAATCCACAACTATCCAGCATGTTCCGTAAAATTATGCTTCTTTTTAATTTGATTTTTGGTTCAGCTATAGTAGCTACCTTTATTCTGAGGTATAAGAAAATGGAATATTTGGTGTGGTGTAATTTTATACTGGATTTGTATAATTGTATAAGAGCTATAGAAATAACTTTTCAACCGTTCCTAATTCGGAGAAAACTTAATTAGAAGTGTTATGCAATAAACGGCTTTTCACAAAGCAGTGGGAGGGGGCAAGGATCTGAAAATTAAATTGTATCCACTCGATTATATATGGTAAATTCTAACTAAATGAAATAAATTCCAACAAATTTCATTGCAAACAATGAAAAAAATTATTTGATAGGCTAATTAAAATGTACCAATGCCCAATCAAGAGTTTTTTACCGATAATTTATTTGAAATTCCTGTTTAAATTTAAATCTATTCTCGTTTTAATTTATTCAGACCGTTCTAGCCGTTGTTAAATTTAAATTACTTAACGAATGATGAAATTCAGTTGTTTGATTGTAAAGAATTAATTAATTCGTCCTATTTCATTATTGAAAAAAAAAAAATTTAACTGATTTATCGAGTTTTTTTTTTTTTTTTGTTTCCAAAATTTTCAGAATTATTTCAATTATTATATAGAATATTATTAATCATAGCTGCAATATTGTTAGAATAATCAACCTTAGGAGGTCAGTAAAATAATTTGAGGATTACGCTTTGACAAAGAGTGTTTGCTTCAGCCCTAGTAAGCAACAAATGGATATTATTTTGCCTGAGACGGTTTGGCTTTTTAAAAGCTTATAGATGGTTGTGCTTCAACATATTGTCCACTTTTAAATGGAAGGAATAAATAAGAGAGTTGCCATAAGGTTTCAATTTTTTCAGCTGCAACTTTCTGTAAGGTGCCTAACAATTCATAGTTAAATTGGTCAGAGATCGGAGATTTCATCTTACTGGGATCTATAGGTATATTGAGATTGATCTTTATAATAAACAGAAAAGTTGTTTAGTGAAATATAACAACTATGAAGAACACCCCCAGATAAGTGAAAAAGAACCGAAAATACCCTGTGTCAAAACCACAACTTTCATTTGAACAATGAAAATTTGTTGGTTATAAAGTGCAAACTGGTGATAACCCAGATTGGAAAGATATATGAGACAGAAGAAATACATTGCTGAATTTGAACTGTATCCACATTGTCGGGTTAGGAAAAGGTTGTGACATAACGGACGGGTGGGATGTGTCGGAAATATAGGATCAGGGAATTGAGACTACGAATCGTCAACAATTAATAGTTATAAGATTTGAAGCTGATTGTTTTTTAATTTAATCTGGAATTCAGGGTCTGGAAAAGAGGAGTATAGAAGTGTTGCGCCATGGACAGCGTAAGAAAGATTGGGTGAGATTACGTAAGTCCCTAATAGAATAACAGTCGTCATTGATCCTGCAACGAGGAAATTGTCTTCTAGCAGCGTCTGTTCTTTACACTATAGCTATGAATTCCAAAATAGATGAGGGGAGGGAGATAGGGTGACGGAACGTTGGAGTCTTACGCGGTGATTGGTAGATCAACGAAGACCAAAGTCAAAAATAAAGACAATTGTACAATTGTTGATATTGTTGATATATATATATATATATATATATATATATATATATATATATATATATATATATATATATATATATATATATATATATGAACGAAACCATAAGCATAACGAACTAACGATATATATATATATATATATATAGTATATATATATATAGTTATCAATGATGATTATTGAGTCACCATCATGCCTCCCTCACATGTTATCGTTTAACTTTTTTTTTTACCCCGCTGATTCCCTGATTATAATTATCATTATTCAGGTGTATCAAATACATTTTAAAAATAAGTTAAGTGGCTTGTATTTATGTATAACTTGAACAACCGAAAATCAACTGTAAGTTTAAAAATCTTGTTAAATAGAAAGAGGGAACAAAAAACTGAAACGAGGAGATTTTATAAGAGATTAGACAGTTCTGAAATTTCCAGCAATTGTTAAAAATAAAAGTGTGATTTGTGGTGTAAAATATAGTCAGATGAAAGACCTTATTTACAAAAGACGATATCCAAAAAAAATCAGAACTAATTGTATACTTAATTTGTGAAGAAACGAAATTAATATCGTAATTTTGGAATTAGACATTTCGTTACTTTAAAATATATAAAATCATACAGAAATGTATTGTTTTTGACACATTTACGTATGAAACGTATCCATATTTATTTAAATGTTGCGTATATGCAGCGTTAATTTATCATTTTTTTTTTTTTCAAAAGTTTAAATATTTTTTAATTTTATTACATCAGCTTATTATTTAAAATTTGTAATTACTAAACAAAATTTTTTATATTTTATTTTTATTTTTTGATACATGGAAAAACAATAGTACAATTGGTTATTTTCCAACGCTTACTTGTGTGATAGATGTGATATTAAATTACACCCAGATTGCTCTAAAGCTAAAGAAAAAAAAAGTGATTTTTGTGTCAAATTTCTTATTTCTCTGAAGGATTTTATGATACAAAAAATTTCAATAAAAGTTTTCATGAAACAACACTATTGTAGTATTTATAAATATATCACCTAACCTATCTCTGAAAAAAAAATTATATATTCTAAAGGCCAACAATTATTATTATGGCTTAACAAAAAAAATTTTTTTTTTAATTTTTCCTTTAATTAAACTACCCTAAAAATATTTCTTTGGAGAAAAATCAAAACTTTAAACATATTCTGGCCTAGACCATAAATAAGTTAAATAACCGCTAAATATTGTTCCTAAATTTTAATATCAGTATGCAATATTGCCTTAGTAGTCGTCAAAAACAATTTTTAGGAAATTTAATTCGTTTTATTTTTGTATTTTAATGTACACTTTTTTTTATAAGAACTCGAAAAAAGATTGGTTTTTCGGAACGTTCCTTGTATAAAAGTGATGTAATAAAATAAAAAAATCAGTATAGAAAAAATTGATGTTATAGCACAATAATTCAAGCCCTATACAGCCTCTTGGTGATTTTAAAGTAAATAATAATAAGACAAAACTTTTAGAAAATTTAATGTTTTTTTTTTTTTGTAAATGATTGTTTTTAATGCATTTTTTTACCTTTCGGCGAAAAGACTGAACTTTTTTTTGTGAGGGGGGGGAAGTGTATTTCTCTCGATTCACACCTAATTTTTTCAAGGAAGTATAGCTAGAAATCGTATTCAGCACCCCAAAAAATATTAATACTTTATATTTTTCCCACAAAAAAAAAAAATAATAATAATAACCTGGTCACTAATCGATCTAACAAAGAGAGATGGCAAGAAATACGCTTCATGTTATGAACAATGGACGTCCGATTATGTAACCTATTTTGAATGTGGCTAAGACGGACAAACAGTCAGCTACAGAGTAAACAGATTCAATAACATTCTAATGGTTGCACCAAAATTCAAACAAGGATTTAAATTATCTATCTATCTTCTAATTCACTAGACCTAGTGGAGCATTGTACTAATAATAATGTGGATGAATCCTCAAAGAGATGAAGCATATAGACCGAAATATCTACAAGCAATCAATTGTATGAATATTTACTCACAGTAAAAGCGTATTACAGAAACCAATTAATTGGAATACACATAGATGGCTGAACAGTCGAGGTAATAAAACTGGACTTTGTATGCGTTCTATTCAACCTGAAAATGTCGAAACATAGGGAAAGTAACTAAAGAATTTTTTTTTTGAGATTGAAACTATTTATTGGTGTTAACAACTGTATACCATACATTAAATACAACTAGTAAATTTGAGGAAAATTATCACAATGACATGTAAAGAACAACTTACTAGTATCACTAAGTTCTCTTGGAATCTTTTCGGACACCTTGAAGAATTATCGGGAATTGAGTGTGAGGCAAGTTGGGAGACTAGTAGATCCGAGTGGGTACGCACTTTACTATGAAAGGATAGGTATCTAGTATGGGCTAAATTAGCAACATATGGACCACCAAGATCTTTATGGATAATCGAGGAATTTACGAAGAATTTTTTATTGTAAGGATTGAATACGAGAAGAACTGGAAGGTTTAGTGGAGCTCCGAAGTTCAACTCCATATCTACACATAGGTCTAATTACTGTTATGTAAATATGTATTTTGTAATTGGGAACTTTGAACGCTTGTCTGGTTGAATGTTGAAGTAGTCGGAAACGACGAGCAGTTTCAAGTATTCTAAATTTTAAATTAATTACAGTTGGTATTTTGAAAGAATATGCCGCTGGAAACCATGGGTGGTTCTCGATAGAGTACTGTTTTTTTTTCAAATGTTTTTCAAAATCTGGCGCAAATCACAACCAACCATCAAGTTTCACAACCAACCAACCAATCAATTGAAGGGTGTAGCAAACATTTATACATATATGCGGGTGTGCCGCATGAGGGTCTTCCAACCCCAAAATTGATCCGGCTCTTTTTTTTTTTTCATGCTTTTAAGGGAATGAAAAATGTGTAAATTTGGGATATCACTTATGTAACTGATGTATACACTAAAAAGCGGAACCTTGGGCTACCTCGTATGTATCGCAAGATAAGGAACACTGATAACTTAGTAATAGTTAAAAATAACCGATAATTATCAATTATAATCGATACTATTATTTTCGGTTCGATAACCATTGGACTCTTTGGATTGATTATTTAAAAAGGTGAGGTTAAGAAATTTAGGTAAAGAAGTGATTAATCGAATACTTTATCAAAGATTGATATTATGATTGCATTTAGTTATTTAACTGATTTTTAGTTTAAAATATTTTTTGTAAGGTATTACAAAGTAAAGGGGGGATTTTAAACCCGTATTTATTCCTCACATAAAGGAATATATTTCAAAGGACAGCCTTAACACAGGTTACGCATACCATCTCTGAAAGGTTTTAAGAGAACGAGACAGACTTAAATTATGTTTACACAAAGATGAATTTATAAACACCACTTGACGTTTCAATAAATAAACAAGGGATCTGATGGCGCAACAAAATAAATAGCGCATATAAGACGCTTAGTATAAAAGCCCTGTTTATTGTGAATACGTGATTACATAACATTCTGCCCCCTTCCATTTCTAGCAGTTTCGGCAGAGAGATATTTTCATATCCAGGAGTGAGAGAGAGAGAGAGAGAGAGAGAGAGAGAGAGAGAGAGAGAGAGAGAGAGAGAGAGAGAGAGGAGAGAGAGAGAGAGAGAGAGAGAGAGAGAGAGAGAGAGAGAGAGAGAGAGAGAGAGAGAGAGAGAGAGAGAGAGAGAGAGAGAGAGAGAGAGAGAGAGAGAGAGAGAGAGAGAGAGAGAGAGAGAGAGAGAGAGAGAGAGAGAGAGAGGGAGGGAGGGAGAGTTAAGTACCTCAGCAATTAATACCAACATTCCACAGACCTAATTCTGACTCAAAATATCCACAATGGGACGTTTGCAGTTATAACTCACAGATTTGAATGCCGATTTTTGTGTGGATAGTAGGGACCTATAATAGTGCAAAACTAGAGTTATAGCCGCCAATGGGCATTAGGAGCCGATTAAAAAAATGAAATATGAAAATCACGTTGTTTTTTTTTTTCTCAGCTCTAAGTCAAGATAGAGAAATGATTCTTTCACGTTTAATTGTAGTTATGTATGCTGTTTTAAATTAAAATACTTTCGTTATGCTCAAAATACTACCCGGCTTTAGGGTGCTCAAAAACTCCAAAAAAATGACAAAATTCCTAGGAAATTCGCTGTAAATCAGTGGAAACTTTTTTTCATTAGCAACTGACTTCAAATCTCGATTTAACTTACCATAAAACCCTTATATGTGAAATTTTATCAAAATCAAAAAATATTGATTTTTTATCCCTTTCGAGGAGGTTAAAATTTTGAAGTTGAGATTTCATCAACAATTTCTATAGGCCATAACAACCGCTGTGTTCAACCGATTACAATAGTAATAGCATCACAAGAATCAGCATACGGCATACATTTTATCCATGCATATAACATTGGATTTACTCTAGATTTTAGTTGACAAAAACTGATGTGAATGAAAAAATCCGAGGTCAGCAATAACTTGAGATATTTAAATAAGGAGAAATCCTGCGACCTCCGGATTTATGCTAAACTATGTAGTTTTACGGCTTCTAGACGACCTTAAAATTTGGTCTTAATCGGTGGCAAAATATTATTTTCATTTTTTCAGAAATTACAGTGGATTTCCTTGGAATTTTGTCATTTTTTTGGAGTTTTTGAGCACCCTAAAGCCGGGTAGTGTTTAGAGCATAAAGAAAGTATTATTATTTAAAATAACATACTTAACTGCAATTAAAGTGAAAGAATCCTTTCTCTATCTTGACTGAGAGCTGAGAAAAAAAATAAAACGTGATTTTCATATTTTTTTTTCTCGGCTCCTAATGCCCATTGGCGGCTTTAACTCTAGTTTTGCACTATTATAGGTCCCTACTATCCACACAAAAATCGGCATTCAAATCTGTGAGTTAAAACTCCAAACGTCCCCTTGTCAGTTTATTCAGTTGCTATAGAAAAGAAAATCCCCTAAAGATAAACAAAATGTATTGTCAAGTTGTGAAATCGTCTGACTACATTTATTTTTTGCTTCAGCTAAATAAAAATTGTATTCGTATCTCATCAATTTAAAATTGCGCATTCCTGTCTTTAACAGTTACAAGCAATGCTTGATTTTTAAGAGTAAAAGAGTTTTAAATTATATCAAACAGTGTTGCTCAACAAAAATTTCTCTCTAATTAAAGATGGAAATACCGTATTTTATTAATTTTTTTTTATGAGGGGGTAAAATCGATTTATAATAATTACAAAAATAGTTATCACAATGCTGTTTATAAATTCTGCGGTATCGATCAGTTTCTAAGAGTCGACTTTGAATCATCGATTCTCGATAATCGATTATCTAAATTTTATTTATAGGAACCAATCGATATAGCCGATGTTAGCGATAGTATTGTGAAATCTTATCTAATTATTATAAATTAGATGATCTAGGATGCAATCAAGCAGAAACAACACGTACAAGAAGAAATATTATAATTGTGTACCAACGTTTTGACCTCCCTTGCAGGCATTCTTCTGGGCTAAATGAACAAAAACTAGTTATGAAAAAAATAATAGAATAATAAACATACCTCAAATGGATCACATAGATGATGGATGGAAAATAACATTCTATATTTAAAAAAGATAAAAAAAATAACATAAATTACATGTACTACATCGATTATTCTTCCTGGTTATAAATAAAAGATACCTAATAAATATCTGTAATAACAAAACAATTTTCTTTCACTAGATCAATACTACTTGGAAGAAAATTCACTTAGAAAATTGCCACTTCAAGGAAAACGTCAAAAACAATTGGAAAATTAAGTAATAGAAAGTACAATTTCAAACTGCCCAAGCTAAACACTAACGAAATAAAAGTAGCTAGACAAAAGCACCATTCTATTACAATTTTTTTGTTTTTCTTGCTTTGGGAGATTTTAGTTATTTCAGAATAAAGATGATTTCATAATTCTTTTCGAATCCTAAATACGAAAAAATCAGTACAGCACATGGTATAGTGTTTAGTGAAAGGTTTTAATAACATTTCTGAATTGTTTTATCATAAAGGAAACCCAAAACCTCAGAAATTTTTTGTGGTTTAATAAGAAATTGTAAAATTTTTTTGTTTTTTGTTCATTGTCTTGATGGTAATTAACTTTTATATTTTATATTGTAGTTCATAAATACTATCCGCTGCTTACTTAATTATTTCTTGAATAATTACTGATTTTTGATATATTTAGTCTGCTTTTTTTTTTTTGTTTCCATATGATTTTTTTTTTTTTTTTTTTTTTTTTTTATAGCAAGTTATTTTTTGTACTAAACAAGATATCGTTATCAAGAATCCATTCTCGATTTTTGCTGTCGGTGCCGTTATCAAAAATAGAAACATTTTGGTACCAACACATCACTCTTGCTATATAAAATGGTTAAATTTAAAATTCAAAATTAGCATTGTTTTTAGGGCTCAACCAAACCATTTAATTCATCTTGTATCCAATCCTCCAAAAAGTCCTTAATGCTTCTTACTTAGTAACAAATAAACTTCTGCATAAAGACCTTAATATTCCATGTGTTACTGATTTAGCCCAAACCAGATACCTATCCTTTCACAGTAAACTCCATGTCCACTCAAATCCACTTGTCTCTCAACTTGCTTTCCATATTCCCGATAGTCCTCCGAGGCGTCTGAAAAGTAGATGGCCGAGAGACCATATATAGATTTTTTTTTTATTGAAGTGCTACTAGTGAGTGGTTCTGAATGTTATTGTTATGTTATTGAGAAGCCATTGTAATAATTTCCTCAAATTTATTTATTGTATATATGTATACAGTTGTAGATATCAATAAATAGTTTTAAAAAATAAAAGCATTGCTACATGGAACGAAATAGTTGTAAATGGTGGTATTTAAGTTATAAACTCTTTCCAATGCAATAATAATTTTAAATCGCTTCTCCTCGAAATTTTGAAATGGAATTTCAATTAAATCATTTAAAAAAATGTTTGATATTCCTCTAATCCCTGTTGAACAGATCCGCTAATTAGGACTCCACTTGGACAAACGTCTTAATTGGAATCCACATATAAGACTAAAAAGACAAGAAACTGCCCGTCGTTACAGTTTACTTCAACATTTATTAGACAAACGATCAAAGCTCCCAATTAATTACAACAGACTAATATACATGACTGTGACTAGAACTATCTGGACGTAAGGAGTTGAGCTTTGGGGCTCCACTATACCATCCAATTCATCTCGTATCCAATCCTTACAATGCAAAATCCTTCGACAAAATCCTCAATGCTGCTTACTTTTTCACCAATACTTATCAATAGAGATCTTAATGTTCCATATGTTGCTGATTTAGCCCAAACCATATATCAATTCTTTCATAGTAAGCTCCATTACCACTCAAATCCCTTAATTTCTCAACTTGCTTCCCACACCATTCCCGATAATCCTCTGAGGCGTCTGAAAAGAAGATGGCCCAGAGACCTTCTAGTGTAGAATTTTTATTGAAATGCTACTGATGAGTAGTTCTTTTCAAGTTTTGTCACGTTATTTTAATAATTAACAGCACATTTACTTGATGTATATATTTTGTATAGTTGTAAATATCAATAAATTGTTAGAATAAAAAAAAAATGGTAATAAAAATTACCTGTCTACTTGGTTAATTATTGGAGCTTCTTATGTCCGATTCAACCGTGTTCGTTCTATTTATCATCCATCTTTTTAAGTATATTATTATTTTGAGATTGTGTGAAATCTGTCTATACCCAAGACTTAATTTTTTATTTTGTTTAGACGATACTCTAGAGGACTTATAATCAAAGTAATGTAGGGTTTGTACGATTTAGGCTACTGAAGGCTAAGGTTAAACTCCTAAACTTTTGGTCTTCTCAGAACTATGAAGTGCTGTTGAAGAACTGCTAACAAACTCGAATCTTCCTAACTGTATACTAAATGTACTGTTTCGTAGAGAGTCCAGTCGAGCACTGTATACGGTAATCCGCAGAAGCGTAATATCTAGTATACCAGCTTTGACCAGTCTAGTAAAGCTAAATCCTATTATATCCTGACTCAATGAACAGTTAATTAATTAAGCATTTTAAATTAATAATTCAAAATTATTTATTTATTGTATATTTGGTAAAAAAAAAAGAAGTTACAGAAGAAAATATGTTGGATTCTAGTTTTCTTTTTCTAAATCTCAAAGTGAAGACCTTGACTATACTTTATCCGAATTACTGTAGTGAGTTATTCCTTAGGAAGATAATAGGGAAATAGGAAGATATAGGATACGAAACGAAGTAATCAAAGAATTGACGAAAGCTTTACGAGCATAGCTTTAAGATGAATGATTAGTAGACTTCGGATGATCTTCAAAATGTGCTTAAAAACGGCCATAGAAATTAATTGGAGTAAAGGTTGGTTAGTGCTCAAAACCTACATTTTGTTGCAGAATGAGGAGAGGAAACAAGACGAAAAGAAAAACCAGGCGGTTGAGAGTGATATTCATATCATTCTTAAGTGGTATAATTGGTGAAGAATCAGATATCCCCTATCATTAATACACACCTTCATACACGTTATAGTTTTTTTTTTTTTATTGAAAGTATCATCGTACTTTTTATATTGATAATCTGCAGATTGTCAAAAATGATCTTAAACTAAATAGAGAATATTTTTTTCAAAACGAATAGCACTGAAATAAATATTTTCCGGAACAGCTTGATGACGTTTATTTTAAAAATAATTTTATATGTTTTTTGACTAAGCAAAATTCGAGTTATGGAACACCCGCGGTATTCTAGAAAAGGGAAACTTTTAAAAGTAGGATTTTCTTTTCATAATTATTTTTCGTTCCCAGCGGTAGAATAAGTTAAGCAATTAGGTCTATAATTACTGCGAAACATGCAATGCTCTTAATGAAAACAAGTAGCTATTACGCAATGGAGGGAAATGGAAGCTGGTACTACTTCATAAAATATGCAGAAAAAAAATGAAGAAGTTTTTTCTTGAAACGAATACAGAGGAATCTGTTACGGGAGGTGATTTCGATGATATTTCTGAGTGGATTGATTGCGGCTACAATGATCTAGCCATTCAGCGTTGTAAAGAAATCCCAGATAGAGCTGATGCAATGGATTTACAGAAGAGGATACAGTAATGAAGCCAATTAGCCATGTTCTCTACTACATATTGATTACAACTTTACCATACCTGGAGGAGCAAGATGGATGCTGCATTTTGTGACAGTAATGATGAAATTTTAAGTAATGAAGATGTGGTTTACTTCCAAAAAACAAAAACAATTCACCAATTTTTTAGTGTAAAAGTATTATGTACCTACAATATTTATTAACAAATAATTTTATTTTAAGACCTTATACAATAAAGATTTTTTTTTTTTTAAACCTTTTATTGAGTAATTATTACAATTTGCCACATAAAAATAATAATAATAAAGTAAAGTAAATAATTAATGTAAGAAAAAGAAAAAGAGAAAAGAAAAGAACTATCCTATAAACAATATAAAATATACTATATACAAAATGAAATAATAAAACTTAAAAAAAAAAAGTAAAAAAAAAACAAAGGTAAAAATACAATTATACTCTATTTACAATTTACACTCATCCTAGGGATCCCCCCACCAGACCCGTCCCTCCACTTATGAAGGGACAAGCCAGGCATAGAGAGATCCCAGCTCTTCTCTCTCAGCTGCGTCACTGGTGTAAAATAGCGTCCACTCAGTGAAGGCTAAGAGAGCGCTATAACATTCACTCAGGGCATGAGTTGAGAAGCTGGCCATTGCCAGAACTCCAGTATAAGTAATTTTACAAAAGACCTCGGGGCCACTGCCGTTTAAGTCTGCGAGGAGGGTTATCAAGATGGTTGGAAGCGGATAATGATTGAGCAATAAAGAATTTAAAAAAAAAATGCATGTATCGATTACTTCTATTATTCGGCCATCTTGTGAATCATCCTTTGAATCGACTAAACTGCAGTTACTACTCCACCCGATTTATCGGATAACCGGGAATAGTCTGTACGTATTTATATTATCGTATGTTTTTTGAAATTGTGCGTTATTTCATTTTTATTCATATATTTGAAAGAATCCCTATAAATTGTTAATTATTAGTTCATCTTCTGAGCTTTTTCACATTAAGGCTGCCAGTTCTCAGCTCTCAGACAAGATGGAGAAATAATGTTTTTCACGTAAAATATTAGTTTTGGATGCTATCTGTTAACCACAACACGTTGTCCGGAAATTAATGTAGTTTTTCATGTATAAACCAAAACCTGATATTATTACTAAAGAGATTATCAGGTTTTGAATGTAGTAAAGAGATAGCATTCAAAACTACAATTTTAGGTGAAAAAATTATTTCTCTATCTTGACTGAGAGCTGAGAAAAAATAAATAAAACGTGATATTCACATTTTAATAATGAGTAACGCTCATTGGTGGCTATAACTCTAGTTTGGCACTATCATAGGTCCCGACTACCCACACAAAAATCAGCATTCAAATCTTTGAGTAACAGGTCTCAGCTCAGAACTGGCAGCCTTAATGTGAAAAAAGACCCTGAGTTTTTTCTCTATATAGATATTTTTTATTTTTTTTTAATTTCATCTCGAAACTTAAACAAAAAACTGCAGGTCGTTTTCAACTATTCCATTTACTAGACAAGCTTAGAAAGCTCCCATTAATTACAAAATATTTATTTACATGACAGTATCTGATATTATTGGATCTATTGAGCTTTGGGACTCCACTGAACCTTCAAATTATTTTCTTATCCAATCCTTATAATCGAAAATACTTCGTAAATGCTGCTTATTATTTCACAAACTTATCCATAAATATCATAAAGCTCCATATGTTGCTGATTTAGCCCAAACCAGTCGTTCGATGGCAAGGTAAATAATCGAATCCAATAGGCTTCCTACACGCTTCTGACTCGATTCCCGATAAACTTCCGAGACGTCTAAGGCCCAGGGTCTAACGTAGAACCTTTATTGAAGTCCTTTTAATGGGTAGTTCTTTACAAGTTTTTGACATGTATTTGTAATAATTTTATTGCACGTTTAATTATTTTATATATTGTATACAGATGTAAATATCAATAAAAAAAGGTAAACCATCAGCAATGCGGGACCGAAGAATGGATGAACCAACATTGACAGTATACTGAAGAATTTCAAAAACTCGTATAACTGTTTCTTCAAAAATTATTTTTAAATTAATATTAATTTTAAATAAATATGTATGTAAATAAACTTTTAAGACTCTTTCAAGATGATCAAGGACATACCAAGGATAGGGTGGCAGCTAATAATAGACTGCAATAGGGGACTGGGGCAACACACAACGCAGGAGTTAACTACTTCGTACAAAATAGGACTTTGTTAATTATTGAAAATAGATTTTTCGTTATTTGTGAATAAAAACACCTTTCCGATAATAAGATAAATATAGACTCTGACGTGACATGGATTCATTTTAAGTTTCAGAAAGTGTCGGATTAATTTCTTCGATGCCTTAGTTATTAAGTGGAACTTTGTTAGTTCTTAAAGTGGCTCACAATTCGTTTGATATTATTATAGAATCTGTCACTAAAGCTAAAATCAGGGCAAACATAAAATTATTTTTGTCATTCCATTTCCCAGTATGTTATTTTTTCTTATATTAATGAATATATATGTAATATTTTTTTTTTTAACGCTCTAGATCTGATTGTGTTGCTAGAATCGAAAAATTGAATGCAATTTCCGTTCCAGTGTTTAATGGAGAATACTTTTTGTTACATAGCATCTGCCCCTAGAACCTATAGCTTAGAATCTATACTAGTTTAAATGAAAAAAGTCAGGTTTTGCTTAGATTTTTAAGTGTTGGGGCATTTTTGACACGATCTAGCTTTGTCGGAGTTGCTCGGATCTAAAAATGTTTAACAGTTTATGGTTAGAAATTTTACAGAGCATATATTTTGTCATATAACTTACGTCGCTAGGACATACTGTTTAGGAGCTATATTAGTTTGAATAATAGAATTCGCGTTTTAAACCCCTATTTTCAACTTTCAGATAATACTTAATTGTTAATGGCAGTAATTTAATCCTTTTAACTCTGAAATTTGATAAAAGCAATTTATTATAGATAGACTTACCAATAATTAATGATTCTCCAGTCAGGGAAAAATCTATTTTATTTTTTTTGTTAAATTGCTGAAAAATATAATCTGAAAAATAAATGTAAACTTGACTGCATATGCAGAATGGTAGCACTCCAATAAAAGTTTTATTAAATCATAAAAAAATGTGAAAATTATCTGAAACTGTTCAAAATCCTCGGAAAGGTAAACTGAATGGGAAGCAAGTCAAGATACAAGATGAGTTACTGTGAAGTTTATTTTAAAAATATACGTATCTTGTATGTGCCAAATCAGCAAAATATGATAAATTAATATAATTTTGAATTAATTCATCTGTAGCATTGTTACGATTTAGGATTTTACGAAGAATTATGGATTTGAGTAATTGAATATGGGGAAAATTCGATGATTTCTTAGAACCCATCATTCCAAGTATATATAGGCCTGATAATCGTAACTTGGATTAATATTGTTACGGACCACTGGAGTATGACTAATCAAACTACAATTAAATACAAGATATTAATTTATTTACAACTTAATAAATACAAATAGGTTCTTAGTCTAATAACTATTATACTTAGGTTTGAATTCTATCTATTTACACTAATTTATATATTATTCAAAATATTCGGTGGATAAGTATATCCTCGATATCTTAATATCACTCACTGATCACTGGCACCTCAATACTGCCTGACTAGGCTAGGGGCTGGCCTATTTAAACCTTCGTCGAGCATTCCAGTCTGTTCTAGCCTGGTTCAAGCCTGGGCCTTCCTAGGTCCCCTGACCGTCACAATATTTTGTTATGAGTCGGGAGCAGAACGTTGGAATGTAAATGTTGGAGTAGTCGGAATCGACTAGCGAATTCTTGTCTTATCAATCTCGTATAAGGGTTTTATGTGATCTTTTGCAGAGATAAAATCCGAGATAGCGTTTCATATTATTTAGCGATACTCTATTAAAAGATACGGAGGGATGGAATGTGGAAGGGTTTTGACGAAGAGTAAAAGTTTTTTTTTTTTTTTTTTTTTTTTTTTTAATTGAGAATGATAACTCTAAAAAGTAGAATAGTAATACTAGTTGAGCATTACGGATTTCGGAATGGAGAAACTGGATACGGGAAGAATGCATAGTTTGAAATTAAAAAATAACTCTAAACCGTAAGTATTAGTTATCTAGTAAAAGTTTTGGGGTTCGGGGTTTCTGTGCGAGGTAACTCTCGACACCTTCCCTCCCGTATTAAAATTTTCACTAAATTTTTTAAAAAGTTAAATAAATACAACACCAAAGTAAATTATATGCACTATGAACAGGAATACGTCAGAATTTTTAATGGTTAAATCAATTAATGTGGTTTCATTTTAAAAAAACTAACTAAACTTTTTTATCGGGGAAATGCGTTTCTACATTGGAAATATATATATATGTGTGTGTGTGTGTGTGTGTGTGTGTGTGTACTGTAGAACCTTACCAATCCAACTCCCGCTAGTCTGGCGTGGGTGTGGGAGGGCAATATTATCGTGGAATCCTTAATAGTTCAGTAAAATTGAACATTTTGGTACACAAGTGGTCGGAAAGTTTCGAAAGGTCTGTCTGTATCTTGAAGGGCTACCGCTCTCTTATCGGTAGCGTCAAAGAAATATTTCAAACTTTTCTACATATCTCCGAAATATCTCCTATTAGTTCTAAAATTATACCAGACTGAATTTAATAAAATTTGAGCAGAAAATAAGCTCTTTAGCTTAAACGGGGACTTTAGGCGATCAAATGTTTAGAATTTTCACAGGAATCAATAGAGATTGTGTTGCTTTTTTCACGGTTTTTGCTGTATACAACAAATACAAACATATACTAATACAAAATTGCTCTAAACAACCTTTATTATGACCGAATTAAAAAATGAGATAGTTTACTATAAATGAAACACTATACGGTATTATTATGGCGAATGCTTCAATACATTTCAACATTTACATCAAAACATTTATGCACAAACAAATCAGTCTATTGGTGCATCGTACGTTTCTATTTCCTTTACTTTTTTAAAATATTAATATAAAAAGTTTAATACAATTATAAAACACTTTTAACTATTAAAAAATATGTACTTCATTGATACCTCCGGTTAATCCGAACTTTTGACCTTTCCGCTTACCCCTTGGTCCCTTAGAGATCGGTTTAGTGATGATCTACTGTATTCAACATAATGTGTGTATATATATATATATATATATATATATATATATATATATATATATATATATATATATATATGTACCTCGAAGGTACATTTTTTTTTACCAAAATACATTATTACGTATTCTTATTCACCTTTTTCCCCTTTATACAGATGTATAGAATTCCATGTCCGAGACAAATTAATTGTAAGTAAGTTACATAAAAATATTTTTTTTTATTTATTTATTTATTTTTTGGGGGAGGGCAGAACGTCCTTATGTATTCCAATTAGAAGTATGTAGTCCAATCAGCCCCGGCACGATTTAAGTTCCAATAATTGGGAACATTTTACCCACACCTCTTCAGAGAACTTTTCAACACAAAAGATGCAAGTTGTGATACCTAACAATATGTCGAAGTTCCCGAGGAAATGGGGGTCCTTATTTCTAGTGGATATGCTATTAGAATCTACAACTAAATTATAACAATTGTAGTACACACATCTGACCTGGGGAATTTTTGAAAAATAGGTGAAGATTGAGAGAGTTGGTTTCTTCAAAACTGGTGGTATTCCCAGATATAGGTACATAAAGGATTTCCGTATCTGTAATATGTAAATGGATAAATGATTTATATGTGTATTAATGTAGATGTATATCATTTCTCTGAAGGTATTAAATTGGAATAATATGTTTTGAGATTTAGGATGTCTGAATTTTTGTTTATTGCGAGATTTTTAATTTTTTTTTTTTATGGTTACTATTTCTTTAATATTTCGTTAAAAGTTATTTTGTTCATGGTGAATAATTTTGAGGAAATCAAATTTAAAAGAATGTTTTGTTTGCCTGTAATGTGTGGTGAGAGTTGTTTGGTCAAGTTGACCAAAAACACTTTGAGAGGTCCAACCTGCATATTATTTTATTTTATTTTTTTAAGAAAATCATCTACTGATGTAAATATATCCTTATATATTAAATTCAATGGGCCATTCAGACTGCTATAAAATTTTATTATTACATTTTACGTTAGGTGTGTTTCATGATTTTTTTTTAATATGGTATCACTAACAAAAATTAAATAAAAATCGACAACGGGCAGTCTGGAATATCCCCTTGTAATGTATAATATAAATATATATTGAAATGCAACAGATAGTGAAAAATTCCAACTCCGGCAACAAATTTATATCGATTATCTTGTCTTCATCAGCCTTATGGATAAAGAAAAGCAGGCATTGAAAACAATATCTCAGTGGGTTATAAAACAGTAGCTTTTGACAGCTAATCGTTCCTTTATAAGTATAGCATTTCAGAAATTAGTATTAAAATTATATAGAAACTATAGCAAAAATGATTGGAAAGTGGTCGTAACATTAACAATTTTTTGACAAAATTATAAAATTTACATTTTTAAAAATTAATTTGGATAATTTATCAACGTAATATAAACTATCATATGTTCCTGTAAGATGGGACGATTTATGAATATTGTGTAGCTAGATCGGTCATATACCTTTTCTGCGTCCTTTTTTTTTTTTTTTTTTTTTTTAAATTTTATAATTTTTTTTTTATTTTGTCACTAAGATAGATTATTTATGAACACTCAACGTCTAACGTAATTTCCAGTTCACACTATTCGTTGAACTTATATATAAACTATAGTTTCATAGTTTATTATATTTTTTCGAATAAATCGTATTTTTTTAGATACGTAATAATGTTATTTGTATTAAGTTTTATAATTAATGATTATTTATTATTAATTATTATAATTTAAGTTTAACAAATATTTTTATAACATTGAAATATAAAAACAGCGATTAATTATAGTTTCTAACAGGTAACACTGCCATCTTGATAAAATGTGAATATTTGTCTTTTTAACTATTTATTGATATTTACAAATGTAAACAATATATACAACAAATAAATCTGAGCAAAATTGTTTCTATGACATGTGAAAAACTTGTAAGGAACTACACGCTACATTAGAGGGCCTCGTTTGCCATCTTCTTTTCAGACGTCTCGAAGGGTTATCGAGAATCAAGTTCGGTGACTAGTTGATTCGAGTAAATTTAAATTTTAAAAAATTCAATTCTTAACCAGTTATATATAGTTTTATTTACTTGATTAAGCTTTCTCTAATATTTTTTTTTTTTAAACTTTTATTATTAACCCAGTATATATAAAAATATATTTCTATTATATAAAATTATTATTACTTTTTTTTATTTTTTATTTCATCGGAAATTATATAACTAAGAATACGTTTCAATACATTATTTGTAACGAAAGAGTCTAAACGAAAACAAACACTATAGATGAACATAATAATTGCCTTCGATCTAAGAAAGGCCGATAAATATTCCTTTTATATGTAAAACAGGTTTGAAGTGTAGGGCTTGAGGACTTAGATATTTTAGTACCACTCTTCAAAAATAGACAGAATTGACCAGTTTTGATGTCATTTAACTTTGGTGCTTTGGTTATTTTGTATCTTCCGTCAGTACATCCATTATGTACGTTCTATTGAATACGATTGAATTAAATTCCCAGCAATGGCTGCACAAAACCATTGAATGCTCGATACAAAATATGGGTATTACCGAGCATACGGTACTTATATATATATATATATATATATATATATATATATATATATATATATATATATATATATACTCGTATATGCCTACATAAAAAATAAGTGCTTAGAAGAAGAAAGAATAAATATATGGAATGAAAAAAACTGTATCTTAGCTATTTTGACGTTTGTTTATTTTTAGTAAATGGTCCTTAGAGACACTTTTCACGTATCCGTATATAAAAAAAAATTATTACCTCGAAAAGTTCTCAACAAATTTCCTGGGTTGTTGTCATATTTTATAGATAATCGTTGCTTCCGAGGGAATTCGAGTGACAACGGCAATGTTCGAGGCGATTCGTTTACAGCTTTATAGCCGTCTATACATGTAGCTACAGGTTTTTATTTAGTTTATTTTTTATTTTTTTGATTTTTGCAAACGGACCGTTATGTGTGTTTTCTTTAGAAAAAAAAAATCAAAAGTCAGTTACTTACTTTACTCAGCTTAGATAGTTCATTGTAATATTAATCATGCCAAAAAAAAAACATGTGCTAATGGGCATATCTATGTAACACTTAAATATCTTACTTGCGATTGTAAACACAAATGTATGTATATTACTAAAATAGCAGTTTCCTTTCCATGCCCCTATCTTTATAGTACGTTTCAATTAAGAATTTTTTTAAATTGATTAATTAATTAATTGGCACAAAACCAAAACTGTGATTAAAAAAAATAACAGGGTTACGTAAGCTCTTTGATCAGTATTGTAAAATTCATCGAGTTTGTTTTTTTGTTAATATCATGATCTTTATTTATTAAATTAAAAGTTCGACGATTGATTACAATAAAAATAGTTCCTATTCCTAGGATAAATAACAAACGGTTAAGATAGATCTTAAATAAAAATTATAATCAATGAAGGCCATATTTTTAAATCAATCGATCTATTTTTAAGCATACAGGCACACTACGTGTATGATATGTGTTATATTATATTATTTTGCATATGAATCGTTATGTGTTACCAACATATACGATTTGGGTGATGTTACAATAACGTAATAAATTTTGAATTTTATGAACTTTAGTGTTGTTGTAAAAAATTTGTATATGTAAATATAATATAATTGTTTATAGCTTTTGATCAACATCTTGCTTGGAATAACCATATCTCTCAAATCACGAGGAAATCTATTTTTATTCTTAAGCAACTTTCACATAACCTTGTATTTTTGGGATCTCGAGAACTAGAACCCAACCCATCAACCTGTACACTCCGGCGCACAGTTAGACGAATGGCCAATCTAGGAGGAAAAAAGTCTGTATGGCTTAAACAGACCTGGCAACCTGATTTACATAAGCAATAGAGTTTAAATAAGGTAAAATAAAACCACTCAAGTCATAACCATAAGGAAAATACTAGTAGGCCCCCATTAACCGTGGTTCCGATTTTTTTAATAAGGTTTAATTTTTCACCATTCATTTTATTTGTATCATTAATTTAATAAAAATTAGTTAGATCGTTTCTAACGATTACATAATGGGTGATTATTTATACTATTATTATATAATAATTATTTTTAATTATCTTAAAAAAGTAATGAATGAAAAAACACGTCAAGCTGGTATCGTATTAATGAGATGTTTCCGGTGTACTAATCCAACTCATATTATGAAGCGATACTGTTTTCAAATCTTTCTGTGATATTATTACTGACCTGTTTGCCTACTAAGCAATACTATTTACTCAGTTATCATTTAGTTTCCATTAAAATAGGAACTATCGAAATGTCACAAAAAAAAAATAATAAAAAAAAAATAAATACAAAATATTTTCATGTTTAGACAAAAATTAACCCATAAAAACTGAATTAAAAAAGGTGAAAGGGTTTAAGTGTCATCCGCTGGATTGAGAATTGATGATGGAAGTGTTCATGATATTTTAAAAAGGTGGAAGTTATTTCCTACTTTGTATCGTCGCACATTGCGACGAATGGCCAATCTAGGAGGAAAAAAGACTGACTTACTTAAATAGACACAGCAACCTGATTTACATAAACAATGGAGTTAAAATAAGGTGAAATCAAAGCGCATAAGTAACAACACTAAAGAATATAATATATAAGACGAAACTTGAAACAATATAACTGTTAAATCTGAAAACATTTGACATTGCAGTTGACATATTCGTGCTACATTCACTATCACTCCATGTTGTCATCATCTGAAGAGTATTTATCTTCCCCAGAGGAATCATGGGTGGATGAGGTGAAAGAATAATTACTATCTGGACTTTAAAAAGTTCTGCTGCGATAATGTCTGTAATGGGTAATGTTTTCTTATTTTGTCTTGGTTTTTGCTATAAACTAACGATGAAAAAATATCAACAAGGCTATTCATAGTGTTTAATTGAAAGAATCAATAATTTTAACTAAATCTCCTAATAACTTTCCGGGATTTTCCTGCCTCTTATTATTTCGTTTTAATTTTCGTAACTACCAATTTTAAATGTCTGCAGCTATAGATGTTGCTATAATATCCTCTAATTTAAGTGTTTTAAATATAGTAATATATATTAAATCAATGCCCTTACAGTTTTGCCAAATAGGAAATAACTCTCTTCGGAAAATTGAAAATTCGTTTTCAGACAAGAAAGCAGATAAAAGCAGCTAAATATTTCATGATTAGTTCATACACCTTCTAACGCACCTGTACCATGAATTTCAGAGAGGTACTTTGAGGTACTTTTTAGTAATACATCTTTTTAGTTTAAAAAATGCTTTAGTTTACGGCACTTTTAAAAAAAATTATATAATAGGTTAAATTATAAAAAACTTATTTTGAGCATGGCTTCCTGGTATAACGATCGTCTATATTCACTAATTATAAAAGAATAATGAAAAAATATTAATAGGATGATACACAAATTTAGATTGAAAGAATCAATAGTTTTAACAAAATTTGACCTGCCGAGTTAGGTACTACTTTGATCGTTCTTTTTACCTTGAAACCCACCTCCAAAAAACGAAAGAACCTTTGATTATGTTCCATAAACTACTTAACTATGCACCTATCACAATAGTTTTATGAATTTTCATTATGACTTTTTTTCTCCTAGATAGGCCATTCATCCCACTGTGCGGCGCATCGAACTGCATCCTTCTTGGAAGACAAGGGAGACAAAAAGATGTATCATTTTACAAGATTTCTCAGTTATTTTGTAACTCATAATTTAATTATTAATCAATTTTATTATTATTTATTATTATAATTTATTATAATTAACTATCATAGCCTGACAATTGTCCTATGTATTGTACTAATTTGTGATTCTTAGTCCCAGAATAAAGTTTATTTTCTTCTTCTTCTTCTATAATTTTTGGTTAAAAAAACACACACACACACACACACACACACACACACACACACACACACACACACACACACACACACACACACACACACACACACACACACACACACATATATATATATCAAAATGATATTTTGTCGACCCTTAGAAACTATAAAATGTGTTTGAATAAACTAGGTGATTTGCTTGTGGTTTGCCATGAGGTGTTCCATACATATATACATATATATATTAGAGATGGGCCGATTTTCTACGATTATCTCGGAAGATGGACTCATTGAAATATCTATTTACACTTTATATTAACAATATTACCAGGTTACCTGAATTTGTAGATCATTATTTATGTAATCTATTTACCAATCCATTCCTTACTAAACATCAACTAGGAATGCTTATGAAATCTCTGTTTCTAGTATAAATTTTATTTTTAAACGTTTATTATGGTAAAAATAAAATTGCTTATCAGGAATCCACCGGTAACTGAATCTATTTTGTCGGAATAGTTTGATCCTTGCTATTATTTAACGATTAGGTCTTCGAGGGAGGAGCTGTGACCAACATGAGGACGCCTACGCGCCAGCCTCCGGGTCTCCTATGATGATCTGCCCCGTCCCGCCAAGATGGTCTAGGTCAGTTCTAGTTTTTCTATGCTAAAATTTAAATTCAATAGACAACACGAACCCAAAATACTAAAGACAACAGGAAACCAGTAACTGAAACATGTGTAAAAACACACATATAAAAAATAGATATATTTTTATTTTAATCAGCTATTTTAAAATTATTGGCTTATTTAAAACTATCTAATTTTTTCTTTCTCAAACTCTTTTTATAGACATCCACCACCAATTACAGATGGCGTTAAAAAAATACCTTTATTTAAATAATATAATAATTTGAAAAAAAATAAATAAATAAAAAATACTAGTAAGAATAATAATCACAGAAAATATATAAATTAATTAACTAATAATCGATTTTTTTTTTTTATACAAAATATATATTGTCTTAGAAATGGACGCGTTAATAATGGTGTGAATATAGTGTTTATCTGAAGTTAAGTTAAAAAAAAAAAAATAAAAATAATGTATTAGAAAAAATCCGCAGATCACTTTTATGTGTAATTAAATTATTTACAACTATCTACATAGGTGGGAAAATAAGGAAAAGGGTTTTAAGAAAATGCATTATTTTAAGCTGCGGTTCAGAAACATTCTGATCCCGGCACTATGGCAACCGTGCTAAGAAGCCACCTGCGTTTATCTTAAGAAGTAAACTCGCTTGAATCACTCCTCAGTCTTTCGAGTAGAAACTTATATATATTATAGTAGACAAAAACAATACTAAGATATCACTTTTATGTTTGTCTATGTATATATATATAACATAATAGAAATGTTTTTTTTTCATTATTTGTATAATAAAATTTATTTTTTGAAGTTCTATTAAGTACAATTTAATTTACTGATTAGTTAATGAATTTTATTGAAGAATGAGTTATAGTTCATTAAAAAAAATGCTTTAAAATATTTTAATTGTACTAAAAATAGAATAGAATCCGTTTCCAGACATGATAATTATC
Organism: Euschistus heros; assembly: GCA_003667255.2. Classification (NCBI taxonomy): domain Eukaryota; kingdom Metazoa; phylum Arthropoda; class Insecta; order Hemiptera; family Pentatomidae; genus Euschistus; species Euschistus heros. The sequence goes on from RCWM02000129.1 coordinate 1,310,224, forward strand.
AATAAATAATGAAATATTAAAAATTTTTAATATGGAAATTAGATGAACATTTATATACGTAATATTGAATTGATGGAATACTCACCGACAAAGACCCATACCGCTGGTCGGTTGGGAACTGGCGTGCCACCCCCCCCCTACCGCCCCCTACCAACCCCCTCCCTCACCCCCCACCCCTGCCGACAGTGCTGCCACCACCGCCTCCATCCCCACCACCCTAGGCCTTCGACCCGGGGCCAGCGAGCCATCGCATAGTGTATCCTGTCAAGACGTCTTCAATTTCACTAATTAACCAGTACAAACCACCCTCATTATAAAACCATTACTAAGATATGTTGTACCGTAGTTAGCAGCATCGATTATCCGTTATCGGTTATCTGGATAGTTGGTGATTTAAACCTAAATGCACTTAATCATTAATAATTATTATTTATTTCATAATCATACATAATAAAAACATATATACTAAAATATGTAACACAAATAGAAAACAGTACTTTGTTTATATTATGAAAAATTCCAATTAATAAACTTAAATGAGTTCCTTCCAAGAATGTACTTTGAGAGTTGTTTTGTTGTCAGATATTAGGCCCTCCATATTCGGAATGTCAACTGTGTCAGAAGGGCCCAACTTCATTTCCTTGGAACTCCTCATCACATAAGAAACAAAGCCAGGCTGATCCAACCGAAGTTGTACGAACGCGCTTATTTTGCCTGTACTTTCAATATTATTAAGCATGGGTTCTGGGTACAATACATCGACAAAATCACTTTTTATACAAACACAATGTCGGTAACAAAATTTTTCCTTTCTCCTCATCTGTATCGATACCTAGAAATCGATTCTCTATTCTCGGTACCTATACTTCAGTTTATAAATGAATTGCCATTTCAAAATATATTCCAAAATTGAGCTAAAAAAAAAAAAAAAAAAGCAAAACAAATCGATTAAAAAACTATTATAATTCAAGAAATAGATTAATAAACTTAAATTAGTAAAATTCAAATCACAAATTCGTAATTAAGAAGGTGGGCATTTCAAAGTTTTCCTTGATTAAGGAATTGAAAAGTTGCGAAACCCTTTCACTAAACATTTTAGGTGCACTGGATTTGATATTTATTCTCATTGTATAAACTGTGTGTATAGATCCGTAAAATCATACATACTAATTATTGTCCTTTTAAGGCAGATTTTGAAATGAAAAAATAATCTTTATTCTGGGACGTATTGTCCCCTAAGAATAACTAAATTGTATCATAAAGTAGTACAATGGTCTGGCTTGCATATTTTCATACATAGGTATTTATATATGAGCAGCATGAGACATACAAATACAGTTAATTGTAAATAACTGTCTAAAGAACTTAAGTAGATATGATAACATAAGAAGGAGAAATAAAATAAACTAAAAAAAAAAAAAAAATAACCATGAGGATATAAGAAAATATATATATACAGAGAATGAACCATGTTTATATGTACATTGAATGAAGAAAATATTTACAGATACCACGATATATATATTTATGTATACTGCACACATTTACCTATATACCCATACACACAACCATACACATGAATTGTAGAGTTAATAAATAATATTTCGTTGTATAGGAAAAACATTTAAAGTGAAAAGAAATTTGAATTTTTATAAAAAAAATGATTATGGTACAAATAAAGGATTATTATTAAATAAAAGAAAATTTATGAACCAATTCACCGGTATCAGATTTATTCAATTTAACCAAATTTAATGTTAATTATTGTTCATATTGACTGGCATTTGACTGGGAAGAGAGGAGGTATTGGAAACGGTGCGTTTTAAATAAGCTTGAGAATGGGGGCATGTCTTATTTCAGGCGGAAGAGTGGTCCATAGTGTAGCGGATCGGACTAGGAAGGAATGCTTGTATGAAACTGTTCGATGGAAAGCCAAGTATAGGATAGAGGAACGTGATCTTGTTGTGAATCGGGAGTAAAAGGAAGAAATTTCAACAGATTATAAATGTAGGATGGGCGATGGTGATAAATGACTTGATAAAGGAATGAACCCTTTTAATACTCTCTCAATAAAAAGATTTTTAGAAAAACATTTTTGGACATACGGAGTTGAGAATGTCTTAGTGGTTCGAATTACGGTGATGTAAATAACTATTTGATGATTGATTGGGAGCTTTGAACGCTTGTCTAGTAAATGTTGGAATAGTCGAAAACGTTTTCGAATTTTTAAATTCAATAAATAATCGATCCTTCAGTGTGTTTATGGAGTCATAATTAAAAAAAAATTAATCAATTACATAATATAATTTTCAAAGCAGCGCTATCAGGCGTCAGCTAAATGAAACCTAAGCTGTGAATGATACGGGTTATAAAATATCCGGAGCCTAACGAGGATTAAAGCAATAAGGTGTAGATTCTTTCATGAGTATACCGTGGGGAGAGGGTGCCATCGAATTGAAAGGTAGTTGTGCGGGAGACCCTTGTTTCACACTTGAGTGACGATGTCTGGCTGCCCGGAACGGTAAAGATCTAATTTCAACCCTTACCCAGCCTAATAGAATATAACCTCCGGTTCCCTCCATACAATTTTTTTTATTTAATTTTTTAAAGAGGCGTTTCAAAAATAGTCGGTGGGAACTCGGTTTATTTAGTTTTAGGAAAACCTGGGAGGAGTAAATTAGTGTAACGATATCTACTGCCGATCGGCTTAGGAGGATCAGGAACCCTCTCTCCCCTAAGTTGGACCCCAATTGCTGTAGATGCTTCCGAGCAGTCTTATTGAAGGAAATTATTTTTCCAATTAGTTTTAACTGGTTCATTCATTAGGATGCTGCCATGGTATCATCAGTCTACGATATTAAATAAAACTAAAAGTAATGGCAGTGTGACAATACGAAGACATTTTTCGCACACTTTAATACAAACAATGATCTATAAGGGTATTTATATAAATATCCAATTTTTTTTTATATCCGTTTTTTGAAATTTACAACTGTACAAAATATATACAATAAGTAAATGTGTTCATAGCTATTACAATAACATGTCAAAACTTGAAAATAACTACTCATCAGTATCACTTCAATAAAATTTCTACACTAAAAGGCCATCTTCAGGTTTCAGACAGGATAGGTATCTAGTTTGTGCTAAATTAGCAACATATACAACATTAGGATCTTTATGGATAAATTTATTGGTGACAAAGTAAGGAGCATTCGAAATTAGCAATAAAATTTCTACACTAAAAGGCCACAGGTTTAGGATAGGTATTTATGGCTAAATAAATATACAACATTAGGTGATAAATTTATTGGTGACAAAGTAAGGAGCATTGAAGATCTTTCGAAGGATTTTGGGTTGTAAGGATACGAGATGAATTGGATGGTTTAGTGGAGCCCCAAATCTCAACTCCATACGTCCAAATAGACCTAATCACAGTCATATATATGAGTGATTTGTAATCATTTGTGAGCTTTTGTCTCGTAAATGTTGAAGTAGTCTGTAACATCTAATATCTAAATCTAAAAGCCTTTCGAGACAGATAAGTGGTAACCGACTTTCTGGTAATGCCATAATTTTAGATTTACATAACAATAAACCTGATTTACAAAATAACTGGGTATCTCAAATTAAACAAACTACCATCAGCGACAATATTTCAGAAAACTTTCATGATTTTTTTTAAATCCACAAAAATGATTATCCGACAAAAGTAACATTGAAAAAGTCACTAACTATTTATTCTCTACAGATATTGCTCGCATCTTTAAAACAAGCTTTAACCCATTGTATACGAAAATTTTAAATTTTAACAACCATCAGCCGGAAGATTATTTAAAATATAACCAAACAGAGGACCATTAGCCAACTGAGAACCAACATTTCTACTTAAAAATATTTTGGAAATACAAAAAAGTTTAAAAATTAAATGTGAAATTTGTAACTTATTCATCAAAAACAGTTTAAAACATCTGCTGTTAAAGTATCAAATACATGATAATTGTCGAAAGAAATATTTAAAAAAATTATATGGTTCAAACAGATAAAAGTTTATCACTAGAAAATATTTTGGGCTACAATACTACGCTAAAAGAGTAACTAACTAAAAGATAAACAACGTTTTTCTATTTATTTTAAACATTTTAAATTAATGCGAAATGTTTTTTATTTATTTCATTTAAATAAAGTTAAATAAAGGGGAAAACTTTTTAAAACTCGATTAGATTGACAAAATTACATAACATTATGGCACGAGGATTGGATTCTATTGCAATTGCTGCTACAACTTTTGTGACCTAAGATAATATTTTCATTATAATCAATGAAGAAGAATATTCTTAAAAATAGTACTAGAACCGTTTCTACTCATGCTTGTAAATAGGAACAGATTTTTATTTTTTTTATTATTATTGCTTAACGTCCCCCCAAACAGGTTTTTTTTGTTTTCATTTTACTTGCGAACCCGCACATAATTGACCACGTGTGATACATAATAATTTAAGGAGAGTATATTGAGTGTGGAGTCCAATATTCTATATTTATTTTAATAGCTTTTTGAAATATTGTAATTTATTAAAGTATTAAAGTATTTTACTTTACTGATTCTTTAATTAAGATCAAATATTCGTTGAAATTTAAAAAGAATGAAGCTTATTTGGAACTTTATTTTACATAACGAGCTTAAAAGCACGAATAATAAAAATAAAATAACATATCTCATGGTAATAAGATTGTACTCTTGTGATGTACTTGTAAAGGATAACAACAAAATAATATTTTAAAACAATTAACACGATGCTCTTTTTATGACTAAAAATAAGTCTTATTATGGCGACTTAGCTGCCATATTTAAAAGGAAAAAATATATAAATAAATTTACTACAAATCAGAGTTATTTGTATTTCTTTTAACACGAAAAGATTATTGTTACATAAATATTATTAATTAATATGATATAATCGTTAACATATTCTCTAAATATAAGGAAAAGACAAAAAAAATGGTCTTTAATTTTAGTTTTTATTTTCTTTCTATTTGCTTATCCAATCCAATAATGAACAGATAAACTTAGAGACCCTATTCCATCAAAGTGAGTTCCGGATAGCGGCGTAACGACGTAGGAAGGGAATTCCGAAGTTGGCCCCAACTAGGATGGATTGTGCGAACTTTACTCACTATGCGTAGAACTATGTAGAGGTCAGTGAGTTCAGATATGGACATGCGAAAACTTTAGGGCGAAAGCTTCAATAATGCAGAAATGATATTGTTAGAAATATTATATACGAGATAATTTGATATATCCATTACCACTAAGTACTCGACAACTTTCGGTATCATTTCTCGTTTTTCCCAACTTTGACTACGGATGCATAGTATACGGAGGACTGTCTGATGAGCTCGAAATAAGATGTAAAAGACTGATGAGCTGTTTTATTAGATTTATTTTCGGGACCTCCCGACGTTCTCACATATCTCTTAGGTTTCTGAAATTGGGTGGCTTTACCCTTGTTTCCGACGTCAATACTTCCTAGGTGCACTCATATTTCAATCCATGAAAACCAAAAAACCCACCTATATTCATGACCTCCTTGCTCTGCGCTCCTTTATCCACCTCTTAAACACTAGAAACCAAACCAACCAAACTGTACACTCCTGCGCATCGAACTGCATCCTTCAAAAAATTCTTTATTATCCCCGCTTCCACTTTATGGAATTTATTGCCCATCTCAATTCGAAAAAGCTCTACTCTTTCTTCCTTTAAACATCATTTATTTCTTTACCTCCTGAGTTTTCAATCATCCTAGCAAATGTAAAACATGAATATTTATGTAATATATATTATAGTAGTATACAAAACATGTATCCTTTTACAAGATTTCTCATTTATTTTGTGACTCATAATTTAATTATTAATCTATTTATATTATTATTTATTATTAATAATTATCATAGCCAGATGATTGTCCTATGTACTGTAATCATATGTTATTGTTAGGGGACAAGTTGTCCCAGAATACAGTTTTTTCTCTTCTTCTGCGAGAAAATTTTTATATTCCATTTTAATACGGAAAAACGTATGGTTTAAACCATCAGTTCACGAAAAAATTCAACCGAGCATACTGTGAATGCGAGAGGCCTCTATACAACACGCTTGATTAAAATAAGAAAACATGAAGGGCGAAGGAGATAGTTGCGGGATAATTAGGGAAGAGATCGATAGGCGAGCCGAAGGGTGGAGATGGTGCGTATGGTAATGGGATGTTATCATAACAAGGACACGCGATCTTACCATGAAAGTGTCTGATCTAGCATATAACTAAAACGTGAAATTTTATGGAGGAAGAGAAATATTGACTAGTTGAAAAGAGTAGTATAATGAAAATGAATATTTTCAAACTATTAACAATGTGTAATAAAAATAGTACAACGATTGTAAAAAATGTGATGAAGATAGTCTGGGATGCATTCAGACGAAGGAAAAATCACGTTAAAATTAAAAGCAACTTTTAATAGAGTGTCGACGTTCATAGACCACATGCAAATTTCATTGGAAAGACATGAATTTGATTCCTAACCCATTTTATAGTATTATCCACCATGAAATGATATATCGTGGTCTGGCAGCCTGTATCCGTCGGAACGCGGTGTGGCGCAGGCTTAAAATCGCCCAAAAATAGCAAAAAATAATTTGGAAGGTATGCTCCTGAGTTTGGTGTCATTTTTTAGTGTATCCTTTTCTAAATACGAATCAAGGAGTCTGGCAACTGAAAGCCGTCGGAAGCATGCCACCAGCCAGGTTTTTGTATCGCGGGAAACTGATCCGAAAAGTGAAAAAAAAAAAAAAAAATAACCACCAATTTTGCTTATGTTGTTAAGACTCATATGAGTAGTTAAAATTTAAGTTTGCAACCCTCAAAACCAAAAGCGATAGCATATTTGCAATATTAAAGAGCACTAAATCTGTATTAATTTAAGCCTAATTGTATTGTATTGTATCTCTGTAAATTAATTTATGCGGAGCTCTCCAAAAATGGAGAGTTTTTAAAAAATTTGAAATTTTTCTGTTAAGAGTCAAGTTCATAATCATCATTGTTTTCTAAAATAAAAAAAATTGTGTTATAAAATAAAATAAAATTATTATAAAATAAATGAAAATTACTATAAAATGAAACAATTTTTTTTCTAAAACAAAAAATTTGTATAATAAAATAAAATAAAATTATTATAAATGAAAAGGAAATTATTATAAAATACATGAAAGTTATTATAAAACAAAACAATTTTTTTTTCTAAAACAAAAAAGTTTTATAATTATAATATTATAAAGTTTTATTATTATAAAATAATTATAAAATGTATTAAAATTTTTATAAAAGAAATTAAATTTATTATAAACTGAAATAAAATTATTATAAAACAAATGAAAATTACTAGAAAAGGAAAGAAAAACATTATAAAATAAAAAAAGTTTTTAAAAAATAAAAATGAAATCTTTATAAAAGAAATGGAATTTATTAAACATTACAACACAGTATTGTGTGTGTGTGTGTGTGTGTGTGTGTGTGTGTGTGTGTGTGTGTGTGTGTGTGTGTGTGTGTGTGTGTGTGTGTGTGTGTGTGTGTGTGTGTGTGTGTGTGTGTGTGTGTGTGTGTGTGTGTGTGTGTGTGTGTGTGTGTGTGTGTGTGTGTGTGTGTGTGTGTGTGTGTGTGTGTGTGTGTGTGTGTGTGTGTGTGTGTGTGTGTGTGTGTGTGTGTGTGTGTGTGTGTGTGTGTGTGTGTGTGTGTGTGTGTGTGTGTGTGTGTGTGTGTGTGTGTGTGTGTGTGTGTGTGTGTGTGTGTGTGTGTGTGTGTGTGTGTGTGTGTGTGTGTGTGTGTGTGTGATTATTAATAAAGCCCTAATAGCACTTTAATTCCTGCAAGTGACAGATTATAACTGTTTTATTAGATTTATGGCTTATATGTATTTTTGAAATGAAAGAGCATTATAAACACATATGTATATACATTTTCTTTGTAAACACATTTACTACCATACCTAGCTTCCTCCTTTTGATACAATATATGAGATCTTATAGATTTGTGATATCCCGAGACTATTCATACTCCCACAATAATCCCTCAGTTATGCCTCGCACAAGAAGGCCTGCTCTTTCCTTTGAAAGTCTGATACAGCTTCATATTCATAATTTACCTTCACATCGTTTTAACCCGCCTTCCATATAATTCCATTAACATTATCAAACGAATAGCTGGAAGCGCAAAAGTTACTATAAACTCTCATTCCTCCAAGTTTTCATTCCTTTAGTTTTTTTTTTTTTTTTTTTTATTCCGCTATCTATGTGCACATCAACATATGAAGTGTAATAAACTCATTAATTGTTTTTTAATAATTTTAGTTACTAATTTTGTTTGAAAGATAAAGCTGAATGATAAATATGTCGGTAATGCCTCTCGCATTTAAGAAACTTGTTACACTTGTTAATGAAAAACAAAAATTGTTTATAAGGAAATTGATAAGCAATTGTATATCCCAACAATAATTTTATTCTTCAAAAATTATGTTATATAACCATTTAGTGGGCGACGTTTCATGGCTCATGCCACATTTTCAAGCCCCTCCTGTGTGCAACTTAACACTCCAACATAGATAATCAAATTTATTTATACTAAAAAGTCTCGTTACTTATATACATCCATCATAAAACATCCTTTCTTATTAATAAAATATTAGAATTATTTCTTAAAAGAACACATTATAATTTGGTGTCTACTAGTTCAAGATGGATACTATCATATATTATCATATCACGAAATAACATAATAATAATTGTTTATTCTTGACAGCTAACTTTTGAGAGGCATGTGAAATCGTTTTATTTTCATGTTTTTATGTTTAGTTAAAAATAATTTCACAGTGATATCCGGAAAGCGATGATCTTAAGCGCATCTTTAGTCACGCACGCTTTTAGGTTACATGTTGTAGAGGCCATCTTTTTTAGGTGGAGTTGGTGTAAATACGGGCCCCCATTTCTCCGAGAACTTCAAGTGCAATATCTCCATTCGACATATCTCCTGTTCCTAACATTAAGAAGAGAACCACTACTCGTGAAACCAAAGCCTACTCAAAAGTCCAGCCTCATCCCTGGATCACTATACAAGGATGAGTTGACCAAGTCGCTTGACAAATGTTTTTAAAAAAGAAACGTCCTCGAGTTTTCCCAGGTTAAGAGACCGGCCAGGGGGCAGGGGCGAAAGACCTTCGAAAAAAGAAAATTCGACCCAGGCAACGATACGATTCATCATCGGACTCATCAGACTACAATTAAACTCCACTTGTGGACAGCGATGAAGATACCAATCTATATGTCAACGGTGAGGATAAACCAAACTCAAGCAACTTGCATCTTTTGTAATGGGAACTTCTAAGAAGAGGTGTGGGTAAAATGTTTTATGTGCCAAATGTGAGAACACTTAGATTGTGCTCTGGCTAAAAGAGTTATGTTTGCAGTTTCTTTAAATATTTTTTTCCTGTAATAAATAAACTCTCTGACCTTTTGTATTGTTTTATCCTGTTTTTGAATTGGGCTCGTATTTACACCCCATTTTGCTGGTGCTTTTTAAAAGCTTTTTGTAGATCGTCGTTTTTGAAATGAAACAATTGATGTTATTCATTGCTTTGCCTTTTCCCATTAAGGAAACTTGTTATAAGCGTTAATGAGAAAAAATTAGAGTTTTAAATTGAAAGTAACTTTAAATCAAAAACAAAAGAAGATGCCCATATTTGCACCTTTTCCTCTCTATATATTGATATTATCCAACAATTGGCAGTGAAGGGGGGACTAGATGCCGCTGTCATTGCCCGGGCTACCCACTTCGGGTCTGTTTCGATCAAAGAAAGTCGTTGTGAGTTTGTAGTGAGGAAGTCCCAGTGGAATTCGCCAGTGGTCCAAGTTGAGTTGTATTCCATTGCTCTTAGGGTCCATTCCTTCATTTGATACAATACAATCGTGGGTTGGGGAAATGGTTTTCGAGTTAATTAAACAAATAGACTTGTACAGAATGCATTAATTAGTTGCGCAATATTCCAACAAAGATTCATTTAAAATTAAAATATTCTATACAATATACAATATAGTTAGAAATATCATTATAATAAATAAGTATATCTATTTAGTCATTTAGTAAGAAAATTTACTAAAATTGTTTTCTATAATTGAATATGCACAAATATATACAGTGAACTTTCTTTTATCCGGGTTTCTCTTAACTTGCGCACTCCCATAACCGGCGTTCGCAAACAAGGAAAAGTTTTACCGTATGTTTAAAATTTATAAAATTTTATTTTTCGTTTCTGTAACGAATAAAATGAAATTTACTACATTAATATCAAATTTAGGTAATATTTTACAGTAGTAAAATTTATATGTTGTATCATTTTTATATTTACGAGTAATTACATATGATCGTTTTGTGATACATACTGAACTATATAAAAGATTATTACAATATTTTATTACTTTCATACATATATACTTAACTATATCCAATCAATAATTTTTAATATATACTATTATATATTTTTGTATCAATTTATTGAAATTTACAACTGTACAAATATATAAATCAAGTAAATGTTTTGATAACTATTACAATAACATGGCAAAACTTGAAAAGAACTGCTCATCAGTAAAATTCTACACAAGAAGATCTCTAGGCCAGCTTCTTTTCAGACGCCTCGGAGGATTATCGGGAATGGAGCGGAAAGTTAAGAAATTAATGGATTTGAGTGATTATGGAGCTTATTATGAAACGATAGGTATCTGGTTTGGGCTAAATCAGCAACATATGGAACATTAAGGTCATTATGGATAAGTTTATTAGTGACAAAGTAAGGAGCATATAGGATTTTTCGAACAATTTTGGATTGTAAGAATTGGATACGAGATGAATTGGATGGTTTAGTGGATCCGCAAAGCTCAACTCTGTACGTCAAAATAGGTCTAATCACAGTCATGTAAATAAGTCTTTTGTAATTAATTAGGAGCTTTGAATATACTATTATATAAAAGGACAAACCATTTTTCGTTTGTGATCACTAACCACGAAAAATACTAAACCAATCTATACCAAATTTTAACCGCACTATCTTTATAGTTTCTAGAATGTTTTGCAATAATAAAAATCTACTGACGTTCAATTGATCTGTTATTAAAAAAAGTGATAAGTTTGAAAATTGACAGATAGGTGGCGAGCGACAATCTGCGTGAAAGGTTGAAATGTTACGGTGTTATATTGAGCTTAAAATTTATAATAAAATTTTGATATATTCAATTAAATTAATAAAAAAATATTTAAATATGTTGTGCAAAATGTGGATCCTAGTGAAGTTTTAAAATTGACCAATATGTGGTTAGCAATATTCCGTAATAAAACTGCTGAACCCATTTGTTTAAAATTTCAACTACATCATATTTCTAATAAAGTTAGGCAATAATAAACTTAACTATAATACATATTTGAATGTACAATGTTGAGTAGCAGAATCCTTGTTGTCCTATACTTTTATCGTTAGATGTTTTTTAATATCTATTATTTGCCTGGTGAAATCAATGAAATTATTAGTGCCGAATAAAAAATATTATTTAATCAAAATGTTGATTCTTTGGTTTTTGAAATTGTGTGTAAAAATTTAATTCATAGACCTTAAGTCGCAAGCAATTATCAACGTCTATTGTCCGCAAGAGTTTCTTAATATTCCCTGTCCATCTGGAATACCAACTTGTACATTAAAATAAAAAAATTGGATGCTAACTTTTAATGTACTTTTACGCAATCTTCAACCATCTAACCAGAGCAATAGCACCAGGTTAACAATTACTGCTAGGCGAGAGAATATCTTTGAAAAAATAATGCTTACTTTCACACTTCAATACAAGATTTTTATCTATAAACAAATAAAACATCTAATAGTTCTTTTTTTTTTTTTTTTTTTTTTTTAATATTTCCTGATATTTATATAAAGGAGTTGGGGGGTACATCGGCCAGATGAAGAAAGAAACGGGAAAATAGGGGATTTCAAGTCAGGACTGTTTCGATAGGGATAGATATAGGGAAAAACCAAGGGAAATAAAGTTCCTTGTGGGTACCAAGGAGGTGAGGGGGAGGAGAGTATGGAGCGAGGAAGGAAGAAGAATGCAGTCTGAGAGAATGAAGAAGAGGTGGGAGGAGAAGAAGAGGGAGGGATGTGTGGGGAGAGTTGGGAGGAAATGATATTCGCGTAGTCTATAAGGCCGTTTCGTGTCAAAAAAAAAAAAAGAAAAAAAAGTTCATTGATATTTACAACTGTATAAATGTATACAATAAGTAAATTTGAGAAAATTATAACAATGACTTGTCAATAACATGTGAAGAACCACTCACTAGTAGTACTTCAACAAAAAAACATTCTACATAAGAAGATCTCTCAGCCATCTTCTTTTTAGACGCCTCGGTGGATTATTGGAAATAGAAGGGGAAGCAAGTTAAGAGACAAGGGGATTAAATTAGTTATGGAGTTTAATATGAAAGGATAGGTATCTGGTTTGGGCTAAATCAGCAGCATATGAAACATTAAGATCTTTATGGATATGTTTTTGTGTGACAAAGTAAGGAGCATTAAGAATTTTTTGAAGGTTTTTAGATTGCAAGGATCGTATACGAGATGAACTTCTTACGTTCAAATAGGTCTGTTAACTGTCATTTAAATAAGCCTTTCGTAGTTAATCGGAAGGTTTGAGCGTTTGTCTAGTAAAAGTTGAAGAAGTCGAAAACGAAGAGCAGTTTCCTGTCGTCTTAGTCATGTATGCGGATTCCAAGTTAAACGTTTTAACTAGTTGGAGTCCTAGATAGTGAATCTGTTGAACAGCGATCAGTGGAATGCTATTAAAGGATACTGTAGGGCAGGAGAAAGTTTAATTTTATTGCAACCATATTTTTTGAAGAAAAAATTATTAAAAATGGTTTTTTAAAAAGAAAATGTGTAATGGTCGTCTGTAATTTACGAGATACATATCGTTTATGTGGTATATTTAATATTTCACGGAAAAACTCTCGAAAACAATTTTTTGTTAACTACTGATAAGTTTTGTTAAAATCCATGAGACATAGAAGAGTTTTTTTTTGTTTTTTTTTCGAATATGTTATGTTTTCCTATTATAATTGATGATTTCTTCTAGCCAACGTTCTCATTTATCCGGCATGGTGTCGGTAACGGTAACGCCGGATAAGGGAGTGTCGGCTGTATAACTGAAATTTAAAAATTTATTTGACAGAACATATATGCCATCAGTCGTACTTATAACTTTATTTTATGTATATTTTAATTTCTTAATACATATTTTTTTTAGTTAACTCAATAATTGAAAAATTATGGAAAAAATTATTTCGATTTGAAACCCTCTGTCTTCATATTTATTACATAACATAAAAGTTAAATATAATTTTTGTTCTATTTTTGAGCGAAGTGTTATATAAAACACTATGAAGGTGAAACATAATTTATCAATTTGAAACATGATTCTAATAAAATCATCCTCTGGAGAATGAAAAATAAATTCACGGATTTGTAAAAGGAGTTGTCTGCCTACGTTTCCCAGAAAAACAATTACCTCCCTATTCCTGGTTTTGCGCTGGTCAGATTTCGGTTCTCAACCAATATTTGTAATTGTATAACGTACTCCCTGTTTGCGTAACCATTCACAGATTAATTTTCCGGTTTGAGGGTAACTTTATTCCTTTTTATCTTCGGTTATCTTCCAGAGAAGTGGGATGTTATAGAATATTAAAAATTTAAATAATATTTTTCTTTTCTTACTTTCGTTGAATAAAATAAACTTGATATAGGGTAATAAGTAATATGTTTGGCTTTATGGATCCATTCATACACAATAAGAAATAAATGAAAATATAATTATATAACCTCATAGTATATAAAATAAAATATATGTACAATATATAGTAAGTGAACAATAAAACACAATAATAAGATAAAAATAAAAATAAAATTGAATTAAAAGTTACAATACAATCAAAAATATTCACTCAGTCTAGGAAACCCCGCCTTGTACGATAGTGGATTTGGATGATAAGAAAGATTTTGATGAAATTTGGAAAATTTAACTGAGATGAATCCAAGGACAAAAGGTATATTAAGTTCATTATGTAAGGTTTTTTATCGACACATCCGTTATGGTTCTCAAGAATTTGGATGACAAAAATTAGAATGTTTTGCTGTCCCACAAAGTTCAAGTCCATAAATTCAAACATGCTTTAGAATTATCTTGTAAGTCAACCTTCCCTGCTTTTTAACCGTTTTGGTCTAAATTTTGTATTAAATCTATTAAATAAAATATGTTGACCATTCTAAATTTAAAGTAGAATATATTTACAATGTATTACCTGAAAGAATAATTTATAACGCAAATGAAAATAGTTTTATAATTAAAAATAATACAATACAAATTAATAACAGGATAAATTTTTATTTTCAAAATTAAAATCAAATGTAATTATTAGAACGTCTAAAATGTTTTTAGCCTAAAGGTTGTTTTAATGAATGAGGAATGATTTTTACAATTGAATTTAGTTCTCTCTGCTACCCCCCCCCCTCACCCCAGCTTCATCACTAATCTCAACATAGGTTTCTGTATCAAGACCTAGAACATTTTTTTATTCATCTTCCTTCAAATCCAAATATTTATTAGATTTTCCGGTTATTTTATCTTACTTGTCTAGCTTCTGCAAAATTACAGGAATATATTTCAGTTTTATAGGTTTCCACCTAATGAAAACGTTCTAAATCATATATACTTCGCTCACTAAGATAAAAAAAAAGTAAAAATGCAAAAGAATCCTACTTACATTTTGTCGAATCCCTCTAATTTCCTCTGAAGGTAGGAGAAAAAAACAAAACAAGAGCGGACGCTTATTGTACCTTGTGCAATACTGAGGACTGAATATTTTCCATGCAGGAAACTATCCCTCACAGTAGAAAATTACTGGCGGCAAATAGACGAGTGTCTCGAGGAATAGCTTAAGCCAATTTTCCAGGAAGCTCACCGGAAGCGATTTAGAGAGAAAACAAGTCGAGTGTTGTAAAAAATACAATGGCGCGACTGGTGGAAGGTTAAGAGCTTGTAATCTATTGAAATTAGAAATTATTGCAATATTATTTACTTTCTTTTAGTTATAAACAATATTCTAAATTCCAACAAATTAAAAATAGGGTTTTGAGCCGAATTACTGAAGAATTTCAAGCCCTGGAACTAACAATTATAATGATTTATAACAAAAAATAAAAGGAGCATACAGATCGTTGGGGATTTGTTTATTAGTGACTTTATTAAGGAGATAATTAAACATCTAAAGTTTTATCCACGATAAATTGGAAAAGGGAAGTTATATTCTTTTAAAAAGGTTTCGAATTTGTAACGACTCAATCACGAGATGATAAATGAAAGAAGGGGGAGGGGGTACATTTCTTCGAAGATAATTCAGTCGCAAGCGAAAAGAGGAGGGAGGCAACCTCCATATTTAAGATGAAAGCCTGCCCGTAGCAACATCACAGAAACCTCGAGCAACAAACATCTCAAGTAATTAACTCGGTCTTCTTCCAACCGAGCATTAGCTGTAATCAGAAATATACTTCACTCCTTTCCATCTTCTGTGTGGGTATTAACTGCGCATTATACCGATTAAACTTTGAAAATTATGAAAAGTAAAAAATAAAAAAAAAATAAAAAATATTTTCAACCTAAAAAAATCAAATCATAAATTTTAGTTATTCCAAATAGTAGAAATAGGTTAACTTTCTAACTAATAAAGGAAGATTTCCAGGTGTCATTATGTTCCCCTACAGTTATTCAAATAATATGCAGAATAAACATGACAGACACAACTCCCGGGCGTACTCCATGCATGAAAATACGTCTCAGCCAGAACAGAGATACATTTACAGACATCCACTGCAGACTAGATACTGTTAAATATTGGATCATAGGTTTCGACAGTTACATGTCTCTAACTATATAATACAGGTACGTTCATAATATACTAATTTTAAACCTAAACCAATCACGAGGTATCAAAATCTCAGCTCGAAAAATTCCAGTTATACCTTGTGTGCTTAGCAAGGCAGCATAATAATAGCTTTGTATACCTGAACTAAGGAAACCAACCACCAAAGTTTGACTACCAAAATATCAAAGCCCAGAATTTTAAGTCTATATAGCCCTGAAATCACAATAATAAGACCAATTTTGACATATAAAATTTCAGATCTGCCAGGGTCTAACGATTTATGAAGAACCAAAGGATATCCTTGGCCACATCTTTCCGACAATCATATTCGCCCTTTTGAAGATTAATTGAATATTTTCAATCTTATCTCAATCGCTTAAACCTGTATTTTCGAACCTAAAGAGCGTAAAAATGCCATTTTTAAATACAGAGAAACAATAAAATTATGTGAAATCCATCAGTTCTCGACACGCATTTGTCGAGAACTGTTTTTATTTAGAAAATTTGTAATTTCAAAATACAGTGCAATCAACAAACACAGGTAAGATGCCGATCTCCAATTTGGTATGCTATTATTCAATTTTTTTTCTAAATTTTCATCTCAAAATTCATAGGTTTAAGATTTGGTTTCTTGTTTATTTATAACAATTTTGGTTTTAAAAAAAGAATTAATCTACTTATCGTTATATTATTACGTCAATGAGTGCAGAATGGAGGGGTATAGAGTGCATGAAATATGCGATTGTTATAGACCTCAGGGCTTCGTTAGGAGCTGTTAGAAGATAAACATACTGAAAGTCCCCGCCCCTGGTTTGTGGGCTAACGGTGTGGGGGGAAGGTCTCATTTTTGGATTTTTCGATTATACCTCGAAAACGGTAGATTCTACAAAAATATGTTTAATTAAAAATTAAAGCTTGTTTAATTTCCTATCAAATTGTTGATAGATTTATTTGTCGAACTTCCAACGGATTTAGAGATATATGTTATTGAAAATCGATAATTTTCGCGAAAAAATAATGTTTACCTTACTTTTTTTGACTCACGAATCAAAAAATCAATTTTTAGATAAGTGGGTTTAAAGTTTTTATTGCTAAGGAAAATGCATAGGAAATGCTTTAGTTTGCTTATACGAAATTACCTTCAAGTTATACCTTCTCTCGTTTAAGCAAACTATAGAATTTCCTATACATTTTACTCAGCAATGAAAACTTTAAACTTATATCAAAAAATGATTTTTTGAGTTTTGCCACTATTGTAGCCCATGAGCGATATATCTCGAAAACTGTTGGATGTTTGACAAATAAATATATCAACAATTTTATAGGAAATTTAATGTTTACTTGAAACATATTTTTATAATAAATCATTCTAATCCGGAACATTATAGAAAAACCGAGCATGAAGCTTATTCTGATAACGAAGCAACGTTTAAAGATAAGATGAAAAAATAATTTATATATGTGAGCAAGGACGGACTTTACGAAATGTTTAAATTCAAAAAATATACTAAAATGAGTAAACTAAGAAAACTAAGGCAATAGTGTGCCTGATGAAGAATTATAATAATAACGTAATAGAAAACTGTGTATACGATGTCTTATATGAATACAAAAAAGTTTAGATCAAGACTGTACATATACTCAAAGATAAAGAAAATTTTAGCGGTTGACATGATCAACCGCGCGCCCAGTTTTGTAACTCCAGTAGGCGCCCACGATTTAGGACAGAATGTGGTTGGTTTTTGATGCAGAGTTTTAGCATTTTTCATATAAACAGTTGAGCATCATGGCTCTAGGAAATAAAATGATGTTTATTTTATGCACTGCTTCTTTAAGCTTAGTTTTTATTATTTATCAATTCCACTCTAGTCTATTTAACTACGCATCCCACAAGATACATGTTTCACAAATCATCTAAAATCTTATTAACATATTTAAAACTTTAAAATTGGTTACCCTGTACCTAAAAAAAAACCTGTTAATTAAATTCTTTTTAAACTAAAGGTCAGACATGAAAAGCACAGAGTTACATAATTTTAAAGAAGCGGATATGCATGTAGGAAGATATTTTGGGAATAGACTAACTTAAAAGTACAAAAATAAGTGATTATTTCAAAGCTGGAAAAACATGCATTGCAGGTATAGACGACATTAGGGATATTTGTTAAGATAGCGTGGGTGAACTTAGGCACACGTGGGCGTAAAGGGGGAAGAAATAGCAGACCTTTTAGTCAAAGAGATAGCATAGGGCAAGCACACTGCTCTCACCATCTTATCATCAGGAACGTATAAAGCACGTAAGTCACATATAAAGCAACTGTGCGGACGACATCTTTGAAATTATCAAATCTACACACAATGCTTAATCACATGTCAGATAATCAAAAACACATTAGCTCGATTTATCACTGAGCGCAGACGCGATAAATATAACAAATAAAAAAAAACGAACTTTAAAAGGTAAGTTAAATTTTCTACTGCTATATAGTTCATTCAAAGATAGAAAGTAAACATACTAAAAGTCCTGGAGTTTTCGGGCCTCGGAACAGTAAGGTGGAGGCGCAAAACATGTTTATTTACTAAATTAATGACAATTAAATTCTCTTAAACAATTATAATATATACATTTTTCATATTCTGTACCATTTCCGAGATATACGCTTAGCAAATCTGAACATTTTTGAGAAAAAACCTCACGTTTTCTGTTAAACTTCCCTCCATATCTTCTAAAACGTTCATCCTACGAAATAAGTCTTCATAAATAATAGTGTAGAAAATTAAATTTCCTTTAAAATAAACATATATATATCAATTTATCTTCAACCTGTAAGTTACATAAATATTAACTTTTCTTGGTAAAACAAACATACTAAAAGTCCTTAAAATTTGCCTAGCGTATATGTCTGAAACGGTACAGAATATGATCAATAAATATAAAATAAGAGAATTTAATTAACTTAAATTCAGTAAATGGTCATGTTTTGTATATATAAAAAAAAAGGACCTTCCTCGCCCCCTTTCTGTTCCCAGGCCCGAAAACTCCAGGACTTTTAGTATTTTTACTTTTTAACTACCCTCAACATTTTTCCGAAGAAAAATCATGGATTGTAGAAAACGTATTCTATTACACAATCAGATCAATACAATTAGAGGGAAATGTGTAAATATAGGCACCCTTTTTTAATTTTCAATTAAAGGTACTTTCAATTTGAAAAATTATAGATTTTCGGCCTTTATTAACAAATATAACCACTTTCCTGAATGTGTGAAGGCAAAACAATGATTAACATCAATTATTTCATTTTAAAAACGAAGAAGAGGGGTTAGTGGAATACTATTAGATAAAAGAAAAAGTCAAACGTTTGTTTTTTATCAACCATAATTTATTTCCCTGATATTCCTTTACTCGTGAAATCCTTATCGAGGAAAATGAGGAATGTTACTTCCTTCATATAAGAATAACTCAAGAAATGTACGGGGACGAAGGAAATTGAGGATCGTTCTGATGAAAGAAAGAAAATATTTGATGACAACGTAATTGCATTTCCTCTAAAAACATCGTAACACAATTTTTTCACGTTGGATTTTTTTTTTTTATTTATTTATTTATTTTATTTTATTTTTTTTTTTTTATGACATTGACATCCATAAAATTACTTCATATAGCACACTTTTAACGATCGACAGGTTTCATTGATTTTTTTTTTTTTTTCTGTATTCACTTGTTAATTGCAATAAAAATTCTCGGTAACATTATATACTATACAAGACTGATTGACTGATGGCTTTATTAATTTAACGAGCTGAACAAAAAACAGAATTGAAATTATTTATAAAATATCATTTTACAGAAACATTAATTGGATTGTTACCTTTCAGAGAGCTTTATACCAAATACATTTTCTTTTATCTGGATATTGATTGACGTTTTGAAATTTAGAAATAAAATGACGTGAAGCTTGAAAATGTTTTTATTTTAAACTGGACGTGAAACCGCTCCCTTCCACAGCCTAAGGAAAATTTTAGGGATAGAAAGAAGAATTTACCGCCCAAAGAAGACTATAGGTTAAGACCTAATAAGGAAATATACAAACAAATAAATGATTTAGAAACGGACATAAAAATAAGAAGATTAAGGTTCTATGGGTATATGGTGAGGTTGCATCCAATGAGATTAAATAGAGAAATCTTCTATAAAATGAAAGGATACAAGAGTCCTGGGGGGCTATATTAAACAGATGAAGAAAGAAACTGAGAGACTGAAAATAACAAACCAAGACTGTTTCGATACGGATGACTATAGGAAGAGACTAAAATAAATTAAGGTCCTTGTGGAAAAGAGAGATGAGTGGACCGAGGAAAGAAGGAGGAGCAAAATTGGAAAGAATGAGGAAAAGGTGGCAAGAGAAAAGGGTATGAAAAATTGATAATAATTATATTCACGTGGTCTCAAAGGCCGTTCCGTAAAAAAATAAATACATTTTTAAAAAATACACTAATTCTCGAACTTTGTATTTACTCTTTTCTTTTCACTAGTTTAATTTTTTTTTCTTTAATTAAACTACAACCTTTTGTTTAAATTGTTTGAAATTCAATGATGTATGATATGCCAGTAAGAAAATTCTGACAATCTTGTTTTTATAAAACTACTTAACTCCTTATGGCCAAGCTTCAGTGTAATTTGGTTCATTTAACTTTCTGTTGTTCATGAAAATCTGATATTAATTTTAAAAATCTTTTGAATTTGAGGTTTATTTTATTCAATTTTTTTTTTTTTTTTTTTTTTTTTTTTTTTTTTTTTTTTTTTTTTTTTTTTACATCTATAAACATCTGGATTTAGTTTATGGGAAGTATTTTGTATGAATTTCTAAGTTTAGAAATCATTAACTCACAGAGTATTAAGTTAACTGTAAATAGTTAATAACAGCTTATTATGGTACACGCTGCAAAGCGGACGACTAGGGAATTCCCGGCAGTGAATCTGCTCAAAGGGATTTCCGTTCCGGAATTGCCAGTTACAGTGACCTCAATAATTCGAGACCTGTTGAAAACTAGGACTATTAAAATTAGTGTATAAGCCACAATAAAACGATGTTGAAAATTTTTTAAAATTATAATTGATTAAAGGCCAAATTTAGAAAAAAATAATTTAAAATAATGATGATTCACATCCTAAGATGTTTGGTGATAGTCTTCTGTTATAGCAACAGTAATGGCACTCAGATTATTCTTCTTATTTTGCCTCATCTCTACGAAATTTGTACATATACAGGAGTTAAAAAAATAAATCATTCATTTTTTAATCGAAATTTTTAACTATGATTTTGCATTTTAGAGCAACAAAAAGTTTAACAATGGTCGGTATGGAACCAAAAAAAATATTTTAGCAAAGTCCCGGTTCGGAGCGGGTCGTATTTTCCTATCAAACCGTCAGATGTGCATTATTATTATTATTTATTAACAGAAGTTTACTGTATTTAAAAAAAAATCTAGTAAATATGCGGTATACAATGCAAAATAATGACATGATTAAAACTTGTAGAGGAACTGCCCATTGGTAGTACTCTAATAAAATATCTACAAAACTAAAAGATCCCGGGACCATCTTCTTTTCAGAAGCCTCGGAGGATTGCCTGGCGGATCCCAATAATGGAATGGGAAGCAAGTTTGTGCTACAAGGGGGTTTGGATGAATAGTAAGTTTATTATGAAATGGTATCTGGTTCGTGCCAAATCAGCGACATATGGAATATTAAGGCCATTGTGGATCAGTTCATTTGTGACAAAGTAAGGAGTATTAAGGATTTTTTGAAGGATTTTTCATTGGAGTTATTGGAAGCGGGAGGAATTCGATGCGTTGGTGAATCCCCATAAGTCTATGGCGTAAGTCCAAATAGGTCTGATAATCTCATGTAGATGAGTTTTTTTAAGTGAATCGGGAGATTTGAACGTTTGTAGAGTATATGATCATCTAAATACATAGGCGTAATCTTTTTTTGCAAATATCCCTGTAACCATTCTCGGTTGAAAAGAAATAGGCTTCGTGATCTACTGTGAAATTCGTCGATGGAGTCTAGTAATAGCTCGTGCTTGTATCTTGCTAGGAATGTTCGTTGCTTATGCGTTCACTCGCGGCGAGAGACAAGCCCTAGGATCTCCTAGATACCTGCTTTAGCCCTCATACGTTAGGTAAGCTGGACAAGTAGTCCTGGACTACATTTAAATATTTAAAATGAATTTGATTTTTTTTTTATTATTTATTTTATTTTATATTATTTTATTTTTATCATCATTTTTTGTATTGTATCCATTTATTAATTTAATTACTTTTTATATAAATGTTTTATTCTATTTGATTATTACTTTGATTTTAATGCCCTTGTCTGTGACAGATATATTCTCAAAATAAAAAAAAAATAAAAATTACATTATTTTTTTTCAATATTTAGAGACAAAAATATATATATTTATCTATCAATAATTAACATTCATATATTCTTATATATCGATCCATTAAAAAAAAATATATATCAATTCATTTATCATAATACCACTTTTTTTTTTTTTTTTTTTGTAAACATGAAAACATGTAGGCGTTTCCGTTTGATAAATATTTATAAGATAACTCCCCGATTCCAGGATCTTCCCGTGACAACCAATTATCCCTGGGTGCAAGCATGAATACTCCGGATTTTCAATAAACCAAGTTCAATGCTGCATTAACCTTTTTATAGAAAACTTTTCCATATTCAGCTAACATGGCAAATATAAAATATACTTTCTTTAAAAAAGAAAGATTAATGATATTAATAAAAAGGATAATAATAAAAAAGGATAGCTCCCGTAGCCAGAATTCAAAATATAAAAAAGTTTATTTCAATACGTCTGTTGCTTAACTTATAATTCTATATGGAGAATACTTATGAATAGGTTACACAAATAAGATTGTCAACTGCCCCCCAAAAAAAAAAAAAAAAAAAAAAATCTGCATGCGAGGTTACAATGTTACAGTGCTATCTAGAACTTAACATTGATAATAAAATTTACTTATTGTCAATCAAATTGTTATTTAAAAAAATCTATAACTATGGAGTGCGAAATGTTGATCTCAGGGAAGTTTAAAAATCGACTAATATATCCCTAATAATGTATTTAATATTCTTTGCCCATCGGTGTTACCAAATCTCAATATTAAAAATATGGAATTTCAATTATGATTTTACGCACTCAACCACCGAATCAGTATTCTCAATCAATCTCTTTGAATCTGGCCCTTCCTTGGTACTTTTGAGGTAGAATTATTAATACCATGCCAGTTACTTGTGAAGAACTACTCATTGTACTTCAATAACTCTTTCACATTAAAAAGTCCCGAAGGGAGTCTTCTTTTTTTTTTTGTTCCAGACATCTCGTAAGGTTCTTTGGAATCGAGTGGGAAGCAAGTTGGGGAAATATTGGATTCGAGTGGGGTTTATGATTTTTATTTTTATCTATTATTATTATTATATTCCTTCATACAAATTATATATAGTATTAGTATTATTTCGTTTCCGGTAATTCATTTTTTTTTCTGTTGTTCATTTGTCTGTGTCTGTATGTATCAATATTGTAGGAATGGACAGATCATTATCTCTATTACCTATTGACATTCAATCAGTCAGATTGTAAAACTTATTGACAATATAAGCTGTTACAATCCCTAATAGTTCTTTTACCTATGCAGTTTGCCTTATCGTTAATTAATCTCTTGTCTTTTAGGTTTGTGGTTTTCTTGTATGTTTTTTATCTATGAAAAAAACATAATACTGAACTGTTCATGAAAAGGGTAGAAAGGGTTAGAGAATGGGTGCTGCGACATATGGTAAGTGCATTGAATATATCTGAATGCAATCCGTCTCTCAAATTTCATCATTTCTAGGTTGAGCGACTGATTGTTTCGTCTGGGAGAGGTTTAGGAATGTCATTTCAGGACTAGATTCTGACAATAGGATGGCGGTACCATCAGTAAATGTCGAAGGGTAGGTACCGCAGAAGATTTACAGGAAATGACACCTAGACACTGCCTCTTGGATAATAATAACTGAAGAGTAAGGTTTGGGATAATTAGGTTTAAACTTGAAAAGCAGGTTACTGATTCTGCGAAGGCGTTCCGGTTTCGGTAAATGCGCCGCAATACAGGGAAGTAATAGATTTTGCTTTCCAGAGCTGAAGGAGTGTGATCAATAATTCGGTATTCTTGTTAATTTGTGGAATTTTAGGTCCTACCGAAAAATGTTATACAACACAATACACTTCCCTTCAAATTTTCAATAATGAAACGATTGTAAAATTTTTGATCTAAGCAGCACTAACAGAGCTAGAACTTGCCAAAATGTTACATTTTTGAGGGTGAAATGTGTACATTAAACTAGGGTCATCTTTTATCACAGGAAGAGCTGAAAATTTATTCCGAACATAAAACGTTTCGAATATATATCGATATTATTCATAAAATTTCATTAAAAAATCATAAAATGTGACCTAAACAATTAGAATCATTATTTTTAATAAAATAAAAATATTTTTATTGTTGTAAAGATTTGTCATATTAGTTAATATCAATTGATATTATTAATTCATTAATGAATGATTTTTTTTTTCCAGTGGAAAATTATTACTGTTATTTTCTGTATTAAAGTTATAAAAAAAAAACAAGGGAAAACCCCTGTAAATTGTTTTCTAAGAAATAAAGGAAACCTTCAATTTTGTCCATCTACACCGTACATTCGACAACCTAAATCGTTAATCAGACATTTTCCCGGTCGTTCACTCGGAACTTAAACCTGTTTGGAAGGAAACATTGATTTTTCTGATAAAGGACAGTTAATTTTTAATTAAGAAAAAACCCTTAGCAAAAGAGTTCTCTCAGAATTTTAGAGAGGTGAACAAAGCATTGGATAGCTTGATTGATTAGCTCTTTGTTGAGAAATAACTTTTCAAATATTCACCGTACCTTTCAAAAACGATTTTGAAAATTCACAATTTTCATTTAACTAATTCACGATTGAACGCGCTCAGTGTACCAAAACAGAAATTATGCAGATATAAATCCGAATCGAAGAAATAATATGTATAATATTGAGAGTATTTTGAAAAAAAAAATTGTTATAAACTTTTATTACAAATACATATCAATACCGCTTAAGATTGACAACCATTTTAGATGGCTCTTGATAC
Source organism: Euschistus heros (assembly GCA_003667255.2). Classification (NCBI taxonomy): domain Eukaryota; kingdom Metazoa; phylum Arthropoda; class Insecta; order Hemiptera; family Pentatomidae; genus Euschistus; species Euschistus heros. Next base: position 1,335,494 of record RCWM02000129.1, read on the forward strand.
ACATGCCTATTAATGGCGAAATAAAAGTATTTTGGAGCAATCTTTTTGACGGGACGGAATTACTTAATGGAGTGAAAACAGTTTCGGATCCACCAGTGAACCCCTTTAGTTTTATCCACCAGTAACCCCCTCAGTATTTTTTTTTTCTTTCAGGTTTTTATTCACATATTTTATTGGATGAGTTACATTATAGTGTAATAATACAGGCCTTATAGGTGTGTGGGAGAATATCATTCCACATGACCTCTTCCTGGCATGCGTTAAAAAAAACTTATTTTACGCCTCCTTGCATTTTTGAGCAAATACTCTTTAACCTTGCATTACCCCTCACCTATGATGTGGACTCTTAAATTCATTCCAAAATGATATTGAACCGAATTTAGAACCGTAAAGTTACCATATTTTGCAATCGCTAACGCACCAGAATTGTCTTCGTACACTTTAATGGATTTCGAAGAACTTACAAATATTTCTAAAATATCCTTAAATCCTTAATGCATATTTGAAATGAGTTTCATCACAACCATTTTGAAATCTACTTAAGTAGTTAACGCTATAACTAATGTCAGGGCCTTGTACCTGATCCAATATATAAAAGTGCTCCTATTAAATTTCTATACCCAATTTCACTGTTAATTTCTTTGGCTGGTTCCAATTTTAAGTTAAGCTCCATTGGCGTGCTGTACAATTTTGCATTAACAACATTATATTTCTTAGCCAAATTTTCAATATATTCATGTTGGCTCAACCTCATTACATTATTTTCATTATCATAATCAATATTTATACCGAGATAATTTTGATGCTACCCATATCTTTCATTTTGAATCTACGTGAAAACAATTCTTTTATGCAATCAATTTTTCGTTTATTTACACAACAAATTAAAATATCATCGACAAACAAAATTAAGTATATTCTTTCCTTTCCGTCATTCCTCATATAAAGACAATAATCGTGCTTGCTTCTTACAAAACCTAATCTTTTAATAAATTCATCAAAACATTCATACCAGGCTCGTCATACAACGACCGTTCAAGTTTACAAACTCTATCAGAGTTATCTTCATATCCTCTTGGTTGTTTTACATAAATTTCAGAAACCATCCATCTGCAGACAATAGTATTTTCAATGATAACATTTTTGCAACAGTGAGATTTCTTTTTGCTGGTATCCTCTCACTACTAGCTTTGAACTTATTTTCCGCCTTTTTTGTATACACCCACTTCACATCTAAAATCCTTTTATTCTTACACATATTGTTTAAGTACTTGAAATTTATGTGGCCAAGAATTTACACCTCTCTTTTACATGCACCTCCGTCTGGAGTGCCCTAAGTTATTATTTAGATCGTATATCTTGGATGTATTACCCTTCGATACAACTATATTCTGGTCAGTTATTTTCGAATAGCTAATTAGATTTTTCTCCATATCCTTCACCAAATAAACATCTTTCATTTCCACTCTTTGTTTTTTATTATAAGCAGTAAAATAACTCCTTATTTTTCCAATTTTAGTAGCTTTCAGAAGTCTACCATCTCCAACAATAACATTCCTTGGTTCCACTAAGTCCCTACTCTCACAGAAATACCTTTCATCATTTACAATATGATCCGTACAACCACGCTCTGCTACCATGTTAATATTCTTTGAGGGAAAGAATTAACTACATTTTAACTTCAGAACGTGAACACACTTTTATTAGCAAGAACACATAACATTACATTACATCCAGATAACCTTCCAAGAAGGTATCCGCCAATACATCGAATCACATCAATAACAATATAAATGCACTGAAATACTTATTTCCTAACAGTTACATTATAGTGTAATAATACAGGCCTTATAGGTGTGTGGGAGAATATCATTCCACATGACCTCTTCCTGGCATGCGTTAAAAAAAAAGGTTTATTTGAGCAAATCTCTTTAACCTTGCATTACCTCACCTATGATGTGGACTCTTAAATTCCCTCCCGAATTTGACCACCTCTCTAATCCTAACCTTGCTTCCCCCTCTACTTCACAAGGGCCACCCAGAGTGATTAGCTTACAGTTACATACCTCCGTCTGGAGTGCCCCTTTGCCACTGCATAGCCTCTCCGCTGCTTCCCGGCTCAGGATGGTGTTAGAGCTCCCCGTGTCCACCAGGCAGCGTACTCCTCGCTCCACCCTGAAGATCGGCAGACCGCCACGCTCCTTCCGTATGCTGCAGTTAGTTAGGAAGCAGCTGCCACTCTGCTGGCACCCTCCTCAGGCCTCCACTCGATCCTTTCTCCTTACGGTCACTCGTCCTCGTCTAACTCCTCTGCTGATTCCCTCTCCTTCACTCCCGCTGCTTATCGATTCTTCCTCTTCCCTTTCGGTATCTGAGGTTTCGGATGCTCCTACTGATTCTGGCGTCCTCCTGGTTCTCACCTTCTGGGTATTAACCTCCATTGGCTCGCCTCTAGATGCCTCTCTCCTGCGGTACATGTACGGGCATTGTCTCGCTATGTGTCCTTCTACTCCGCACTCGAAGCATTTCGGGCTGGGGCCTAAATTGAGCTACTAGATGCCCGGCTTTTCCACAACCGTGGCATTTCCTGTCTTCCTTCTTGTCGGTGCCTCTTGGTCTTGGTCGGCCCGATCTTCTCTTGCCACCATCCTTTGCCTTGTATTCAAACTCCTTTCTCCTGTTTCCGGCGGGCCCAAATCCTGATCGCCTATAGGTCACTCTGTTCCAGCCCGTTTTTCCTCCACTTCCATGCGGGTTTCCTCTTCCCTCGCGCTGGAGTCCACCATTTCTTGAGCGCATTCAACGAATGTGCGGTCTTTCGGCAAACCTTCCTTCTTCCCGGTTTCTCTGGCAAGTTGGACTTTTAGTATCGTAGACAAAAAGGCCATTCTAGCTTCTGCCTCCGGTACACTGATCGTCTCTTTTAGTTTCTCAGTGATACGATTATCGTGCCAGAAGCGCCGCTGCATACTGACCAGTGGTCTGCCTAGGTTGTCTCGCTTCTCTAAACATTTAGAAGATATCCTCTTCTGGGGTCCACCTACCCCCTCCAAATGCCTTCTTCAGCCTTTCTTTTACTATTAGCCATGGGGTTTCTTCGTCCGCCTGGATCTGATTGAGCACACTCCTTTTCACTCTGCACACCAGAGCTGCCTTCAGCGACTCGGCATCTCCAGAATCTAGTAGGTTCTTTGCTTCTATTCTCGCCATCAGGCGATCCCCTCCCTTTAGAAAATGGTTTAATTCGCCTACCTTCCCTGTGAACTTTTCCAGGTCCGAAATGGCCTTCCGGAGGTCCTGTGACATGGCCGTTCTGATTTTCATCCATTCCAGGACGTTAGCGTGGGCCGCTGCTAAAGTTCCTTCCGGTAATGGTGGCATCTCTGATTGGGTTTGCGCCATTAACAATTTTCCTCACCTGATTGTGTTTTGCCTTGAGAGGAAAAAAAAACAGGCCACCGCGCGTGTTCCCGGGTTTCGGCACCAGTTAGCAACTGTCACTAATAAAACTTAAAAAAAAAGAAAAGGTAATAAGAAACGCACGCTAAATAGACTGAATATCAACTGACTTTATTGGCTCAGTAATGCTACATTTATAGTATTTGCTGTGTTTACAAGATTAAGAATAGGATTAAGGTTGATACTGCTATGCTTCGGCCCTTAACTTATATATATATATATATATATATATATATATATATATATATATATATATATATATATATATATATATATACCCCCATTAATTCACATCCACCTTCAGCATCATTTTCTACTACAATGTCCGATACGAGTTCTGGCTTCTTTATAGGGAAGTTTTTTTAAAATATATACCCGAAATAAATGTAGGTTGGTGTTTTAAAAATGAATGATTAGATAACATTCCTTTTAATAAAAATACCCTTCGTTCCTCCGAATACATTTTTTCCAACGTGTTGGTTTCTCTAAATACAATTTTAAATCCATTACCCAATGATGATTTCTATCGACTATTGATCAATTATTTTTTTATCGTTTAAAAATTGTTCCAGGTTCTCATAAAAAATTTAGTTGGTAGTCAACAAATCTGAGAAGGTCTGTGGAGGCAGATACTCATAATTAAGCTCCAACCATCTCGTAATGATGTTTTTTTGTTTTTTTTTTGTGGCCGCTCAATGCTTGAGCTCTTTCATTTTCCATGAGTTAAATCAGCGTCGTTCGATTTGCAAACTGTTATATATACATTTTATATATGAAGATTTTTATATACCATATGTTGCTGACTTGGCCCAAACCAAAAACCTATCTATTCATACTACACTCCGTCACCATTCAAATCCATTAGTCTCTCATCTGGCTTCCCATTCTATCCCCGATATCATTCCAAGGCATCTGAAAAGAACATGGCCTCAGGACCTTATTATATAGAACTTTTATTGATTATTGAAGTTCTACCAGTGGGCAGTTGGATCACAGGGAATTGGCGTGCTATTATGAACGTTATAATCACATTTACTAGATTTTTTTATATAGTTATAGATTTCAATAAATAGATTAATTTAAAAAAATATTGCAAATAATAAAAATTAAAAAATAAAATATATAAAAGATTTGATCAAAAATGTTTTTAGATTATAAATTAGGGAGCCATGCCTCTGATTGTCAAACAGCCAAGAGTACAGCCATACAATTACGTATTAAAAAAAATTGATTTATTAAATGCTTTAAAATAGCTAGTATAATTTATATCCTTATTCAGAATAATATTCTTCATTCATTTTTTTTTTTCTTAAAATTTGACTCGCCTCTCAAGATAGTTGATTATTCTTAAGGGATTTGGTTTCAAAATACTGATTTTAACAAGTATTTAAAAAAAAAAAAAATACTAATTTTAATTTACCTAGATGGCACGATGGTAAATTATAAACATATAAATTAACTGTTAATGTTTTTCACATCAATTTGCTATCTGGGTTAGCTTTATTTTCAATTACTCCATTAAGGCTATTTAAATCGTTAACAAATTTAACACATTTTAATACTTGACACAAATTTAATTTGCCATTCACGGCAATCAATATGCCATTTGCTATATATATAAATATTTTTTCTGTTGATATAGAATCCAATACGGTACGTAAAAATAGAGAAAGAGAAATAAAGGTAACAATTTGCTGGGCAGGAGTCACAGATAGACTGATAGGATTACCAATCGATGCCGTTTACCAAACAAAATGTCTCTATCTTTTTAGCTCTGCTGGTCTCCTTCTGATAATCTTTTTAAATCTGCCTAAAGTTTCCTTACGATTTCTTCAAATAATTACTGATTTTAGTGCTAAAGTATTTTAAAACAAATATTTTGTAGTTCTAAAAATGTCTAACCGAAGCTTTATCAAACAGTATGGTCAAACAACTAGACTGAATAAATAAGAAGAATCATATTTCACGTTAGCAGATAAAACTATAAACACTACTATAATAATTAAAACTGTCCCGAATTTAAATGGCAAAACTTCAGGAACTTATAGGGGACCGAAAAACTAAGACAAAAAGTCCTTTAGAGATTTGCTCGTTTTTGCTTAGTTTTAGAGAAAATCGCAAAAACAGAAACAAAACAAAAATAAATAACAGGTAGCGATTATCACCTTTCAAAGTTCGTCAGGCTAGGCAGTAAGATATGTAAACACTTAATGTTATCCTTTACATTCTTTTATTTGTTTACATTTTGGCTTCCTTCTAGGATTATAATTCCTAAATCAGTCTTCAGTCAGTTACTCAGACATTTTTGTATGAATAGCATGCCGCATACATATTTTAATGTTGAATACGCTGGCATGACTTTTGTGTATGGTTTCTGTAATGGTAATGCTTTAGAAGCGGTGCGGGAGTATGCGCGCCGATTTCCAAATAGAAGAGTGCCAAATCGACGAGTCTTTTCGTTAACTTTTACTAGACTACGAGAGACTGGGCCATTCTTAACACGTAAGGAAGGCGACTAATTCCAGGCAACAATAATAGCAGATTATCAGAGAAGAAATTGTGTCCAACGCCACTTCGATAACAATCCTGAGACTAGCATCCGAAGAGCATCTGCTGCATTAGCAATATCGCACTTTGAAAGGTGATAATCGCTACCCATACCATCTTTAAAAAGTTCAGAATTTATTACCTCAAGATTATGTCAAGAGATCGAATTTTAGTAACTGGTTTCTTGACAAAATTCGCAATGATAATTTATTTCCATTAAAAATTATATGGACCGATGAAGCTACCTTTACAAGAGGAGGAATTGTTAATCAAAGAAATTATCATGTATGGGCTCTTGAAAATCCCAGAGCTATTACAGAGAATAGGTTTCAGCATGAATTTGCTATTAACGTTTAGCATGGAATTTAGAACGAATTACTGGTGGGACCATATCTTTCACCTGGAAGATTGAATGGTATCACATTTACAAATTTTTTGGAGAACGACTTTTCTGATTATTTAGATGACATTCCCTTACAGCAGCGGATTGAAATGTGGTTCCAACTCGATGGATGTCCAGCTCATTATACCAGAGTTTCTCGAGCTTGGCTGGATATAAATTATCCACAACGATGGATTGGACGTGGCCACCCAGATCACCTGATATGACACCCATGGATTTCTTCGTATGGGGAACCTTTTCAGGACAACATTTTGAGCAATATTTACATTAAAAAGAATATAACATAAATATAAATGTAAATAAATAAGTATAAAAATTAAATTTAAATTAAATTAAATTAAAATTGTTTCTTTTTTGCGATTTTCTCTAAAACTAAGCAAAAACGAGCAAATCTCTAAAAGACTTTTTGTCTTAGTTTTTCGGTCCCCTATAAGTTCCTGAAGTTTTGCCATTTAAATTCAGAACACCCTGTATATAAACTATAAACTTCGTAATAATTCGTATAAATGTCAATTTCAAATGGGGTTAAAATTATTAGATTAAATTCAAACAATTTGAAAATATTTGTCGAATGAGTTACACTACCGATCAATAGCTTTTGCCGGCCTTGAGCAGAAGTCGATAAAGTTAAAAGTTAATTATTTTTCTGAAAAATAAATGGATTTTAAAAAACCCATTATCAGTAAATAATGATCCCTTCATTGCATCCCAGGCACTCCAATCCCACATCATAAACCTTCAAGAATAGTGTCAAAAATGGAGAATTAAAATAAATCCAAATAAATCCCATCAAATAACCTTTACCCTTCGTCGTAAACCTACGACTTCCTGTCCAACAGTATCCTTCAATGATATTCCACTAATCCCTGTCAAACAGATCCGCTACTTAGGACTCCACTTGGACAAACGTCTTACTTGGAATCCACATACAAGACTAAAACGACAAGAAACTGCTCGTCGTTACAGACTACTTCAACATTTACTAGACTAACGATCAAACCTCCCAATTCATTACAAAAGACTTATTTACATGACTGTTATTAGACCTATTTGGACGTACGGAGTTGAGCTTTGGGGCTCTACTAAACCATCCAATTCATCTCGTATCCAACCCTTACAATCCAAAATCCTTCGAAAAATCCTAAATGCCCCTTACTTTGTCACCAATAAGCTTACCAATAAAGACCTTAATGTTCCATATGTTGCTGAGTTAGCTCAAACCAGATACCTAACCTTCCATAGTAAGCTCCATAACCACTCCAATCCACTAGTCTTCCAACTTGCTTCCTCCTCCATCCCTGATAATCCTCCGAGGCGTCTGAAAAGAAGATGGCCTAGAGACCTTTTAGAGTAGATTTTATTGAAGTGCTACTAGTGAGTAGTTCTTCACAAGTTATTTACATGCCATTGTATTCACTGTCAACACATTTACTTGTTGTATATTATTCTGTACAGTTGTAAATATCAATAAATGAAAAAAGAAAAAAAAAATATATTTTATTTTACACCAAAAATAATCTTAAGAGAAGATGTCTCAGAAAACATTAGGATGAACTTGTACAGGAACACGTACAGATGAAACGCACAAAAGTGACAGGAGAACTTTGTGACAAAGTTTTTAAAAATGTTAGTCTTGCGGAAGAGCACCAAGAGAAACAAAAAGAAGGAGAATATCAAAGTCGAGAGCCTCTTTAAGAAACAATGTTAGCCATGTTTACAAACTAAAAAACAAAACAAAAACGGAAGTCTCCCGTTTGAAGTGTAAAATATAGGCAGTTTATTTGTTTGGAATATTCAAAATATGTCTACAATGTTTTAATGAAAATTATATAATTTTCTGAGTAATTCAGCAATTTTCATATTACTAGGTTTTAAGTTTAATTTTGTATACCTTGCCAATTTTTGTGAAAAAAAAACAAAACAAAATACTTTCTGTGGTAAAACAACAAGTTCATTTTTAAATAAACTTTTATGGTAACTTTTTTATCTTTTTGGATAAAACCATGATTCCAATGTCTGTCACCATATCTGTCTTTTCTTACTTACATATAATATAGATATAACGATTAAAAAGACATATATGCTTATTACAAACAAGTAGTATCTGTGAGATACGCTAGCCCGTTCTTGTCTGTCTAGGAGGAGGACCTATCGGAAGGTTAGGATTATTAACTTGATTTCATCAGGAATATAGTTTTATCGCGTAATATCTTCATTTTTTTATTATTAAAACAATATATACTTATAAAAATAAAACAAAGTAATTAAAAAATAGATTTGTTATTTTTCATTCAAAACCATATGAATTTTTGTCTCAATGTAAAATCATACAATCTATTGGGTTTCTTCTTAAACCATTTTTTTTTACAAAGGTATTAAACTTTAAACATCTTAGCTCAACACTTTAACTGTGGATGACGTGAACGCTCACGTCACTTCTTGTTTCTAACTCAGAAAAAACGTATTATGTCACCCGCCATTGGCTAGAAAAAACGTCTACTGGACCCGCAGTGAATGTGTTAAGGTGGAAGATATATAATGACCGGCGGTGTATACAAATACAAAATAAGTTATTTATTTTTTTAACTTTTATTGATGACAAGTATTTTACTTATCTTTTAAAAATATTTTCGGCTAGTAATTTATTTGTCTTTATTCAACACATATTATTTTGTAATCAAAAGACTATTTTAGGGTGTTTTTCGTTTTATACATGAAATTACTTTTAATAATAACAGTGACTTTAAAATAACAATATAATACTATTTGAAATTAGGTTATTATATATTTTTTTTCAAGATGAACTTATTTAAATTGCTTACCTAAAATCTACAGAGTTAGCCGCAAGGAATTCGCTGAGGCTTAAAATGCTAAAAGTCAAGGTAAAAATGCAGCTAAAGCCATTTATGAAGTACTTGTATTTACAGTTTGAATATATTTTATTTTATAAAAATGTACAATATTTTGATAGAAGTGTTTAAATGTATTTAATTTTACAAGAATTAATATCTTGGAAGCCTCTAGAAACAACTGCTTCGCCCCACATATACATGAATCCTAAATTTTTTAGATCGTAGCACTCAAAGTTATATACGTACACATTGAAATTGTAATAGACTAGTGTTGAGGTACGTTTGAGAAAATCAAAAGCTTTTTTAAAGTCAAAAGTGATGGAGTAAAATTTTGTTTCTTTGTTTTTGCTACGTCATTATAAGAGTTAAGGGCCTAATCTGCTTTACGTAAAGGCAGTTTATGCTCAATCTCAAAGCTGCGTACATCTGCTTCCTCAGTCAAGATGTCATCAGTGCCTGAATAGGCTAATTCACTTAAACTGTCATTTTTGAGTATAGCATTATTTCCAACCATGTTTTCACAGTATGTCAGCAAACAACGATAATTCAGACAATGACCAAAGATGTAAAGGAAGAAATGATGTAAATCTAACTTACGCCACTGTTCACACTACCACAACCGAGATTGCCCTTTTCAGACAAATGCTGGTGCTAAGCGGATATATTTGAATATGGACAATGCTGTAACTCAATATAAAAAAAATAACACCACTTTTCTTCTTACCACCTCATAAATAAATAAAATTTGGTTCGATAACAACAAGGTATCAATAACGAAGGTCATTCTATTTATTTATGCATGTACATACGGCTAAACTACATCCTTCTGTTGAAAAGAATTATGAATGCCAACTGAAACAACGACAGACTAGAAAAATTACATGAGGTAAACCTGTGTAAGGCTACTCAAAAATACAATGGCCATCGAAGGACCTGGTTTACTCGTGAAAATTGACGAAAGACGTTTCTCTCGAAGAAAATAAATGCAAAGAGGTTCATACCCCAGTGCATTATTGGAAGTGTATTTCGACAAACAAGGGATTATTTTTCAAAAGTAATTCCAGATAAGATAGTAGAAACTTTAACTGGATGTATTGAGTATCAGTAAAACAGAGAAGTATAATAAATTCGTTGTGATGAAAGTCGTACAAGGGACTTTTTCTTTTTTTTTTTTCTTTTTTTTAACAATTTATTGAAATTTACAACTGTACAAGTATACATCAAGTAAATGTGTTTAAAAAAAAAAGTTTACAATAACATGCCTAAATTTGAGAAGAACTACTCATCAGTAGCACTTAAGTAAAAAAAAAAAAAAATGAAAAACAAAATCTACACAAGAAGATCTCTGGGCCATCTTCTTTTCAGACGCCTCGGAGGATTATCGGGAATTGAGTGGGAAGCAAGTTGAGAAACTAGGGGATTTGAATGGTTATGGAGCTCACTATGAAAGGATTGGTATCTGGTTTGGGCTAAATCAGCAACATATGGAACATTAAGATCTTTATGGATAAGTTTATTGGTGACAAAGTAAGGAGCATTGAGGATTTTTCGAAGGATTTTGGATTGTAAGGATTGGATACGGGAAGAATTGGATGGTTTGGTAGAGCCCCAAAGCTCAACTCCGTACGTCCATATAGGTCTAATCACAGTCAAGTAAATGAGTATTTTGTAATTAATTGGGAGCTTTGACAAGGGACTTAAAAAAAAAAAAAAAGCCAGGAATGCATTTCAGGCAGTACAGATAATTTAAAATACAATAAATTTAGACCTCATTACTGGTGAGCGTGCTAGAAAAGTTAAGCATTTGTGGTATTTGTTGAAACGAAGAAATAAAAATTAAAACGGAATTTATTGTAAAGAGAAGAAAAGAGGAATTGGGATAGTAGTTAAAGCCATTTTGATCCCTAAAATCTAGGGATAGAGACTAATCATAGGCAAAATGTATTATCTATTTACCTGACTATTACTATCTCTTTCTATGAACAAATAGCTTTATGAAGCCTTTCGGCTACGCTGAAGTTATGCTATCATATTTATGGTGAGTATCAGCATATTTGATTTCTCGTCTTACGTTTTTAAAATTAATATATGTATATATATATATATATATATATATATATATATATATATATATATATATATATATATATATTATATATATATATAATACGTATATCAAATTTCTGATGTTTTGAACTTTCGCGTAATTTTAAAACTGATGATAAGTGTTGAACAGTAAAAATAGTTTTCAAATAAAAAGTATTCCAATAAAAATGGCATATGGTTCATCAATCCTCAATATTTTTTTTTTCAATTCGTTATAATAATTTTTTTTTTTATTTTATAACTATTTTCATTTATTTTCTAATAATGTTATTTTATTTTATTTTAGAATTATTGTATTTTATTATTAGAATAATTATTGAGTAATTGTATTTTATTTATAATTATTTTTCTCTGCTTTTGTATAATTTTCTATTATTTTACAGATATGACTTTACTTTATAATTTCTTCGTAAATAAGAGAAGATTTTGTATATATTGCACTCGATTCTGGAAGATTTTATTATTTCTCAAAATAAAATTTTCCAGTTCGATATAATATACATAACATTTATATAAGATTAAAGACCATCTACTACCTTAATTAGTAAAAAAAAAAAAAAATAGTTAATAGTTATTAAAAAAAAAATTTAAAAACCTAAGAGACACAAACATTTTATTTATTTTTTTTTTTTTTTAATATACATTTATTGAAATTTACAACTGTACAAAATATATACATCAAGTAAATATATTGACAACGATTATAATAATATGTTAAAACTTGAAAAGAACTACTCATCAGTAGCACTTTATTAAAAAACTCTACACTGGTCTCTAGGCCATCTTCGTTTCAGACGCCTCGGAGGATTACCAGGAATGGAGTGGGAAGCAAGTTAAGAAACTAACGGATTTGAGTGGTTATGGAGCTTACTATGAAAGGATGGGTATCTGGTGTGGGGTAAATCATCAACATATGGACCATTATGATCTTTATGGATAAGTTTGTTGGTGACAAAGTAAATAGCATTGAGGATTTTTCGAAGGATTTTGGATTGTAAGAATTGAATACGAGAAAAATTGGATGGTTTAGTGGAGCCCCAAAGCTCAACTCCAAATAGGTCTAATGTCACAGTCATGTATATGAGCCTTTTGTAATTATTGGGAGCTTTGAACGTATTTTGGGCCTAAAAATTTAAATTAAGTATATTTATAGGCAATGAGTATGCAAAAATGATAATGGTATGTTTAAATGAAATGGAATGAAAATAAATTAAAATTTATTAATCGGTGGGGGGTTGTTTTTCTATGTTTTTTCTTACTGTTTATTACTAATCTTTAAAATTTATTTTCTTACTTTATGTTAATAATTATATTTTTTATTTATTTTTTTTTTCTTGAGTTATAAATGTTTCTGAAAGATTAAATAATATGAACACTAAAAGTTGCAACAGACCCTACAACAAATACTCATACATACTTTAGGCAGCTATTTATTCATGTATAAGGTAGAACGGAATGTTCTAAATTGTTTCACAAGCTAAATCCTTAAGTACTTGATGGTCCTTCGGTTTACATTACAGCGTAATTTATAACATGTCAAAAACACAAAGCCCCTAATTATCAGGGTTGCCAACACAACATACACTAACTTGTAATTTCCCTTTTAATTAAATCGGATATCCAATTTAGTTCTCATATGTTCAAATACCCTTAGTAATTTGTGCGCTCCAAAGTAACTATATATACCCCGTCCGATTTAACTAAAATTTTAGGCCTGTTTTAGACACTTCAACACAAGTATTTTTAAAGTGTTTAAATTTCAATTGTGCTAGTGAAGTGGTAAAATATATTTTGAAAATATAAACAGAGAAAAACAATATTTAAACATTTAATTTTAAATTTAGCGAACTTATTCCACGTAGTTTGATAGCTAAAACGAAAACCAAAATTTATAAATAATTATACAAGAAAAAATTTAATATCTAAAAAATACAATATATTCATTTATAGTTCATTCAATGAATGCTGAAATCAGGGGTGTAGAGTGCATCAAATATGCGATATCAGTAAAAAAATACGTCATAACACCGCAAGAATCATGTTAACAACTGAAAACGTATTTATTAATTTATTCTCTGTTAATTTTTTTTTTCAGGAAAGGGAATATGAGGTTGCCTTTAAATCATTCCCCGAATTAAAAATTCCCACTGTCCCATCTTAAAAGAGAATTATTTATTTGAATATTACTTTTAAACGTTAAAATTCCTTTTTAATTGCAACCAATGTAGAAACACTTGTTTTATTTTCTAAAAGAAAAAAAAGAAATAAAAAAAAAGAAAAAATTTGGAATATTTATATTAAATTATGTTCCATTACCTTCACATTCATTAGATGTATTTTTTGTGTTGTAAATTTAAATTACCAAATAAAAGAAAAAAAAAATCAAATATAAGAAATATTAAGCAACCAATAAAATATTAATTAACAATTTTCTAAATTAAAATTCTAGTCACAAGGCTAAAGCGGCAAGAAACTGCCCGTCGTTACATACTACTTCAACATTTACTAGACAAACGTTCAAAGCTCCCAATTCATTACAAAAGACTTATTTACATGACTGTTTAGACCTATTTGGACATACGGAGTTGAGTTTGGGGCTCTACTAAACCATCCAATTCATCTCGTATCCAATCCTTACAATCCAAAATCCTACAAAAAATCCTAAACGCCCATTACTTTGTCATCAAGAAACTTATCGATAAAGACCTTAATGTTCCATACATTGCTGAGTTAGCCCAAACCAGATACCTATCCTTTCATCGTAAGCTCCATAACCACTCAAATCCATTAGTTTCTCAACTTGCTTCCCACTCCTTTCCCGATAATCCTCCGAGGCGTCTGAAAAGAAGATGGCCTAGAGATCTTCTAGTGTAGAATTTTTATTGAAGTGCTACTGATGAATTGTTCTTCTCAAGTTTTTACATGTCATTGTAATCGTTATCAGCTCATTTACTTGATGAACATATTTGTATATGCTGTAAATTTCAATTAATTGATATATATAAAAAATAAAAAAAATTCTATTCCTAGCGAAGGTTATATATTTTTTCCAAAGCCAAATAGCACTAAAATGTTCGTGTCTGTATAGAATAAAATCTGTCGATTCGTCAGACCAAAAAAAAATTCTTCAATTTAATTAATAAGTGTTATCAGTTGTTATTATTAAAGTCCGGATTCTAGTGTTATTCAATCTTTTAATGAAATGATCTATTCAATGAAACATTTGCAGATATTCGAATTAAGAAAAAGGACAACTTATTATTGCTATTTTTACAATGCAAAGTTTTATTTGGACTCGAATTACACGTTTTGCAGCACGAATAATTTTTTTTTTTCAAACATAAGGGTGTTTATTTTCCTTGTTATAAACGAGGAAGTAATGAATCCATGTAATTAACAATGCAGTAATTTAAATTTAAGGTACTAATGACATTTATTTCTCTGTTCCATTTATGGTTTTCAATTGTTATGATCCGTGGGTATGATCACGGAGAATGGACTCCCAAATCCACCAAAAAACTGGGGAGGTAATATAAAGAGAACAAAATGTTTTAATTAAATATTTTTATAATTTACTTGAATTAATAAACTAGAGACGAGTAAAATATGTTTTATAAAATAAAATTAAAGGGAGGGAGATCTCATAGGTAATCTTTATAGAATGGTATTAAAATATTTAGATCTCAAATCCCCATTATGACTGGAAATATTTTTGTCTAACTTTACCTCTTGTATGTAGAAAAGCTGCTTATTACTCAGTTCTTTATTTCTTCAACTACCCTCGAGTAGAGGAAGACTGCTTCAAATATTAAAAAATATCTTTACCATATATTTTTTAAAAAACTTCCCATAAACAAGGCCTAATTACGAATATAGATGTAGAAAGCGACTTTTCTCTTTCATGACAAATAAGAAACGTCTAAGAATCTATCTTAATATAATTAAAAAAAACAAAAACAAAAAAAATATTGTAAATATCAAGATTTTTTTTAACTTTTTTCGGTTAACTACTGGGTTATTATAAAAGTCCTTGTGTAGAAAGATAACCATTTATTCCAAATCTTATAATTGAGGCATCGAATTTCAAAACCAGCCAAGTCCAATTTCCAGATTTTTTTTTAAATTGGTACCCTTTTTACCAGGGGCCTAGTTTGCCAAAAATTGTAAAGTTTTTTGGAGAATGCGAGGGCGTTTGACACTAAATGAGTACTGCTTGGGGAATATTTTTTGTTATGTAACATTTCTTACTAGGACCTACAATAATAATTTGTAGATTAGGAGCTATTTTGGTTTGAATGATAAAAATCACACTTAAAGCCCCTATTTTAAGAAGTATGGCTTGTTTGACACTCTCTAGCTCTGTTAGTGTTACTGAAAATTTTGTTGACAGTTTCTCTATCAGAAGTTAAATAGAATTTTTTTGTTATATGACATCTGTTTCTAGGTCCTAATATAGAAGCTATACAGGGTGTTCGGAAGATCGTTTAGCCAAAGAGGTATCTCGGGTAAGGAGGTTCATTTTGAACCTATTTTAGGTCACTTAACTATACACAAAGTCTTAAGGTTTTTTTTAATGATTTTTTTTTTTTAAATGGCCAAAACCTTTCGTTTTTTCCTTATAACTACGTTGTTTTCTGATATATCAACTCCAGTTTTTTTTTGTTGTAATTACTAATAGATTGTCCATGTAAAATAAAATAGATTTGATGCAAAAAACAAAAAAACAAAACAAGAGAACGTTAAATCTTGTTAAAGACAAAAAAAAAAAAAAAAATAAAAACTTCAAGTTTAGGTAAAAAAAAAAAAAAAAAAAAATGTAAGCGCAACAGCCAAATCCGAATTATTTTAATAACTGAACCTAAATTTGACGTTCTTATTTATTTTTTATTTTTTGCCTTTAACAAGATTTTACGATCTCCTGTTTTTTTTTTTTGTTTTTGTTTTTTTGCACTTTTTTATTTTATATGTACAATGTATTAGTAATTACAGCAAAAAAAAAAAAAAAAAAAAAAAAAAAAAAAAAATGGCATTGATATATCAGTAAACAAAGAAGTTATAAGCCTTAAATTTAACGTTTGGTTCTAGCCATTTTTCCAAAAAAAATTCATTAAAAAAAAACAACGTAAAACTTCGTATCTAGGTAAGTGACCTTAAATAGTTTCAAAATGAACTATCATATGATACCTCTTTGACCAACGATCTTCCAAATACCCTTTATAGGTTGAATGAAAAAAGTTATCCCCTATAGACAATTGAGTCAAAGGTAAGCTGAAAATAAAAATTAAAAAATATTTTTTTAAAACTTGATATCTCGAAAAATTGTAAACACAAAATAAATTTGTTCACCCATCAACTTCGACTTATGGAGTTTTTGACTGTATAAAACATTATTACAACAATAACATTTTTTTTTTGTTTTAATTTGTTTGAATAATTCAGGAATTCTATAAAGAATTCCGTTATTAGTTGAAGAAAGTTTGAAATTGATTCGGATAACTCTTCATTTGTAAGATTAAAATCTAAGCTTGAGCAGGAAAACCTTTATTATTTAAATTATTTACAAATATCTACACGAACGGTCATAATAAACTATTTATTCTAACATAATAAAGCACTATATCCCTCATAACTGATTATATTGTTAGATAAGTTGATAGTGTAATATCTCCAGGAAGTAAACAATGGGATATACATATATTTGCTAAGACAACGATAAAAAAAAAAAAAATGAACAATTGGATCATGTGTAAATTATGTAAATACCTTAGAGACAAATGCCCGGTGTTAACATAGGAGCGCTCAGTTGTTCTCTTCCATACAGACTCCTGGCTTCTGATACTTTTCTGGCAACTTTTACAGATGACAATGCAATCATTCTACCTATATTCTAACATAATAAAGCACTATATCCCTCATAACTGATTATATTGTTAGATAAGTTGATAGTGTAATATCTCCAGGAAGTAAACAATGGGATATACATATATTTGCTAAGACAACGATAAAAAAAAAAAAAATGAACAATTGGATCATGTGTAAATTATGTAAATACCTTAGAGACAAATGCCCGGTGTTAACATAGGAGCGCTCAGTTGTTCTCTTCCATACAGACTCCTGGCTTCTGATACTTTTCTGGCAACTTTTACAGATGACAATGCAATCATTCTACCTAAATCAATTAATTTATACCTGTTTTCTAGATCCGTTGAGCGGAAGAAATAATGAATCAAAGAGAATGAATTTAAATTCAATCATGTGACCTTTACCCTCCCCCGCGATTCCTGCCCACTCGTATTTACTACGCCTTCCGAAGATGAATGTCAATATTTAATTTTTTTTTCTCATTCATTTAGCTATCTATTCCGTTTTTATTTTAAATTTTTAAATTTCACTGTAAATATGTTAAGAATATCATAATTATCTCGATTGTTCCCTGTCCCTTAATATTGTAGGGGGGTAATAAGATATTTTTATATGAATTAACCATTGGACGAAATATCTTTTGGAATAACCGAATCACCTGGGATTTGGCTCAGTTTAGCATAGCAAATAAAAAAGTAAAGCGAATAATTATAGAATTATTAGAAAATTTTAACAAAAAGTAACCTTCATAATATTTTTTTTATTTTAATTTAACATTACTTGCTGTATTGTCCATCTTTGCTCACCTAAAACATTTTTTTGTCTCAATACAGTAAAACTTCGATATAACGCTCCCGACTATAACGATTTCTTGGATACCACATTTTTTTACCTAAGCCCCGACCACAAATGGAAATTTACGAATAAAAGTTTACTCGTTGTAACCGTCCTACTTCCGGTTTTTAACGCCCCGATAAAAGGTACGAAGACATTTTTGCGCACATAATTAGATATCATGTCAAAATTTAATTTAATTTGTTTTCACAAAAATAAAGTAAGCGTTATAAATTAAAACCAAAAAAGAAACAACACGTGTAATTATCTAATCTATTCTAAGAATGTAATTTTATGTACAAGTTTTTTCAGCAAATTTCGTTAAACACGGGACGTGGATGCATTAAAGACAGTTCGTACATTTCTTGTGTGCAATACGGAAGTAGAAGACAAAACTTTTAAAAACATTAATGAGTTAGAAATCGTTAATTTCGTGGTCACTAAGGCTTCCGTGGAATAGCGTGGACTGAGGTAAGAAGGAAGGAGCAATCGAAAGAATGAGGAAAAGGTAAAGAGAAGAAAGGAGAGAAGGGATATGAAATATATGAAAATTATTATAATATATATATATATATATATATATATATATATATATTTTTTTTTTTTTTTTTTGAAGAGAAAAGATTTGACCCCGGTTGGGATTCGAACCCAAGTCTCCACCTCTCTAGCGTGGCGCCTTATCCACTAGGCCACCGAGCTCGTATCCGAACCAGGGAAATCTTTTCTCTTCACTGATCCATACCCCCGGGCACTCGCAATTGTGACGTGCAATTCGGGGATGAATGTTCAATTTGAAAATTACTTTTAAATGAATCTATTGACGAGCTGTCATATATATATTAAACTATGAAATAATTCTTGATTTTTAATAAATATTTTTTAAAATATATTTTTTATTTTTGAAGAGAAAAGATTTGACCCCGTTTGGGATTCGAACCCAAGTCTCCACCTCTTTAGCGTGGCGCCTTATCCACTGGGCCACCTTCTTATTTTAATAAATATATTTAAAAAATATTTATTAAAATAAGAATTATTTCATAATTTAATATATATTGGACAGCTGGTCAATAGATCCATTTAAAAGTAATGTTCAAATTGAACATTCATCCCCGAATTGTACGTCGCAACTGCGAGTGCCCGGGGGTATGGATCAGTGAAGAGAAAAGATTTCCCTGGTTCGGATACGAGCTCGGTGGCCTAGTGGATAAGGCGCCACGCTAGAGAGGTGGAGACTTGGGTTCGAATCCCAACCGGGGTCAAATCTTTTCTCTTCAAAAATAAAAAATATATTAAAAAAATATTTATTAAAATAAGAATTATTTCATAATTTAATATATATAGGACAGCTGGTCAATAGATCCATTTAAAATTAATGTTCAAATTGAACATTCATCCCCGAATTGTACGTCGCAATTGCGAGTGCCCGAGGGTATGGATCAGTAAAGAGAAAAGATTTCCCTGGTTCGGATACGAGCTCGGTGGCCTAGTGGATAAGGCGCCACGCTAGAGAGGTGGAGACTTGCGTTCGAATCCCAACCGGGGTCAAATCTTTTCTCTTCAAAAATAAAAAATATATTTAAAAAATATTTATTAAAATAATAATTATTTCA
The DNA here is from genome assembly GCA_003667255.2 of Euschistus heros. Lineage (NCBI taxonomy): Eukaryota > Metazoa > Arthropoda > Insecta > Hemiptera > Pentatomidae > Euschistus > Euschistus heros. The sequence continues at coordinate 1,355,167 of RCWM02000129.1, forward strand.
TATATATATATATATATATATATATATATATATATATATATATATATATATATATCAATTTAGTTTTGATATGTACTATATATGTACTAGTTTTGATATGTAATACTTCCTAGGCACCTATCTATACCAAGTAATCAACACCCGTCACCCTCCCTTTATTTACAGTAACCTGAAATTCAAGTCCGATATCAAATCACTGCATACAAGATCTCGTCTTTACGATCTCTATACTTCATCCCACAGAAGTACTGCATTCCAACGTTCCTTCCTTGTCCGATCCTCTACTCTTTGGAATTCCCTCCCCCCCTATATCCGCAATGCTTCTTCCCTTGGAACATTCAAATCACTATTGTTCAACCATTGTTGTGGACCTCTTTCGTAATGTGCAGGACAACAATCTAATTGAAACCACATTTCCCTCTCAGCTGTTCTGGGAATAATCAACTAAATCATAGTAATCATTATAAGAAATTCCGAAAATTTGTATTGAGACGAAATAGTAGAAATGCGGATCTATTAAAAATTTTTTTTTTTCCATTGTTTACACGGAATACATTGACATTGTTACCCTGAAACACCCTGTATATATACTCTACGACAAAATGTTAAACACACCCTTGTTAATAAGAAACAACCTGAAATTCAAGTCCGATATCAAATCACTGCATACAAGATCTCGTCTTTACGATCTCTATACTTCATCCCACAGAAGTACTGCATTCCAACGTTCCTTCCTTGTCCGATCCTCTACTCTTTGGAATTCCCTCCCCCCCTATATCCGCAATGCTTCTTCCCTTGGAACATTCAAATCACTATTCTTTCACCATCTTCTTTCCCTCCAACTCGACGCTCTCTAATTGTAAGGATGTATGTACTATATATGTAATCGTCTAATTTAATTACTAAGACCGTCAGACATAAAACATAAGCATAAATTATATTTTGATTATGATGTTTTAATTGTTTGTGATGATAATTTTTGATTTTCTATCTTTTATTTTTCTTCTGTTTTTTTTTTCTCTTTTGCAATTTTATTTACAATATTAACCTATATTTTGTATACTCATTTTTTTCACCCTCTTTTTATTTAAAGTTTTTTCTTTTTCTAGTTTTTCTCTGTATCTTTTTTCATACATATTTGTATTCAGATTATCTATGTTATTTTATTTTTAACAGCCTTTCGGCCAGTTATGATCTAACTTTATGTTATTCTTAAGGGACTTTGTCCCAGAATAAAGTTTTCTTTCTATTCTATTCTATAAAATACAACTAAACAGATGTAGATTATAAGTATCATTTTATTATAAGTAAAATATTCAATGTTTTCTTTTTAGTTTTTAGATTTATTATAAAGCTAAATGTTTCATTTCATAATCGTGTTAGTCCAGTAAAAAAAGGCTCCAAAAGTCCGTTTTCATGAAAAAACTGCCGAACTTTTATTCTCAACCGATCTTTATGTTTTTGGGGTGCTTAATCAGAATCTGAAGTTTGCTACCACGGCAAAAAACGTCGGCTTCATACCCAAAATCGCAAAAAAAAACGCCCTAAATACCGGTTATTTTCGTTCTTTAAACCATAACACGAAGACGAAGTTTTTTTCAAAAAAAGTCTATAAACCAATTGTAGCTGGAATTATTACCTACAAAATGAAAAAAAAACGACTCCAAAATCGGACCATTTACCACGAAGATACGGTCTTGGGAAAAGTATATAAGTAGGCCAACTGGCGGTCAGTCCCACTTCTCGGCGAAAGGATGGTTATCGTACTTTTTTGTCTATAACTCCGAAACTATTTTGTCCGATTCAAAATTACTTTTTTTCCTGTTAGACTATTACATATGTAGTTTTAATAATGTCCCTTAAAAGTGAATTTTTATGAAATCCGAGTTTTTCAGCACATTTTCCACTTCAACTCCAAAACTACTCATCCGACTCAAAATTTCTTTTTTTTTTCTCTAAAAGCTGGTCAAATTTACCATTAGACTCAATACAGAAAGTATTAATCGGGTCTCTGGAAATACACATTTAAGAACGCTAAAGATCTCGTACTTTTATGAAACCCACATTTTTTGGAACATTTTAACTCCAAAACCGTTGGTCCGATTCAAAATTTCTTTTTTTTTCTAAAAGCTGGTTTAAATTTACTATTCGACTATATATATGTAATTTATACTAAACAGTATGTAACACCCACGCTAGCATGATAAATGTGTTTATTTTGGCAAAATGTCGGATTCAGCACTGGTAAAAGTATTTATAGATTTAATATAAATACAAAAAGATTTCGGCAGTTTTTTCTTCAGCAAACCCTTATTTTACAGGACTATGTAGAGAAAATTGAAAAAAAAACTTCCTGTAAGTTTTTGTACTTCATCAAAAATTTTACTGGTTTTATTTTATTTGTATGTGTGAAAATAAAATAAAATAAGGCACTGGAGGAATGATGTTGACGTGGATCCCATGACCCTTGGTATGCGATATTAGCGGAAAGCGCCCTAGATAGATGAAGGAAAATCGTAGAGAGGTCCAAAGTTCTACAAGTGACGCCATTTGTTTTTCAAATAAAAAAATTATGAATAAATAAAACAAATAACAAACGATATTTTTAATATCGTCATAGTGTAAAGACACATTTCCCTTTTCCTAATCGATCTCTTATATGTCCAATACAATTCAGATCTGACACCTTTAAATATTTCAAGCTGCGGGATCATAATACCGTAATAGAGTCTAATCTAGTATATCTTGCCTCTGAGAATTATATCAAGAGGTCAGGGAAATCTTCCACACGATACCTGGGGGGATGACTAATTAAAATTCGCTTAAGAAAACTCGACTGTCAAAACCTTACGATATGAGAAGAAAAATATTAAGACAAGCGATTCATGTTAGTGGAAGCACTCCATCAACCTGACGATCCTTTAGCAGTCACGGTATTACGAGCCTGTTATTATTATTAATTATTGTTATTATTATAATGTCATTCATTATCTTTAGTTGAATAAATGCTGTGAGTTTAACAGCCCACTGAAGTTGAGCAGCAATGTATTTAGTAATATTAATAAAGCACCTTACACTTGGCTTTATTCATTTCTCTGAGTAAATATTTGAGGGATCAGACAAATTTCTAGAGATTCAAATTTTTCAAATTTAAATTTTAAGGGTCACAAAACTAAAACGACAAGAAACTGCACGTCGTTACAGACTACTTCAACATTCGTTAGACAAACGTTCAAAGCTCCCAATTAATTACGAAAGACTCATAAACATGACTGTGATTAGACCTATTTGTACGTACGGAGCTGAGGGGCTCCCACAATCCAAAATCCTTCGAAAAATCCTCAGTGCTCCTTATTTTGTCACCAATAAACTTATCCATAAAGATCTTAATGTTCCATATGTTGCTGATTTAGCCCAAACCAGATATCTATCCTTTCATAGTAAGCTCCATAACCACTCAAATTCCCTAATTTCTCAACTTGCTTCCCACACCATTCCCGATAATCCTCCGAGGCATCTGGAAAGAAGATGGCCTAGAGACCTTCTAGTGTAGAATTTTTATTGAAGTGCTACTGATGAGTGGTTCTTTTCAAGTTTTGTCATAGTAAACTGCACATTTACATGATGTATATATTTTGTACAATTGTAAATTTCAATAAATTGATATAATAAATAAAAAAATAAAAAACATTTTAAGGGTCAGTCAAATATCTGCACAACACCATGATGTCATATTTGCCAACAGTCAACAAAATCGCTCTCTGTTGTTCATAATTCCATAATTTTGGATTCGTGATATGTTACTGAAGTGGATGGGATTCACTAAATTGATCATTGTTCACGTACACACTTGTGTGTTTTCTAGTAACAAAAAAATACCAGAACTGGAATTTATTTTGTTGTTTATTTGCGCTTATCGTCCTTATGTACTACAACTAATGCAGGAAGGAAGGGTTGTCCCAAAGGTTGCCAACCTATTCTTCCCAGGGTGAATACACCACGAAATAAATTTTAACCCACTCTGGTGGATTCGAACATTTAGTAATGAGCGCGCTAAAATCCTCGCCCCAACTCACTCGACCATCGAGCCCCTTAAATGGAATTTGATTTATGAAAAGAACAATCTTTTGGCGCTAGATTTAAATTGATTGCTCTGAGGCTGCTGACGAAAAGGATCATTTTAAGGTATCACATTTTTCCAAAATAGCTTTATTTCCAGGTATATCATTCATGAAATAACGTATGAAGTAATAAAAACGAAATTTGCGTGTGTAGAATTTTTTTTAATTTTATTATGGACCAGCCTTGCATATACTTTATATTTTATTTCACCCGAAACAAAAATTCCGGTGGTGTAAGGTCTGGAGGGCGAGCAGTCCAAGCCACTGGTCCTGTACAGCCAATCCATTGATTAGGATAATTGTCATTCAACCATTGTTGTGGACCTCTTTCGTAATGTGCAGGACAACAATCTAATTGAAACCACATTTTCCCTCTCAGCTGTTCTGGAATATAATCAACTAAATCATAGTAATCATTATTAAGAAATTCCGAAAATTTGTATTGAGACGAAATAGTAGAAATGCGGATCTATTAAAATATTGTTTTTTTTCCATTGTTTACACGGAATACATGGACATTGTTACCCTGAAACACCCTGTATATATACTCTACGACAAAATGTTACACACCCTTGTTAATAAGAAAAACTTTTTATAATTTCTTTATTTTCGATATTCAAAAAGGAGAAAGAATTAGTCTCCAGAATTAGTAAATATTCACATTTATTTTTTTTTTGCGACAAAATGATAGACACACCTCCGTTTTTTACGATTTTTTTAATTTCTTGATGTTGAGACCAATAAATACCATTTATACTTTAAAGCAATGTTGAATTTGAACGAAAGTAGACACAACCAAACACGTCCATTATGGTTATAAATTCATGTTTTTTCAAAAGAAAAGCGCCGTTTGATTTCTTCACTAATGAGGATGGGATGGGTCCTAGGGAGATTTAAAACCGCCTCAAACGGAGTTTTCATCAGTTGAGAACTGAGACATATGGAACCCAATGGTTTGTCGTTACAGGAAAACGAATTACGCATCTAACTCTTGTAAAATGGCAAGGGCAATCGATGAGAAAACCTGGGTTCAAACTAATTTTAGGAATGCCCAAAATTAATAAAAAAAATCAAAAACACTAGTTAGAAAAAAATTAATTCAGTGTTTTAGCCGTCAAAAAATTTGTAACTTTCCTCCTTTTAGTTGCCTCTTTGATAAATCATTTTCTTCTTTTCTTGGTTCATGAAAATTAATAAAAATACAACACATCCATCCACATTAAATATATTTTATCAATATAAACAACTTTCCTACGCTGCTCAGTCCATAATGTTATACTTTGAGCAAAGGCCTAGCTAATTTGTGAGTCTAAAAAACTACCTTTACTTTTTTCTAACTAATGTTTTGATTTTTTATTGATCTTTGGAAGTTTGAAAATTCGTTTGAACTCCAGGCTTCATAAGCGATTGCCATGCCGTTTTACAAGTGTTAGAGGCGTATTCTGTTTTTTCTGTAACGACAAATCAGGGGGCCTTCAGTTTTGCGGTGGGTTCCATATGTCTCAATTCGCAACTGATGAAAACCCCGTTTGAGGTGGTTTTTAATCTCCCTAGGACGCATCCCATCTTCATTAGTGAAGCAAATAAACGCCGGCTCTTTTTTAAAAAAACTTTAATTTATAACCATAATTGGACGTGTTTTGTTGTGTCTACTTTCGTTAAAATTTAACACAGCTTTAACCCTCTAGTGCATAGTGTAGCATATCTGCAACATTATATTTATACTTATGGCAGCAAAACTCTCTTTGGGTTTTCTGGAACTATATCTTGTATTAGAGATGCTACATCATCCCTCTAGGCACCAGAGGACTTTGCATACCCTAACTGGACCAGGCATGTCTCTAATTGTCACTTACATCTGCAAGTCCTCATTTGTGGAGACTTCTCCTTCCTTCCAGTAAAGTGTTCTTATTTATTTTTATAACATCCATTGTGTTTTTTTTATCAAATAAAATTTCTGTGGCTTTTCCTAAGATATGTAGTTTGTAAAATATCAATGTGGTTAAAATTCTCGTGTTTTATTATCGAGATAATTCCCTTTTAGTTACGTGCAACATAATTTATATTATTAATTAAAATGGTTTGTAAGTGAAAAATATTTTATTCTTTATATTTTATTCAGAAATATTTTTCTGTTAATAACCTGACCAAAACATATTCAAAAAAAATTATTTGAACGAAATAGAAAAAATCATGCACTAAAGGGTTAAAGTATAAATGGTATATATTGGTCCCAACCTCAAGAAAATAAAGAAAATCGTAAAAAACGAAAGTGTGTCTATCATTTTGTCGCTAATAAAATGTGAATATTTACTAAGATTGGATTAAAATATTCAGAAAGGTCCGATAATTCTGTCTCCTTTTCAAATATCATAACTTATACTTCGAGCATTGTTAAAAAACTAAAATGAATCGAAAATAAAGAAGTCTTAAAAAGTTTTCTTATTGTGTCTAACATGTTGTCGAAGAGTGTATTTTTAAGTTAAATATTAAATTATACATTTGTTATTCAGCATTTTTGTGTATAAATAAACGATTCTTAGTCCACATACATTTTTTTATTGTAAACTTGGTTACATGTGATCCGTTTAGCGCGGCACAATATAATCCCTAGGCACTGACTGTGATAAAGGCCGACGAGATGAAAGCCTTTGGCCGCTTTCCTATAGTTAGTTAATCCATAGAACGGTTAATTAACCACGAACCCTTTATCAGTGAGATCACCACAGCCTTAGAGATTTCACTGCTCAGTACAGCGGAATCAAGAATCAACCACCGATAAATGTTTAAATTTTATAGTTAACAACAATTTACTTTTACTTGAGGTACGCATCGTGGTAAATCGAATTTTTATAATTCCATTCCGAATTTGGTGGATATTGGGCTGCAATATGGTATCAAAATATATTTCTTCGGGGTAACTTTGTCCTCTGGGAGTGTTAAGTTATTATTCATAGTTTTTATATGGATTTGTTTTCTTAAAATATTGTCGATCGTAATTTTATTGTATCCACATGATTTTATTTACAATATCGAGCAGTAACGGATACGATAAAATCACTATTGATAATATTTTAACATAACTATGAATAACATATACTTAACACCCGCAGAGGACAAAGCTACCCCGTAGAAATGTACTTTGATATCATATTACGGCCCAATATCCACAAAAATCGGAAAGGAATTGATTTAAAAAAGGTTTAAATCCCTCATTTAGAATAGAAAAACAATTATTATCGTATTTGCCTTCACCTAAAGACAAAATAGACCCTTTCCAAAAACGCGGTGTCTATGAACTAAAATTTAATGACTGAGATACATATTCGAAAAAACTTGACGATCGGTAAATCAAAGAGTGGATGAACATAAAAGAGCATACAATATTAAGAATCAAAATTCCAACTTCGCTATCCATTTAAATAAAAATAACTATAACTTCAAAAAAGACTCGGGAGTGAAAATAATACATCAAGTAGAATATAGACAAAATGTTTATGATTCATTAGAAATAAAATCGTTCTAAGCCAACCCAAAATTTTGTTTAAATCACCAGATAAACATTCCCAATAGTCCTTTTAAAATTTGTTTCCAATAGTAACAGAAAATTCCAATTAGACATACGGAAAACCAAGGGAAAAACTCCAAAAAATTAACCTACCTGCCCCTTCCCCTTCAACTATTGATATATTTCAGAACTCCGTTTGACCTCTTCAGCTTAATACCAATATATTTGATTTATTGTCTTACAGTTTTCCTTCCAGCATTCATCCTATTAGAAGGAATTTTATTTATTTTTGTAGACACCTTACTTAAACGTAGATAATCTACATTTTATTTTAATAATTTTCGTTTTGAATATTCTTTTGTATATACATAATCCATCAATGGTAAGTTAACCACAAATGAATAAAAGAAGAAATAAAATAAAGGATGAGAATATATATCTTATATACACTTACCAGAATAACCAGACAACTCCAACATTGACAAGCGTTCAAAGCTCCCAATAAATTACAAGACTTATTTATATGGCAGTAGTTAGACCTATTTGAGTTGAGCTTTGGGGTTCCACTAAACTATCCATTGTTTCTCGTATTCCAAATCCTTACAATCCATAATCATTCGTAAAATCCTCAATGCTCCTTATGATATAACAAACAAATTTATTCATAAAGATCATGTTTCAGATGCCGAGTTGGCCCAAACCAGATACCTGTCCTTTCATAGTAAACTGCATATCAACTCGAATCCACAAGTCTCCCAACTTGCCTCACACTCCTTTCCCAATAATCTTCCGAGGCCTCTGAAAAGAAGATGGCCAAGAGACTTTGTATTGGACAAAGATAAAAGTGCTACTCGTGAGTAGTTCTTCGCATGTTATTGACATGTCATTGTAATAATTTTCCGCATATTTACTTGTTCTATATAATCTATAAAGTAGTAAATATCTTTAAATTGTTAAGAAATATATATTTTTTAAAAATATATCTACTGATATTTACAGTTGTATAAAATATATACATTAAGAAAATGTGTTAATAGTCATTAAAATGGCATATCAATACTAGAAAAGAACTAATAATCAGAAGCACTTCAATAAACGTTTTACAGTAGTAGGTCTCTAAGCCATCTTCTTTTAGTAGGAAGCGAGTTGAGAGACTAGTGGATTTAAGTTGTTACGGAGCTTACTATGAAAGGATAGGTATCTGGTTTGGGCTAAATCAGCAACATATGGAACATTAAATTCTTTATGAATAATTTTATTGGTGACAAAGTAAGGAGCAATGAGGATTTTGGATTGTAGGATTGGATACAAGTATAGTAAATCCCCAAAGCTCAACTCCATATGTCCAAATAGGTCTAATCAGTGCCATGTAAATGAGTCTTTTGTAATTAATCGGAAGCTTTGAACGTTTGTTTAGTAAATGTTGAAGAAGTCAAAATCGTCGAGCAGTTTCTTGTCATTTTGGTGTAAGACGTTTGTCCAGATGTATTCCTGAGTAGCGCATCTGATTAACAGGGATGATTGGATTAATTGTTAAAGGATACTGTAGAACAAAAAGTCTAAAGGTTTACGAAAAAGGTGAGAAAGATATATAATATTAGAAACACAATAGGGAAAATAAGCAACTAAGTTTAACATCATAAATACTTGATTAATATTTGACATAGCATAATTTATAAAATATGTTAATTTTAGAGATGATAAAAGCATTTCAAATTAATATCTTCAATTTTTGGAATACAGTTTTTAAACAAATATTTTGAGGTATTAAAACATATCGTTTATCAAACATTTTTCCTCCACCGACCAATTTACTATTTTCTGTTTTTGTATGTAGTATACGTCTGTTGTCAGTTAGTAGTCTGCGTTCATAAATGGGGTGGTGTATATTTTGTTCTTGTGTAAAGTCACAAGGCCATAAGAATGGATCTGTTATTTTCTGTGAAAATAACCATACAACTATAGTTTATAATAATAAAGTTTTTGATGAATCGTGAACTATTTCAACACATCGATTTTTTAATTTATGAACTATTTTTTCTTATTGAACATTATAAGTGCATTAAGTAGACGTGAAAGATAATGGATTTAATGGCACTACAACTTGCGAAGCAGCTTCCCATTGAAAGGATCCCATTAAAAGTTTTATAAAAAGGTCTCGAGCCATTTTTCTTTCAAACACCTCAGAATTTATTGGGAATAGGATAGGAAGCCCAGTGAGGAACTAGTGGGAAGCGCAGTACAAAAAAGCAAGAGATCTCGATCGGGTCAATTCAGTAACTTATTGGAAAGGATTGAGAATATAATAGAATAGAAAGAAAACTTGAATCTGTAGCTATGTCACTTAGTAATAACAATACATTAAAGGAAGTAGAATCATACCTGGCCAAGTGATTTTTAGAGTAAAAGAAGACAAATAAAAGTGAATAGAGTAGAGAATCGGGCAAAAAAGGAACGTTGGAACGCTATAGTTCTTTAGGATGGAGAATAGAGATCGAAAAGACTGGATCATGCATGCAGTGATAGGATTGAGGACTGATATATTGACACTGTAAATAACGGTAGGATGATAGGTGTTGAGAACTTGGTACAGGTACGTACCTGGGAAGTATTCTCTAAGGAAGGAATTTAGATTGAGGAAGGTTTTTGGATGGTAAGGATTTAATATGAATGATGGTTTATTGGATTCATATAAATCAAATAAAAGGACATTTTTAGTCAAATGAGATTGATGAATTATTTGCCACTCACTTCTATTCGAATGTTTTTATGAAAAGATTAATTTCGATCATAAGTTCTAAGAACGAACAAACAATTCGAAACATCATCTTTGCGACACAAATTATATATATTACAGTTTAAAAATGTAAGACAAGAAATCACACATGTTGATACAGACCTAAGGAGACGAAATGGAAGGACTTCTAAAATATATGAATTTCGATAATTATTAAGTTTATTGTGAAAGGAAATATATCCGGTTCGTGCCAAATTAGTGATATATGGGATATTAAGGTCATTGTGGGTCAGTCCACACAAGTCAAGTGAGGAGCATTTAGGATTTTTCGAAGGATTTTGGAATGGAGTGATGGGATGCGGAAAGGATTCGATGGTTTGGTGGATTCCCATGTTAAAATATTTAGTATGTGTTGAACATGAATATTACAAAAAAAAAAGAAAATACAAAAATAACGCAATTTCTCCCTGATTAGAAAAAAAAAAAAATCATGAATATGTCTATCTATAATGACTCTATACCGTTAGTCCAACGAGGTCAGATAATGGTTATGTAGATGAATTTGTTGTAATGAATCGTGAGATTTGTACGTTTGTCAAGTAAGTGTTATAGTAGTCGAAATCGACGTGAAGCTTCATGTGTTTTCAATCTTGTATGAGGGTTATAGGTAAGTCTCTTGTCCAGATAATATGCAAGTTCTCTTATTTGTTCCACATTATTTAGCGTTAAACCTTTAAATAATACAGGAGGACTTGATGAGGTAGATTTTCGACGCAGGGTAAAGGTTAATTTCTGAGATTTAAAATGGGAATATCGGAAATATTTATCTGATACATATATTTTAGGTAGTTAAATACATTTTGGTCCATATAAAGTTAGGATCGGGACTACTCATCGAGAAAACTTAAGGTATTGTCTATTTACCCAATTATTTAGCTGACTATCCCCTTTCCTTCTATTACTCCTCAGTTCCCTCTATGAACCAATTGCTTCATGAAGCCTTTTCGCTAAGTTTTCTTTTTGGTAGTTATCGAAATGTTTAAGGGCTTGTTTTACATTTTTTAAATAATTATATATTAACCTTAAATAAAATTAAGAAATGTAAGAAATGTCAATGAAATCTGTTGCTAATTTTTTTTTTTATTTCCGAAACACGTAACTTTTATAACGGTTCAAATAGGTATATAATGTTTCTGAAAGTAAATTAAATTGTGTTTATTTCATTATTTTATAAATTAAAAATTTATTTAATATTTACAGCTCAAATATTTTTGTGTGAATCGGTTATATTTCCCTAGAGCCATTTTTAAACCTAATTTAATATTATATATATATATATATATATATATATATATATATATATATATATATATATATATATATATATATATATATACTTTCAACTGAAGGAATAAATATGTTTTACAAAAAGAATTTTTTTAATTTTCTTTTCCATGTTAAAATATTTAGTGTATGATGAACATGAATATTGCAAAAAAAATAAATAAATAAATAAAATAAAATAAAATAACGTAATTTCTCCCTGACTAGGAAAAAACGTGATTATTTTTCATTCAAACCAATATAACTCCTAAACGGTCCTAGCTACAAAAATATTCTCAATTAAATTTGTGATAAGGAAACCATCGTCAAACTTTCAATCTCAAATGTTATATTTTTGAGAGTGAAGAAAACGTTACTACACATTTTGAGGGTGAAAAAAATGTTTCACAAGAAAACTATAGACCACTCTCTAAAATACATATCGATATCAAGACTGCCAATAAAGGAAGTGGCAGTGATAGAAATAAACATATGAGTTAAATGATTTATAATTAATCATATGGATTTTTTTGCAATCCTATTTGTCTGTAAAATATAGAATTTTATTTTTACGGAATTACAAAATTAGTCAAATAACTATTAATAGTTCTTCCTTTCGTTATTTGTGTCCTGTGAAGAATGGTTTGCCAATATAAAAATGCTTAGGTCTAAAATTGTTTATATTCAAAAATTTACAAGATTAAAACGACAAGAAACTGCCCGTCGTTTCCGACTACTTCAACATTTACTAGACAAACGTTCAAAGCTCCCAATTAATTACAAAAGACTCATATACATGCCTGTGATTAGACCTATTCATCTCGTATTCAATCCTTACAATCCAACATCCTTCGTAAAATCCTCAATGCTCCTTACTTTGTCACCAATAAACTTATCCATAAAGATTTTAATGTTCCATATGTTGCTGATTTAGCCCACACCAGATACCTATCCTTTCATAGTAAGCTCCATAATCACTCAAATCCGTTAGTTTCTCAACTTGCTTCCCACTCCATTCCTGATAATCCTCCGAGGCGTCTAAAACGAAGATGGCCTAGAGACCTTTTATTGAAGTGCTACTAGTGAGTAGTTCTTCACAAGTTATTTGCATGCCATTGAATTCACTGTCAACACATTTACTTGTTGTATATTATTTTGTACAGTTGTAAATATCAATAAATGAAAAAAAAAAAAAAAAATATATATATATATATATAATATATATATATATATATATATATATATATGTATTGGATTCAAATTGACAAAAAATGTAACATTGCTTCGTACTTACTATTTATAGCTGCAAGAATTATTATTAATAGATGATTTTAAAAGTATAATTGAAACTCACGAAATTGATCAATTGGTCTTGGGAGATTTATGAAAACGACTGAGTGATTAATGTTTACAATGCAGGTAGGACAGAGGATCACAATAAAAGAGTAAACAAAGTAATAAAATAACCATTGACATAAACATATCGGATTAGGGCAAATTTTGGATATTACTACAAAAATTTGATCAATTTCGTGAGTCACTTTACTTTTTCGTCAATAGAAATCAAAAATTTTTAGTCTCTTTATTTTATTATTATACATTTTTGCAACGTTTCGCTTTTTCGCGTTTTGAGTTCCTTATTGCACGACTCGATGTTTATAACTCTTGGACGTGGTGAGGACAGTCCCTGAAAATGGGGACCAAGAGTACTAACTTGGGGACACCGACAGAATGAATAAGTAGGAATGAATGAATATTTATTAAAGAAAGTTTTTTATATGTTCGTTTGTCAAGTTCTGTCGTAAATATGGAGTGAGTTGAGCTAATTTAAATGTACAACTTCTGAAGTGGCAAAAATTGATTTTGACTCTGGGCTTGGATCGCTATACTACACTCGTATTTGATGTGAATTTATAAGTTGTATTTCATAATAGGAATTAAGCTGTTGAGGTATGGGTATGAAAGGTTTTGTAACATTTTAAAACTATACTAATATATAAGGACAAGCTATTTTTCGTTTGTGATTACTAACCACGAAAACTACTTAACCAATCTTTACGTAACTTTAACCAGATCATGGACCAGGAAATCTACATAAAATTTCCTACAAAAAAGGTCTTATGATTTTTGCTGTAATCAATGCTTAGGGAGATATGGAGGGACCTCCCACCCATAGCTCCACCCTTACTCCTCAGTACTTTTAGTATTTTGTTAAGAACATCTTCCCACACAACTGTACCAAAATTGGTTTTTACTTGAATTATTTCTGCTATTTTTCCTTCGTTGTCTAAACTAGTTGGAAGCAAGTTGGGAGACTAAATGATTCGAATGGGTATGGACGCCATGAAAGGATGGATATCTGGTTTGGGCAAATCAGAGACATTTGGACCATTAAGATCATTATAGATAAGTTTATTTGTGACATAATATGATATGATAAAAATTGAAAATTTTGAGGATTTGGAATGCAAGTAAAAATGGATAGTTTAGTGGAACCCCAAATCTCAACTCTTTATGTTCAATATTAATTTGAATTAATAATTGTTAATTGGAAGCTTGGAAAGTTTGTTTGGTAAATTTTGAAGCAGTTGAAACTGAAGAGAATTGAACTTTGGAAGGACCACGCTGATATCGATACCATTTCTATTCATGACTATTTATACTAATAAGTTATCCTTCATCTATTTCCAAAAAGTACTACAACTGTATCCTTATACTATTCTCTTTCTCGCTTGATCATCAAGTACGAGGGCATACAAAACTCCTTCCCATCTTCCTAAAGTATTTTTCGAGGAAACTGAAAAATTTTATAACCGTATATTTTTGTATATAATCCCTTATTTATAAAAGCATTATGTTTTTATAAATAAGTGAAGGGGCGGTATGTCAGGGGGTAAGACGTTTGACACCATGATCCCAGGCATTGGTTAGAGCCCGACTAAAGGCAGATTTTTTTCAGTTATTTCGGCCGTGGCCATATTTTTATGCATTTTTTGTCTTTTTTCTTTTCTTTTTTTTTTTGTGATTGTATTTATTAATTATTTGTTTTTAGACCATATTGATTTTTTAGCGTGTAATGTATACGGCTATAAGTTCGGGTATGCTTGACTTCTAGTATTTTGGCCAATTCTCCTCCTTTCACAACCGTTGGCTCAGAAACAGCATTTTTTTATAACCTAAGTACTAAGCCCAAGATCCTTCATGAGTTGTAAGTGTTACAGGTTTATTTTTTATTTTTATTTTTTATGTATTCGTTTCACCCACTTTGGGGTACGATAAATCAATCAGCGGTTAGTGAGTCGCGTTTTCCTGTTCTCCCAGTACTTCTTCGTCGTTTCTGATATTGCTGCTCTCCCTTTTTCAGAAATCCTGTATAGTCGTTTGGTCTTCTCCCTGTCCTGGAAACTCTCCATTTTATCTTTGGTTATCTTCTTTGTGGATCTATCTGCAAGTATCTCTTCTGTAATTTGTAACTCTCGTAAGTCCTTCTCAGTTTCCTTAAACCAGTTTGGCTTGGTTTTCTTATTATAGAAAAAGTCGAAAATTCTTTTAGTTATCCTTCTCGGGTCCATTCTTAGGATGTGGCCATAGAAGTCAATCCTACTTTTCCATATTGTGTTAGCAATCCTTTCGGTTCTCCTGTATAGGGTTTCATTAATGATATGTGAAAGTTCATTATTATGGAATTTAGGGAATAGAATTTTTCGTAGTATTTTCTTTTCCTTGATCTCCAACTTTTCCATTGGACGATATGTACTTAAAGACAAAGTTTCTGCACCGTAAAGGGTTTATTTATTTATTTTTTACAACCATAGAGCAAGCTGAATAAAGACAATAAAAACCTTAATACGAAAACTATAATGCCAATGTCATCCTATACTTATATTGTTCAGCAGCAACGTATAAATATTATTGTCGGACACATAACTTCATTAAGATGATAATAATCGATTAAGGGCTTTAAAGTGAACCGAAACATCAGAGTAAATGGTTTTTACAGGATCTAGGCCGAAGTAACCTGATATTCCATTCAAGGCAACATTAGCAAAATGATTATTACCACCTCGTTCTCAACTAACAACATGGACTTTGCTGTGTTAAAAAGGTTTTTATGTAGAAGATAGAAAAACATAATGGATGAAAGCATCATTACGTGTAATAATAGCAATGGTAGATAGATGTATATGAATAAATTAAGTAATACAATTGAAGAGAAATAGAAACATTACAGAACATTAGTTCAGTTTTAAGTATAATGTACTATTTATAATAGTTCATAGTTTAATAGCACTAGATCGTGCTTTTATATTTAGATGGAGAAGAGAAGCTATAACACTGCGATGGGGTGGGAGGAGGGTAGAGGAGTTTAAACCAGAGATGTCCCACGTAAATCACATCAATTCTTCACGCGATTCTTTACGTGTACAGAATGTATTATTTATAAGCAGATTTCTTTACACGTAATGATAAGAATAATTTCGAAGGCAAAGAATCTATTTTATTTCATTGTCATTTAACTTCTAGATTAAGAAATGATTATATATATATATATATATATATATATATATATATATATATATAATTATAATTATAAAAGACCTCAACATGAACTCTATGAAAAGATAAACACAATAACAGAAGAAATCAGAAAACGCTGAACAACATTTTACTACACATATTTAGACAAATCTAGAATACCAAAGAAAATACTCGACATTATTACAACAAGTAAATGTGGCATGGAATGGCTGAAAGAGGTGCAAAGGTGCCTACAACATACCAACATAGAAAATCTCGAAGACCACACTGAATGCCGTACCAAAATTTAAAAAATGCAAAATTAGAACTACAAATATCGTAACAACCTAGAAAAAAGTCATCTGTCCACAAAGGAAGAAAAAACATTCCGAGAGGATAAGGAGTTTTTGGGAGATGAAGAGAAAGAGGATAAAGAAAGTAAAATCATGAGTTTAAGTTCAATCGCTTTCCTGAACTGAAATTAAATCAGCTATCGAATGATATGTTAAAAGTAATGATTTTGTTTCGATTTAATGGAGAAATTTACTTTTAAAACCGAAAAAAACATGGTGTTCTCATTTGGCATACAAATTAGTTACTTCTGTAAATAAAACA
The DNA here is from genome assembly GCA_003667255.2 of Euschistus heros. NCBI lineage: Eukaryota > Metazoa > Arthropoda > Insecta > Hemiptera > Pentatomidae > Euschistus > Euschistus heros. The sequence continues at coordinate 1,371,989 of RCWM02000129.1, forward strand.
TTATGATAATCAATTAATAGAAATGTGCATTTTAAACATAATTAATTCTTCACTGGAATAAAAAGCAAAGAAAAAAATTATTGTTTAATCGAAAAAAAAGGAAATTTTAAAAGGTTAATACATTTATAATTTAAAATTTATTTTATTAGATTTTTAATGTAAGGTTTAAAACCCAATTATAATGAACATAAACCTCGATGTTTCCGTTAGCTTCTGAATGCAGATGATATTGAAGAATACCACTTTTTGAGGTGAATATTATGGATAGATGGGTACAAAATTCACCTCAAAAAGTGGTATTCTTCAACACAATCTGCATTCAGAAACTAACGGCTAAACTAGGATCTATGTTCATTATCATTGGGTTTTAAACTTTACATTGAAAATCCAATAAAATAAATCCTAAATAATGTTAATAAATAAATACATGTAATAACATATGGTAAGATCATTTGATCTGGTGTCGGTTTATTGACAGTTTTTCTTTATTTTCTATTAAACAATATTTTTTTTCTCAGCTTTTTATTCCAATGAAGAGTTTGTTATCTTTTCAATGCACATTTCCATCAAGGGATTGTCATAATGTTTTATTTACACAAGTAACTGATTTGTATGCCAAATGAGAACACCATGTTTTTTCGGTTTTAAAAGTAAATTTCTCCATTAAATTGAAACAGAATCATTACTTTTAACATATCATTCGAAACCTGATTAAATTTCCAAGTTCTTGTAAGATTTTCAGTTTTGTGGATGGTTTCTTCGAAAAACGGTGAGCGTTGAAATAATACAAGACATTGTAACTTTCCTAAATAAGGTGAAGATCGAGCTGTTCTTTGGGTCACAAGTGCAAAATTAGTGTAAAAAACGTGGTTTCCTCAAAAAAGTCTTCAATTTATCGTATATCCGCAACGGATTAGAATAGCAAGGTGAGTGAATGGCATTTTTCTACATCTTTGATCTAGTTTCACCCAATTTTTTTTTACACTAAGAGGTACTCACCCTGTATAAATTTCTCTTCAAAGGTGTTGGTTTAGGTAATACATTTTGGCCGGTACTAGGTATATGTATAAAATATAAAAAGATTTGACTCGCTAAATTTCGCAATGTTTTTAAGATTTATTATGAATTATTAGACACTATTTATTATCAATTATTAGAATAAGGATAAGAATGTATAAAGAAAAACTAAATGTAAGTTTTAAATCAATTCTTGAAAAAATCAAAGAAACAGATATCTTTAATTTAATTTATTTATTCTTTGATTAATCCTGAAGAAATAGAGCCAGCGATGAAATTATTGATGGATCCCCAGATGTAAATAAAAATACTAAAAGTGCTTGATGTTTGTTTCTACTAAAACGTGATCGATTTAAAACCTCTAACTAAAGGATTAAAAACAAGATGAGGAGTGTAAATGTATTATTCTGTCCCAACTGCTTTACAACATATAAAAAATTGATGTCCCATCTGAAATATTAAAGTTAAAGGAATATCGATTATGACCATCTCATAAATTGTCTTGCTTTTGTGAAGTGAATAGTTTATTCTCTAAATTAAAACATTTTGAGCATTAAAGCACATATTATCTATATTATTATATAAAAGGACAAACCATTTTTCGTATTTGAACACTAACCGCGAAAACTACTAAACCAATCTGTACCAAATTTGAACTACATAGTCTACACTGTTCAAGGAAGGTTTAGCAATAATAATATTAACATATTTTAATTAAATTGTTGTTAAAAAATGGATAAATATGTGGTGCGCAGTGAAGTTTTAAAAAATCACCGATAGAGAGCGATCGTTGTTCAAAAGAGGCTACAAAAATAGGTTAGCAACGTCCAGATAGGTCCTATCACAGTCATGTATATTAGTCTTTTGTAATTATTTGGGAGCTTTGAACGTTTGTCTAGTAAATGTTGAAGTAGTCTGTAACGACGGGCAGCTTCTTGTCGTTTTAGTCTTGTATGTGGATTCCAAGTAAGACGTTTTTCCAAGTGGAGTCCTAGATAGCGGATCTGTTCAACAGGGATTAGTGGAATATCATTAAAGGATACTGTAGGACAGGAAGTCGTGGGTTTACGACGAAGGGTAAAGGTTATTTGGTGAGATTTTTTTTGGATTTATTTTGATTCTCTATTTTTGACACCATTCTTGAAGGGTTAGGATATGGGATTGGAGTGTTTGGGAGGCAATGAAGGGATCATTGTTTACTGATAACACACATGTGTCATCAGCGTAAGTGGTGAGGACAGTGGTAGGATAAGTTGGAATGTCACTTTACCAAATTTAAACTTATTATTTTGATAGTTTTAAGAAGGTTTGCAACAGTATAGTTTACAATAATGATAATTTAAATATGCAATTTTGAGTGGCAGAAACGAGGTTTACTACGTTGTCGTAAACATTTATGGGCAGAAATTAAAATCCAATCAGATGACACCTATAAAACTATTTCTACCGGATACAATGCTGTACATACATAAAGACAATACTTCCTTGGCTTGTTCCTTTACAAATCAGTCCTCTCTCAATCACCTCCCTATATCCTCAAAGCATTAACATTAAAGTCATCAGTGAGTTCTAGCAAAACCAGATCTCATCCCTCGAACCTTTACCTAATTCCTGTCAACACATCCTTCAAGCGCTCCTTTAATTCCAGAGCATCTGATTTCAGGAATTTCCCTCTCTTCCAACATCCTCCATTCCTCCACTCATAATAGCTAGAAATCCTGAATTTTCCTTTAAAAAGAAAATGTTTATTAAAATGAAATATGATATATTGATTTTGCTCAGTAATATTATCATTTTTATTATTTATTTTCCTTGAGTGAGGCAGATTGTGCCAATAAAATTTCTTTTTTTTTTTTAATATATAATTTGATAAATTCTGTGAATTATTTCCGTTTTGCCAATAGATCTAATACAAGTATTAATCGATTGTAAAATATCGATCATATGGAAGCAAATTCGGAAGACTTTTTCTTGACTGGAGACTTCAAAATGATTTATGAACAGGTTTGAAGTCAATGTTTCAACTATTCACAAGGGGATCTTCCGGACTGTCCTTCGCTGATATTGATCTAAATTATTTTGGAGAAGAATAAAAAAAAAAAAAAAAATCGATGTATCGATAGACACTAAGAAACAAAAAATTAATGTGTTGAAACTCTTATTTCATATATAGAATTTGAAAATTACAACTAGATAGATTGAATTATTTTACAAATACATTTTTAATTTACAATATTCAAACTAAAATTTAAAAAAAAAAATCGTTATTTTTTGGTTAAATACGTTTTTTAAATTAGGATTGATGAATTAAGTGCCACTTCTATTGAGATTAATCAATTCAGATTAATCACTTAATTCATCAATCCTAATTGTATTGATCCTTCTATATCATCATGCGTACCTCAAACGTTTTTTAAATGTTTAAATCAACTGAAACCGATTTAAAATCGATTTTTCGACATAAAAAAAAAAAATTTACATTGGTGAATTTTGATTCAACACACCGATAAAAACGAGCGATTGAAACTCTTATTTTATACTTGAATTTGAAAAATGATAATTAGATGGATTGAATGATTTTACCAAAACATTTTTAATTAATAGTATTCAAACTAAAGTTTAAAAAAAAATCGTTATTGTTTGGTTAAATACTTTTTTTTATGTTTAAATCAATTGAAACCGATTTAAAATAGATTTTTTAGACAAAAAAAATGTATTTACATTGGCGAATTTTGATTCAACACACCGATAAAACTTTTGTTATAATTTTTATTGAAAATTCGAGAGTCTAAATTTAGAGAGCATAAATTGAGGTTTAGTTTTGAAACTTTGCATTTTGTCGTCAGTTCATCTGATATCGACGTTTCTTGTCTCGTTAAATTCGAATTTTCCTCTTTACAGCCATATAAATAACAAATATGCTAAATTAAAAATTAGGTGTACAAAATGTGGTTTAAAATAAGAAAAAAAAAATTTCAATGTAGAATCCACAAAAAAAAAAGTTGGGTGTAAATGACATTTATTAATATTGGGTAATTAAAAAAATAAAAACCTAAAAATTCCGCTAAAACCCATGAAGGGCCAAATGTGTATATCAGTAATATATCAGGTAAGGTATACAAATATGTTTCTAAGGTGTGGATCATAATAAAAAATTATATATTTTTTTTTATTTAAACAAAAATATTATTTTTTACCCTTGAATAATTGCAAAATAAGTCGAAATGTTGGCACAATGAACCTATAACATATACAGTGTTTCTATTGAACGCACCCTAGACCATTTTTAATTATTATTTTTACACTAATTTTATCCTTGCAATCGAGTCACTATTTTATAAATTAAAACCACCATTTTCTGTGATATTGAAGTTCAAAAAAATTTTGTTAAGTAATTTTGGAATCATTTTTAAATTTTTCAGGCACTATTTAAGGGAACCGAAATTTAACAGAAGACGGCTGAAACGTCAGAAATTTTAGTAACTTAGGGGCCCCTTCAACATACGGTCGTTTAAAAGAAACGCCAAAGATTTAAGGCTTGAGGCCCATACTTAAACTACCACACACGCAAATTTGCTACCCTGAATTGGTCCTTTATTTGTCCACTGATGGCGGAATGAGTAGGTACGAAGAAAGCCGTTGAGCCTGGCCTTGGTCGAGCTGGTGCGGCTACTCCTGCCATGATTTTATGGGGGTATTCAACTGAGCAACCCCGGGGATCTTACAGTCTCTAATCGCCTTTGCCAATTTAACACAAAGGAAAGCAGTTTGTTTAGTCGTTGGACACATGGAGAGTTGCTCTGCCCCGGTGTAGTAGCATCGGCTTTATCCATACGCAAGGATACGGATACCGTTCCAATCCCCGGCTGTGTCGTTTGGTGCTCTCTGTTCCCCGGGAAGCTTGCTCAGGTTGAGAGTGTCATAGTATCTTCAATACGGGTGCATGAACAATGCATCGATTTTCCCGGCTTTTCGAATAGGTCCTGAATAAAGCGTTGCAGCAGTAGAAATGAGCGACGTGATGCTGTATGGGGAGTCTGGGCGTCCCGAGGACCAACAATTGTCCAACCAAATATAGTGCTCACAGCAACGGGACCATTCTGGTGCTTGATAATAGGTACAGGGGACAATAACTGTGGGTACAAACGTCAGCACCTAGTAAAATTTCAACATGGTCGGGACGGTGGAAGGTAGGGTCCGCTAATTGGAGTTGAATGAACGATTGAGAGAATCGTAGGAGGCAGTGTTTCAAACAGTTGGCAAATGCCCGACGATATGGGGAATCACCGACAAATTTGCGCTAACGTGCTGGGTCGTGTATGAGGAGACTATGTTGCAGATACGGTGCCAGGTGAGGTTGACAGCGAACCGCCTATTCCACTTACCGAAATAGGAGCACGATTCACTTTAAGCCGAAGAGACCGAGCCAAACTTTGAGAAATAAATGATATTTGGGAGCCAGGGTCAATGACCCCTCGTATTGGTACATAACCAAGAGAGTTATTATGGATGCGAGCTCGAAAAGTACCTAGCATGTTAACACAGAAGCTGGGGCTATTTTGGGAGTTGAAGAAGTGCAACTACAGGAAACAAGAGCATTAGCAGTAGTTGGCTCGGTCTTTTCATGTAATGAATGAATGGGATCGTTGGCATTAGGCTTAAGTGGAAGCGAGGAATCATTTGAGCGATCAGGATGTATCAGCGTGTGATGATTCCTGGATGAGACATCTACGGCATGATGCCGTCGAGGGGCAATCGGTTTTTCAGGTGTGAACCAACAGCAATTGAAACACCTTCTATGGGTGCGGAGAAAGGAAATCTTTTCTTCCCTTGACACTGGAAAAAAGGTGGGACATGAAGATAAGGAGTGACCCTTATGACAAAATAAGCATTTGGAAAAGATTTGTGGTGGAGGCTTTTTTTTCATTGTTGGCTACAATAAAAAAAAGGATAGTTTAGAAGTACCGTGAGATTTGTCACCGTTTATTTTAGATATACAGATGACTGCCCTTGGCAGGGCTGTGGATGGATGAATTTTCTATTAGTTTTTAAATTCGATCTGCTCTACGAATCATCAAACATTTTTATCATAAGATGCGGCATCGCTGTTTCGGCTTGCTTATTTTCCTATCGAAAGCTCATTGCAGTTCCTACTACTAATTCCTGAGGGATAATGAATACAAACACCAAAAAACCCTTTTGCCTAAATCGCCATCATCAAAGCTTTTGATTGGCTTCAATTGATTTTTGATGACTTTGCAACTAGAACCCGCTTTTTTTAGAGCATCAAAGATAGGACGGTGGTTGAAGCACTCTAACCATAATTTTATAAACTAGGTAGCTGGCCCGAATAACGTAGGCGCAGTCTTTGAAAATCGGTATCATCACGAAAGAGCCTTGGTAAGCCCAGGGAGGTAATTATTCAGCTAAGTCCCCCAACTGAAAAATTTTCAATATACAGCCATCATAGCGTCAATGTGACAATACGGGGAGTGCGTACACTTTTTATAAAGTAATGAACTTGTTAAATTCATTACATTTTTTGAGCTATAATCAATAATGCTTTAGAGAATCAATATCAACACAAGGCAAAACAACAACAAAAAATGTAAAACTCAAGATTTCATATTGACCATTCGTGATGACCGAATTGGCATATTTATGCGAAATTAACTGTCATACACAATAATTATGCATAAAGTAATCATCATGTGCCAGTAAAGAAGTGAATTCCATCTTAATACAGTAGAACCTCGATTATCCGAACCTCCATCATCCGAACACTCTATTATCCGAACTAGCAGAGGTACCCACAATGATGTAATAAAAGCCATTGATGTAACATTTTAATAACTTGAAAGGCAAGAGGAAGCAAGTGTAGTTCAGCTGCTTCAACTCAAAAAAATAAAGGACTTGGCACTGACAAAAAAAAATGAAAATATTAAATAACGAACATTGAAGATTTTTTCAAACCAACCGAAATAAAAAAAATGAGTCCTTTTGTATGAATGTATGTAGATAAAATAAAGTATGAACATATTTAGTTTTAATTTACATTGTAATAAATGAAGAATTTACATGTATGGATTGAATTTTTCCTACTTTTCCGTATTTGATTTAGCAGACCGATTTTTTTTCTTCTTTGTACTATATTTAACCTCGATTATCCGACCTTTTCGCTTATCCGAACCACCCCTGACACCGATTAGTTCAGATAATCGAGGTTCTACTGTATTGTGATAAAACATAAGTTCTTAGCCTATACTTGTAAATATTAGTAGCTTAATGTTTAACAGATTATTAGCGTGATTAACACTCTATGCTTAGAATAGAATAGCCCATATCAAATATATCCACTTACTAAACCCAAACTAGATAACCTTCTATTCCAATTTGAAACTCAGAGAACTCAATATAAATAAACATATAACATACCTCTATGACTTCCTTGAGTCAGCTTCTTGAAATATCAGCTTTTCCTAGCTGCCCATCCATCCAGCAATGGAAAGGCATCTGAGAACAAATGAATGAATTTTAAGATTAATTAATTACTTAAGACATATTATAAAGTGATTTATATGTTAGTTTTATAGCCTTAATTATGTTTTAATTGTGTTCATAGTTAATAAAACTAAAATAAAATATTTTATTACTGTAATAAGAGCTTCCTTTCAAGAACATGTTACTTGTTTATGCTGATGCCCAACTCTAGCCTTGATCCTTGAGCCACTTGATCTTTGAAGTTAGGTATGGACAACCTCAACTTTAATAAAAAAATCCATTTTTTTTTTAAATGATAAGTATTATCTTCTATAATAGAATAGTTTGGATTTATCAGTCAGTATATTACGAAATAAAATCAAAGAGGATAAGATGAACATGATGCTGAAACTGCACAAAAGAGAGGCTACCGTAATGATGGAAAACTACATACTGCCCAACGTGTTAGACACCAAACGGTTAGTGAGGATAATAAATCTATGGTATTGCTAAACTCAATGAATTCTGTTTTTTAGGTCTGGCTTTCAAATATAAAAAATCGCATTTTCTTTAAAGTAAAAAAATAAAATTAAAAAAAAGTATAGAAAAATAAACCACGTTAAATTATCTAATATATTTGTTTTTATCAAATAGACTGTTTTTGTGCTAGTTGGCATTGAAATTTGAATGTGGCTTTGGATTCAGCCTTTTAGGAATAACGTCCATTGCTTTTCGCAGTAGCTTAAAAGATATTTAAAACATCAACAATTTATGCCTTATAACTTCGTTGTTTACTGACGTATCAACGCTTTTTTTTTTTTTTTTTTTTTTTTTTTTTTTTGCTGTCATACCTAATACATTGACCATTAAAAAAAAAAAATATTTGATGCAAAAATGATATACAAAAAAAAAACGGGCAAATCTTGTTTAAAAGGCAAAAAAAAAAAATCAAGAACTTCTAGTCTTAAAATAATTTGGATTTGGCTGTTGCGCTTACTTTCTGTTTTGTTTTTTTAACCTAAACTTGAAGTTCTTCATATTTTTTTTTTTTTTTTACCTTTAACAAAATTTAACAATCTCCGTTTTTTTTTTTTTTTTTTTTTTGTATTTGTTTTTTGCATCAAATCTTTTTTATTTTACATGGACAATGTATTAGTAATTACAAAAAAAAAAAAAAAAAAAAAAAAAATGGCGTTGATATATCAATAAACAACGAAGTTATAAGGCACAAATGTTTTTGAAAAACATTTTTAAAAATCATTAAAAAATAACTAACTATAAGACTTTGTATATAGGTATGTGACCTTAAATAGGTTTTATATATTTATAATGCAACACATTTCTCTATGTCTCTTTTACCTGAATTTTTCACCAAATCGCCTAAATAGTTGATTTGACTAAAAAAACTTATATAGCATAAAATGTAGGTAGCTTTCAAATGATATGTTAAAAGTAATGATTTTGTTTTAATTTCATGGAGAAATTTACTTTTGAAACCGAAAAAACATGGTGTTCTCATATATAATCGCTTGATGTAGGCCTCCAGAATTCTCGTCTTTTGGAGCTAAGTCAGGGTTTTGCATAATGCTATATACATAGAAAACTAAAAAATGAAATCATGTAATTTTTTCAGAAGCACTATGTCTTTGAAGTCCCGAAGTTTAAATTATAATTATCTTTTTTTTCGTTATTTATGGATCAATTATATTATTATTTCGCTAATTTGGATGAGAGTTTGATGAATAAAAATGGCATGCATTTAACTTTATAATTCTAGATCGTTTATTGTTGGATAAATTTTTATCGTTTTTTGAACATTTGGCGAAAGTAAATACTAACACATACATTTAGTTATTGCAACTACAGCGCTTTTAATTGAATTACTGCTATTCCATTATTATAATTAAATAGTCATACGATTTCACGGCGTAGTAATGATTACAAACAGGTTTTTATTCTGGCTTTTAATAGTCTGTTTACATCGTTTGGTTTTTGTGGAGATCGTTATTACATTTCATAATTATTCTTTAAAAGATGTCTATATTGAAAATGTTTCTCAGATTATGAAAACTGCGAGATTTCTTCACTAATTCTTAATGAAACCAGAGGGTTATCCAAGGAAAGTTACCCATCATCCCAGTAGGAATGGCCGATTCGTGCAGAAGGACAACGTGATACAGTGATATCTAAATGACCATCTGATATGATTGGGAACCGGGATGACAAATGCCGTCATCATTATGGAGGAAATACGCCGATTAGACACCCGGATTGGTAAGTTAAGCTTTGGCTAGAATGGATAGTCTTAGTCCATCCAACATAAATATGAAATGTAATATTATTATTTAAATATTTATTTCGACAAGGTCAAGTAAAAAAAATAAATAAATAAAACAATGTTTTATATTTGAGACATAATAAGCACATTTAAAAAAAAAACTTTTCACTAACAAGGGGAGGACACACTCAGTCTCTCACGGATCTTGTTGGCAATGTTTTTGGAGGTTCCTGGTCAAAAAATATTAGACGCGTATTTTGCCGTTCCGACCAATAGGCCCTAGGAGCCGAGAAAAAAAAAAATAGCATTAAACTAATTTATTTTTTATCTCGAGTTTAAAAAATGGTATCGATATGAATCTTGCACCAAGATTTTTAATTTTGATTGCGGATTTAAGGAAAAATACTGTCGCTCCATAGATTTTGGTTTAGGTTAATTAAATTCTAAAACAAATTATTAGTTTTTCAAGCAAACTATCTCTATAGATTTTTTTACACAAAAATTGACATCAGATTCTAATTCAGCACCTTCAAAAACATAAAAACGCTTATTCAACAAAATCAAAAAATATCATTTTTTTCACCCTCTTCGAGGAAAATGAAATTTTTAAACCGATTATTGGTTGTATGCCTTTAAATCGCCATTACTTTATCACCCAATTCACTGGTTGGTATCGCTGGAAAGAGGAGAGCCTCAGCTTTCTTTTGATGTATATAAATGTAAAATTCGATGAACAAAAACCTATTAAAAAAATTGGAAAATCCGAAAATCATTTTGATTTTTAACTTGAGTTTGAAACCAGATAGGATGATGAAACCAAATACACTTCATGCGTATTAACATCCTATATTTTGTGTAAAAAAATTAAGTTTAAGTTAAGAACGGCAAAATACGTGTCTAATATTTTTTGACCAGGAACCTCCAAAAAAATTGCCAACAAGATCCGTGAGAGACTGAGTGTGTCCTCCCCTTGTAAGTCCAGTCATTTGTTGAGCAAAAGGTATCAACATAAGTCCAGTTAATCATTTTTCAAACAATTTAGAAGATGTATCTACCATGTGGGAAGAAAACAAATAAATATTAAAGAGAGAAGCTTATACGAATTCTCTCTCTACCTGAAGTATAAGTAACGCAATGTTTCTTAAGCGATCGATATGAAAGAAGAGTGGGCTGCCTTCAATCAGATAAATTAATTCACATCTCCTTCAAATTGTTTTTAGAGAAGGCTTTATGTCGAGATAGTAATGTTTCCTAGTCTTGAAAACAAGAAATAGACACATAAACACTCTATTGTAGACAAGGCTATCATTTAATTTGATAAGTGCTCATGTTCCCATATGTTCCGTCTCACATGTCTCATTCTGCAGAGGTGTCACTCTAAGTGAAATATATAAAAAGGCGCCTTAGAGACGCAGAAAAACCTCATAATTAATAGCCCAATCAGTAAACATATTGTAGAGTGCTTGGAATATGCGAAAACTTTCGACTTCATAGCTTCGTTAGGAGTAGTCTCCGCCGTTGGGGAGTGATCTGACGGTAGGGGTGGAGAGAAGGTCCAATTTTTGGGTTTTTCGATTAAATCTTGAAAAATGTGTTTCTAATCAAATTTAAAGCTAATTAAATGTCCTTTAAAATTGATTCTATTTATATATAAATGTCCAATTTCCAACGGTTTAAAATATACGTTATTGAAAATCGATAGTTTTGGGAGAAAAAAAAAAAATTTACCTCACCTTTTGTCAAACGTGTGCTTCTAGTGCCTTCAAATCAAAATCAAAATCAAAGTTGTTAGTTTATTTTAATTTCATATATATGTTTCTGACACTTTAAGCAAATTTGTTTCTCGAAAATTATTGATTTTTAATAACGTATATCTCGAAAACCATTGGAAGAGCGTCAAATATATATAGAGTCAATTTTATATTAATAAAAAACATATTTTTCTAGAGTCCACCTTTTTCGAGATATAATCGAAAAACCCAAAAATGGGACCTTCTCCCCTCCCTCCCACCGTTAGCTCACACCCTGTTTACCTTCTAACTACTTCTAACGAAGCTATAAAGTCAAACATTTTTGCATATTCCATGTACTCTATACCCCTCATTTTAGCGCTCATTGACTGGACTATAAGAACATTCTCAATTATTTACACAAATGAACTCTTGTATTTCTTTGTAGCAGTGAAACATTTGTTGAAGAATGGTTTGGCAGCAAAGTATAATCTACCTAGTGTCAATCCAGCCTCAAGGACCTGGCAAATAGTAATAGAGATGAAGTAGCTCAACTTATGCAAAAGCGAGAAATCAGAGACAATCGATGAATAAGAAAGGCCTATAAATAATAATCAACAATAATGAAACATCTACTGAAGAACTACATATAAGAAGCGAATATCTGAGTACGTTTCTCTGACCTGATTTAACTATTACAAGCAAGACGCAACTGGGGCGAGGATGACGTTTCTGAGATGAGTGGCCGGTAAAACCAGGCGGGGGCGAGATAATGAAACTATTTGGGAAATCCTAGAAGTAGACCCGCCAGAGACATAGGTTCCTACTCTAGGAACGTCAACTTGATTTGATAGATGACAGGAGAGCATGATAACGGGGAATATAACTCTCCTATGAATAATGGGATTAGTTGTAACCTCAGTATGTTTAATGGCTCTATTTTTTAGTTTGTAAATTAGAATTACGCCTATGATGTCTAAAAGTCTAGAGTATAATTCTTTGTTATGAAAATTGAGTATATTCAATAAACCCTTTCAAATATTGTATAATTTTCAATCTCCAAACCATTTAATATCAAAACGTTTTTTTTTCAATGATATTCAAAACGAGTGATTTTTTTGATAATATAGAGTTATATGATGTTCATGAGTTGAATAATACCGAATAAGTATGAAACACACGTACATATGCTCAGTGGGGTTATTAAATTTCGAGCTCTTCAAAACCGACATTTCATCTTCCCCTTTTCAACAGCTATGTACGTCGACTTAATTGCAAATATCGTTCGCATAATCAAAGCAGCAGGTAATTTCGCCCCTCGTGCCCCACTTGGCTCGTTAACAAGTAGGGCCCCCTGTTTTCTACATGTAATTAAAAAGTGTAATTTTTCAATTAGCCTTACGATAGAGGCCAGAAATGTTTTAATTAAAAGTTGATAATACTTCATGAACAATGTTGGAAGACGTTTAACTCCATTTTCCGTTGAATTTTCATTTCCCAAGGTTAATAAATGGACGTACATTATAACTCAACCTCTTTAATGAGATTAAATGCCGAACTTACTGCAAGAGGAATAATTGAAGAAAAATAAATTATTCTCTTTGTGTCAAAAAATATTTGATCTTCCACACCATCAGAAAAAAAAAAAGCGAATCAACTTACAAACTAAATAGAAAAATCAAAAAATTCAAAATTAACATAACTATACTGAAAAACCTAATATAACTGACAAATCTTTATAGAATACCGCCAAAAAACTCCTGAACTACAAAATTTGTAAAATTCTTTTCTAACTTAATCCTAAACCTGAGAAAGAAGAAAGATCATACATTTTTTTCCAGCACCTCTTTAATACACCTAGAATAGAACAGAACTAAATATTGAGCACCGAATTTCCCTTCTTCCTAAAGCATTAAATCCTTCAGTATATCAAACATCATCCACATATTACCGTCAAACAAACTCCTTTCTAGGAAAGTGATCTAATTCCTCACACTCATATAATGCTGTCTTCAGCACCACATATTTTCATATGTATATGCATACAAGGTCCCGTGTCTCCGATCTCTACACCCCAACGTTCCTTTCTTGCCCGCTCCGCTATTCTTTGGAATTCTCTTCCTCCTTCTATTCGTAATGCATCCTCCCTCGGAACTTGTAAAACACTCCTCTTCCGCCATTTTTCCTCCCTCTTGTCGGATGCTAACTAATTATATAGATGCTTTAATGAATTTCACCCAAGCATATCATATATAAAAGTTTGGCCTGTTTAAATATTCCTCATATGATAATGTTTTCTCTACCATTGAAATAATTTTCATTTTTATTTTTCATCATCATTGAATTTCTTCTTCATCTTTTACTCGATTTAACGTCAGAAATCTATTATTTTGCCAATTCCTTATATAATATATATTTTTTTTCTTTTAGTGATTGTAAATATAGTTTATGTATGTGTGTAGTGTGTATGTGTTTATATATGCGTATAGATTTTTTTTTGATTTTTTTAAAATTTTATTACTTATTTTATTGTAAAATTGTATTTACTTTTAATGATCTTATTTTGTTATCTAATTTATAATTTCTAGGCCAGATATAACTTATGGTCTGTTATGTAACTATTATTCTTAAGGGACTTTGTCCCAGAATAATTTTTTTTTTCTATTCTATTCTATTCTAATACCTTTATGCAGATAGATGAACCTGTTTAAAAGACTGAAGACAAATTCTAAATATGTAAAATGAAACGAAAAATAATCTTTATTGTAGGTCACATCGTTCTCTACGAATACTTGTTTTGTGTAATAGAATGGTTTTAGATTTATATATGTTTTTTATTTATAAATGTTTTTAGATATGATAATTGAAATCAATATTGCCGTCCTATCCACTTATCAGTCATGGGTAAAATCGAATGAAATGTATGTATCTCATCCTAGATTTCAATCAAAATATACCAGACCACCAGTTTTGACTCAATAGATCAAACTCCACAATCTAGCAAAGTCGTCGTGGGGTGAACGTTATTCCCTCCACGATGATGAGCATTTCTCGTTATAGAAGGCTTTTGAACGAGTCCGGCACCAGGAACTGCTTTACAAACTCTGTAAATTTTTATCACCTATACACTTGGTTATTACCGCTCCTATCTAAGTTAATAATAACTTTTCCTATTCTTCCCTCTTTACCCAATCTGCTGGTGTTCTTCAAGGAAGTATCCTAGGTCCAATCCTTTACACGGTGTATACAGCTGATATCCCGCCCCATCCTAGCACCGTCCTCACCACGTGTCAGCTGTTTTATGACACATGCATATTATCAGTAATCAGTGACTCTTTGCTTGCATATTAATCACTCAAATCTCATATCATAAACTTTCAAGAATGGTGCGAAAATTGGATAATTTAAATAAATCCATATTTCCTCCTGTAACCTTTGTATGAATCCACATACAAGACTTTAACGATAAGGAACGAATCGTCGTTTTCGACTACTCCCACATATACCAAACAAACGTTCAATGCTTCCAGTCATTTACTAAAGACCTATTTACATAAAAATAATAAGATCTAATTGAACATACGGGGTTAAGATTTGGGACTACACTAAACCTTCCCAATCTTCTCGTATTCTTGGAATCCAAGATTCCTCGTAAAATCCTCAATGTTATTTATTATGTTATAAATAAACTGATCCATAATGATCTATAAATTCCATATGTTGTTGCACTGACCATCCTTCCGTGATAAGCTACATACCCACTTGAATCCAATTGTCTCCCAACTTGCTTCCCACTCGATTCCCGATAACCCTCCTATGCGTCTGAATAGAAAAAGGCCTAGGGACCTTCTAATATAGATTTTAGAGATGTGAACGTTACCGACCTGTTCTATCCAGAGTGGGGATGTTAGATTCATTTCATGGTTGTACCACGAAATAGATATCAACCCGCTCAGGTTGAACTCGTCAAATCAGCAACATATGGGACATTAAGATCTTTATGGATATGTTTATTTGTGACATAATAAGGAGCACTGAGGAATCCTTAGAAATAACAAAAAATTCATAAGCAGTAAAAAATTAATATTATCACCCGATTGAATAAACCGGTTCTAGTTGTCATCAGCAGTGGCACACAGCAAGTGATAACATTAATTTGAAAAAAATAAATACTTAATTCAATGGATGTATGAGCATTATAACCCCATTCTTCCAAAATAAACAAAAAAAAATATCGAAATAATTCTATGGCAGGTCAATATTAAAGGTATTTTGAACAAGAACAGTGGTGGAGTCGTCAAAGGATATTGCTACCAATACTTTTTTTTAAAGCTAAGTAATAAATAGTACAAATAGTTATCTTAAATAGTTTTTAACCGGTAAGCTGGAGAAATGAATTGAGACAATCAAAAAAACTGCTTAGGAAAAAAAAGAAGCCATTGTGTTAGTCGACTGAAGAGGTTTTCCGGTCGATCCAAGACAGGCGTCACCGTCGGAAAATAAACAGGAAGTGTTAGCCCGGCCAGATGTGCTAATAATGGTTGTTCACTGGTGGCGTCACTAACCCCCCCCCCCCGTCACTACACCAGCCATTTTTCTTCCAGTCGTGTGGGTGGCTAATTTTCGCCTCTTTTTTAGCTGTTGAGAAACTAATTACCTTTATTTTTTTTTTTTACAATTTTCTATTCCACACTTCGTGTTACATGAATGAAATTTCGATAACTCTATGTGGGTATATGAACCTTATACTGAAGAAAAATTCTAAACATTTAAAATGAAATAAAAAATAATCTTTATTATAGTTCACACCGTTCCCTAAGAATTTTGCATGCGAAAGAGTAAGAATTTTTTTTTTTTTTTTTTTTTTTTTTTTTTTTTTTTTTTTTTTTTTTTTTTTTTTTTTTTTTTTTTTTTTAAGTTAAAGCTAGGGAATTTTATAGTGATTAGAGATAACTTAATCGGCTGGCAAAAAGACAAAGTAATTGGCCAAGCCGATAATTGCTTCCGTCGGATTTCGGGTGACATCGGTAATGTTCGAGGTGCTTTATAATAGAGTTATACTTTCTGTACTTCTAGCTGCAGGTTTTTTGTTTATATAATATTTTTCTTCTGTTTTTTACCAAAGTGTCGGCGTATTGAGGAGTTTTTTTAATGAAATCATGCTGAGAAATATATCTTGTTTATGGACTAGCTGTTTTTCTTTCCATGTTCTAACCTCTATATATCATTTAAATTACGAATTAATATTTTTTTTTTAATTAAGATAAAAAACCAAAACTATGAAAAAAAAAATAGTTGGTAACCTAAGTTCTTTATTTAGTACTATAGTAGAAGGTATCGAATTTCTTTTTTGTTATTTAAAGTTCGATAATTTATTACAAAAATAGAGTTCTTATTCCTGGATTAAATTACAAACAGCAATGGTAAATATCAAATAAAAATTATAATCAATGAAGGCCATATTTCCATTTCCAATCAACCTATTTTTAAGCGTAGAAATATAAATTAATAATATGGCCGACCAGTCGGCACTTTTTATGGACTAATCGCTGACTGGTCGCCGACTACAAAATCAGCTGTTTTTGTCAGCCTACATCTAGTTTTATTGAAAACAGATTAAAGAGTATCCCAATACACTAAACCAGTGATGTGTTGGTACCAAATATTTTCATTTTTCGGTGCCGATACCTCAGTTTACGCCCTTATTTGCAGCTAATAACCATCAATATCAATTACATTAAATCTATCTTTCAGTCGAAAGATGAATTCAGAAATAATACTCGCTCTTGATTCTCGAAGTGAAAGGCTCGACAGATCATGGTTCGACATAGTGATTGTTTACGAAGGTCCTATCACTTCCTTGTTAATCGGAGAGGACAATTGCTAAATGGTGCAACACTAGGACCAGTGGTCTTGTGATAGGATCAGCTAGTAGCTAACACCTTTCATACTTAATAAAACACTTTTGACACAGGACGAATGATGGCAGTAGTGTCATTTAACTGAAATACTTAAATCTGAAATAGGGTAAATCACTAGTTATGGTCACCTTACCAGTTATGGACAGGCTATTACAATTATCATAATAATAAGGATCTAATCCATTTATTTGTGATATCACCAGGAGAAACACTTCCGAAAAAGATTCAAGATTCATTTACTAACGAAACTCTCCCTCCTATCCCTTTCCAGTTGCCACTAACAAAGATTTCCCTTATACAGTGTCCTGAAATACCTCTTTTTTTTTAGTAAGATCGTTTTTAGAAGTGAGGATTCTTAAGGAATTATAGTGAAATTGTTATGTTACTTTTCATCAGAATTCAGGCTTCTATGCAAGATCCATTATGTTGGACAATCAATATATTTTACTTTTCTGTTAGACCGCGTTGTATTAGTATTTAGATTATTTTAATAGTTCTAGTTGTTCATTAATTAATACTCATTTTTAAATTATTAAACGATAAAATACGACCATAACCGGTACAACATGCTCATAACTAGTATTTTTAGCTTTCTGTAAAAAATATAAAAATTATTTGAAAGGAAGCTTTTGTGTATTTGTCAAGTTTAGATTCAATAGAATCAACTTTTGAGGATCTAAGTTAATAACCAAACATGTCATCAATTGTTCCATTAAAGGAGATTAATTTAAGTTTTTCATTTTTTAAAAGGCATAACTCCCCATTATTCTTTATTCATTCATTTCCACATGTTTCAGAGCCCATTTTCTCCATCTTCAGGTTCTACAATCATTTATATTCTATTTACAATTCTATAATATTTTACTATTATAATTAACAATATTTGAATTTTTACCTTACTGTAAAGACTGTGAAATTACATAGGTGAAACCAAACAGAATTTAATTAAAAGAGTGAACCAGCATAGATACGACTTTAAAAGAACAAATAACAATGAGAAAAATAATAAGACTGCACTCTGCGAACATACAAACAAATTCAAACATGAATTTCACTTCGAAAATACAACGATATTAAATCATGAAAATAAAACAAAAAATAGAAAAATAATGGAAGCAATTTATATAAATATAACAATAGACCAGGCTGTAAACTACAAAACAGATACACATAAAATAGGTACAAGTTATGCAAAATTAATAGATAGATTCAAAATATAATTAGTTTATATAGGAATAAAAATCATTTGTACTTAAAAATAATAAAAATATAAATATTAATAACAATACAGCTAATAGAATGAAAATTGAATGGGTAAATAAGAACCAAATTAAATGGCCATGTTAGTAATAAATAAACAAAACAATGATTGATCGTTGCCCAGTTGAGTGTCAGTGTGAATTAATGTGACCATGTGAGAATATCAAAGCTGTAAGGTAAAAATTCAAATATTGTTTAATATAATAGTAAAATAGTATAGAATTGTAAATAGAATATAAATTATTGTAGAACCTGACGATGGAGCAAATGAGCTCTGAAACATGTAGAAATGAATGAATAAAGAATAATGGGGAGTTATGCCTTTTAAAAAATGAAAAACAAACATGTCATATTACAAACTGTATCAACGAAATTCTCTTTTAAATCGAAAAGTTCCCTTGACTATGACCATAACTAGAGATTTGCCATAGAACAGATCTTTCAAAACCCCATGATCCAGAGTTGTCACGGTAGCATCAATTGCTCAACCAGGAACCAGAAAATGCATAAAGAGCGAAACAATTTTTTTTTATTATTATTATATTTTATTTATTTATCTTTTTTTTTAGATTGGATCCTTTTTTTTTTTTTTTTTTTTTTTCAAATTGTTTGTTAGTTTAGAGACTAGAGGCATCGTGTCACGATTTTTTCTTTTCAAATATTCACCTACCACAGCAAAAATTAATCACAGATGCTTCTTTCAAATTTAGTCTTATTTTCTAAGAGTGTCTCAGAAATCCACGATTGACAATTTTTGTCCAATATTATCGCATATATATATATATATATTATAGATATGATATATAAAAGTCAGAAACAGTTAGCACACATAATTAAATAAATGATCTGCCAATATAAAAAAAAGAAGATATATGACTTGTTTACGTCAGAGTCGAATATTCATTAAAATGGAGAATTTGTTGTCAGGAATGAATCGATGGACAAAGACTTCTTATACGACCCCGTATGACACGAGCATTATTTTTTCAATTATTTTCAAAAACTTTATTGAACTTGATCGCATGTCAAAGGTTTCCAAACACGAGGTGAACATTCTTTTAATATTAAATTTTAAAACCATAAGAAATATTTCAGAGGAATGAAGCTTTATAGAAAAATAATTCGAGGAAAAGAATACCTTTAAAAATTTAAGCCAGGTATTACCGGCTATACAGAAAAGGGATGTCATTTATTTTCTAACAAAAGGCAATCAGATTTTTTTTTTTTTAATGCATGCTACTAAACCAAATTATATCCTTCATTTCAAATAGAAATATAACGCCGCAATCCAATTCTTCTTTGTTACAGCATCTTATATTTGTTCTTCAACAGCCGCTTTATTTAGTGTTGCAGTAAAACTTTTTTTTTTTTTGTTAATCATTTTATAGTTTTTCATTGCATGCAGATATTAAAGATTAACATTATATAAACATATTAATCGACAATCATGCGTTGTCTCTCAATTAGAGAAAAGTGTCTGTAACGAGAGTCTTCGGCCTAGTTTTAATTTACAAAAATATCTAAAATGATATATATTTATAGTGATCATTATAACGTAATAAGCGTTGGTCTAATAGGTTCTTTGAAGGTTTCAATTTAATAATCGCCTACAAATTACAAGATTTTCCGCGAATCTTATTTTTCTAATGATTCTGTGAAAGTTTCCAAAGGTCTATATGCATATATTGTCAACAAAGCACTCCAACCTTTTATGAATCTTCCATATACGTTTAGTAAATCACACTGAAGTTTCATGCTTCTAACAACAACATATCGCATTGGAAAAGAAAAACTAAAAGAATTTGAAATTTTTTTTTTTTTTGTTTAAATTAATTTATTGAAATTTACAACTGTACAAGTCATCAAGTAAATGTGTTACAAAAAAAAGTTTACAATAACATGCCTGTTCTTTTCAGACGCCTCGGAGGATTATCGGGAATTGAGTGGGAAGCAAGTTGAGAAACTAGGGGATTTGAGTGGTTATGGAGCTTACTATGAAAGGATTGGTATCTGGTTTGGGCTAAATCAGCAACATATGGAACATTAAGATCTTTATGGATAAGTTTATTGGTGACAAAGTAAGGAGCATTGAGGATTTTTCGAAGGATTTTGCATTGTAAGGATTAGATACGGGAAGAATTGGATGGTTTAGTAGAGCCCCTAAGCTCGACTCCGTACGTCCATACAGGTCTAATCACAGTCAAGTAAATGAGTCTTTTGTAATTAATTGGGAGCTAAATTTGAAAATTTAAAGTTGAATTAAAAAAAAAAAAAAAAAAAAAATTGAAACAAAAAAAAAATAACGAGTTAATTTGTTCAGGCACATCAGGGGGCCAGCCTTAAAAAATAGGATCAGGAAGATATGAAAAGCTTGAAACGATCCCGAAAAATTGTTCCACCTTAGCCCTCCAATATCCCGGAAAGTGGCCCGATTTTACGAGAGAAGTCCCTTCAAGTGCCGAATTCTCAGGAAATATCAAACTTCACCGCTTCAGCTGGTTGGTTCAATATATTCAAGAACAGACATTCTTTCATTTACAAGCAAATTTGCGGTAACATTTATTTAGGGTAAATCACCAGTTATGGGCAGGCTAATACAATTTTCGAAATAATAAGGGATTACTCTATTTATTTGTGATATCACCAGGAGAACCACTTCCGAAAAAGATTCAAGATTCATTTACTAACGAAACTCTCCCTCCTATCCTTTTTCAGTAGCCATTAAAAAATATTTTCCTCAAATAGTGTCCCGAAATACCTCTTTTTTTTAGTAAGATCGTTTTTAAAAGTGTAAGTTTTTAAGGAATTACTGTAAAATTGCTTCATTAATTTTTATTTTTTGAACTATGTAGCTTTTCATTAGAATTCAGGATTCCATAAAAGCTCCATTATGATGGAATGTTTGAT
This sequence comes from Euschistus heros, assembly GCA_003667255.2. Taxonomy (NCBI): domain Eukaryota; kingdom Metazoa; phylum Arthropoda; class Insecta; order Hemiptera; family Pentatomidae; genus Euschistus; species Euschistus heros. Next base: position 1,393,582 of record RCWM02000129.1, read on the forward strand.
TTTAATTAACAGTAATTTAGGACTGACCATAACCGGATTATAAAAATACGAGATATCAGTATTGGTCACCCCTATCCGTTTCGATTTTCTTTCATGTTACAGACCTTCTTTCTACTAAAAATGAAAAAAAAAAAATTAAATTTTCCTCATTTGATCATGTAATTTTAAAACTTAAATACTACATCATTTCCTAGCAGTGGTCATGTTTGATCTTACGTCTCTTAAGTCTGGCTACTGTTGTTTAAAGAAAACTATCCCTACTAACATTTCTTTTAAGGTCCAGGGTATGATATATATATATAAACTACCTATTGGTAGCACTCATTACTAAAATGCAAACTTAAAAAAAATTGAAGCTATAACTTATTTCGATCTTAGGGCATCAAAATAGTTTAATATTTCCTGAATTAAATCGCATCATTTAGATAATAAAAATCTAATGTCACCAGCCACTCAAGAAGTATCTACAAGATTCATCAGAAAATATTGTTGAAGAATTAGTTAGTGTCTGCTGATCTTGTAATCTCATTCGGATAATTTCTTCCACATAAAATTCAGCCGTTATAAAAAAATATTGGCATTCACCTATATCTAATATAACAGAATTATTGAATTTAGCAACATTAATAATTAACCTATTAAGTGATGTCACAGTAGGTTTATCTATAACATTAGTTTATAATATCATAAATAAAGCCTTTATTATTGCTAAAATAATAGACTTTAACTTAATAAAATCACCAGTTACATTCCATCAACGCATCAGATTGCCAATTGCCAACATTTAATTTTATCCACAAAGGTTTCCATACGAAGAGGAGCTAAATATATTCACTCTTTTTGGAAAGATTGTGACATCGCTGCAATAAATCGATGTGACATAACTTCCTATAAGCTCGAGTGACAATGGATGGCTTATCTTCTCCAAGAATGGGAAAAAAAATTGTGAAAGTTCAACTAAACACCAGAGGTTTTCAATTTATTTCTTTTTCAGCTGAGCTTATATGACCACTATTGACAAACGTAAATCGATTGATTTTATCGCAGCCACTCAATGAAGGTCCTTCATGTTTACTGATTGTGTAAAGTAGGTTACAGATTCACTCTCTATTTTGTGCCTATGGTCGCTCGTTAAAAAAAATATAACAATATAACTAAACACTTCATTCTAAGTATATGAAGAAAAGAGAGAAAGAGAGAGAGAGATAGATAGAGAGAGAGAGAGAGAGAGAGAGAGAGAGAGAGAGAGAGAGAGAGAGAGAGAGAGAGAGAGAGAGAGAGAGAGAGAGAGAGAGAGAGAGAGAGGGGAGAGGAGAGAGAGAGAGAGAGAGAGAGAGAGAGAGAGAGAGAGAGAGAGAGAGAGAGAGAGAGAGAGAGAGAGAGAGAGAGAGAGAGAGAGAGAGAGAGAGAGAGTGAGAGAGCGAGAGAGATTATTACTTTTGAAAACTCTCATTTACATTCATTCATTTACTTTTTTTTTATGCTTTTAAAGAGTAAATATTAGAGATTATAAAGAGATGGAGAGAGAGATTATTATATGCTAAGAATATGTAAATATAATTAGGAATAAATGAAAACAAAAAGAGCGAAAGGACCCCCACCTATACTATATAATTGAAATACATAAATTAACTACAACAATAATAATAGAAAAAAGAAAAACTCAGCCTGGGAACACCCGAAACCAAGTCTGTTCCACCATTTGTGGAGGAGCAATCAAGGCCCAAAGAGATCCCAGCGCTGCTCACTCAGCTGCGCCACTGGTGTTAAAGTCAATGCAATGTTTTTAAACGGTTTTTTTTTTTTTTTTTTTTTTTTTTTTTATGAAATAGATGTACTTATTATTTAAATTTATTATAAAGACATAAGCAAAAATCTATAATATTTTGTCATTTATTACACAGAAAAATCACGGCTCGCTGTTCGGGGGGGGGGGGATTTCTATCCTCAGGTTAAAAACAAATTTGTTATTGCATTATTTTATTAACAGAAATTTTCAACTCAATTAAAAAATACATCTAGTTAATATGCGGCATATAATGCATATAAAAACTTGTTGAGGAACTACCTATTGGTAGTAAGTACTCTTATGAAATATATAGAAAATAAGATCCCAAGGTCATATTCTTTTCAGACACCTCGGAGGATTGCCAAGAATGGAATGGAAAGTTGTGCAACAAGTGGATTCGGAAGAGTCTTATGTTTATTATGAAAGTAAAGGTATCTGGTTCGTGCCAAATCAGCGTCGTGTAGGATATTAAGGTCATTGTGGATCAGTTTATTTTGGACAAAGAAAGGCGCATTAAGGATTTTTCGAAACTATTTGATTGGAGTGATAGGATGTAGGAAGAATTCGATGGCTTGGTGGATAAGTCCAAACAGGTCTGATATATGGAAGAGGAAGAAGAAGAAGAAAATGGACTTTATTCTGGGACTACTTGTTCCCTAAGAATAACAAATGAGTACAATACATATGACAATCGTCTGGCTATGATAATTAATTATAATAAATAATAATAATATATAATAATAAAAATTTATTAATAATTAAATGATGAGTTACAAAATAACTGGGAAACCTTTTAAAAGGATACATCTTATGTATACTATTATATTGTATACTACATAAGTATTCATGTTTTACATTTGCTCGGAAGATTGAAAATTAAGCAGGTAAAGAAATAAATGATGTTTAAAGGAAGTAAAATTGGAGCTTTTTCGAATTGAGATAGGCAATGAATTCCATAAAGAGGAAGCACGGATGATAAAGGATTTCTCGAAGGATGCAGTTCGATACGCAGGAGTGTATGGGTTGAAGGGTTGGGTTCTAGTATTTAAGAGGTGAATGGAGGAGCGCAGAGTAAGGTCATGGATACAGGTTTTTTTTTTTTTTTTTTTTTTTTTTTTGTGTTCAAGGCTTGAAATATGAGTGCAACTAGGAAGTATTGGCGTTGGAAACTGGGGTAAAGCCACCCAATTTCAGAATACCTGTGAGATATGTGAGAACGACTGGAAATCCCGAAAATAAATCTAATAAAACAGCTCATTACTCTTTTACATCTCATCTCGAGCTCATCAGACGAGCTCATCTCGACTCATAGATCCATATACTATGCATCCGTAGTCAAAGTTGGAAAAAACGAGTGATAATACTAAAAGTTGTCGAGTACTTAATGGTAATGAATCACGGTTTTTTTGAAAGTTGCTTAAGAATAAAAATAGATTTCCTCCTGATTTGAGAGATATGGTTATTCCAAGCAAGATGTTGATCAAAAGTTATTCCCAGATTTTTAATGGAATTTTGGAAATGAATTGGACGGTTTTTGAGGAAAAGCAGTGGAAGGGCTTTTAGCTGAGGTTTTGACCCAATGAGGATAGCCTTTGTTTTCTCCCGGATTTAGACTCAACTTATTTTCTAATGCCCATAGGATAATGCTATATATGTCTTTCTGCAGCTTACAAGTCGCGTCTAGCATATTTGAAAGATGGAAGGATAAATTAAAGGAGATTGATGAGCTATTCATCAGGAGCTTTGAACGTTTGTCATTTAAATGTTGTAGGAGTCGAGATCGACGTGCAGCTTCTTGTCTTTTCAATCTTGTATGAGGGTTCTAGGTAAGTCTCTTGTCCAGATAAAATCTTGACTGATCCTCAAGAACATTATTAAACATGTATAGTAACAGTCAAGAAATATATCCATATATATGTATATCTTCCTTATTTCTAAATAGGTCTAATTACTCTCAGGTAAATCAGTCTTTTGTAAAAATCGGTAGGTTTGAACGTTTGTCTAGTAGGTTGAAGAAGTTGATATATATATATATATATATATATATATATATATATATATATATATATATATATACATTACGTCGCGGGTTCGGTCCCCTACAAGGTTAGTTTAACTTCGAAGGAGTCCGAAGTAAAAAATCTCAGCTTAACCCTCCCCCATTACTGAAATAGGTTGGTAACCTGTAAGATAGGCTTTGCTTCTTGTTCTAGTTGGAGTACCGACTCCAAAAATAACTGATCATAAATTGTGAATAGGTATATAAGAAGTTTCGTTGATCGTCATTTAATGGGTTTTTTTTCGAAGAAATTAAATTATTATTTTTTTTTTTTTTTTAGTTCAAGTTTGTATATGTAGAATCTTGAAGTCGGTTTTGTTTTTTTTTCTAAAAATTATTTTTATTTTTTACCTTTTTGTGGTGAGTGTATTTTTGTTTATACAGTCAATTCTCGATCTTCAAGCTGTCCTGAAAAATAGTTGGACTTACTGAACAAAGACTTTTCGAGGTTATCATTCCACTTATATTCAAGTAAATGGGAAAATTGAACACAAAATTGGAGAAATCATTACGTATATTTTTCATTAATGGGTATGTGTATGTTGTTTGTACATACATATAAAATCATTGTTGCAAAAAATTACATACCCGGTACCAACTTATCATATAACATTCAACTGAACTGCGCTTTTTTCTGAGGGTGCCTAAAAGTAGACTTACCTTCCACCAGTGGCGATCTTTCCTTTATTCTATAGGACGATTGAAAGAGAACTACGCGGAATTCGGAATTCACTAGCAACAAACGCCCAACTCCTCTTTCCTTGCTCCACTTTGCAAATCAATTTTAACTTTTAGTTAATTGAAAGAATTTTCAATAGGCACTGTAAAACCGCTCGAGTAAATAACTAATAATAAGTGACTGCTGTAACTATGAACTGAAAAGATAAACAATGACGGGAAACAGGAAAACAAATTACACATGAAATTCTTTTAATTTGAGTTCGAGTTATAGAGGCGACGACTTCTAATAGTTCGTTTCATAGAGGTGGTCCTATAAGTTCTCTCTTTTTGCCCCTATTTTTCAGTTCAGAAGTTTATATTACAGTGATTTTTATTAACTGTTGTTTTAATTTTTCTTGAAAAGTTCTGAGTTGATTTCAAAATATTTTTTATGGGACCACCTCTGAAGTATGCCCTACCGATTTAAAAAAGAACCATTAAAATTGATTCAGAATTGACGGAGTAATCGCGTAAAAAAAAAAAAAATTGAGAACCTCCTCTTTTTTTGAAGTCGGTTCAAAAGGTAAGAGATTGTTGCTTCCGGAGAATGAGCTCAAAAGGTGCGTATACCTGTAATTTTGTGGGTTAGAAATGTTAAACAGAAGCTTATATAATTGGGGTTTATTCCTTTAGGAAGTTCATAAAGGAATTCATTAACTTTTGCAGGATGGTTTGGATGAAATTAGAAACGGGAAATTAATGCGTTTTTAAGGTTTTAGGTAAATTCATTTGCTTTCCTTTCATCTAATGTAGCTTCATGTAGGAGGGGGGAAAATATTAGGGCGGTAAATGAGGATTTTTTTCTCTTGTATTGAGATACCCTGAACAGTAAGTGAGAAGTCGTATAATAGAGTTTGGATCTATCTAATACTACTTTTAGTCTAGTTACTGGTGGGAAGAAAGAGGGGATACAGGAAAATATATAGATTTATTGTCGATTAATTATTATACATATTTAAATCATTTTATTTTTTTAATTTATTTATTTTATTATTTTTATTGTACAGCATTAAAAAAAAGTGAGAAAATCATTTTAAGGAATTATAAAAAAAAATAAACTAAATTAAATTTTATATAATCAACCAGACTTAAAAGACAAGAAACTGCTCGTCGTTTCCGAATCCTCTAACATGTACTAGGCAAGCGTTCAAAGTACCCAATAAATTACAAAAGACTTGTTTAAATGATATTTATAGATCCATTTGAACACACGGAGTTGAGCTTTGGGGCATCACTGAACCTTCCGATTCTCTTCGAATTCAATCCTTACAATTAAAAGTCCTGAACGCTCCTTACTGCGCCACCAACAAACTTATCCATAAAGATATTAATGTTCCACGTGATTTGGCCTAAAACTGACACCTATCCTTCCATTGTAAACTTCATAACCACTCAAATCCATTAGCATAACAACTTAAATCACATTCTATTCCAGATAACAATCCGACGTGCCTGAAAATAAGATGACCTCGGGACCTTCTAATATGAAATGGAATGAAATGAAATGAAAAAATAAACTTTATTCTGGGACTTAGTGTTCCCTAATAAATTAGTGTTCCCCCCCCCCCCCAATCGCCTGGCCGTATTACTTACAAATTAAATGCTTCAGTAATTACGACATGTATTGTCGACAGGAAAATAAAATCAAAAATGAAAAAAATAATAACATAAAATTCAATCTTTTATATATATATATATATATATATATATATATATATATATATATATATATATATATATATATATATATATAAGTTAAGTTCATCCAGAAGAAAAGTCCAAAAAAAAAAAAAAGGAAAAGTAGGGAGCTAAATAACGCACACAACTCCACGTTAATAATAATAATAATAATAATAATAATAACGCCACAACCTCTTAATCTTTTCCCACACAACCGCATTCCCCACGTATAAATAAAAAAATTTTTCCCGGTTGAGACTCATCCTTCAACACCTTACTGATGACCTCCTCTCCCACTCCTGGTTGAGACCATATGGTGGTAATATGGTATTTCCCGTATGTCGCGTATTCCGCCCTAGTCAGTCCCGTTGTCTTCGTCTTCCATATTATTTGTTTGTCCTTGTCGTTTATTATTTCTTCCATTTCTACCGTCCTCTCGCCCTCCGAGCTCTCCTCCCTCGACACCTCGCTTCCGACTTCTACTTCTTCCGATTCGCGTTCCCCTTCCCCCTCTGGCGTCCACTCCCGTACGAATCGTTGTAAACCGCCCGAATACTCCCCTGCTTCTTGCTCTATCGCGTTAACCTGTAGGGCTCGCGATAGCCAGTCGGCCACGACGTTTTCCCTCCCGGGCTTGTATACCACTTCTACGTTATATTGACTAAGAAATTCTTTCCAGCGGGTTATGCGCGCCGATGATTCCTTCAGCTTTCCCACCCACATCAAGGGACGATGGTCCGTGAGTACCCTAAACCTCCGTCCGAACACATACGGCCTGAAGTGCTCTAGCGCCCATATTACCCCTAGCAACTCTCGTTCTAGCGCACTGTATCGAGCTTCCGTTTCCGTGAGCCGTCTGCTGGCATATGCCACGGGCTGGTCCCCCTTTTCTCCTTCCTGGGACAATACGGCCCCCAATGCGTACTCGCTGGCATCCGTGGTTATCGTGAACGTCCGAGTGAAGTCGGGGAACGCGAGTACCGGTTCCTGCTGAAGTTTCCCCATACATGTTCGAATATTTTGTTCAATTTCCGGGGTAATCACAATCCTTCGCCCTTTCTTCAGCAAATCATTCAGCGGCACGAAATTTTTCGCCATTTCCGGGACGAACCTGCGGTAATATTAAGCGTCCCTAATAGCCTGCGAATGCCCTTCACGTCCGTGGGTATAGCCATCCTATTTATCGCTTCCACCTTCCGTATGTCAGGTCTCACCCCCTCTTTCGAAATGGTGTGCCCTAGGAAGTTGATTCGATCTTGTCCCAGGATCGACTTCTCTCCTGACAACTTTAACCCAAACTGTCTTAGTCGTCCGAATACCCGTCTCAAGTCTTGTATATGTCCTGTTTCGTCCTTGCTAAATATCAGTAGGTCGTCCATGTATACCTGGCATGAAGCTTCATCCAACCCTCGTAAGAACTCGTCCATCAGTCGTTGGAACGTGATAGGGGCGTTCTTCAACCCGAACGGCATTCTTGTAAATTCATAATGCCCCCTTTCGAACGTGAACGCCGTCTTGTGTGGTCCTTCGAGTGCATACGGATCTGATGATACCCTGCCTTCAGGTCCAGTGTACTAAACACCGTCGCGCCTCCCAACCTGTCTAGAATATCTTCGAAACGTGGTATGGGGTACTTTTCGTCCACTGTATTTTCATTCAATTTACGAAAATCCACCACGACCCTGTACTTCTCCCGCGACGCTCCCTCATCACTCCTTTTCTTAACGGCCCATAACGGGCTATTGTACGGCGACGTGCTATCCACGATAATCCCCTGCCCCTTTAAACTTTCTAACTCTTCCCTAATGTGCTGCCGCAACGCCTGGGGATACCGTCTTTCTTTAAGTACGTCACCCGTTCTTGTTTAAGCGGGATCTCGTGGACCGTTTCCCCTGTTACGCTCAATATCTCTCCCTCCCTGAAAAAAACGTCTGAGTACTCCTGCTTCAAGGCTTGTCGCCAATCCCTCTCTAGGTTAACCGCTCCTACAATTGCACATCTTCCCTTTTGATTCCTCTCACACCTAAACTCCTTTTTGCCGATTCGGACTACCCATTGCTCACCGCTACTTTTTATCCGAGTCCGAATCTCCCCAATAGGTCGCACCCTATAATCCCTCCATACTCTCGCGGCATGTTTTCTACGACATGGACTTTCATCTTATCTCCCTTTCTCCCCCATCCGTCTATCCTTATTTCCGCCTCACCCTCCACCTTACAGGGACCGCTAAGAGTAATCAACCTACACCCACACGCTCTCACCTGGGGTATCCTCTCTCCTTTACATAGTGCTTCTATTGTACCCCGGCTCATTATCGTATTAGTACTGCCGGTGTCAACCAGACACCTCACCCTTCCCGCGATCTTAATTATAGGCAACCATTCATTCCCAAACTCAACACTATTTATTACCCCTCGGTTGCCCCTCCCCTTACACCCTCCTCATTCTTCGTCTCGCGATCTCCTTTCCGCTGCCGCTCGTCGTTCCTCGCTCCTATGGCTACTCCTTCCCTCCGCCCGTGGGCCTTCTCCCTGCTCACTTTCTTCTTCTGTCTCTGATGTCTCTGAAGCCCTTGTCGATTCAGACGGTCGTCTGCTTCTTCTCCACACACGCTGTGCGTTCACCTCCATAGGTTCTCCCTGATTCGTTCCTCTTCGCCTAATCATGTAGGGGCACTGTCGAGCGATGTGCCCTTCGGTGCCACATTCAAAGCATCTCGTGCGGGGGCACTGTGCTACCAAGTGACCCACCTTCCCACAGCCGTGGCACTTCCTCTCTTCCCTCCTCCAATTTCTCTTCTCAGCCCCATACCTCTTCTCCCGAGGTGACGTACGCTCTCGCACTCCGACCTCTGCATCTCGTCTCCTCCATGGTTCCGTTCGAGGCTGTTTGTTTCTGGACTCCTCGCTGCGCCTGTAGGTTACTCTATTCCATCCTTCGTCCTTCCGAACCTCTTCTTCTCTCGCACTAGAGTCTACTAGTTCCCAAGCGCATTCGACAAAGGTTTTATCTCTCGGTAACCCTTCCTTCCTTCCCGTCTCCTTTGCCAGCTGCACCTTCAGGATCGTTGACAAGAAGGCCATCCGCGCTTCCACTTTTGCTGCTTCCGTCGTCTCCCTCATCTTTTCGGTGATCTTGTTATAGTGGGCCAATAATGCTCCTGCATATTGGCCACTAGATTGATGAGGTCTTCTCATTTCCCTGAACATTCGGAAAATGTCTTCTTCCGCCTCCGAAAGCTTTCTTCAGTCGGTCCTTCACCACCGACCAAGGAGTATCTTCATCTGCCTAAATCAGGTTTAGTATGCCCCGCTTGACTCTACATACTAAAGCTGCTCTCAGTGAACACGCGTCTATCGGGTCCAACAGGATTTCAGCTATCTTGGCTTCTATCCGAGCCATTACCCTATCACCTCCCTTGAGGCAATGATTAAGCTCCCCAATTTCTCCTCCATACTTTTCTATGTCTGAAATCGCCCTCCTTAAGTCCTGCGACATAGCTGTTTTGAGTTTCAACAACTCCAGGGCATTCGCCTGCGCCGCTGCCATGTTCGCGTGTGCTGCCGCTAAGGTCTCAGGTGGTAGCGCTTGCAACTCTGGCTGGATTTCGAATGTCACAGGTTTTAAAATGTTCTTACTTTCCATTTCCTACTGTTCAAAATCTTAGTCCAATGAACACGAAAGAACAGGAAAATATCAAAACGGGATGATAAATAAGTTTACGAAAGATTTCCTGCGGGAAAAATAAAAAAGACTCACCAGAAGAATCTGCTCAGATCGTCACGGGTTTCGGCACCAGTTAAGTTCATCCAGAAGAAAAGCCCCAAAAAAGGAAAAGTAGGGAGCTAAATAACGCACACAACTTCAGAACAAAGACTGACTTTATTGTTCAGCAATCCTCTTTATATACATTCTGTGGTTTGTTTGGGATTAAGCTAGGAATTAAGATGTATATTATCCCCCTATACACCTTAACTTATATATATATATATATATATATATATATATATATATATATATATATATATATATATAAGTATATAAGTAATTCTAAGTTTGTTTGTTGGGGTTTATAGGCATAAAACCCTAGGGTCATCAATGCCTGTATAATTCTAAATATTTATTTAATTATTTACATATTTCCGGAAGATTGATTGTCTTAAAGGTGTAAAAAACAAATTATTTAAAAAAAAAAAGTTAGGGAAGCTGCTTTACGAATAAAAGTGGGTAGGAAATTCCATTAGGATGCAGCACGAATGTTAAGGGATTTTTCAAAGGAGACATTTTTATGTACGGGGTTTTCGAGTTAAAAGGTTGGGATCTAGTGTTTAGGAGATGGATAGAAGAACGACGAGTTAATAGGTCAAGAATATAGGAGGACTTTTTGATTTTAGAGATTGGAATAGGAAAGTATCAAAGAAAGTACGTTAAGTACGTAAGGAATAGGAAAGTAATATAGTTTTATATTACTATAAAAATTATATGTTGTATGCTAGCAATGGGTAGTTGCTTTGAAAGCAATTGGCATGCCATTTTTAGCATTATCATCACTTTTATTTCATGTATTTTGTTTTATATTGTATAAAGTTGTAAAGTTCAATAAATTACTTTAAAAAAAAAAAAAGTTTTAATTGTAAATTATTTACTTTGAATTACAAAAAAAAATCAAAGAAAAAATGAATACCATTATAACACGTATATGTATCCAATCTTTAAATTCGCAATTACAATGAACATTACTTATCTATGGAGCAAGGTAACTAACCATATAAATAAGCATCAATAAAGGACAGGTACGTACAGTGCATAAAATAGAGCCTATAGATTGACCTTCCTATAAATCTGAGCCTCGAAAATTATTTTAGTTTTAACTTATAACATTTTATATTTTATTCACATTTGGTTAAAAGAAAAAGTAAATAAAAAATAGCTCAGACAAACAAGAAGTAGATAAAAAAAAAAAAAGCATAATGAAGACGCTTCACCCATTGGTAAAGTTTTAGATTAAATACATTTCAATTTTAATAAATTTTATACACTTTTTTAATATAAAAAATACATATTTATTTAAGTTAAACGCTTCTCTTTTGATTATAAGATCACTATTATCACCAGCGATTTGGACGTTTAGATGTATTCATTCAGAAAATAACAATGATATACCGCAATCTTAATTACTCTAAAGAAATTTATTGACTGATAAATTAAAGACGATGAAAAACAGTTTGATTAGAGACGAGGAGAAGAATAGAGACGAAACGGAGCAAGTTGACAAAGAACGATAAAAGTGGACCGGAAGTAGAATGACAGTTTTCCCTTTTATCTACATTACCCTCCTGACTCTATCAGGCCAGCAATTGCCCGCTCTGCGGCATCGACAAATGGGGGGCCATTCCCCATTCGGTTTTACATTACAGCTTAATGCTGCTTCTTCTTATAGATTCTTTCAGATCGTGAGGTTCGTATCGAGTATTTGCACTTTACAAATCTAATTGCAATCTTTGTCTATTTAACCAGCACGTTTACAATTCTTTAAGTCTTGTTATATTTGTTTATATTAAGCATTGATGAATTAATTGCCTCTTCTTTTGGAAGTATCTTATTATTATTACACTTTTATTATTACCCCCGAATTGACCACTTAGGATCACGCTACATCTTTATTTCCTCTTATTCTTTTCCATTGCCTTTAGTTTCGTCTGTCTCCAATACTCTTTCATGCGTTCACTGGCCTGCTTCTTTTGACCTTTTGTCCATTTCTCGTAGGTGGTTCAGCTTGAAACCCTTCCAATCTACTCCTAAATTCAACTGTTCCAGGTCTTTCCTAACTTCAATCCACGCTGTAGTGGTCTTCTTCCAGAGGTAGTTGAATATCTGTTTAATTAATTCGTCTTTGTTTATTCTGTAAAACTGATACGTAAATCTCCTCTTCCGCTTAGTCTCTGAGATTCTTTCCACATTCTGATAGACTTCTTTCTAGCTTCTCAGTTTCCATCCATCTTCAGTCTGTACTGCACCCACGATCTTCCATAAAATTCTCCTTTAGAAGACTTCCAGCTTGGCGTTCTGTTTTGACGACGTTGTTATTGTGCCTTATTTTGACATTTCTACAAATGCACTTCTTGTAGATATTTTTTGTCTATGCATAAGTTCTTTCCATTTTCAGAATGCGATCTCCAACAGCTACTTTTTCCAATCCATCCTCCTGTATTGTCTCACCAAGGTACTTGAACTTCTTGACCCGTTCAATTCGTCCTATCTCCATTTCAAGGAATTCGGAAGTTTTTCTTTAAAAAACTTTTTTCAAATGCTAAACATCCACCATCGGTTCTAAAACATACAAATTTTCATTACATAAGCTCTTTGTTACATTGATTATATATACTTAAGTTTTCAAAAATGTAAGACAAGAAATTAAATATCGGTACTCACTAGAGCAGGCAGTACGATCTTCTGAAAGACATCAAGAGTGGAAGGGGAAGTAGAAAGTGCCAGGTAGGTTTCAATTTTTGTTTTTCTTTCATGGGTTTTCCCTAGAACTAATTGGATTTTTCCGTTGCGAATAATAAAATAGGACTATTGGAAATGTTTATCTGGCTATTTAAACAAAAATCTTGATTGGTTATGAACGATTTTAAAATTTTTAATGATTCATAATTATTTAATTTCAGGATATTTTCTACTTCTTTTAGTTTCACTCCCAACTCTTTATTGAACTTATGGTTATTGTCACTTAAATTCAGTATCCATCTAAATGAAAATAAACCATTAATTCAATAAAGATTCCGGAGTGAAACTAATACATTAAGTAGGAAATAGCCTAAAATTAAATATTTATGAATCATTAGAAATAATCAAGTCGTTCAAAACCTATACAAATTTTTGTTTAAATGGCCAGATAAACATTTCCAATATTCACATTTCAATTTTTTTTTTCCAGTTGGGGCGAGAAAAAACCAACCAGTCATAGGGAAAACCCAGAAAAAAACAAAACAAAAATTTTACCTACTTTAATCAACCTTCCTTTCCACTCTTGATATCTTTCAGAAATCCGTTTTTCCTCCTCAGTTGATTACAAATATTTGATTTCTTATCTTAAATTTATGAAAACTTTAATATATACAATCTACGTAACAATGTGCTGATGTTTTAAAAAAATTTTATGGTTTAGAACCGATGATGGATGTTTAACATTCGAAACGAGTTTTCAAATAAATTAATTCCAATAGAAGTAACAGTTGATTCATTAATCCTGATTGTATTGATCCTTCTATTCCATCATGCGTACCTCAAGTGATTGATTTTTTTATAGTGCTTGTAGCAGCTAGGTTTTTCAATCAATGGAAATTTCCATCATGGTCGTTAAACACACTACACATTTACCACTTTTGAGAGTTCATTAGATCCCAAATGATAAACCAATCTTCTAAAACTATAATTCGTAAATCAAGAAAACAGAAAATGTTTTTATGCTTCAAACCTTATTTCTCATTCTGAATTTCGTCTTCATTCTTTTATTTATTTCATTATGTAATTAACTTGCTATTGACTTATTTATGTACATTTTTGTACATAATTTTAAGTGAATGTATTTTAACTTATCCTGATCCAATTCAATTTACATATATTCTATTTAATCATCCTCTTCCTCCTGTATTACGATACACCTGTACAGACACCCAATTTTCCTATACCTTCTTCATCCAAAAATATTACGTTGAGCTTTCATTCTCAGTACCGCTTCTTTCCTCGAAGTGTTTCCTCTCTTGTTTACGTCATCAACGCCTCTTTTTCCTTCTTTCCTTAAGTAACATTAAGAAAACCCTTGCTAAAACGTCAATAATTCATGATTATTGGAGAATTCAATACTAGCTTGTGTTTTCACAGGGGTTACCCGTCCGATCCGTTTCTTCCGGCGGTCTCTGCTAACACATTTATCATTACATCTAAACCAAAATATATCAAACTCCCTAACAAAAGATATTGACCAAAGTCCTTACCAAGATAATGTATTGGGCACCGGATAGGTACCTGTGGAAAAATTTCCTTAAAATTGAAAATATCAAACCATTAATCCATGGATTTTCAAAAGACAGTGATTTTGATGACATATGACCGACCTATTAATCCTGTCTTTGGCTAATTGTTTTAATGAACGATTTATGTAGCAGCCTATTTACTTAAATTCCGTCTCGACTCTTCATAGGCTACAGTTTATCTTATGTCTCATTCGAATAACACTGGTCTCTCTCCTCTCTGAATACTTGCTTTGAACGCATCCTTGTCAAAAGTAATCCATTAAACATTCGCAAAAATCAAAAGTGATGCCTATTAGATGTTCATTGATGCCGATAGGACACCAAACTGGCAACTAATAAGTTATAATTATAAGTTAAATCGATATTTTTCGGTTAGCTTATGGACCGTGGAGATATTTAGCCTCCTCCACTGGTCTTTCAGCTGTGCCTGTCACGGGCGTTATCTTTCCTGCTAATTATTGGATGATCGACCATGTCCTTTTTTCATCGTGTCCACTCATCGGAATTTCGGCCTTATTCTTAGTTTATTTCCTAACATTGCATCGTTCATAATTCTGAAGAGAGAACTTGTTGGGTGACTTCTTGCCACACACTCCTCCCATTTTAATCTTTTTGTTTTCATATCCGTCGCGTTAGACCTCATCATTTCAGAGATTATTGCTAATGCTCAGTCATTCTCCTCCAAACCCTTAATTCATTGTCTCACTTTAGACTCACTATCACCCTGAGAACCTAAGTTTAATTTTTTTTAACTATTTTCTCAAGGTTGCTCGTTAGAGTTCATGTCTCACTGCCATACATCAATGCGGGTTGTATAATTTATTTATGTACTTGGAGTTTCCTTTATTAGAGATATGGGAGATTGATTATTACAGATCCTTTGATCATAGGATATGGGCTACTGAAAAGAAAACTTTGTTCACGGTGAGGAATCTTTGGTCGGCTTCACTGAGCTGGTCATTAATGAAGATTACTGCGATTACGGGGTAATAATACGGTAAGCTACTTATTTTATTAACGATTTTTTATAACTCATAAAACCATATTTCTTTGCCAAAAAATACGTTCCTTCCGTCATCTGATGAACGCCAGCCACCCTCACGCATTCTCATATTCATCATTCCTTTCATGATGCCGTTAATCCGAGCTTTCTTCCGCTTTATTTCCAGGGTCCATTCTAAAATTTTAGCCTCATAGTCTCAGTAGTGTAGAGGACGTTTTCCATTTGTTCCACTCTCCACGTTCAATGTTCGGAACTTTCTGAAGCCGTGATACAGCACAGGAACACATCTAATTATCCATTTCCTAGAAGTGTTTTTGCTTGGCTCTCCTTAATAGTCCATAATTCGTCTGAATAATGTGTTATACGTTCTAGGAACCTTTTTTTTTTGTTTTTTAAGTTGTTTTTTTTTTAAGATTACCGACTTGATCAGAAGTACGGAATTTGAAATTCTAAATGTTATCATACCGTTGTGGATGCTTCTTTCAATTCTATGGTCTGTCCTTCCTACATCACTCGCCCAGCTTCATATATATTTAAATTAAGCCAAAAGATTTAGAATCCATAAATGTTTAAAAAGGTATTCGCTTTGACTATTAATGGCCATGTATACAGTGCTGACCTAGTCCCCAGCCTGAGTACTCCTGAATTGTTTTCTCATCGTGTAGTCTGCATCCTCTGCATCTAACGCGAAGAGACCCTGGTCGTAACCAAACTGGAGATTATATATGCAATAATTTCCAATTTTTATTCCCATACCGTGACATTTCTTCTTTCATTCTTTAAGGAATCACTACAAGTAAATGTTAACGTATCGTGCACGAAAATCTTTCAACTGTGTACGTTGCCCTCAAAAGGGAGTGGTGACAGAGAAAATCTTTCAAATTATTCTCTATTAGTAAGCTATACTTTCTTGATACCAGAGGTATAAAATCTTGATAGGATACATAATATGTGACTAATATACTCAGATATTGCACGAAATGAAGTCATTCAATTTTAAAACTGTTCATATCACTAGTAATGGGTTTTTAAATAAATTGAAATTTACATAGTAAAACTCCAATGATTAAGTATTTTAAACATTTCCAGATCTCTAGTAAAGTTACGTGAAATTAACTACCTTTATGATAATATCATCAACAAATTTTTCACAGTATCATTAGCACAAGCGGCAGCACTAAGGGCTAATGTGTGAATTGCATTTGCTATTTAGCGGCAGCCCCTTCTCGGTTAGGAGGGAGGGCAGAATATGTGTTACGCAGTTCTAATTCCATTACCATTAACTTGTCTTTTATCTCGGTTCCTTTAATGTGGCTTCAGAAAGTCTTCACGCCTGCAGAATATAAAAATCCTTAACATTTTTTTACATTTTAGAACATTTTTTTAAAATATAAACCATTTTAGATGACACGGAGAAAATAATAAGATACCATATCTAAGAAGACTCATTATTAATGATTTAGTTTTAGAGCATATAATAAACAGTTGTTAAATTCGCTTCAGTATCTCCAATTTCGAGTGAATTAATTAATAATATGTTTATTTTGGGGCTGTCGCTTCTTAAGAAGTAATATTACTACTAACTTTAAATATAACTTTAATGTAACCATTAATATAACTTAAGTATTATTAATACTATTAATATTACTACCGTGATCATTAGGGATAGGCAAACTAGTCGGCTACAGTTGTAATCAGTGACTAATCGGCCATTTTATTCATTTATATTTCTACGATAAAAAATAAGTTGATTAAAATGAAAACACGGTCTTAATTGACTATAATTTTTATTATAAAATTTATATATTTAGCTTTACAGTTGGTTATTTATTGCAGGAATAGAAACTCTGATTTTTTTATGTAATAAATTAACGAACTGTAAAAAAAAATCATGATTAGAGTTGTGTTTTCACTATACCATTTTCACTTTAGAGTTGTGTTTCATTTGTGCGAATTTAGACACAACTAAGCACGTCACGTATGGATAAAAATTAAAGCTTTTGAATTACCTATTGTTTTGCTTTTGAAACCGATTACAAAAGCCCGAGAATTCGTAATAATTTATATTCGCGAAAATTTCTATGTGTCAGCAAATGGACTTATTTTTTCTTAGCAGGGTTTTATAACACATTTTGACAAAGAAAAGAGCAAAAAGAGATAGAATGGTGAGGAGGTTACTACGAATAGATAGGTATCTGGTTTGGGTTAAATGATCAACATATGGAACATTAACTCATTGACTGCAGATAAAGACAACGTGTCGTCACGTTCCTTATCATTTCAAACGGTTTGAAAGACAACGTGGAAAGATCTTAATTGATAAGTTTATTTGCGACGAAGTTAGGACCATTAAGGATTTTGGATTATAAGGATTGGTAACGAGAAGAATTAAAAGGTTTAATTTAAACTTGGCGATTCCGCTGCCATAGATCATGTATGACTAGTAACTCCAATCAGGTCAATGGTTTGATGTCGGTCTGCTACCTGATTACATGCCAAAACAGAATCTTCATCCGGAAAAATTAATGGTTACTGTATAGTGGTCTACAGCCGAGGTCATCCTGTTTTTGTTTTTTTTTACTGTAGGAGGAAACTGTTGATTCAATATTGCACATCCAAGATACTGACTAAATTCGTTAATATTTGATCAAACAAAAGCCTGCAGTCGAGAACAGGAAAGGGCCAGCCCTGTTGCATGGTTCGCCCAACCTCATATTCCGATACCGGCTGTAATTAAGTTACAATAATTGAATTATGAAGTCCCGATCTATTCCCTACGGACTACCCTTTTTTTAGGAGCATTAAAAAGTGCTTTTATGACATTGCGTAATCACGTGACTTAAACTTTTTCAAATACAGTAAACATGGTTAGTCTTTGGAAGAGGTGATTAGAAAAGAACTCCATAGAACTCCTCCCGTTCTCCTTAGTCAAGGAATCAAACAACGCTCTTCTTTAAAAAAAAAAACAATTTTTCCTTATAATCGGCGTGCTTAGTTTTGTCTACATTCGTACAAATTCAACAAAACTAATATAATAATCACTAATATTGGATTTAAATATTCAACTATGTCTTGATAATTCTGTCTCCTTTCAAGTATCATAATTTATACTTCAAGCTGTGTTAAAAAAAGTGATATGAATCGAAAATAAAGAAATCATAAAAAGTGTTTCTTATTTACAAGAGTGTGTCTGAACATTTTGACATCGAGTAAAAGAACTATTGACAAGACGACCGGTTTCGCTATTTTTTATTTATTAATTGTTTTTAAACTTTTTCAGGTACGTACATGTGACAAAACAACATAAAAAATAAGTCAATTAAATATAATCTCATCAAAACCACAAAAAAATAAATTAAAAACAATAGAGAATGAACAGTACATTTCAGATATACATCACACCCTAAAAAACTGTACACAATGTAGACATGATTTTTTTGAGGTTTTTTCCACCCTTAAACCACTGTGCGTCGGGACAATAAATTATTATTTGCATTGTGTTTCCATGACTGCACACCCCATATAAGTACATCATCATTAGTTCTACAGTAAAAAAAAAAAAATCGATAAAAATATTCATATACGCTGTTCTATTAACAAACTCAGACAGGCTCAGATATGGAATCAAGAATGGATTATTTGAAGCAATATAACACCGGACACGTTGAGGAATATTAATCTGCCCCTGAAGGCTGTTGGGCGTTGAATTTCTCGACATAAATCAGGTGGCGATGGTGTAACCTTGTCGTTAAGGGTTCATGCCTCCAAACTGTTCCTAGTTTATTCCCTCGTATACCAATAATACGAAACATAAATTTAAATTCGCATTTTTGAATTCAGCATCGTTCGTTCAATACCATTTATTATAGACATTACGACATTTATTTGTTTTATCTTTAGTAATGTAGTGTAATCTAGGAAATTATTTGTCAAATAATTAGTTATGATTAAATTTTGCCCGACTCTTTAATCGGGAATAGGATTGGGAAGCAGGTTGAGAGACTAAAGAATTTGAATGGTTATGGAGTTAAATATGAAATGGCGTGTATCTCGTTTGGCCTTAATCAGTGACGTATGGAACATGATATTCATGGAATTATATTATATTCATGCCAACAAACGGCATCAACTGGAGTTTCATGAATTACAATCGATTTATGTTTATTAATTATTATGGTTTACTAGAAAACCTCATTAGGAAGATAATTTGAGAACAGGAAAACGTTTAATTATGGGAGGAAACAATACTATATTGAATGTTCGGGTCTAAAATCTAAATTTATTAAAATAAACCAAAATTCTGTTTGTGGGAAAAAACGCGAATCTAAATTTCGCTTTCGTTTTATCTGTTTTTACCAGTTTTATTTCATTCTTCAGCACATTTTTTTTTTTTTTTTTTTTTCACATCTTCAACTCATATTCCCTCTTTCAAATCAGATATGATCATACACTAGGCTCATTCAAAACTCTCCCTCTCACAATCCAGACTGGCACTTACTAACAGGGAATTATGCAAAATAATTCTGCTCGATTTGCTGTAATTTAATTAAATCCGATATTAGTAAATTGGCACAAAAACTATTTAAATTTAAATTTATTCTATTTTATAATCAAATGTTTTAGCTTACTTTATGTTGAAGATTCGTTTATGTATGAGTGTATTTTATTATTTTATTTTGATCAATTTTAATATAATTATTATAATTTTTACCTTTCTCTTTTTTCAAATTATCTTCCTCTATTTCTCTTTTGTATACATAAATTCTAGTATTTTTTAAATTTTTTTTTTTTTTTTTTTTTTTACTATGGTTGTTTGTATATATGGAAAGATGTTTCAATTTTAATATTATTTACAAACTTAAGCTTCTTGTATTAATCTTTTTTTTATTCTTTCATTAATAGAAATTAACAACTTTATTAGAAAACACATCTAGTAAATATACGGTATACGATGCAGTATAATGTCATGATTAAATCATGTAGATGAGCTACCCACTGGTAGTACTCTTATGAAATAACTACAAAAGAAGATCACGAGGCCATCTTCTTTTCAGACGTCTCGGAGGATTGCCAGGAATGGAATGGTAAGCAAGTTGTGCAACAAGTGGATTTGGATGAATGTTAAGTTTATTATGAAAAGGGAGGTATCTGGTTCTAGTCAAATCAGCGAAATATAGGACATTAAGGTCATTGTGGATCAGTTCATTTGGTATAAAGTAAGGAGCATTAAGGAGTTTTCGAAGGACTTTGGATTGGAGTGATTGGATAAGGAAAGAATTCGATGGTATGGTGGAGTATTAAATTTATTAATGCATCTGCTCAAAATTAGTGTAGCCATATAACAGCAACATATCATTTTGACTCTTTATTATTCTTAAGGGACAATTACGAGTATGTAGTCCTATTGTAAAGTTTATATTTTCCTTTCATTTCAATATATTTTGTAGAAACCGAGACACAAAGTTTAATATATTTTTAGATAAAAAACATTACATTTTTTTCAGCTTACTTCAGAGGCCTATTCACATAAACCCTTGAATACCTATTTAATATTTACCGGTGTAGTTTCGCACAAAAGCTTTTAATTATATCCGTAATCCATCAGCAGTAACTCCTATCTTGTATACGAAACGAAACGGAAGAGGAAATAAAAGAAATAGCGGGAACGCCTTTTATTTATTTCTCATTTTTTTTCTCCTATTGTACATAAACATAAAAATTTATATATCTGTTATTTTACTTAATATTTTATTAAGACTTCTATAACCGTTTGGATCAGTTTTTTTTACAATAAACCCCAGACGTTTTATGAACGTGGCATTATTCAATTCTAAGTGGTCGAAAGAAGAGAACAAGTAAATAATGTTGAATATATTGTACATTAAATTAAATTTTACCTGGACAAGATCGGACGAGGACAAATCCCAAATATTCGGTCTTCACCTCTTTAAAAAGTTTAACCCCCATCCTGACGTCATCAATCCTGCTCACGTTGAATGTATTGAACTAGAACTAAACATTCCGCTCCAAATGTCTCCTCCTCCTAAAGCATTCCATCCTTCAGAAGTACTAAACATTATCCTCAGATTACCTTCCAACAAAGCTCCTGGACATGACCTTATTACAGCCCATATCCTAAAACTCCTTCCTCGAAAAGCAATCCTATTTCTTACATATATATATATAATTATGTACTCCACACCACATCCTAGATTCCAGCAATATCATCCCAGATCACCAGTGGTTTTCGAATCTCACACTCTACTGTCCAGCAATGTCATCGCGTGGTGGGCGTGGTCTCTTCAGCATTAGAACGCGGAATGTACTGCACAGGAGCCTTTCTCGTCGTAGATTGACCGAGTCTGGCACCAGGGTCTGCTTTACAAACTCCGTAAATTCCTTCCTTCCACATATTTTCTTATTATCCGCTCCTATCTCAGTGATAGAAACTTTAAAGTTAATCATAACTTTTCCTATTCTTCCCTCTTCGTCGAAACTGCAGGTGTTCCTCAAGGTAGCATTCTAGGTCCCATCCTCTACAAGGTGTATACAGCTGATATCCCGACCCATCCTAGTACCGTCCTCACCACGTATGCTAATGACACATGTGTGTTATCAGTAAATAATAATCCCTTCATTGCCTCACAAAAACTCTAATCTCATGTCCTCAACCTTCAAGAGTGGTGTCGAAATTGGAGAATTAAAATAAATTCAAGCTAATCACACCAAATAACCTTTACCCTTCGCCGTAAACCTACGTCTCTTGTCCTACAATATCCTTTAATAATATCCCACTGATCCCTGTTGAACAGATCCGCTATCTTGGACTCCAACTGGACAAACGTTTAACCTGGAATCCACATACGAGACTAAAACGGCAGGAAACTGCTCGTCGTTTTCGACTTCTTCAACATTTACTTGACAAACGTTCAAACCTTCCGATTTATTACAAAAGACTCATTTACATGACAGTTATCAGACCTATTTGGACATATGGAGTTGAGCTTTGGGGCTCAACTAAACCTTCTAATTCTTCCCGTATCCAATCCATACTCCTTACTTTTTTACAAATAAATTTATCCATTAATGTCCCATATTTTGCTGATTTAGCCCAAACCAGATACCTATCCTTTCATAGTAAACTCCATAACCACAAAATCCACTAGTCCTTCAACCTGCTTCCAATTTTATTCCTAATAACCCTCCGAGGCGTCTGAAAAGAAGATGGTCTTAAGACATTCTAGTGTAATTTTTTTTTTTGATTGCTACTGATGAGTAACTCTTTTCAAGTATAGCATGTTATTGTAATTATAATAAACTCATTTACTAGATGTATATATTTTATACAGTTGTAAATTTCAATAAATGGATATAAAAAAATAAATAAATAAATAAATTTTATGTCAATTACACACAGTTTTATTTCACCCACATAAACCGAACGGACTTATTTGCCAACTCAATATAAAATAAGATTTCAACATGTTATTATTTTTTGTCTCAGTTCAAAGAACTGAAATTATTATTATTTTTGTTTTTATTTTATTTTATTTTTTACGTTTGTCTAACTGAGGTCACTACTGCTGAAAATATTTGGTCATTACAAAAAAATGAAAAAAATTCATTTTTAAACGATTTTATTATTTCTAATGATTTGCTAACATTTAATATCATAAGTATATTTTTCAATTAGTATTAGAGATCTAATACCTTTAAATGTTGGTCAAATGTTTTTGGAACTCAAGGGAAATATTAAACACTTGAAACTGAATATCATAGAAGTGGCAAAATATTCAGCAATTTTAAAGTTAATATTTCTCAATATTCTCGATATTTATTAAAATGTATGCTGATCCCATTGAAAGGTTTTAATACCACTTTAGAAATTTTAGTATTTCCGTGGTTCCTTCGGATATATGTGACCGAGTTTGGTTTGGTCTGGGTAAGTGGAGACAGGCACAGCTAGTCCAATATACGAAAAGGTACAACCCTTGATTGGCTTTGGCAGTGTGTCTTACCTTAGCAACAGGTCCTATAATCTATATTGGACTCTACCTAAGCTCTGAGACTATTTTACATTTAGCATAGAAAAATGCACTTAACCATCATTTATAACTGTCATTAAAATAATAAATAGGTTTATAACCTGTTTTATAAAATAGGACTGATATTTAGCTAAAGAAAAAACTACCTTTCTCTGTAAAAATATTAATTGGTTAAAGTTTTATTTAAAAAAAATATGCAAGATTAAAAAGACAAGAAGCTTCGTAATTTTCAACAATATAAAAATAGAGTTAACACCATTGCCAAGACAGTTAATAATGATGGCGAATTATCCTACGAATATAAAGTTCCTTTTACTTATTTCAAAAAATACAACTCGGTAGTGAAAGTAGTGGCAGTCTGTGTTGTACATAGATTTAGAGAATCTTATGTGCAATTGTGAAATCTACCATTAAGTTATTTAGGATAAGTATTACCTTATTGTAGAGTATATAAATTAGTGTAATTAGATATGGGTTAGACCTATGTCATAATTGTAATTGTAAGTTTATATTTGATTAAGAACCTGGTTTTAGGTAACGACATATGCAATAAGTAAATTTTAGGATATTTATTACATTTACTTGTCAATATCTTGTAAAGAACTTCAATAAATGTTCTACATTAGATATTCTCTTGGCCATCCTCTTTTTAAAAGCCTCGGAGGATTACCGGGAATTGATTGTGAGGCAAGTTGGGAGACTAATGGATTCGAGAGGGTAAGGAATTTACTATGAAAGGATAGGTATCTGTTTTGGGTCAAATCAGCAAAATATTGAACATTAAGACTTTTATGGATAAGTTTATCTGTGACATAATAAGGAGCGCTGAGGATTTTGGTTTGTCATGATTGGATACGAGAAGAATTGAAAGGTTTAGTGGAGTCTCAAAGCTCAGTTCCGTATATCCAAATCAGTATAATTACTGACATGTAAAGAAGTCTTTTGTAATTTATTGGGAGTTTTAAACATTTGTCTAGTAAATGTTGGAGTAGTCGGAAACAACAAGCTGTTTCTTTTCTTTCAAGTCTTTCTGGTATGTCAAATTATTTTCAGTACATTTACAAACATTACTAAATGACTTCTACTTGAAGGAAGACGAAAAAAACATCAAGAAGCGCTAGATAAAAATATATAAAAGTGTAAATGAAAAACTGAAACCAATCAAAACTGAAGTGGAGACTTGTGTGATGATTATAAACACTATTTTTTTTTTTTTCATTCAAGGTTTTTTATTTCATTTCTTTTCTCGTTTTTTTCTAAAAGCTAAGCCTTCAATAAATAATTATAAATGACGTTATAAAACACTGAATTGTTTATAATATCCCTTTTTACTTATTTAAGAACAAATTTTTGTCGGTAATTAGACCTATTTGGACATGCGGAGGTGAGCTTTAGGGCTTAACCAAACCTTCCAATTCATCTCTTATCTAGTCCATACAATCCAAAATCCTTCAAAAAACCCTCAATGCTCCTTATTTTGTCACAAACAAACTTATCAAAGATGTTAACGTACAATAGGTTCTTGATTTAGCCATAACCAGACAGGTATCCTTTCATATTAAACTCCATAACCATTCAAATCGATTAGTATTACAACTTTTCCCATTCTATTCCAGATAACCTCCCGAGGCGTCCAATGCTGTTGGTGATCCCAGTGCTTGTAGGTGTGATCAAAACTCCTTTGACAGAAATTAAATGGCCCAATTTTACAATATACCTTGTGGTCAGTGATGCTTAAGCCTTCAAGGAGGATTACATGGGCCGATGGAACCGGATAAGGATTGGCCCAAAGGATTAGGATGATTGGAAAGCTCCTGATGAAATTTTGGCCTGTTTAAGATCAAATAGATAAATATTTTTTGGTTTTGTTTTTTTTCTTTTTATATTTATTATGTTAAAGGAGGTTGAGACATTTCTAATCTCATAGGCATATGCACCTTATTATATTTAAGACACACAAACTAAATGTTCGGGATTTATATCCCATCTTCAGATTACTCTAAAAGCAATACCATTAATTAAACCGACTTATAACACATAAATTTTTAACTATCTTAATCAAACAATTTAAATGTTTACCTTAATTACAGTGGTATTACACATTATAAACTATTAAAATCAACATCTTAATACTAAGTCTCATAATTTCAATGTCCAGTTTACATAGTTTAGTACACATATATTACCAACCTGGAATCATTTAATTATCTAATAATTACATAACTTAATAACTACATTTATTTTATTTTAGTTAAAATTCTTAAGTATTTTTTACTAATACTTAATGTTTATTTTATTTTGTTTATTTTTTTTTCGGATGGGCCAGCAGAGGACCATGTGCCAATTTAAATTCGTTCTCCCTTGTTCTTTTCTTTTCTTCCAGTATGCTTTCATCTGTTCTCCATGTATCCTCTTTCTCTCCTCAGACCATTTTGTACCAGCCCTTCTCTCTTCCCTGCCTTGGAATCCCCTCCATTTTCAATATTTTTGCCTAAAGTCTTCTCTATTATTTATTTCTTCTATTTTTATATTGTTTTTTTTTTTCTAAATCTCTTTTTACTTCATTGACCCAGCTTGTTGTTAATTTCTTACCCCACAGATATCTGAAAATCTTACTTGTCAATCTACTAAAAGTCATTCGATATAAGTGACCAAAAAACATCAATCTTCTTTTTCTCATTACATTTGATATATTTTCTGCATTTTGATATATTTCAGCATTACTTCGTAACTTCCAACCTTCTACTGTGTTATGTGGGCCTAATATTTTCCTCACGATTCGCATTTCTAGTATTTCTAATTTATCCAAATTATAGTTTTATGCCAGACATTCACTTGCATATAGCCATTCCGGCTTCACTACTGTGTTGATCTTTGGTAATACCATATGCTCTCTTCATTTTATGCAATCTTTCCTCTATTGCAGATTTTTCCAAACCATTTTCTTTGATTATTTCGCCTAAATATTTAATTTTTTTTTTTAATATTTTAAAACAACTTTTTAAGTTAGGATTGATAAATTAAATGCCACTTCTATTGAGATTATTTTATTTGAAAACTAGTTTCGAATGCTAAACATTCATCTTCAGTTCTAAAACATACAATAAAATTTTCAACACATCAGTACTATGTTTCATAGATTATATATACTAAAGTTTTTTAAAAAAATAAGACAAGAAATCAAGCACAGGCACTCACCTTCGAGGTAACTAAAACACTGAATTTGTGAGAAGTAAAAGGGGGCAGGTAGGTTAAGTTTTAGATTTACAACGGGGTTTCCCTTATGACTCATTGGGTTTTTCCGTTCCTATGGGAAACAAATTTAAAATGGGGCTATTAGATATGTTAATCTGATCATTTAAACAAAAATCTGGATCGGTTTTAAACGATTTTATTATTTCTAGTGATTCAAAAGTATTTAATTATAGGCTATTTTCTACTTGATGTAATATTTTTACTCCCGAGTCTTTATTAAATTTGTGGTTATTTTCATTTAGATGGATAGCGAAATTGGAATTTTGGGTCTTATTAGTGTATGCTCTTATATGTTCATTTACTCTTTGATTTACTGATCGTCCGGTTTTTCCCGTGTATTTTGCTTCACAGTCATTACATTTTAATTCGTATACGCCGCTTTTTTGGAAAGGGTCTATTTTGTCCTTCGGTGAAGGGAAGTATGATGACAATGGCTTATCTATTTTAAATGCAGGGTTTAAACCTAATTTTTTTAATTCTTTCCCGACTTTAGTGGATATTGGGCCGTAGTATGGTATCAAAATATATTTTTTAGGGGTAGCTTTATCCTCTGGGGGTGTTTTGTATATATTATTCATAGTTTTTTTATGAATTTGTTTTCTTAAAATATTATCGATTGTGGTTTTACTGTATCCGTTGTTGTTAGCTATAGTGTGAATCGTTTGTATTTCTTTGTTAAAATTTCGTTCATTTAGCGGTATATTTAAAAGGCGGTATATCATGCTATGAAATGCTGCGAGTTTGTGTGTTAGTGGTCTCCTGGCATTGTTGTCTATAACTACATCTGTGTGTGTGGGTTTCCTGTATATATTAAATTCGTGTTGTTTATTGTTTATGGAGATTTCTATGTCTAAAAAATTTAAAGTTTTATTGTTTTCTAACTCCAGTGTGAATTTAATTGAAGGGTGGATTTCGTTTATTTCGTTTAAGAAACTATTGATTTGTCTGGTCGTCCCAGACTATAGGCAAATTATGTCATCAACATACCGATACCAGTATATGATGTGTTGAGCTAATTTTGAATGAAGGATTTTCCGTTCTAATTTATCCATAAAAAGATCTGCCAGAAGGGGTGAAAGAGGGGACCCCATTGGTAATCCTTCTTCCTGTTTATAGAATGTATTGTTAAATTGAAAATAATTATGTTTTATGCAAACTGACATTAAATTGTAAAAGTCTAATTTTTCTAGTGGTTGAAGATTAGACCGGAAGATTAGTTCTTCTAAAATTTCTATTGTTTCTGAAGGTGGGATACTGGTAAACAGATTTGTGACATCGAATGATATTAACTTTGCATTGTCTGGAACATTTACGTTTTTAATTTTGTTGACTAATTCTATTGAGTTTTTTATTGTATTTCGTGGGGAAAAAGAAATTTTTGTTTTGAACATGTTGTTTAAATAATGAGCAAGTTTGTATATGGAGCTATTAATGTAGGTAACTACTGGTCTTATTGGAATGTCTGCTTTATGTATTTTGGGTAGGCCGTAGAGACGGGGCGGCAAGGGATTCATTTCAATCAAGTTGTATTTTATATTATCAGGTATTAAAATACTATTATTTATTAACTCCCGAACTTGACAGTTAAATTTTTTAGCGGGGTTTTTTATGGTGGGGAAGCTGTTTTTTTCGATGAAGTCATAGATTTTATTTTTGTATAACTCTTTTTCTATAATTACTGCGGTGTTCCCTTTGTCCGCTTTTATGATTGTAAGGTCGTTTTTTAATATTTTAGTTGATAAAGCGCGTGCTATCGCTAGTTGATAAGCGCTAAGGGAAACCCCGTTGTAAATCTAAAACTTAACCTACCTGCCCCCTTTTACTTCTCACACGCCTGTGCTTGATTTCTTGTCTTATCTTTTTAAAAAACTTTAGTATATATAATCTATGAAACATAGTACTGATGTGTTGAAAATTTTATTGTATGTTTTAGAACTGAAGATGAATGTTTAGCATTCGAAACTAGTTTTCAAATAAAATAATCTCAATAGAAGTGGCATTTAATTCATCAATCCTAATTGTATTGATCCTTCTATATCATCATGCGTACCTCAAGTAACTTTTTAAGTATTCATACTTTTAATTTATCAATTATGTTTGTATAATTGGTCCCTATTTTCTCTAAATCTGTTTTAATGTTAATAGCTTTATCTGTTGTGTCATTAAAATATATTTCTATAGGAGATGTAGATAATTAGGGTAGGCAGTCAAAGATATTCAGCAGATCAAAATAAAATGTTTATTTTATTCTAATTCTTAAAGCCAACGTTTCGACTTGCAATGCAAGTCTTCATCAGGGCTAGAAAAAAAGAAAACAAGCAAAGAGGTATGACTACATTGTAAAAATATATGAATAAACACACACCAGAACATATAGGAATGAGTGAGAAAAATGAATAAGCATAAAATGAAACATAAATAACTGTATAAGAGTAAGGATAGTAACATAAAGGCAATATATAGAGGCCATAAGGCCAGTAAAGACTATTGAATTGAGGCTAAAATAAGAATTAAAATGGGTGATAGTTACTTAAATGCTAATGAGTAATCTCGACAAAATAATTGGTGAACTTAAGCAGTGTAGATGCTAAGTTGTTGAGATAATGAGAACAAGTTACTAAATTAATACTTCATGAGTAGATACAGAGTTACTGATATATTGAGGACAGATAACTGAAATAATATCTGAAGGCAATGAAGCCAGTACAATAAATGTAAACTATTGAATTAGAATTGAAAAGAATATTTCAGGAGTGATAATGAATGAGTAAATATAACAATATAATAGGTAAATATAAGAAATGGTAGATATATAGTTAATGAGATATAGTGGTTAGGCTAATGAGTTGGTACAAAATGAATAAAATTACTAGTAACAGTAGGGAGTTAACTAGATAGTTAATAATAAATCAAATATGTAAAGTACAGCTATAGAGTAGTGATAAATATATTGATACACATGATAAATATTGGGACATATATAGTAGGGTAATAATAAGTGTGTACAGTGGAAGAAGAAAGGAAATGAAATAAGGGGCAAAAGTGAGGAAAAAGAAATTTAGTAAAAGATTGTGCACCAACATTTAAATTGGAGAAAGGAAAAGGATATATTAATGAATAAAGGATGAATATTGAGTGGCAAAGAACAAACAACAAAAAACAAAAAACAACAAATAATAAAATAAAACTAAATAAAAATATTTTTAAAATGACTTACGTTCAGGTAAAGGTAAACAAACAAACTGAAGAAAGGGGGAAATAGATGATACAGGGAGGAAAGGAGGGTGGAGAGATC
Organism: Euschistus heros; assembly: GCA_003667255.2. Lineage (NCBI taxonomy): Eukaryota > Metazoa > Arthropoda > Insecta > Hemiptera > Pentatomidae > Euschistus > Euschistus heros. The sequence continues at coordinate 1,423,467 of RCWM02000129.1, forward strand.
TAGCGTCGGGTATCTGAACTACAGACCAAGGTGGGAGCGGGAAAATATTCGTTTATGAAGTACAATACGGTGATATTGAGCTGGCGGTGATATTGAGTTGGCGCGTTGAAGTATCAATAAAACGAGAGGGTGGAAGGGAGTAGAAAAATTGGAGTAAGGAAGATATCGGTGATACTAAAAACCCGCATCTCACATCAACGCTCTATCACATCCCGTAACCCGTTTGCTACAAAACTTTCTGAACATTCCTTATCCCTTAACCATAATTTTGACTTTGAAAAAACCACTATCCTAGACTCCTTTAGCAACTTAGAAAAACGATTAATTTGCGAATCTATCCACATCCACCTAGAACCCTTACCTGTTAATCAAAAAATAGATAAGGAATACATTTCCCACACGTATTCCCAAGTTTTAAACCTTCTCAAAAAACCCTAAATTCCTCCCATTGTATATGTATATATTTAAATGTTATTAATACGGTACTTCTTCCTTACTCCAATTTTTCTACTCCCTTCCACCCTCTCGTTTTATTGATACTTCAACGCGCCAACTCAATATCACCGCCAGCTCAATATCACCGTATTGTACTTCATAAACGAATATTTTCCCGCTCCCACCTTGGTCTGTAGTTCAGATACCCGACGCTAGATCTCCCCACCCTCCTTTCCTCCCTGTATCATCTATTTCCCCCTTTCTTCAGTTTGTTTGTTTACCTTTACCTGAACGTAAGTCATTTTAAAAATATTTTTATTTAGTTTTATTTTATTATTTGTTGTTTTTGTTTTTGTTGTTTGTTCTTTGCCACTCAATATTCATCCTTTATTCATTAATATATCCTTTTCCTTTCTCCAATTTAAATGTTAGTGCACAATCTTTTACTAAATTTCTTTTTCCTCACTTTTGCCCCTTATTTCATTTCCTTTCTCTTTTCACTGTACACACTTATAATTACCCTACTATATATGTCCCAATATTTATCATGTGTATCAATATATTTATCACTACTCTATAGCTGTGCTTTATCAACTAAGTCAAAATGACCTGTATACACCTTTGGGCAAATATAGGGGAACGAAACAAATTGAAATATGTTAAAAAATAAATGAAAATATGGAGAAGATATAACCGCAACAACGGAAGAGAAGAAGTTGATATAACTAGACTTAAGATCTACCATACACGAATAGCTGATAACTATCTTATAACAAAGGACAACCCATCGAAGTGCGTAAACTGTAATATAATACAACGATAGGACATATTCTAGAGACCTGCTCTCTATGGGGTACATATTTTCAGGAAGTCCGATAGGAAAGAATCCTCTCAACTGCTCTTGGTGATAACAGTAATAATATAGAAAGAATTATCTAATTATTTTTAAAAAAATATGACCTGTTAATTAAACTTAAAAAATGATCCGAAACTAGAAAAGTAGAATTCTATTCTATATTCCTTAAGATTTAACAATTCCAGCTGATAGTATTCAGGTCGCACAAAAACCGAGATAATTGCTTAAACAAACAGCAGAAAAAGAAGGATTGCAAATATCCTTTGAGAAAACCGAGGTAATGACAAACAACAAAAGTGCACAAACAAAGGTAAGCTAGAAGTACGGAGATATAAGACGTATAAACAAATTTAAGTATCAAGGAGAAATCATCCAGCCTAATGGAGAGGAAAAAGAAGCTAACTAAGTGAGATTGCAAAAGATGGGCTTAGCATTTCATTTAACTAAAGATGTTTACAATAAAAAATCACTGTCCAGAAACTCGAAAATTCGTCATTAAATTACAGTAATTAAAATGAAGAAATCAGGAAAACGGAAAGAAAGATTGTGAGGAAGATATTGGGAAACAGAACAATGGGAGAAACATTCAAATTAAGAAGTAATACAAAACTATACAAGTATGTAGAAAAAATAAAAATAAGGAGTGAGTTTGTAGCTAGTCATGGGAGGATAGGTATCTTGTTTGGGCCAAATCCGCAACGTATGGGACATTTAGATCATTATGGATAAGTTTATTGGTGACTTAATTTTGAGTATTGTGGATTTTACGAAGGATTTGAATTGTAGGGATTGGGTACGAGAAGAATTGGAAGGTTTAATGCACAAAGCTGTATGTCAAAATTGGACTAACTTCTATCATGTAAATCAGTCTTTTATAATTAATTGGGAGCTTTGAATGTTTGGTTAGTAAATGTTGGAGTGGTTGAAGCAATATAGAAATGAGGAATATAGGCTAAAGAAGTACACTGAAGAACCTCCATGTCAAGTGTCCATATTAAATTTAACGTAACCTAAACTCGTAAAATAAAAATTCTTATTAATGCCAGATCCTATTATCATAGACAAAATTAATATTTCCTTTGTTAGATGAAATTATATTCATTGATGTAGTGAGCATGGCTTATTAAGGTTGTGATAAGATTGGTTAATAAATAACTAGACGTTTTATTTATTTTTTATATACTATGTGACATGAGGTAATGTTTAATGTTATGCAAAGATTTGTGATAACATCCGCATAAAACTTATTTATTATATTATCTAATTATTTCAGATATAAGGTTCCTGATGATGGGAAATATTCTCACAAAACAGGTCGAATTACTTGAGGTACGCATGATGGTATAGAAGGATCAATACAATTATGATTGATGAATTAATTGCTACTTCTATTGGGATTATTTTATTACAAAACTAGTTTCGAATGCTAAACATTCATCTTCAGTTCTAAACATAATAACATTTTCAAAACATGATGACTATGTTACATGGATTATATATACTAAAGATGTAGGTAGTTGGGGTTTGCAGTCATAGCAATTAAAAATAAATTTTAATTTATTATTCCGACGTTTCCACTTGCATTGCAAGCCTTCATCAGGGCTAGAATAAAAATAAAACAAACAAAAAGATATGACTAATTTGCTGAAAGTATAAAAAAGTATGAAATGAGAATAAAGATAATAACATAAAGGCAATATATACAGATCAAGAAGACAATACAGGAAGACTATTAAATTAATAATTAAAATAAAAATGAATTAAAATGAGTTGTAATTAAATAAAAATTAATGACAAGATACAACAAATTAATGCCTAAATATAAAAAGGTTTAAATTAATAAGTAGATTTAATGATATAAAGTAAATGATACATAACAATAATAGGAATTTGACAATATAGTTGATAATAAATATCTATAGTAGCATAGCAATGAGAATGAGGCATAATAAATAAAATTTTACTTTTAATTTATGTGAATCTATGACTGCATACGCTAACTATTTATATCTTAAAATACTTCTCAGTCAACTAATACCCCATCAATACATATACTAAAGTTTTCAAAAATGGTACTTACCTGAAGAGATCTAAAAGATATCTTAAAAAATATACATAATGGAAAGAGAAGGACCAATTCAACCTACCTTGCCCTTCTCCTTCCACTATGGATATATTTCAAATATGTGCTGGATCTCCACAGGTGAGTACCTATTTCTTGCCTTACATTTTTTGGAAACTTTAGCATGTATAATCCATGAACTGAAGATGAATGTTGGGCATTCAAAACTAGTTTTCTAATAATAATAATAATTCCAATAGAATAGGCAATTAATTCATCAATCCTAATTACATGTAGAATTGATGCAAGAAATGATAATAAATAGAAAATTGCACCATGTCGAAACATTATTCTTTCTGTAAAAATATTTTCCATATTGAATAATTGAATTTCTAGGTTGGAGGTCACACCATTGAAGCCAATCCTATTCAAATCAATGCTTTACAAGAGCTCTGCTGCTCCAGCCCATTGAAAATAATGTCACTATGATGTAGAAACATCCACTCAAATAGTTCCATTGGGCTGTATGGTTTATACAATATTCAAAATCAAATACAAAATACTTCCTAAATATAACTTTCATTTATAAATATATTTTCTTATTTTGACGTGTATATGTCTCTTGTCTGGGGGTGTATATTTTTTCATGGAACGTTTTTTCCACCCTCAAAAATGTAACATTTTGACACGCTCTATCTCTGTTTTTGTTGCTAGGAACGAAAATTTGTTGAAGGTTGCCTAATCAGAAATTTAATGGAAAACAATTGTTGTTATATAACATTTGTCGCTAGGACCTACCGTTTGGGAGCTATATTGGATTGAATGAAAAAAATCAGGTTTCAAACCACTATTTTTTTCAAACTTTATTTATTTCGAATAATCGTTTATTGTTATTTTAATTTAATTTTTAAGTTTTTAAATCTAAAATGAAAATTGTAAAAATCAGTAGATTATAGAAATCTGTTGTTGTTCCCAGTTAGAAAGAAACTAATTTTTTAAAATATTTATTTTAGGAATTCTGAAATTTTTTTTTGGTATTTTTTGATAATATTTTGTAAAATCATTTAACTTTATACATGATTGTATAGTTCAAATAAGATATCAGTTTCAGTTACTCAATACTAAGAAGAGAGTACATAAATATAAGCAATAGTCAAAAATAGGTTATTGAAGTACATTTTTGTAATTTTATAGCAATTAAAAAATCAAAGAACCGTAATAAAAATTATTACGTGGCGATTATAATTACTATAGCCATTTAAAGCGTAAAAATGTACCATATATTCTCTGAAATTTAAAGTATATTGATATTCATCTATATTTTTTTTATTTTTTTTTTATTTAATTGAAATTTACCACTGTATATACAATATAAATATATTATCCATCAAGTCATGATAAAAATGACACTTCACTCGTTTTTTAAGCAACTTAACCATTAGTAGCACTTATGAAGGTTCTATATAATGAGGTACTATATTAGAAGGTCTCGAGGCCATCTTCTTTTCAGACGCCTCGGAGGTTTATCTGGAATGGAATGAGAAGCATGTTGTGATACTAATGAATTTGAATGGTTGTGGAGTTTGCTTTGAAAGGATATATAACTAGTTTGAGCTTGGTTAGGAGCATTTAGGGTTCCCATCTATAATAAAAAAAAATTATAATCTAAAGTATTCATAAATCGTATTACTAGGATTGATAAATTGCCACTCCTATCGTATTTTTTTTATTCGAAGACTAGTTTGAATATTAAAAATTCATCAGTTCTAAAAACAAACAGTAAATTCTTAACATTAGCACTTTACTACATAGATTATTGTTGTTTATAAATATTTACACTATAATATGTTGAAGACATCTTATCATAGAATGACTATGGTACAGTTCAATCATAGTACAGAATTCTATCATAGTAATTCTACCATAGTAAATTTAACATATAGAACATTATATATATATATATATATATATATATATATATATATATATATATATATATATATATATATATATATATATATAATTGAAGAATCGTTTTTAATAGTGGCCGATATTTCAACACAAATAGTCATTATATCTAATAGCTATTTATTTTACAAATTCTATTAATGGATTAAATTTCCAATGGGTTCAGGAGAGAACACAACGATACCGGAGACTCCTACACTTCACAGACATGTACACCTTCAAATGTCAAAAAGGCATTGTGTTTAGTTTCCAATTTCGTTCCACTTTATTTATTATTTTTTTTTTTTTTAACAGCGTAGATTGTTAAATTGGCAAACTTATATTTTATTTATAGTGTCAGAATGTATTTAAGATTAATTTGTTTCTGAATGTACAATAATTTGTCAAAACCTGAGGAAGCGGTATCATAGTCAATTTAGAAAAAATAGGCTATTTCTAACATTAATAATTAATTAATTAATTAATATTAATTTTTTTAGATTTCTTTTTAATCAATTTATTGAAATTTACAACCGTACATATATACATATCAAGTAAATGAGCTGATAACGATTACAATAACATGCCAAAACTTGAAAAGAATTACTCAACAGTTGCACTTCTATAAAAATTCTACAATAGAAGATCTTTGGTCATCTTCTTTTCAGACGCCTCGGTGAATCATCGGGAATGGAGTGGGAAGCAAGTTGAGAAACTAATTGATTTGAGTGGTTATGGAGCTTACTATGAAAGGATAAGTATCTGTTTTGTGCTAACTCAGCAACATTAAGGAACATTAAGGTCTTTATGGATAAGTTTATTGGTTGTCAAACTAAGGATTTTCGAAGAACTTTGGATTTTAAGGATTGGATACGAGATGAATTGGATGGTATAGTGGAGCCCCAAAGCTCAACTCCGTACGTCCAAAAAAGTCTAATCACAGTCATGTAAATAAGTCTTTTGTAATAAATTGAGAGCTTCGATCGTTTGTCTAGTAAATGTTGAAGCAGTCTTTAACGACGAGCAGTTTCTTGTCGCTTTAGTCTTGAATGTGATTTTTTTAGCTTTAGATTAAGAAAATGCTACTTTATGAGGGTCGATTTTTGTTTAATTATTGAAAATTGGACTTTATAATTAATTTATAAATTCACAAGTCGAAATTCTTTGTTACAAAATGTTTTTGTGCAGTTTTTTGGATTTTGGAAAAATTATTATGGAGCAAATAAAATAATTATTTGTTTCTATTCGGGAGATGTGTCAACGGTGGGATAAAGGAACGAGTAAATTCCGTAAGAAGGTGCTTCTAAGCTATCAAGAAGGGTTTTCTGAACAAGAGAATAAGGGGAGTGAAGATAAAATAAAATCACCTACTCATGGAACCAGGCCATTAAACAGGGACGCCGAGAGTTAAACCGGACCCCTTAAGCCCCCTAGCAGTTGCTTGATAAAACAATTCATCAAAAATAAAGAATTTATTGGAAGTGTTTGTGAAGAAGTCTGTTAACGTTCTTTCTTTGCATAAAGTTACTTAATTTAGTTATTTCGATATTTAAATCAAGGCATTACTGTAGAATATTAACGTTTATTTTGTTTATAGAAACATATTATGTATGCCTTTTCTAAGCTTACTTAAGCCTTTTCCAGAATAGTTAAATCATTTTATAGTTATATTTACTTCGTTACCACATTTAATTTTTTCCAGTTATATTTAATCTCTTTCCAGTTTTATTTAGACTTTTCCATGTTTATTTCAATTTTCACATTCATATTTCACCCTTTTATATATATTTTTAGTACTTTTCCGTTTATTTAAACTTAACCCTTTTCCAAGTGTATTTAAACTATCTCTAAATAGGCCTTAAATTGTTTTTAAAAATCGGAGAAAAGGGATAATAGTCATCAAAAAATCGTTTATCAGATAACAAACAGTACAATAATGTAAAAATAAAATAAATCATTCATTATTCTTATGAAATAAGTAATTATTATTTATAATTGCTAATACTTATTATCAATGATTTCCTATAAAAATATATGATCTAATTCAATATGATTTTTATTGTATTTCATAAGAATAATGAATGATTTATTTTATTTTTACATCGTTGAGCTGTTTGTTATATAATAAATTCTGGATTGTCAGAATATGGCGTTTTGATGATTATTTTACTTTTTCTCCGATTTCCCATTACAATTTAGGGGTCTAAATCCGTTTTAAAAAAGTTCAAATAAAATTGGTTAGAAAATTGTTCAAAATATATAGACTAATGCTAAAAATATATATGAAAAAGGATGAAATATAGATGGAATACTATACTATATATCAATTACCAAGGTAATTACAAAAGCAATAATTCTAATATTTTCAAAATCAATGGGTAATTACAAAAGCAATAATTTCATTATTTGCGACGTTTCCATATGCCACATTATCAAGCTCTTACAAATCAAAAATACAAGATCCATTTCCACTATAATCTTTAATGACTAAAAGTCTTGTCATGACATGTCAAATCCTAAATAACGAAAAAATAAAAATCTATTGAACTAAAATTTTTTTCATATTTCCACCTTCATTGCGATCCATTTTCAATGGATAGGCAGTAATGGATAGTGATAATGAAGGTGGAAATATGAGCAAACATTTTAGTTCAAATAGAGTTTTTATTTTTTCGTTATTTTGAGATTTGACATGATACCAGTGACAAGACTTTTAGTCGATTAAAGATTATAGTGGAAATGGATCTTGTATTTTTGGACATTTGTAAGAGCTTGATAATGTGGCAATGACCATGAAACGTCGTAAATAATGAAATAAAATATTATTATTGGACAGTCATGTAACATCATGTGATTTTTGATAAATAAATATGGGAGAATTATTGCTTTTGTAATTACACCTTAATAGATGGAATAGTTTAAAATAAAATGGAAAAAAGTAAAACATAATACTGAAATGTTTAAAAAAGAATGTGAAAGATGAAATAAAAATGGAAAAGTCTAAAAATGGAAAAACATTAAATAGTTAGGTATATTTAGATAAGATTAAATAAATGTAGACATGGATTAAACATAACTGAAAAATGGTTAAACTATACTAGAAAAAGTTTAAGTATATTTGTAAAAGGTATAAATGGAAATGCCTAAATAAAAATGGAAAAAGATTAAATATAACAGAAAAGGATTACTTGAGGTACGCCTGATAGTATAGGAGGATAAATAAAATAATGATTGATGAATCAATTGCCACTTATATTGGAATTATTTTATTAGAAAACTAGTTTCAAATGCTCAAAATTCATAATCAGTTCTAAAGCAAACAAAATTTTCAAAACATTAGTACTATGTTACATAGATTATATATACTAAAGTTTCTAAAACTCACCCGTGGACGTCTAACAGATATCTAAAATATATCCATAGTGAAAGGAGAAGAGAATTTAAAAAAAAATCTGAATCTAAAATTTCAAATATTTTATTATTTATATTGATTCATAAATATTTAATTATAAGACCCAAAATTTCAACGTTGCTATCCATCTAAATGAAAATAACCATAAATTCAATTAAGCCTAGAGATTGAAAATAACACATCAAGTACAAAATAGCCTAAAATTAAATTGGTTTCTATTTTCTCAATTAGACACCAATATTCGAAATCTTAGATTTTTATCTTGCGTTTATTTTATTATAGTTTTGAAGCCTCAATCAAAAGTCAATTTGCGGGGGTTTCAACAACATGAGATGATATATAATACAATTCTCTAAATTAGCGCATGCGCAGTAACTTTTAATATGTTAACAACTTTTGAATTAGTAACAGTTGATTAAATTCTGTGGAAACCAAAATTTCAGTAACGGGTTTTAAAAATTGTAAAGTTTTAATTTGGCCGTAATGCAGTGAGTATAGTTTCACTTTAGATTCATACTTAATGATTTAATATGATTTTATTATCGTTCATTCCATCGGCAATTGGGCCAATGAACCCCCAAAAGAGTTTATGGCGGAAGGCGTCCGGTTCGAACCGACCGGTACAGGACAAGGGTCTGCTATTAGTATCGATCTGAGACCAACAAGGAGTACGCACCGCCACCGCAGCTTCTTCCAACATCCGTTCTCTCAAAGGCAGTTCCTGGCATTCACTTTTATTAGGTCTTATCCACACACGATAACGCTCAACCTTAAGGTTCCACTCGGCTAAAGGTTAATGCATCCCAATGGTTACCGCAACCAAGGACGGCTAAGCTAAAATAACGTAGAACGGAAAGTATGTACATAAGAGTCTTGGTGTATGCGTTAAATAATTCTCAATGAGGATTCTTATACCCAATACTCATGAGTTGCTAAGTGCGATCATAAGGTGAATATATTTATAAATGGATAAGCAAATATACATAAGCTTGTCTGTAGAGTTAATGCCTCGTAATATTTAGGATAAATTCCGAAATGAGATAATATTCATAATATATTTATTTGATTGAAAGAAATGTGATTTCAATTCAAATAAAAGTAGTATGACCCAAAATTCCACTGATAATAACCAGAAAATCAATAAAGACTCGGGAATAAAAATAATACATTAAGTAGAAAACAGCCTAAAATTAAATATTTATGAATCATTAGAAATAATAAAATCGTTAAAAACCGATCCAGATTTTTGTTTAAATGACCAGATAAAAATTTACAATAGCCCCATTTAATTCTTTTTCCAATAGAAACAGACAAATCCAATCAGTCAAAGAGGGAATCCCATGGCAAACCCCAAAACATTTAACCTACCTTCCCCATCCGTTATAGTTATATTTCAGATATCTGTTAGATCTCCTCAGGTAGAGTACCAATATATATTGTCTTTCATTTTTGAAAACTTTAGTATATATAATCTATGTAACGTAGTGCTGATGCGTTAAACATTTTGTATGTTTTAGAACTGAAGATGAATGTTCAGCATTCGATGCTAGTATTCTAATAAAATAATTTCAATAGAAGTGGCAATTAATTCATCTATCCTAAATAAAAGGAACATTCTCACAGTAAGTTAATCGCCAAGTTACGTGTAGTATTTCGTATATAAAACGACATTTTTTTTTATGTTCACTATCCACGAAAATTACTGAATCAATATGTCCCACATTTTAACCACACCATCCTTATAGTTCAAGGAAAGTTTAGTAACAATAAATTCTACTGATTTTCAATTAAATTGTTCTTAAAAAAGCTATAACATATTAATAAGTGTAGTTTAAAAATTTACCTATAGGTGGCGAGCGCCATTCTACTCATGAGAGGTTACAAAGGTACGATGTAATAAAGAGCTTTAAATTGGTAATAACATTTACTTATATTCAATTAAAAAAAGATTTAAATATGTGGATTCCAACGAAGCTTGAAAATCGAACGATGTGTGGTTAGCACCATTTCGCAACAGAGTTTATAATTTAATTATCTATTAAAAAACATATTTAAAAAATAAATAAATGATTGAATATATTAGATTAAACAATAACAAGGACAAGCCATTTTTCGTTTGTGATCACCAAACAGGAAAACTACTGAACCTTACATTTAAACGAAATCATCTTCAAAGTTCTAGGAAGGTCTTAGCAAATATAAATTTTACAATAATAACAATTTTAATTTACAATGTTTAGTAGGAGAAATGAGTTTTTTCCGCTTTTTCATATACTTTTATGGTTTTAGAAACCTAACCAAAATGAAATCAATAAAATTATACATGTCGAATAAAAATTATTACCAAATCCAAATGTCGATCCTTTGCTTTTTGATATTGTGTGTAGGTCTTTAGTTGTAAGCACTGATAATGCAGTCCATTATCCGCAAGAGTTTCTTAATCATCTCTGTCCATCCGGATTGCGAACTCATACATAAAAATTAAAAATTGGAGGTCCAATTATACTCTAACGTAATCTTCAAACACCTAATCTGTGCAATGGCACCGCTTATCAATATCTATTTTCCATGAAATATTATTAAAGAAATAATGCCCGTTTTCATACTCCTATACAAGATTTTTATTGGTATACAAATAAACTTCAATTGTTATTTAAAATTATCTATGTTTTTTACCTATTGGGCTAAGTTATGACGGTGAATGCTAGTACATATATTTATAGAGTTACAAATATATTTACTAATATGATTTTAAAAATTCGTCAAAATTAGATAAAAATTTCATTTTCTATAAAAGTAAATAGCTGTTAATAAGGCTTGAAAAAGTCGCTAAAATATTACGAGACCATGTAGACAATGTTAAGACACAAGTTAAACACGGAGTTGGCTTGAAGGGATTCAATAACAGAACAATGAACACGGATCTCATCCTAAAAAATGTTCACATCACACCTTTTCTTAACGGTCTAAATATGATAAGTCAGGCTCCAGTACAAATACCAGTTTTTTGATTAATTAAGATTGATTTGGTCTTTGATATAATTCTATTTTCAATTCGACGTATTCCAATGAAGAAATATTACTGTCTTTAAAATAGGGATTACCGTTTAATGGTGAGTGTCCAAATTCAAAATCAATTTTATTATATGAATTTCAAATTGGCTTAAAGGCAACCGTTGCCGCTCGAAAAATATGCTCCGTGTCTGGTGAGAAGGAACTCTCTGAACAGCCTGGAGATACCTACATCAAACGGGAAAAAATATATATATAAATGGGTCCCTCACAATTCATCAGAGGCGAATAAGATTATTAGACTGTCGACAGTTTCATTTTTAACTACTGGATTAAAAAATGACCCATTCTTTGAAAAAACCATAACTTACGATGAAAATTAGGTATTGTACGACAGTATTCAGCGATCATGCCAATGGCTTTCAGCTGAACCAAAACGATTTCCGATAATCCTCCGAGGCGTCGAAAAAGAAGATAGCCAAGAGACCTTCTAATGTGGAACTTTTACTAAAGTGGTACTAGTGAGTAGTCCTTTACATGTTATTGACATGTCATTCTGATCATTCTGTACAGTACAATGTACTGCTTACTTATTGTATATATTTTATACAGTTGTAAATATCAATACAGTATAAATACAAAAAAAAGTCCGAAATCAAATAAAAATGAGAGGCAATTTCTCAATTTTTTTAATTTATTTTTTATATATATATATAAATATATTGTATGCATATTTGATGTAATACCTTATATTTAAAAGTATTTTATTTTATAATCAACGGATGTATTTGTCAAATATTTATACATCCGGATAATAATAACATTTTCTTGTATTTTTGTGTTATTCTAAGGGGAAAATGTGTCACAGAATAAAAATTATTTTTTCCTCATCTCATTCATTAAAAAGGTCTCGTGTATTACGAAAAGCTGAATGAATGACATTAATTAATTCTTCAATGACAGAAGCACTAAACAACGGGATTTAATATTTCCTTTTTTTCCTTATCGTAACTTGATAATTATAATTGGGAACCTGTATGTTGCGGAAATTATCAAATCCTTTTTATAACAATGAATTGAGAGGGAAAAAAGCATCCTATTACAGAATTCATACACATGCCAGTTTACACGTTTGATTTAAAATGATTCCCTTTTGAACGTTAAAAAAAAAAAAAAAAACGTTTTTAGAACGAATTTTAATAGGAACAACGTACACTTTTGTGTAATCGAATAAATTGTTAAAACAAAAAAAAACCTGTATTAACACATATAAAATCTTGTAACAATTAATGAGACATTATTATTATCGCTACGTACATTTTATTTAAAACATAATTACATTTTAATTTTTTTTGAATATGATACGTTGCCTCACATCATTGCTTTTTAATCTAGAGAGTGATAAGAAGTAACTATTTCATTATTTCTTATCGGCGGAACATATGCTACGTAGATAAGCAGTGATGTGCACACTGACGTGACTTCATACAACCAATCAATAACATATTCAACTTTTCTTCTAGCCATTGGTTATTTTTGTAACATTTGAGACGTAGTTTTTTAAATATCGTATACAACGGTAAGGTCACCATTAAAATACATCGTTTTGCATCTTTGTTATTATATTCTTAAACAAATAAACATTATAAACTAAAAAACAACGTTCTAGAATGGTGTTGATATTGAAGGAGAAATTCTAACAAATCTCATCTAACAAACTTTACTTTTCGTCATAAACCAAGGACTTCCTGTCCTACCCTTTAATAATATTTACTAAACCTTGTTTAATAGATCCACTACCTACGAATACATCTAGCCTAACGTCTAGGATGAAATCCTCATACAAGACTAAACCTACAGGACACTGACTGCTCTTCGTTACAGACTACCCTAACATTTACTAGGCAAACGTTCATAACTTCCAATTAATTACCAATGACCCTGTCTCATGGCAGTAATTAGACCAATTTGGGCATACGGAATCGAAGTTTTGTAGATCCACTTCACCTTCCAATTCTTCTTGTATCCAACCCTTACAATCGAAAGTTCTTCGTAAAAATCAGAATGCTCATTTTTATGTCCTAAATATATTTATCCATATTGATCGAAATGTCTCTTATGTTGCTGAATTGGCCCGAACCTGATACCTATCCCTCTATGATAAACTCCATAACCCACTCGAATGCACTAGTCCCCAACTTTCTTCCAAGCAGGAACATTCCAGCCCCCAGGCTTCTGAAAAGACTGTCTATGGACCTTTTAATATGGAACTATTATTAAAGTGCTACCAGCAGATAACAGTTTTACATGTTATTCATGAGTTATTGTTATAATTTTTTTCACACATTTACTGGACATATAAATTGTATTCAGTTGTAAATATATAGTAATAAATATTAATCAACTCTCGATCAATTGAAAAAAAATCAGTGTATTTTGGTACATTTGATAATTTGAAGTATTTGCGAAGAAATGACTCACCAATAGATTATAATTTGAAGTCAATGCTTCCATACACGTAATAATTTGAAATACCCCACTACTGCGCTTGGTTTGAATATTGACAGGACGGTAGTTTATATTTCCTGATCCAAGCAAACTTTACGAAATTCAATTGTACCCAACAAAAGATGCAGATGAGTAACTAACGGTGGAACTTTAAATTTTATATTTTTGATGCTTTCATTCATCTTGAAGATGACATCGACATCCATGGTCAAAATACTTGTTATTGAAAGATGCCATGCTCTTTTATTTTCTAAGCCTCTCTTAAATGTAAAAAAAAGATTATAGATTTTTGATTTGATGGATGAAAGGTGGTAGCTTAATGCTTCAGAGATGCATTTTAAGAGGATTCTGAGGAAAACAGTGGTATATTTATTTACTATATTTATATTAGAGTGAAAGACTAAGCTCATGGTCACAGGAGAAGCATCCCGACCTAGCGATATTGGCCCCTTACTTCGAGAAAGTGGCCCAATTCACCTATTTGGGTTCAATGGTGACCGAAGATAATGCACCTGATGTGGAAGTAAAGAAAAGAATATGGATGGCTAACAGTTGTTATATCAGCCTACGCAAGGAACTCTCCTCTTGCCTTCTATCCCGACGGACTAAGATCCATTTGTACAAAACATTAATCCGCCCAGTTTTGTTGTATTGATCGGAGACATGGATTATATCCAAACAGATTGAGCATGACCTTGTATTTGAGGGAAGAACCCTTCAAAGAATCTTGGGTGGAGTTTTGGTCGATGGAAACTGGCGAATGAGAACAAATAACGATGTCTACTCAAAATACAACGAAGCAGATGTAGTTCAGTCATTTAAGGTTTGAATGCTACGATGGGCTGGTCATGTGGCTAAAATGGAGGATGTAGCCATTCCTAAAAGTTTCTTAGTGGAACCTCAGTATGGCACGAGAAGAAGGGGAAGACCGAAGCTAAGGTGGTCGGATGGTGTGGCCGCAGACGCGAAAAATATCCTGGGAGTAAGGAACTGGATGGCGGCTGCACAAGACAGAGAAAACTAGAGAAAGCTGTGGAGGAGGCCAGGACTCGTCACTAAGTTGTAGTGCCATGAAATAATAATAATAATCTATATTTATTTATATTTCATTAAAATGTTTATTTTGTAAGGTTTTTTTATTTTTTTGAAAACATTCTTTTAATTGGTATTTATTTTTTATATATATATATATATATATAAACAAATTGTATATATAATAAACAAATTGTGATTTTTATTTTTTATTTTTTGCTCTCATCTGTTAAAAAAATTCACTTGATGCTAGATAGAAGTCGCTCTTTCAAAATAAAATGGCACTATTTTTTTTCAATAATTTCATTAAACTGTAACGATTTATTTATAGTTTTAGAATATGTGCCACATCATTATTATGTCCATTTAGAAATGAAGATTATATCGTACCATATTATAATTAATCACTCTTTAATATGAACTCTCAATAAATAGAACTTTTTCATTGATCCCTTGAGTTTCAAATTAAATAGATTATACACATTTAATGAAAGTTATAGCACACGATCAACTATGATATAATCTTGTAATAGTCATTACTACAAAACATTTTAAATATTAAGTCAAATTAATTTAAACATTTAATTCGTTAAAAAGTTAAAACTCATACCAACTGAATATTCCTCTTTCGGTTGGAAGCATTATTAACAAAATAAAAGTATCAGGTTCATGCAATTAGGCATTAATTATTAATTCAGTTGAGTCAAGCTATTCAGTTTTATTACACCTGAATATAAATATTTTGCATTCCGACTGTACTTAAATGGAGGGAAGTAATTAATTGAATCTCGCTAATCAGGTACATCAATTATTAAATACAACATTATTAAATTACAATTTATTAAATTTTGTTTTGATTACTATTGGTATCATTATTAAATCTCATTATTACAAATATGCCTGAATGATTTTACAAATGGCCCTTGAAACATTATATTATTATATTATATTAATAAGGTATTTTTTGACTGTAGAACTAATGAAGATGTTAGGGTGAGCAGTCATGCAAACTTAAATTTATATTTAATATTAATAAATAATATAAAGAAAACACGATTAAATTATAAATTTTAGTTAAATTTATACTTTATATTAAATTGGTATTTATAGACACAATAAATTAAAATTTATACTTTAATCGCGTCGTTTCAGACTACTCCAACATTTATTAGACAAGCGTCTAAAACTTCCAATAAATTACAAAAGACTTATTCATATGGCAGTAATTAGACCCATTTGAAAATGGGCTGAGCTTTGGGGCACCACAAAACTTACCAACTCTTTTCGCATCCAATACAATCCTTCGTAAAATCCTCAATGCTCCTAATTATGTCACAAACAAGCTTATCCATATAGATCTTAATGCTCCATATGTCGCTGCTTTGTCCCAAACAAGACTCCTGTCCTTTCATATTTAACTCCATGCCCAGTCAAATCCACTACTTTCCCAATTCGCTTTACAATCAATTCCAAATAATCCTCCAAGACGTCTAAAAAGAAGATGGCCAAGAGACCTTCTAGTGTAGAACTTGATGTGCTAATAGTGAGTAGTTCATTACATCTTATGGACATGTCATAGTAATCCCTTTCCTCACATTTACTTGTTGTATATAATGTATACAGTTGTAAATATCAATAAATTACATTATTCATTTTTTTTTACTTTTTTAGAAATTTTTTAATTCTATATGGAGAATTGGAGCGGCCGAGGGAGTATTATGTTAGCTCCAGAGGGGATTTCTGGGAAGGAGAACGAGGTAGTGAAGAAAACTAAAATGATTTTTTATAAAACAACGTTTCTCTCTTACTCTTCAGAATCGTGGATTCTCATCGCAAAACATAGTAGTAGAATCCAAACCATGTAGATGCTCTACCTTCCAAACTGGAAGGAAAAATACGAAGAGACAGGATCCGGAACACTACCCGCACTAATCTCGAAACTAAAAAAAAACTGAGAAAATCCTAAAGGAAAATAAAATAAGTTGGTTCTGATGATGAAAGAACTGTCAGAAACACCGTGGGTAACTATGTAAGAGGAAGATGACCAAGAGGAAGACAGTGCCTTACATGGAGTGTAACTGAGACAGTGTCTAGGAGGTGTTTGGAAAAAGAATTATGAGGTAGAGTAAAAAAGAGAGTTGGCCCAAGAAAGCCTGGTCCAGTATCTGCAGGACGTAACTCCACACTGCTTAGAGGTACTCTGGGGAATTAGAATTTGGTAATTATGATGAAGTATTTTAAGGTCTCCCATTTTTTGTGCGCAAAAATAAAAAAAAACAAAATTACTAAATAGAAATATAATATATACATTATCCACTGCAGCAAAATACATGAAAGTAAATTTAATTATTCGAAAATTATAGAGAAAATATTGTGGGTTGAGGGAGGATGGGTCCCGCCACATCTTGTCCTATTTCACCTAGTCGAGGGATGGGTCCTAATTAATTGAAAAACACTTCAAGTTGTTGTTGTAGTTTGGTTTTAAGGGCAAAACACTGCTGATGGTTATTATTGCCCTATATTTGAACTTAATTATACTGGCGTTTTAAACAACAGTTATTTTAACTTTGCCATACTAGTTTTATATGTACTATATTAACTTCTTAAACAGTAGCAAAAAGCAATTTTAACATAATTGTTTTTATAAATTATAACAATATCAACCAAATTCCAAATACAATATACAGAGTGTTCAGCATAATACTGCAGTAACTTCGAGAGGCGATTCTAGGCTTTATTTGCAACAAAAAAATTTCGTATAAACTATAGCTCGATTTTCATCCGCTTAATAGATATTTTAAATTTTATGCTTTTTCAAGAAATTTCTAATTTTTGACAAATAATTATCTATATTTCCCGAACTATTAAACCTAGAGCAATTTCAATAGGCTCATTAGAAAGAAGATTAAATTTCCTTTAAAATAAACTTATTTAGACTTCAAAATAGCAGCGTTCAGTATTTAACTTATTGATCCAAACATTTGAAATAGCAAGTTTCTAATTCCGTTCCAAAACTTTGACTGCATTTTTCTCAAAAATATTACATATGTTACAAACGTGCACTACTCAAAAAAAACTTCTACACACAAACAGCTTTCGAATGGTACACCATGAATATAGTGAAAATTTCTAAAATTGATACTGAAATCCCATTTATCTTATTCTAGTATTTGCAATTTAAGATAGTTTAATTAAAATTTACATACTTAATTTACAATAATTGTTCAATTTGTCCTTCCTCTTCTCTCATACACAGCACCGATCTTCTTCTGACTGCATCTACTGCTAGGCGAAGTTCATCATGATTTTGCCGCATTGTATTGCGGTGTTTATGAACTTATAAACATAACACACAAATATCTTACTCATAATTGTAAATAAAAATATATTTAGATTGCTAAAATAGTAGTCTCCATTTCTTATTCCAACCAACACATAATATTTCAATGGGCATTTTTAAAATATTTAATCATGACAAAAAACTAAAACTATTTTTAAAAAAACATTAATTAAGCATGCCCCATTATTAACAATGTCCCAATGTTACCCCACCTGTCCCATAATGTGGGCTAAATAATGGTATCTAAAATACCTTTTATTGATTTATCTAATTACAGTTAGGAGCGGTGAACATCCCTCTATATAGGAGCCTAATTCGGGTGTAGACTTATAAAGCTATAGATACTGTTTGGCTTCTTTCAGCTATTTTAGACATAGCATATTTTGCTCCATTAGCACCCATATTTGGTTTCATTACTTGCTATTCCTTGATGCTTCAGAACCAAGGGAATGTAATGCTTCCTTTTTTTTTTTTTTAGTTTCATGATGGCAATCATACTATTTCAGAGTGAAGAATGGGTTACGATGAGAATAAGAGTCACAGCAAATTGATAAGTGGCTAGAATTTATGTATTTTATTAAAATGATTGATGAATAAATGAAATAGAGCTAGAAGGAAGAATTAAGAATCGATGGGGGAAGATAATACGGCAGGCGTGACCATGATTGTAGCCCACGGACGGATAAGATTGCCCGTTCTTGAGATACGGTAGGGTCTCTATTGGAAGCACAACAGAACAACCAAAGTTTTTTTTATATATATATATATATACACCATGAAGAAAAAATATTATAAATGTAGTCTTATGAATTTACTATCTATTAAAAAAGTCTAATAACTACAGTACAACAAATAATATGCCTAGATATAATTTAAATCCGGCAAAAATACTAGATTTAAAAGAAAAGAAACTGCTCGTTCAAAGCTCTCAATAAATTACAAAAGACTCATTTACATGGCAGTAATTAGATCTATTTGAACACGGAAAAAACTCTAAAAATGACTTTATTATTTTTGTCCTGTTTGATGGGCCATTGTATTCATTATTAGCTGGTGCAAACATTTCCATTTTGTTTTTTTCAATTTCATTTTTATTTGCAACTCTGAGGCCTTCTAATGTTGGACAATAATACTGCACCCCAAAATGGCCTATTTCTATTGAGCTACCATTTGGGTCACTGTGGATTTATTTTTATAGATAAACCTATGAAACTTGACATATTTGTAGTTCAAACTCTAAAGAATAATGAAAAAATATTAGATTGGTTCTATGTATGAAATATATTATCAAAAAATATACTAGAGCGAGAGGGAAAAATTAACCAGAATTGTTTAACATGTGTTGTCCTACAAAAAAAGCTCCGCTAAGCTCCGGTTAAAAACCATCACCATAAAGCTTATACCACTACTTAATACCTCAATAAATATATTGAAATTGATGACAACTGTGCAAAAAAAAACAGCGATTTTTTACGAAGTTGAGTTTAGCCTGTTCGTGGTCCCTATGTTTGTTTATTTACAAACAGTATATACTAAACCTAAGGAAGGGATTCAGACATACAAATGAAGTGATCTAATTCTCAAATGATCAAACAAATATTTAGGGATAGATGTTCATTTTTTGAGAAATAGTTATTTCTTATCCCACTTATGAGACGCTCATGGAAAAATTCATTTTGTTTTTTGTTTTTTTAATATAATAATCTTGGCAATACAAATAAGTGATTATATGATAAATTTAATTAAAATTACATAACCAAAAAAAAAAATTGACACCCCAGTGCGGTTTTAGGTCTGCTTTCTTCTCAAAAAATGTTAACATATACATTCACTTTATGAATCAAAATAAAATAATCCGATCTCTGTGAGATATTTTTTAGTGACTGTTCATTAGAAACTTTTGTTAGCGACAAGTATCCTTTGGAATCGGATGATTTGATAACTTTACAATTTTGTGCAATTAATAAGCGATTTTTCCCTCATTATAAACAAAATTTAAAATCGGTTAATTTTAATAGACATAAGTTTAAAAATAGATGTTAGGACTGGAAGAATGAAAGATTGATATTATGATATGTTTCATAAGCTACTAGAATCATTAGATGCCTACATTACGTACATGAGGCCTCAACAAAATTCGGAAAACGTAGCGTGAATTTAATGGGGTTTTTATTACTAAATCCGTTTACAGACCTAATATTGATAATTCTGTTCACAAATGAGAGCGAAAATAAATTCGCCCCAAAAGTGCTGCCATCTCTTGAAAAAAAAATCTTAGTTTAGCCTTAAAGAAAACAACTTTAGTGACTTCCCATCAGTGAAGAACTCCAATTGATATGTGAGCCGTCCTATCTTTCTTTTCATTATGTAGGTAAATAATGAATTACTCTGAACTAATCGACATAAAAATGTGATTATTGAAAAAGGGGAACCAATTTTTTTGTAATTAAGTTAAATTAGCATACACTTATGTTAAATTAAATTAAAATTATGTCAAATAAAATTTTATAAAATAATTTAAAATATCTCTGTTTTATTAAAGAAAATAATGATATAATTTCAATTTAGTTGCAATTCTAATGTATTTTTCCTTTCTGAATCGAATGAGACTATTTGCAGCTAGATGGGACTAACCGTTCCCGAGAAAAAACGAGTTTTTTCAGCTTTTTGGCTGTTCTGTCCCACTGTGCGGCGTTGAGCTTTGGGAATCCCAACCCTTCGTAAAATCATCACAAACAAACTTATCCATAAAGATCATAATTTTCCATATGTTGCTGATTCGGCCCAAACCAGATCCTTTCATAGTAAACTTCATACCCAATCGAATCCACTAGTCTCCCAACTTGCCACAAACTCAGTTCCCTATAATCCTCCGAAGCGTCTGAAGAGGAGGTGGCCAAGAGACCCTCTAATGTAGAACTTTTATTGAAAAGCTAGTAGTGAGTAGTTCTTTACATGTTATTGATAAGTCATTGTAATCATTTTCCTCAAATTTACTTGTATATAATGTATACAGTTGTAAATATCAATAAATAGATTTTTAAAAAACAACAACTAAATCTGACCAAATTTTATAAAAGTTGAATTAGCAAACGGATGTTAACGAACAATAGGAAACCACATTTTCATTTTATTTTAAACATTCCTACTTACATGCCTAAAGCAATAAACTCTGAACAAAATATCAATTTTGAACGCAATTCAATTTTAAAACATGAAACCGAATACTTAGTATTGAATAAAATACACATAAATAGGTCCATTCACAGCCAAGGAGCGCTAACCTAGTTCGAAGGGGTTCGCGTGCAGCAAACTATACTTATCACTATTTAACAATAAATAACGTTTCATTTCATTGTATCGTAAACAATTATGGTGGAATTGCTATTTCACAGCCACTTTGAAATATATTAGTGTTAATAATGTCTAAATGTAAAATTTGTTAGCCTATAAATTTTAAAACTCGTTATAAATCCTGAATAAATAGAACAATGGATTATAATCAAATATATATACGCAAAAATTTTTTTTTTTTTTTTTTTTTTTTTTTTTTTTTTTTTTTTTTTTTTTTTTTTTTTTTTTTTTTTAAATGGCTGAACGTATGGAGATGAAAAGTTTATAATACATTTCTAGTCAGTGTAATAAATCAATACTGAAAAAGTTTAAAAACCCATAACATCTAAAGTAATAGGCTAATAGTTTCATTAAAACTTATAATGGCTCTATACAAATTAATATTAACATTTTATCTGAACTATACCACTTTAACCAATATGCTCAGAATAAAGAAACCTTATAGAGTGTTAAAAAGCAAAAATGAAGCTGGAATATGCAGGTGTTCACATGATGCTAAATTCTATAGCATTTATTTAAATTCAAATGGAATACAAGTTTATTTACCTAAAATATTTTTTTTTTTAATTTCAATTTATTATTAAGTTTTATTGAGTAAATGTTACAATCAATCTCACTTAAAGGCAATAAGTTATGAATCCAATTGACCATAAGGTATAACTCTAATCGCTCCTATAGAAATAATCACTGACTTAGAAATTGCAATGAATAATTCAACTCACATCACGCCTGCTTGTTTTTAGAACTGTACGTACTTACACGTGTATTAGTTACACAACTCCGATATTAAGAATACTATGTTCGACAACCAATCATTTTTATTATGATCAGGATCAATTAACTAGAAACAGTAGAATTTATTTTTAGCTTTACATCCCTAGAAATTACTATCGTTTCCAGAATATTTTCGTGTTAATTCATCTTACCCTAGCCTCCTGATCCTATCTTTCGAAAAATATAGGATTCACGAACGGTGAGCTGATCAATAAGGGAAGCGCACCCTTGTGCAGCCTTAGGGTCAACCGCCTCATCTCCGCTCGTGTAGTCTCCTCTTTACCTAAAGATGTTAGTTCTTAAATAATATTTTTTCTCTTTTACTATATATTTTTTTTTAAGTAAGGCTGATAATAATTCTCCTCTTAAAGCTCATTACTAGTTAGCGCAAAAAAATTCGAGATGAAACGAACAATTATAAAACACGACCTAATTTATAATTAGTTTGTAATTATAGATTGGTATCATGATACTAATTTTTAAAAAAAAATCAATTTCTCCTTGACAGAGAAAAACAATAGATCATGTATATGTCTATTTATAATTTCCTGAATCTCCCAATTTACATCTAAGAATAAAAAAGGATGGAATTACTCAAATTAATAATTAAATTAAATTGACAATCGCTGAGTATTCGTAATAAATAAAGTTGATAGAAAATAGGAGTTACTCTAATAGATATAACGAAAATGCTCTAAAAATAATAGTTCAAAAATACGACCTAATAACAATAATAAAATATTGTAAGCATGATATTTATAATTTATAACTTTTATAACTCATCCTTTATGATCTTTCCAGTAATAAACGAGACCTTTAATCATTTTTGTTAATAAATAATTAGTTTATTACACAATTGCCTCACTTAAAGCACAAATTATACTACTCCTGTAAAATACTTAATAAAAAGATTCATTATCAAAGATTTAACTTTCCAATTCTTCTTGTATCCAATCCTTACAATCTAAATTCCTTCATAAAATCCTCATCGTTCCTTATTATGTCACAAACAAACTTATCCATATAGATCTGAATGTTCCATATGTTGCTGGTTGTGGATTTGAAAAATGAATAACATTATTATTTTATGTAGTCTATTTTTATTTATACTTTTGTTCGTGATTAATATTCGCCATATTGTAAACTATTTTGTTAATTTCTTCTAAAATACCAGGCCCAAGGATAAAAGTCTGTTGTAATGATGTATGTATATATATATATATATATATATATATATATATATATATATATATATATATATATTGTGAATATCAATAAATAGTTTAAAAATTTTAAAAAAACATTACCATAATTTTCTTATGCCTAAATCCATGTTTACGTGGCTTGCCAACTGTTTTCACTCGCTAGTTGACTTCTTACAGCTTGATAAAATTTTCATGAAAATGTAACCACCAAGAGAACAGGTCACCATATTCTCAAGATATCACATTATAAGACATTGGCACAGTCTACATCATGAGTTTGAAATTCGAGCGGCTAAATTCCGTATAATACAGATATCGGAATAGTCATCGTATCCGAGATAATTTACGAAAGACTGATCAATATAGTTTATTTATAGATATATATATTTTCTATAGTTATAAAGATAGTTTTCAAGTGTTTATATAGGTTTTTGATGAAAAATTGGTATTTATAATTGGTTCTATTATAATTAATAATTGGTTCTATTATAATTTATAATTGGTATGCTATTTATAATTGGTTCTTATTTTTTTAAGCTACGTTCTACCAATACGACCTTATAATTTTAACAAGTAATAGCTAACTAATGAATGAATGAAAAATTACTGTTTATTGAAAAAAAAAAATTTCAATTACAGGAGGTTTTGGCTTTTAATAGAAATAATACAAACATAAACATACTTTGTTTGAGTAAGAGAAAAATAAAATAAAGCAATATTAAAAACTTTTTTTAACTTAAACTTAAAGAAAATATTAAGTATTAAAATTTACAAGTGGAAATACTCTTCTGGCAACAAATATGATTATAATAATATACAAAAATAAACATATACTAAAACTAAACAAAAATTAAACACTGTGTTTTTCTGTTACTATCAATATATATATATATATATATATATATATATATATATATATATATATATATATATATATATATATATATATAATTTTTGGGTTTTAAAGTGTAAATATTGCTGATTTACTCCAAAAATGCAAATATTACGATAATACGTGTTAAATGTAGAGACGGCTAATGAACAAATAAAATATTTTTTTTTTGTAGGTGTAGTTTAAGCGATTGGTATTGGTAAAAAAAAAAAAAAAAAAAAAAAAAAAAAAAAAAAAAAAAAAAAAAAAAAAAAAAAAAAAAAAAACCCAACTTCAAAACATGTTATTTTTATTTTTTTACTGTTTCCTACACAAAAAAAAAAATATTTTATTTAGATTTGGATAGTCATATAGAGTTTAAATTCATATCTATATATCCTCAAGATACTGGAACAAAAAAATTTTAGGTTAAGGATATTTACCCCTATATTTCAGATAGAGAAATGAGATTATGTGTTAGGCTATATTAGATGAAAGATAACACGAAAAAAGCAAGATCCCTTCCTCAGATGCTAGTGCAGTATTCATATGTTTAACCCACTGGACTCTTTAAAAAAAGTACAGATCAGAGCCACTAGGAAACGTGGGAATGTTTGGAACAAACACTCTCGGTCTCCCACACTCTTAGTGTTTATCACAGGAAAACCAGAAGTAAAATGACTGAAAATTTTCGTACGCAGACCCTCGTTAGGGAGTTAGCTACCGGTCCAACGTAGCCAAGGTATTAGTTGGGAAGAAATAGAGCTACCAATAATAAACGAGACATTTAACCATTTTTAACAGGAAGCAACTATTAGTTCATCGAATAGGAACTCTTGTTGCTGATTCGAAGCAAATAGGATTCCCAATCCTTTCATAATTCACTTGAGGTACGCATCCTCCTCCTTTCATAATTGTTCATAGTAGTATTCATTCGGGGCTTCACTCAACCACGATCGATGGTCAATGGAAAAATCCTCAATGCTTATTACTACAGTGGAAGGTCGATCATCCGACCGTCAATTATCCGAACGTTCCATTAACGGAACCGTTTTTTAAATTTATTTTTAATGTAATTTTAATCAAATTGGTCAGCTAATTTCGTATTTGTATTGTTATAATTATTTTAATTTAAAAATTAGAAGCAATTTTTTTTTTTCTATGAACGTCTATAAGGTGCCCTAATTATTTCTCAGAAACTTGATCAAATGAGGTTAGACTTTTGTTTATTGATAACCGTATACCTTATTAGATCATTTCATTTGAAACATATAATCCCAAAACAAGCCCACTCCAATTTCCAGATTTTATAGTTTTTCTACTACATTAACTATTGGTGGATGTTTTTCTCCCAAAAGTAGTTAAATCTCATTGAAATCGGCGATACAAAAAATAAAGCCTCTTCCTAATCCAACCATTAGGTGATTTTTTTTATCCGGGTCACCGTTTCGCCCCAAATCGCTAAAAATCATTTTAAGAAAATAAGTAGTCTAAAACTGGTATTGCAAAAATAAAATAAACATTTAACAAAAATATGAAATTAAGTCCTTCGACGAGCGGTGAGAACAAGTCGACTTATAAGTTTTCCCCCGAAATTTTATTTTTGCAATACCAGTTTTAGCTATTTTAGGAGCCAAAACCTCCTGTAATTGAAGATTTTTTTTTCAATAAACAGTAATTTTTCATTCATTTATTCATTCAATGCCAGTTTTAGATTGCTTATTTTCTTAAAATGATTTTTCGCGATTTCCGGCAAAACGGTGCCCTGGATAAAAAAATTTGCCGGTATATAATCGATTCAAAATTTTCTATCGAAATCCGTTGTAAAAAATACCACGCCCTATTGGAAATTCCAAAGTTAGGGTCACTGGAGAAGAACTGGAGAAGGTTGGAGAGCAGACTATAACCTGAAAAGAAACTTTATTTGACACAGTTAAGACCCTGAGTGTTTCGTTTCAAAATTTCAAAAGCTGTGGAAAAAAAAGGGGGAGGCCTTCGAATATTGAACACCCTGTATATTCATATATATATATATATATATATATATATATATATATATATATATATATATATATATATATATATATATGTATTTTTTAACGAATTTCGATTATCAATTTTTTTTTTTATTATCCGAACCACTTCTGACATTAGTTCGGATAATGGACGCTCTACTGTACTTCAAAAATAATTTTACGTGTTCCAAAGATTGCTGGTTTGGTCCCAAAAAGTGACTATCCTTTCATAACAAACATCGGAGTAACTCAAACCTACTTATATCTTAACTGATTCCCATCCGATATCATAATTCTCTGAAAAAAAGATAGGACCTAATTTAGAACTTTCGCTGTGGAATGCAACAAGAGTAGTTATGATACACGTCAAAGGCATGACTTTATGTTTATTATCACCCAAACTTACTTGATATATTTCTTTATATATTTGTCGGTGTCAATAAATTTAATATATAAGAAGTAATTTAAAGGTTAAAACTTTAAATGATTGTTAACACTGAACTATTATCAGTCAGTCCGAGGAAGGCAAATGAATATTGATATAACGATTAGAGTTGGACTTAATTAAAAAGTCATCGTGCTGAACCAGGCACGAAGCGTTCTCTGAAGGTCTTTAATATTTTGCTACAGCCCTGACGAATGGGGCGGAACATTACAAGCTAGAGACAATCTTTAACAGGTTCGTACATCTGCTAGGCTCAGCAGTACGGCCCGTGCTATGGCTGAGAAGAGCACTCGTTTAACTGAAGATGGAAAAGAAGTTAGGAAGATGGCGTTGCTTATAAATGTCTGATAATAACGAGGGAGAAGCAAGTTTTTAAGCCGGGGTGTGCTTTGAAATAAACATGTTTAAAATGCGCACCAAGCTTCCTTGACCAGTCAATGAGTGCTGAAATGAGGGGGGTAGAGTGCATGGAATATGCGATAATTTCTTATCATTTCATAGCTTCGTTAGGAGTTAGGAGATAAACATACTACAAGTCCCCGCTCCTGTGGGTTGAGCTAACGGTGGGAGGAAAGGAGAAGGTCCCATTTTTGGATTTTTCGATTATATCTCGAAAACGGCGGACTCTGGATGAATATGTTTCAAATCAAAATTACAGCTAATTAAATGTCTCATAAAATTTATTATATACATATTTGTCGAATTTCCAACCGTTTTCAGGATATACGTTACGGAAAATCGGTTATTTTCGAGAAAAAAAAAAAGAATTTTTACCTCATATTATGTCAAACATTTGTTTTTAGTGCCTTCCTCCATCATTACACAGAAAAAAATGTAAAGATCAAAGTTGTAAAAAATTAAATTTACATTAATTTCATATATACGATTTTGGCACTTGATGCAAATGTTTGACAAGAAGGGAAGTAAAAATTGTTTTGTTTTTTCGAAAATTACCGATTTTCATTAACGTATATCTCGAAAACCGTTGGAAGTTCGACAAATATGTATTTGTACATTATTAAGCAGGTATAATTTAAAAGTTTGTGCTTTAATCCAAACAATAAAATATAAATTTATGTATGTAACCAAACTGCTTCTTGACAATTAAATCATTTCCTATTGTCTAAATAACCTAGAATGTGCTAATCATCATTTTAACCTAAATAGGATCTTCTAGTACTATTGGCATGGTCTGGTGATAGCTACTGGATCTCCATCCTGCCGAACGTAGATCTGATTTGAGTCCCTTTGTCAAGACTAGATGACTACTCAGCTTTGTGGGAGCGGTGGCCAAGCGTGGCAAAGAGCCAAGCACTTGAGCATCCAGGAAATATCTTCGGTTCGAATCCCAACATAGTTGACACTTATTTCTTATTGGACCCAAGGACCGTTAAATTTCTTTTGATGAATTGATTAATCTTTTAATTTATAAGATTTCTTTTCTTTATTTTTTTTTTCTATATACCTCGTTTTCTTTAGGATAAATTTTCCTAGAATAAGTTGGAATATTTATAAATTTTTATGTTGAATTATTAAGATATAGTATTTCAAATTAAAAGTCCAGTAGCTAAGTAGACGAACTGGGAAAAGTGTTATGTATTGCAATGCAATGCCATGGGATAAGAAAAGGATTATTGGTGATCTGATATGTACGTTAATTCCCATAAGTTTAATATTTGTCGTCAACTTTTAGTATCATCTCTTGATTTTCATAACTTAGATTACGGATGCATAGTATATGGAGGCCTGTCTAATGAGCTTGAAATGAGATGTAAAAGATTAATTAACTGTTTTATTAGATTTATTTTTGAGATTTTTAGACGTTCTCACATATCCCACAGGTATCATGGAAATTTTTCAGCTTTACCCCAGTTTCCGACGTCAATACTTCCTAGGTGCACTCATATTTCAATCCTTGAAAACCAAAAAACCCACCTAAAACCCTAAATACTAAAACCCAACCCATCAACCTGTACACTCCTACACATAGAACTGCATACAACTTTATGGAATTCATTGCCCATATCAATACGAAAAAGCACCACTCTTACTTCCTTTAAACATTATATATTTCTTTACCTCCTGGATCTTCAATCTTCCGAGCAAATGTAAAACATGAATATTTATGTTATACACATTATAATAGGACACATAAGATGTATTTTTACAAGATTTCTTCATTTATTTTGTAATTCATCATTTAATTATTAATAATTTTTTATTATTATTTATTATAATTAATTAACATAGCCAGACGATTGTTCTAAGTATTATACTCATATGTTATTCTAAGGGGACAAGTTGTCCCAGAATAAAGTTCATTTTTCTTTCTTTCTTTCTTTTTCTTAAGTTGAAATTTTTGAAAACGACATGCAGTTTCTTGACGTTTTAGTCTTGTATGTTAATCCTACGAAACAGATCTGTTCAACAGAGATGAGTGGAATATTATTGGAAGATACTGTAGGACAGAAATTCCTTAGATTTTAGCTAGTTTTTAATTGATTTTTTTTGTATTAGTGTTAAAATTTAGTTGTTATTTTTAAATTCATTATGGCTTATGTTGGTCATAAATTCGTGCCAAAATATTGTATTTTATTATTAACTTTTTTTTAAAATGAAATAATGATCTAATTACTGTATTTAAATTTTAATTAATAAACTTTGGCAATTAATAAAGTTTAAGAAGTGACCTAATAAGTCGTCTTACTTCTAATAATAGCTGAAAAGTTTTTGAAGAAGCCATTTGGAACTTGCTGTATTATGTATCCTTGACAATGAGGGTTATAAGGCCGCCGCAATAATAATTCATACACTGTCGATTTATTTTTTTTTTCTTTTCACTAACCTGCTAAAGTAATCATGGAAGACGTAGATAGCTCTATCGATTCGGCAGGATCCATAAACAGGCCGTCTCTAATAAAATATTCTACAGTTTAGGCGTCACGTGAACAAAGAGCTAATATGCCCGGTGCGGCATGAAAAATGTTTACTTTGTAATAACAAGCTAATGGTTTTTCGAGAGCTTCATAACACAAAGTCCAACAAGAATAGGATGTTACTGAAATATATAGCCTAGAAATAAACAATAACGATCTATGACGTAATTTTCGGAGCAATGGACAGCCGCACTGTGGGACGAAACCGGTGATTATTCGGACATGGTATTAAAAATTAAATATTTATAAATATAAATATAATTAATAATATAAATGTTATAAATATCAATAGTAATAAATAAATGTTATAAATATTTAATAAAGTTTTATTTTTCGAAAAATAGGAGTATCGATCATATCCTTTGTATTTTTGTGTGTAGAATTTAATGATGAAGTATTTTTTTTTTTTTTTTTTTTTTTTTTTTTTATGAATGGTCAAAATAGAACAACAATAGCTTATAACAATATAAAATACATTATATTAAGAAATCACAACTGAAATTTTTTTTTTGTCTTTTCCCTTCCATTATTTTAAATTGTTTTATGTATTATTATAAAAATTGTTGGTACAAATATTTATTTAAATATGTGCCATGTCGAGAAATATATGCATAAGAACGCGTATAAATATATACACCCGTTGCAGGGTGCATATTACCATTACTGCAATGTGGAAAACTGAAACAAAATAAGACTAAATATTTTAAAATTAACAAAATACAATTCTAAACTGAAAAAATTTAAATATTTTTTTGTTTTTCATAACTGGAAAGGTACAAATAAAAATCGAGGTTGATAGTTTAATTAGGTCGAATTACTATATCAGAAGTATATAAACAATGCCCAAAAAAACGGGCAAATTCGGCCGTATTATGATAATAAGGGAACGTATTTCTCTCATTAAATACCTAAGGTAAAAAACTGTGAAGTCCATTTTTTTGGGAGAATTAGGAGTTTTTCTTAAATACGCAATAATGTACTCGAAATAACCTTAAAGTTACTCCAAATATCATTGTTTTATAAAATCCTGATAAAACCATACTAAATACAGATAAAACTACTTACTAATTTTTGCTTAGTTTGAATAGACTTGTACGAAGTAGAAAGTAACTAGTTATTTGAGATTATGTGATATAATCATCCGTAAAATTAAAAAAAAAACTTTAGGATTAATCAAAATCACTAGATACGATTTCGAGCATTTTTATGTCAATTTTCTTTTTTATCTCAAACACATCATTTTCGCTACGTATTTCTAGAACATTCCCACATTTTCTTATTCCTTAGAGGTTAGAAGATGGTGCAAAGTGGTCCGGGATTGAAATAAAAAAATGTTACTTTTTCGTACATGTCGGGGAATTTAGGCCATTCGTCCCACTGTGAGCAGTCCTACACTTATTTTATACTAAATGTTATGTCATGAAAAAAAGAATTTTTCCAGTAAACATTTTTTGATTTTTATTTATCAATTAATTGAAATTTATAACTGTATGAAAAAAACAACATATATCAAGTTAATGTGATATTAACGTTCATAATAACATGGCAATTGCTTGTGAAGCAACTACCAAGTGGTAACACTTCAATAAAAGTTATAAATGAGATGGTTCCAAGGCCATCTTCTTTTCAGATGCCTCGGAGGATTGACGCTGATCTTAGAGCGTTTGTCTAGTAAATGTTGAAGAAGTCACTTATTTTATAATTTTACTCATACTATAAATATTATGAATAATTGTTAATATTATGCCATTATCTTTAGTTAAATGGATAAGTACGCTGTGTATGTAGCAACCCAACGAAGTTGGACAGCAATGTGATTTGATATTAATAAAGCATTTCTTTCTACTTTAATTATTTACTTATTTTAAAGAATGTTTTTTTTGTTTTGTTTTTTATATATAAACCCGAAGATTAGTTTTAAAATTTAAAATTCCACCTTATATATTTATAAGTATATAATTTATATACTACATAAGTTGCTGTCTGATATTTACGCAGCCAGACAATAATATCTTTTGATTGTACTTTTATGTTATTCTTAGGGGACAAGGTGTCCCTGAATAAAGATTATTTTTTAATTATTCATTTTCTCTTTTCTATTTATTTATATTATTATTACTTGGATTATATCTTTATTTTATTTTATTTTATAGGATTTTTTTTACAGTAGAACCTCGACTATCCGAACTAATTGGTGTCAGGGGTGGTTCGGATAATCGAGGTTGAAAATTATGCATAGAAGCAGAAAAAAGAACATCGGTCTGTTAAATGAAATCCGGAAAAGTAAAAAAATTCAATACATACATGTAAATTCTTCATTATTTATCACAATGTACTTTAAAACTAAATTTTATGATTTATCTACATACATTCATACAAAAAGTCTCATTTTTTTTATTTAGGTTGGTTTGAAAAAATCTTCAATGTTCTTCTGCTTCAACATACTTTTTTTTGTCATTGCCGAGTCCTTTATTTATTTTTAGTTGAAGCAGCTGAACTACAGTTGCTTCCTCTTGCTGTCTAGCCATTGAAATGTGGCTATGATTTGTGGTAGATTTTAATATTTGTTAAAACGAAAATAAATCTATTATTTTTTTTAGATGCGTTCTCGGTAAAAAAAAAAAAAAAAAAAAAAAAAAAAAAAAAAAAAAAAAAAAAAAAAAAAAAAAAAAAAAAAAAAAAAAAAAAAAAAAAAAAAAAAAAAAAAAAAAAAAAAAGCAGGATTATAAATAAATAATCCATATATATATATTATTTTTTTTTTTTTAATTTTTAAATAAAGCATGTTGGTCTCATTGTAATATTATACCTTTTTCAAATTGTTTATATATTATATTATTATTGTATATTATTATTGTTTATATTATACCTTATTTATATAAATTAAATATTTTTAATATGTCATTTATTATATTTGTTATGATATTTTTTTTTTTTTCAGGTAATGGGAAAGGATTCTAATCTGCTCTCTGACGACTAGGTAGGTGTCCTGATGCATTCACTGGAGGCAACAAAGGTTGATGGTATCAGCATGGAACCCCCTCATCCACTCCCCTTCCTAGCCGTAATATCATTAATTATATTATTAAGGGTATGAAACTTTTAACCCAAATCACGTACATTATATTATCCTTTAGAAAAGATATTGCTAATTATAAAAATGTCAACAGTAATTTACATTTCTTTACAACTCGAATTATAATTTTAATCTTGATTGTAAGAAACAAAAGTAAAGAATTGTAAATAACTCTGAACTCCCAAGTTCCTTTCCGGCCGCAGCACAACGAATAAAAATCTGAATTTTTATTATCTTATATTTAATTTTGAGCTATCTAGTTACGTTTAGAAACTATTCTAGGAATTAGAATCTTATAAGACAAATAGAAAATATTTTTGTTTTGATCAACATACCCTTTTAAGTACTGTAAAAAAGGCGAAGTCAGCGAAATTCGTTTCATACCAATAATCTGTTAAAACCTCTCTCGTTGAAGATACAGCATTGTTTTTATTAATTGGTCTGAAGGTAATAACATTTTTTTTTTTTAGTTTCCGATTTTTTTGGACCATAACAAAAAAAATTCCCAAAACACCTTCCCAACTTTTTTAGACCATAAAATATTATTTACTTAGAGCAATATTTTTATTTTCGGATCCGTCAGATAAAACCAATTTTTTTCCTCTCCAAATTTTGAAAAATGTGGATTAATCTGAGAGAACAGAAGCAATCTTTGAGCAAATATAATGCCAATTTGGTCTGCAAACTGCTCCTGAATACATATTGAGCACTATTAGAAAGACTTTCCGTTCACTATAGCAATATTTCTATTAGTATAATTTACTACAATACTATCACAATATTAAATATTAGAGTTATATAACATATTATATACTTCCTATATTATTAGAGAAAGGGGTATAAAAACGGGCACTGGTGTAAATATGGGCACCTCTCCCGACTGGTTAAGGGAGATATTGAAGTCTGGCGGCGAGGACTGTCTATGGAGCCATTTGCTAATATAAGATAGCTGTGAGCAGTTGGAACCATTCTTTCAACTGGATGCAGATTGAGTTATTGTACAAATTAATGTTCATTTTGGAATGTAATTATTTGAGAGACATGTGGAATCGTTATCGTTTCATGTTCTTATGTTTATTTAAAAATAATTTCACTATGATATGTGAAAAGCGGAGATATTAAGCTACTTTTTGAACCACACTATTATTCACGCACGCTTTTAGTTCCCATGTGATAGTGGCCATCTTTCTTTGGTGGAGTTGATGTCAATTTGGGCACCCTTTCTTGGTGTGAATAATGTCCCCCCTTTCCCCGGGAACTTAGACACGTCTCTTGTTAGATCACAAATTGCATTTTTTGTGATGAAAAGGTTTAAAGACACTCGGGAAGAGGTGTTGGTAAAATGTTTCCAAATGTGGGAACTTAGATAGTATTTTTTTTTATCGCTATTTTATATCAGTTTCACGAACCATATATGGCAGCTATTCTTATTATTTTTTTTTTTTTTTTTTTTGCTCACAGTTAAAACATTTTTGAAAAAAAAATTTCTGAATTTTCCTCACTGTTATTTATTACTGAAAAAAGTTTGAAATTGGTTGAATTCATATTTGGTGTCGACTTATATTTATACATACATCAGAAATTATTTACAAATTAGATTTTAAAGTGGTCTATGTACAGTCTCAATTTCACTACAATACAAACAAATATTTTATATTTAATTTACTAATTAATTTAACCAGGTGGATTGAATTAATACAAATTATTTCGTATTGTTTCGTTTATTCGTGAAATTAAAAAAAAAAACCGGTAATAAGAACATAATAATAATTTTAAAAAAACAAAAAAAAAAACAGTAATTGAATCGCTTCCAAAGCAGTATTGGAATTTTTTCTGTTAAAAATTTATTTTGATGAATTGAGAAAATCAATGATCTGGGGTCATCTTAATTTACAAATATTTTTGGCGAGTAAACAATCCTTTTGACAGACGGTTCGACTTCATGAATTCGTTTCATGCCCGGTGGATACTGGGCCAGCAGAACGCATGTGGAAAACTCAACGACAGTTACGAATATGCTTAACATACGACAGGAAGCAGTCGAAACCACTCATGAATTATGGATCCTTCAGATCAATTAAATGTAAAATCCTGGCATTAACTGGGACGAACTCGGAAGAAAACTTAAAAGGAGAACTTAATATACATTCGTTACAAGCACTTTACAATCAGTTTGATATGAAAAAATGTTAGGACATTTGAAAAAATATTTGTATTATTATTACGATCAAATACTTGGTATATTAGCAATGAATAATTCGATGCTGAAATTAAGTGAATAATTAAATACAACAGTTGACGCTGCTGTTTTTTCATTATACATAAAAGATGAAAAGATAAAAAAGAAGATTAGATTTAGCAGAATTGTTGAGTATTATCCCATGTTAATTTTTAACACCTTATCGACTATTTCTTCACATTGCTTCTTTCACCAAGGCTACTTCAAAGTAAAAATCAATAAGTGAAAAAAAGAAATGAAATTTATACATAATGAAAAAAAAAAAATAATAAAAACAGTAAAATTAAAAATTGTTTTCTCCCTATTTGTACATTTAAATTTACAGCTGTATAGAAAAAGAAGAAGAAGAAAATTAATTTTATTCTGGGAGAACTTGTACCCTTAGAATAACATATGAGTACAATACATGGAACAATCGCCTGGCTATGATAATTAATCATAATAAAAATTGATAAATAATTAAATAATGAGTTACAAAATAAATGATATCTTGTAAAAGGATACATCTTATGTATATTATTATAATGTATATAACATAAATATTCATGTTTTACATTTGCTCGGAAGATTGAAAATCCAGGAGGTAAAGAAATAAATGTTTAAAGGAAGTTAGAGAGAAGCTTTTTCGAATTGAGATGGGCAATGAATTCCATAAAGAGGAAGCGCGGATAATAAAGGATTTTTCGAAGGATGCAGTTCGATGCGCAGGAGTGTACAGGTTGATGGGTTAAGTTCTGATATTTAAGGTGGGGTATATTAATATGATCCAGTAAAACTGCTGAATCACGAACATAATGGCATGACAAATACTTGTGGGGAAACTACAAATTGGTATCCAATGAATATTTCTATATAAAAGGTTCCGAGACCATCTTTTCTTTCTTGTAGGATTATTGGGATTTGAATTGTAAGTAAGATGAGAATGAAGTAAATTTGGGTGAGTATATAGTTTATTATGAAAGGTACCATCAGGTACCTGGTTTGTGCTAAATCAGCAATATAGGGAACCCTAAGATTATTGAAGAAAATATTTTTTTCAGTCCGTTCTGATTTTTTTTAAATTTTTTATCATTAATAATTACAACTATATGCAACTATGTGCTAACATTAAACTATGTGCATTGGGTAAATATGAAAAAATCATCGTAAGTAACTTGGTAGTAATACAAGCAAATCCTCATTGTAATACTTTAATAAGAGCTCTGTATTAGAAAGCCTCTAGACCATCTTTTCATACGCCTAGGAGGGTTATTAGGAATCTAGTGTGAAGCAAGTTAATTGATTCGAGTAGGAATGGAGGTTATCATGGAAAGAAAATCAGCAAATATGGAATATTTAGATCATTGTGGATAACTTTATTAGTAACATAATAAGTAGCATTAAGAATTTGCTAAGAGACTGGAAACGAAAGATATCGATGATCTGGTTGAACCACATTACTTACTGATAATGGTCAGGTTCAAGTAAAAAAATAAACATATTTTGAGTATGGTTATGATAAAAAATGAAAACAATAAAAATATAAGGAGTGTGTATAATTTAATGTAATGGTTTTGAGAAAGCAGCAAATTTCACTAGAGCCAACAAAATGAAATTAGCCTTCCAAAAAACTAAAGATATATATCATAAAAAAAATCTTTCTACTAAAGCTAAATTGCGTCATTATATAACAGTTGTTCGTCCTGGAAGCTTTTATGCCTCTGAATGTTTGTTTCTCAACAAAAAAGGAGAAATTGAAAAATATAGAAAAGAAGGAGAGAAAAATATTGGGACCAAGAAACTGAAGAAGGTTTTAAACTAAAAAGTAATACAGAAATATTTAAAACTTAAGTGATGCAATGAGAAAACGTAAGTTGACATTCTATGGAAATTTAATGAGAATGGATGAGAGATGACTAACAAAGAAAATTTTCCAACACAGCCCCCAAAAACGAAATGGATGGAGGATATGGATAGTAAAAGAAGATATTGTGGCAAATATACAACAAGATTCAATTTGGGACAGACACAAATTTCGGACAGCAGTCAACAAGATCTAATTTCTAGAAATAGTTAAAACACAAATTAATAGACTGGTGTCAGATGTTAGGAGAAAATATGAGGCAGAGGTGATGAAGAAATATTGAAAAGTACGGAAGAGTAAGGAATGAATTATTGAACGTGGTCCACAGATGGCCGAACTCGAAATAATAATAAGAGATAAAGAGTGTGTAGTATAAGATTAATATTGTGTAAATAGTAATCATAAACTATATAACTATAATTTGAATTTGTGTATATAGTTGGCAGGACAGATTTTGGATTCAGTTTAGGGTCTTTGGCAGACTGAAATGGTCTTCTTTTGCGAGGACAGGAATCCAGGAGGGGGTGACCCGCTTCACGTTACCGCTAACCATGGTTTCCATGGTACAGCGGCAGGCTAACCATAGCTCGATAACCGGTCCCTTTGGGGCCAATTCGCCAGAGCCCTTCCCACCGACGCACAGCGGGGAATATGACCTATCTAGATGGACCAAAGTCATATCAAGTTTCGGATCCGAATGTTTTAAAAAGATATAAACTTGGTATTTGTACTACGAGTTAAATTGAAGGTGGATACTTAAAATAATAAGTCACATTCATTAAAATATTATTATAATACCCTCAAGATATGAAACTTTATTAGTGTTATGAGACAACTAAAAAATTTAATTATTTCTTAATTTTTTTCAATTCTGAACTGAAAAGATTACAGAACCTACCATATCAGGTTCGGTTAACAATTTGTTGACAAAATTGAAAAATCCTCAAGACTTGATTTTCCTAGACTTTTCACGTAAGATATGGCGGTTTCCGAATTTCGTCGAATAAATCGATCTTCAATTAGGAATAGATCCACTTATTATTGGTATTTTTTAAATAATAAGACAAGTTTCAAATGTTAAACATTCATCACCAGTTCCTAAAACTTTGGTCCGAAAGGTCATTTAATTCAAAGATTAAAGGAACACATAAGGGAATACAGTAATATCACACAGTATTCAAACTCCGTAATATATTTAAATGAAAACAACCAGTAAATTCAATAAAGAATCGGAATTGAAATAAATCACGTAGAGAATAGACTAAAATTAATCCTACAAGGCCCCCTGTACCATATTCGGGACAACCATTTTTATCGTTGCTACCTTTATAAAAATATTAGCAGCGACATCACTTGACATCTCGATAAAAGTGTCGGATATGCAGCAATTGTGTAATACAAACTGTTGTGTATAGATGTCGCTAATGTTTCTGTTACTGTGGACTTAGTGCGATATTTGAATTGAAGTGTTATGTTAGTCGTACGTGTGAATTCAAAAAAAAAAAAAAAAAAAAAAAAAAAAAAGTAACTGAATAGTTCTGAGTCGAAAAGAAATACTGTGTCGCAATGAAGAGTATATTTTTCAGGAAGAAGTTATTTTATATATTTCAACAGTAAACGTATTAGCAATAATGACTTAAGTAAATAACAGAAGAACTGAAACAAAGAATATGTTATCCTGTCAAATATTGGATTATAATTTTTTTTTTTATAGAAATTTTCCCTAACTATTCATCACTAATCAGATCATATATCAAAAAAAAAATTGAGCCTTCTAGGGTTAAATATTTACGAAAAACAAGGAATAATAAAATTGTGTAAAACCAATCCAAAAATTCAGTTTAAATGGCAAGATCAATGTTTCTAATAAAATAGTCCAATAGGAACGGAAAAAAACCAACCAGTCAGGAGGGAAATTAAGGGATTGACTATTTACTTGATCATTTAGCTCACTACCCAACCCCTTTTCTTTCTATTACCCCATAGTTCCAATAGCTCCAAGCAACCCTTCCGCTTTGCTTTCTTAGGTATCAATATGTTTAATTTCTTGTCTTGCATTTTCAAAATTAATATAAATAAAATTTAAATTATAATATGTTTTTAGAATTGATAATAAATGTTTAACATTCTTAAATTAGGTGTTAGACTAGAGACTAGTCTTGAATACATTATCCATTTCCACACATCTTTACATTCATTTTGATACGCTCTAGCTCTGCTGGTGTTGCTTGGACCGAATATTGGACCAGAGTTAAATTATCAGAAATTTAACGAATAGTAATTTTTGTCAAACAACATTTGTCGCTGGGACCTACCGTTTAGGAGGTATATTGGTTTTAATGAAGAAAGTCACGGTTTTTCTACATTTTGGGACTTTTTTTACTCACTCTAGCTTTGTTGTTGTTGTTGCTTAAATCGAAAGTTGTATGACAGTCTCCTGATCAAAAATGTAATAAAGAATATTTGTTGTTATATAACATTTATCGCTAAGACCCACTATTTAGAAGCTATGTTGGTTTGGATGAAAAATGTCACGTCTAAAACAGCTGTTTTCTCACAAATTGGTTTATTTCGAATAATCATTGATTTTTAATTCGATTAAATTATTAATTTAATTAATTGATACTTTGGGAATAGCCGTAGATTATAGATAGACGTATCCATGGTCTATTGTTTTTCTTAGTCAGGGAAAATTTTATTGAATTTTCACTTTCAATCGTTGTCTGATGGAAACATATTAGGGAGAAACTTCGACAAACATTCAGTGATAAGTTATATTATTTTTTGTTTTATTTTTAAGAAGATACCGGAAATCACAATAAACACCATACCACAATAATACAGCAGCTAGGTCGCCATTAATTGTTCATTATAATTATTCTTAAGGGGCAATGCCCCCAGAATAAAATTTAGTTTCATACTCGTCCAGGTTCCATTCCGAAAAATCAAGAAGGGCGATAATTTTTTTTTTTTTTTTTTTTTATTAGTGATGTCCCTCATCGATAGCTGGGGTAATACAGATGTGTCAGCTTCAACTTCGCTATCGGTTTTCGAGACCGGATATACTCATTTGTAATCCGAGCTGTCTCAATTTTCCACACGAGGGTGAGCTGACCCCATTCCAGAACTGACTGACTGTAGAAAATATTTTGAGGGAGGCCGAAATTGAATCATATCCAAGACAATCAAAAAGCAACAAAACGTCCCATGTCATTACATCCTTCCCCCCTTATAATCCGATAGATATTATAAGATTTCATTTAATTATTGAATAATTAAATATTAATCAAAGTTAAAAGGAAAATAATTTAATTAATGGATTGTATCCATACTTTATTTTCCAAAATTCCATAAAATTATATATATAATTAACTGTTTAACAATAACCGGGTTTTTGGTCCTTTATATTTAAAAATATTTTGTTCATACAATATTATTATTTATCCATATACATATTTTCTTTCTTCCTACTCCTCTCTCCTCTCTTTTTGACGTTTCAGTACCCTGGTGTCTGAGCTGGCAAGCACTTGCTGCAGGAGTCGGTGGGCTTACTGGCCTGGAGTTTCGGGGTACCCAGTTTTTGTTCTGATGAGGACCCCATTAAATAAGGGGTCGAAACGTCAAAAAGAGAGGAGAGAGGAGAAGGAAGAAATAAAATATGTATATGGATAAATAATAAAATTGTATGAACAAAATATTGTTAAATATAAAGGACCAAAAACCCGATTATTGTTAAACAGTTAATTATATAATTTCTAAGGGTCGACAAAATATAATTTTATATATATATATATATATATATATATATATATATATATATATATATATATATCGATATTTTTCTTTTTCTTGACTGTTAGAAGAAATAATGCTAAATGGGGGATGCTAGATAGTAATATTTCTTTCTAGCTTTTCATAACATTTTCCCATATTTAATTTTTCATATATTTTTCTACTATTAGATGTTTTATAAGGTTCTTGAAGTTCAGTCAATAAAATAACAACTTATTTTGGCGACGTTTTGAAACTATATTGTTCTCATAATCATGCCCTACTGTGAAAAAACAGGTAATACAGGTTAAAATAAAATTATATGAGTTATTTTAAAACATAAAGTTAGCTACAATATAAATATATATAAGAACATTATTTAATTAAATATAATTACAAAGTATGGAGGAGTATGAACTACTTACAGTGTTATTGGTGGATATGAATAACAATTCTAGTACATAACTAAACTGGGGAAATTTCTGGGAAAAAAATAGTTAGGGATGGGAATTTCCTAATTACTGGTATTCGCAAGGTGCAGGTTGAAGGTGCAAAATAAGTTGTTATTTTATTGACTGAACCTCAAGAACCATTTCCAAGTTTATTTAAACCTTTTCCGGAATAGTTTAATAATTTTCCATTTATCTTTAATCCATTTCCACATTTATTCAATATTTTGCAGTATACTTAATCTTTTTCCATTCTATTTTAAACCATTCCGTTTATATTTCAACTTTTCCCATATATTTTTAGTATTTTTCCATTTATGTTGAACCATTTTCCAATTTTATTGAAAAAATTTAAAAATCAAATTAGGCCCCTAAATTTGTATAGGAAATAAGAGAAAAGGGATAATAACCATCAAAACGCCATATTCAGGTAATACAGCATTTATTAGATAACAAATAGCACAATAATGTGAAAATAAAATAAATCTGTCATTATACTAATAAAATTTAATAAAAATCTTATTGAGCATTCTTTTTAGAATTCCATCCATAAAGAACTTGGGCTTATTAACGATTTTTATGGTAGACGTTTCAATTTTCTGACCTGCAAGCATCGTTACTTTTTTCTTATAACTTATTGGAATAATTTGAATTTTATTTTTATTGCATTTCATAAGGAAAATAACTTATTTATTTTATTTTTAGATTATTGTACTGTTTTTTTATCTAATAATAAATGCTGGATTGTCAGAGTATGGCGTTTTGATAATTATTATCGTTTTTCTTCAATTCCCCCCAAATGTGTAGATATATGATAATTCAAAAACTTTTTTGAGGAAACCACTTTTTTTGCCATAAAAGCAGTAATATCTGTACTTTTTAAAAACATTTTTCCAGTTTTTACCGCATTTTCGGATTTAGCATTAAATTTCCTATAAGAGCAGAGTACTATTAACCTTAAATTTAAACTTAAGACCTAAAGAACAGCTTGATCTTCACCTTATTTAGGGAAGTTACAATGTCTTATATTACTTCAACCGTTTTTCGAAAACTCTATCTACAAAACTACATATCTCACAAAATGTTGCAAGTTTAACCAACTTTCATGGGATATGATCAAATTAATGATTCCGTATCGACTTCTTGAAGAAATTTACTTTTAAAATCGGAAAAACATAGTGTTTTCATTAGGAATACAAATCAGTTACTTGTGTAAATAAAACATTATGAAAATCCCTTAATGGAAATGTGCATTAAAAACCTAATAAACCCTTCATTAGAATAAAAAGCAAAGAAACATATTATTGTTTAATAGAAAATAAAGGAAAACTGGCAATAAAGCGACAGCAGATCAGAGGATCTTATGTTATTACATTTATTTATTTATTATTATTATTTAGGATTTATTTTAGTAGATTTTCAATGTAAGGTTTAAAACTTAATAATAATGGACATAGACCGTAATTTTGCCGTTAGCTTCTCAATACAGATGATGTTGAAGAATACCACTTTTTAGGTGAAGTTTATGGACAGATGAGTCTGTATTTACAGAGGAAGGCATTTCTACCTGTCCATGAGGTATCGTTGGTTTATTTTTGTATTGCTTTCGAATAATGTGGAGGAGCACCGTGGTGTTGGAAAATCATATTTTGCTAAACTTCAGGTAGAATATCGTGACAAAGTTGTGGTAGGATATTTTGTAACAAATCCTAGAAATTCTCACCATTCAATCTGTTGGGCAAACTATGATTTCCAACGCTATTCGACAGCAATACATGGATGAATAAATCAGCGATGCCTCTCATGCAAAGGTAGAAATGCCTTCCCCTGTATAAACAGACTCATCTATTCATAAAAATCATCTCATTGGTATTAATCCTGTTAACATTTA
Source organism: Euschistus heros (assembly GCA_003667255.2). NCBI lineage: Eukaryota > Metazoa > Arthropoda > Insecta > Hemiptera > Pentatomidae > Euschistus > Euschistus heros. Next base: position 1,466,940 of record RCWM02000129.1, read on the forward strand.
ATGGAACAGGGTAGAGGGTTGTCAGTTCTGGGGTAAAAAAATAAAAATAAAAAATGGAAATAACAAAGCGGGTTTGAATAAGGAAAAGCAAGGAGTTAATTCAGTAATATTATTACCGATAGAATTGAAAAAGACAAAATCCAAGTTATCTGATTCGCAATGAAGAACTGACAGGTCTTAAGAAAATTTTAACTACGTGGGTAGAGGGTAATTGCAAAGGAACCTGATTGGAGTGGACTAAGACACCATTGTGCTCAAGGGAAGGGATATGCAGGGAGTGGACTAATCTCTCTAATGGCTTTGCTAAATCAGAGTGAATGGAAATGGCTTTAAAGGCGTAACATGTAGATGTAGTGAGAACTTTATTACGAAGATGAGCTAAAACAATTTTCCAGGCTATCGGAAACGGAATTTCAAAGGTAAATTTTACCAATTTCATCATATTCAATATCTGCATTATGTTAATATGGGTGATGGTAACTCCATTAAGTTTCACTTTGCAGTCAGCATTCTTCTGTGTCGTTCTGTTTATAAAAACGGCATTGTATAGATGTCCTAACTGAAAGCACACAGTACCGCGTGGAAAAATCTTCTTTTTTTTTCTCCATATATTACCAGTTATCAGCCTAATACCTATAGTTAACTCAATTAGCTCAAACGATGTCCTAAGAATATTATACATAAACTGGGATATTCATAAAAAAAAAAAAAAATATATTGAGACGATTTTGGTAGAGTAATCGAAAATTAAATTATATTTTTATTTTAATCACTTGAGGTACGCATGACAGTATAGAAGGATCAATACAATTAGGATTGATGAATTAATTGCAACTTCTAATTTTTTTAATTCCTTTCCGACTTTAGTGGATATTGGACCATAATTCGGAAAGGAATTAAAACAAAATAAAAAAATAGATTTAAACCCTGCATTTAAAATAGATAAACCATTGTTATCATACTTCCCTCCACCTAAAGACAAAACAGACCCTTTCCAAAAAAGGGGTGTTTACGAATTAAAATGTAATGACTGTGAAGCAAAATACACGGGAAAAACTGTAATCGGTAAATGTAATGACTGTGAAGCAAAATACACGGGAAAAACTGTAATCGGTAAATCAAAGAGTAAAAGAAGATAACAGCATACACTAATAAGACCCAAAACTCCAATTTCGCTATCCATCTAAATGAAAATAATCATAAATTTAATAAAGACTCGGGAGTAAAAATATTACATCTAGTAGAAAATAGCCTAAAATTAAATATTTATGAATCATTAGAAATATTAAAATCGTTTAAAACCGATTCAGATTTTTGTTTAAACGACCAGATAAACATTTCCAATAGCCGCATTTTTAATTTGTTTCCCATAGGAACCGAAAAATCCAATGAGTCTTAAGGGAAATCCCATTGTAAATCACAAACATTTAACCTACCTGCCCTCTTCCACTTCTCACGATGGGTATATTTCAGTTATCTCTTAGACCTCCTGAGGTATTAATGTTTGATTTTTTGTCTTACATTCCTAAAAACTTTAGTGTATTTAATTTATGTAACTTAGTACTGATGTGTTGAGTAAATTTGTATGTTTTAGAACTGAAAATGAATGTTTAGCATTCGAAACTAGTGTTCTAATAAAATAATCCCAATAGAAGTGGCAATTAATTCATCAAAACTAATTTTATTTTAATGTTGTTTCTGACTACTCCAACATTTACTAGACAAATATTCAAAGTTCCCAACAAATTACAAAAGTTTTATTTACATGAGAGTAATTAGACTAATTTGTATATACGGAATTGAGCTCTTGGACTCCACTAAACATTCCAATTCTTCTTGTATCCAAACTTTGTTATTTTTTTCATATACGTATCGTTAGAGAACGTCCAGTAATTACGAGAGATGTTTTTCTTTTAATTATGACTCCTTAGTTGAAATGGGGTAAGATGTGGTGTGACCCCTGCTCCTTCCCCTCAAGTGAGATTTACTTTTTCAAATAATTATCTTTATTTTTATATATTTTGCTACATACCACAAAATAAATAACATTAATACTTATATTATGAAGTTGGCCTTATATTTTCAATAACTCTCCCTCCCAGTCCTTTTTAATAAGGTTTGATGAGATTTTTCTGGACTCCCCAAGCCTCCTCCATTTCGAGATCTTAGAATTAATGAATATCCCCTGCTGTGAGGAATAAAAAAAAAAAAAAAAAATCTATGGTTCTCTATTGACTAGACGTCCATATATATATATATATATATATATATATATATATATATTATTTTTTTTTTTTTTTTTTTTTTTTTTTTTTATTGTGGCACTGCTGTATAAACCTATGGGGACTACCATTTGTGTATTCAGCAATATATATCACTGATATGCCCTATTATCAGAAGATGTTTTTTTAAATACTATGAAATTTTTTTTTAAATATAAAAAAAAAAGCTCGAGCTCAATTAAAATATAGTACTAATAAGTGATAATGATACAGCTATATAAAAAAATGAAATTTCACGAAATATTCATTTCTTAGATAAGTATGAAAAGTAAGCATAATTAATAATTTTATGTCCATATTTACTTTATTTTATTTTTTTTATTGTAATACCCCACTGATTCCTGTTCAGCAGATCCGCTACCTAGGACTCCAAATGGACAAACGTTTAACTTGGAATCCCCTTACAAGACTAAAACGACTTCTTCAATATTTACTTGACAAAGCTTTAAGATGCCAATTAATTACAAAAGACTCATTTACACGACAGTAATTAGATCTATTTGGACATACGGAGTTGATATCTGGGATTCCACCAAACCCTCTAATTCATCTCGTATCCAATCTTTGCAACCTAAAATCCTTAATGCTCCATACTTTGTGGCAAATAGGCATACCCATGAAGACCTTATTGGTCCATATGCTGTCCAACGATATACCAATCCTTTCATAGTAAACTCCATTCCAACTCGAATCTATTATTCTCCCAACTTGCTTCACACTCAATTCCCAATAACTTATCGAGGCATCTGAAAAGAAGAAGGTTAAGAGCTCTTCTAATCTAAAACATCAAAGTACTACTAGTTAGTATGTAGTGCTTCACAAAATATTTACATGCTGTAAATAACTGTAACCATTATCCTTAAATTTACTTTTTGTATATTTTAAAAAATGTAACCTACTATTTTTTTTAAATTGGTTTCGGTTTTGTGCCATCAGCAAAAAATATTTACTCTACATTCAAATGTAATATAATAATAGGAAAACTTCCTTTGCAGTCGTGTTCTTTCAATTTATTTTTGATGGCATTCGATTTCTAATTGCTTCATGTATGTATCTATTTCACCTGTAGAACTGTGGCTCTCTGGAAAGGAATCTAGCTGCATGTCCGCAGGCTGTAATGCTATATACAAAGCACCACGAACATTGTCACCGTAATTTCTAGTGAAGTGGATGTAAAATATGTTGTTTAAATTCTATCCCTCAAGGGAAAACTGTCATATTTGACATTTTGCAAACTTACATGTGTATATAGTTGTAACTAAAGTTACATTAGTTTAATTTCATCTTGTCATGACAGATGCATTAAATTCACATTGACGCTGATAATTATCTGTATAGATAGGACAACTTCTCACTCAAGAATATATAATGCAGTTAAATCAATAATCTCAAAACAGAAAATTTTGTAGTTACGCTATTTTACCTCTCATGTACAGAATTAATAATTAAAAAAATTTTTTTGAAAAAAAACAAAAACCGACTTCAAGACCAAACCTGCATGTTCAAACTTGAACTAAAAAGAAAAAAATAACATTTTAATTGCCTTGAAACAAAGAGCATTCAACGACAATTTATCGATACTTATATACTTATATATATATATATATTGGTTTAGTCTTGAAGCCGGTTTTTGTTTAGTTTTTTCAAAAAATTAATTTTATTTTTCACTTTTTAGTACTAGGTGAGCTTATTTCTGATTATTCTTTTTACATTCGATCACCTACAGTTCGACTTATTGAAAAACGACTTATCGAGGTTATCATTTGACTTATCTTCATGTAAATTAAAAAAATATAAACACAAAATTAGAGTTGAAATCATAACATATATCTTTTTCTGATGGGTATATGTATGTTGTTTGTATATACATATAAAGTCGTTGAAACAGAAAATTAAATACCGCTTAATCATACAACTTTCCATACTACTGAACTGCGCTTTTGTTCTGGCGTTACCTAAAAGTAGACTTACCATCTTCCACCAGTAGCGATCTTTTCTTTATTCTTGAAAGATAACTAAGCGTAATTTCGAATTCACTAGCAATAACCATCCAACTTCTTTCTCCTTTCTTCACTTCGCGAATCAGTTTAACTTTTCGTTAATTGAAATAATTTTAAATTATTGTGTTTACCCTTCGTTGTAAACCCACGACTTCCTGTCCTACAGTATCCTTTAATGATATTCCACTAATCCCTGTTGAACAGATTCGCTACCTTGGACTCCACTTGGACAAACGTCTTACTTGGAATCCACATACAAGACTAAAAAGACAAGAAACTGCCTGGCGTTACAGATTACTTTAACATTTATTAGACAAACGTTCAAAGCTCCCAATTAATTACAAAAGACTAATATACACGACTGTGATTTGACCTATCTGGACGTACGGAGTTGAGCTTTGGGGCTCCACTAAACCATCCAATTTATCTCGTATCCAATCCTTAAAATCCAAAATCCTTCGAAAAATCCTCAATGCACCTTACTTTGTCACCAATAAACTTATCCATAAAGATATTCCATATGTTGCTGATTTAGCCCAAACCAGATATCTATCCTTTCATAGTAAGCTCCATAACCACTCAAATCCCCTAGTTTCTCAACTTGCTTCTCACACCATTCCAGATAATCCTCCGAGGCGTATGAAAAGAAGATGGCCCAGAGACCTTCTAGTGTAGACTTTTTATTAAAGTGCTACAGATGAGTAGTTCTTTTCAAGTTATGTCACTTTATTGTAATAGTTAACAGCACATTTACTTGATGTATAAATTTTGTACAGTTGTAAATTTCAATAAATTGTTATAAAAAAAAAAATTATTGTGAAACCATTGTAAAATCAGTCGAGTAAATAACCAATAAGTGACTGGCGTACCTATGAACTGAAACGATAAACAATGACAGAAAACAGGAAAACAAATTACCCCTGAAATTCTTTGAATTTGAGTTCGAGTTGTAGAGGTAATGACTTCCAATAGTTAGTGTCACATAGGTGGAAGGAAGTCCTAGAACTCCCCTCTTTTGGCCCCTATTTTCATTTTGACTTATTCAAACAATTTTTCACGTTTCTGGCCTGAAATCGACTCATTGAGGTGAAATTTACGTGTAATGTACTAGTGACCGTAGATTTTGTTCGACTTCGGCTCATCAAGAATTTAACAGTGATTGCTTATTAATTGTTTTTTTTTTTCTTAAAAAGCGCTGAATTGATTTCCATATTTTTTTATGGAACCACCTCTGAGGTATGCCCTACCGATGAAAAAAGAATCATCAAAATCGATTCATAATTGACGCAATCAAAAAAAGTGTGTTAATGACTTTTTAACACCTCTTTGAAATAAGGTTGTTTTAATGAGATAATTATATAAAAGCTATAGGCATCATTGAGACATTTTAGATTTAAGTTTGATTTGTGCTAGAGGCTGAGTGGTAGAGTTAGAGTACTGTCAAGAGTAGACATGTCGCGATCTGGATATTTCCTGGTTGGTCACAGCCCTACTCTACTGTCTAACAGCATTGTTCATCGTTCGGACTATCGAAGATCTCGTTTCGTCTCTCGCTGGCAACTTACTGATTATGGTGCAATACAAGTTTAGATTAAAGGAATTAGTTAAAGATAGGATAAACAAAAATGAAATTTCATAAAAATGCTTTCAAACAAACACCTTTATTAAGTTTCAAAACTCAGAATTCATTAACAATGAAATCCGTTAGCCATCAACTAAAGTTAAAACTCTCTCGACTTCTAAACGTTCTGCATTTCAATCGATCTTAGCTGGTTATAATAGTTTCTCTTTTTTGTAAATATTCACTTGGTCGACACACAAGTAGCTGATAGACCAAGATGATTTGTTTTAATTTTTCTTCTGTTCATATTGAATTATTTATTGCTTTAAACATCAACAGATTATCGAGATTACTTTGAGAATACTCACCTCATTTCCTAATAAATAGGTCATTCAGGTAACAATTACCAATTCAACCCTAATAATTTATTTTTCTTAACTATTAATTATTATCTACAACTGTATTTACGTTAAGGAAATTATTACAATAACATGTCAATAACATTTAAATACTCGCTAATAGCACTTCAATATAAGTTTTGCTTTAGAAGATCTTTTGGCCATCTTTTCATATGCCTCGGTGGATTATCAGAAATCGACCGTGAAGCAAGTTAGGGGACTAGTGGATTTAAATGGGTATGGAGTTTCCTTATGGAACATTGACATCTGTATAGATATATTTGTTTGTGACATAATAAGAAGCCATTTTTAATAGGATTTTACGAAGGATTTGGGATTATAGGGATTGGATAAGAGAAGATTCGGAAGGTTAAGTGTGCTATGTCCTCTGTGGTATGTCCAGTCCGGATCATGCATTTATCTCAATACAGGGATGCCAGCCAGGACTTAAACTCCTGACAATTTATAAATGAGTATTTTATAAATAATTGATTAATTATTAATTAATCTAATATCTTCTCCAGAAGGTTATCGTGGGGTCAGAAATCAAGATTTGTTAATTATAAAGGAGAGGAATCAAAATATATTAATAATGAGTGGCATGCAAATGGATGATGACGGTTGAACTAAAAAAAAACCACGTATAATTAATTATGGGTTGACATATAGAAATTACAACTAGAAATAATAATCATAACTTAGGTTTAAAACTTATACGGTTAACAAATAACTTAATCTAGACTTATCTTAAGGCAATGCTATGTTGGGGGGAAGCGGGCGGCTACATGGCGAGAATCCCCAGGCTGGCCGAAAGGCCAGGCCCCCGATCTCCAGGAACCAGACATCTCCGACGAACTCCTCTCTCTCAAAGATCTTCTCCAGACTCTCTATCCTAGACCTTCTCCTGGACTGATCCCGACAAAATTTTTCCGTCACTTTTGATGAATAAGCTCCGCCCCTCTGGACAAAGAACACGCCCACCGACTTCCCAGTGTTATGATATTTAGAAATATTCAAAATACAGAGTTTACCCCGAATCTTAAAAGGTAAGGGACAAGCAGGTAGAGAACTTTTATTGTATGAAAGGATGTGAAATTTCGGACCACCCATGGGGTGCTGTGGAGGTTGCTACCCTTTTGCCAACGCGCGAATTTATCTTTGTTATTTTCAAACTTATAGGTTTGATACATAGCATTACCCTCCTCTTACAAGAAAAGAAAAATTAATAAGGGAGCAAAACTTATTGATTTTTCTTTAAAATAATCTACAACTATTAACAGAAATAATATATAGCTAGCCCTGAGATAAATTCAATGAACAAAGTTTAGAATACAACAAAATGAATTCCCACTATTGAATTACATAAAAATAAACGCCATCTTACCCTCATGATATCAACAAAATATTGTAAGACTATTTTAATTCTATGAATAACATGATTTAGGACTTATTTGCTAAACCAGTGATTTAGAATATAATACAAACTTGGTTACAAATTTGAGTTTAAACAGTGAATTTAATAATTACTTAAAATTTAGCAGCATTATTTTCTTTAGAGAAGTCTATATTGGCAAACAAATAGCCATACATAAATTACGAATACATAAATTAAGAATAATATCAAAATATAAATAATAATTACATAAATATTACAAATTTTAATATAAATAAAGCATATAAAAAAACATTTATCAACTGGAAATGACAAACTAAACCAACAGTATCAACTACATATTTTCTAGACCAATTTAATTATATAAAAGCATCACAGTTAACTCAATATTTATGAATACTAATACTAACAAATGATAGTAATACAAAATGAAATTAACGTTTATCCTATTTATGAAATATATGAAAAAAATCAAGGCGCTATATGTATACCTTTTAAGCTCTAAAAACCCTGTAACCAACCGTATTTCTCACATATGTACATGTACTTAAGATTTTTCAATGTTACACTATATAAACATCATCCTTTTACCAAATTAAACATATTTTATAAAATAAACCAATAAATAAACAGTTTTCACTTCTTCATTAGTCAGTGATTAAACTCATGAAATAATTCACTTTGAAAAAATATTTAGGGAGCTTCTGGTTTGACGGCACTGGCACTGTAGAACAAGGCTGTGTTGGTTTTGTTCACTTTTAATGCGAAAAATACTTTAGCGTCCAACCACTTGTCACCACACAAAACTAGATATCTATTAATGATCTTCTTGCAGTTGCAGGAGGCAATTCAGACAAAATCATTATGAGTAGATTCAGTACTCAACGTCTGTTTATAATTTCTGTAGACCCAGTTGAAGAATAGTTTTCTGGTTGCGTCTGCTGAACGGGAATATTCTGATGTCATGCAAGTGATAAAAATATTCTCTGACCTGTTGACCCTTTTTCTTTTCCGAGCTTAAGTGGTTCTTACTACAGATTATTGTTAGGTCTATTTGGAACTATTATCATTGACTGGTAGTCCAAGATTTCACTTTTACTTTTTTCCCACCGGATGTTATTACTTCTGTAATCCTATTGAAGAGGCTTCGCTACCTGAGAATTGAGGGTGTCCTTTACACCGACTGTTTGCAAGCTATTGCCGTGGTACGGAGATATACCTGGAACTGCAGGTAGCCGCATATCCGTTCTCCTAAATGAAGTTATACAATGCAAAATATAAAATAATGATCTTATTTCTACTTTCTATATGTCAACCAGTAATTTTAAAATGACTCTACTTTAAAAGAAATTAAAAATGATATATAACCCGTGCGACTTTTTACTTTATGAAACATGATACTAATAAACCGACAAACAGTTTGTAATATAATTTACTTCAGAATGACTAATTATTTATTTAGTTACCTTTCGCTAGTGAATTTCAACTTATACATTCTAAAAATTACGTTACAAATTTTTTTTTTTTTTTTTTTTTTTTTTTTTTTTTTTTTTGAACTAAAAATCTTTTAATTTTAATTTACTCATATTCATTCTATAACTTGTTTTCAAAGTATTTATAAACTGATAAAAATTGTAATTATATATTTCGAAACTGATTAAACTTTGTTGAGGTCTCTTATTGAAATAACCTATTTAATATTTCCTAATAATCTACTATTTACACAATTTATTATCTCTCTATTTATATCCTAAGAAATAGTCTTTTCCATAAGTATAAGCCAGATCTGTACCAAATTTCCAATAGGCATTGTCAAAAATTATAATTTTTTCTTAACCTTCCCCCGTAGATAGTTGCGTACATCTACGGGATTCTTGGTATTTACACTATTGAAATACCTCCTCTTTAGAATTTCTTCAATTTGTATCTTAGGTATTTTCTTATGTTTCTTTTCCATAATTTTCCTAAGATCTTTGTCACAGTCTGTCTTATATTTGTCCTCTTCACATGTTATCTTACTGTTTGTTTCGCCTTTATCTCCACTAGTCTTATTTATATTTCTTTTTAATGTATTAAAACACTGCACAATTTTTGTTTTCGAGCTTTTTTGAAATTTAACACTTTTACCTGCTCTTAATGTTCTTTGTCTAGGTCCTTTTATTTTTCTATATTTGAGCTTTTTTCCTTTATGTTTTTCCTTTTTCTTTGATAACAATTTACTTTTCTTTTTCTTGTTCTTCTTTTTGTTTTTTGTTTTTGTTCTTCTTAATTGTTTCTAGTATGTCTTCTTCAATTGTTTTAACTGCTTCTTCAACAGTGTTAAGAGGTCTAGTAAATTTATCCTCATTTTCATCCTTCTCATATTCTTGAATGATTTCGTCATATATCTGGAGGTCTGCTTCATGAAATATTGTTTCTTCATTGACAACGGTTGGAGGACTGGAATTTTCAACTTCAGTTTCCTCATTTACTTCTTCCTCAGCTATTTCTTTAATTTCTTGCGCTGGGAGGTTCTTTTCAAAATCTTGTTCCACTTCTTTTTCTGATCTATATTCCTTAAAAATATTGATCAAATCTTTACGAAATTCTGAGAGCATTGCCTCTGTCGTCTCTGACCGACTTTTGGAACGTGCAAGGGATGAATCTCCACCTTTAATTTCCATTTCAAAAATTTGATACTCCAATTTCCTATCCATCCTAGCTTTTTCAGCTCTTTTATGTCTTCTGTCTATCTTTTTTAACATTTTTATATCTGTTTCCGAATTATCATTAATAGTTGTCTCCGACATCGTGCTTGAGGGAGATTACCGTAAAGATTATTAAAATCACTCTTATTATATTAAAACCCAAAAACTAACGGAAACCCTTTTTATAGTAATAAACTTAGTCACACCTATTATTATTATTTTGTTTGAAAAAAAACTTATGTCACTCATTAATTAATAATCAATTTAAAATAATTATCAATAATTAAAAACCTTAATTATTTGACTTATCAGATCCCGAACAAGGGATGACATTCTTAATGCTATGTCCTCTGTGTGTGTCCAGTCCGGATCATGCATTTATTTAAATACAGGGATGCCAGCCAGGACTTAAACTCCTGACAATTTATAAATGAGTATTTTATAAATAATTGATTAATTATTAATTAATCTAATATCTTCTCCAGAAGGTTATCGTGGGGTCAGAAATCAAGATTTGTTAATTATAAAGGAGAGGAATCAAAATATATTAATAATGAGTGTAAGTGGAACCCCAAAACTCAACTCCGCATGTTCAAATGGGTCTAATTACCAAATGCCTATTTATTCACCTATTTTCAATAAACAATACAATTTTTGATCTATCAACAATTAAGAAACTTTGTTACGAGAAAAGATGGACATGATCATACAATCACAGTCATAGTAACGGCCATTTTAAAACCTGAAGGATTATTTTTATTTTTTTTTTATTTTTAAACTCATAGAGAGCACGATACGACTATATAGAGTATAACTCTTTAATCTTATCAGTTAAAAAAAATATTAACAAAATTTCAAAAATTATCGTTGGCGAGTTGAAATTTGACGAATTCCAAAAAAAGATTTTGGATATGAGAAATGCTTCAATCGTCACAGTTTTGGTCACGAATCAACACTGGCTCCTGTGGAGAAGGGCTGCAAATGTAAATGCGAATAAAATAAAGGTGGAAGAGCAGGGTATCCATTTGAGAAGGGGTACATTTGGTGTGATCATATGGACAAGCCAGTCCTAGGAGGATTAATTGGGAGCTTTCAAAGCTTGCCTAGTAAATTTGGAGCAGTCTAAAACGACAAGCGGTTTCTCTTAAGTTTCGTATGAGGATTCCAAGGAAGTCGTTTGTCCAGATGGAGTCTTAGGTAGTTCTGTTCAACGGGGAACAGGGGTATATGATTAAAGTTATTGGTTTGCGATAAAGAGTAAAGGTTATTTGATGAGCTTTGTTTGGATATATTTTAGTTCTTTTTTACACCTTCCTTGAAGGTTTAAGATATGAGATTTGAGCGATTGAGATGAAATGAAAAGATCATTATTTACTGATAACACAAATTTGTCATGGTGAGGACGGTCAACTCTAATAATAGATCTGGATTGTACATCCAAAAGCTGAATCCGCTACATAATAAGTTAACTTAGTTAATCTAAGTTAATGTCCGATAAATCAAAGAAATAATAAAAAAATAATAAAAATTATCCAAAAAAGATAAACCAATAAATACATTTAAAAAAAAAATAATAATAGACTAAACTAAATAATTATATATTATATTTTTCACTGATTCGTGAGGTATTGGAGGCAGAGTGGAAGCGCTTAAGCAACAAGTTTGGACAAAACTTCCAATTAAATGAGAAAAGTTTACCAGAACTCTATTGCCAAATTTTACAAAAGATATTGAGGCCACTGCCCTTTTAATGTATGTAGAGAACCATAGGTATGTGGGAAACTAGATAAGGACTGAGCAAGTGAATCTGGATGATTAGAAAGATTTTGATAAAACTTTAAAAATTTGACTAGTTGAGTCTATAATAGATTGGATATGAAGTTCATTATTCATTATAAGGTTTTGTTGGAGACTTAATAAGGGGCATTGGCTATAAGAGAAAAAATAAAAACATATCTGACATTCACTAAAGAAGGGTACTAATTTATCATTTTAGTATTAGGCTGTTTTAATGATGAATAAAAATATGTCAGAATCAGAACCACCGAGAGCCTAACCGGGCCCCCTAAATCCCCCCTCTTCTAAGCATTATCCAAAAAAAAAAAAAAAAAAAAAAAAAATACAATTATACAATTATGAATTTATTTTATTTCATTTTATTCATTTATTTTTTTTTTAGCTAGGGGACTCCACTACATCATCCAATTCACAAACTTATCAACAAAGATCTTAATTTAATATATCTTACGTTTCTGGCTTAGCTCAAACCAGATATCTATCCTTTCATAGCATACTCCACTTCCATTCAAATCCTCAAACTTGCGCCTCATTCCATTCCAGATAACCCTCCTAGGAGCCTGAAAAGAAAATGGCCTCGAGACCTTCTAATATAGTACTTCATTATATAGAACCTTTATACGTAAGTGCTATCAATTGGTTGTTGCTTTAAAAGCGTGTCATTTTTATCATTATCATCACATTTATTTGATGTATTATATTTTGATATTGTATATGCAGTTGTAAATTTCAGTAATTAACTAAAAAAATATATTTTTTTTTTAATTGATTTTTTCAACTTATATATTATATATATATTCAAGTAAATGTGTTGATTGCGACTACAATAACATGCCATTACTCGAAAAGAACTAATCAACAGAAGCACTCAAAAATTTTCTTTGACTAACTACATTGACCGGGTTAACGTCTATTTTAATTTCTTTTTTAATAATTAATATTTATTTTTTAATTACATTGATTAAACAGATGATCAAAAATAAAGAATTTAGTAGAAGTGTTGGTGAAAGGTCAGTTAACGTCTTTTTTGGTTTTTTTTTGCATGAGATTTTCCGGTAATTTAAATTACCATAAGGGACCAAAGCGAGTCACGTTAGCCAGGGTTCCCCAAGAGCCAGATCCCAGGGGATTTTGTCCCCCCTGCCCCCTCCTGTCAGTGGCCCTGGTCGCAATTGCTTCTGAGGCAACGTTGGAGAAGATCAATGCAGCAGAAAACCTTCATTAATATTAGTAAATTTTGATTTTTTTCAAATGATAGGAAATTATATGATAGGAAAGAAGTGATAATAAAAGAATAAGGGAATTATTCTCCACAGTTTAAAAGAAAGAGAAGTAGGTTGAAATTCAGATAATCGAGTTGTAATAGAATTACCAAGGAATTCCCCGGTCACTGGCGGTAAAAAAACCCCTTCTCCTCAAAAGTATCAACGATCAAATATTTGTATCGAGGAGGATATTCGAAACTTTGAAGAATTGTTCTCGTCTTTCGTCACCTTCGATGGAATATACGGTTCTTTTACTGGGCGATTTCTTTGGGAATACAACCTAGAAGCCCCGAAAATGTCTTGCTTGTAAGGATATGCCGGATGGATACTGAGAGCTCTTATGGGAAATGTTTTGAGTGCAATCATAAAAGCTGTCCATTGTCAATTTTATTTAGTGACATCCTTGAAGAATATAGTTATAGTATTATTTATTATTATAGCTAAGCCGAAATTATTTTTAGAATGGAGACCGATTTGTTGTAATGCAGAGAAACAAAATAATTAATTTAAAAGCTCTACACTGCCCATAGAAGGCATGGTCCTTTAAATTAAAGCAGAAAGTTGAAATTTTTAATTAACAAGGAAAATACTTACAGTGAATAACCTTGTCATGAAAATGATGTTCTGCCCAGAAAAAGACTTTTTGAGAAAAATCTTATACTACTGAAAAAGATACTGTGGTCTACATTTTGAATATATTTTTTAAAACTTTAATTCTGTGACCAACATAGAGTACGCATGATATACATATGCCTAATTTAACCTCCTAATTTACCTCACTTTTTGTGAAATAATCTTAGGGAGTCCATCTTACACTGACAAGTGATTTCTCTGTTGTGAATCAAAGTTATAGCGTTTAAATTAACAATAGACATATTTGCCAGGATACGCAGTAGACCAACTCCTCACAGCCCTTCACAAAAGATCCGGGAATCCGCAACCCTTATCGGTATTAGACAGCTAACCAAGTAATAGGCAGGCCCTATTCAAACGATTTCGTACTTATTCCTTACTTTATAATATCCTAGGTAAACATTTTAAGTTGACTTCGAACCTCAAAATACCAAAAAATAGGAGGCGTGTTGTTAGAACTTATGGAGAGGGGGGGGAGGGTGATAGTATTGAAAAAGGCCAAAACAAAAACCTCGAGATCTTGTTTCGTCTTATTCTTCCACATTACAGCATCTCTCTCATTAAGCTAAGTTGAGATTAACTTTGTTTTAATAAGTAAGATACTACAAAAAGTTATGATCTTTAAAAGTGTAATTTCTTATGTCAACCCTTATTCGAATATACATTGCATTTATTTAACGACAGTAAAATTTATTACCACGCCGCATCTCATTCAAGCAATTAATTCCTTTAGATTACTTTTTTTAATAATTAGTATACCTAAATTATTTGGCTCCACGAAACCTTTACGAGAAGAATAATTGTAATTAATTATTTTACAAATATTTATGATTCGTCAGACAGGTAGGTCCTGGATGCGGCAAAGCTGACGGACATAGCAAGTCACGTGTGTTTTAGTCAGGAATCATAATAGAGCTACTTACAACGTTAAATTTATCTCGTTCAGGTTTGTTTGATACTTCCAGACGGCCTACTGACCCTGAAAAGCCAAAATCCATAGACCAAGACTGATTCGTCTATGTCATTGAACCATTTGTCAATGTCATTGCCTGTTAGGTAGAAGGGATTTGCCGAACTGGCCGCATAGAGACCGCTTATCCAGCAATTTGTAACCTGCCTCTTCGCTTAATAGAACCTAGTTAGCATAAGGCTGGGAAGCACCCTTCATACTATATCTGCTTCTAAAAGCGATGAATGCCAGAGTGGAATTCTGTGCCACATGTCCGTTAAATCACCTAATGTGGAAACATTAACTTTGAAATTTCAAAAAGCTAGGAAATGTCAACTGCAAAAAATAGTATTCTAAATGGTCGACAAAGAAATAAAAATTATAATAAAATATGTAAATACTCTAATCATTATTAAACAGTAACGAGGCGAATAGACCTATGAGCAGAGTTGAGCCATATTTAACCACGATTAAGTATTTGACAACTAATATCTTGGATTCAATCATCTAAATTAATCATGATTAAATCTTTCTGTACATTTTTAATCAATTCATTATTTAGTTAACTGAAAAATCAATGAAAATATTTAATAATGATTAAATTAAATGATTTATTCCAGGAAATTAGTCGTCAATTAATTAGTGAAGATTAAATTTTGCCTGATTCTGCCTATGAATAAATTATCAACTAATTGTAAGTAAAAACATAAGTGAGCTAAATCAAAAATTAATTTTGATGGACAGTCTAAAATTCTATTTATTTATTTAATAGTTTTCTTTTTTTGGATGAAAGTCAGAATCAGTTTTGAATCATATAGCCGATTTTTATGAAATTTCATATACAGAGCCACCTTTAGGTAAACATAAACTAAACCACTTGAGGTACGCATAATGGTATAGAAGGATCGATACAATCAGGATTGATGAATTAATTGCCACTTCTATTGGGATTATTTTATTAGAAAACTAGTTTCGAATGCTAAACATTCATCTTCAGTTCTAAAACATACAAAATGTTTTCAACACATCAGTACTATGTTACATATATTATATGTACTAAAGTTTTTAAAAAAGGTAAGACAAGAAATCAAACATGGGCACTCACCTTCGAGGTAATTAAAACAGAAATGGACTTCTCACTGAATTCGTGAGAAGTAAAAGGGAGCAGGTAGGTTAAATTTTTGATTTACAATGGGGTTTCCCTTATGACTCATTGGATTTTTCCGTTCCTATGGGAAACAAATTTATGATGGGGATATTGGATATGTTAATCTGACCATTTAAACAAAAATCTGGATCGGTTTTAAACGATTTTATTATTTCTAGTGATTCAAAAGTATTTAATTTTAGGCTATTTTCTACTTGATGTAATATTTTTACTCCCGAGCCTTTATTGAATTTGTGGTTATTTTCATTTAGATGGATAGCGAAATTGGAATTTTGGGTCTTATTAGTGTATGCTCTTATATGTTCTTTTACTCATTGATTTACCGATCGTCCAGTTTTTACCGTGTATTTTGCTTCACAGTAAAAATAACCTAATAACCTAAACCACTTTTGAAAGAATTGGCTTTTCAGAGACAAGTTTCGTAAAATACACTATCTTTCAAAAGCAGTATTTACTCCCTCCTTCCCATTCCTCCTAGTATATAGAAGTAGAGCATTGGTTAACATATTCTAAAATGTGATAAATTTTGAGTAGTAGACCGTATTAAAAAAATAAAGTAAAACAGAAAAATAAATGGATGGACTTTGATGGATCGAAAATAAAATTTTATTCGACCAATTAGTTTTAGATCAAAGTCTTGCTTATTTCCTGTTCAAGTTAGTATAAAAAAAGTATTTAATCATATACTTTTTATTGAAGAGGACTATTTGGTGACTGCATGAGAGTACATCTTATATATATATATATATATATATATATATGTATATATTTAAGTGGGATCAGTCGTTGTTACTTAATTACTTAAATTGTTCTTTAGTGACATGACAAATTATCTAACAATGATACGTTACAGCTCCAGAACTATGAGCCTAAAAAAAATTGAAGTCAATATTTGTAAAAGATATAATGTTTAATTGACACCAAGAGGTTTTTATTTCAAAGTCCATAAGAAATAATTATTCATTTATAAACTTTTATGACAAAGAACCGTCCGAAATATGACAAAGAACGCGTCCGACAAACCAATGGAATCTTTTTTTTTTTTAAATTTGACAACAATTTTGTATTTGCCAACGTTTCGGCCATTGCTTCGATGGCCACAGCTGTGACGTTGCCGTAATAAAACCTTGTTACTTGCAATAATTCTTCTTTTTTATTCGTTTGAATAATCCCCCTTATTAAATCAGCTTGAGATATTTATAGTTAGCTGATAAAAAAACAAGTGTGCCTATGTCCACAAAATTGTCTAAAATAGTTGATGTACTACACGCAAAATTGTGTTGTTAAAACTACACTAGTCCTCGTAGGTTTTAATTGTCAAAATAAAAGTTATCCATCGGACGCGTTCTTTGTCATATGTTAGGTTTATAAATATATATATGGATATATAAAAACCTCTTGGTTTTTTTTTTTTTTTTTTTTTTAAAGCACTAAGGAAGAATGAAGATAGTTCCTTATTTTAGACATCCGTGAGGTCTGAACTTACTTTCAAAGAATCAGATATTAGGTACCAGGTGTCCCTGAATCAATGAGATATCGTGTCTTAAAGTTTCATGATTTATATCATGGATGTGATTTGACCAGTGAACTGGACTCCTCGTGAAATACCTGTATAGTCCATTAAAAAAAGAGGGACTGCTGTGCAAAAGTTCAGGTAGTTTTGATTTAATACGTTGTTAATGTTGTGCTTATGTACTAAAATCCAAGTTTTGGACCTGGCGCCGACACAAACGTAACTTACATCGTTAAAGTAGATTAAAATAGAACTCTTTATTGTTATGTTTATTATTATTTTGAAAAATTATAGGAATTAAATAGTGACATAACAATCTTTTTTTAGACGTTTGTACAGGAGTAACCAGGATTTGAGTTAGTTTTCAACTTACAACTATTAATTCTGCCGTTAAATCATCAAAGTAAAACTGATGAGCGACAGAATCGACAAAAATCTTTGCCTGTGTTACACAAATAAATAAATTTCTTTCGTACTACTTCATTTGAGGTTGCTGTCCAGATGAGATAGTCCAGTCTGTAGGAAACGGCAATCAATTATAGCCGAATGAGATTGTGACACTCGATGGTCGCGGACTGCCTCTGCTGATAGGGTCTTTATTCGGATAGATATTTCAGCTATTGCCATTTCATAGACTGAATTGTTAAAATTTGTTCCAATTGTTTTATTCTATTCTTAAATTCTACTTTCTCTAATGTATCGGATGCAGCCCACAAAACATATTCAACATTTTCACTTGCAATTCCAATTAAATCCTCAGTTTCAATAGATGGCTAGATATTAAATGAATAATCAGTTATATAATAATCAGTTCGAGGAGGTATCCCTCTCCATTTTTTCTTTCATCGAATTAATGTTTTCCCTCGATACAAAGATTATCCCCTTTAAAATAACCCCCCCCCCCCCCTTCGATAAGAGATTATCTTTAAAATATTTTGGAAGGTAACAACTCATACTATTATGTTGTTACAAAAGTCCTAGTGCATAAATATACCTTTATTTTAAACATTAATGAAAACTATTCTTCAAATTATAGACAATTTAACTACTTTTAAACATCTACTACCACTAAGAATTCTTTAAATTCAATTTTCTGAAGATTTTTATGATGTTGAACCATTGATCCAAAAAACCATAATATGATAGTCCAATATTTGTCGTTATGGAGGATGAGACAAAACGCTTAATACTTGCAGTTCCGATAATTTTTCCTCGGTCAAACAAGAACGGTGTGCAGGGTTCGTGTTGAAAAATGGTTTGTTTCCTGTTGTACATAGCGGAGTACTTTGCACTCAAAATTTCATAAGCTCTTCCTAGCTGTTTAGGAAAAAGAGTTTACCATCAGGAACAAACTCAAAATGCATAATCCCATCGAAATTCTAACAAACAGAGCGGTTTTCCCCCAAAAAATTAATAACCGACTATTGATCAAATTTCTTCCTTTGCCCTAAGACCTTTTTAATGATGACCTCGTAGGCAACTCACGTCACAAGGAATTAGAAAATCGGTCAAAGTAAACATTAACATAAATAGTAGGAACTAAAAAATTCTTACTGGATTTATTATGAGAGTTGGAATTAAGGGTTGTGTTTAGGCGCAAGTACTTTGCTAACAACGTTGTGATGACTTACATTATTATTGTAGTTTTTAAAAATTGAACTGTTTAGCAAAACAATAAAAACAATTAAACTGACCTCTGCCCCTCCCTGAAAAATCTTTAAGTTCCAGTCTGCCTTAGTATTGCAAGTCGGCTTCTCAACGAAAATCGCTAAGTATTTTAATTTTATATTTACTTACACTCCTCATATTGACATTAATCTGCTTAGAGTTGTATTAGATATGACTTAGGGTACACATCAGATATATGCAAAGACTGAAGGAAGCTTTTTGTAATAAATATATAAATATATATATACAGGGTGTCCCGAATTTAAATGGCAAACTTCAGGAACTTATAGGGGACTGAAAAACTAAGACAAAAAGTCCTTTAGAGATTTGCTCGTTTTTGCTAAGTTTTAGAAAAAATCGCAAAAAAAGAAACAAAACAAAAATGTTACAGGTAGCGATTAGAACTTTTCAAAGTTCGTCAGGCTAGGCAGTGAAATATGTAAACACTTAATAATATCCTTTACATTATTTTATTTGTTTACATTTTGGCTTCCTTCTAGTATTAAAATTCCTAAATCAGTCTTCAGTCAGTTACTCATTGTCAGATATTTTTGTGTGAAAAGCATCAGCCACAATGCCGCATATATATTCTAATGTTGAATACGCTGATATGATTTTTGTGTCTGGTTTCTGTAACGGTAATGAAGAAGCGGCGCGGGAGTATGCGCGCCGTTTTCCAAATAGAAGAGTGCCTAATCGACGAGTCTTTTCGTTAACTTTTAATAGACTACGAGAGACTGGGTCATTCTTAATACGTAATGAAGGCGACTAATTCCAGGCAGCAATAAGAGCAGATTATCGGAGAAGAAATTGTGTCCAACGCCACTTCGATAACAATCCTGACACTGGCATCCGAAGAGCATCTGCTGCATTAGCTATATCGCGGCAAGCAATATGGCGAACTTTCAAAAGTGATGATCGCTACCCATACCATCTTCAAAAAGTTCAGAATTTATTACCTCAAGATTATGTCAAGAGATTGAATTTTAGTAACTGGTTTCTTGACAAAATTCGCGATGATAATTTATTTCCATTAAAAATTATATGGACCGATGAAGCTACCTTTACAAGAGGAGGAATTGTTAATCAAAGAAATTATCATGTAAGGGCTCTTGAAAATCCCAGAGCTATTAGAGAGAATAGGTTTCAGCATGAATTTGCTATTAACGTTTGGCTTGGAATTTGGAAGGGATTACTGGTGGGACCATATTTTTTACCTGGAAGATTGAATGGTATCACATTTACACATTTTTTGGAGAACGACTTTTCTAATTATTTAGATGACATTCCCTTACAGCAGCGGATTGAAATGTGGTTCCAACTCTATGGATGTCCATGGATCCATATCATCTATCTATATCTATATCTATATATATATATATATATATATATATATATATATATATCATATACATATCTATCCATATCTCTCTCTCTCTCTCTCTCTCTCTATATATATATATATATATATATATATATATATATATATATATATATATATTATTAACGACACTACAATAATATAAAATATGAATTCATTGTCTCGACAGTGGCTTGTAAAGCTATGGTAGCAATTTAATAAAAGTTCTATATGAGAAGGTCCCTTGGCCATCTTCTTTTCTGACGCCTCAGATGGTTTTCGGAAATCGAATAGGGAACAAGTAGAGAGACTAGTATATTAAAGTGAGTATAGAACTTATCATGGAATGATAGGTATCCGGTATAGACCAAATCAACAACATAATGAACATTAAGAGCAATATGGATAAGTTTGATTTTGACTCAATATTAAGAATTTTCGAAGGATTTTGGATTGTAAGGTTTCGATACAGTCGACATAGATCTAATTACTATCACGTAAATGAGCGTTTTGTAACCAACAGAAGCTTTGAATGTTTTGTAGAAAATGATATCGCAAAATGTTACCTCTACCTAATAAGATCAAAACATCAAGATTTCTTAATAAAACCCACCTCCTATCTGATATTAAAGAATTTTTAAATATTGATGATATTAATCTTGAATTTTGTAATTTTTCTTAGAAATATTATTGCTTTAATTATTTCATTTATCTTTAGCAAAACATTTCTCAATATTTAAATATTGTATTCATAATTAACATATATTGCATAATCAAATCCCTAGTCCATATAGCCTTGCATTGATGGTGGGTGGGCCAATTAAATTTTATTGTGTTTTCAAATTTTATGATATTTTAAGATAAATTTTTAGATGTAAAACGATAAATTCGTTTAACATCATAAATCACCACTGTCTTACGTCCAAATGCGAAAATAAATCATAATATTCACCATAGCCATCCTCACCTCTATTTTCCAGTATTATCACTCACACGAGTTGTATATTTCAATAACTTAATATTCCTTCATAGCTAACAATTCGATCAATTATGAAGTAAATTAGATGCACTCAGACAACCTTTCAATTTATGGAAGAAGCTTTGATCAGTAAATAAGTGTAATGACATCAATAGACATAATAGGTGCCTTTGACATTGCATGGTGGCCATCTTTAATAACTAGGCTTCAAAGCTAAATCTACCTACGGAACATTCATAGAGTAATTTTTGATTACCTTTAGCAAGAGATAGACCAATCTATATACATTAAGCACTTAAAAGATGACGGGAAATTGTTACAATCCCTGTGTCAGCTTGTTGACTAAACTTAATTGTCCGTAGAATGTGGAAAACTGTGAATATCATGCTACTTTTTCTAACAACTCTTAAAAATGTTTTTTGACCCAAATGTTCAAGGAAGGTTTAGCAATAATAAAATGTACACATTTTCCATAAAATTGCTGCTAAAAAGCACTAAAAATATGTGAAAATTTACCGATAGGTAGAGAGTGCCATTTAAGAGGGGTTATATGGTAAAGGTACAGTGTTATATATAGGTAAAATAAATATAATAAAATCCTCTTAATTCAAATAAATTTTTATCAAATAAATTATATAATTTAGTGTGACGTGTGGATCCCATGGATGTTTAATAATCGAAAGATATATAGTTAGTGTTGTTCTGCAACAAATTTTAACTACATTATCTTCATAGTTCAAGGAAGGTTTAAAATAGTATTGTTTACAATAATAATAATTAAAATGTACAGTGTTAAGAAGAAGAGGATCACCAGACTGTTATTAACTTTTATAGTTAAAAATTAAATTCCAACCAGATGAAATCGACAAAATCATTTCTGCGGCACTAAAAATTATTGCCTTATTAATTACTTATTTTTTGATATTGTGTGTAAAATCTTTTTAGAAGACTGAAATTTCAATGATTTGAAATGTATTCTGATGTTTTAGGTTTATTAAATAAAACGTACCATTGGTTACGTGAAAGAGCAGTAATTTTACCTATGAATACTACGGCAAAGAAAATAAATATTATTATTGAAAAAGCAAATTGTGACAGCTGAAAATATCTATATTGATAGGGTCTCTGTTCATCTGAATTACCAACTTAATAATATTATTATTAATAATTAAATATCCAATTATGGTTTTACGTAAATTTCAACTAATCATTGCAATAGCACCAGGTTAAAAATTACAGCTTCGCGTGAAAATTTCTAGAAATATTGTGCGAAAATAATTCTCATCTGTATGGATACAGTACAAGGTTTTTATCGTTAAAAAATAAAACTTCAATTATTAGTTCTATCAATTCTCTAATCACCTCAATTACCTATCAATTAATTAATTAAATTACCTAATTAAATTAAACCTGTAAGTTCTTTACTTATATCAGCGAGTGAAGCCGCGACTGGAGATGCTGGTATGATATATACTGATCAGTATAATATATACTGATGGCATTGCTGGATTCCGCTTTGCATATCGTTGGATTACTTTCTACCTTATCCTTGAGTAGTTTACTCTTGCTCCTTCAATTCATTTTATGAAGATTTCTTTACTGAAGAGAGACTCGTATCAATTGTTTCTGTAAAGATAATTGATAATTTTATAATAATAACACTTTATTCATTGAAATAAAATGATGCTTTTTGTGATTAATGGGTCATAAAAATTATGATTCAACGCTAATAATAGGTGGTACCCTGGAATCGATGATGTGGTTAAAACGTTCCATTACGTTCCTATCGACATCTTGACCCCTCCGATGGTTGTTTGACAATCATTAGCCTCTACCTACAACCATTATCTACTGACATAACGTTATAACCAACTAATTTAATCTCTAATCGTAAACTGCTATTGTATTTAATTAATATAATACGTCATTTCATTATGCTATGTTAAGTGGTTACGCTATGTAATATATTGTCTTATTTATGTATGTATGTATATAGGGACGATTCGAGACTATATCGTACTCAAAATCGTGCCCTACAGTAAAAAAAACAGGTTACAATAAAATTATATAAGGATTTTTAAAAAAATTATTTTATTTTAAAAACAGAGTAATATTTTATTTCAAATGAAAACTCTTCGGTAAAGAATTAAAAACTACTCTATTTGAAAATTAAACAGCTATTCAGGGTGTCTACCACTCAAGAATTTCAGGAATATGTCAGAGATTTCGTGTGGTTGGGAATAAGTATGGAATTGATAGTAAATTTTCGATAGTTGGGAAATAGCCAATTATTCTAAAATTTACTATAGTGCTTAAATTTTCATAATGAAATTTATATATTTTTTATTTCTCATGCAATCATTTCTAACTAAAACTTCTTTATATGTACAAAGCTACAATGTCGAAAACTTCGACAAAAGTAACCACTTTGCGCTGTGACAAACTTTAAAGTTCATTCAATCTTCGAGAGTTGACTAAAATACTAAAATTTTGTTTCCTTTTTAACCCTCACATGGATTACTTTTTTCTAATAAAGAGGTGCATTTGTTGATGTTATATGTTCTTGTATTACATATATTATGTACTTTGAATAAATAAAAATAAGAACTGTAATAAGAAAATAACAAAACATTATTTTATTTTTTCAACGTTTCGGCCATAGCATTGAAGGCCATCATCAGGGCTAAACAAATAAACAAAGAATCGGGCAATCTTCTTTTCAGAGGCTTTGGCTAAATCGACAACATATGTTAATTAAGATCTTTGTGGATGAGTTTACTTGTGACAAAGTAAAGGATTTTGGATTGTAAAGGATTGCATATGAGACGAGTTGAAAGGTTTAGTGGAAATGGATTACTGGAATATCAATACAAAATACTGTGAGACAAGAATTTGTAGGTTTAAGAGGAAGGGTAAAGGTTATTTGATGTGATTCGTTTGGATTTATTTATTTTAATTTTCCAATTTCGACAACACTCTTAAAGGTTTATGATATGAGAATGGAGTGTTTGAGAGTGACGGGATCATTATTATATGTAGGTTTCACAGTAATAGGATGAGTAGGGTCAGCTGTATACACCGTGTGGAGGATGGGACCTAGGACACTTCCTTGAGAAACACCGGCAGATTGGATAAGCAAGGAAGAATAAGAAAAGTTGTGATTAAATTTGAAGGTGCTATCACTGAGATAGGAGCGGGTGATAAGGAAGTATGTAAAAGGAAGGAATTCACAGAGTTTGTGAAGCAGTCCTCGTTGCCAAACTCAGTCGAATGCTTGTCCTACGTAGAGAAGTAGAGTGCAGTACATCTCGCGCTCCAATGCGCGGGGGGACGATTTTCACTACTCAATGACATTGGGATCAGAAAAAATGAAAATAAATATAATGAATGAAGAAAAAAATTGTCTTTATATTATCTTGTTATATTCCCTGATTCTGTAGTTGATATTTTCTTTTTTAGCCTTGATGATCATTGCTATGGCTGAAACCTTGTCATAATGGAATAGTTTTTTGTTATTTTTAACAATTCTTATCTTTATTTATTCCTTTGACTAACCCATCTAAATAAATCTACAAGATATTTTTTTACTAATATGTTTATGCTATGGTATCTACAATAGAATCGATTTTTGGTTACTCGTACAGATGTGAAAAATCGAAAAATGTTGGTACTGTCACATCACTAATATATACTTATCATATACATCACAAAGATTAGTGAGGATGTCAGATCTTAATTCCTTATAGAATTTCCTTTAAAATAGGAAGAAAGATAAGAAAAAATATTATTAATTTCCGAAGGTAAAAAAGCTGATTTCGAAACAGCAGCGTGCGGTACAAGGTATATATAAATAAAACATGATGTCATATTATAATTACAGCCAGAGATAACTGATAGGGAATATTCAAGACAATGGAAATGTCGGTTTAATCAAAAAGAGAAATTTCACTCTGCCAGTGGCGATTCGCTGATTTCATCTCCACTTGGTGTCACTAGCTGACTAGTTGTCAGGCAAAAAGGTCGATTAGTCGGCCGACTTGTCGTCCAAGGCGATCATTGCTTCCGTTGGAATTCGGGTAACATCAGCAACGTTCGAGAGGCTTCGTAACCGTCAGTACATGTAGCTACAGGTTTTTGTTTATCTCATACTTTCTTCTACTGTTTTTTTTTTTTTTGCAAAGAGGCCGTTATATAACGGGGAGTATTTTTTAGAAAAATAGAGCAAAAGTCAACGATTTACTTTATTTAGCTTAGATATTTAATTGTATCTTGCTTGCAATTGTGAATAAAAACTATGTGAATTACTAAAATATCAGTTTCATTCCGTGTTACAATCTTTATATTACATTTCGATTGAGAATTAATATTTTTTAATTACGACACAAAATGAACAGTTATTAAAAAAGAATAGTATGTTACGTAACTTCTTAATTCGTTATAGTAGAAGTTATCGAATTTATTTTATAATCTTTCTTAAAGTTCATTGATTGGTTACAAAAAATAATTCATATTAAGGCCATGTTTTCATTTCAATCAACCTATCTTCAAGCGTAGACATATAAATGAATAAACTAGTCACCGACTACAAAAGAAGTCGACTTGCCTGCTGCGGCTGGAAGTCAATAGTTTTTTTGTTTTTTTTTTAACTTTTTTTACCCTCAAAAATTTAACGTTTTAGATCAGTTGATGTTGTTCGGATCAAAAATTTTCCAACTAGAAATTTAATTGAGAATATTTTTTGTTATGTAACACTTTTCGCTAGGACTTACCTGTTCATGAGCTATATTGGTTTGAATGAAAGAAGTCACGTATTGCCTACATTTTTTGTCTTGGAGCTATTTTTGCACGCTCTAGCTTTGTTGGCGTTGCTCAAATCGAAAACCTTCTAACAGAAAAACAATTTTTTTTTTTTTATATGATATCCCTATTCTTCTGGGAAAGGTAATTTATAGTTAAGAGGATAAATTTGATCAGAAACACCTTGGGCATTAAAAGTGAAGTTTACATAAAACATAATGCGAAATATCCTACACGGTGTTGGCCACGGTACCACAGGTACTAGTCTAATGTAATTGATAAATTTCGAGGTAAGATATCTTTAATAACTTCTTAATTGTTACTCAGATGAGGTAATTTAGAATATTATCAACGGCAGTGCTTCTTATTTTTTCTTCACTTCTTTGTAAGGATTTTCTTCGCCCTTTGATGTTTCCTTCAGCCAAAGTCCTCTTTCAGTCAGTTCTTCCACTCTCAGTCCATCGCTTCTTCTTCCGTTATACCCCGGCCAGACATATTTCAGCCACATCTTTCCATCTGATGCGAGGCTGCATACGCTTCCCATTCATACGCTATTTTGGTAATTTTTTTATTATCCATCCTTTCAATATCTCAATATTATTCCCTCCACTTCTGATTCATTGGATCCTTGAGATTCTTCCTGACCTTTTCCAAAAATCCATCTCTAGCTAGGAATCTGTTGCCTTTCTGCTACGGCCTGATATGCATATTAATTTTTTAACATTAGTTATTTGTTTCCCCTCCAGAGGAGTTAATTTAGCATACCAATAGCTTTCCGTCCGTCGGTTTGTCTTTTCTTCACCTTCTCTGTCGCTCTTCAATTCTTTTTGAGAATAGTGCTTAGCAAACAGAACTGGCGTACCCTACTTAACTTCGTGAAAACTGCATCAATCACCTCAATATATTTTGTTTTTTCGTAGTTAACCTTTAGGCCCCACCTCTGACACTATGTATGGAATATCAAATTCATCCTGTGCAATAATATAGTTAAAATATATGTTTACATCTGTCAACAAATATTTATAAAAAAATCGGGGACATTTTTTTCCTTGAAGATTCTCCAGATATCAATGAGCCATTTTATATTTTGGGTTTGTTTTCCCTATAAATTTACACCTCTTTATATACCTCTTATTTTTAAAATTGAAAAAAAATTGGTATAGATGTTGCATTCCCTGCTTTAAGAGACTCATTAAAAAAAGTACTTGCATATCTTGCAAACGGTGTAACTCAGAACTTGGGAAATTAACTATAAAGTTACTGGGAAAAAAACCTGTTATAAGAAGCGATTCGGTACAAGCTATCAAGGTAAGTAGGGAACAGGTGAGAGGGGGCTAAAGAAAATACAGTTAAATAGGTCTTATCTGGTTTTCTGTTACCTATCGCCGCTATCTTACCTAGGCCTAGCGGAGGAATAGAAATCGTTAACTCTTCGTAATCTAAAATATTGTTTACTGCATACTTATTGATAATTAAGTATATATTACTTATTGACAACATTAAAGTATTTTTTATTAGGCGTATATTATAAAAAAGTTTGTTTTTTTTTGGTTTGAATCGAAATTTAACCGGGTAATTTGACATGGAAACATTTTTTTTTTTCCTATTAATGTTTATGCTTTTCGGTTGTTAAATTCAAATTTCATCTCTTCATTCGTCTTTGATTCCTAATGCAAAAAGAATAAGTAAAATATGTTTATATATATATTTATATATATATATATATATATATATATATATATATATATTTATATATATATATATACACAAAAAAATTTTTTTTTCCATTTATTGACATTTACAACTGTACAAAATAATATACAACAAGTAAATGTGTTGAGAATGAATACAATGGCATGTAAATAACTTGTGAAGAACTACTCACTAGTAGCACTTCAATAAAATCTACTCTAAAAGGTCTCTAGGCCATCTTCTTTTCAGACGCCTCGGAGGATTATCAGGGATGGAGGAGGAAGCAAGTTGGGAGACTAGTGGATTGGAGTGGTTATGGAGCTTACATTGGAAGGATAGGTATCTGGTTTGGGCTAAATCAGAAACATATGGAACATTAAGATCTTTATGGATAAGTTTATTGGTCACATAGTAAGGAGCATTGAGGATTTTGCGAAGGATTTTGGATTGTAAAGATTGGATACGAGATGAATTGGATGGTTTAGTAGAGCCCCAAAGCTCAACTCCGTACTTTCAAATAGGTCTAATCACTGTCATGTAAATGAGTCTTTTGTAATTAATTGGGAGCTTTGAACGTTTGTCTAGTAAATGTTGAAGTAGTCTGTAACGACGGGCAGTTTCTTGTCGTTTTAGTCTTGTATGCGGATTCCAAGTAAGACGTTTGTCCAAGTGGAGTCCTAGGTAGCGGATCTGTTCAACAGGGATTAGTGGAATATATACAAAAATAAATTACATTAAATATTCTACAATTTATTACTTATAATTTTATCTGTCGATAAAAACCTATTTAGGCACTAAAGTGCATTGAAGTTATGCTGTGACTTTGTAGTTTAAATCATAGAACAGAAAAATATTTATAGAAATAATAGAACACGAGAAAGATATAAATACATTTTTTTTTTTGGGGGGGGGGGGGGGGGGGGGTACTGAATCTAAAAGTAAAAAATTCTTGAACGATCCGAAAAAAAATCATATTTTTAAAAATATACCATGCAGTATTTTGCATTCACAATCGCTCATTTTAAAAAAAAATGAAAAATTTACAACAATAAAATTCAGCTATTTAGGCCCAATAATTAATGAGCAATTACTTTAAAAAAGATAACTTTTAGGAAATTTGTAGCCAATGTTTGTATAACTTTTTTTTTAAAGATAATTTAAACTTTAGTCAAAATAAATGGACTGTTGTTCACTGCATATTTAACTTCAATGTGCACAAGTGCCAACAATAAAAAAAACAGTTTCACTACAAAAAACCAATAAGAAACTTAAAGGTAATAGTATTTTATTTTCTACATTTTTGTTTATGATTTTAATAAGCACTATTTCATTTATGAGCAAGCAACCCAAAAATTAGAATACGTTTTGAATGAATTATCAAATTTTTTCCAGTTTTTGCAAATAAATTAAGAAAAAAACATCAACATTTTTTGGCTTGATTTGGCCCCGTTCAACTACCAAGCTCTTACGCCTAAATAGTTGATTTGAAAAACAATTTTCATAGTAGTAATTTGTAAGAAATTTAATGCAGTATTTTATTTTACAAGATTTTTTTTTTTTTTTTTTTTTTTTTTTTAATTTTCATATGAAGCAGAAATGGAAATATTTTTTAAAGAAAGAATAGGAAATAATATTTATGCTGGAACACACTGTACCCTTAGAATAATATAACAACACAATAAAATCAATAATTGTCTGGCTGCGAACATATCAGGCAGCAACCTCTCTAGAATATTAATTTGATAATAATAAAATAAATTATAAATTAGATACTTATAGATATATAAGCTAGAAATTTAAAAACTAATTACCCAGTTTATATAAGAAACATTCTTACAATAATTTATTATTACATAATTTCGGAAGATTGGTAATTGAAGAGGTGAATGAATAAATTATGTTTAAAGGAAGTGAGAGAAAGAGCATTGCGAATTAAAATATGTATGTAATTCCAAAATATGGCTACACGAATAATGAAGGATGTTTCAAAGGAAGCAGTTTGTTGAAAGGAATATACAAATCAATGGGCTGAGATCTGGTATTCGAAAGATGAATGCGAAGGGCAAGGATGTCATAAATGTTAGAAGGTTGAATATTATTTTTTTTTTAGAATTAGAAGGATGCACTGATATTTTTCTGTGTGTTGTTTTAATAGTGTATTAGGGCTAGGAAATCAGTATGAATACGTAATAAAATGAAAAATAATCTTAATTCTGGTATACCAAAAATCTCCTAAGGATAAAAAAAAGGTACTACAAAATGGTGGTATTGTCTGGTTGCATTGTACGCTAAACATCCCGTACTTTTATGAAATTCACGTTTTTTTGACACATGTTTCCATATAACTCCGAAACAATATGTCCGATCCAAAATTTCATTTTTTCATCTCAAAGCTGGTTGAAAACGGATTTTCAGAGGCTTTTTTTTCTGGACTACTGTAACTTTCAAAACTTCTATATTTTCTTCCTTAATTCACTAATTTTTTACCTTTATGAGACTGGACTTTAACGTAAATTATTTTTTCTTTGATAAATTAGTAAAAGTCCGAAAATAACGATTATTTCCCAGAACGGCCTGAAAAGTTTTATTTTAAATTAAAAAAGTTCTTCTTAAAGAAAATAATCGGTATTGAGAATCGATGATGTTCTGAAGCTGATTACTAGGAACCGATCGATACCGCTGACGTTGGCGATAGTTTTGCGATACCTAATTATTTAATCATTATTAATCGACTATCCTCTGTAATGGAAAAAAAAACAAAAAAAAAAACTCATGTTTCATCAGAGGTTTTACAATAGCAAGGATGTTTTACAACACAGTGTGGTAAGGAATTTGTAACTATTTTGTTTGAAAACAAAGCATTGTTACTGCAAACGTCATGTAAAACCAAACTTCTAATTGTTGAATACATGTATTCGGTATTGGAAAATGAACAAATAGAATTACAGTTTCATGCTGCCAAAGCTAAAAACCCTTGCGTAATAAATGCAACCAGACAATACCACCATTTTGTAGTACCTTTTTTTTATCCTTAGGAGATTTTTGGTATACCAGAATCAAGATTATTTTTCATTTTATTACGTATTCATACTGATTTCCTGGCCCTAATACACTATTAAAACAACACACAGAAAAATATCAGTGCATCCTTCAATTGACTGCGTTTATAGAAAGATTTTATTAACAATTGCAATTCCTTAAATAATAAATGAAACCCAGAAGCTTTGGGATATTTGTCTTTTAAAATAACAATTTTTTTTTTTATTTAACTGAAATTTATTACTGTATATTCAATATAAATATATTATACATCAAATAAATACGATGATAATATTAAAAATGACACTTCACTTGAATAACAATTTAAATTATTCTCATAGTCTAAATTATAATTATATATTATATGTTTTAGATAATAAATGATGATATATTTATTGAAGAATTATTGTTTTATTTGAGTGGTTAGTTTAATTTGTTATATTTCTTAAGGATTATTCTTTTTAATTTATTTTCAACTGGAGATAACGGTATCGAAAATCGAAAAACAAAAGTGGTATCAACACTTCGCCAAATATATTACATTTTGCGATATAGAAAATACATTCCCTTTATTGCAGACAAATCCCAATGTCTGCTGATACAGTAGCTTCTAGATTTCAAAATTATACTATTTTCTTCGATAGTGGACTAATAACATCGTTCTTACATTTCGAGAAGCCAGAACCGAAAGAGCTTATACTCTCTTTTGATGGACTAAAGAATAGCAACTTTAATGAAGGGGAAGTAATGTTTAAATTTTAGATTTCACTAAACAGATATTTTATTACAACATGGTGATTCCTTAAATATTTTTTTTAACTTACCATCTTCGAGCTACTTCCGACCATCTTGGCCAGGTATTGCCAAAATTATATTGTTGCATTAACAACAAACATATACCCCGTAGCATATGAAAATTAATTCATTAATGTTTATCACAAGTTATTTGCCTTAAAATCTAACGACCAACTTACTGTAACCATCTTCTTCCATGCAAAGTTTCATTGATATTCTCCTTAATTTTATTCAGGTGACATGTAATTCTGACTAAATAGCTTATTAATTAAATTAGAATTGTATTAGTCAATTTTATGTATTTAAATAAATTGTACCAACTTTTATTTTGTACCAAAGTATTTTAAGGTTTTGATTTACTATATCGTCTTAGACAAGCAGCTATCAGATGACGGGTTGCACAGTATTGTCTCAAATGATTTTGGTAACCACTTTTGATTTTGCTGTTAATTTCTCGACGTAGCTTCCTATCTAATTTCAGACCTATCCATATGGTTCGCCACTTAGTTGTAATGGGGGAGCCACGTTGAGTATCCACATTGGTGTCAACAGAGGATCCAACAAGTAGAGTGCGTAGTTTGCAAAACAACTTGTTGCACTGCACTGAAGAACGGCTGTCACCCACGCCTGAGTTTCCATCTCGTTTCTGACAGTGGCTCCTAAAATATATAGGAATCTGGTCCTCTTCTTTACGCTGGTGCAGCAGTACCCCATGCAGTATACAGATTTGGTATAAAAACTGTACCAACTTCCTGTTACCATTCTGATACTCAAAGTGCTATTCGCCAGAAATGGAACTAGGGGTTAGGTTACACTCACTAGGGGCTGCGCTTTTTTACTGACCTAATCGGTTTTTTTCCTTCCAACTGGCCTGTGACTCTGCGCAGGTGAAATTGAGTGAGAAGCTTGCGTAGGTGTTTTCATTTCCAGCTTCTCCTAATCTCTTGGGATCGGGTGGTAGGTGTGGGAAAAGTCAACCAGCTATCAAGCCCTTATATCGATACCTTCTCTTCCATTCTTTACAAAACTGCCCTAATTGCCGAAAGTGCTTCACACATACTTAAGTGGAAAGTAGCAATACTATTATCGTTGCTAAGGGTATAGCAGTGTGCCCTGAAGCATGCATGCTACTGCTTCACTCCGTGCTAAGCTAGCAGAATTATATCTTGAAGAGAAGGTCTTTCACACCCCATGTTGTTAAATTTACGTTAAACTTTTCCTACACACCTAATAGAACGTTTTATTTATTAATAGTAAATTTTACGTCCTCATGATGTAAGCATGCTAAATAATGAATGTTTCAGGGGGAATGGGGTACTTTTTCGAATATGTATCATAATAATCCCATTTTTGTTAAGTATGTTAAGTTGTGAATACATTGAAATATAGTAAGTGAATATGATGATGATGTGCATGAATCATATAACTATAATTTAATAAACATAAAGAAAATATGCAGGGTCATAAGAACTTATTCGTCAAGGAATATCATCAGTACAGTGGAAAATCGGATATAAATTTGCTTGCAATTTTTAATATATTTTTGATTGTTCTAATGCAAAACAGGATGAAATTGGCAGGACGTGATTTCTTTTTAAGGGAGTTTAAAGATAACTTACTAAAATTGATAGAGATTATTTGATTACTTATTTCAGATATCATTCTTAAAACATGAAAAGTGACTTTAGGATTCAGAGTAAAGGGGTTGATTGCGAGAACAGTGTAGTGGAGGGTTAAAATGACTTCAAAAGCAGTAAAGACAACGGTACCTAGAGTATCGCCTTGAAGAACACTAGCATACTGAGAAAGCAACAAAGAATGGTGAATAGTAAGAGTTATCTAGCAAAATTTGAACAAGGATTTGTTCAAGAAATAAACCAATTGAGTACATCTTGCGTTCCGCTCCAGATGGAAGCTACACCCATTGCTGGATAGTTAAATGAAACAGGCAAGTTCGTATCTTTTTCTCAGAGTTTTGTTGATTATTAGATATCGAAGTTTTATAATTTAAAGTTCAATTAAATATCTTTTTGTATTCTTTTACTTATTCGTAAAACTAACATTCTTATAATATGCACTATCCTTTCAGTATGGGAATTAATGTTTATAAAAAATACAAATTGTTTCCATATTTATATCTACAAGCTCAGTAAATTAGTAAAGCAAAAGTTTTATAAAAAGAATAATAATTTTATATTCAG
This sequence comes from Euschistus heros, assembly GCA_003667255.2. Taxonomy (NCBI): domain Eukaryota; kingdom Metazoa; phylum Arthropoda; class Insecta; order Hemiptera; family Pentatomidae; genus Euschistus; species Euschistus heros. The sequence continues at coordinate 1,501,117 of RCWM02000129.1, forward strand.
CTTACTGTAAAAATTCTAATGGAAAAAAAAATGCGAAAATGTAACATGCTAAACTCTAAATAAGAAAAAAATGCTAAATTCATAAATTAATGGCCATGCATATAAAATGCTTCTGGGAAAGGGTTGGCGTAGGATTTTTTTTTCAGTTCCAATGCTGGCTTATTTCACAAAAGTATATTTAAAAATATATTCGAACATTTTTTATATTGGATTTAAGGTTGTTTTTTTAATAATAGGAGTATTTAACAATGTCACTGCACGGATTCAAATAAAAAAAAAAGTAGTGATTATGATATGTCAACCCTTCAATTTAGGACTCTTCACCCAAATTTGAATTAAGTATTTGTTGATTGATCTTGCTGCTGTGTGGACAAGGAATCCTAAAAATTTAATTTCAAAAGGTTTCAGAGCGAGGTCAATATTGCCTGGCGATGATAAACGTTCTGATTGAAAAGAAAATAGTGATGGATTCAATCCAGGGATCCAAAATGAATGTTGGAAATATTTTCGAATGATTTAAGACCAGACACTCTTACACAACTAGACATCATGAGTTCAACCAATTCAGTTGGGGCTGTCTCCTTCAACCATTGTTGATCCACGATTTTGTTTCTTCAATGGTATTAGGGTATAGGATTATATTCTGAGTAATCCTTTGTGAATCCACATTCTGGATAGAATAAATCTGTCATGTTATAAATTGATACTGTCGCATTCTAAAGGCAAGCGCCAACTACTGACAAGCGAAGCGCATTTGAGCGGATTTTCCGACAAGATAGTTAACGTTGGTTAGGTAGGAGCAACGCACAATATGTCAGCACATTTTCCTAAATAACCAAATTTGTTGGAAAATCCGCTCCGATACTTTGCGCTCCGCCAGTAGTATGCCCTGGCGTAAACAGTTAATTATTATTCTTATTTTAAATATTATATATTATCCTAATAAGTTATAACGTATTTTAAAATATTATTAAATACATAGATATATTATACTGTTTCTTTTATTTCCACATTTCTATTTAATTTATATCATTATTATTATTTTATGTTTAGTCATCTAATTTATCCATAATTTTTTCTATAAATTTTATGTCATTCTTTCTTTGTATTTATTAGTAGTATCTATAGTTTACTGAACTGTACATCAAGAATCCACGTGATTAAATAAGTAATACAATATATAAATTAAAGTTGTTCTAATCACTTTAGTTAAATTTCTTTGTAAAAATTATATATTTTTTTTTTATTAATATATAGCCAATTTTAAAAATATAATATTATGTATAATTTTAACAATTTTCATTTTTGAAATAAAAATATTTATCCACATTAATATACAAGGTTTTTTGTAAAATAGAAATATAGAAGTTATGATTTTCATTTACTTTTAATATTGTCTGTATGTTATTATTACAAATTAAGTAACAGTTGTGTATTTTTTAATTTTTTTACATTATTTCAAATTTCTGTTAAAAGTTAAGTTCCATCTATACGGCTATATACTAATGAAATCATGATCGTATAGTGACATAAAAATTATTTATAATTACCAATTGTTTAGTTTTTATACCAATTGTCACTCCATCTACTGCTATAGCAATATATAGTAGAAGAAGTTGAGTATACATTTTCCTTGATTTTGTTTATTAAATTATAAGTTTTCCATTCGTTGAAAGTTAGGTATACTGGAGATGCTGGGTATTCCTGAAGCACTCTGAATAAATAACTCATAAATGGCTAAATTTTATTAGATGCTTCACTGGAGAATTTTTGTTATATTGTGTAATAATTTATTGAAGCTTGTCTCATTTAATTTTTTTTTTTATAATTTACGACGCTTTTTGATTTTAAACTTAAAAAGTGATTGTTAAATTATTGTCAATGCTTTATTGTTTATTGGCAATATAAAATTATTTCACAGTAGATAAAAGCTGCAATAAATTATTGCACGATGTCTAAACTTTGTCGACATTATTGAGGAAATGGTGAAGTCCAATTTCCATGAAAGCATGGCGGTGCAAATGAATGATATTTATTACTGTTTTAATGTAGATTGAGAATATCGATGAATATAAAAGTAAAATCTATTTCTACACTTATTGTTTAAATAGTGATGTATATTTTTTTTCGAGTATTTTATAGTTTAAGTACGACCACATTTTCCTATATTTCACATACCTTTCCATGGTCAAATTCCTAACGGAGTGCATTCTTGTAGTGCAGCTTTCCCTTCTTAATAGTTGTCAGAGAGTCGCTGCACTCTTTGAGTAAGAATGATGCAAATCAAATTTGAATCATTTAATATTTTAACATCGCTTTCAATCCAGCTTGAGAATTCAATACAAAGTTTGTAAACCAAGGACATATGTATATCATAGTTTAATTATAATATCCATATGAATTTTATTGCTACGCTATGTGTTTCAATGGATATTTTTTAATCACCATTGGTTATAAAGAGAATTAGACGGAGCCTACTGTTAGGGACCGTAGGCAGATTCCAGCAGCAAGACTGGAAACGAAAAACGTGCAGAAGATCCAGATGGCTTGTTCGATTGTCACCAAATGCTCACAACTATTTTTATTTGTTTAGCCTAATGATCTGTAAGGTCATTACTAAACAGTGTGTATGTTTTATGAAATATCGTTTCATATTGTATTTTAGGAATACATGTTTATAGTCTTCATCCGCGTTGTAAATATCAGTGTAGATAAACAGCTAATAGACTAATTTACATGATCCAAAGGTTTGAGTTAAAGGACTGGGTTAATACCGATTTCTGAGATAAACTTTATTCTATTTCACAATATTTATTACAAGATTTTTTTTTTTTTTTTTAAATATATTTTTCTTGTTTTGGACATACAAACATACATACATTTAAACATCAACACAGGCAATTTTAATTTTAATATTACCTTGTTTAAGGTGGTATAGTTGACGACTTCTTAAACTGCATGCCTTCTGTTTGAGCAACGCCTGCTAACCGCTTGGGTTAAGCAGACGGGTAGGGACCTAAGAACCGATCATATCATAAGCATTCAAATCAAATGATCTTTGGAAAACTAAATAAAAGTTTTGTTTTTTTTTTTTTTTGTTTTTTTTAACTCGAACATAAACATCGTCCAAACACGAATTTCTTCAGATATCCGAACCTCAATGAACAAACGTCTGATTTTATAAAGGGCTTCGGCTTCTGCTAAAGATATCAAAGATCATATATGCATACATGTTTTATGATTTTTTTTCTTGCATTTTATCTCGCACGATATATGACAAAAATATTTCTTTAGATCTTCAAACTATTGTTTCATGCACTGTTTGAAACTTGTTTACATAAATTCATGGTTACGGCAGACAACCGGAATATTAAACTCCCTATTACTATTCATATTTTTTTAGTTTATATTGTTAATTTTTTTTTTTTAATAATATAAACATACAGCTATGTTTTTTTATGTTTGTTATGTTTGCAGCCAGAAAATGGCATCTTCAATACGGTAATTTTCTGAGTGTGTATATTAAAATAGATCTTCATTATTAAAAAAATAAATAATTCATTAAAAGTACATTAAATAATTAATTGAATTAATAAGGTGAAACAAAAAAAAATATAAATAAAATAGGTAGATTAGAAGTAAAATAATTTTAACGGAAATTCAACAAAAGTTTATTTTTATTGATGAAAGGCATCAAGAGACCATGCTCATGCCATTTTTCAGTTTCAATTAATTATTGCTATTCAAAAGCATGGCCAAATGTTAATCACACTTTAAAATGTAAAGTTAAAAATTAGTTATGAAAATATTATTGAACTATGCAATTCTAAACTTGGGCGGATATGGGGGTGATTCTTCAGTATTTGTGTTTGTATGTCTAATTTATATTCATCGCCAAGTGTCGATGTGTCTATTTGAACACTGAAGCCTTCGCTATTTCCAATCTACGTGTAAGTCTTCATTGCCGATGTCAATGGATTGAGATAAAGTCGTCACGTATTCGGAGACAAAGCGACGGCACTAAGAGAGTTAGCTCCGCCAGTTTAATGTAACCATTTAATTTTGCCTCGAAGCCATTTAAGCTTAGAGCTCTTATCTGCGGCGGGGTCTGGCTTAATTTAAAAAATGTCTTTCCGGTAAATTAATTAGGATCTGTCCATTTCCTCCGAGCGTGACAACAGCTTTGGACAGTTGCAGACGGTTTCGGGGTCAATATTCATTTGCGAAATAAGCCAGCACACACGAATGTCGGTTCGTGTTTTGGTGGGCCAATGTCCTCGAAGATCTTGCTGATGCCTGGCGGCTCTTCCATCCAGCTTTTAATTGATTTCTCTCAATTAAATTCGGAAAACCGCTGGAAATATTCTTGTGAACTGTGTGAAATTGTTCTTTTTCATTGAAAATCGGTTGATTGTTTATTATATAAAATTGAATATGTTTTTGAATAATTTGTTTCTATTCATGCTGATTTTGTAATATCATACAAGTAAAAAAAAAAAAAATAATAAAAATGTAAGAAAAAAAATGCTACTACTTAGTTAACATTCTAAATAAAATAGTTTCAAAACCAAAATAATCTCTTTCCACGCCGTCAAACGTCATCAAGGAATTGCAACGAGATGGTACATATCTAATGTATTTATTTGAATTTCCCGCTAGCAAATGACTAAAAATATATACTCTACCAACTTTTTATTATTTTTTTTTTTTTTAAACACAACTGAACCGCTTGACAAGGATAAAAAAAAATGTTATTTCCGATGTAACGGCTTGTAAATATTTCAGGTGATCGGAAAGATCTGGGCAGTGCATTAATAAGAGGCGGGGGGCGGAGGGAAAATCGAAAATTTCGAATTTTATTTGGAGCAAGTTGACGGGACGATTTAAAAAAACGCCGCCCTAGTTTCTATTTTTAAGCAAATAAAAAATTACTTACAGGTCGGAGGGGACGTTGTGGAAAGGCATGCGGTTAAAAGTCTGTCAACATAGGTTTGATAGTTGTGGATGCAAATGCGCCTGCGTGGAAATAGTTTAGGGCCGGCTGGTAGGTGCGCCACCCTACGGCAACTTTCATGATTTTTCTCTCCAAGCTCTACCCCCGAGCAAGAGAGATTGTTGACATTGCCAACAACAAAACAAGTAGATCGCCGAACAAACTAAGAGTTTCTCAAACCTAGCGGGCAGTTTTACTCTTCTTAAGTCTTATCCCAAGTTTTTTAACCAGTTTGTGATTTGTAACAGGTATTTTCTGTCATATGACGTGGATACAGATTTTAATGGCTGGAGTTCAGGAAACTGTGGAGTGATCCTAAAACCGTAATCTGTTACTACGAATAAAAATGGGTTTAAATATAATTAATTCTCAACGTATGATTAATATATGATTATATAATTAATATATAATACATATTTTAATTACTACATAATTAAAATGATTTAATGTGTTTTTTATTCAACCACCCCTATTTTTAGTAGAAATATTCAGTTATAATTGAATGGTTGTATAAATATTTTGCATGAAATGTTGGGTGGGATCAGTCAGAAAAAATATTTAGGCAATATGATATATATATTTATATATTATAAGGACATTAAAGAATATAAAGATATTTAGTAATATAACCTCTAAAAGTTTTTATTTATCCAAAAATTAAATTCAATTTATTTATTTTTAAAAAAAACTAATATATTATTTTATGAAACTAATAGTAAAAGAAGTTGTTCAATATTACTCTGTTACTACTCGCTACTCTGTTGAAGCGTTTACGAGTAGCGAATGATTTCAAGGAATAAAATAGCACCATCTTCTTTTAACCTAGGGTTTTCAATTATTTCAGAAATTGTGTTTTGTTAGTTGATTAGGTGCCCATTGATTTTCCTTAATTTCGGATCTGAATTTGTTTCATAAATTTTGTGAAAATGTTTAATAATGAATTTGAACAACTTTGAGTGAATGCAAACGTTGATACCTGATAAACAATATGACTCAAGCATTATAGCATACCTGTGTAAACACAATGTTTTTTTATTTATATATTTTGAAATTTAAAACTGTACAAAAAAAATAAATAAATAAAACAAAATAGTAAATGTGGTTATAACGTTCATAATAATATGTCAATTGCTTGTGAAGCAACTACCCACTGGCACTGCTTCAATAAAAGTTCTATATGAGAAGAACATATTCTTTTCAGACACCTCTGGAATAGCTATGGTTATATAACTTACTATGTAAGGATAGTTGTCTTGTTTGGGCTAAATCAGCAACGTGTGGAACATAAATGTCTTTATTGATAAGTTTATTTGTGAAAAGGTAAGGAGCATTAAGGATTGCCGAAGGATTTTGGATTGCAAGGATTTGATACGAGATAAATTGGATGTGGAGGCCTAAAGCTCATAACTTCGTTTAACCTAGAGTTTTCTATTATTTCAGAAATAGTGTTTTACTAGTTTACTAGGTGCCATATATTTTCCACAATTTAGGATTTGTATTTGTTTCATAAATGTCGTGAAAATGTTTAGTGATAAAATCAATGGTGAATGAATGAAAACGTTCATATTTTGCATAACAATATGCATCAAGAATTTAATGGCATGCTTATGTAAGCAAACAATTTTGTTATTTATCAATTTATTGAAATTAACTACGGTATAAAAAAATAAAAATAAAAATAAAATACATTAGTAAATGTGATTATAACCTTCATAATAACTTGTTAATGAAAGTTCTATATGAGAGGTTCCCGAGGCCATCTTCTTTTCCCTACTCTTCAGGGATAGAATAGGAAGCAAGTTGATAGACTAGTGTGATGTGAAAGGATGGGATCTGTTTTAGGCTAAATCAGTTTTGGATGGACTTCATGGATAAGTTTTTTTGTGACAAAGTAAGGGGCATTAAGGATTTTGAATAGCAAGGTTTGGATACGAGATGAATTAGACAGTTGTGTGAAGCCTCATATCCCAACTCCGTAGGTCTAATTACTATCTTGTAAATGAGTCTTTTGTAATCAATCGGCAACTTAAGAGCGATCGTCTAGTAAATCTTGAAGAAACCGAAAACGACGACGAGTTTCTTATCGTTTTAGTCTTGTATGTGGATCCCAAGTTAAAGGTTTGTCTATTTGGAGTCCAAGGTACTGGATCTGTTTAAAAGGGATCAGTGGAATATTATGATAGGATACTGTTAGCCAAATAAAAAACCTATTCAACGAATATCAATGATAGATCGGTTGTCTACGCCCCCTTCCGGTGCGTTTAAAGTACTGACTAATCTATTCGGAAGCCGGATATGTCCTCATTTTGAAAATATTATGGGATAACACGAAGGAGAAACACTTGATACTCTCCTGGTCGATTTGTTGACAACATTGGCTTCTATCTCTTTAAAAGTGGTTTGTCCTCAAGTGGTTATATATTTATCCTTATGTAAACACTATTAATTATTATTATTCAGTATTAAAGTTTTTTTTTAATCTATAAGTCTTTTCTATATTCTATTCTATTCACTAATCCATCTACTTACTTCATTTTCAAAAGAAAACTGGAATAACTATTTTCGTTTTTCATACTAAAACACATCTTTATAGAAATTGGGATGGAAGGTTTTTCTGCAACATTTTTTCAAGAAGTAAAATACCGTGAATGTGTGCTTGAACTGTCTCTTGGCTCACTTCATTTTTATTCTTATCAATGTTATCTTCATCGGCGTCACCTCTTCTTCTAACATATTTTGCTATGTTTATCATAAAAACTTCATCTTATTCATCTGCAGACTACCAATGTAGTATCCCCATTAAATGAAATATTTCAGGACTGTACTAACTTCGATTGCACAACTGATTCCAAAACAGAGTATATGTCTTTAATGTGATCGAAAATCGGAAAATCATTCCCTCATCTAGCTGTGACATTGAAAGAAAAAACATTAAATAACATATTTCCGAAATTGAAAAAGACAAAATTTCTACTGATGTCGGTTTTCTTTTTTAGAATTACTGTGGATTATCCAAAAAATTTATAGTCTATCTACGAATAATAGAGTGTTTACTATACTTTTCTTATTGTATTGTTTTAAATTTTTAGGATTTATTGATTTGAAATTTTCTTCTACCTCTCTATTTATTATAGATTCATTGGATAATTGTATGATGCCTTGAGAGGATAATTTCAGATTGTCTTTTTCCGTCTCCTACCCAAAATCCTAAATGCTCCTTACTTTTTCTGAAATTAACTAATCCAAAATTGCATTAATGTCTCATATTTTGCTGATTTGGACCGAACCAGATATATTTTCTTAATGATATCTACCAATCTACCAAGTCGTCTAAAAAAAATATTGCCTCGAGATTTAATCAAAATATACTTTCAGCCAAGAGATACCTGATCCAAGCTTCTCCCTTCACCTACAGAGGGACAAACCAGGTCCAAAGAGATCCCAACGCTGCTCTCTTAGCTGAGTCAAAGAAAGATGTGAAGCCTGATAGAGGTTGAGTAAGAGCTCCTCTATATAACTGTCACTCAGGAAATGATTGGAGAACCTGGCCATTGCCAGGACACCGTTGTCGATGCCACCACTTTTATCCTGCAAGGATGGTTTTAGGGATGTAACGAGATTTTCTAATGTAGTACTACCAATGAATAGTTTCTCTATAAGTTTATATATATATATATATATATGTATATATATATATATATATATATATATATATATATATATATATATGTATATAGGGTGTTCGGAAGATCGTTGGCCAAAAAATTATTTCGGGTAGGGAGGTTCATTTTGAACCTATTTAAGGTCACTTACCTATATACAAAGTCTTACGTTTTTTTTTTTTTTATGATTTTTTTTGCGTAAATGGCCAAATCCAAACATTTATGCCTTATAACTCCGTTGTTTACTGATATATCAACGCCATTTATTTTCCTGCAATTACTAATACATTGTCCATGTAAAATAAAAAAGATATGGTGCAAAAAACAAATACCAAAAAAGCGGGAGATCGTTAAATCTTGTCAAAGGCAAAAAAATAAAAATATGAGCTTCAAGTTTAGGTTCAATAAAAAAAAAAAAGTAAGCGCAACAGCCAAATCCAAATTGTTTTAAAAACTTCTCTATTTAATACTCTTTAAAAAAATACCATTTGCAGGCACGCAGCACATCTAGTTTTATTTTTTATTTTTTATAAAGTAACAAAAGGGTGCCACCAGCCCACACTGACAATAATAATGAATCGAATCATATTTTTCATGCAAAAAGTAACAAATAGTTGTGTTTCTTTAAAGCATAGGTTAAACTGCATATTTTCTCTTTCTTTCTCGGAATTTCGATTTTATCAGAGTAAACTTTATCTACATTTTTGTAAACAATAATCAGGGAAATTAAACTAATTTTAAATTATTCATAAATTTAATTTGTTGAGTATCACAGGTATTGCTCAAAATGATCTCCAATGTTTCTAATACAAGCACGATATCTTTTTCTTATTTCTGTGGTGGTTGATCTTGAAACAAATTCTTCCTTCATTATGGTAAATGCGGCATTGATTTTTTGAATAAGTTGTTGTCTTGAAAACAATTCTTCATTATAAACCAAATCTTTGACACGGTCCCAGGCGTAATAATCGAGCGGCGTGAGGTCTGGAGACCGTGCTGGCCACTCAATTGGACCCCCTCTTCCTATCCAGGATTTTGGGAAACAATTGTTTTAAAAATTCTCTTACAGGTAAGTTGTAGTGGGCTTTTTTCAAAACAAGAACTTATTAAAAAATCAATGCCGCGTTTACCATAATGAAGGAAGAATTTGTTTTAGAACAACCACCACAGAAATAAGAAAAAGATATCGTGCTTGTATTAGAAATAGTGGAGATCATTTTGAGCAATACCTGTGATACTCAACAAATTAAATTTATGAATAATTTAAAATTAGTTTAATTTTGTTCCCTGATTATTGTTTACAAAAATGTAGATAAAGTTTACTCTGATAAAATCGAAATTCCGAGAAAGAAAGAGAAAATATGCAGTTTAACCTATGCTATAAAGAAAGACAACTATTTGTTACTTTTTGCATGAAAATATGATTCGATTCATTATTATTGTCAGTGTGCGCTGGTGGCACCCTTTTGTTACTTTAAAAAAAAAAAAAAAAAAACTAGATGTGCTGCGTGCCTGCAAATGGTATTTTTTTAAAGAGTATTAAATAGAGAAGTTTTTTAAAACAATTTGGATTTGGCTGTTGCGCTTACTTTTTTTTTTTTATTGAACCTAAACTTGAAGCTCATAATTTTTATTTTTGCCTTTGACAAGATTTAACGATCTCCCGCTTTTTTGGTATTTGTTTTTTGCACCATATCTTTTTTATTTTACATGGACAATGTATTAGTAATTACAGGGAAAAAAATGGCGTTGATATATCAGTAAACAACGGAGTTATAAGGCATAAATGTTTGGATTTGGCCATTTTTACAAAAAAATTCATTAAAAAAAAACCGTAAGACTCTGTATATAGGTAAGTGACCTTAAATAGGTTCAAAATGAACCTTCCTACCCGAGATAATGTTGCCAACGATCTTCCGAACACCCTGTATATATAATATCTTGTAGTGTCTTTTGCAATGTAATTATATTCGTAATACAGCACATTTACTTGATGTAGATTGTTGTACAGTTGTAAATCGAAATTGATAAGTGATTTTTTTATGTCACGGATATGTCATTAGGCTGGGGTCATAGTTTTCTTTTTCTTTTTTTTGTAACTTTTTTTTCACCTTTAAAAATGTAACATTTTGACATGCTTTAGCTCTAAATATTTTTTTCACGAGAAATTTAATAGAGAATATTTTTGCTACTATTTGAATATATTTGTCGCTTGGACCTAAAGTTAAGGAACGAGATTGGTTTGAATTGAAAAAACCGCATTTTTTGGTTACGCAGTTTTGTTTCCGAGTCGTAATTAAAAAATATGTATCTTAATTTAAATATAATATAAAGGTTGGAACACGAAAAAGTGCTATTTTACCAATTTACAAACGTTTTTACTTACAATTACATGTTAGATATTTCTGTGTTGTACGTTATATATAAGTCCATGATTAAATTCCAAATTCCACAATTAACTATCTAAGCTAAGTAAATAAAATTTTGCTTTATTTTTCTAAAAACAATCCGGTTTTTGCCAGCCGACTAATCGGCCAATGACTAGTTGGCCAAAGTCATAGTCAGCCTACCTTTATTGATAATCCATTCCCCACCGATCTTAATGTATGAAGCCAATCATTATTTATAACCGTACCTCCGTTTCCATATGCATTAGGTTACAATATTTCAAAGCAACATTTAAAATTTGTTTTGACGAAACCTAGATCTAATAATGCATAATCACTTGAGGTGACAGAGTTCAAAAGGATTAAGGGAAACGATTAACCCTGAATATAAAGAGTTTTGCAATCGCTTTCTCCCGCGACAGTACTAAACGGGAGGACGCTGAGCTCCCGGTGGTAGTTGGTAAGGCACCATCTCCGTTGCAACTCATCAGCTACTTGGATATTTTAACCATTTTTCGTACTCTTCGGGTTTTGGGTCTGTTATTTTTTTTTTCTATACATTAGTATTTAACATACATATTATAAAGTGATATATTTTTTTTATAAATTAGTGTAGTGCATAAATATATATCATGGCTTATGACTACTCTTAAATGAAATCACAATTGCGTTTCTTTCCGTGACAAAAGTTTATTTACAATAGGGTAAACCAGACAGTTATTGACACCCTTAAGGAAATATTCTGAAATATTCATACTAAAATTATAGAAAGAATAGTCCAATGAATTTGAAATTTTCAGTCATTTTTCCTTAGTTACTGTACTTTAAGCTAAGCAAGAAAGTTCGCACCAAACATTATTCCTGGAATGTTTTTTACAAGGCAGTGACAATAAATAATGTAAAATCAGTTATTGACACCATATGGATATCCTTAAAAATATGGACAAAATTGAACGTACTTTTATACAGTTGAGTTGTAGGATTTAAAAGGAATTATATGATTTATTTTTTTTAAATTTACTTTATTATATTTGATTTTACCCGATTCTTCCCCAATTCATCACACTACCTGCATTTGCCTTTTATAAAATACTAAACTCCCCGTCAAAAGTATAACAACACTTTGAAATAATTGAATTTTATAAAAACTTATTATTATTTTTTTTCATAATAAAGAAAGGTTCTGAAGTCTATAATAAACATTCCTAAACTAGACATAAACAATTTTTATTAAAATGAATTACAATATTTCTTCCAATAAACAAAAAAGTTAGAAAACTTACTTTTTAAAATAATCTTTTTTTACAATTTTTACTTGTTAAATTTTTAATTTATATTTAATAAGACATATTTCCCCCTCTGGCTTGAATGACTGCTTCCACTAGTCTTGGCATACTTGTAAATAACGAAACGAATGATAAACATGGACTGGAGGATATTTGAAAAAAATAATCTAAAATTCCATCGTTTGTTATTAACAGGGAAAAACATTGATGTGTCTAATCCTTAATGTCTCACGTTTAATAAATAATATTAATATGGATATAAACCAAGTATGGATTAAGGTAAAATCCAGGAAAATCTCGAGAATTATGGGTGTTGCAATACTTTTGACGGGGACTTTATTTCTACTTTCCGTAGTTCATGATAATAAAAAACCATCTAAATAACGTTGTTGTTTTCATTTTTTTGTTTTTTTATATTTATCTGTAATCCGGCATGCTGAGCAATTTTACAAGTGTTTGAAGTAGTTTTAGAAACAATCATTATAGTTGCTCGTTTTTTCTTATTATTAATACTGGATCCTTTCAAAAGATTTCTTTCTTCTGTAATTATCTGGAGAATTTTAAACGTTAAAAATAACTCTACTCCTGCCTAAATTTCTTGAAATATCAGAAACAGAAAAGCCTTCATTTTTCATTGGCTGAACGATATTTCTTTCATTCAAACATTGAAGATTTGACTCGTCCCATAACCAATGTTACGAATGATGGCATTAAAAGCAAAAAGTAAAATTAATTTGTCTTATATGTTTATTCTAAATGACTATTGTAAACAAACAGCACTTTAACTATCTTTTTGTCTCACATAAAATACAATACTAGTTTATTCCTATAAATTATTTTAATTGTTCAACTTTTGGGTACAGTACAACTAAATTTAACTAAAAAGTTTTATGATGGAAAAAGAACTATTAACTATGGTTAAAGTTTAATAAACGAAAACAATCTGAGTGAGCTATCTTTATTTCCCGGATCTTATTTACATCAACTATTAAAAAATTACATTAGCTGTTAATACAAGGGATTTACTTGTAACAATAAAAACTACATTCAAAGCCTGGAGCTATATAAATGTATTGAGAAAGGTTAATTGTTTAAAATAATAACATCACCATCTTTTCTAAGATGCATTCTGGGTAATGCGGGCGTATTGCATTCTCGTTAACTTAAAAAAATTACTCATATATGATTGACATGGTCTTATTTACACACACAAACATATATTTATTTATTAATTTATAAAAGTCAAATAGTTACCAATTAATAAATCCATAAAATTCTTTTATCATATTATCAGGATTTGAAATATATTTTTTAAGTTCAAATCCTACTACTATCAGGAAAAAAGGTATTTTCATTATTAATTTATTCTATTCGAATAAGGCCATTTGAAGTTTTTGGTCATACAACGACCATAGGACATTATTCGAATAAAAATATACTCAAAATAAAAATTATTCTTCTTTAATTCTTTTTTTTCTAGTAATTCGTTATTTTAAAAAAATATATAATTTTTTAACTACATTCATTATATATCTCCAAATTTTATTTTGAATAGCGAATAATATGATATATTTTAAAAACGATCATACTATATATAATAATAACTGTAGGTGCTAAATATATATTCTGAAAACCTGTAAATATTTTGAAATTACAAAAGCCATAAAGCATCATACCAATCAAAGTTTACAATGGTTATCGAGTGTTGTAATTTGATATCGCAACACTATTGCCCTAACAAGAGACATTTGCCAATTCAATTGAAAATTGAGGGACTGACGACCTTACTGGACGTTAAAAAAAAAAAAAAAAAAAAAAAAAAAAAAAAAAAATATAATATATATATATATATATATAAATATATATATATATATATATATACATATAAACATATATAACGAACAAAGTTTACCGTCCTTTGAAAAGGGAACGGTCTATTACGTACAACCACTTATAATGTACAAATCGGATCTTAGGGACATATTGAAGGTTCCTTTGAGTTCCTTCAAATTAGTTCTGGGACAAATTTTCCCACATATCGAACTCTACATTGTTGAGAAATTAAACAAATAAATCTTTGTTTATAATCCTGTTAAATAATGTGATAATTTTAGCCTCGTATATCATTTCCGGTTGATAGAAAATTTCGAAATACATTTTTTATAGATATCGCGAGAAAAATAACTACATCTCGTTCTGCAAAATCGGAAAGAAAGAATAAGTTCCAAGATGAGAGCGTTAAAGAGTTGATCAAGGAACAACATACCTACTAATGGTTTTGTGCCTCCGAATGGACTAATTATTTTTTTTATTGAAATTTACAACTGTATTACTATGATAAATCCAGTACACATGCGGTGACCACAATGCAAAGTAATGACATGGCAAAGACTTGTAGAGGGACTACCCTTTGGTAGCTCTCTACGAATGTTCTACAACAGAAGAAGAACCCGAGTCCATCTTTATTCGCCCCGGAGGATTGCCAGGAATGGAATCGGAAGCAATTTGAGAAACTAGTGGATGGAATAATCTTTCTTAAAAAAATAAAATTAATTAATTAATAAATAAATAAAAACTAGTGTAATGGAAACAACTTTTTCGCGCTTGCCAGGCACAGTCTTGGATAAGAAAAATCACAGCCGTCAGCTGAAAATAAGACTTTAACTGCGGTTGAATTTAAATGTCTAACGTTTATAATATTTTTTAAAAATTATTTATTGCGATGATCGTCCTCCACATCTTCCGAACAATATATATATATATATATATATCTTCCGAACACCCTGTATATATACGAATGCTGGAGAATTCCAGAGAATTGAGATGGGGGATTTGAAAGATTTCATCATATGCCGCAGTTCTGTGGGTAGATGGATATAGACCGGAATGGCGAGCTCTGGTGGAATAGATTTCGATTTCAAGTTGAAAGATACAGGGAGGAGAAAATGAAGGAACACTTCGGTAAAGGAAGGCGCCGAGGAAATATTACGGAGGAAACTGTAGAGCCACTTTGATTCGGCATAAAGGTTCGAAAAATGAGAGTACCGGGTAGATCTGAAGATAAATCTGACAAAGCATTAATTAATTAAACTTTTAATTAATCATTATAACGGTCATAGTGAATATCGCTTCTAACGTAGAAAGTCTCAGTGTCCACTGAAGATCTTCATATCCGATTTATACTGCGTATCGAATATAATTGATCATATATATTTAAATATAAGGAAACGATAAAAACACTTGAGGTACGCATGATAGTATAGAATGATGAATATATTTAGGATCGGTGGATAATTTGTCATTTCCATCGAAATAGTTTGTTTGAAAACCAGTTTTAAATGTTAAACATTCATCATCATTTCTAAAAACATACAAAAAATTCCAAATCATCAGCCTTTGCTACGTAGGTTTATATATATATATATATATATATATATATATATATATATATATATATATATATATATAAAAAATTTTTAATGTAATCTTTTGTGACACTCGCATGGAAGGTACTAGACGTGTACTTTTTTTATTATAACTTCCTGTTTTAAATCATTTCTTTTATATAGAAACTAAATAAAATCAAACAAACAGATATTTTACGAGGAGGTCTCCTCGTAATCTCAAAATATTACTATTTAAATTCAGCTCAACATGACCTTAAATTCTACTCAGAATTGCAATTCGTAAAATATCTGTCGGTTTAATTTTATTTACTTTCCATATAAACGGAATTTCTTTTTTCTTTTCTTTTTTTTTTTTTTTTTTTTTTAGACTCAACGACCTTATATGCTCCAACAGGGACAGGAAGGGCCAACCTGTTCAATGAAATGATTTAAGATTAAAACAAAATATAAAATAAATTTCATTCGATTGTTCCAAAAATTAGAGGAAACACAACACTTTCGTTGTAAGGGGATGGAGAAACAGTGAATTAGGAAACTACTGATTGTGAGAATAAGAAATAACAAGAAAACAATGTTGTGTCATTAAATATTCACCTAATTTTATGTTAATCATATATTATTATAAATCTAAATATTTACGAAAGCATCTTATTTATCAGCCTAAATAAGCATTATATTTCTAAAAAATACTTTAAAGTTTCAGCTTACTATAAAATATTAAATCATATTGGATTCTTAAATAATCTTTTTTTTTTTATTTTTTGCTATTAAATATTGATTAGTGTTGGTACGAAAACTCTATCGCCTAAAATAATTTTATTTAAAAAATTAATATGTAATCCTAATTTAACAATTTACATAATGCTTATTAAAGTATTCTCCTTTATCTTTTATATCCATCCAACTTTAAGCCATCTGCTAAATTCAGTGATGATAACACTCCATTGGTGGTTTCGAGGCGAAAAACTTACCACTTCCTGATTTCACATCCTCTTTCAAGATATGTGTCATGGACTGGGAAAGACCGAAGTCGGATGGCGCGACGTAAGGGCTATAGGCATCCAGTGATGCAAGGCTCTTCTATTTTTGGGACTTTTTCTTGACCAAACGTTTACGCAGAGCAGATTCGATTTGCCTTGTCGGAAAAAAATTATTTTTCCTGATTGATACTTATTTATTTTTTATTTTATTTTATTTTTTTTGTAATACACTCCATCACATTGGTTCCCAAACTGGGGGGTGTGAGGACATGTAAGGGGGGGGGGCGCGGGATAAGTTATATATTAAATTAAATTTTGGCAGTCTTTCTAAAATTCTAAAATTTAAAAGACATAGCACAATGTTCTCAGTTAATTGTTTATGTTCGGTATATTGAAAACGAAAGAATGAAAGACGAGCTACTCTTTTCAACAGAGTTGGAGCCCACGACAAAAGCTATTGCTTTGAAAGCTGTGTCAGAATTTTTTGACAAATATGAACTCTCTTGGCATAAACTGATCGGTGTATGTACGGATGGCGCGCCTTCAATGCTTGGTCCTCGCTCAGGCTTTGTGTAATTAGTAAGAGAGAAAAATGCTGATGTGACTGGGATACATTGTTTTATACATCGACAAGTCTTGGCAGCAAAAACCCTTCCAAATGAACTCAATACTGTCTTAAAGTAGTGAATTACATAAAAACAGTGCGTTGAATACTCGACTGTTTAAAACTCTTTGTGAAGATTTAGGAAGTGATCACAAAACACTGCTATTTCATACAGAAGTACGATGGCTCTCAAAAAGGAAACA
The DNA here is from genome assembly GCA_003667255.2 of Euschistus heros. Taxonomy (NCBI): domain Eukaryota; kingdom Metazoa; phylum Arthropoda; class Insecta; order Hemiptera; family Pentatomidae; genus Euschistus; species Euschistus heros. The sequence goes on from RCWM02000129.1 coordinate 1,518,639, forward strand.
TGTTGGCAAGATTATTTGAGCTTCAAGATGAAATAATCACCTTCTTGGAACATCAAAAGCTAAATGAACCAAGCGTGGACTTCAAAAAACCTTGTACCCAAGTAATATTGGATTATTTGTCAGACATCTTTGACTAGTTGAACAGCCATAACCTAAAACTGCAGGGTGGAGACTCAAATTTAGTTTCTCATCTTGATGCGATCAAGACGTATATTGAGAAATTGCAACTTTGGAGGCGTAAAATATCAGCGAACCCATGCAATTATTCAAATTTCCCTAGAGTAGAGTCATTCTCAGAAGATACACGCTTTAAGGACATTTATGAAGGATCAAGTTTGAAAATTCAAATATCTAACCATTTGGAGAGCCTAATTGAAGAGTTCCTGAAATACTTCCCAAACACTTGTGAAGATAGTATTTACAGAATGTCAACTGACCCATTCCATGTTAACATAGACTCCCTGCCTGAATCACTTCAAGAAGATGCTTTGGAAATAAAACATGATTCCTCTGCCAAATACAACTTTGATATAATGGACAAACCTTCATTGTGGTTACAATATTTCAAAGTGTATCCTAGTGTATCACGGGAAGCTCTTCGTTTATATTTGCCTTTTTCAAGCACCTATTTGTGCGAAAAAGCATTTTCAACACTTGTGGCAATTAAAACAAAATATCGGAATAAACTTGATGTTGCTAGTGACTTGCGTTGTGCACTTACTAACTCAGCCACGAATAGGCATACTAGTAAAGAAAATACAAGCCCATCCATCTCACTAACCTATAATCTCTTTTTCTTTTATTAATAATTTTTGTATTTTATGAAAACTGATATTATTGTATCTTATGGCAGTATAAATAAATGTTTTGTTTCCAATGTAACACTTATTTGTTTTTGTTTTGTTCCTAGGCCCATACAATTTATTGCTATGGGGGGGGGGGGGGGGGGGGGCGCGAGAAGCTTTCATTTCAACAAAAGGGGGCGTGGTACAAAAAAGTTTGGGAACCCCTGCTCTATCAAGTAGGTTAGTGCTAACTAAGGAAAGGACACAATCAGTCTCTCACGGATCTTGTTGACAATTATTTTGGAGGTTCCTGGCCAAAAAAATATTAGACACGTATGTTGCCGTTCCCACTAATTGGCCTTCGAAACCGAGAAAAAAAAATGAAATATCATTAAACTAATACATTTTATATCTAGAGTTTAAAAAATGATATCGACATGTTTCTTGCACCAAAATTTTTATTTTCGAGTGCACACCCGCTTCAAAGAGTTTGGTTTAGGTTAATTAAATTCTAAAAAGAATTATTAGATCTTCAAGTTAACTAGCTGTATTTTTATTACACATGAACCGACGAAACATCGATGTTTTCATATTGGTTTAAATGTCAACCTCGTCATTCTAGATAAAACAAATATAGAAAACATCGATGTTTTTGTTTTACTGGATGTATAAAGTAATAGACGAAAGTCGATGTTTTCTAACAATGCTTTATATACTCATTTGCTTAACATAAATAATTTTAAAAGTATCCCAAACAATGAGCCTCTAACCAAGCATGAAACATCGATGTTTATGAATAGGTTAAAATGCTAAACCTATATATGACACAACCCTAGTTGCCATAAGAATGATAAATGTTATTGTTTTTAACTATTTGTTTAACTTCCATTTGACTAATATAATTTATTTAACTTGAAATAGTTAGAAGCTAACCCTAGTATTTGGCTTCTAATTGATATAAGAATCAGACGAATTCAACTGTTAACTTAACTATGAGAAACACCGATTTTAAAACAAGTTGTTTGAAGCTTATTTAACTAATATAAGTTATATTGCCAAAGTTAGTTGAGGTGAACTTAACTGCCTGGCTAACATTATACATAAAAACATCGATGTCTATTGGTCCATGTTCCGAATGAAACATCGATGTTATCCCTACAATGCCTCTATATATAAATAGCTGTTAAAACATATCTATGCAAACATACTAAATATTATATTAGTGTATCTAACGAGCATTTCTATATCCTTTATTTTAGTTTTAATTGTTAATATACAACTTTAAATAAAATGATAATACATTTTTAACTTTTAAAAAAAAGTTTAATTAAAATCTCTAGTTAATCCAACGTTTTGCCCGTTCAACATTTTACTCCTTGGTCCCTTAAATTTCTGCGAGATGAAGAATAAAGCCGTTTTAATTCTGTAAACAGATGTGATGTGTGGGACTCATTTAGAACCCGAAAGATAAACCTGATGAAACAGTTCATTAGCCTTCTTAGCATAATGTCGAGTTCCGTCCTCAACCAACCATACGCAACTCAACTATAATAAGGGAGGAAACGGCGATAAGGGAAGAAACCAAGAGTTGAAGGATAAGTTTCGGGAGGGAATCCTGGGAAGAATGAAGCAGTTTAAGGATTGATATAAACCGTCGAGAGATTTGAAAGACATGAAGTTTCCAAGAGACTCGTATGCAATCCACATACAATATTGAAAAGGCAGGAAGCTATCTAGTATAGAATGCCGTAAATGAATTTACAATTTTCTTTATAAATTATTATGAGGAACGGGCTCATAAGGAAAATTCTAGAGGCAAGCTAAAAGAAAAGTTAAACCTTTTTCCTCACCCGAATCTCTCCTCAACAAACAGTTCACCACAAACGTTCTAACTCCCAATATACTTCCAAAAGCTCATCTACTTGATTGTTATCAGGCCTATTTGGACTTAGAGCTCAGCATTATGGAGTTCAAATATCGAATTGTTCCCACACCCAGTTCCTTCAATCCGAAATCCATCGTAAAATCTTTTATTATTACCTCTAATCTCTATTTATTAAGTAAAAAATCAGCTAATCCACAATGAATGTCCTATATGTTGCTAATATTGCCCGAACCAGATACTCATCATTTCATAATAAACTACGTATCCGCTTGAACCCACTTGTTTCTCAACTTGCTTCCCTTTTAATACCCGATAATCTTCAAATGCGTCCAATATGATAATTGGCTCAAGACGTTCTAATACAAATACAAATACTAATACTTCATTGGAGTGCTACCGTAGTGGGTAGTTTCTCACAATTTTTTTTCATATGATTAGATTCCCAAATTCAGTTTATTTAGTAGGCGTGTATAGTTAAAAGTTGTAAGTTTAATAAAAATATATTTAGGGAGGCGCGGTAGCTCAGTGGGTAAGGCACTTGACTACCATGCTTCACGGCCCGAGTTCGAGTCCGACTGAAGAAAGAAAATTAATTTTCTGTTTCTTCGGCAGTGGCTCGGGTTCGAGTTCGGGAGATCCTCCTTGGACACACCCATGCTCTATAAAGTGGGTACCCTTAATTGGGGGGAAATCTGGCGGTTGAGCGAGCATTCTGGCCTAAACTCCTTCTTTCACAACCGTTGGCTCAGAAACAGTACAGACTTACCCAAGTACTTACCGAGACCCTTCATAGGTTGTAGTGGTACAGATTTTTTTAGTTGTAAGTTTCTAAAAATAGATTAATAATAATATAATATATTTTAACGTTATATTATTTTTAAAAATTTTACATAAATACAGACGTTAAAAAAGGAGCACTAATTAGTTAAGAGAAAAAAAAATTATCATAGAAATATTCTAATTTGCCTCACACTATGTAAGTAAATGGGACAAAAATAAAATTAAACATTATTATTACAATTATTAACAAGATACAGCAAACTAAGAAGTTCGATGCCGATATCGAATTGATCAGAGACTGTTTCCATATACTTAAACAACAATAGGTATTAAGTATTAACCTCATTTAACAGAAATGAATAACAAACATTAACTTTATCTGTTTTAGGTATTATATGATGACAGGTTTCATTCTATTAATAGTGGTGTTTAGTTCACTTAATTTAGGTAAGAAATTAATAAAATTGACAGAGATTCCATTTTTGGCAATTCTTATTATATTTAGCATTAATAAAAATTATATAATATAATTAGGATTATTATTTAACCTTAAAAAAATATTTAAAAAAGTAAAACTTATAAATGTGTCATTTGTCTGCAGATTATCGACCAAAGATATCGAGTGTAGTTTAAGTTTTAACTGATGAGAAATATATTATTTCACAGTTTGATGAAACAGAAGAGCAGCATTGCCAAGGCGTCCACTGAAACTTTTTTTGTGTAACTTTTTTTTCAACCTTAAAAATGTAGCATTCTTCTGACACACTCTAGCTCTGTTGTTGTTATCCGGATCAAAAATTTGCCAACCGTTTTTTTATCAGAAATTTAATGGCATATATTTTTGTTATATAACATTTTTTGCTAGGATCCGCCGTTTAGGAGCTATATTAGTTTGAATGAAAAATATCACGTTTTAAACTCCTAATTCCTCTCAACTTTATTTATTTCGGATAATCATATATTTTTAATTTATCGTAAGTAATTTTATTGAATGAATAGGTTCTAAAGTCCAGCAGATAAATCTATTGGCAATGCATGGGAGTGGAATATATAGCTCGTATGTCCACGGTCTATTGTTTTTAAGAGTAAGGAGAAATGATGATTTTTTTTTTTTTTTTTTTTGAATTTTTTTTTTTGATTGATTTTTAAAACAGGTAAATTACTTTAATATAACAGTATGCGGGGAATCAAGTTAAGAAAGGAAACCAAAAAGTAAGAACATCATTTTTAAAGATTATCGATATAACTTAGCTGGGCTTCGTTGGATCCTTTCAAATACGTTTCATACAGGTTTGTTATTGAAGACATTACAAGTACAAAACATTTTTTTATGATAATGGGCCACTCTTCTAGGAAACAACAGTTCAGCTTGCAATACTATACATACTTGACTTTTTCTAATTTATTAAAAATAGCTGTAAAATCTCGCTTTTGTTAATTTATATCGTGAGCTATTAACTATTAGCGGGCAGATATGTTTTGGTCAAGTAACTTACCTAGATTCCGGCATGAAGAAAAAAGAAAGGTGAAAGAAAAAAAAAATAGCTTTATTGTTTTTCAATATATTCTCCTCAAAGATTTAAAAAATACTTTGATAACATCTCTGTTCCATACAATGAATGATTTCCATCTTTGCTAGAAAATAATTCTTCCATGCTTGAATCCAAATCTGAGCTACATTATGGATGAGAAATTTCTTGGAATCCGCTTTCCTGCACAGCGGCCTAGGAAATCACTATAAATTATCATAAAGAAGCCGAATACCACTGCTCAAATTTTTGCCTTTTCTCTATCACATCTTGCAAGCGCTGAAGTAGGGCTGTATAATACTCAACATTTACTGTGGTGTTCCTTTCATTATTTTGTTTTTTAAATGTTTTGTTCATAGAGCATTTTTTCCGATATGTACATTATGTTTCAGGTAAAAGTTTCATCTTAGTTCCCGCTGACTTACCTCTGTTGGCGCAGATATTCTACACAAATATACCTCCAATTAGAAAAGGTATTATATATTATAATCTATAAACTTAACGTATAGACAGATGTATATTTATATAAGACCACATTTTAAAAGTTAAAAAATTTGGTAATCAAAATTCGATAGAAAATGCGTTTTTAGAATTGATTAATGCCTATCCACAAAGCATAGAGAAATTATTACACCCATTGACAGAAATGTATTGACGGTAATAGAGAGTATTTTGATTAATAAAAATGTTTTAGAACGTATATTTAATTTTTAAGATTTTAAAACCATAAACTTGCATTAGTGTCCGGGCAACCCAATATCTAGTAAAGATCTTTCTTTTCTTTTTTTTTTGGAATAAATTTATTGAAATTTACAACTGTAAACTGGATACGAGAAGAATTAAAAGGTTTAGTTGAGCCCCAGAGCTCAACACCTTATGTCCAAATAGGTCTGATAACTGTCATGTAAATGAGTCTTTTGTTGAAAATCAAGAATTTTGAACGTTTGTCTAGTAAATGTTGAAGAAGTCGAAAACGACGAGCAGTTTCCTGTCGTTTTAGTCTTGTATGAGGATTCCAAGTTAAACGTTTGTCTAGTTGAAGTCCTAGGTAGCGGATCTGTTCAACAGGGATCAGTGGAATTGAGTAAACATCAAACAATAAAGATGACTCTTCTAAAATCATAACCTAACAGTGTTCAATCACTTAAATTGCACTTATTTTTTTTAATGAGAAATTTAGATAAACCCAGTTAGTTATCCCTGCCATGGCTTTTTATAGTGCCAACATCGTTCCTTCATATCACATTTATCTCTCCGGACAGGTTCCATCATCGATTTTTCATAGCTAGGAACAATGCAGTGATGAGTACAGACTCTTGTAAACTGTATCAAATTAATTTTTTAATCAAGAAAATAAATCGGTGTATCTTGTTCGAGTTCAGGTGATAAAAAACCTCTTTTGTCCCGAACTATCTGTCTTCTTCCTGAATCCAAAATCCTTTATAAAACTCTTTATACTTTTCATTGTTTTACAAATAAAACAATCTACAATGAATATATTAAATAATAAATCTTAGAAAATCTTCCAAAATGAACTAAATTAACACTAAAATCCTTTAGCACGCAACTTCTACTCGTTTACTATCTCCTACCATTCTCCGAGGCATTTGATTAGAAAATGGCCTCGGGACCTTCTAATGTAGCAATCTAATTTGAGTGCTGCCAACTGGTAACTTCTCCCCATGTTCACACTTATGTATTTACAGCTCAAGTGCTAAATGTATCTTATTTACAGTACAAAATGTCAATATTATACTTTTATGTAATATTTAATGTATATATAATTATGTAATATATTGGATTGGTGCAAAAATAATGCAGGTTTTGAACTTAGATTTTGTTTAGGCAAGTGCTTGCGAAGTAAACAAAGCTAATTCTCCAGTATAGTTAATGAATTGTAAACAATGGTTATTAATGCTGTTTTCATCAAAGATTAGTTTAGTGTATGTTACATTTTCTATGAGTAAGGACCTCTGAAATCCACGATTTCAAAACATGATTTTCCTCAATTTTATTTTTACGAGTTCAAACTTAGTCGAAGGGAGCAATCAGGTTACATAACAAACTGTTGCTCGGTCTCTTAAAATAAGAAAAATAAAAGGAGATTAAAATTTAGAGAGATGCCCGGCAGAACTTGTCGCCCGATTTTCTCACCCAGCTCACTTGACATAAAAGAAATATGATAGAATTGTCAAAATAAAAATACGAACAATTTGACACCAAATTTGATTCTTTATGACGCTTAGTAGTTGAGTTATAGATATTTTAAGAACAGCGCTACATTGACTATTGCCGACACCTCCCGCCTTAACTAACCACATTCCCGGCATGCAGTTTTTTGTATACTCAACCACACTCTGCGACTAGACTATACCTATTGACGTACACCACTCAACAGATATTCGCTTTTGTTAGATTTTATAATTATATTGTGTTTTTACAGGCGCTAGGTAAAGAGTTCAACATAACTGACAATGTCAATTAACAGAACAGTGATAAAGGAGCAATAATAGTGAACAAACCCAATTTCGAAATTTTTTTTACTGTATTGGGCTGCCAGAAGCCGAATGGCCTTGTTATCAACGACATAGGCGTTAAATAAAAAATAAAAAAAAACTTTAAAATAAGTTATATCGCAGTTGACTTTATCGAAACTAATGAGAAACAAAAAAAAAAAAAACTATGTTTCGTTTGCCAGGAAATAATTGTAGCGGATCGTCAGGCAAAAGCATACCATCCCTACTTTCCTTGTAAGTTCCGGAAATAACCGCTCCCTGATCAATCTGTCCCTTCGCTTAATTTTAGAAACAATTGTACTGCTGTGTTAGAGTTAAACAATCACAGAATATCGGTCAAAATAGATGCAATTTGTCACCATACCTTTTTGCGCCTCATCATTCCCTAGCGAAATACAAAGCCTTGGACGCAACCTAAGACGATAGCAGTAATTAAGAATTAAGAAGTTTTGCGTTCAAAAATGTTCCCAACCAAAGTGAGCAAAAAGGTTTTTACTGTTGAGGATATTTCAGAGGTGAACTACCTTAAACTAAATTAGATCAATATATACCAATATTACTTCTTACCTTTATGTTTAGCTGATTGTGGTACTTAACGTCATAGCCAGTATAAAAAAGTTATCATTTTTAACCGCTATTAATATAATACATATATGTTTTTCATTACAGGCATAGATTCCAAAGTTGGTTTGGGATTCAGGATTGGAAACAATGTTGATCTTCAAGTGATGTTTGAACTAGGTCCACAAGAAAATCGAATTGATAATAATCTAAGGAGATCCGTTGAAAATGAAGAAAAAAAAGCATTAAATAAAACACCATAAATAATAAAATACATTTTTATTTAATCAAGTTTTTTTTTTTTTTTTATGATATCCAATACTGTATACTGTTATATAAACTTATATATATATATATATATATATATATATATATATATATATATATATATATTTCTTGACTGTTACTATTGATGTTAAATAAAGTTCTTGAGGTTCAGTCAATTTTATAATATAGTCTCGAAACGTCGTCAAAATAGTTGTTTTTAATTTATTGACTGGACCTCAAGAATCTTATTTAACACACACACACATATATATATATTTACATATATATGACACAGTCTAATTGTGATAAGCTATAGTGGGTAATACATAATTAAGCTTGAGTTAGCCACTGGCTACTATTGCTTGTAACACACTGAGCCTTTAGCTGTTAAAACCACATAAAACCCGGACAAGTCATTACATTATTTTGCAAATAGATATAATTGTATTTTAAAAAGAACGCTAACCATAGTGTACTAACCACCAAGATTATATTTTAGATAGATTTTGTTGAAAACACTCTGAAAAGAGGAAAACGCTTTGTCGTAATGACTACTATACTCACACTATGATAATCAATATGTTAAAGATATAATAATAAAAATAAGATCCAACAATATAAGAACATTAGTATTATTATTTATGATTCGTCTTTGATGAAAGCCCGGAAAATATTAAGCTGGATTAATGAACTATGATATGTAAAGGATTAGTATAATTTACATTATACATCGAACGCAACAGTTACTCCCCCTATTTCACCCAGGGCCACCAAGAGGGGATAGGGTAGGGAGGGGGGGCAAAATCCCTGGAGCCCGTGCTATGGTGACCTCTCACAAGTGTTTATAAAAACGATTCTATGGCGATTTATGGTATTCGGAAATTAATCAAACATTGTAGTTTATTAAAAGTTTAGTGTAGTGAAAAAAATATAATGTATTTTTTGGATCATTTTGGGAAAGGAGGGGGGGGGGGGGGGGAGGTTCAGGGGGCCCGGCAAATATATTTGCCCCCGGGCGCGGGTGGACCCTAGACGGGCCTGATTCCACCCTCATCAAAGCCGAAATCCACAAGATCAGCCAGCCCTTAATGGTTTAATTTAATGGTTTCTGCTACCTCACTCAATAGCATGAAATCATCAGCGTACCCAAAACGGGTATTTAATTACGCATCTTCAGACCTTTTCCCGGGTGATTTACCTTCCTCATTAAGTATTCTTAAGCTAAGTTAAATAAGTCCAGAGAAAGAGAAACTCCTATCTAATTTTTTTCGGAATGTACAGTCAGAGTCAGAAGTATTTGTACAAAAGTATAAGTTTTATTTTCTTTCGTTCAATTTTGTATTTGTTACATTTTTATTTAATTTAAAACGTATATAATATTGCATTGATGATTATAGAATAGAGTTAATATTTTTTCATAAGAAAATTGACTGAATTAAGCTTAATAACTTATACATAATAGTAAGATGGTTATGAGTCTAATGTATTCGTAAACTAGACTTTAACTTTGTTTTCATTCCCTGTCTTAATATTTCGAGGATAACCTCCAATCAGTATTTACCTTGGCGTCATTTGTAAAGGTGTTGCACTTATTAGTGATTATTATTGCTGTACGTAAACTGAAAATAGGACGCAAAACCAGAGAGACGACTGAAGAGGAAACACAAATTATTTTCAGTTCAAAATGCTATTGAAAGGTATGAAATGAGAAAAACTTTTGAACATAAAGAGAGAACAGGACGACCAAGAAAAATGTATTCCAAAGATGAAAGACATATCACGAAAAAAGATAAAAGAAAACCTTAGTGCCCCTAAATTAGTGAATGGACATTAGTCTGAAAGAGGGGGATAAGGAGAGTGTTTTAATAATCCGCTAATGCTTGAGACGGAACGAGTTTCATGACAGAACAACTAGGAGAAAACCATCAATAAGGAATATTAAGTTATCAATGGGCCAAAGACCATAAAAAATATGATTGTGACCTTTGGAATAGGATAATATTTACCGACGAGTGTAAAATTGCAATGCTTAATCTTCAGAGGAGGCAAAAAGTATGGAGGAAAAATATAGCAATGGAAATATGAAATGTAGTTCCAACTGTTAGGAATGGAGGAAAGTTGCTCGTGGTCTGAGGTTGTTTGAATGTTGCTAGAGTGGGGTGTCTTGAATTTATCGATTGCAGATTGAATCATATAAAATATATCGACGTAATAAAAAGAAATTTCCTAATCAGCGCTGTAAATTTATAAATGGAGAAAATTACATTTTTTAGCTGGATAATGATCCCGAACATGCAGTTTGGAAATCTAAAATAGGGATCTTGTACTAGGGGGGATGTGTGTAAATAGAGGTGTGTCATCAAAGTGGATGGCCACTCTCCCTCAATCACGGGATATTAATTGAAAAATGCATTTGTGGAAATAACTAAAGGATCGAGTACGGCAAAGGTGTGTTTCTAACAATCAAAATTTAAGCGACGTTATTATTACAAAATTATAGTGTTTAGCACAAAAATTAGTGAATTCTATGCCACAAAACATATAGTGCATATTAAAAGCCAAAGTTGGCCCTACTAAATATTAATTTTTATTGAATATCAATATGAAATATACATGTCATCAAGTGTACGAATACTTTTGACTCATGTTTGTATTGTTGTTTTTTATTTATTCTCTATGTATTATTTTGTAAAATGTTCTATAAATACAAAAATATATTTATAAATAAAAGTGTTGACGTATACATTAAATGGATTTATTGTTTAAAATCAATCCTATTAAATAATGCTAATATTTTTTACTTATTTTGACTTAAATTAAAATTCGTACTTTTGATAATCAGAACATCCAATATAGCGAATGCGATCCACTTTTATTGCGGTATTCGTACAAACATTCTTTTCCGATTATTGTGCAATATATTTCGTTCCTTGCTACTTAGGCGTCGTTATCTTCTGACATTATTATCATACCGTTGGCTCTCTCTAATTTAAAATCAAGAGGAACTCCCAGAAGTTTCAACCACCAGTCCTACATCCACCAATCGTTCAGGCTCCCCTACGCAATAATCTGGAAATCCACACGAGGATAACACTGAGACTTTCATGACACCATAACCTTGGTGCCGTTTGTAAGTAGAGGTATCAGTTATAATACGGATGTTAGCTGATTATTTATTCAAAATAAAAGCTGCTACTAATAATACCGATCAAATAATAACAAATGTTTCTCCGGGGAGAATAAATATTAGTTGGTGCAAGTAATCTCGTCAAAAAAAAAAGAAGTTAGACAATATCCTTATAACTTTCTACATCGGGTAACTGACTGGTAATACGAAGTATGGGCCTTCTGGAATTTCGGAATCAACTATGAAACACTCGTCTGTGTTTTAATTAGTGTAGCATTGATTATAGATGGTAATTTTAATGGTATGCACATATTTTTTTTTTTTAATTGAAATATATGTACAATCTGCCTCAATTAAGGGCAATAGGTAACAGGGCTAAAGATGTATTCATTCATACAATATATACAAGTACTCATACACACAAAATAATGATAATAAAAGATAAAAATAAAAACAAGTAATAATTATAAAAATAAAACTAATAATTCAATTATCAAGAATAAAATGAAATAATAAGAATCAAGTAACAAAAATAATATATATATATATATATATATATATATATATATATATATATATATATATATATATATATATATATATATATATATAACAAATAAATAATAATAATAAAAAATAAAAAGAATAAGATACATTCTTACTATATGTACAAAACAGACACACTCAGCCTGGGGAACCACGAATCGAGCCTGTTCCCCAACTTATTGGGGGTCTAGGCCAGGCCCGAGAGATCCCAGCGCTGCTCTCTCAGCTGCATCACTGGTAATATCCAGTGGAGGCTGAGTGGGAGCGCTATAGCCACATATGCTCTGGACATGAGTGGAGAAGCTGGTCAGTACCAGGACTCCAGCATAACATTATATTACAAAAGGTCTCGGGGCCATTGCCGTTTCAACCTTCTGGGAGGGTTATAGGGATGGTTAAGACTGGATAGGGATTGGGCGAAAGGATTGGGATGATGGGATAGATTTTGATGAAATTTCGAGAATTTTGAAGGAATAATGAGATCTAGGACAAAAGGTATTTTTTAGGTCATTGTGTAGGGTTTTGTTTGTAACATAATAAGGTGCATTGACAATTGTTCGGAGGACTTTGGATTGGAAAGTTTGGATGCGTTTGATATTGGATTGTTTTGCTGTCCCCCACAGTTCAAGTCCGTAGGTCCAAATTGGTTTTAAGATTGTTTTGTATAATAGGAGTTTGTTGTCGACTGAAAGATGAGAATTCCTGCCTAGTAGTCTGTAAAGTTGGCTGAATCTCCTATTGAGTTCTTGTCTTTTGAGTCTAGTGTGAGGGTTCCAAGTTAGTCTTTTGTCAAGATGAAAGCCAAGGTAGCGTACTGTGTCGGATATAGGTATAGGAATATTATTGAAACGGATGGGTGGACAGGATTTGCGGCGAAGGGTAAAAGTTATATGACTGCATTTGGCTTCATTAATTTTTATTCTCCACTTGCTGCACCAAGCTTCAATCTGTAGATGTCTTTGGAGGTTGAGGGAAGCAAGTTTAGGATCTGGATGGGATGATAGGATAGCAGTATCATCTGCAAATGTGGCTAAAAAGGTATTAGGATTGGTTGGTATATCGGCAGTGAAGAGATTATAGAGGACGGGACCTAGGACGCTACCTTGTGGCACTCCGGCATCGATAGGATAACAGTTGGAGAACTCTGAGCCACAGCGGACTCGAAAGGAACGATTTGAGAGATAGGATCGCAGGACTAGGTATAGGGATTGGGGTAAATGGGTCTTGAGCTTGAAGAGCAAACCCTGGTGCCACACCCGGTCGAAAGCTTGCGCTACATCCAGAAATGCACCAGTGCTATACTGCTTGTTTTCAAAGGCAGAGGATATATGATCAACAACACGAAGGCCTTGTTGAACAGTGGAGTGACCAGACCGGAATCCAAATTGATGGGAAGGGATGCTTTGGGATTCGAGTATGAGTAGGATACGTTTTAGAAGGATTTTTTCAAAGATTTTTGAAAGGATGGGAAGTAGACTTATAGGTCTATATGATGAGGTTTTGTTGGGAGGTTTACCTGGTTTTAGGAAAAGAATGATGATGGAGTGTTTCCATATTAGAGGAAAGTGGGTCGTGCGAAGTATAATGTAAGTAAGGAAGAGGATCGCTTTTTGAGGGAGTTGTCGGAGGATTTGGGTGGTAATCAGATCATATCCAGGTGATTTGCGGGTTTTCAATTTTTTTAATAGGAATTTGACCTCAGAGGGGTTGACTGCTTTAGGAGGTAAGGAGAGAGGAATTGGTGAAGTGAGGAATTGTTGAACATTAGTAGTGTGGGAGGGGATTTGTTCGGAATGGGGAATAAATGTGCTGGAGAGGTGCTTGGCAAATTCTTCTGCTCTGTTCTCATCTGAGGCAGCCCAGGATCTATCTTCACGTCGGAGAGGATGGGAAATATTTTGGTGTTTGAGGATTTTTTTGGTTGCATTCCAGAGAGAATTGTCTGAGGTAGAGAGGGAGGAAAGATAGGAGTTGTAGGATTGGGATCTAAAGGAAGCCAATTTCTTTTTAACTAATTTGGTGTAGTGGTTATATGTTCTCCGATCGTCAGGATGCCTGGTTATTTGCCATAGGGATCTAGAATGACGTTTGGTTTGGATAAGGTCTATTAGTTCTTGTGGTAAAGGATTTTTATTACGATTGATATAGGATGGTTGAGGAAAAGATGCATTCCAAGCTGCTTGTTGAATTAAATTCGTAAAGGAGTTGGCTGCATCATCTAGTTCTTGGGATGTTTTCAAGGATACTCTGAGGTCTATGGAATCAGTTAATATTTGTCGGAAAAGGTTCCAGTTTATTGGGCCTCTAATAAATGATGGGGGAGGAAGTTTGGGTATCGGTGATAAGGATAAGGTAAGGATTAAAGGACTGTGATCAGAGGAGAGGTTGTCTAAGCGTTTGATGGAATGATTAATAGCACCTAAACCTGCATGAATGAAGAAATCAAGGAGGTCAGGATTACGAGTGGGATCTGTCGGCCAGTAGGTAGGAGAGCAGGGAGAAATGTAGTGGCAATGGTTGGAATTAAGTGCCGACAGTAGAGTTCGGCCACGGGAGTTGGTGATTCTGGCACCCCACTGTTGGTGTTTGGCATTAAGGTCTGCACCTAGAAGGAAGTGGTTTCCAAGTGAATCAAGGAGGGAACTAAATTGGGTGAAGGAGACTGTTTTTCCAGGAGGACAATAAGCTGCAGCTATTGCCAGTGGGAAAGGGAAGGTTTTGATAACAACTGCAGTTGTTTGTAGGAAATTATGATTTGGTAAAGGTAATAAATAATGGGAGAGGGAATTATGGATGATGACGGCTGTGCCAGCATGAGCTCTTCCGTCCGGGTGATCCGTCCGATAGGTTTCGTATTGTGCTATTTTGAGTGTTCTGTTACTAGTTAGTCGAGTTTCTGTAATTAGGGCTATATCAATATTACTGTCGTGTAGTAGTGCTGTCAATTCGTGAGTATGATTCCGAATACCATTCGCATTCCAAAGGAGAATGGATAGGGAAGGTTTCATTTAGGGATTTCTTTGGGCGGGGATGATAATGTTGGATAGTGCACTAGTTAGGAGTGATATGAGAGGAGTGATCATGGATCGGAATTCCGAGAGGAAAAGAGTTTAGTATAGATGAGATATCAGTAGCATTGGGAGGAGGCGGAATATAAGGAACTGTGGGTGTGTTGTTTTTAATGGGCTGGATTATAGGATTTTCTGGGGGTTGAGTTTGAGGCTGAGGGATTTGGTTAAGGGTTGGATGTTGGGGGTTCGTGGTAAATGTTTTGAGGCTGGGGTTGTGGCATGGCCCCTGTTCCAGTAGGTAGCTCTCTGCCACCCATCATACTAGCAAAGGAGATGGCTCCATTTACTGGTCTAGATGGCTGTCTTCTTGCTTGACTCACTTCTTCATTCCTTCCTTGAGCTGGTTGGAATCGAGCCTTGAGCTTCTTGTAGGTTTCACACCCTTTATAGTTCGCCGGATGGCCCTGGTGGCATAGAGCGCATACAGCTGGATTATCCCGAGGCTTGTTGCAGTCTTCGGTTTTGTGTGGATCGCCGCACCTCACACATCTAGGCATATGATGACAATAGCGCTTAGTGTGTCCATACGCTTGACAGTTGTGACATTGAACGATGTCCTTTTTGGATATGGTTTCTCTATAATCACATTTGTATAATAGAGCCGCTTGACATCATAAATTTTTTCTACACCTGGAGTTGGCTCGAGGTCAACAAAAAATAATGGCAACGGTATTTTGTTACCCGTTCCAGGATTCATTTTGTTATCCTTGACCACATTTATAATTTGGCGAACTTTAAAACCCATAGAAGTAAGCTCTTCTTCTATAATGTCTGCTGGTGTAGTGTGGTGGAGGCGCCGAATTACAATTCTAATTGATTTTTCGTTCTTGAGCTGATAAGTGTGGAAGTTGGCTTTGGTATCGCTTAAGTATTTGACTATTGCACGGTAGGCCTCAGGTGTATCAGGTTGTAATTTAGTGTCATTTGTTCTATTTACACATGAGTAGGCTCCTGGGCCTATAATTTTATTTATTTGATCGCTAAAGAGTTGGATGCTTCTGATATTTCTGATGTAGATTGGTGGAGGGCGTGGCATCTTTTTGTTAACTGTTGTTTCCATTTCTTCAGTTTGAGAGTTTTTAAGAGGTTCGAACGGGTTTGGAGTAAAAAATGGGGATTCATCTTCAACTGCTTGAGATGAAGGTCCTGGCTGTTGTTCTTGATTGTTGTTAGGAGTAGATGGGGGCGTGGCTCTCTTTTGTTTTCTAGATCTGGGTTTTGTCGGACTAGGTTTGGACTCTAGGGACCGACTTCTTTTGTTTTTACTTGACATTACCATGTGGTAATACCTCATACTGGCATTTCAGGGCGAGTAAATAAAAATAAAATAATAAAAAAAAAAAAAAAAATAAGAATACGTTCCGCGTCTTTTGAACTTGACCCTGAATTCAGTGAAGAGACGCTACAGTCCCTACGGCTGTCAGGTAAGTACTGAAGACCGTAGGCAGGGTGGGGGGCCGTGCTTATCACTGCTCAGCTGGCCTGCCGTTAATACGATATGCTCATAGGTCATGATATACAGTTTTATTCACTTGCTAGTAAATATGAAATTACTCACAGTAATAACAAGTCCGATGCTTCGTCCTTCTTTTCCACTGTTGATCCACAACAATTCACACTGTAAAATGCTGTAAATCACAATAAAAAAGTGATAAATGAAAGAGACGATACGTAAACTACATTAACTATCTAGCGCAGGCGCAGAACTGGTATGCACATATTAAATACAGAGCCTTAGTTGAGTTGTTACTGTTATGTATTTAAAAAGAGCAGTTGTTAAATATGTTTTTTCTGGGTGGCTTAACGTCCTTATGTACTGCAACTAGGGCAGAAGGACGGGTTATCCTACAGTTTACCATCCTATTCTAGCCATGGTGGGAAGGTCAAGATTTATTCGTGGGTTCGCCACGAAATAAATTTTAACCCACCCAGGTGGAATTCGAACCCTCGACCTTCTGGTTACGAGCGCGCTGAGACCTACTCCTCAACTAACTCGGCCATCGAGTCCCCTATGCTGTTATATCATACCTTAATCAATTTCATATTCAGAGGCAATAGAAACCCCATTAACCCTTTCAGACCTGGCGTACACAAATGTACACATAAAATATTAAAAAAAAATTACGTAAGACGGATGTGCACATTTGTACACAAAAAGAAAAACTATTTTTTCTGAAAAACCTGACAACCAGGTTTATTCATAAATTTTTCCTTAGTATTTTTATTCTACTCTAGCTACAATTTTTTTTTTTAGATTCAATGGACACAAAAAAATAATTCAGGTCTGAAAGGGTTAAACTCTATTCATAACCTATATAGGTTATATATCCCTTATCATGTGAATCCGTTGAACCATATGTTCCTTTTTGATTCCGCAGATTTCATGATCATCACCACTCTCCTCCTTAGAATCTTAAACTTTCATAGATATCTACACTGTAGTTATATTCACTATCCTCCTCTGGTCTTAGCTTACCTAGGGAAAGAGTACTTCTGCAGGAGAAAGAGGTCCAGCATGGCATCGATCAGATTAATATTATTCCAGAGTCCAATACTTTCACAACCTTACGCAAAGTTCTCTCATTCTTCCATTAGTGCTTTTTCAAGCTCAGCGACCGTCAATGGTTCATGATTCCGAGCTCTGATACCCCTCTTCAGCATATACCAAACATGCTCTATCGGATTAAGATGGGGGCTTCTTGCAGGTGTGGGCAAAAGATTAATTCCTCAGCCATCTATTAGACCAGCATGATGTGGTCACGCAATATCTTGGAGATAAATTAAATTTTCAATAGTATATGGAGCAAATTGCATCACATATTCCTCCACGATATGCTCCACTTGCCGCTCTGCAGTCAGCGAGCCCCTTTTTATTATGTGCAACTCTGTAACGCATTCCAAACTAGCTGATCCCATTACAAAAAAAACACATACGCTATTCCTAGAGAAGTGTTGTAGGCAGTAAACCGCTCTCCACGGCGTCTTAGCACCCTAACTCTATCATCAAGAGAATAAAGGGCAAAACTTGATTCGTCACCAAACAAAACAATATTCCAAACAGCAATCGTACAATATGTATATTGCCGTGAAAATTGAAACCTGGCAATTCGATGCTGTTTGGTGAAATGGCCTAGCGATAGGACGTCTGGAGGTCAAATTCTCCTCACTTCCCGTCTCCGGGATGGATTTCCTGCAAACCGATTATTGGTTTTTTGACAACTGTGTGGCCACTTGCCTTTGGGGAAATCATTCATCCAATAGTAACAGTGCTCTACCTGCAATTTCTTCATGCCTATCTATATTTAAGATTTATAATAATAAATAATTTTATAATAATTTATTACATATTGATATGTATTCTCTTTAAACTTCAATTTTTTCCATGTTGGAAAAAAACCCTGGTACACCCTATTAAGCCCTGTTTCCACGGTCTACAGAATGTATCTGATCTGAAGGTGGTCTGACTGTAGACCGCGGGGACAGAAAAGCCTGAACACTGGTCTGGAGTTTTCCTAGAACTGCCAATTATCTAAAATATCCCAGGCCAGTGTAGGACTTAGTACAGACCTCATTATTCATTACTCCATTCCAACAACCCTTAATGGCCTAATGCAGTTTCCTAAAGTTAATTTAATTTTCAGAACATTTTCATTCCTTGATTACAGATAATTATGGATTATTGTATGATTAAAATAATTTAATTATAGTTTTAAGTCCAATTATATTCATTGGACCTATGGATTATAGATAATGTATAATTATAAATTTAATAAGCTAACTATGGACTTTTGAGCTTTACGAAATAGACCATTTAGTTTGAAACCCTAGCTTTATATATATATATATATATATTTATATATCTATATATATATATATATATATATATTTATATATCAATTTATTGAAATTTACAACTATAAAAATATGTACATCAAGTAAATGAGCTGATAACGATTACAATGACATGTAATAACTTGAAAAGAACTACTCATCAGTAGCACTTCAATAAAATTCTACACTAGAAGATCTCAAGGCCATCTTCTTTTTAGACGCCTCGGAGGATTATCGGGAATGGAGTGGGAAGCAAGTTGAGAAACTAATGGATTTGAGTGATTATGGAGCTTACTATGAAATGATTTGTATCTGGTTTGGGCTAACTCAGCAACATATGGAACATTAAGGTCTTTATGGATAAGCTTATTGGTGACAAAGTAAGGAGCATTTACAATTTTTCGAATGATTTGGGATTTTAAGGATTGGATACGAGATGAATTGGATGGTTTTGTAGAGCCCTAAAGCTCAACTTCGTACGTCCAAATAGGTCTAATAACAGTCATGTAAATAAGTCTTTTGTAATGAATTGGTAGGTTTGATCAGTTGTCTAGTAAACGTTGAAGTAGTCTGTAACGACGAGCAGTTTCTTGTCACTTAAGTCTCTGAAACCCAAGCTGAATTCAAAGTTTTATAAAATAAAAATTATTTACCATATAGTTGTATTATTTTCCTTTTCCCTCTTAACTATGATTGACACATTCAATAAAGTTAATGCTACCATGTATCTAAAAATTTCTTGAAAATAATATAAGTCTGGATAACTATCGGTCACTGCCTGTGTAACCTTCATGTAGGAAACAATTTCATTGTTGTAAATGACTATAAAAATTAATAATTATTACATCATAAAAATTGTTATGGAGACAATTGCATGTTGACTACTTGCAGAGTAAAAATAAATTTTCTGTTTGTTCATTGTTAACATAAACATATTTATTTCCTTGATTAGCTCATTTTTGCCTTTGTGTCTAGAGTATAATATTCATTATAGTTCAACTTTGCGGTAACCCCAGAGAATAGATCAAATAACCAAAATATTAGTCTAAATGTACTGCACTGATTCTCAATTGTCATGTTATTTATATACTATTTTTTTATTCATTTTACTAAGGATTAGTAAATCAATAAGTATTCTAAAGATTCATCTTTTATCAGCTCCATAATTGAAATCCCTGATGTAGGAGAGTAAATTTTAAAATTTATAAAAAAATATATTTCAAAGGAACACGAAAATACATATATTTGTCCTGGGACTGATGTCCACATAACATAATTTAAAATACTGATATACAATGGCCTAATACGAACATTTTTTTCTATATATTATTTTCTTTTTCAATTATTATTAACAAAATCAATATACTTTTTAAACATAAAATAAAGAGTGACATTGAATTTATCACAGAATAATACAAGTACTGAATGAGTAAGCCTCATTATTCCACAATAATATTAGTAGTACATACAATTTTATAGGAAAGCAGCTAGACAGAACCTCTGCTAATTCCCATTGAAACATACAATTATACAAAGTTCCACAGAACAGTTTTTTGTTTAGACATTGACATAAAAAAAAAAAAATTATTTATAATTATGAATCTTTATATATGTAATCTTTATATTTATATATGCCCAAACTAATCTGTGTGTGTGTGTGTGTGTGTGTGTGTGTGTGTGTGTGTGTGTGTGTGTGTGTGTGTGTGTGTGTGTGTGTGTGTGTGTGTGTGTGTGTGTGTGTGCGTGTGTGTGTGTGTGTGTGTGTGTGTGTGTGTGTGTGTGTGTGTGTGTGTGTGTGTGTGTGTGTGTGTGTGTGTGTGTGTGTGTGTGTGTGTGTGTGTGTGTGTGTGTGTGTGTGTGTGTGTGTGTGTGTGTGTGTGTGTGTGTGTGTGTGTGTGTGTGTGTGTGTGTGTGTGTGTGTGTGTGTGTGTGTGTGGTGTGCAGGCATGTGTGCGAGGCGTGCATGTGTGTTCATTATTTATTTTAGAGACCACTACTAACAAAAACTTAACTTTTCTTAGAAATCAAAATCATAAACCTGAGATCCTCACTACCCATCTGTATATTTAGAAGAAGATAATCCTCACTATCCGTCTGTATATATATTTAGATGAAAAAACTAAGTTGATAATAAATCCTGCAACCTAGCAATACTGGGCAGACATAAAAATTAAAATTCTGAAACCTGTTGAACGTATTGGCAACCCATTATATTTGTTTAAAATGTTGATTATTCTATATCCCAAAATCTTATAGGATGTATGATTCATATATGTTAAAAAAAGAGATAACAGTGTTATAATAATAAATTATATTTGTACATCTTAAACAAAACTATAAACTTTTTATTTCAACTGTCTAGTAGATAATATATTTACAAAATCAAAAATTATTTAAGGTTTTAAAAATAAGAATTCATATTTGTTTGCATCTAAACCATGTAGTGCACTTGTTCGTACTGCTTCCATTTGACTGACAATGCCATTATGATGAATTAGAATTTTATTTTTCCATCCAAGTAAATGCCACAAAATTAAAGATGTTTTTTTCAACCTAGCAGCATATTTATTTTATATATATATTAGTCCTGTTTTGTTTTTTTTTTGTTTTTTTTTAATCTTTTTTATCTTTTTTGTCTTTTCGTAATTTTTTATTTTTGTATTTAGCATCATTTAAAAACAATTAAATATTTAACAAAAACTCCATGGGCTGCACATAAAGGGGCAATCTGGTAGTCACCCCAGATATAAAACAGACAAGGTTCTATATCTCTATGCTACAGTAATTTGATTATTTCATAGTTAAACCTCGGATTAAGGACTTGTTTAATAAAGTAATATACCTATAAAAGCACAATTGTTTTTATAATCACACTCTAGGTTTAACTTATAAAAAAATGTTTAATTCCATTAATATGAATTTAAAATACATCTTTATAGTGCATTTACTTGCATTAAAATCATTATCAAAATCCTTTTTAGTCTAATTTGATAAGTAGTATATAATTATATTTCTTTTACATCAAATTCATAACCCCTCAACTTAGTTTCACTTAGTTTCTTCTATGCAATGTTAAAATAGTTAATGTGAATTTTAATACCGGTAAAAATGGCAGAGACAGAAATATTTAAAATCATTACTTAAGTTGTTAAAGCCAAACAATTAAAACTTCTATCTTTTTAAACTGTTTTTTTTTTTTTTTTTTTTATTATTATTATTTCCATTAAAGGCCAACTAAGGACCACGTTTAAGCCACCAAGTTAGCTTTAAACTTCCTCCAATACTCCTTCATCTGTTCACTTTTCTCTTTCCTCTCTTCTGCCATCCATTTTCTCACCTGTCTTTTTTTTTTTTTTTTGGAGTTGTTTTGTCTTGGAAACCTTCCCACTCTATAATTTTGTGTCTATAATTTTTCTGTCTTCAATTTCTTCTTTTAATATATATATATATATATATATATATAGTTTTTTGTCATTTTATACTGCATATATTCCAATAAAATGCTACTTTCTAAGTGAATATTACTTTTAAAATGGCTTATTTTCTATTGTACTAAGCATTTCAATCATTAATTTCATTAATCATTTTTAAAATCTGAATATTTGTTATCCAGAATGAAATTCTATGATAAATAATTAATGAGCAATCTATTAAAATTAAACAAATTTGTGTTCATAAAGCATTATTTATTTTATTTAGCCAAAAGGTATCATGTAAAGACCAATAACCGAGTTAAAAAAGCTAAAATTTTAAATAGTAATTTATTGTTTATTTAAATGTATCCTAAAAATGAAAAAAAGGCATTTTTAGTAGTTCACTGTGGAATTTCAGATGAGCAAAACCTAAAAATGGATCCATTTATCAGGCTAACACATAAAATAATACATATAATACATTTTCATTAATTATCTAAACTGCTTAAACCATATGAGGAGGAAAGCCTCTTTTAGGCTTAATGTATTTTAAACATCAACATATAATACATACATGCTACAATTATAGTACAGTAAATATTAAATAAATAATCAATAAATTTCAAAAACAATATAATTCCAATAAATCTCTCAAATTTTATGATGAAAATGATGAATAACTAAATGCACTATCAAAACTTATTAAGCCCTGAGGTATTTTATTGAACACTAGTGATAAAGTGGATGCTTCAGATATCATACACTTTTCTTCCAATGCTCTTACACAGCTTTTAACCATTTCATCTGTTGCTTTATCACGATATTTTATGATAAATCTTTGATAAACATCTGTTCCAAGAATAAAGGGAATCATTTTGGTAATAACAATTGGAGAAAGAGAAAATAATTTATCTTCAATTTGATCATCCTAGAAAAAATAAATGAAATTAGACGCTTACTACAAGACATTTTTAACAGAGGAAGAGATTTTATTTTCATAATTTAATTTTTTTTTAAATATATACAAAGAATTTCCAAATTAATATTATTACATGAATATACTTACATGAAAATTTAAAAAATAGCTTTAAAATCATCATAAATACCTAATATGATCAAAAAATTGAATACCATATTTGTCAAAAACAATGATGGTTGATGTGGCATAAAAAAAAAAGAAGTTTGTCATTCTAAATGAAGGACCTCTATTATCAATGTAATCAAATGTTACGTTTGACAAGCCAAATTTTATATATATTAAATAATACATATTGTCATGACATCCTTAATACATATATCAGGCATTCTTGGAATGCACGTGCCCATCCACATAAGTTTTTTGTATATTTTATTTTTAATTATTCGTTATGAAATTTGTAATTTATTGGCAATTTAAAGTAACATACAAATTTAATTTACATTTGATTAAAAAAAAATACTGTAATTAAACGGACTTTTATCTGTCAAATACATACAACCTCTAATGATTGTATCATTTTATCAATTTACTTTTTTATTTCCTATACATATTTATTTATTTATTTTTATCACTGTAGGCCATGTTTGCAAACAAAAAAAACACGAATCAGCCGTTTGAATAGTGAGATTTGTAGGCAGTTTATTTGTCTGCAGCATTCAAAAAATGTTTTCAGTGATTGTATTTTATCTTTGAAGTAATTTTGCAATTTTCATAAAACTAATTTTTAAGCATGATTTTGTATAGCTTATCATTCATTTAATGTAATTTTTCGGAGTTCCTTAAGAAACTGTGAGAGAAAAAAACATGTTTATTTTTTTTTTGTCAACCCATAAGATATACCAAGTGAACTATACCAATTGACATATCTGCCTTTGCTAACCTGTATATAATATAGATATGGTGATTAAAAAGGCAGTTATGCTTATTACATAAAAGTGGTATCTGAGCAATACATGACCCGTCCTTGGTCTAGGAGGCGCACCTATCGAAGGAAGGTTAACAAAAATAAAATGTTATGAATAGGTAACTGAATAGAATAACAATACATACCTCATTCTCTATTAAACTTCGTCCCACTGAATGAATATCAGATGAATCATAATGAAAGCACAACCAGCTTACAAACAATTTGTCAGTGTATATTTTGTCACTATTTATCATATCATGAATGTCCTAAAAATTTAAATATCAATTTAACAAAAGGTTGTATGAATAGGAGTTTATTATGCATAATTTATTTTAAAATAATCAGATTTCCATCTAAACTAGTTTATGCATATTTCTTTGAATAATTAAACATTAGTTTTAAAGTAAAAATGAAAAATTAATATTAAGTTTAAGTTTTAACATTAGGTTTAAGTTTCCATTCAAAAGCATTTATTATTATCATTTTTTTTTATACCTTTTGACCTTTTGAGAAACTAATCTAAAAAAACTGATGGAAAAATGCCAAAACATATAGCAATGTGTACACAGCATCATAAACTAATACCTTTCTTCCATGAAATAAAATTGAAACCTTTATGGTAAGAAAATTGATTAAGTTGATAATTATAAGTACATATGAACATACTATCATCTTTATCCTTATCATAGTCGATACCTCTTTACTGTAAATGGTATAGTTTATATTTACAACTATTTATTATATATTATATTTAGTATTTACAATAGGTTAATTGAATGAAAAAAAAAGTTTCTATTTACTTCAATTGGTATAGAATTTGAAGAAAAAATTTCTTCAGCTAAGGCATACTTTAAAGTAGATTCAACATTTATTAACGACTTCAGCAGAGCAGTCCCAAAATATAATTGATCATATTCCCTGAAAATAAATACGTAGGGTTAGATATAATAATGATAGTATAACAAGGAATACTGTTATATGACACCATTGAAGATTAAACTATTAAATAATCGTATTTTTATTTTGCTTCATAAATATACATATATAATTATTATTTTTTGGGATAAGAAATAAGTTCACATGATATTAATAAATATTTCCAGCACTCTTGCTTTAAAAAAAAGATGTCTTTGTCTATCTACTAGTCTATCTATTATCTACCTTTGTTAACAATTTCAAGGATTTCCTTCAGTTTGAAGACTTATATCATGGTTGTTTAATTCATAATAGGAAATTTGATGAACTAGAACCTAGACTAAAAAGATTAATAATCAATTTATTATTTTCCAGAGATCCCTATATTTTACTATATAACACAGAACTGAAGTTGTTATTCCCTAAACACCAATGAGAGATCTTGATTTCTTTATATATCAACTCCTATAATTCAAATTCAAAAGAAACTCTCAAAATACATGTTACTGTTCTTTTTAGCTTTATATCCCTTTAGATATAATTGCTTCATTAAACAAATCTTTCATGAAAAATTGTACAGATTTCTCCCTCCTCCGAGTCCACAATGCTTCTTTTCTTTCCACATATAATTCCCATCTCCTAACATTTAAAGAACATAAATTTCTTGACCAAATCAGTACAAAAGCATGAAAAATGTCTTACATTGTTCTGGTTAATCCCTGTAAATATTTGTGAAGAATTACTGCTTGGTTAAAATTTGATATTTTCTGAATCAGTTCTGGAATAAATGATAAACAACTCTCAACATTATTCAATTGATCCCTTAAAACATCAGGAGGAAATTGTCCTTCAAATGCACTGAATAATGTTCCCATCCAATAATTGTCCAAACCACAAGAAAATTCCTGGAATAAAAATGCATGTAAATAAAATTTTACTTGCTTAAATTATAAATTAACAAATTATACATTTTTTTTCAATTTTAAGTACAAAATACACTATTAGATTAAACTTCAAGTTAGATTTTCCTTAAGGAACAAGTTCTTTGGTTAGGGATTTTAACATTTACTTTTAAAAATTAAAACATTATATCATAATATATATCAGTTACACATTAAAACATTTAACCATTTAATTAGGATTGATGAATTAATTGCCACCTCTATTGGGATTATTTTATTAGAAAACTAGTTCTGAATGGTAAACATTCATCTTCAGTTCAAAAACTTACAATATTTTCAACACAGTGCTATTTTACATGGATTAAATACACTAAAACTTTCAAAAATGTAAGACAAGAAATCTAACATTAGTACTCACCTCAGGAGGTCTAAGAGATAACTGAAATATACCTATCGTGAGAAGGGGAAGGGGGCAGGTAGGTTAAAGGTTACTTAACCTATATAAATGAATCCTTCCATTTCTTAGAAAAGTTAGATAGACAGTATAAATAGATGCAGTGCACCAAATATCATCAGAACAATGTTTAGCTGCAATTTATCAAGTGAGTGCTAGATGTAATGCTTGCATTGGTGCAAGAGGACAACATTTTGAGCAATATTTACATTAAAAAGAACATAACATAAATATAAATGTAAATAAATAAGTATAAAAATGAAAACTTGTTTTGTTTCTTTTTTTGCAATTTTCTCTAAAAAAAAACTAAGCAAAAACGAGCAAATCTCTAAAGGACTTTTGTCATAGTTTTTCAGTCCCCTATAAGTTCCTGCAGTTCTGCGATTTAAATTCAGGATACCCTGTATAAAATAGCTGAGGTTCAACAAAATAAGAGCCATCACCATAAAAAAGTACCATGACCATACCTAAATTTCAGAAAGCAAAGATATTATAAAACAGCTGAATACTTTTATTAGTAAGGAAAATGGAAAAACTACTTCACTGCAGAAAGAACATATACACATTAAAATAAATATTATATCACAGGACATCAGTTTATTAAGAAGTCCCTTGGAAGGTCAGATGAAATATTAAAAGTAAAAATTGGCCATCCTTGATAGAAAAAAAAAAGTATTAAAATGTACTATAAACATGCATTTCCAAATATTATAGCTCATTTAGTAACACATCAAACATCAGTTAGGATTTATTCAAAGTGTAATTATACTAAATATGACTAGAATATAAATAATATACTATAAATAATGCATACTTTATCCTCTTCTAAAGTGTTTTCAACATAAGAATAATAATTGGTATCTTTTAGCTCCTCTTCATCAGAGAACTGTTTCTTCCACTTATCTAACACCTCCAAACTGAATGAGATCAAACAAATGAGAATACCAGGCATTAAAATATTAATTACTAAAAGTCAAACAACTTTATGAGTTATCTATAAGTCATACTTTGAAGAGTCAAGCAATTTGACTATCATATGGAGAACAGGTTCTTTTATTTCAGCAATTTTATGAAGATAAATTATATCTGTATTCATGATTGCAGAATCTAAAAGGGCACTTTTAATTACATGATTAATTCCTTCCTCATTTTTTGATTCTCTCAGATTTTGTTCCAATAAGCTATAAACAAAATAATGAAAAGTTAAAAAATAATCAATACTTATATAAGGAAAAGCAATTTCCTGACAAATGAAAATTTGTCATTTTCAAGGCTCAATCTAAATAAGCAATGATATCTGTGGTAAATAAATTTTTTAAGACAACTAGACTTCTAAACATTCCAAGTAAATCACATCAAAGTAAAAGAATAGACTTCATTAATATTAAAATTCTAAAAGATTTTAATTTGCCACTTTTTACAGAAACTACTTGATTGATAGTCATCACTTACAAAACATAATTTTTCAGATGCTGATTCCAATATTCATAATCTTCATCCCACAGCTGGTTCAAAATATCTACCTCATTTTGTAAAAAGATTAACATACTCTTGTATTGATTCCTAGATAAAAGAAAAAAAATAGAAGGAAAGACCTAAAAAATTACTTCATAAATTAAAATAATTTTAAAAGTTTAAAATAGGAACATTATACCAACCAGTAGGATGCATAACCTATTTTACATTCCATTCAAAATATGATTGAAGATATATGTTGTATTATTAGAACTAATACAATAATTCGGATTATGGTCTATTTGAGGTCATAATCATCATGATAATTTTTTAATAAAGCTTCAAGTATACTATTAGAATCAAAAACTGGAATATTATTACTATGTAGTTTTAAACTAAAACTCTTCAATTTAATGTTGTTTTTTCAAAAATAGAATTATAACTTTTTAAAAAAATTATTGATCAAGTATTTGTTTCTTAGAAATTCTACTCACAAACACAAAAAATTTACCATGAAAAAGAAAAAATATAGAAGGTAAAGACTATAAATTACAAGTAAAGACTTTCATTTATATAACTTACTAATTTAAAATTGTTGATAAATATAAAATTAAATAATACAGAAATAACATGCATTTGTATTAAGAGAAAAAAAATTTTTTATACCTTGAATTGTTCGAATAACACCAATTAAGCAAAGAATTGACTAAATGTTTCCGTAGACCACTGTCCATAACACTTACTGTGCTTAGAGATGATATTGTACTTTCAAAAAAAATTGTAAGTTCTTCTTCTGATAACTTGGAAAAAAATTTAGCCAATTTTTCAAAATTTAAAATAGATTGTTTAAATGAAACATTGATACACTGTAAAATAAAATGAAATAAATTATATGATATACATGTGCATGTGTGTCTGCATGGGCGGGTATTTGCATGTATGATTTTGATTATTCTTATTGATTTTTAGAAGACCAAGCATTATTAAAATAAAGGAACAACTGAGCTGCATTAAAAATAAATGAAAACTAAAACTAAAACTACATTAAAAATTACAGAATACCAAGTGGTTTCAAAAGTCCTGTAGTTTTTTTGGGTATTTAAAAAATTCAATGAACTAATAACTATATAATAACTTTAATCATAAAAATGATTTCGATTACAACTAATAACTTTATCCCACTGTAATGCAAGATCCCAAATACCGTTTTTAAAAAATGATTGATCTTCGTTGGTAAAAAAACTGATTTAATTCCAATTCTAGGCTTTACTGGTTATCAAAACTTTTTTACCAGAGACAATTGTCCAGAGATCTGAAAATGTGATAATCAGTGGGTGAAAGGTTGGGATAATATGGTGGGTGGGGTATTGTTTCCCATCCAATTTCCATTAATTCATCCCTAGTCAACTTTGCAGAATGTGGCTGAGCATTATCTTAAAGGAGTAAGCATCCTTTTCTGTTTACCAAATTTGGATTGAATTTTTAAAGTTTAGACAGACAGCTACCTAATATCGTGCAATAGGACTCTGCAGTAATAGTTTCCCCCGACTTTCTCGAGTTTCCCCTGGAGCTCTTAGTGCAAAATACCTTTGCTTTTCCAGAAAACAAACAGCAATACCTTGTTTGGATGAAGATAAGGTTTTGGAAATTGTTTTGGTTCTTCATCAGTTGGTAGCTATTAGTATGATCACTGAATATTATTGTGCAATACCCACTTTTGATCAGAAGTGATGATTCTGTCAAAAAATGATAATTTTTTAATCGAGAAGCTAAAGGTGAAGCTGTTGTCAGTCAAATAATCCTATCTGCATCTGATAACTTGTGAGGGATCCAATTATCCAGTTTTTTTTATTTTTCCCATTTGATGTTATTTACATTGGAAAAGGTCAAATTGAAAACAGAATTATAAGAAAGACAGTACAGAGCAAATAAATCTTAAATGAAAAAACAACAGGACTTTTGAAATGGCCTGGTATGTATTTTTTTGTATATTTAATTTCTGATTTGAATTATGTTAAAAAAGAAGAAAACATTATTAATAAATGAAATAAGCATCAATTAACTTCATCAGGTAATCAGTTTGTAAGAACCTACTATAGAGAAGTAAGGTCAAGAGAGACTTCGCAATGAGGACTTCCAGGAGAATACTTCCAACACATATATCCCAATGAACAGATGATTTCTACTAAGCAATATCTGTCATCTACCCAGACAAAAAAAACCAAAAGGGATAAGATTGTTTATGATTTCACAGGCAGTAAGACAAACCAATTCTGGTGATGATTACATAAAGTATGGTGATGATTACATTTAACACATCCAAGAACCTGGACAATTGCTGACTTCTTAGAATTGATCAACTCCTGCTTATTAGAACAATGATGAACTGGTGTATGTTAGAGGAATCAGTCAATTTCAATAAAAAAAAATGAGCATATATGCAAGTTATTTAAAGAAAATAGGATAATGACAATGGGTTACACAGCATAAAAATAAATGAAACAATATTTGGTATAACATATAAGTTAAACTGAATAGAAAAAGAGAACATGTTATAAAGGGACCAGTTATATGCAAAGAGCATCTCTCCAATATTTAGATGCCTATGAGAAATTAGATACACTATACAAGCATAAAAGGAAAAACTAAAAAGGGTGAAAAAGCAAATGCAGTCTACCATCAAATAGACCAACTCTCCACAATAATAGGAAGTAGGAAAGTATCACCCATACTAAGCTACTTCTATACAAAACCATATACTTACTGGTGTTACTATAGGGTGCAGAAAGCTAGACACTCCTGGATAAGCATAGAAGCAAGGTGATGGCACCAAAAATGAAGTTGCTCAGAAGGATACAGGGAAAAACTCGAAGGAACTGAATTGAGCAGCACCAACTGAAGTAGTTTGTTCACAGAACCAGGCAATGAAAGAAAAGCTAAATGGTAGCTTGAGGCAAAATTAGAAGGAAAGCACCCATCTGGAAGACAATAAAGAGATGCATATAGATTACATCGTAAAAATTTGTAGGGAAAGAGGCTGCTTTCTCAACATTATGAAATAAATGACCAAGGTTCACGACAATTGTGGATGTTGGACTCCATGCCTTATACGAACTTAGAAGTAAAGTAGAAGGAAAAGAACAAGAGAACAGCAAAATAAAACATGGAAATAAAAATAGAACAGATAATAGGTTTTTATAATTACATTGTTGGGTTAATTGTTAGCTGATCACTTTTCATTTAAGTCTAATAGGTAGTTTTCATGTAATTAAATCTTGTTTCCAGATAGGGATAAAACTATAATGTTGGGACAGATATATCAGGATATTCAACAAGTCCAACGTTTCTGTAATTTATATTGTTGTTTTTTTTCAATAACAATTTATTGAAATTTACAACTGTACAAATATATACATCAAGTAAATGAGCTGATAAAGAATACAATAACATGTCAAAACTTGAAAAGAACTACTCATCAGTAGTACTCAATAAAAATTCTACACTAGAAGATCTCTAGGCCATTTTCTTTTCAGACGCCTCGGAGGATTATCGGGAATGGAGTGGGAAGCAAGTTGAGAAACTAATGGATTTGAGAGGCTATGGAGCTTACTATGAAAGGATAGGTACCTGGTTTGGGCTAACTCAGCAACATATGGAACATTAAGGTCTTTATGGATAAGTTTATTGGTGACAAAGTAAGGAGCATTTAGGATTTGGGATTGTAAGGATTGAATATGAGATGAATTGGATGGTTTAGTAGAGCCCCAAAGCTCAACTCCGTAAGTCCAAATAGGTCTAATCACAGTCATGTAAATAAGTAAATAAAAAAAAAAAAAAAAAAAAAAATATATATATATATATATATATATATATATATATATATATATATATATATATATATATATATATATATAGTTAGTTATGAATAGAAATAGCATACCTTTTTATTGAACTCTTCTATTGCCCATTGGACGAAAAACTTCCCAATCTGATATTTGTTTTTAATAACTACTGGAAGGCTTTTTATAAACTTGCAAACCACCAAAAAATTTTCATTATTCATTAAAGGTTGTAAAATAAAATAAAGTTCATCATTAGATAAAACAAGGTCCTTATAATTAACATCTGAAATAAAACTTTAAATTATCAATTAATCTTAGAAAATATACATGGGAAAAAAAATCATCTCAGTTTAGATCAAGAATCAAAGCAAGGAAACATAGTACATGTTTTTTTGATAGGTATATAGTTGCATTTGGGTAGGATCAGTATGTACAATCATTTTTCAGTTATAGATAATACAGGTTCTTGATAAGTAAAGTAGGTAATATATTTCTTACTAGATAGGTTGATTTGTGCAAACACTAAGTCTATACAAGAACCACCATGTGTTGTACTGGAATTTTTGTTATTAATGAGTTACACTAGAATAATATTAATTTCTGTTACACTAGAATAATATTAATTTTTGTTATAAATGAGTAACAATGATGTGTTACTAGAAGTAATGGACGGTTACACTCTTGAAACCCAATTAGTTTGTATAAAAACAAGTACCATGTTAAAAATGGCCCTACCTTTTTTTTTTTTTTTTTAGTCAAATAGTTCATTTCTTTCAAATTATGTGAAATATTTTAACTTTTTTATTCCATTAGCTCTTTTGAGGAGCGAGCCTACTGCTGTTCTGAAATACATAGGACCTATACATTCATTTGGTTTATAATTGCTTAAAGAGTAACGGCTTTAAGGTAAATTGATTGACTTTCAAAAATAATTTGAAGGGTTACTATTTTTAAATAATGTTTTTTATACAGAATTTTTAAAGTAATTATTATTTGACATTTGACAGTATTATTTTATATTGTTATTAATAAGACTATATGTTGTCTTTTTAATATTTAAAATTTTTTTAACTCTTATTTATAATTCGCATGGTATCGATCGTTTTAACATGTAGATTTTTATATTTTAAAAAATGACTATGGGCAGTACCACTTAATAAAGTGTTCCTCTCTTCTCTCTGGGTTTGTTGAATCAAAATCTAACCTCGTGTTTTGCACAAAAATGTCTGTATGACTAATCAACTCATTTATTTAATTTTTTTAATTAATTTTGTTGATAAAAAAATTTTTTTTTTTTCATTTTACACTTGATCTACTTTAAAATAGTAATATTTTGGTGAAAAAAAACTGGTAGTAATGACCCCTGAATGCAATACCAAAGGAAGATGCACTAAAGTATAGACAGCCAGAGGGACCACCATCCACTCAAGGCTAGAAAACAATCAGACGAATGGATCTTGCAGACACTAACTGCACATGTTGATATCTAGAAAAAAATTACATTCCCACATAAAAAACAATGATCCACAGTGGCCCACCTAAGCAATCCTGGATATTGACAAATAAAATTAGTTTTATTGGGAGCAATGGCTTATGTGGTGCATTCCTATGCATTCAGCCACTGCTGCCAAATACTCATGCTAGGGTAGAGAAAAAGGAAATTACAGCCATAACTAACTCTTGAGAAGATTGATGAGAATAAATAAGCAACCTGAGAAACTAAACAACTCTTAAAGCCTCCATTCATGAGAGAGGATATTTTTATATCATTTATATTCATGAAAAGCATTTGCTGACTTATAAATTCTTTATAGTTAAAATCAATCAAAACAGAACAGCATATCATAACAGATATGCTTAACTGTTATTTTTATCTGAACTTTCTTGGTTTTTTTTTTTTTTTTTTTTCAATATTTAAAATTCTACTATGTAGTTACATCGTTTATTCTATTTAATATAATGTAAAATCTTAACTATGTTAGAGATTTATACGAAACCAAAAAATAAAATAAATGATAATTTGGTTTGACAATTTATTAATGTTTTAAACATTGAAAATCTTTACCTTTAGTAAGAGACTTTAACTTCTTCAACAATGAAATATGTTCTTTTGGTGTGAGAGACCATATGCAACTATCATCCTTTAAAATTTTGATTAGAGAGAAAAAAGAAATCAATGTTTGATAATCTGAGCCATTAAGAGTTGTCAATGTTTCTATTAGCCTGTAATCAAATTAAAACAAAAAGTTAGAGATTTTTAAGTAAGTTACTACAGTTATCATAAATATAACAAACAAATAAAAACATCTACTAGATTCAAAGATAACTATGAGTAAATAACGCTAAATAATAAACTTAGTTTCACACACACTGCAGAATTGGGTGGATGTTACGTTCATAGAGTTCTATCAAGTAAATAATGGGTTGTATAATAAATTTACTTTTACACCAAATTCTAAATTATCAGTGGAACTGGACGTTGTGACAATACTAGAAATCCACAAGATAATAAAAAAAAAAAAGGCATACATAGATCAACACAAAAATTATTATTAAAAATATTATATACTTTTGAAAGTTTATAAGTTATTGATCATACTTAAATAATTTAAGTTTGCTTTTTACGAAAACAAAATCAATCAAATGTTTTTGTGTGAAAAAACAAATCTTCTACACTTGAGATGGAAGCTTTTTTCAATACAATTTTATCACAATGAGATACATCAAGTCCATTCAGATATTGATTGAAAATCTTGATGTATGTATGTAGAGCTCACTTAATTCTTTTTCTAGAGAACTTAATGGCCGAGCGAGTTAGGGCAAGGGGCTCAGTGAGCTCAGTACAGAATGTCGTGGGTTCAAATCTTTCTCTCGGACTTTGATATATATAATAGGACAATGTTGACTGGCTCTTAATGACTTCAACATTTACTTATAGGCCTGACTGATATCACTTATTCCACTGAAGGGACATAACAAAAAAATTAGTTTTTTAGACAGATCATAGACAATCCACCTCTGGATAATCAAGAATTTACTGCAGTGAAAATTCATGAAAATAAAAAATCAGATTAATCGAGACATAACAATGCTACCAGGCATATTCGTATTAAAAATATCTAAAGTTTTATAATAATAAAATAAATAAATAAAAAAAACTGCTGCATCCTGAGTAAGCAGACAAAGTGCCTAAAGTCTACCAGCCATAAATGAAAGTTGGTCTTTTTTTCCGTCAGGCCATATCTGCTTCCAAGGTCCTATAATATGCATAATTATAAAAACTTTGGTACTTATGTTTTTTTTCTCTTTCAAAAAATATTTATAACGTGTATTCAGATGAAGTAATATGTTGATAAAAGGAGACACAGATGTATTTTATTCATTAAAGAAAAACTTCTTTATGATAATTTGGAACACCATATGTCAGATATTCTGACCTCACAGATTATTTGCCATTTATTTTAATAAATTTCAGAGTTATGATGTAGGAAACAAATATTGTAAAACTTCAGAAACTTTCAAAACAAGGAAAGTAATAGCAACAACAACCCTCTTTCCTTATATGAATTTTGA
This sequence comes from Euschistus heros, assembly GCA_003667255.2. Lineage (NCBI taxonomy): Eukaryota > Metazoa > Arthropoda > Insecta > Hemiptera > Pentatomidae > Euschistus > Euschistus heros. Next base: position 1,553,977 of record RCWM02000129.1, read on the forward strand.
GGGGTTGGAATACAAGAGGTAGACTAAATTTTATTATTTTTAGTACAAATCCATGATTTTGAATGTTTTGGATTCTATTAAATTTTATGAGATTAAAATATAAAAAAATCAAAAATATATAAAATATGAACCAATTAACTGTTTTTGTATACAAATGAGTTGGTCTTTAACCTGGTATGAGCCTTTGGAAAATTAACTTACTAGCATTGAAAAAACATCATGTAAAAAAACAGAAATATAATTAAAGACTTCAGAATTCATCAAAATTTCATATAGCAACATTTATAAAATGACAAAAAAAAAATAATAATAAATAATTAATGGGTCAAAAAATGTATATAAAAATGCTGACAAAAGAGAAGATTAGGAAAAAGAAATAATTAGCTTTAAATCATTAAAAATATAAATAATAAAATTCAAGAATATCCATTAAAGTAAGAAAAAAAAAGAAAAAAGAAACAGTATCCCAAAAATGAACAATAACAAAAACATTTAATTTCTAACCATTAAAGAAATAAAAATTGAACAATCATTTGGTTAATTTTGTTAAAATAATCTATCAAGAATTCATAATTTTGGAGAAATATCATATATAACATTAAAAGAAAGCAAATATTTAAAGAGAAACAATAAACTGAGGTAATAGTTTGGGTGAGTATGAAACCAGGAAGCTAGTGAAAGACTCATAAATAAACCAAAAGAAGGACATTTTCAATCTAACTAAAGGATGAAGTCTCTCAGACTGCATCCAGATTGTTATAACTGGCTTTCAATTAATTGTATTCACAGAACTCAAGAGACTGATAAATATAGGAAGAGAGTGACAAATAACTTCTGTTGACTTGATTGAGAATCACATTATATATCCATTTTTACTTTATCGAAAAAAAGTCCTGAAATTTCTTTATTAAAAGTTAAAAAAATTATATATAATGGATGTATAATGAGATTATCAATCATCACATAATATAATTTACATAAATATTTCTTATAAAAGAGTAAAATTGGAGGAAACAAAAATATAGAGCAGTCTATATAATTAAAGGTGATTCAATAATAATAATCCAAGATTCCAAAGGAAAAAAATAAAATAAAAACATAACCAAATTAATTTATGTTTGCAAAGTTAAGTAAAAACTAATTTTAAAATATTAATTTATTTAATTACAAAAATATTAATTTAATGATATGAAATGAACAATGCTGTTTAAAATAATTGTGTTTTTAGAATATTGTATCTATTTTCCTGATTCCTAAATTAATTTCTCTAGTAGTAATAATACAGTTAAAACAGATATGCTCCAGTTCAAAATAATTTAGCCAAGTTATGCTGATTCTTGCATGTTTGAAGTTATTGGTTTCTGAAACAAACAAATCTTTATCTACGTTGTGGTCTCTTTTATCATGCATATACAAACAATTTGATGGCCCATCATTATTGAGATGATCTGCTTTATTAGTTTCAGTGAGTTTTTATTCATTTTCCAGCCTATTGATATACAATCCATGTCGACATGAACAAAATTAGGGCAATGGTATTGTTCATTATCTAGTGTTACAACAGGTTAATGAGAGCCATATTTTATTTAAGTGTTGAACTCCTGAAAGTATTAACTTATCTTCATAATATGAATTTCAAATATTCCAAGTTTATGGATAATTATAATAATCACAAGGAAAACTTCTAATTTTGGTTTCTTAAAAAATATAGAGGTTTTTTTGACCTCCCTCAGAATATATATTATAGCTGTAACCCTTTCCCAGGATTGAAATAAGCCATCATGGTAATTCATTACCCAAACTATCTAGGACCAAGATTTACATAGGCAGCTTGTAAAATTTTTAAAAGATATAATAAACTAAACAATAAAAAAATTTAAAAATGTAGTATGATTAATTGGACTCTTACATCATGAAAATTTTCAAAAACAAAGGTATAAATATTTATTCCTGTCAACAATGTATCAGTATGATGAAATAAGCATTGGAATGAGTTCAAGCCAGATACTCAAACTATATCATGAAAAACTTAATAAATAACATTATTTCTAAATTTTAATATTCATTCACATTCAATATTCTGATATTTATTTATACTGAATTTACAAATACATGTATAAAAGAGATTTATACCTCTCAATGTAAAAATCTTTACATTCATCTATAATAGATGCTATTTCTTCATTAGAAATTCGCTCAGAGATTAAAGGTAATGATGAATTAATCACAAGTGATATCAGATGAGAAACAACCACCTCATGAATAGAAATATTATTCTGTTTAGCCAAACCAATAGCTAACTTCAGCTGGTCATATTCTTCATTCCTAAAAATATTTTAAATTACATTAGGAAAATATAAAAGTGTTCCCTGAAAAATTTTAAAATAAAATAATATGCAAAATTAAAAGTTTTCTTTCATAAGCAAATCAAAAATAATAATGACGTCTTCATTTATAGGAATCAAATTTTAAATATTTATACGGAATTAACATATATTTTATAATCTGCAGGTAACTAACCAACTATAGCCAGAATGGGAAGGACTAGAATTAATGTATGGGTTTATTACGTAATGTAAACTAAGGAGTTTTTTAAAAATTAGGAAATCTATACTTACATAGCTAACCCAAATATTGTATCCTTCTTATACTGTTCTTCCTTGTTAAATCTAGCAGTATCAATACCACATTCCAATGACTTTACTTGCTGGGCTTGATTATAATTCTTGAAGCACTTGATAAGTGAATTCAGAAATGTTAAACTAGATTCATTATAAGGCTTTTCTACAAACCTAGTAATTACCTGAAATGGAAAAAAAAAAAATTAAAAAAATTTAAGGTCAGAACTGTTCATAAACCCCAGATGAGGTGTAAAAACTTCATATAAGAGCACAATTTTTTATACTTGGAGATCAATAATTTAATTATTATTAGGTGATAATATTACAGCAAGCGGAATTTGCTTGACAGAGTGATCCTGTAGTGACCATATCTTCGTAATTAGGCAATTCTTGGAGAAGGCAATTGGTCAAAAAGAAGAAGTTCATTTTATTTTTGTAGACTTAAAAAAACATATGACACGATGCTATTAAATAAGTTGTGGGATATGCTGGAGGATTGCAACATAACTCCCTATCTTATAACAGCCATAAGAAACTTATGCAATGATGCAAGAGCATGCGTTAAAATCGGAACCTATGTTAGTGATAGCTTCCCAATAACGAAAGATTTGAAACGGGTGTGCTTACTGTCCACGCTCCTCTTTAACATTTACGTGGAGCAAGTTCTAAAAGAATGGAGGCAGAAATGCCATGGTATGGGAATGAAAATTGGAAATTATTGCCTCTATAATCTCCAGTTTGCTGACGACCAGGTTCTCAAAGTGTCAGATGCAGAGAGATGCTGAATATATGATGAGAAAACTTCTCCAGGAGTACTCAAGCTGAGGACTAGAAGTCAACAAGGAAAAAATGGTATATATGGCCTTTAACAGGCAAAGCGAATACCTTTCCATAGATTCATGGGTTCTAAAACCCTCAGTTTAAATACCTAGGGAGCTGGATGAGTGATGCAGGAATGATGGACAAATATATATATATATATATATATATATATATATATATATATATATATATATATATAGTTAAGACAGTAACCTTTGTAAAAGGGGTCATCACCTCTTATCCTACGCCCTTCGATTCCTTATTCACTATTTGCTTTCACATCGATAACAACCCCTATAAGTTAAGACAGTAATCTTTATAAAAGGTCATCACCTCTTATCCTATGCCGTTCGATTCCTTATTCACTATTTGCTTTCACATCAATAACAACCCCTATAAGTTAAGACAGTAATCTTTATAAAAGGTCATCACCTCTTATCCTACGCCCTTCGATTCCTTATTCACTATTTGCTTTCACACCGATAACAACCCCTATATATGATCTCGTCTTTTGGGACGAAAGAGAGAAGTAAGTTAGGATTGTCACGGTCAGTACGACCCGTCTTATAGCTATCAGTCAGTCATTGTTAGACACAAGTGTTGTATTTATTGTATTTGAAATAAACCTTTTTTTAAAAGTCTAAGTTGGAGTAAGCTTATTTAACTATATATATATATATATATATATATATATATATATAAATTGTTCCTAGAAAGTGTAATACTTTATTCAGGCAAGTCCTGGAATGTAAAGGAAAGCCAGGCCAGACTTCTAGTCCAAGAAATGGATGATTGGAGACGTTCCTGCACAGTATCACGGCTTCAGAAAGTTCCAAACACTGAAATTAGACTGAGTGGAACAAACAGATAGCATCCTCTACACTATTGAGACTATGAGGCTAAAGTGGTTTAGGCATATTATGAGGATGGGAGAGGAACAATGGCCAAAAAGAATTTTTGAATGGAGCACGGAAAGAAAACGGAAGAAAGGTCACCCTAGAAGACGTTGGGTTGAGGGCGTCGTGAAAGAAATGATAAATATGGGAATGTGTGAAGGCCATTGATTGCTTAACACAGCAGATTGGTGACATTAGAATCAGAATATACGAAGGAGTTTCTAACTTGCAACATTCTCTTGCCTAAGTAACCACCTCTGAACCTGGATGACCAAATGGCTAATGCCATTGAGGGTAAAGTAGGCCTCTACCCATAGGGAGTCGCCACTAATCCAAGTAAAAGTGTCTGAAGGCCCATAATTATGTTATTATGCACCTCAGGCATTTTCCAAAAATGTTTTTAACATAAATCATATATTTATTTAAAATTTAAAAACAAATAAATTTATTTAGAGACATTCAGGGATGTTCAAATATATCTACCTGCCTTTCATACATACTATATATTTCACTATAATATACAAAAGAAATTAGTACTAGGTAAACCTAGTTATTCTGCAATAAATATAAGAGATTGATGAAACTTCATCAACTGTACTTTTAAGATTAGCAGACGTTCTTATCAAGTCAACTTTGAAAAGTATTGGATCTATAGAAACTAATTTTTAAATAACGAATGATAAGGGAACAGCATCAACAACTCTGAAACCAGGTCCACCAAAGAGATTTTTAAAAAAACTAAGGATTTTTCTAAAATACATGAAATTATAAATTAATAGAGTGCAGTTCATTCTCAGATTACTCGCCAATATCCAGTCCCAAGGCTTCACCAACTTTAATTTGTGGAATTCATTTGGTTAAGCCATTAAATAGACCAAACCTATGTTTACTAAACTAATTAAACAATAATATCAATTTTCAAAAGAGTAGCAAAGCTATTTTGAAGTTGATTCTCATTATTGTGATTGAGTTATCAGCACTGTAAACGTTAAAACTTTAAGGAATGAACTTGATTCTAATACTGCTCAGTTATAAAAATACCATCAGGATATGTAATATATTTTTTTTTTAAATATTAAGAATATTTTAATCAATTCCAATTTTTCAAAAAATATGACACAGGAAATTGGCAGGTAATCTGAGAATGACTTCACAATACATAATATTAATTACAAATTACCTAATATAATAGAGTGACTAGATTGATTACGAGAGAATAAATACAAAGTATATATCATTCAGGAGTATTAATTCCTTAAATAAACTCTGTCTGAATTTTTTCAAAAATTTTTACACATGTCTCATAAATTTTGAGCAGCTTTAAAGAGGAGTAACGATCACTCCATCCGATACAATTGGATCCAAAACTGTGTTACAAAGAAATTAGAAACAAGGAAACAATTAGTAGATCTGAATTTAGATCAGCACAGCAAATTTATAAAGAGAATCAAAATTTAAACCATTCAGTAAGCTCATTTCAATTTTTGTTCTAATTTGTCTCTAAAAAGGTTCACTAAAAGGAGTAAGAGAGCGGATCGTATCAGTAAGTCTTCTCCATGCTTAAATAATTTATTATCAAATAGCAAGTAATTATGAGGAATGCAGACATTAGATTATAAAAATCTAATTTTTCTAGTGATAATAGATGGGATTAGAAGACCAGTTCTTCTACCATCATTGCTATACTCATACTGTCTGATGGTGGTACACTCATAAACAGATTCGGGATATCGAAAGATATTAATTTTTAATTATCTGGAATTTAGGTGTTTTTAATCGGGTCAAATTCTATTGAGGTGTAAATTATGTGCTGAACAAAAAAGGAAATTTTATTTTTATTATTATTAAATATTAAAATACCATTATTTAATAAGTCAGTCACAAACTTTTATGTTAAATTTGTTAGCGGAATCTACTTTTTTTCTTTCGAAAATTGGTTCACGCTTTCAATGAAATTCAAATACTCAGTTTTCTTTGGTAAAAAAATAAATATAAGTTTACAACTTTCAACAATTGTAAATAGCAAGAGAACATGAAATTTATATTTCATAGACCTGGACAGTCCATTTATGTTTATTCCACTACATTTATTCCATTTACTACCAGTAAAACTTCCACCACACCACTCCTTTTTAAGTCACTTTTTTATGAATCTTGAAAATGTTAATTGTGAAATTTGAAGTTTCATTAAATTTTCACCTAATTTTATGATAATCATATTTTATTATAAATCTAAATATTTACAAATTCATCTTATTTATCAGTCTATATAAGCATTAGATTCCTAAAAAATACTTTAAAGTTCTAGGTTACTATAAAGTATTATGTATCATATTGGATTCATAAATAAACTTTTTTAATACTTTTTGCTATTAAATATTGATGAATTTGATATGATCTATGCAGTTTTCTCCAATTAAACTTGGTTGATGCAAAAAATCAATTGCCTAAAATAATTTTATTTAAATATTAATATGGAATCCTAATTTGACAATTTACATAATGCTTATTAAAGTGTTTTCCTTTATCTTTTATATCCATCCATCTTTCAGCCATCTGGTAAATTCAGTGATGATACCACTCCATTGGTGGTTTCGAGGCAAAAAACTTCTCACTTCCTAATTTCACAACCTCTTTCAAGATATGTGTCATGGACTGGGAAAGACCGAAGTCGGATGGCGTGAAGTAAGGGCTATAGGCATCCAGTGATGCAAGCCACTTCTATTTCGGGGATGCTTACGCTGAGCAGGTTTGATTTGTCATGTCGGAAAAAAATTATTTGTCCTGATTGATCAAACTGATTTATTTATTCTTATTTTACTATTATTATTATTATTTGTGATACACTCTATGAAGTAGATAGTGCTAGCTAAGGGAAGGACACACTCAGTCTCTCACGGATCTTGTTGAAAATTCTTTTGGAGGTTCCTGGTTAAAAAATACATATCTTGCCATTCCGACTAATTGGCCCTAGAAACCAACAAAAAAAAAAATGAAATATCATTAAACTGATATATTTTATATCTCGAGTTAAAAAAATGAGATCGACATGATTCTTGCACCAAAATTTATATTTTCGAGTGCATATTTTAGGAAAAATACATCTACTTCATAGAGTTTGGTTCAGGTTAATTAAATTCTAAAAAGGATTATTAGATCTTCAAACAAACTAGCGTTTTTACACATAAACCTCACTCATTTGCTTAACATAAATTATTTTAAAAGTATCCCTAACAATGAGCCTCTAAACAAACATGAAACATCGATGTTTTCTAATAGGTTAAAATGCAAACCTTATATATGACATAACCCTAGTTGCAATAAGAATGACTAATATTAATGTTGTAAACTATTTGTTTAACATCTATTTGACTAATATAATTTATTTAATTTAAAATACTTAAAAACTAACCCTAACATTGGCTTCTAATAGATATAAGAATCAGACAAATATAACTGTTAACTTAAATATGAAAAACATCGGTTTTAAAACAAGTTCTTTGAAGCTTATTTAACTAATATAATTTATATTACCAAAGTTAGTTGAAGTGAACTTAACTGCCTGGCTTAAATTATATTTAAAAAGATCGATGTCTAATGGTCCATGAAAGATAAACCTGATGAAACAGTTCATTAGTCTTCTTAGCACAATCTCGAGTTATGTCGTCAACCCACCATATGTAAAACAGCTATAGTCAAAATGACTAGCATAAGGGAAGAAACCAAGAGTTGATGGATAGGTTTTGGAAGGGAATCCTGAGAAGAATGGAGCAGTTTAAGGGTAGATATAACCCGTCGAGAGATTTCCAAGAGACTCGTCGTATGGAACCCACATGCAATATTGAAAAGGCAGGAAGCTACCTAGTATAGAATGCCTTAAATGAATTTATTATTTTCTTTGAGAGACTTTCAGCCATTCTTTAACTGTAATATTTCCTCCGGAACGAGCTCATAAGGAAAATTCTAGAGGCAAGTTAAATGAAAAGTTAAACCTTTTTCCTTACCCCAATCTCTCCTCAACAAACAGTTCACCACCAACGTCCTAATCTCACAATATACTTCCAAAAGCTCATCTACTTGATCATTATCAGGTCTATTAGGAGCTCAGGATTACAGAGTTCAAATATCGAATTATTCCCATACCCAGGTTCCTCCAATCCGAAATCCATCATAAAATCTTTAGTTACTATCTCTAATCTCTATTTTTTATGTAAAAAATCAGCTAATCCACAATAAATGTCGTATATGTTGCTGATATTGCCCGAACCAGATTCTTATCCTTTCATAATAAACTACATATCTGCTTGAACTCACTTGTTTCTCAACTTGCTCCCCTTTAAATATCCGATAATCCTCCAATGTGTCCAATATAATAATGGGCTCAAGACTTTCTAATAATAAACTTCATTGGAGTGCTACCAATGGGTAGTTTATCAACAAATTTTTTTCATATGATTAGATTCCCAAATTCAACTTATTTAGTAGGTGTATACAGTTATAAGTTGCAAGTTTAATAATAATATATTTAGGGAGGTGCAGTAGTGGGTTTCTTAGCTCAGTGGGTAAGGCACTTGACTACCATCCTTCCGGGTCCGAGTTCGAGTCCGACTGAAGGTAGAAAATTTGTTTTCTGTTTCTTCGGCTTTTGTTGTTTTTTGTTTTTTAATTTCACAAGGTATCACTGCAAAACATATAATTACTTTAAGTTAGGAATGAAAAGTAATTAACTATGAATAAACTAAACCTCTTGAATGAAAGATCAGCATTACATCTCAATGATGTATTTTTTTATTATTAGGTATTAAAATACTATTAATTATTGTCATGAACTTCAATATTAAATTCATTACTGAAATTTTTAAATAAAAGGACTTCCCTAATATAAAAAATTCTGCTAACAAATTTAACATAAAAGTTTGTGACTGACTTATTAAATAATGGTCTATTAATATCTAATAATAATAAAATAAAAAAATTTCCTTTTCATCTCAGCACATAATATACAACTCGATGGAATTTTTCCCAATTCACAACACCCAAATTCCATAAAACAAAAAATTAATATTTTTCGATATCCCAAATCTGTTCATGATTAACCCACCATCAGAAAGTATGAGTATAGCAATATTAGTAGAAGATATGATCTTCTGATCCCATCTATTATCCCAAGAAAAGTTAGATTTTTATAATCTAATGTCTGCATTCCTCATAATTACTTCAAATTTTATAACTTATTTAAGCATGAAGAAGGCTTACCGATAGGATCCCCTTCTTATCCCTTTTGGTGAACCTTTTTACAGACAAATTAGAACAAAAATCCAAATAAGCTAACAGCATCAAACATATACTATCTATGTGTTATTTATATAAATATGTACATATAATATAGATATTGGTATGTTGATGATATTATATAACTAAAATTGATATTATAGAATTAATAAATAACTACTTAAATATAATAAACCAAAAAGTGAATAAAATTAATGAAAACTTCTTACCTTAATAGGACTTAAAGAAAATACATCCTTTATACATAAAATGGAATCCCTTAGAGCAAGAAAGTATAATCTATGTTCAAATAGTATATTTGTCTCTTTGAAAGAATCATGAATTTCAAAATTTTCTGAAATTGCTTCTAAACACAAGAAATAACACATAGACAATGCACTATCCTCATGAGATACTAACGTGCCAGAAAAAAATAATGCTGAAACAAAAGGAGACAAATGATATGAAAATCTTTAAATCTTTGAGTCAACTTAGTCATTAGTCAAATTAGTCCTTCGAAATTTCAATTTCATTCATGTAAATACTAAATAAAAAATAAAAAGATATAATAGGATTAACTATATTATTTTAGTCAAAATAATATTTTTTAGATGTATTTCATAAATGGATCTAAAATTAAAAAAAAAATAATCTCTAATAATCTTTAATAATCATCTATATTTCCTAATTAAAATTGAATATATAATTAAAATAACAGAATAATGAATACAACAATAACATAATTTGAAAATTACCGTTTTTTAATATTTCCTTTACTCTATTATGGTTCAAATCAGAATTTATAATGACAAGCTTCAAGAATAAATCAAATATACCAAACAAAACACTTTCCTTGGTAGAATGCATACACCTTGAAATAGAGTTCTCATCTTGAGCTCTGTATTTTTTAGGATGAAGTGATAAATAAAAGTTTGGAGCCACCATTTCAATAACTGTGGAGTCAACTTGTAAATTCTCTTTATCAGAAATTAAATCATACCTAAAAAAAAATTAATAATTGAAAGGATAGTAAAAAGAAAATTGTAGTTATATTAGGTCAATATTAACAACTGCAATAGAAGGCCAGATTATGAAGCATTAAAATTATGCAATATGAAACAAAATAAAACAATCTAACCAATTAGTTAAACCAAATAAAACCTGCGGAACTCTACATCCAGAAACATATGGACTTAATGTTTTTTAATCACTTATTTTTTTATATTACGAGAAATAAAATAGTTTTAATTTCCCCAATAAATCACCTACAAAAAAATGAAATGAGGATCTCTTTGTGTTTTTGATATGGATTGGTTTGTTGTTAATAAATGTGGTGCCTAGAATTCTTCTTAAAATCTTCCTTTCTTTGATGTCTAGTTTTTCCATTGGACCATGGTTGGTAATAGACAGTGTTTCACCTGCATACAGGGCTTCTAGTTTGATTACTGAGTCATAATGTCTTATTTTTGTATTCCATGAGAGGAACTTTTTGTTGTATACGTTTTTAGTGAGTTGGAAGGCCATTTCAACTTTATTTCTTCTAGATTCCATTGCCTTTTTTACGAGGGCATTCCAGCTGATCCATTCTCTGAGGTATTTGAATTCTTTGATGACTTCTATTTTTTGATTTCCTACTTTAAGATGTTTCTATGGGGTTTTAATGTTTGTCATTATTTTGTTTTTTCAAAAGAAATTTTGAGACCTACTTTTTTTGCTTGTTTTTGAAGTTCAAGGGTCTGCTCTTTGGCTTACTCCCAGGTCTCGACCAGTAGAGCCATATTACCTGCAAACCCTAGGCAATTTATTTTGAGGCCTTTAATTTTGGTTCCTAGTTGAATTCCACTATTGGTCTTATTGTTCCACTCTCTATTTTTTCAAGGTCACAATCAAATAGCAATGGGAATAATCCATCTCCATGTCGTACTCCAGTTTTTATTTCAAAGTGATCGGAAAGTCCTCCCACAAATTTCTAGAAGAATTTGAGAAGCATGAAGAGTAAAATTAGCTTAAAAGAATATGAGCTCAGAAGGAATAGGGCCAAGATAGCAGCTGTCTGTGAAGCAAAGAAAAAATCTTGAGAGGAATTTTGTAAACCACAGGATAAGGCATTTTACAATAATATAAAAACATTTTAGAGGAAAGTAATAGTCTTGAGGAACCGAAGTGTTGAAGGAATTAGAAATATAACAAATAACGATGAATTTTTACAAAGCCAAGGGAAAACCAAGATAATGAAAATGCGATAGAGAAAATTAAAAATAATTCATAAACAACAAATTAAAAATTAGATATAAACTAATTAATTTATATATCTTAGATATTAGTAAAAATCAATTACCAAACTTGGGTGATTATTTCCAACTTATATTCTTTCTTATCATAATATATTAAATTTTTTACTTGAGACCATTTATCAAATGGTTTAGTCTTTTTACAGATATTATATTCAATGGAGCTATCTAACAAACCATGTAACTTTAAAATCATATGATTACCTCTTAATTCTTCCCTGTAATAAAAAAATATATATATAATGTGGAAAAAATTAATAATATATATAAATTAATTAAAAAGATTACTTTCATTAGAAAAATTCATACATTCAAGTTTTTTTAAATGAAAAGTATATTTTCACCTTATTTTGAATAAGTGTGGCAACACTCGAGCAGGGGCATAAATTAAAGAAAAAGTGATCAGTCTGATTTTATTACTTATATCTCTATATCCATCACACTCTCCCAGATTCATACATATTTTCCAAGAATCAGGAAATTTTATCTTAATCAGTTCATCACAAAATTCAGCACAGACATTGTAATCATATCTCTAATCCAGAAAAAGAAAGAAATTATACATATAATTTAGGAAACAACTTTAATATATAAAATATAAAAATGGAAAAATATTTAATGAACAAAATTGCTTTCTGGATAATATTATATACCTGCAAAAATATTCACTACCTCATTACTTTTTTTTCTGTAAACAACTGAAACACTAAATCTACCTATGCACTGTCTCACTAAATTCAAGCATCTTCATAAACATCTAAAATCACAAATCTCTTACTATATCTACAGATTTTTATAATCAATAATCACAAGTACCTTTGCCTATTTTGTAACTAATGCAAAAACTGCAAATGAAAAAAAAGGAAAACCTGCACAACTCATAAAGTACAGGATTCAGTACTATGTAAAGAAGTATTGTTTCTAGACCAATGGATATGCAAGGTGATGTCATCAGCACTCAAGCTGAACCACCAGTTTCCCGCCTAATAAAGAGTACCCACTTAATGAGGCTGGGTGTATTCCAGGAAAATTTTTCCTGACGTAAGTTTTTGAATGTTAAACATTCATCATCAGTTCTAAAAATATATGAAAATTTAAAACATGAGCACTTTGGTATACAGATTTAATTTGAGAGGAAAAGGTGTAAAAATGGGCGTAAAATCATACTGGCTAAGCAAGATATTGAAGATTGGCAGTGAGGACTGTCTATGGAGCCATTTGCTAATATAAGACAGCAGTGAGCAGTAGAAACCGTTCTATCAACTAGTGTGGATACAGCTTGAATTATTGTGCAAATTGGTGTTCATTCTGAACTTTAAACTTTTGAGAGACAAGTGAAATTGTTTTCGTTTCATGTTCTTATGTTTATTTAAAAATAATTTCACAATGCTATCTGGAAATGGAGATCTTAAGCTACTTTTTGAAGCACACCTTTAGTCATGCACTCTTTTAGGTTACATGTGATAGTGGCCATCTTTCTTAGGTGGAGTTGGTGTAAATATGGGCACCCTTTCTTGGTGTAAATATGGACCCCCATTTCCCCGGGAACTTCGGCATATTTGTTGTTAGAGATCACAACTTGCATCTTATGTGATAGAAAGTTCTATGAATACACTCAGGGAGAGGTGTGGGTAAAATGTTCCCAAATGTGGGAACATAGATTGTGCCGGGGCTGAAAGAACCAGTTATGATTGCAATTTCAGTAAAAAATGTTTTTCATGTAATAAATAAATTCTAAACCATTTCCAATTGTTTTATTCAGTTTTAAACTATTTTTGGTGACTATTTTGAAAAGGGGCCCATATTTACACCCTAATTTTTTGGGTACTATTTTGAAAGCTTTTTGTAAATTGATGTTTTTAAAATGAAATAATCTATGTTAATCATTGTTTAGCCTTCTCACATTCGAGAAACTTGTCATAGTAGTTGGTGAAAGACAAAAATCTAGAATTTTCCAAGATAAAAGTAACTTTAAATAAAAAACAAAATAGGGTGCCCATATTTACAGCTCTTCCTCTATTAATTTTAAAAGTGTGAAACAAAAAATCAAATATGTTATATCAGTATAACAAACATGTTATATGTCGTATATTTTTAAAATTAATATAAATAATTTGTAAACCTAAGTGCTGATGTTAACAATTTTTGTATTCATTTAGAACTGATGACGAATATTTAGCAATCGAAACTAGTCTTTAAATAAAAAATACCAATAGAAGTGACAGGTAATTCACCACTTCCTAATAGTATTGATCCTTCTACACCATCATGTGTACCTCAACTGAATATAAAGACCTAAAAGCATTTTAATAACATTATAGAGTATATTAACATCAAATCAAGATTTCTACCTTTTTTTGTTTCTTCTATTTATTTTTATACTTATCATATTTACTAATCGTTTTTACATCAGCTGTAATAATTTCCTTTGAAGCAACTAATTTCGTTTTTAAATAAGTATTTTTTACTGAATTATTTAATTTCTATTACATAGCTAGGTTAATTCACCAAGCATTTTGGTTTATTTTATAAGAAGCATAATTTTCCTTTCTTTTCTCCCACTTATTCTTACTTTAGGTTACACAATGAGAATTGATTCTTTCAGCCCCAATTTGAACTATTCATCTTACACTGTAAAATGTCCTTCTTTTTCTTTATATGACTAATATCCTGATAATCTACCACATTAACTCATAATCCCTAACAGCACATTTTGATGATTACCTTGATTATTTTCTCCCTAATTTCTACCATATTATTGCTGCTTTAGAAATTCGACTCAAACCAAATATTCTCTCCACGTTTATATATATTTCCAGTGCTATCTTCATTCATTATGGTTGAATCAAATGGTTCACAACAGCAGAGGATTTAGGTTTTCATATATGACAGCTTGAGGATTAAACGTCTTTACAAATTTTCTTTCTCCTGACATTCTATATCCAGAAAACTTATGAATAAAAATTTCCTCTGACACTTATTTTATATCATTTCTGTTTAATTTATTGCCCTCCTCCAATCAAATTTCACCCAACATTCAAATTCTCCCTAGTCACTTATAATACTTCATATAATAACCTATTCATTGCAAGCATCTTCAACATCAACTTTTTCTTCAATTTTCTCATACTTAGTAAAGCTAGCTTATTCCCTTGATTAATTCATTTTTTATTTTTAAATAATCCATCATCAACAGTTTTCAAATGCATCGCTGGACTTCATTAATATTGATTCCCCTCAACATTTTCTATCAAAAATACAAAGCCCTTTCACTGATACTACATTTATCCTGTAATATAAATCCAGACATCTTATAAGATTTAAATACACTTCATTAAACCAGTGAATTACATAAAAATTTCCAGGTAAAATCTTGAATAAAGAAATCAACTCCAGAAATTGTAAATTCTTTACAACACTCCTATTCCATTAAATCCATCTATTTAGATTCTCCTACTCCATTAGAAGTACAAGATATAAATGCTTTGTATTTAACCAGGTACAGTAATAATTAAATAACAGAGATACTATAAAAATAAATTATATTGATTATTATAATAAAGTGATTATTATATTAAATTGTTATGATAATTATATTTATTAAAATAAATAAAACAAGACAATTTACAAAAAGGGAAAGTAGTTAAGATATAAGCTTTGATTAAAACAAATATATAACCTCTAATTCACTAACTGTGGATCGTATTTAAATAATATTAGATCAATAATAAAGTAATGAAATTTTTTAACATACTTTAAAAGCTTCTTGTGCTAAACGAAGTGTTATAGTATAATAACATTTTTTTCTATCAGGATGAAGTATATGCAGCTTAAAAGCGAGTCTATAAATCAACTGAGGGTTTCGATAAGCATGACTGTTTCGCTCAAGACAAATATCTATCAGCTTCATTCTTTCTTTAGTTTGCCGAACTAAAAAAAAAAAAAATAAATCATCAGGAATTAATTTTTATAGTAATAAGATTGTGCATTAAAATATGTAATTGAAGGAAATACCTTGCATAGGCAAAATATTAATATGCAATGTTGACAGGATTTTCATAGCAAATATAAGATCCAACTCCTCTTGAATGATTTCATAGTCTTCTTTAATAAGAAGCAAACAAGTCCTAAAAAATTATTGAAAATGCTCCATTTTAGAACTTGAAATTTACAATAAGAAAACTAAATGAACAAAGTATTCACAATATTAAAGTAAAAACTGTCATAACATACTTGGCCAAATGCATAAATTTGTCATCAAAATGAGAAGAAGAATTGAAGTAATACTGAGAAGAAGCAATAATGATGCGAACACTGGTTTCATAACTCAAAACTGTTGGTGTTGCATTTTTGGAGCAACAGAGGAACTCTGGGCTGTTCTCAATAAGGTCTACTGAAGATGATTTCAGCATGTGAGAGACAAATATCTATCCAAAAAGGCATATCTTTACACATCATAAACATTATGTAAAACTATAAAGTGTATAAAGTATTGAATATAATAGGAAAACTAAATCAGTTATATATAAATATATGTGTGAGTATATATTATATTTGTGTGTTTATATGCATGCTAACATACATATATATTACAAATCAGCAGCATGGTGTATAATAAATATCAAACAAATAAATTTAAAAAAAAAATGACGAGGAATAGCTGAACAAAAACTCTAGTTAAAACATAAATTTATTTACCTGTATTTCTAAAAGTAATACATTAGTATAAATTAATAAATTAGTATAAATTTATAAAATAGTATAAATTAGTAAACTCTCTCTCATCCAATATTTATGGGACATTAATGAACCATTCATGAAAAAGTAGCAAGCTTTTAATCAGATATTAGGAATGTTTTTGTTGGAAGTTGCCTACAATTAAGATCAGATTCATTATTTTTGAAAATCTTATCAGATGTTAGGTCCAAGTCAGTTATTAATGTTTTTGAATTCATTTGACAATCAGATATATTAGTATCATCAGCAGAGAGTTTTTCTCAACTTATTTAGAGGAATCTAACACCCACTTCAGGAAATTCAGCAGTCACAATAAATATGAATATTAACAAACTGAACATAGATAGACACGATACAAGTAAAAATAAAAACTTACATATATCACAAAGACAGGGAAAGAGTTATACACAGTACATATTGGATTTAACTGAAAAGAATAATTCATCATAAAAAAGTGGTGATTGTTGGATTACTAGATTTCTTCTGTATGATCTATAAATGAGCAATGTTTAAAATATTTATGTTAATAATTATTTGGGGCCAAATGTAATTGAACAGATAAACATTCAAAAGAATTATCCCATATGGTTTAATTTCCTATTAAAATTTACCAGTGTACTTAGGGCATCCTTTCAGTTTGTTTATAGTCTAATTTTATAGGCTCTAATTCATAACACCTCAATGAGCTTCATATGAACTGTTTTATTATGAAAATAGAATACTATAAAATATTTTATTATTATTAATTAATTTATGTTTTTATTTGTTTTTTTTTTTTATGTAGTTAGTTAAAATTTCACACATTCACTCTGAAACATAAAATAAAGCCAACAGTTGTACTAAAAGGCATGCCCCCAGACTTTCCTATGGAAGATATTTTAAATGATTTTTTTTTGTATTTTATTTGTATGTACAGTACATTTTTTATTTTCATTTACTTTTTCTTTTTTTATTGTGTAGGGTTTTTTTTTTTTTTTTTTTTTTTTTTATCTATTTAATTAGACAAATCACTAACTTTCTCTAAACATATTAATAACAAATGCAATAGAGCTAAAAGTAAAATCAGTAAAATGAAACCATATTTCAGTAAGAAATCTCATCTATCTGCAAAAAACAAACTGATATTGTATAAAACTGTTATATGACCAATATTAACATATTCCTCCTCTGTCTGGAGCTATACCTGAACCTTTAATTTTAGAAAATTAGAAGTTATCCAAAACTAATGTATGAAAATAATAAATAACTACCCGATGTTCACCAGAATTTTAAACATGCTATCTGAATTAAACCTGCCATCAATTAAACAGTACACTCACTTATAGGCACAAAATTTCTTTTCACTTACAACAATATCCAAAAATCCCATCATACAAAAAATAGGAGACTGAGACAAGACATCACTATAAAGATACACCCACCAATGTATTAAACACATATTAATAGACATGACATGACATGACATATTATGTATTGCTGTTATGTAAAAAAATTATTAGAATTATACTTTATTCTAAGTAAATATCCACATTATGTACTTTTATTTGTATGTACATTTTTTTTATTTTCATTTACTTTTTCTTTTTTTATTGTGTAGGTTGGTTTTTTTTTTTTTTTATTTTTCTTTTTTTTTTTTTCTTATTGTATAGATCTTTAAATGTGTGAAAAACCAAAAGACAAAGTAAATATGTAAAGCTTCTATAACATGAATAAGGGATAGTCACCTTTCACATGTAAATATACGTATAAAATGACCTCTTGGCAACATTTGTAACAAAAACTTTAATAAATGCTTTAAAAAAAAAAAAAAAAATACAATTTTGTAAAATGAATGAACCCCAAGAACTATATATTCTCTCTTTAGAACACTAATCTATGCTCATTTATCAACAATGGACTGTATCGATAAAGTATCAATTCAAAATTTTTCATTAAAAAAGCAACATAATGGCATATGACGAAATTCTAGTTATTTTAAGACATCTATTATTTGAAAAAATCTTGTTCCAGCAAAATAATAAAAGACAAAAAAACCTGGCCACATACTTCCCATCAGACCAAGGAAAAGTTTAATGGTATCAAACGTCTTCCACCCCTACCATAAAGCCCGGACCTTTCTCTATCAGATTTTTATTTATTTCAATCCATGGTCCACTTCTCCAAAGGGAAAAAATTCAATACATTTCATGAAAAAGGGTCTTTTTTTTTTTATTATACAACCTATTACTATAAAAGTAGGAATAGCTGAAAAACAGAACGATATGACAAATTGAAAAAAATGTTTCTATTAGATACCTCATAACAATTTTCAACTGAAACAGATGAAAAACAATTTTTTTGAAGATCAAGAAGATCTGGCAGAAAGGCCACCCATGCATAGATATCAGCAGGAAGGGATCTGAAATAAAAATTATAATATTCCATAATAGTAGAGTTCAATATACAAAACTTCATAGATAATTATAACTATTATACATAAAAATAAAATATTAGACTTAACAAACAGTAACATTTTTTTTTTAATAACGATTTATTGAAATTTACAACTGTACAAAATTTATAAATCAAGTAAATGTGCTGTTAACTATTAAAATAACGTGATAAAACTTGAAAAGAACTACTCATCAGTAGCACTTTCATAAAAATTCTACACTAGAAGGTCTCTGGGCCATCTTATTTTCAGATACTTCGGAGGATTATCAGGAATGGTGTGGGAAGCAAGTTGAGAAATTAGGGGATTTGAGTGGTTATGGAGCTTACTATGAAAGGACTGATATCTGGTTTGGGCTAAATCTGCAACATATGGAACATTAAGATCTTTGTGGATAAGTTTATTGGTGACAAAGAAAGGTGCATTGAGGATTTTTCAAAGGATTTTGGATTGTAAGGATTGGATACGAGATGAATTGGATGGTTTAGTGGAGCCCCAAAGCTCAACTCCGTACGTCCAGATAGGTCTAATCACAGTCATGTATATTAGTCTTTTGTAATTAATTGGGAGCTTTGAACGTTTGTCTAGTAAATGTTGAAGTAGTCTGTAACGACGGGCAGCTTCTTGTCGTTTTAGTCTTGTATGTGGATTCCAATTTAGACGTTTGTCCAAGTGGAGTCCTAGGTAGCGGATCTGTTCAACAGGTATTAGTGGAATATCATTAAAGGATACTGTAGGACAGGAAGTCGTGGGTTTACGACGAAGGGTAAAGATTATTTGGTGAAAATTTTTTGGATTTATTTTGATTCTCCATAACAGTAACATAAATTTAAATTTCATTGCAAATATGCTGTACTGTAGAATTGCGGTTTGATAAAAAAATTCATTCTGAATTAAAACAAGGTATTTTTTATTTATTTTTTATTAGCATTTTTATAAACATTGTGGCTAAAAATAATAGAATGTGTATTTAAAAATGTACTGTAAATATAGACAGTTTATAACATTGCAGTCAACCACTCTTTTTACATATTGAAGGGCATTAGATAAAAATAAAAAAGGCAGCATGTAGATCTTTAATAGAAATATTCCCTATCTTACTGCTAGTATATTAATAAGAGGTGCAAGATTTGTTATATAAAATATAATTATTTTATTCTAGAGGAAGGCAAAAGATAGAATGCATAAACATGCCCCCAAGGTACTTACACACCAACCCACTGATCATAACCCATGAAGAAAATACTAGAGAAACTTCTAGCTGACAGCTCTAAAATCTATAATTCTGATACAGATGGGCTGAACAAATTTTTGATGAGTAGTTAATGCACCTTAACTGATTTTTTATGTTTCTCTATGTTTTAAACTCCATTTGATTATTATGGCAGTGCTTAATTTACCAATTTTTCTCCTGAAGAGCTATTCTAAATTATCCCCAAGTTCAAACCCAATGCTTAAGTCCCAGATTGAATTACTTTAAAAATTATCTCTTTTCCCATCATCTATTCTGTCTTACATATTCATATTTTGTCTCTTAAAAATTCAGTTTATGGAGAGAAAAAGTATTAGTTCATCCGTTGAATAAAGTACATGCAATTTCCTTCTCTTTCGACCAATTTTATACCAATCTCTATTCTTAACAATCTGTGATCTCAATTGGAAAGAAGACTAGTCCACTCTCTATTTAATTCTTACATGTAGCAAAGATGTCGCCTTAATCCTTTCTAATCAGGTTACAAAATTACCTAAACCTTTCATACCTCATGGATATGAAGAAAATCACCAAAGCTCAATTGGATCTCTCAAATTTCATTTATCACAAAATTTGTTTTTCCAAGCTCCTTAATCCCTGCTATCCTAAAATAATTATGCTCCTACCTGCCTCTATACTTCCAAACACATGTTATTCCTAATATACCTTCCTCCTCTTCTCTAGTTCTTGTATCTTCACTTCCAAACAGTAATTCCTCAAAAAACTACAACCTCTTTAGTTGTGCATTCATGAAACATCTTTTTGGAACTCCAGACGATTTTCCGCTAGTGAATCCTTCCTAGATTATCCTTGAAACACCATTTATTTCTTCACACCTTATTTTCAGTAATAACCAACCCACCACATTTATGTAAACAATAAATATTCACATTAACAATAATTCAGAGAATTTTTTCAAAGGTATGAAGTATAGGGTAGAGATAAAGGTTAAGTTATTTTGTTCCCCTAGAGATCAATTCATTTCAGATATTTTATCTCATTCAGAATTAGAAGTTAAGGGCCATCAACATTATTTTATTTTTACTTTCTACTGCTATCCCATTATTGTATACTACTTATGATCGTAAATCTGCTATTCATAAAGGATAATATTTTTCATAATATATGACGAAAAGATCAACATATCAACTATTTTCATTCAATTTACCCTTGTTTCAATGCCTTTTTAAATCAGTTGAAATCTTAATTTATCAATGTTTAATACTAATTTTTTTTTATAAAAGTTATTGTTTAAATAAAAAAATCTTAAAGAACCATTTAACATAAAACAAGATGGTAAGTTACAGCCTTATGAATGAAGCTAGAAGGTTTTATCAGTCTGTTATGAAAATGAGAAGTGGATATCAACCTAGGCTAAATATGTGTCGTACCAAGGAAGGATTAATCATAGGTAAAGCTGATTTTAGATAGATGGTCAGAACATTTCGAGAACACGCTTTGTACCGCTCCTCAAAATGGTGGATCTGCAATCAATGATGGATGTAATGAGTGAGAAACTAGAACGTTGCCCGATGCTGAGCCTCCCTCATATGAAAACTTTATAGACGCGGTAAGCCAATTAAAAAATAGCAGGGCTCTTGGTGAAGATAATTTCCCTGCTGAAATGTTTAAATTTGTTGGAGAATACTTATGCCAAAGAATCTACAACTTGATTTTTGACGTATGGAATGAGGAGCGGATGGATACCTGAGGATTGGGGTTCGGGTTTGATTTTACCAATTTTTAAGAAAGGGGACAAGACCATATGCCAAAACTATAGAGGTATATTTTTGTTGAATGTAGTAAATACAATTTTAGTCAATATTTTAAGAGCAAGACTGAAAGTATATTCTGAACAGATTCTCACAGATTATCAAGGTGGTTTTAGACCAAACAGAGGCACAATAGACCAGATATTTACTTTGTGGCAAACCTTAGAAAAATGCTACAGCTACAATATAGATTTTCACATGCTCTTTGTGGATTTTAAACAAGAATTTAATCGTCTCAGTTCTTTAATGATTTTAAGGGATTTAATATCCTGCAAAATTGATTAACTTGATCAAAATGAAATTGTCCAGACTCAGGCTGGTGTACTTGACGACAGTAGGATAAGCAGGAAAAAACATTTTGATTCTGGAGTAAGATAAGGTGATGCCCTCTCCTGTTGAATCTAGCCCTGAATAACAATATGGAGCAATGAAGAATATGGAGTCTGGTGAGACTTTGGCAAGTCGAACCTAACAAATTCTTGGGTATGCTGATGATATTGTGATCCTGGCAAGAAATGAGAAAACTTTAAAACGCATTATGAACAAGATAGTTAAAGAATGCACAATAGTAGGTCTTGAAATTAATGAGGTGAAAAGTAAGTACATGGTATCCTCGGCCTCTGGAATTAGAAGGCCATGTAACTTATCTCTTGACAACCACTCTTTCGAAGCTGTTAACCACTTTGTGTATCTTGGCACGGAAATTAACTCGGAAAATGAGTGACGAGGTTAAAAAAAGAATAATGGGTGGCAATAGAGCTTACTTTGGCCTTACGAAGATAATAAATTCAAACCTGTTATCCAAAAGGACAAAACTCAGGCTATACAGATCTCTTATCAGACCTGTTGTGTGCTATGGCGCAGGGACCTGGGCACTAAAAGCAACTGACCAGCAAGCCCTAAGGGTCTTCGAAAGGTAGATATTGTTCGGCCCTGTGTACGTCAAGGAGTATGGTGAATAAGGAATAACCAGGAAATAGAAGACCTTATACAGCATGAAAATATAGTAAGATTTATTAAATTTATAAGGACCAGATAGTTAGGGCAGGAAAAGCTTTGGATAGACATTGCTGGGGACTAATCGTTAGGGAGGCCAAGGTTCACCATGAACTGTACAGCCGAAGAAGAAGATACAGCCTACCCTTTTTCGCATCCAAAATACACACTCAAAGATCAAGATAGGCTCCCAATTTATTTTGATGTTTTGGTTAGCTCTAAATTCCAGCATAGTAAAGTGCTTAAAGAGGGAACTGTACTTCTACCTTAAGTTATCACTCACTGCTTTCTCAATGCTGCATTTGAAAATTCCATAGAGTTTCAACGATTATTAACCTTTACATAATCACCTGTAGGTAAGGATTGTTTTACAGAAAATAAATAATAAATCACCACCAGAAATGATTTTTCCAAACCTTGGTTGAGAACTTAGCTGAGGTATACCACAGTACATCAACATTTGAAATGAAAATTAACGAATCTTAAAAGTGAAACATCATTTTGACTAAGATACAAAACTAAAAATAAGGTAAACTTACTTTAAGACATTATTAGCAAAACTCTCAATGAACTGTTTGCTTTCTTCAAAATTATTTTTAATCTCATGCAAATATGACGGAGTTCTACCATAGTTATGCATTAATAAAATACTAGCACATCTTATTTCATTTCTCAAAACCACAAGAGAATTGATTAATTGGTTCTTGTTTTTACTGAAAAAAAAATTAAAAATTAAACATTATGACAGATAGTTATATAGACTATGTAATAGCTACATAAAACAAAATCAAATACAAATAAATTAATGTTAAATCTGTATTTAATAAAAAATGAGTATAATAATAATTAACCTAACTGAACTGATTAGATTTTTCAAATTGGTTTCTAAAATAAAAGTGTTAATTTTAATGAAAAAAAAATACAATTTAGTCTCCACAGCAAATATGAAATCATCATTGAATAAATAAAAATCTCAGATAAAAGTTTAATAAGTAATTATGCTCAAAGAAAAACAGTTTAGACAATTCAATTTAATTATAAAGCTATTTACTTATTAGCATGAAACATAATATAATCAATTTTGATATTAAATGGAACTTTATAGTCATTTTTAAACTATGATCACAAATCAAATCTGTCAAAAGTTATCATAGGAAGGCTTTCAAATTATCTTTACTTCAAAAATCAATTTGAATACTGGGGAAATATATCTATAATTAATAAAAAGGCTTACATTGTCATTTCTGATAAAGGTAACAGCCATTCTTCCATTAAATTAATTAATTTTTCACTCTCATCAAGCAAATCTAGAGAATCGTATGCATAGACACACTCTACTAGCACAATAACAATTCTTTCATATGGACCTACTAGATCCAGGCTCAGATGTAATACGTAACTAATATACTGAAATTAAAGCATTAATAATTTATTAATTTGGTATTTGAAAAAATAAAGTGAATACTTCTTTCATCATAAACCTTATAGAATAAAAATAATCAACAATAGTTCAACACAAAATGACAGATCAATCAAAATATAAAACTAAATTAAAAAATAAATAAATAAAAAATCTTAATAAACCCAAAGGCTCGATACCGACAAAATCATTTAGAAGTTTTCTAGAAAGTTATTGCATGTATTGAACATTATATAGGGTAATGTTTTTATTTAAATATGACATTTTTTAACACTAAGCCAACCAGGACGGGTGACCTTTCTAGGACTTTTTGGCAGAAGTTCTTGGAAACAATATTCATTACTTTCCTTTTTAACTTTAATAATTTTATTAAAAAATATATCAAAAGTGTTTTTTCAATATCCACTCCTCTATTACTATTTTTGATATACATGAAATGTCGGTAGGTTTAGTGTTTAAGTACCAAATTTCAGATGTATAAATTTTCTAATGAGTAGGCTAGTTGAAGAAACAGACCTCCATGATAGTGAAATATTTAATTTAAAAAAAAAAATATTTAATAACTATATGAGACTGAAAACCTGGAGACAGTAAAAATAAATATCTGGAAGTCTATTTTACTATCAAATACTCATATAATAATTTCATTCACTCTGATTTAAAACTGGTCTTCATTCAAATAAAGGTTATAAGGGATGCACCTAATGTTATATTCCCAGATTTCATAATTAAACTAGGAAAACAAGCAAGGTATGTTATTTTATATCAAGTTTACAGAACTCACTTGCCCAACAAAGTGGAGAAAAGTAGAACACCTGTGCTGAAAAAGAATAAACCAGCATATTTTTTAGAACCTATTTCACTAACCAGCATTTTCTCTAAACTATTTAAATGGTTTCATCTTCACTAAAGCGGTTGGGCGGAAAATCCTCAGGAGTGGCAGAAGAACTCTGACTTATAAAAAATATCCATTCAACTGTAGAATATGATTAATTGATAATTTGAACTGCTTTAAAATCAACAAAAAGTCAAGCAAAACAGAGGAGACTTATCCTTGGTGCACCTCAATCTACAAAAAATGATAGTAATGCCTAGATTCAGCAGAGAGGATAAACTCAGCTGTACTATTATTGTATAAAAGAATAATTCTACGAATAAACCTATTCTTTTGGATAAATTATCAAGTCCTAATCCAGAGATAAACACTTAAGATGATTCTATACATAAGGTTTAAAACTTATAAAAAAAAAGTTTGAATCAGTGAATTAAGGAGTTATTTAGCTATCAGTCTAACTTATCTTTATTTTCATCCTGCGGAAGCAGAAAAATTAGCAAAATAACAAGTAAAAAATATATAGTTAGATATTACCATACTATATTTATCAAAAAGGCGCCTCAACTAAGCAATCTTCAAAACTGAGCTAGAGGAAAAAACTCAAAAACAAATAAAGGGTAAGCATTACAAGGTTATTAAGTTTTTAATAACAAAAATATGTTCTTGGAAATAAAGCAAAAAGAAAAGAAGTTGTTTAGAATTAATGTCCAACATTTATAATAGAGTGTATAAAAAAAAAAAACTTCTGTTTTACCAAATTCAAGATTTTCAAAGGACTGTAAATATTTTAATCCTATTCAATACTTACCAATAATTAATAATCCATTTATAGAATTCTCTAAGTTAGTTTAATCCCATTTGATTTCTTCAAAAAAAGTCACAGCTTAGTTATTTGTTTCTAAGAGAAGTGTCCTACAAATTCTCATAATTTTAAGGCATTATTGGACAAAAAATTTCACAACCACTGAAGCAGCTCGTGAAATTATTAAATATAATGGGGAAGGTGTCCTTAACTGCACTGTGCAGCATTGGTTTGAAAAATTTAGCAGTGGAGATACGATGTTGGAAAGGAAGATGGGCTCCAGGCGACCATTAATGGATATTATTAATGAGGTTCGGCAAGAAGCTGTTGAGTTGAATCCGTCCACAACTACTCACGAACTTGGCAAGGAGTATGATGTGTTGAAAGATACTGTTAGTCGCCATCTACTCTCCATGGGGAAGGTTAAAAAGAGCAGTAGACTGCTCCCTCAGGAACTTATTCCTCAGCAATCAGCTAAGAGGTTGAAAAAATTATTGAAAAACTTCTGGTATAAGATTTTATGGGAAGATTGTCTGCTTTGATGAAAAGTGGGTTTATTGGCGAAATCCGAATACCCATGAGCAATGGATAGATCGTTGTCAAACTGCTTTTCCAGTTGCTGCAAAGGGACAATTGGAAAAAAAAAATCCATGTTTTGCATTTTTTGAAATTTTGGCAGAGTTATTCATCACAAATTTGTTCCTAATGGAAGCTTTATGAATTCTGAACTCTACTACGAACAACAGCAAAGATTGTATGCAAAGATGTCAGAGCGTTGTCCTGCTTTGATCAACCGAAAAGGAGTTTTATTCCAACAAGATAATGTTCGTCCTCACACTTCTCGTCGAACCAAAGAAAAGTTTAAAGAACTTCATGGGTTCGAACTCGTGCCTCATCTACCATATAGTCCAGATCTCGCACCATCGGATTATAACTTGTTTCGATGCATAGCCCACTTTCTTCAAGGGAAAAATTTGATAATTTTGCTGAAGTTGAAATAGCGGTCCAAGAGTTCTTTGGTAGCCATCCCAAGGAATGGTATCAGCATGTGATTGAGAAATTGGCTAGCAGATAACTAATGACAGTAGATAACAATGGATGATACTTTGAGTATTAATTTTATTTTATAAAAAGAGAAGTAATAGTAAATTTCAATTAATTTAATTACTGTATACCTTTTAAATAGAGTCATTTTCTATACTTATAAGTAATTTTCATTTTGATCTAATGATATTCACTTTTAAGCAAGAGAACATCTAACTTCCAATAGTGCTCCCTGAATAATACAAACAGAGGCAGCAAGGCACGTCTGTGCATACTGGACATACCTGTTGTATATATGTAATGTATGTAAGTAATGATATTTTTATCAATACTTATATACAAATCATTAACCAAAAACAAGAAAAATTAACACAATTTTTTTTTTTTTTTTTTTAATTTGACTAGGTTAAATCGAGGGTCATTCTGAAACTAACTGTTAAAATATCAAAACTCTACACCACAGTCTCCTTTATTTTAATTTCTGAGAGACAGAAATAATGTAACATGCAAAACAAGCAATTGATATATCTCTAAACTAACTTATTTCAAATTCTTTAGTGATTAAAGAGGTGTTTTTGATGACTGGATGAATATATCATATAGGTTATTGAGAGCTCTGATGATGATCATCAAAGCTACGGCCGAAATGTTGCAAAATTAAAAATAATATCTTGTTATTTTCAACAATGCTTATTTTTTTAATCCCATTGAATAATCTACTTGCTTAAGTGATTAAGGTTGAAAACAGAAGTGAAAACAAATTGTGGCATTGGAATTAAGACTTGATACATTGTTTCCTTGAAAAATGAGCTTTCTAATAATATATGGTGGTCTTAAATAAGATTAAATAAAAACAGCAAACTGAATAATACATAAACGTGTTGAACTAGTATGACAAGGTTAAGCAACAACACACACTATATTAGTTAATTAATGATAATAAACATATGGCAATAATATTACAAAGAGGTAGTAACAAGAAAACCAAAGGAAAAGATATCACCACAAATATATTAAAATTAGACACTCTTATAGATTCTCTAATTTACATAATAATTGTATTGTGAGAAACTTAGCTCAAGAAAAAAAAAATCCATGCATAAAATGTAGTAAACAGTTGGAACTGCTTTCAAATGAGCATTTTATTCAAACAAAACTAATACAGAAGATTTTAGAATATGTTATATAATTTCCAGACATTGGATGATTCCAGAAATGTTCATAATTTCTATTATATATATATATATATATATATATATATATATATATATATATATATATATATATATATATATATTAAAATTAAAAAAAAAATAGAAGAATCAAAGAAAATATGCTGCTAAACACATTTTTTACTAAATGAAGATACCTATGTAAACAAATAATATGATTAAACACATATTCATAGTTTATAACTAAGTTGATTCACCTTCAAAACTTGTCCAAGAGTCCTTTTGCTGTTATTTATCAAAAATCCACGATACAACAAAAACCAACGATCAGAATGTTTATCAGCATAATGTTCTAATGCAGGGTGTACATACTTGATCATATTAATATAGAAGTCCTCAGGCTGAAATTACAATAGATAAAAATAAATTTTAAATAATCCTAGCTAAATAAATAATGCTTATCAAACAGATCCAAATATTAGGCACAATGAATCGAGTAATTTAGCAGTATCAACTGAAAATTTTCTCACAGAAGATGGTAATAATAAAAACCATCAAAGAAAGAATGTAAAAAGAATTTAATATAACAAAAATAATAATATTAACCACAAGAAAAGAGGAAATATAATTAATGTATTTATGTATTATAAATATAATACATTTCAATAAAATATGAGTGAAATTTTATAATCTAATAATAAAATTATTATGATTGAAAGTTAGTTTTGAAAATCGTTAACTATTAAATAAAAACTTTATTTCAATGACACAATGGCAATATAAGATATGCAAGAAATTAAATACAGAGTCAAATTATTTTAATACCATTAAGTTATTTACTACTACAACAGCAAATATATTAGAAAGTTGGAGAAAACCATAAATATAGAGCATAAACTAGTTTCATCACTTTTTTCAAATGGATAAAACAATGAATGGGTGTCAAAGAGAAAAATACTGATAATTCATACCTTCTGTATAAATAGCTGCAGTTTCTGTAATGTGCAATTTTTCGCAAGAGAAATAAAATTGATATCTAAATTTAGTTCATAAACCATTATGCTAAGCATTTGGAGTTGATAAAGAGTTTCTTCAAGGTCCTGAAAATAACATAAATTATAAATAATTATTTTATGATACAAACGGTGTCATCTTAAAATTTAATATAAACTATGTAAACTTAATGTAACTTAAAAGATTGAATTTCAATATAAAAAAAAAAAATACATTGGAAACGGGGATTGATTATAGTTATGATAGTAGTCATCATGAAAATAGGCTTTAGAGGCTTGCAGGACACCTGGGTATATTTGCCAAATAGAGCAAGTTCACAGATTGTGTGAAAACGGTTCAAGTAAAATTATTTCTGCACCCTCCAAGCTCATAAATGAAGTTTAAAGTTTTAAAACTAATCATTTATTGTAAGTAAACAAAAAAAATTCTATCAAACATAAAAAAAAAATTAGTTCCATCCTTGAACTTTCAGTCATTATACTTATTTATTTGTTGTTTTTTTTGGTGAGCAATAAGTTGGGAAATGACTTATTTTTACACAAAAGTTCACTGTTTTTGTACTGAATATACACATTCACTGAGGATGAAGCCCTGGAAGAGGATGACTTCTTAGATGAGGACGAAATTAAGGAAGCAGTAGCCACATTTAAAATGGGAGAGGCAGCAGAGAATGATGGTATAACATCAGATATAATTAAGAAACTAGGGAGCCAAGGAAAGGAAATGTTACAGCACTTTTTCAATTTGAGATGGGAAGCAAAGAAGATCCCAGAAGACTGGGAAGTCTCTATAATTGTTCCTATATCTAAAAAAAAATACCATTGGCGTACCCAGGGGGGGGGGGGGTTGTTGGGGATACAACCTCCACCCATTGCTTAAAAGGAAAACACTTGAGTAAAATTTTTAAATTTTAACTTTGAAAGATTTTACTTTCATAAATTATAATTATATTGTAACTCCATTAAAAAAACTTTCAATTAAAATTATAAGTAAATCTGTGATTATGTTGGCATTCACCGTCAAGTGAGGTAAACCAATACAGTAGCAAGATAACCCCCCCCCCCCCCCATGCGTCGACTCATTCCAGGTTACACGGTTCCAGTTACAAAAAAACATTATTATGTAAAGAAGATACAAAAACATTATCACAAGGTATTGTTCAAACTACCATGGTTTTAAAATAATATGAATGAATTTCTTCTTATAATAATGAACAACAGAATAGTTCTTCTTAGATATAGATCAGTTTCTTTGGAATAGGAAAGAACTTATCTAATTTTGAGTTCAAGATCATTATTTTTGAAGAAGGGGTTTAAATGAAAGTCAATTCCTTTTCTATAAAACAAAATGTATTGGAAATAAATCTAGGAAATGCAGAGATACTAATATTTTATAGAGCATAAAGATTAATGTTGAGACTCGTAGACCCCATATTGTAAAAAAGCAATAAATTTCTATTGCATTTTTATAATTCAAATTATGGTGTAGTAAAAATTATTCTGAATAGGGTCATATTTGGGAGCATAGTTGTTTTATACAAGTAGAAACAAAAAATCCGTGAAGAATTAGCTCGTTGTTTATTAGAATTTATTCAACATATTAATTCAAAACTAAGATACATTTAAAAATATATATTGAAACATTCAATGCCCCAATGTTGGCTAATGGAAAACATCTTAAATAATAAAATAGGTCTTATCAAAAATTTAAATTGGGAGTTGCATTTTCACATAGTTGGCTGGTAATAGCTTAGGCAATTTCAGTGACAAACTAATTATAACAGGTCATAACCAATTGAATCGAAAATCGAACAAATTAAATAACATGTAACACAACAACCTGTGCCAAAAATTTGTCTTCTGATTATTGTCAGAATAAGCGAAACATTTAAAACAAATTAAATATGCACCTAGAATTCAGAAAGGAATTCATAGCATATTTAATAAAGTATCCGTGCAAAGAATTTTTTTTTAGCTTGAGGACTTCTCTAAATAGAGTTCCTTATAATAAATACATAAACGCATATTAATCACTTACAGCTGTTATTCAAAACTCATCAAGTAAGGTCAGTAATAATAGAGATAGACTTATCTCTACAAAAACAAAAATGCTCATCATATAAGATATTTTTGCTGCATATATTCATTTTCAAATTCTTCCAACTCAATCATGAATTTGAAAGATTCAAATCATATGAACCGATTTACTTAATATAAAAGTTTACTTCTTTGTTTATTTTTGTCCATTCTATTTTTAATGAATTTATTCCATTTCAAATCAAACTAGTTAATTCATGCCATTCACCAGAATCAAAAAGTCATGAATGATGGAAGAGTGAACATAAAAATTTGCATGAATTTATGTGAAGTTAAGCTACTTAACTAGTTAATAATTATATTCCAATAAAAAAAATATATATATATAAATTTCACAACCTTTATATTATGTTCAATACCCAGTTCTAATAACTTGACAGCATTATCTACAACGGTACTTAATTTTTCCAGAGCTAGAGCTCTTTTCTTATACCAATGTGTGAGTCCTTCAGCATTAAAGTAATATGTATCACCAAATGTTCTCTGAGGTTGAGTATAAGATTCACTCAATTCACTAAAAAATAAAAAAGGTGATCAAAAAATCAATGAAATTTAAATACTTACGAGGTGTGCTCAAAAAGTTCCAGGACTGAATTTTTATACAACATACAGGTTATTCAAAATTTGTCTCCTTTGAAGTACTCCCCTTGGGAAGCTACACACTTTTGCCACCGGTGTTTCCACTGATCAAAGGCCCCAGAAAACTCTTCTTTTGTAAAGGTGTTTAGCAGCTCCGTTGTTTTTTCTTTAATTTCGTCAACTGTTTGAAATCTTCGTCCTTTCAGCTGTCTCTTGAGCTTCGGGAAAAGAAAAAAGTCGGCTGGAGCCAGGTCAGGTGAGTAGGGGGGCTGAGGAATGACAGTCATTGCGTTTTTTTTTACACAAAAAGGCCATCTTTAAACCTCTTGAACCACTGATGGCAGCATGATCGGCTTAGACATTCTTCACCAAAAGCCTCTTGTAACATCCAAAATGTTTCAGAAAATGTTTTGTTCAGTTTCACACAAAACTTCACACAAACACGTTGCTCTTCTTTCACATTCATTTTCATAAAATAGCCAAACTCTATAAAACTAACCTCAAACAAACTGTGCTAATGTTACTTTCAGTGATGTTATGATTGATCTGCAAACACAGCTGTGTTCCTGTTGAGTCAGGCAATACAATGCTGCCAACCGCATCGCTGTGAGACATTGCATTCCCATAGTATATAAAAAGTCCTGGAACTTTTTGATCACACCTCGTAAATAGCAATAGTGTATATGTTTCTATATATATTTAGATGAATGTTTCAAATGATGTAAAAACTAGAAAAATTGAAAAAATTTGATATATAAAAGCTAAGTGCATAAATGTATTAATAACTTCTAGGTTCACTCAATACAACTGTTATCTGTTGTATTAATAAAACATTGATCAATAAACTTGAAAATTTAATCAAATATCAACTAATTACATGGTTTTAAATAAAGGTCCATAAAAAATGGAACGAGAAAAGGACAATTATACCAAACCCACTACATATAACTACATACATTCAACTTTCACAGGCATTAGTGCCTACACTATCTTGCTTGAACAAAAAAAAAAAAATTCATTGGAAATTCAATGATGTTCAATATTGTATCACGTTGTTTATTTTATGTTTTAATCAAAATGCTTATATTTAAAAAAAATAGGGGATTGTAATAGAAAGTTACGGTCAGTGTCATTTTCCTTCATTTATGGTCTAGTTTCATCCAATTTTTTCTTTATAAATATAAATAAAAAAAAATATATATATTCCAATCCATTGCTTATATATAATAATTCAAAGACTTTTTTAAGGAAACCACGTTTTTTTCCTTAAAAGCTAAAACATCTCTAATCTGCAAATATCTCAAAAACTTGCAAATTTAACTAGCTTTCGAATGGTATGTTCAGATTAATAATTCGGTATTGATTTCATGGAGAAATTTACTTTTAATACCAGAAAAACATGATGTTTTCATTCGGCATACAAATCAGGTATTTGGGTAATAAGATATTATGATAATGGTTTAGTGAAAATCTTTATTTTAAAGAAAATAAACTCTTTATTGAATACAAAGCATTAAAAAAATTATTGTTTATCAGAAAATTAAGGAAAACTGTCAATAAAGCGGTGTCAGATCAAAGGAGTCCGTTATTTCTCTCTCTTTCTCACAGCCCCTACAGTCACTTTTAACGTCAGACGCTGCTGTAATTTGGCTCCGGCTACAAGAATCCGTAAGCGAAGTGTATATTACAGAAGTGACCAGCATTGAGATTTTACAAACATGGATTCTTGTAGTCATTAAGCACTAGTTAACCTGCTACAAGGTATATTTATTTCGTTTAAGTGACGTTAAACAAAATAAATAAATAAATATCCAATATAATGAAAAGCTACATGCCTCATAATAATTTTTAATAGCACAAACATGGTGTTTAAAATATAATCCTACCTAACCAGTTTAAGAATAATTTAAATGAATAGGGAAACAAACCTAAATTGTTCTTTCTGTGACCAATCCAAAGTTTCAAAGGAGTTATAACATTTCCAATTTACTGGCACACCATCAGTATCACATTCTGGTAGTAAACATCTGCCAAATTTAAACAAACCTTTAATTAGACTTGAGTTATCTTATATTAAAATAAAATCAAAAATATGATACTGTAAAATATACCTATAATCCAAAGGATTCATGGATTCAGGAAAATTATCAAGAATATTTAGCCTATATGGCAAAATTTCTTTTCCATGGTAAGTGAATAATAACTTAACAGCTTTAGTATTTCCTGATCTAGCAAAGTCAACAGCTGAATCAACAATATTCTGCCTCCTGAATCGATCATAATGAGACATATCGTATGTACTTTCATCAATAATTTGCTGTAAATCACAAAATTCATAGATTATACTTACAAAACAACTTATATTAAATATTAATTCATTAAATCAGCTTTGAGAAACATCTTACCTTGTAAACTTCAAATTTTGATGCATAGTCCAGAAACTTACATCGAGAAATGATAAATTTCTTAAATTTTGGTTCATTTAAGTTTTTCATTTCTGAAAAATGAATGATAAGATTCATACAGCAATTAAACCAAAAATCCACAAAATTTTTAATATACCATCTATAACCATAGAGATTAGTTAAAAAGTTATGAAAAAAATCCCAAAACATTTCCTTAAAAACAAAGTATAGCATCTATAATAACAAACAAAAAAATAACTTTAGTTATATAAATGACTAAAAATATGAATAAAACAGGGAATTTCCCTATTATCAGTGATATTTAATCTGGAACTAGGAATGATTATAACCAAATATGAATGGATGAATTTATCATGAAATGATACAGCTCCTCATTTATGCTGACAATGTGGTCATCACATGGAAAACACCAAAGTTCACTCTTGAAGGCATGATATAGCAAAAAAAAAAAAAAAAAAAAAAAAGCAGGGCTTGAAATAATGATAGATAAAATTAAATACATGGAGACACCAAGGAAAGAAGGCATTTAAGCATCTTTAGTTGATGGGAGATCTAGTTTTAAAACAGTTAAGAGTTCAAGTGCCTTGGCACAATTATTATAGAAAATAACGAAGAAAAAAAAAAAGAAGAAATTAAAGCTATGAGTCCAAAATGCAACAGGTGCTATCGACCACTAAAGGTAATCTTCCAAAATTGAAAGATATTTGAGTATATAAAAAATGAGGGAATATAAGATAATTCTTCAACCAGCAGCGATGCTTCTGAATGTATAAGACAGGAAGAGCCAAAGAAAACTATTTGACCCATGTATAGAAGTAGAAGTATAAAGAAGTATAAATCAAAAACAACCAAGGACGTGTATGAGGTACCAGACTTAGTTTATTGTATCAAAAAGGAAATAATAGGATAGCTGGGGCACCGCAACAAGAAAGATCCCCACAGCAAATAATGGAAGGATGTTATTAGGATAAAGAGGAAGAGAGAGACGAACTGCAATGATGTAGAGGCTGCTGACCTTCAGCTCATGGAAGTGGTGGGCATGAAGAAGCCCAGGAAAAAGATTGTTCTGGGGGGAGTACTGTCGAAGCAACCAAAGTCCTTCAGAGACCATACACTGGCAGAGATTGTGGATAAATAAAAATGATAGTTGTAATACAAATATATAATCGCCTCAGAATGGGAGATAAAATATATATACATAGGGCATTGTCTACTTCTTTTGTATATGATAAGAAATTCATTATGTAATATCATTTGACTTTATGTATATATATTACCATCCCTGTGAGAGGTCTGATTGGTAGTTGAGGTTATGTGATTCTTATTGAAATTCTATAGCTATTGTCTGATTCTATTTTTATGATGAATGCTATATGCTGTAATGGTCATAACTTCTTGGATACCAAACTTATCTTGTTTCTGTAAATTTGTAAACTGGAGGGTATAAATATTTTTTTCCTTTGTTTTCTAGTGTTCATCTGTTTATTTCATTATGTTTACTATAAAATTTAAAGTTTGAGATTAGGTGAAACTTTTTGTTTGCAACCTCCTAAAAAGAGACACCTAGAAGATTTTTATTAGTTCTTATCCAGTTTCAAATGTTACGAACCATCTCTGTATATACTCAGAAACTTCCTTCAATGAGAAACTTCTAAAAAATGGATATCAGTTATAAGTATAAATTTTCAATTTACCCATTATCTTACATCTTACTATTCACTTTACATTGGTTTCAACTTCTATCAAACAGATCTTCTAAAGTGGGTCTTGTGTTAAAATAAAATACAGGAACAATGTACTTAAGGGGCACCAAAAAAACTCTATGTCAACAGTGAAAGAAAAAGCTGAATAAATCAAGAGAAGTGAAAAATAGTATAATTTTAATTTTTAATTGTATGGGTCACTAGGGACTTTGGACATCACAATGCTGAATTAAAATATTTTTAAGAAGATATACATTGAGCATATGCACACCCTAGGAATTATAGAAATAAAACCACAACTGACTCTTTTTATACACTAATACTGGTATTAGTATTGGTGGGGGAACTACTCCCCTGAGACATACAAATTAGTTAGGAGTAAAAGCCAAGACAGCTAGCAAAAAAATCAAGAAAATGTTAACGAACCAAACCAGTTGTAGTCATTCCTTCAAGTATAACTCTGGATAAAAGGAGCTGAGGATCATGGTGGAATATTGTAAAATTCATCATATAAAAAGCCAACTTTTCATAATTCAAGTCATAATCAGCAGTCCTGTCCCCAGCTAAGATAACAATTATTGGATGAAGAGGAAGACTTTCAGACAAATCAAGAAATAAATTTAGCAGGTTAGCAGGGATGAAATTTGTAAATCAGTTAAAAGGCTACTCCTGCTGTAAAAATCAATAAAAGCTTTTATGCCCAATAAACAATAATTATTAATACAACAATTCTGAAGACCCATTTAATTCAGACAATTAAATATTCTGAATTCAAATCCAAATTAAAAATAAATATAAATTGCAATGTGATAGTAAGATTGTAGGATAATAGTCATGGTATATACCATCAATAAGTAATTCTTATTTTATAAACTCGATTACTAATTTAAACTTTTATAATTTGTAAAAGAAATAAAATTGTTGGTACCAATTTTAAATTATTGAACACATTTAAAGGAAAACTTAGCCAGAAACTAAATAAGAAAAGACTGATAAATATTCAAAACCAAAAAACAATCTAAGCATTAAATATAGAAAGTAAGAAGGTTAAAACCATTACCATATATATAAGCTTTCCTATCAGTAAATTGTAAGCTATACTCCAAGAGTAACCTAGC
Source organism: Euschistus heros (assembly GCA_003667255.2). Taxonomy (NCBI): domain Eukaryota; kingdom Metazoa; phylum Arthropoda; class Insecta; order Hemiptera; family Pentatomidae; genus Euschistus; species Euschistus heros. The sequence goes on from RCWM02000129.1 coordinate 1,591,275, forward strand.
ACCAAGTAAGGTTTCTGGTATTCTTTCCAAGCATTCATTCAAGATCCATTCTTCATCTTGAACATTATTCTGTTAAATAAAGATTATTATTAATATTTTAAATATATTTCGCACCTTAATTCAACAAATGCTATTTCAATCATATATATGACAGCAGGGCTAAAGAAAGTGTAGTAGTTGTCTCATGGGAAAATAAAATTAATATCATTCATGAAATTTGGTGATACTTTGTAAATATAACATTTTAATCAAGATCATTGAAATTAGAGAGTTCAACTTCTTTTAGTGTTTCCACATTTGTCACTCCAAAAGAACTCTATATTTTGGGCATAAATATACAACTGAGAAATAACAGATATTTTCCATCTAGAAATGTGCTTTTATTTCCTCTTATTCCATTTTATTCCTTAATTGAATTAAATTTTGTTTAGAGATTGTAGAGCAAATACTTAAATTTCTCAACACTGTCCCAGTTAGTGAACATTAGATCATAATCCAATCATAGAGTAGAATGGAATATTTAAGTTTCGATCAGATATTGAGGAGTTTGTCAGCGTGGCCTTTCTTTTACTGATTCCCAATTCCTCACTACTAATATTTAACGCATAAAGCAAATTCCTTTCTCTGTATATTTTAGTATATAGTATAATATATAAATATAATTTAGTATTTAGTATAAGTTTCCTTCCAAGCATTATCAATAAACTAGTTAATAATTACATTAATCATTTGACCACTGCTCCATCCTCTTCAAACTCTCCCCTACCACTCCCTCTATATCTGTACAAATTCCTACCTTATATTTCTGTCCTTTAAAGTGAAATACAAAAATCTCTGCGTTCAGCCTTTCCTAACCTACAAAAAAACATTAAATCACCACTCTAGTTTATAAACTGTTTAAATTTGACAGATTATTTCTTTGTATGGATGTCTTCATTTATTAATCCTCTTCCAAACAAAATGTTTGTTTACCTCTGTTGCATGTCACAGCTTCAATATAATCCAGTCTATACTAAGATGTCAAAGTGTTAATGAGTAATTTTGTTTCATGAGTTTAAATTCTGTCAGAATGGGATCCAGAAACAACAACAAAGTCTGGAGTGATGGCAGTGTGAGTGAGTGCACCATTCACAGGTGGTTTAAAAATTTTGGAAGGGAGATGTCAGTTTTAAAGACAAGGACTCCTTCCCTTGATGGAAATATTATAGGAGTTTTTGTCAAAGAAACCCCAGAACAACAGTTCCAGAACTTGCAGAGAATCTTTGACAGTAAATCGACCACCTCAAGGCAATCGGAAAAGAAAAAAAGCTCGAAACTTCGGGTATCTCATGCATTAACTAACCAACAATGCCTTACCAGGTATGCAAGTTTAAAATGTCGTTTTAATTCCAATAGAATGCGCTCTTAGCCTATTGAAGGATTTGCTTATCTCTAAACGCTATTTTGTTTGTTAGTCATTTGTTTACAAAAGTCAGTTGTTTTTAAGTCGTTTACGTGGACGTATCATACCTTTCTTTGGTGTTAAAAATGTCTAATTTTAAGCCAAATAAAGAGCATTTGCGGCATGTCATGATTTTCTTATTTAATCAAAAGAAAAAGGCATCTGAATGTCATCGAATTCTTGTTGAGACTTATGGCGATGTTGCTCCAACCGTCAGGACATGTGAACGTTGGTTTCAAAGTTTCAAACGTGGTGACTTTTTTACTTTTGATGTTACTGATCAAAAACGAGAAAATCGACCAAAAAAGTTTGAGGACTTCGAATTGCAATCTTTATTAGACGAAGACAATACCCAAACCCAACAAATGATGGCAGAACAGTTGAATGTCACTAGGCAAGCCATTTCCGATCGCCTGAGAGCTATGGGAAAGATTCAAAAGGTTGGAAAATGGGTTCCACATGAATTGGACGAACGACAGATGGAAAAACGAAAAACTGTGTGCGAAATGCTGCTTTTACACCACGAAAGAAAGGTTTTTTTTGCATCGAGTTGTAACTGGCGATGAAAAATGGATTTATTTTCAGAATCCCAAACGAAAAAAATCATGGGTAACGCCAGGACAACCATCCACATCGAGTGCAAGACCGGATCGTTTTGGGAAGAAGACAATGCTGTGTGTGTGGTGGGATCAGAAGGGAGTAGTCTACTACGAGCTTCTCAAACCCGGCGAAACAGTCAATACCGAGCGCTACCGACAACAAATGATCAATTTGAGTCACGCATTGATCGAAAAACGCCCAGAATGGGCTCACAGGCACGCCAAAGTCATTCTTCAGCATGATAACGCTCCTGCACATTCAGCCAGATTGACTAAGGAAACGATTTCTTCGCTTGGTTGGGAACTCCTACCCCACCCGCCGTATTCACCTGACCTGGCGCCTTCTGATTATCACCTCTTCTCATCGATGGGACACTCATTGGCGGAGCAACACTTCAACAATTTCGAAAACGTACGAAAATGGCTCGATGAATGGATTTCAAATAAAGATGAAGCATTCTTTTGGAATGGTATCCATATATTGCCCGAGAGATGGACAAAATGTGTAGAAAGCGAGGGTCAGTACTTTGATTAAAATATATTATACTTTTTTTTAAATTACTGTGTATATATTTTAAGAAATAAACGACATTTTAAACTTGCATACCTGGTACATATGACCTCAATTAAATTGTTTGAGCTGGATTATGAGACTGCCTCATCCACTCTACTCTCCAGACTTCTTGCCAACCAACAATAATTTTTTTAGAGACCTGGACCAGTTTTTAAGAGGTAATAATTGTATAGTAAACATTCAATGGAAAATGCGTTTTTAGAGTTTTTAATAGTTAAGAAACAAATTTCTATTCACAAGAATTAGAAAAGTTAACTAGGAAGAAATGTATTGAGAGTGTTTTAAAAATAAAAATATTTTAGACCATTTATTTTATTGTTTATATTTTAAAACCATATACCTAAATCGATTTCCCTATAACTTAATAGCTGCACACCTATCGATGCGTGCAGGTACTAGAGCTAGTTAATATTTTTTCTACTCAGCAATCAATGTACTAAATAATATTATGATTTGGAGTTTACATCGGCAAGATTTAAAAAAAATGGTTTTTGTTTATTTTGTTTAATGTCACTTTATGCTGCTATGGCTAATCGGACGATGCTAAGGTGGGAGTCCTAAATTTTGCCTATCCAGGTATAATTAGGATAGGGATCTTTAACGAGTACCTGACATCGCAAAGGCTCGGGACCCCCATTTTACATCCCTTCCGAAAGACGGCATAGCTAAGGATTTTTTACTCCCTTTAAAAAATCCTAAGGTCATCTGCCGGGCTGCGAACCCACGATCTTGGGTTTAGTAGGTTGCTATGCTAACCACTATACCACAGGTGACCCTAAAAAAAAATTATATACCATTTAATATAAGGGAAAATCATGTGCTCAGCTGATACCAGCCAGGTGGTGGTTAATGAACTAAACATACTAGGACTTTTCACTAAAGAAATGTCCAGCCGCACAGAAAGACTTACCCGAAGGGTGCACGAGCTCTATGACTACTATATCTTTGCAGAAGTAACCTATTTTCGTGCTTAATTGCACTTTTAGAAGATCGATGGAAAAAATTAATTTTTTCCTAGGCTCCACTAACATAGGAAATCACTTGCAGATTAAGGAGGATGGAAATGGATTAAAACAGAATATTCAATTATGGATAACCACAGTATTTCAAATTTAAAATTAAATAATCATTTAATAAGACTGTTCATATGCTACAACCTTTAAAAAATTTCAGTTTGTGATTAAAAAACGAAATAAACATGTACCACTATAACCCATGAATTAGATTAAAAAAAAAAAAAGAAATCTTGAGTTGGACGAATAGTTTTGGACCTATAGTGAAAAATGTGCAAAAAAAACGTGGATTTACAACAGTAAGGGTTTTTTAGTGTGCTTTTAAGGGACATTATTAAAACTTAATATTTAATAATCTAATAGTAAATTTAATCAGCTTTAAGATGAAAAAAAGTAATTTTGAATTGGACAAATAGTTGCAAAGTTATAGACAAAAAAGTAAGGCAAACATCAGTGGGACTGACTGCCACACAGTGGGACGAAACGGTGTTTTTTCTGGACATCGCATTTTGAGCCTCTAAAAATTATTGCATTGACTTTAAATTTTGTATGGATATGTTTTCAAAGGTGTAGAATTCGAATCTGAAGTCTGTTTTCCCCCTCTATTTCAGGATTATGCTCTGCTAACCAATAGTTTGTCCAAAAAATCCAATTTTCGTTTGTTCGTATTTTGATTCTGGGGATATTATTTTTATTATTTTTGATGTGCCCTATCGAATTTAAAAAATCTGCAAATCAATCAGTTTACCGTTATGTGCGTTATACGTGTTGTATGCCTTTTTCGTCAATCGGACTTTCTAAATATTTAACAAATCACGGTTTGTCGGCATTTAAATGAAAAAAAAACAAAAAAAAAAAACTACCTGTTATAATTAATCAACCCCCACTTCCCAGAATAATTAAGTAAGTGATGATTTAAAAAAAAAAAGAAAGTTGACTATGGCTTCAAGCTATCAAAACATATATCTGGATACAGACTGATAGTTGCTGCCTATATGTTTTTATGGCTATTGTCATTTGCTAACAACAAATGACTATACAATAACTAAGATTATTTATGGATCACATTGAGAACATGGAGCGGAACGAATACACTGTCTATATAATTTTACCTACTCCTAATAATATATACTTTTTTTTCTTCTATTTTTCTTCTATTTTTTTTCTTTTTTATTCATTTATATATTTTTTATTCAATTTTTTTTCTCCAATCTGTATTCTATTCATCAATTAGTGTATAAATTCATTTGATATTATAAGTATTATTCTAAAAATATTTTATGTATTATTATAAAAATAGTTTGTATAAATATTTATTTAAATATGTGTTATAGCGAGAAATATATGCATAAGAACGCGCAGAAATATATGCACCTATTGCAGGGCGCCTATTACCATTACTGCAATGTTGAAAAACTTCAGAAAAGAAAATAACTCAGACTAAACATTTTGAAATTAACAAAATACAATTCTAAACTAAATATTACAAATATTGTTTTGTTTTTCATAACTGGAAAAGGTACAAATAAAAATAAAGGTTGATGGTTTAATTAGGTCGAATTACAACATTAGAAGTATATAAACTATGCCTAACCACGGGTTAATTCGGCCATATTCGGAAAGTAATGGAACGTATTTATCTCATTTAATACCTAAGGTAAAAGTCTATGAAGTCCATTTTTTGGACAAATTTGGACGTTTTCTTCAACACGCAATAATGTACTCAAAACGCCCTGAAAGTTACTCCAAATGTTATTGTTTTATCAGATCCTAATTCTTTCTAATGATAAAACCATCACTACTAATATTTTTTTTAGTTTGAATAGACTAGTACAAACTAGAAAGTAATTTGTTATTTGAGATTATGAGATATAATTATCAGCAAAATTAAAAAAGTTACAGGAACAATCATAATCACTAGATACGATTTCGTGCATTTTTATGTCAATTTTCATTACCTTTTTATTTTAAACACAGCATTTTCACTACATATTTCTGAAACATTCCCACATTTTCTTATTCCTAAGAGGTTAGAAGATGGTGCAAAGTGGTCGGAGATTGAAATAAAATAGTTTTAATTTTTCGTACATGTCTGGAAATTTGGGCCATTCGTCCCACAGTGCGCCAGTTGGCCAATTTATATACTTTTTCCCAAGACGATATCTTCGCGGTAAATGTTCCGATTTCGGAGTGTTTTTTTTTTTCATTTCGTAGGTAATAATTCCAGGTACAATTAATATTTAAAGATTTTCTTCGAAAAAAGCTTAGTTTTCGTGTTATGGGTAAAAAACTAAAATAATCGGTATTTTGGGCGATTATTTGCAATTGTTGGCATGAAGCCGACGTCTGTGGTGGTAGCAAACTTCAGATTCGGATTCAGCACACCAAAAAACATAAAGATCCATTGATAATAAAAGTTCGGCAGTTTTTTCTTCAGCAAACCCTTTTTTTACTGGACTATTAGTACTTGGTAAGGTTGTACTGTTTCTTGGCAGAAGGTTATGTAAGGAAGTAGGATGTGGACAAAATCCCACTCAACCACCAGGTTTGTTCTCCATTTAAGGGTACCCACTATACAGAGACTGGGTTTGCCCAGACCACGAAGTCAAGCCACGGCTGAAATAATAGAAAATAAATTTTCAGCCCACAGCCAGTCTTGAACTCGGTTCTGAGAGTTACCCACCAAGCTACCACACCTCCCTCTGTGGTGATACTGAATAAGTAAATGTGATACTTGATTACAAGCAAAATATTGAAGAGGTTTATATGCAAAAACAGGTTTATATTAAAAACTCACTCCTAGAAATCATTTAAATATCAATGAAGCAAATGAAAACAAGTAGAAATACTAAATTTTAAAATTAAACAGTTAAAAAAATAGATTAATTTATATTTAATTAATAATTTCATTTCAATTTGTAATTTATCTTTTTGTAAAATATAACATAAGCTTACGAGGTATTCCTGAATTGTTTCTTCAGAAACTTCACTTGTTCTCCACTGCCTTTGGTAAACTTTCATTATGTCCAAACCATACTCATCACAAATTTCATAAGCTCTTTCAAAGTCGTTGTTTTGCAACTGGAAAAATATATATCATTAATAGTTACTCTTTCAGGAAGCTGTTTTCAATTTTGAAAATAATATATAGAAAAATATATAAATTTAAAAATACTTAATAATTTTAAGCTCCACTTTCTATATACTCGCAAGTGTCAGAAAATGATAATATTTCATCCAGCACGTTTTCCCAATAACTCAGAAACTATTGAAAAAAAAAACTAGAGCATTGTTGTAATAAATATACCTTTGCACTTTTCACAGTTTAAGTCAATCTTCGACCGCAAAGAGGGAATTAACAACAGTAAATCAGAAGGGTTGTTAAAACAAATGGAATCAGAATTTACAAACAAAATTACTGGCTTTAAAAAAAGGGAGAATATTGTGCAGCTGTTTAACAACAGTTTTTCGCTTATGAATAATAATCCATGAACCAGAAAAACAGCAGATGTTTTCACATCAACAAATCTCCTCTACAGTTGGAAATAATCCAGTTTCAAAAATATGTTTTAGAGGATACTGATACTCAAGTTCCAAAATGTCTTGGCAGTAACCAAATTCGGATTAAAAATGAATGTGAAAAAATATATACAGAATTCAGAGCTTTAGCCATAAAATTTTGAACAATCTTTGACTCAACATAACAGCATGAAACTACATTCTTAAATAAAAGTATTATTTTTCTTATTACAGATTAACCATGATAAACTTTGTGTGAACTATTTTTTGGCTTTATAGAATAGAATAGAAAATAAACTTTATAAATAATATAATGTACATAAAAATAAAATACAATGATTCTGGTTACTAATACTGATGGGTTATTTGTTGACTGAGATGTATCTAAGATATAGGTTGTTGGTTGGGGTATGCAGTCAACAACAAAGAAGTTAAAATTAAATTTTAATTTTTAATGCCTACATTTCAACTTACATTGTAAGTCTTCATCAGAGCTAGAATAAAAAAACAGACAAAAAGATATGAAAAAATTGCAAAGAGTATAAAAAAGGGATGAAAAGAATAACTGTATGAGAATCAAGAAAATTCATAAAGACAGTAATATAAAGGCAACATATAAAGACTATGAAGACAAGATATACTTCAGGGTCACATCTTTGAAATAAAATATATAATAAGAACGGCCCCTTCAGTTCCTTTCCCATCTATCGCATGAGGAGCAAGCTTTATGTGAAAAGGTCAAATATAAACTGCAAGATTTTTGGTATCTTGCAAAGCTCAAAAGCATTAGAGATAAACCTAAGGACCTTCTGGATAGGAAAGTAGAAGATAATCAGTTGTATCATCATCTAATCCAGGAAGATTCTGAAGACGATTCTTTACAGAGGAAGTTAGTGGTGGCAAAAGATCATGTGAAGGAGATTCTTCAAGAGAATCATGATCGACCTAATGCTGGACACCTTGAGTTAGATAAAACGTTACATAGGATTAAAACACTATTACTGACCTGACATGTTTTGAGAAATATCTAAATCTGCTTAGACTTGTCAGCAAGTAAAACCAATACGGAGACCACCACAAGGTAAGATAAACATTAAAAATTATACAAAGCCATGGGATGTAGTTGCTGCCAACATTATGGGTCCATTACCTTGTTCTACTAATGGTCATTTCTACTTGTTAGAGTTCATCAACATCTTCACCAAACGGGCTGAGAGAATCACCATTTGAACTGCTAATGTTCAAAGTGTAGGTAAGGCATCTAGGCAATTCAGGCAAGTGCACCTAGAGTTCTATACACTGATAATAGAACACCTTTTGTGAATAAATTTTTAGGACACACTACTAGTCTTGAAGTTACCTTGAGTCATACACCACCCTACTGGCCTCAAGTAGAAAGTAGACCTCAACCTAGTAGAACAGACTAATAGGGTTATAAAGAGCATTCTCACATCATATGTATCTGATCAACATAAGAAATGGGACCAATATTTATCTGAGCTGATGTTCTCCCTCAACAGTTCTCTTCATAGCTCCATGGGATATACCCCGGCCTATCTAAACTTTGGACACAAACTTTTACCTCCCAACTTGTATTTCATGAAAACAAGTAGCGACTAAATATTAAAACCCCCCAGATAATTGTGTTAGGTAATAGGTTGAAGGAAGCAGCTTTTAGTTAGGACGGAAGACTTAGTTCTGAGACATGCTCATCCTCTTTCATCCGCTGAGCGCGGTTTTACAAGCAAATTTCCTCCGAAATTTGAAGGGCTCTTTCGAATCTCACAGCAAAGATCCAACAACATCAATCAGCTCGAAAGAACCAAAGGGTCACCTGCCTGACTTGAACATGCAGCACAATTAAAGTTCTATCACCCAAACTTGTAACGTGAGGGGTCTTATGCTCCTGAAGAAGGGGACGTGTAACCAAGGTTGGCAATATTGAAATGAAGAGCCATTGATCAAGTAACCAACTGACAACAATCTAATCTTACCTAAGTTTTTACCTTAATTTAGCACGTGTTAACTATTTAAAAATAATTATTTGTATTCATATTATCATAATAAAATTTTTATGGCATGCCTTCTATCCTTCTCTATTTTTGGTTTGTATCTATTTTTCATTTGGATTATTCGCAAGTATAATAATAATAATAATTATTATTATTATTATTATCTTGTATATATATTTTCTTGCTTTCTTATTTTCGCATGTGTATAAACTTTCTAATTGTAAATATTCCTTTAGTAAATAGATGCATGGATATATTTACTGCTTTTTACTTCACCAAGCCCTTCTCACCCGAACTAGTCTGGATGAGCTTTAGGCATCATTTAAATTTTATGTTTTTTCTCTTAATGGTAAGTAATTTTATATTAATTATTAATTTCACAAAGAAGAACTTAATTTTGAAAAAAAAATAAAAGTCTGGCACTCGGCAAATGAAACAACAGTTTCGTAACAGTTACCTTTTATCCTTAATTTTTTCTTGATAAATTTTAATTATTTAAAAATCTTTGGTCATAATACTTACAAATCTTTCAAATACTTCTTCAGGAGTAGTCATTTTAACACCTAAAAGCCGAAATATCCGCTGCACAATTTTAATTGACTTCATCTTAGGTTCATATTTTTCTAGATCTGTTAAGAGATACATAGTAGACTGTATCAACTCAGAGGTTGTACCAAATAATGTTTTTTCATCATCAGAGCTCATATCCTGGAAATAAAATACTTTCTCTTATTTATTTATTTATATGTAACATTTACAGGATGATCTCTTTGTAAGGTTACAAAAATAGAAAGTAAATTACAAAAACAATCATTAGATAATAATATAACAATGATAATAAGTGATGAAAAAAAATAAAAGAGATCATCTACCAGAGGAAACTGAAAGCAACTGCATTAGCGGCCAGAATTACCGTGAAGAAAACACCCAAAATGGAAAGAAGAGGTGCTCTGATTTTTCAGAACAATGGACACTTTAAAAAGGTCTTAAAAAGGAAACTGATTAGATAAATCAGACTTATCTTCCTCAAAAATTCCTCAATTAGCATCATAAAGAATCAGATGATCAAAATTCACCCTGAAATGAGATATACACTACTTCAGGAAAACGAACAACTTGGATCCCCAAGATGCCTACAGTGAAAAGAATAAATTTCAATAACACCTGCAAAGAGGAACAGGTTACTTGTACTTGGTGAGCCAGCAAAAGGAACATCATCAAGGAATACCTGAAATAAATGAAAAAATAGAGCCTATCAGCTTTATCTATGATAAGGCTAAGACGTTCAACATAAGGCACCAAGGAGAAAGCTGTGGAGTTGAAAAGAATATGCATGGTGCATGGTTCAAGAGTTGTGTTGCTGAAGAAATGTGATCTCAGGATTTAGTATAGCATCAAGAGTTGTAGCCTTGGGCAATGGAGAGGCAAGGCCAAGTGTTGCTTCCATACTCAAAAATATGAGACTCTCCATATTTAACAATGAGCCCTCCCTCTAAAGTCCCAATGATCTATGAACCAAGGGAGCCAAGCTGGAAAAAAGGATGGCCCATCAAATTTGTTTGAAACTCAAGATAATAGCCATAAACCAGTGAAAAAGGGCAATATATACACCATGTAAACTGAAACACCTATGATAGTGCTGTGGGAGAAAGGATAGTAGACAAACAGTGGGACCAGAGGATGGAGAATGTCTTGTTCGGCTTTACAAATTTTTGGAAAAAAAAAAATCATAATAAAATGAAATGAAAGACAGTTAATCAAGTACCGAGTGTAATAAATAACTTATTTTATAAAATTGTATATAAATTAAATATAACATAATTTAATAGATATAAAATAAAATAAAATATTTTTTAAAAGAAATATATTATTTCTCAAATTTACTTACAGGAGAAACTGAAGGCCTCACAAAATGAACAGTCTCACATTCAAGGACCAGAAAACCATGTAAAGATGGTGCTGAAGTTAACCTTGGTAATCCATTTAGAATTTCTGAGCCAAAATAAGTTAATACAACAGATGAATTTATATCGTGTATAGATATTGTGCCATTCTTTCACCATGTAAACTGAAACACCTATGATAGTGCTGTGGGAGAAAGGATAGTAGACAAACAGTGGGACCAGAGGATGGAGAATGTCTTGTTCGGCTTTACAAATTTTTGGAAAAAAAAAAAAATCATAATAAAATGAAATAAAAAGACAGTTAATCAAGTACCGAGTGTAATAAATAACTTATTTTATAAAATTGTATATAAATTAAATATAAGCTCGGCATAATTTAATAGATATAAAATAAAATAAAATATTTTTTAAAAGAAATATATTATTTCTCAAATTTACTTACAGGAGAAACTGAAGGCCTCACAAAATGAACAGTCTCACATTCAAGGACCAGAAAACCATGTAAAGATGGTGCTGAAGTTAACCTTGGTAATCCATTTAGAACTTTGCAGACCAATAATAAGATGAATTTCTGAGCCAAAATAAGTTAATACAACAGATGAATTTATACATTGTGCCATTCTTCCACATTGAGAATGCCGACAATCAATTTCTTTTAAAAAAAAAAAAAAAAAAAAATACTATCATTTTTAAAGCTGTTAAAGGTGTGCATCCCTTGCACAGAGATGGAAGTTCCTGAGTTTTTCCTATTGCCTTTACAGTGCTAATCAATAATTATAAGCCCCATCATAGTCAAATCAAACATTCATTAACCCTTTTCAGGGCACAGTGTACTACAGTACACCATAATTCGATAGATTGTTTGGAGGGAACCCATCACTAAAAAAACATTAAATGAGGTTAAAAAAACAAAAAAAGTTGTAATAAAAAAAAGTAAATTATTTTATTTTATTATTTTTTAACATTTTTTTTTTTTATTGATTTATTTAATATTAGACCAAGAAAAAAGGGGGAAAAAAACAGTGGATTTAAATGTTTTTAAATATGTATGCTTGGCCTGAAAAGGGTTAAGCACACATTTTGTATATACTTTAATAAGTTCTTTAAGAATATCGTTCTCCTTTTTTGACCTCACTAGTATTTTAATGTTATGATATATTTTAACTTTAATCATTAATAAATTACTTGTATGAGTATCCAAAAACATAAATGCTTAAAAATGAAGTTTGGTAAATCAATAAATAAATAATTAGTTAATTAAATTGAGGTCTTTTGTTTCTTCAGGATAAGCGATATGTATACAAATTCAAAACAAAATGCAAGAACCATTTGATATGGAAAAAAAAGCGAACAAGAGCTATTCAGAACAAAAAACTTAAGTGTGTATATATATATATAAAATATATATATATATATATAGTATATATATATATATATATATATATATATATATATATATATATATTGTAGTGATATTTCGGAGTCGAGATAAATTGTATGTAAAAGGATTTTGGTTTGAATTTGGTGCCAGCGAGAGTTCACCGCCGATCTAATTGTTACATAGTTTTGTTTGTCAATTTGAATTAAGGTATGTTAAATAATGATTAGGATTTCTAAATGTTTTTGTAATGTATAAATTAAATTCTATATTTTATTTTAAGTGATAATTCGTTAAGACGTAGTAAAGATGAAGGCCGTGAAGATTTGTCCGTTAACGGTTTTTTAGCGCTTGGACGCGTACTTCTCCTCGGAGAGAGACGCGCTCTCTCTCTCTTCTCTCGCTGAACATCGAGGTGACGACATCTCTCCTTATTTTAGTGAATCGTTAGTCACATGTGTGAAGCATTAATAAACTATTTTAACAATCTTAATGTGATGAGTGCTTCAATGGACTGATGAAGGAAGGTTAGAAGGAAATTTGAAAAAGAAGGATATGTTGAGGAACAATTTGGATTATGAAAATCTACAACCGTTTCGAAGATGGAAGGTACCTTAATTACAAATATGTCAAATATTATATAGAATCTGGTGTAAAATGTGTTTAATTTTTTGTTTATAAAATATATTCTTGAGTCAGAATCATTATCTTTGAAAAGCTCAAACCTTGATATTCCCTCAAAATTTATTTAAACAAAAAAAAAAGATAACTTTATATTAACTAAAATTAGAACTTAATCAACTAAAAGAACATAACATTATGGCGCCCAAATAGGGACAATTAATTAACTGCTAATTAGAGAACAAATTAACTTTATATTATTTAGAAATTTTTACTTATAATCTAATTAAAAAAACATAACATTATGGTGCCCGAACAGGGACAAATAATTAACTACTAATTAGAAAACTAATAAATTTATATTAATTAGAACTTTTACTTTAATCAAATTAAAAATAACATCACTATATATATATATATATATATATATGTATACATAATACAATAAAATTAAATTAGAGAATGAGTAAATAACAATAAAATAAAACAATGTACCCTAAACACAAAATTACAGTAACATACAAAATACCCTGGATAAAGATAACAGGAATAAAGCAACCATATTTAATAATATACTTATGACTTACATTGTCCCTCCTCCAATCAATATCAATGGCATGACTACTGGTGCTAGTTTCACTTAGCATAACCATAACTTTTTGTTTTTTGGTATCAAGTTTATCTAATTTACAATAAAACCTGAAACAAATATTATTATAGAATAATGTAAACAATAATAAACACTAATTTAAAAATATGAATGGGGATTATAATAATTATGAGCTAGTATTATAACCGGAGAAGAAGATGATCAGGGATGCAGTCAAAGAGGAACACAAGCAGGTCAAAGAGGAAGCAAGGCAGGTTGAAACGTTGGCACGTACTAAACAACTTCTTCTTAGACGTGGTGTTCCTCTTTGACTGCATCCCTGATCATCTTCTCCTCCATTCATCATACCAGTCAACTATACTTTCATTAGTAACCACTCGAGCCAAAGCTTCCTCAATCAAAAATCGTCAAACCTCTCTGTTATTTGCAGCTGCCTTCTAGTATCTGACAGTTGACAGATAAAAGTACATAATAACTATGGATAAAAGTACTTACAATTTTATTATATATAACTTTTAACCAGTCCATTAGTTTTTAGTAATAATCATACAATTAAAATTTATTTTAAAACTTGGGCATGTTTATTTACTTGACTGTACCCCTTACCATTTCTTCAATTATATTATTAATTTAGACTGACAAAATACATATAATATATAATTTAATATAAGTAAGTTAAAAATGTGTATTTTATGAACTTTTTTTTTTTTTAAGGATTGATAAATTAATTGCCACTTCTATTGGAATTATTTTATTAGAAAACTAGTTTCGAAATGCTAAACATTGATCTTTAGTTCTAAAACATACAAAATTTTCAAAACATCAGCACTTTTTTTTTTTTTTTATTCATACATAACCCATCAAGAATAAACCCAATATAAGGGCCCTACATTTATGAAGATTTCATTTACAATTTGTTATGTGTTACTATTAGTTACAGGAATAACTATACTATATATAGGATTTTTTATTTTAAAAAAATAAGAACATATTACAAAAACCAAAACATGAATAAGTAGTAAAATAAATATGTATAAAGCAAAACATTGATAGTACAAAAGACATCAAGAAAGCAAAATAAATAATCATGCTGAATGATTATTAAAATTCTGAACGATCATGAAAAAAAAAATGAAATTTATAGAGGAAAATAAATGTTCTGATAATCAATTAGATTTAAAGTAAATGGAGATCAAGGACAGGTCATCCTATAGCTTACCAACCAATTCTAGCCAGAGCTGGAAGGTCAAGTTCCATACAGTTAATCCGCTAAATTTGAACCTGCCAAGGCCAAGATTCGAATCCATGACCTTCTGTAAAGGGCATGCTTAAACCCTAGCCAATGCAATTGGGCATCAGACTCCCCTAATCTGTATTGTTGGTAATATTTGGTCCAATAGTGTCTACTGTAAATGCACACCCTATATTCTATGTCACTGCTTAGAAGGATTCTGCACAACCCCCAAAAATTATGGTGTGTGATGTGCACCCAGCTTTTAGCCCAGTTAGAAAACTGTAGACTTTTATCCACAATTGAGCTACCATCTCATTGTGACAGCAGTCTCTGCGACATTAAGGGCACTCAAGAAATGTGTGAAATATAGGTCTTTGGTTAGTCTCCTCTATCTGGCCCCTGCGTTAGTGTTTTTGTGCAATTACTAGGGCGAAAGTGTAGGGAAGCTGTATAGTCCAAAATTATGTCTTCTTGAGGTTGCACATATCATTTTAGTTATTCTGTAGCTGAAAATCTTCAACAAAAAAAAAAAAGATATACATAAATATATATATATATGTTATAATTGTTAGCAGTTCTTTACTCTGGATGGACCTATTAATGAGGATGTGATGAGCAAGAGGGGAACACACATCGACAAAATGGAAACATGTGATTCCACAGACCACTGGCATCAGTAAGACAGGCACAGAATCTGAAGACTCCCTCTCTCTCAAATGATGTTACCCCACAGAAGGATCTATACAGTTATGTTAATGACAAAAAGAAAAAATAATGAGACAAAATCACCCAAATACAACCAGAAACACTCTGCCCTTCAGAATTTGACTGACATAAGGCTAGTTTTCACATGGCTGCAATGATTGCTACATCGATACTGAAAGTTATAGGAATGGTTTCAGAAGTTGTTCAGGAAAACGCTGCGGATCATAACAAAATCGATAAAATATTCCTAATATCTTCGAGTTGATATTAGGAATATTTTTATATGTAAGCTGCCCATGACATTATAATAAGCTCTTACATACCTGTTGGACCTTTAAAAAAATAGCTCAAGGAATTCTTTTTTCACTCACCATAAAACATCATTTTGGAAATGTTACATGGGCACCTACAAAACTATGCCAGGAGTTATGGGGAACTAACTAATATGCAATGTCCCTTTATTGGACTTCAATGCAGTTGATTATTATACTATAGTTTCGAGATTACCCATCTCAGCAAAGAAGAACAAAATGGATATTGCTAATGTTCTCAAGCAGTTGAGAGACAAACAAAGCTAGTAACAGATGTAACTGAGGTCTCAGAGGTGAAAAGAATGAAGATGGTTTTTTTATAAAAACTCAAATAAACTCTAGGAAGCATCTTCCATGATATGGAATTTCTCAAACTTGATGGCACACAACTACAGGACAATGGTTTAAATGAGCAAAAATTTTATGAATTGTTTTTCAAGCCCCCTGACAAAAAAGTTTGCTAAGCAATAAATAAAACTTTAAATTTTTGTATTTTCATATTTTTGTTCGAACCTAAAACTTCAAATGATTTGTGCAATCTCAAATTTATAATTTATTAAACCATATTTCACCACTGTTAACGGGTCAAGGTTTAAAATATTCTCAAAATTGTTTTTTTGGCCCTTTTCGTTCCACCCTAAAGTACATGTGTACAAGTGTTATGTAATTTTAGTAAAATACAGTGAGGAAAGATTTTCTGATTTTGGAGCCTATTTATCTCTGAGTTTCCTTAAAATCACAAGTTTCAATGCAATGGAATTTCATTTAGAAAAAGCTTAAACTAACTTTAGTAGAACGTAATTGGCATAAATGACCTAAACCATCTTGGTCTCTTATCCTTATACTGTTTGGCTATAACAATAATACACACACATAAATAAAATGAAAGAAACATTTCTTTTATTACACCTTGAGTGATTCCTCAAAAAACAAATTCAAAATTTAATTCTGTTTTTATTAATATGTGTTTTTAGCCGCTAATGTTTCGACACCTTTAGGAGCGCCTTTTTCTTTTACATCCGAGCTCCTAGGGTTGCGCGCCTCCACGTGGTGCGGCTGGATTAACCTGTACCGATAAAGGCTAGGTATAGGGGAACCAAAACGAAACTCTCTGTGGCTAACTACCTCAGTTGTATCTTGTCGGGGAAACCTGACGCAAAACTTAAAATAATATCATGAGTAAGGCTTCACATGAAAATAATTACCCTGAAGACAAAGCCGGGCTTTCGGATTCCAGGGTGCCCGGCAGTGAGAAGCTAGATAGTGAATCGGAGCACCATAAGAACCCTCAACGAACAAGTGCAAAAATCAGACTCAAAAGGAAGTACTTTTTCGGGACATACAACATCAACTCCCTGATACAAGTGGGAAAGCTCAAACAGCTTGTGGCAGAACTCGAGCGCCTGAACATCTCGGTCCTTGCACTGCAGGAGAACAGGTGCACAGATTCCGAGGCCATGGACTACGGAGGATACAGGATTTTCAAGGGAAAAGTAGGACAGCGCATCATGAAGAATACCCCCCATCTGGGAACGGGTTTTATGGTAAGGAGGGACCTCCTGGGGTCAGTGGTAGATTTCAGCAGCAGCAGCTCTAGGATCTCAACCCTCACCCTAAAGGCAGGCAACAAGAAGTATGTACTGATCAACACGCACGCACCGATTAACCTGGACAACAGGAAGAACCCGGAGAAAGTGGAATCTTTCAGGGGCAACCTGGAAGAGACCATGAGCAAGATACCACTGACCATGTGAGGATTCTACTGGGGGATTTCAACGCACAAATCAGGAAGGAGAAAAAGTTCAGGGAGACGGTGGGAACCTTGGGTGTACCCAGTTCACAACAGAACAAACAGGAACGGAGAGAGGTTGATTGGTCTGTGCCAGAGAGCCGGCATTAGAATCATGTCGACGCACTTCAAAGCCACTTAATAAGGCCAGCAAGAAAAAGACGTGGGTTTCCCCGAACAGACTTCTTGGGGAATTTCAGATTGACAACTTGGCCATCTCTAGCAGCTTTGCGAAGGAAATCCAGAATGTGAAAGTGAGGAAAGCAGTGAACGTTATCTCGGACCACTACCCGTCGCAAATCAAAATGAGTTTTGTCCCTGCGAAGAAACCCCGGTTTGGCAACATCCTCAGAACCAGGAAAGTAGACAGGGAAGATCTGATAAAGAATAACAAGGAGATTTTCAGGGAAAAGCTGGAACTACCGCAGAACTGGGAAGAAGTCAACCAAAACATGACGGTCCTGGCTGAAAAGCTGGCGCCAGGAAGAAAGCACCCAAAAAGAGAGTGGTGGGACATCGAGTGCGATGGGGCGTGGAAGAACTGGAACCAGAATAAAACTGAGGAAAAGCACAAAGAGTACGTTGCGAAAAGAGAGTCCTGAGAAACAGGAGGAGGAGTCTTCTCATCGACCAGCTGGCGGAGGTGGAGGAGAATTTCAAGAACAACAGCGTCCTATTCTACAAAGGTTGCAAGCAGCGAATCAGGGGCTTCACCCCGAACGGTCTAATGTTGAAAAGGAAGGACGGAACCCTGGCTCAAACGGACAAGGAAATTTGCATCATCTTTGCAGAGTACTTCGAAGATCTTCTGAACTGCGAAACGCCTGCAGAAAGAATAACAAAGATTGACAACATCCCCACAGAAGCGGAGTCATATCCACCGGATGATGAAGAGCTGGATGACATCATCGCGTCTCTAAAGAACAACAAGGCGGCAGTGGAGGACAGAGTGCTGGCCGAAATGTGGAAACTGACTGGAGACGATTTCAGGAAAGTAGTAATGGAATTGTTGATGGAAGTCTGGAGTGAGGAAAAGATCCCTCAAGACTGGAAATCGGTGTTGATCCATCCACTGCACAAGGGGGACAAGACCGATGTGAACAACTACAGGGGGATTTACTGTTACCGGTTACCTACAAAATTTTCTCCAAAGCTCTACTGAACAGGGTGGACCCCAAGATCGGGGAGTACCTTGGAGGTTTCAGGAAAAGAAGATCCTGTCAAGAACAAATCCTGAGTTTGAAACTACTGATAAAACATTACAGAACCAAAAGCAGAAAGAACCTCTTTATATGTTTCGTAAACTTCAGGAAGGCATATGACTCGGTGGATAGAGACACGTTACTGGAAGTACTGAGGGAGTACGGGGTGGATCAGAAAACCAGGAAACTAATTGGGCTGACTTTGACCGGTACTTGGTCGAAAGTAAAACATCAAGGGAAGCTCAGTAAACCAAGACAAGGAGACGGTCTATCTCCAGTGCTCTTCAATGTGGTGCTGGACAAGGTCATGAAGGAGCTGTGGAAAGTCAATGGCGCGGGCACAGTCCTGGGGACCAAGAACAGACATGTCAAGGTAAGATGTCTTAAGGTAAGAGGCAGACGACCTCGCCCTGTTGGCGGAATCGGAGGAAGGGGCAATCGCACAAGTGACTGCTCTCTCAGAAATAGCGAGGAAAACTGGTCTGCAGATATCCTTCAAAAAGACAGAGCTAATGACCACAGACTCAGGCTTCACCAAGAATAGGGTCGAGACCAAGTATGGATCAATAAAGGTAACCAAAAGTTTTAAATACCTGGGGGAAATCATAAACAGCAGTGCATCCAAAAAGGAAAGCTTCATGGAAAGAGTCACAAAACTGGAAAGACTGAGTTTCGCCACCAGCAACCTTTACAACAAGAAAAACCTGTCAACCAAGGCCAAAGTAAGACACAACAACACAGTCTTCAAACCGGTGATTCTCTATGGGAGGGAGACCTCGTGCCTCCCCAGTCTAGAAAAGCTCCTCAAAATTGAGAGCAGGATCCTGAGAAGAATACATGGGCCTAGAAGAACACCAGAGGGTTACAGGTTAAAATCAAACAAAGAAATTTACAAGGATACAACGGATCTGGAGTCGGACATCAGAATAAGGAGTTTTTAATAAGGAGGGTTTTATGGGCATATGGTGAGAATGAGCCACGAGAGGTTGAACAACCAGATCGTCGAGACGATCCGTGGTTATAAAGTCTCGACTGGGCATCTTAAGCAACTGAGACATGATCTGAACCAGATAGGTCTGGGAGACCAGGACTGCCTCAATAGGGACGAGTACAAGAGGAAATTGGCAGGGGTGAGGGTTCTTGTGGAGAGGAAACATCCCGGGAGGGGTCACGCATGGACTGAGGAGAGAAAGCTCAAACATTCAGAGTTCATGAAAAACATGTGAAGGAAGAAGAAGCAGGCGAAGAGCAAAGAACAAGTGCTGCTCTCATGATATTCGTGTGTTCCCAGGGGCCGTTCCGTGAAGAAAAAGAAAAAAATGTGTTTTTATTAATACAGTTGTAAATTTCAATTAATAAAAGAGTATAAAAATAAAAAATAAAATTAATTTTACAACCATTTGGAAAAAGATTAAATATCATCTCAAAAAAATGCCTTAAGCCATAACTAATTTTGTACAATCCAAGTATTATTAGGTGTATATTTTTATTATTGACTTCAACTTCTTCTGGAACTCCCAATACAGTGGACTGTAGAGCCAAAATATTCTGTTATCCTTGTAAATAACTAGAGCCTTATAAAAACAGCCAGCTTTTATTTTTAAATGAGATCAAAGAAATGTAATATCCATATAAAATGAGCCACAAATTAATGAAAAAGTTAAAAAAAAACATAATTTTTAAATACCTTAAAATAGGTGACAACCAGATTAGAATAGTCCCATTTGTATGGAGAGTGGCTAGATATTCATTGCTTGGAGAAAGTACAAGCTTGTTTATACAATCCTAAAAATAAACATAAAAACGGTTTAGTAGTAATGGTGAATGACAGATGATAGTGTAGTCAATTGATAAAATATATATTTAATTATATACATAGTTAACAATAAAGAAGAAAAATATACCATAATTGTAACAATAAATCATGATGTGGCTGTAGCCAATATAAAAGAATTGAAATGTAATTATAATACTTTTTTTTATAAACTGCTTTTATTGACAAAATATTACAATCTGCCTCATTCAAAGTCAATAAGCAATAGGGATGTTAATGAATCTATTCATTTATTATACAAAGAAAGGTGCATAAATAATCTATAAATGTACAAAACATACGAAAAAAAATAATTAAAATATACTCAAATACAAACGATATTTACACACAGCCTCGGGGATTTCAAACCAAGCCTTTTCTCTACTTTTGAGGGGCCAGGCCAGATTCCAAGAAATCTCAGAACTGCTCTCTTAACAGCATCACTAGTTTCAGAATATAATGAAAGCTGGGTATAGCTCCAGACACTCAGGACTTGAGTGGCGAATTTAGTCATTACTAGAATTCCACAATACCCACTATAAAAAGTCTCAAACAAAGCTCAATATGATAGTAAAGTGGTTTGAATGTACCTTGAATCTCCACCCTTAGAGACCAGAAAAAACAGTTTTCGATGGAGCGTTTGGGATGGGAGGTGGGCTAAATATATTTTTTTTTTTTAAAACTTCTACCACTATTTCTGCAGATGTAGGATATATGGTAAATAACACTGAGACCTTGTTGAATAGAGAACAGCTTAAGCAGAATCCAAATGTGAGGAAATTTTAAGAATTTTAGAATGGGCAGTATATCATTGAGAAGATTAGGAGTAGTCTTATCAGTCTATACGATGAGTAATTGGGAGGTTAACCTGGTTCCAGGAAAAGGATAAAAATGGGATGTTTTCACATCAAATAAAGATAAGTTATTCATAATATGGAATTTTACGGGCATGTAAGGTATATTACCACTTTTTGTGGAAGTTGTCAGAGGATCTGGGTACTAAGGAGTTTGCTTTAGCAGGAAAGGGGAGAGAAATCGATGAAACAAGGAATTTATAAACTGTAGTAGTGTAAGTTGGTAGATATTCAGAATGAGGAACAAATGTGCTGGAAAATTATTAGCAAATTCTTCTGCTCCGTTCTAATTCAAAGTAGACCATGAGCCATCTTTAAGTATAAGCAGAGTAGATAATGGATTAATATTTCAGGAATTTTTTTATAGATAAAGTTATTTGCATATAAAGTTATTTGTAGCATAGTGAGTGAAACATATGAATTATATAGCAATTATAGGAATGAGACCAGAGGGGAGCAAGTTCTGTTTAAATTTGCACTGAGAAGAAAACAGTAACCAAACAAATTTTTTTTTACTCAGAAATGGATATCAGTTTATTCAGGGGGGAATAGGCAGCTGCTATTTCAACAGGAAAGAAGTACTGATTATACCAGCTCTGAATTGTAGGAAATATTTTAAAGATAAGGGGTATAGGAGGTAAGATGGACTGGTGGATGATAAGGGAAGTTCCAGCATCAAGCTTTTGTCACGGTGGTTAGTTTGATACTGTGGTATATTGAGATGGTGCTTGTTAGTCAGTAGAGTTTATGTAATCAAAGCCACTTAGATGTCTTTGTCATATAGCAAGGATGTTAGTTTGTTGATGTGATTTCAAATACCATTAGCATTCCAAATGAAACTGGATAAGAGAGTTTTTTTGTGGGAGTGGCTTAGGGATATCTTGGCTGAATTTGAATTTCAAGTTCCTCCCTTATAAGAGGAGCTAAGTCATTTACTTTATAATGAAAATTGCAAATTGTTCCCATTTTCTTTTAATTGTTCACTTATAAATTGAAAACTCTGTATTTTTCAAAAATGTTGGTTTTACACCAAATTAAAGTAGACAAATATTTTTACAAAATGCATTGAACTTGAATTTCAAGTGGTACCGTCACTAGAGCTCACTGAATAAAAAATCTGTAATATACATACACATGATTTAATGTGTTTTTTGGAATGCTGAAACCCAAATTTCAAGTTTGCTGCCAAGTAGGTCAGATTCATTATAGTAAAAAAAAAGAAAAGAAAAAAAAAAGCGAAAAATCTCAATATTTTATCACATTTTTTTTTCTAATCTCTAAAAAACTATACTTATTTCAAAAATATGGGTCATGGGTGCATGCGTCCGTGTGTGTGTGTGTGTGCGCGTGTGTGTGTGTGTGTGTGTGTGTGTGTGTGTGTGTGTGTATCATATTATACATATCATTGGAAGTTAAATAATTTTTGTTAAATAAACTAAATTCAAATGAAATAAAAAAATTAAACTAAAACAAAATTATTAAAAAATGATTCCCCTGTTAGCTAGCATCTGACTGGATTGTGAACAGGTGTTGGAATAGAAAAAATCTGAATATGCCAAAAACACAATCATATCATATCTGATTTGAAGAGGGAGAGAATTTCAGAAGATAGCCAAGCGAACAAGGAAGGAATATTGAAATGGATGGACGAGATCTCGTGAACAGGGACATTAAATTTCAGTAGATATAGGAAGAACAATGATCATTGCCGGCTAGTAAAGGACTGTGCATAGGAAATATTATCTATAGATGAGGAGAGAGCGAGGAAGATCCATCTTAACTCTGTGTTGAAATGGTAAATGCCTGAAGACCCCCGAAAAAATCATGGAACAATTAATAGTTTACTAAAGTCTGTCTCAGAGTCCCACTGAGAAGTCCACTTTATTCAACAGAGGCAATCAAAGTGAGGAAGAAAATGGGAGAAACAAGGAGTCTATATATAGGCTGGAGGGAAAGATGGTGAGAGTGAATGAATAGTTTGAGAGTACCTATAGATTGTCATAATATATGGGCAATATGTGGCTTCCAGGAAAAGGTTTATTCAACAATAACTAATTATTCAACAGAGGAACAAAAAATGATGATGAAATGATCATTCTAATAAAACCACTGACTGACACCTGAAACCAAATAGTTTTGGCAGTCTTTCAAACTACTCCTTCACCATCAAATATCCAATGTAGCAAAAAAACCATCTAAGTCATTCCCTACATAATTATGTTTACTATGGCATTAACATATAGCACATAAATAAAAATTATCTTATCCAACAGCTCTTATCTGAATACTATCAATTTGTCAGGAAAATAAAGTAGTTTTTTTTTTGTTTTCTATAAATTACCCCTCTATCAAAAAAATAATTAGTAAAATCATGACCTATAAAAGTTAAAGAAACCATAGCTTCAGCAATTAATGCTGATAATTTATATTTTTCTTCCACCTCTCCCACTTTCCACTATAATGAAATCCTACAGGCACAGATAACATTCCGGGTAAACTGATAAAATTTTCCAACCCCTATTTACAAAATTCTGTATTTCCTATCACTCGGAAAAAAATGACAACCCATTCAATAAATAAAACTTCAAACTCCTTATCACTAAAAGACTATTGTCTGCTCTCCATCCACTCTAGCTTTTCTAAACCTAAAGAAAGATTAATACAATTTCAACTCTACTATTTCCTTGAAGGATCAAAGTCATCTTTGTTCCTAGCACCTATACACGGATGATTCCTAAATATATCTTTCTTTTTTTCCATAGCAGTTATTAGTTTCTTATGCTAAAATTAAGGAAGGCCTGAATAGAATCAGTGCCTCAGCGACTCTCAATAAATTATAGTTAAATGAAGCGAAGATTCCCGCGATGGATAAAGGTTTCAGTTCCCTCCTAAAATGAAATATCCACATTTACTCCCTAAACTTGAATGAGCATTACACCTTCTTCTGTCAAAAATTTGGCATAATTTTTTACCAAACCCTTTCCGATTGTCAGATTGCACAAATCTTCCAACAATCTATAGAAATACTTAAGTTATTCCATTAATCAGGTAATCTTGCCTAGTCAACGTGTAATATCACAGATAAATCATATTTGTCACCTTGATTATGCTGTGTGGGGCACATAACCAAACAGAAAGAGAAAAAAACACAAACAAATACACACATGGTTATTATGGATTTAATAAGCAGTTCATAGAAATAAGTATTGTAACTACTTACTATTCAATTAATAGTATTTTAGAAAATACACAGTTAATAAATAAAAAATAAAATGAACATAAAACAAAAGATTTTGATAAAAACAGTTAATAACGTTAAAACTTTACAATTTACCACTAAATTATCCCAACACTGTAACATTATTATGAAAGCCAGTCACATTTAACTAACATGGCATTTGATAATTTATAAATAAATTTTAAAATCTTACTTGAGAAGAAAAAAGGGAAAAAAATCCCCATATTTTTCCATGTCTGTTAAGAATACCAAGTTCTTCTACTGTAGGAAAAATCTGTTTATAGTAGGGAGCTTCATTCAGTAATCTCCAGGCAGTTAACCCAACCGATGATGTGGAACTCTATAAAAGACATATGGCTAAAAGAATGAATGGATTTAAAACTATAACACCAAGTAACTATAATAAGTTATAAACCATTTTTCTTTTTTTAATTTTTTTTTTATCTTTTGTAACTTTAATGAATAAAAACTCAGAGAATTAATTTAAAGTAAACTTACTGTTATAGAAAACTTAAAAAAAAAAAAAAAAAAAAAAAAAAAAAAAAAAAAAAAAAAAAAAAAAAAAAAAAAAAAATCTGAGGTTATTTTTAATTTCTCCCATTCAATACAACTTGTTTTGAGGTTCAAGAGAAAGAACTTAATATGAAAAAATGATTTTTTCAAACTTGACTTTCAATAAATTTTCCCACTTTCTATTTTAAAATGATCATCCTCATACTGGAAATTCAAGGAATGATTACTAATTTAACTGTGGAAAAATAAAATAAAATTAAGTTTTACATAAACATAAATAAAATTTGTTAAGAATAGTGTGGAAATTTTAGCCAAGAAGCCCCCCACTTCATAATAATGAAACTTTGTTATATACATTGGCTAAATGGCAAAAGTTCTGAAAAAATAGACTGTATTTTATCAACACTTTCAGACATAGTGTACAGAAATGGGTTTATCAGAGAATCAAGCAAAGACAGATTTGTTTCATATGATAATTCAGGTTCCAAACACCATAATGCTGGTTGATAGCTTGAAAAAATATATGTCATTATTGTTGGAGAATGAAATAAAAAAGTATTATACAGTCAAGGAAAAAAGTAGGAAATTAAAAAAAACAACTCTTTTTTATATAATATACAATAATATATTTTTTATTTAAAATATCCCTGTTCAACATCTTTTCAGCACTGTTGTTCACTTTATGGCACAAAATGCTAACATATTTATCTGCATTAATAATACCTTCAATAAAGTTCAGGTTTCCCACTGTGTTTCACGACACGCAATCCCAAACTTAAATGCTCTTAACTCCATGTTGGCCTAACACTGCTCATTTGAAATTCTCTGTATGGTTTTCTCCATACATATTTATATCTATCAGAGCCAAAAATATTGTATTTGCCAAAAACTCCAGTGGTCCCTTTATGTCGATTATGACCAACTCAGAACATTTTTTCGATTGACATCGATTACTAATGGTTTCTTTCTTTGAACTCTCCAACAATAATTAAAACTGGATTACGTCTTTTACTGTTTTCAAAATTGTGTGAAAAGCTGATAAAAGTTGTGATAAAAGCTGATGCAACCTTTTATGCTATTTTAGAGGCATAAATAGAGAGTGTTTTTGCCATTATATTGCGAACTATTTTTATTTCCTTTTCAGAAAAGAGAACGGTTGTTGCCTCCTTGAGCATCATTTGTTAACAACTGAACCCATCTCATTATTCTTTTTTATGATGTTCCTAAGTGTCCTAGAACTTATATCAAGTTTATATGGAATTTTACAATAACTAAATCCACGAAAACGAATTTAAGCACGAAAATTTAACCATACGGATTCATAATTATACACAAATCTTTTGTGTGTTTCCTCATTTCATTAACACTGAACTCTTAAAAATAATCGTTTACATTTTGGTTTGTATATATTATATATTATGGACTGAAAGGGTTAAAGTATGTGGTAATGTAAACAAAGAACTTATTATCTAAGTTTATACAACTGTGCTAATTCTTGTTTGACCCTTGAAATTCATATTTTATTTTTTTAATTACAGATCATTTTCAATTAGATCAATCAATTGCCACTAAAAAAAAAAAGAAGTTATACGCTAATTTTTAAACACATTAATTAACAAACAATTAGCCTTTATACTTCTAAGATATTAGAAAAAATGTGGGTGCGACATTTTTTTGGAGCCAGTACAGTATATATATATATATATATATATATATATATATATATATATATATATATATATATATATATATATATAAAATGATTTTTTTTTTTTCAGTAAAAATTAAAGGGACATAGCAAAGCAAACTTGAGTCAAGAAATCAATTTTCCAAAATTTTAAAATACTAATTTTACTTTTAGCATTGTTTCTGAGGTGAGAAACAAATCTGACATTTATTTTGAGTTATTTAAGATACTTAAATTAATTAAAACAAAAACTATAATACTTACATAAAATAAAAATAAATAACTTATCCATCAAACACATTAATTCAACAATGGAAAAGAGGTAAACCTCCATGAACTCAAATGTATATAAAAACAATATAATTTCAAATAAAAATAAAACGACCATAAGTCACAAACCCCCCAAAATAAATCTAGTAATAAACCCAGTAACAATATTCATATATTTTGAAAACAATTATTTTTAATTCTTGGCTGCATTTTACTGATACATTTTCACTTTATCCTCCACATTAACACAATTTTTTTAAGCCATTGACCAATTTAATATATATTCCATAGAACATACATGAGATCTCAAATTTTAAGGCTAAATGTTCCTTCACTCTAGTTTGTTTCTGCCTTAAGAGATTGCATCACTAACAAGGTCAATTTTTCTTAATGCAATTTCCTTCTGGTTAGGAAACCATTAGACATATTTTAGATCTAAAAACGGTTTTATTATTAAAATAGATGTACAATTTAAGGAAATTGCTTTAACTTTCTTTTAAAAAATCATTGGAATGATTCGCGAAAAAACTTGGTTGTTTATAACATAAATTTTCAAAAACTAAGGCTATAGACAGGATAGAAGACTTGGCTATGAAGACTTGAATGAAGAGGTTTTGCAATAAATAGCAATTTAATATTACTGTACATATTCACTAATACAAGTAATGGTAAGCCAATAAAACTATTAATCTTTGTTAATACTCTAGTTACCAGAAATCAGCATGAAAGTTTAAATGATCAATTAAACTACTTCAGTAAGATTTTAACATAATTAAAAGATAATTGAGATAAATATCAATAGTTATTTGATGAAATAGCATTATAAAACTAGACTGTTCTTATTGCTAATCAGTTTAATAAATAATACTCATTCAATGCTAAACAAAATCAAAATACATATATTTAAAAAAAACGGAAAATAATTGCAATGGTTTACAAACCTCAAATGAAAGAACTTTCAAAGGCTTGGTGGCCAGAAACAAGATTCCATGTTCTTGACTGAAAGCACTTGATGAAATACCATTATCTAACAATATAGAATGGTGACTTAAAACACTTTTGTCAAATGAGGCAATGATATAACAATCAAGAGATCCATTAGCATATATTATAAGAAGTTCCCTATAAAAAAAATAATAATAATAATTGTTTGATAATAAAATTTGCTATATTTTGGAAAAGATATTTGACAAATAATTTCCATATGAAACACATACAATTCATAAGCAATTACTTAAAAACTCAATTTTTAAAAATAATTCATAGTAAGTTATTTTATAAAACTAGTGTTCCAGTTTTTTTGACTGAATTTGAATTTGCTTAAACATAATTGATAGTGTAGTAATAATGTAATGAACTTTTAGATTGATTAGATATACCTCCGAAACATGCAAATGTAAAACTTTAAATAAATGTGGCCCTGTGACTCTCAACCAATCAATTCTCATCAATCTATACTGATTTATAATCTATGAAATTTATCACCACTGCCATTAGGGTCTTGAAAAGGTATTCAATGAAGCAGGTTAGCAATGAAAGGTAAAGGTTTTAATAGGAGTATGAGTATTGAAGATCCTGAGAAGATTAGAAGTGAGGGTATCAACCATGGAATCAATTGAGGAGGAATAGATTTTACTCCAATCTAGGGCTTCAAGTTCAAGTAGGATGCTATCTCCAATGAGAGGGTCTAGGTTGTGGTAGGTTATGGTATTAGGGAAAATGGGAATAGTTTGGAAATCATATATTTGGATTAGGTCATGAGAGGAAAGGAACAAAACAGGGCACTGGGAGGAGAAAAGGGGATTCTGCGGAGAATATTTAATATACAGGACCACCAAAAGCACAAAGTACTGCATGTGGTGAGCAGAAGCATAAAGTACAGTAAAGAGGTGGAGATATTAGAACAGGTTATCCAGGTAGTATGTGTGTATAAATATATATAAAACAACAAAAATATAGTAACGTACCATTCACTTTTTTTATCTCTTGACCTAATAAATTCAAGGCCAGTTATCAATTTTTTGTTGTTACTTTCAGGAGCAATCTAAAAAAAAAAAAAAATAAATCTATAAAAAGCTAGTGATAGGTCAGCAGGATAATAAATAATAAAACACAGAATATGAGTCAAGAATAATAAGATATTTCTACACATAAAACTAGTAATCCTTTCATCAGTTTGGAATGTGAATACAGACAATATTTATAAGAAAACCGATATGTACTCAAAAAGATTCATCAATTATAATTAACAAGCAAAAACTTTTTAAATTTATCCAGAAAATGAAAAATACAATCAATAAATAATGACTTACATTTGCTTAGAATGCCAAAATAAGTGCTGTTTGAAGAAATCTAGGGAGTAGGCTTAACAGAATAAAAAGGGTTAAGAACCCAAATTAAGTAATGGCTCAGAACTTATAAAGATATCCATGGTTTATAGCCACTCTGCCATATTATAGCTAAGCAGTTAAAGAGAAGGGTAATGTACTTCAAAACCTTATACCAAAGTATGTTGACAACTCTCTTAGACAAATCTTTCTGCACAAATCTCCAAAATGATCTAATGTACCCAGTCACATTTTAAATCCAGACCGGTGACCTGCATTTTAGCAGTAGACATCTTCAATTTTTTTTCTCTCACACCATCTTGTAACAAAAATCTTAGTCTTGACCCTGTCTTTTCTATCAGATGTCTTTACTTGTCTCCTTCAAAATAATTTCTCTCAAATATAATACACTTGTACCAGCTCTTTTTCAAACCCTCAAAACATTTCTGACATGCAATTTTTGGTAGAGCCTTGATTTCTTCCAGCAATACAGTCTTAATATCCACAATCATAGCAAATCTCCATCTATTAATGGGCCTATTCAATTTAGGAAAAAAAAAAAAAAGAATAAAGTCAGAGGGGCCAAGATAGGTGAATATGGAGGCTGAGGCACGATTCTTGTGTTGTTTTTGGCAAAACAATTATGGACAAGCAACGATGTGTGAGTAGGTGCATCATTGTGATACAAAAGCAATCATTGTTTTCCACAAATCTGAAGTTTTCTTAGTTTTACTTCATGCAAACTACACATAACTTCAAGGTAATATTTCTAATTCAAAGGACCACCTTCAAGCAATAGCTCATGATTTTTATACCTTTATATTTGACCAAACTTGGGGTGTTTTTTTTGGTTGAGGCTCTTCTAGCCACTTCCATTGGGATCATCAAGGTTTGTCAAAGTCATAACTATGAGCACATGTTTCATCTCCATTTATGACCCTTTTCATCAAAGTTGGGTGATCATTGATGTCATAAAACAGTTCCTGAGTAATGCTCATGTGACTTCTTTTGATGAAAACGGAACAAACTTCTGTTCCTGGCACATTTCATGCCCAAAACACCTGAAAAATTTGGATTGTATAAGCCAACACCCACAGCAAATTCTCAAATAGTGATTCTCCATAACTATTCTCTTCACTGCTTCAATATTTTCATCAGCTGTTGACATGCTGGGACATCCAGGCATCATCATTTCAGACAACAACAACTTCTTAGCCTTCTGTGAACAGCTTGTACCACTTATAAACATTTTTTGTTCAAAGTAGACTTGCCAAATATTACAGTCAACATTTTTTTTTCACTTAAAATTTAATATTGGATAAATAATGAAATTTGATATTAATATTGAATTCTTAGATCCATTTTTTTCTACAGCAAAAGAATGCTAAGCTCACCAAACCACATCTAACATCTATATCTGCTGAAAACAAACTAGATAATTATCAACATATAATGGGGACATGTACACCAACATAACAAAAAAATAAAATAAAAATCGAATGTACTTAGTCTGTGAAATTTGAAGTCACCTTTTTTTACCAAACCTAATATATATATTAGTCCAGAATCCGATTAGTCCTTTTTTTTTTTTTTTTTGTCATTTCGTAATTTTTTATTTTTGAATTTTTTTTTTGGATAATACAATATTCACTTTGAATATTGAATATATAAATCTATTACACATGTCTTATCCCATTCAGCCTTTCCAACCCCCTTATATCTGTATGGTGTATATATATATATATATATATATATATATATATATATATATATATATATATATATATATATACATATGTTATATAAAATAGGGGAAGGTGCTCTACCTAAAGCACAGTTGTACCTGTGGACATTTTTAATAAAGAGAGAGTGGGAGGAGGGAAATTGAAATTATTAGATTGGTAGTGCTGCAAGCATCTCCCTGCAGTTGCACGAGTGTTTTCAAGGTTGTCAGATCAACAGTTTAGTAGAAATTATTATTTTTAAGTTTTTTTCTTTCAAATCCTGACCAAACCAACCAGTGGTTTTAAATTTTTTACGACCTACACTTAGAAATTTTCTAGGCAGTAATATTTCATTGGGTTGTCCGATAAATATATCATAACTTCATGTCTTCATATCAGTTATCCCTTACGGGTTTTGTGAAACAGAGCTTTCCGTACAACATGGCATTCAGTTATACCTGTGGACACCATTGCCAGCTGAACCTGTGGACAGATAGTTAAAATGCCCACAGGTACAACCGATTTTTCTTTTTGTTTATTAATTCATTATTTCAATTATAAATATTGCGGAAAAGTTTGTAGGCACTCCGAGTGATATAAAATGCCTTAATTTAGATACCTACTATTCGTATAACCTTTTTTTTCAAGAGGAGAAAACTCACCACTCACTATTTATAACAAACTATTCAGCTAGTGAAGATAGTGATTTCACAAATGTGATCATGGCTGATCCATCAAGCAAAAATTGTAATTTTTTGGATGAATTGATGAATGATTATGAACAAGGTAAAGAAATTGAAGATGAAGAAATATATGTTGGTAGCTATGTTTTGTGTTGTAATGCATTTTATAGCTTTGATCAAAGAAAAAGTAGACTCGTTCACGTTCAACATTTGCAACTTGAAGAAAATATTATCAAATGCTAGAACCCCAAAATTTATTCTTCCAGAAATCGCTATTGATTATGATATTGAAATAACAGATATCAAAAGAAAATTACGATCGCCATCTTTTATAACTGGCACTAGAAGATTATGTAAACAATTACATTTTCCTACATCTTTTCATGGATACGATCTCTAATGATTCGATTTTTTCCATAAAAAAAGTCTGTGACACTCGTTAATAATAATTATAGGTACATAAAAGATTTATTTTTATTAAAAGGTTTAAAAATAAGTTAAGTTTCTATTTACTTTCATACGCAAAATTTATTGTTGTCACCTTTCTAGTCGGCCTTCTAGTTCAATAATATCAAGTCAACTTTTCCTGTTTAAATATTCCATTTTGTTTAGTACATTTTATGAAAAATGATTGCTGATATTTTTCTCTAAATACCATTTAAATTATCCCTATAAACCTATGAAGAAATGAATGTCCATTGGTACAACTACTAGTGTCCACAGGTACAAAGGGGGAAGGGACCTATGGACACTAATCAGTAAGTTACAAAACTTTATTTTCTGTAAAAATAAAATTACTTTTCAAAATAAAAACACCAGGGTTCGATAGCCCCTTAAATTTCTTATCTAATGGTACAAGAACCACTCAGATAAATAAAGCACCGAAAATTAGAAAAATTTATAAGTGAAAATTGTCCACAGGTACAGCACCTTCCCCTATATACTTTTTATATATTATATATACATATATGTATATGTATATCTTCAGTGCTTGAGAAGGGATTTCAGGTAAAGCAACAGTTTTTTAGAAGAAGCAGATAAAGATCAGTAAAGTTAGGATGATTGAACAGTGATGTGGTAAGGTTAGTTTTTGATGCCCGAGAAACTAGAACAAAGAAGAGAAATAACAATGAAGAAAAAAAAAAGGAATTATGAATATAATTAAAGAAATATCAACTTAAACTTGGAAAGAAGAGGAAACAAATTAGTAAATCTAAACAATGATCAGGTAAGTTAAATGCTCACTATGAACAACAAAGATATATCCATTATCATTGATAAAATTACCTAAAGAATAATTATTTCATTTATAAAACTAAAATATGAAAAGAACTACACTTTGCAGATAACATACCAGAGGTATTTTAAATATTAGACTTCCACCATAATCATACACCCGAACAGAGCCATCACTAGAAGCAACAGCTATCATATGGCTATCAGGTGACCAGGAGATTTTGCGAAACTGAGGTCTTTTGTCTCGAGGTACTGTAAAAATAAGAAAGTAAAATAAATACAACATGGTTGATGCTAAAGTATACAGCAATTTAAGGAAAAAATTTCTGTAGATCAATAGTCTATTTGTTAATTGTTTTTTGTTAGGTTTAATGTCCTAATATACTCCAACAAGAACTGGAGGATGGGAGAGCTAGTTGTGATAGCCAATAGTAGCTCTTCTGAAAGTTAAATTTAATTTATTGTTTTTTTTTTCTATTGAATAGGCCTCCTACCTCCCCTATTTCCTAAGTTTATCATTTCCTACCACTTAAAAAAAAAACATTATGCATCCAATAGATAAAAAGTTGTACTCTTCATTGCCTAAAGACTATGATCTCCATCCTTGCCAAACCTCTAGAAAAATTAATGCAATCCCAAGTCTCTGATTTCCTTTTGCAAGCAGTTAAAATATCTTCTAAAATCAAGCTTTGTCAACTTTTTTTCACTCTAACCTTCATTGTTGTGCAGAGATCCAACATTTTCCCCCTCTTCCCCAATTCCCTTCTGAAATCAAATATCCCACTTTTCTTTCCAAAACCAAAATGACTATCTCATCTCCTTCTGCTTTTCTGTCAAAAATTTGGGCATGATTTTTTACTAAACTCTTTCCTGGAAACACTAGATTGTCCAAATCTCCTAAAAATCTTAAAGTATACCTAAGTTGTTCCATCTTCTTTCCCTGTTAGAAACTCTCAGTCCTAAGTTTATTGATTAGTTAGCTTAGTGACCTTGATTATATAAACAAAGCATCTTTTATTTTTAGGGTGGTATGAAGAAAAACAAGCATTTTATTTTTGGAATGCTTTAGTGCAGAAAAGTTGTCTGTTATACTATGAATAAAAATGGTATTTAAAATTTTAAATTGGTTAATATATTCCATACAAACATCATAATTAAAATTTATGAAGAAATACAAAACAACATTTTTAAAAATTAAATTCCGATTAATAATTTAATGTTTTAGCAGGAAAAAAAAAAAAAAATGTTGAGGTGCTTGAATGTCAAGATTCATCCACACCCTACCCAAAATAACATCCAAATGTTGAATTGAAGAGAAGTTGGTAAGGGATGTGGAGAGGATTTGGTGTAGAACACCTAGGTTAGTAAACAAAATATTTTATTGGATTTGATCTGTCTAGTGCACTCTTTATCCGAGACCTCTGTCATAAATTTGGCCCATCTCTCCAGAGCCTGCATGTGACAGGACTTTAATATTTCTGTTGGTCATAGAGTCAAAATGATTCTATATCCTACACTTCACCTAAATCCCACAGAAAGGGAGAGGATACAGAAATCCTAATTAATATTTTAAGAGAAAGCTTGAAAGTTTACCTTCATTAGTATGAAATTTATAACAATCTAAGTATAAGTATAAGTAAGGACAGGTTTACAGAAGATAGTTCTGAATGCAAAGTTCCAAATATGTGCCTCTTTCACAAGCCAACTGCTTTAGAGTTCGCTGAATCATGGTCTACTTGATAACTAAGACCATGTAGATGAATGATAGGCAAATGTTCAATATTCATTGAGTGAAGTGCCTCTTGCATTGAAAATTGAGATTTATTTTAAATAACTATTTATGGGTATATATTTTTTTTTATACCTATCTATAATATGTAACCATAATTTTAAATTGTATATTTAATACTATTTAACTGTACCATGGCTTTTAATAATAAATTTAAAACCATAATGCAGCTGTCCATGCCCACTTCTGCAGAAAATTATTTAATTTTGGGAAAATGTTCAGATTATGAACCTAGAGCCAAGTTAAAAATAATACTGGGTTGATCAAAACTTTTCATGAACACTTTAGTATGAATGTTCTCTCTATATTTGTTTTTAATATGTCTGAGAATGATATTATTGCAATAATTCATGGACCATTTCAATTTTAAAATATTTTTTTGAAAATATGTCATAAAAAAAAGAACAAGAATGTATAAGGCACATCAAAATATGAATTGGGGATCTTCTACTTCTGTGGAACTATAACTCTAGGAGAGTCAAAGCTGTCCACAATTTTGTCTGCCAGTAATCTGTGTTGTGAACAGCTGTTCTCCAGTTATGAATTCTGATCAATTAGTGTGGCTTTCTTTTTTGGGAGTTTCATGATAATATGGTATTTAAGGGGAGCAAGTTGTCAGCCTACTGCCACCAAGTCAGATGGAGGGGCTGCCTCCTTAGAATGCCCTTACCTATCCAGGGCAGTTACCTAGGGAAGGTTATCATAAGATGTATGCTGTGTGTGTCCTTGTGGTGAGGGAGTGTGTGTAGTGTGAAGTATATTGAAAATTAGTAACAGAAGTCATGAATGGTAAAATCAAAGTTATAACTGCAGAAGAACCAAATTTTATGTTATTGAAATCTACACAACACTGTTATAAAAGTTACAAACCAAGTTTGAATAAATATGAAACCAAATATCAGATATAACTAACTCAATATCTAAAAAACTAAAAATATTCCCCAATCATCATAATTATGCTGAGATACAGAAAATTTTAGAGCTCCTTAAAGAAATATTATTCCCAAATTTTTTTTACAGAATAATAATAATGAACCATACTTGTAGCACGTCCAATAATAGTTGTATATTCATCTCGGGATGCTCTGATTTCAAGAACTGTATCTTGAAGAACTGCAACTCTTTTCCCATTAGGACTCAAAGAGATTTGCCAAGGTAAAAGGAAAACAGCAGCTCTAAAAGTTATAAAACACATTATTCATAATTTCAAAAAAGTAAATATCCTAATTTACAAATGTTATTTAAATAGCTATATTACATGAACTAATGTTATTCAATAAATTAAAACCTTATTGCATCACAAGAACAGATACCAGATTGCTAAAATTAAAATAATTTTAATTTCATATTCAATTAAACCTAGTTTTCCTATGTCTCCATTAGGAGCCGAATTTACGGAACACAGTTTAAGCTGTTATTCGATCTGGGATGGTAAATAAAAAAAAACAAAAAAACAGATAGGTTTGAACTGAAGAGTTCAAAAGGAAGCTGGGATATCAGACATGCTTGATTTATCAAGTGTACATCCTTGTCAGTGTTAATCTTTGAACCCACACAGGATTCACAGCATCCTTGGTGGCTTATAATAGTGTCATGTTCGTTCTTAGTGAAAATTAAAATTATTAATAATTTAACATTTATTTACATACAGAACAAAATTTATTTACCTATTATTAAACTTACTATTTATTCAACTTTCTCAACAATTAATATTTTTAATTTAGCTTACTAATTATAATTTAATTCAACTAATTTTGAATACCTTCTTGTCAAATTATTTTATGACTTTAAATTCAATGGAGAATTGGTTTCTTTTAACATCAGATTTTTGTCTGTTATAGTATATTATCACAATATAAGTCATCAATGTCACTGACTGAAAGACACAATACAAGTTTTTCCATACTAACAAATAAAAAAGAAGCTGAGATAAAGTAATAGATTACTGAGCCATTGATGTATGTAAGAACTAAACCCACAGGTAGGCCATTCATAATCTAGAAGAATGTTAACTGGAAGTTGTTTTAAATAAGTTTCCATCCCAGCTCTCCCTTTGGTCGCATCATAGCTATTATCCCAGATGTAATTGAAGCAAACATCTTCATCCCAACATCATGCTTTGCACTCCGTAAAACAATTTGTAAATTTTCATTAAAGAAATATTTTATTTCATGGAGACCCACTACGATATACTCTATCGTGCGTCAAATCATAGAAAAGGTTCTGGACCAGGAACTGAGAAAGCAGGTCACCTTCCATAGGAATCAGAGAGGTTTTATCAGGGGCCTTCTGGGAGCACATGTAAGCTCAAAATCATTGACGCAGTCATAAAAGACGCAAAAAATAAGAAAAATGACTTTGCGGTGGTCTTTCTTAGCATTGTTGGCGCTTTTGACAACATTGGGCACGATCACATTGTTAGATCGTTAGAAGCAAGAGGTGTTTAACTGGACCTGAGAAACATTATTGCCGCACTCCTATCCACAAACAAAACTAAAGTAACTGTTGGAGCTCATTCTACTAACCAGATCAATGTACAGCGAGGAGTTCCCCAAGGCAGCCCGCTCTCTCCCTCGCTGTTCAACTTAGCTATTGATCATCTGTACCAAGACCTTTGTGATCATGATTTCTCGAGACGCTATGGGTACAAGCTGAGAGATGACCAAGATTGTGTGGTCCTCACAGGATTTGCAGATGATCAGGCGGTCTCTGCACGTAATAAGTAAGCGACAGAGAGAATTATAGATAGCATCCAAAGGATACTGGCGGAGATTGGTCTGGTTGTAAATCCATAGAAAAGTATGGGCATTGAGTGGGATAGGGGTGAGATGCAAGCAACGACGCTCTCTCTTGAGAATGGAGATGTCATCCACACAGCAAAGGAAGATGGCTCTATTAAATACTTGGGATGCACATTCTCGGGAGAGCTAAGGTTCAGTGAAGAATCAATAGAGAAACTAAATAAAAATTTAGATAAATTAGTAACCTCTTGCCTACTTAAACCGGAACAAAAGCTCAATGTTGTCAATCAATATGTGTTCCCCGGATTGACATAATCCTCTCCAGACGGCACCCCTTACAAAGCTCAGCCCTGCATTGTTGGATGGGATTGATGTGATGATCCGCAGGAGCATTAAGGCCATTGTAGGACTCCCTTCGAACACCTCAACTGCGATGCTCTACGCTCCGTGGAGGTACCGTGGGTAGGGACTGATCCGCTGTCAATGGGAGGCTCCTCTGCAGCACTGGTCCATTGCTCAGCGACTGTCTAATGTTCCAGACGCTCTGTTCCAGTCCACATTCCATTATGAAAAAGAGATTACTGAATGTGCTAAGAGACTGGGTGTGGATCAGAGCCACCGAAGCGTGAGAGCTCTATGACGGTCGCTGAGAGAGGGCGCTTAAGAGGAATGGGCCAATTGCAGGTGCCAGGGCATTGGTGTACCTCATTTTAAGGAGACGCCGAGAGCTAACAGATATATTTGTGAAAAACAAATACTTTTGGGGTCTGAATGGACCAACGCCCTAAAACTCAACATGCACCCCTCCGTGGAGTCCCAGGTGCCAGCGGACAGATATGTGAGGTTGGGTCCCTTTGTCGCAAGTGCGGCAAAGAGTCCGAAACACCAGCCCATGTGCTGGGAAAATGTCCCAACAACTTACTCCTGATCACACGCAGTTACCACAGGGTCAAGAATGAATTGATAAGGCTCCTCAAGAAAGGCTTTACCTGCTTTGACGAGGTATACTGCATCGATACCAACGGATCCACAAGGTATGCAGACATTGTCGCGTTTCCGAAGAACGGACGGACCGCGCTCATAGTGGATCCTACTGTAAGGTATGAAAATAATAACCTCGATCAATTAGGTGAAGTAGAAAGGGAGAAAATGGATATTTAAGAAAAATGTATCCCTTTCCTCAAAGAGAAATTCCGCGAGACATTCAGAAATAGAGATTTCTCCGTGAAAGGATTATGGTTTGGGTCTCGTGGAGTCATCCCGGAAAAAAAAAACAAGGAGCTTCTTGGAGGACCTTGGCGTGGAGGTGAGGGATATAGCGATAATGGCCGAAAATATAATATTGGACCCCCTGGGAGTTATTCACCACCACATACATGGTGCTTAGGATAGCCCATTGCAATTTATAGTTATTAAATATGTAGCAATTTATCTGATTCCTGATTCTATGTGCATATATGTATATGAATGTGTGGTAGATATGTGAATATTAGGGGGGAAATAACATAAAATGAAAGAATGAAGTGAAATAGGAAAAGAAGGGGGGGGAGAGAGTAAAAGATAATAGAAGAATAAATAAAAAATAAAAAAAATGAAGAGGAATAGAAAAAAAAAAATGTTATTAGTTTGTAGAGTATTAGGTAGTATTAAGTATTATATTATAGAACTATAACTAAATTATAAATTATATTATTGTCTTTAATTGGATAGATGAGTATGCTGTGTTTATGGCAACCCAATAAAGTTGGGCAGCACTATGTTTATTGTTTATTGTCTCAATAAAGCATATATCTCTCTTTAAAGTGTAGAATAGTTTGTTATTTTTATTTTTTTTTTACGATTCCATTACAGTTCCAACACTAGTGTTTTGAATGTTTCAACAAATTTCTGTGAATTAAGTACTAAGCCTACTAGAAAAGTGAATTAATAATAGATGGAATATATTTTTAAAATCCACATACTTTGCTAAATCCTCTTCAGGCCAGGGAATGTTTTTTAAAAATTTACGAAATCCAAGAAAGTTCCACCACCAGTTGTGGGGACGATCGTCTCCAATTAATGTGTGTTGTGTTATTGGTTTCTGAAAACAAATCATAATAAAACTTAATTTTCTATAGATTCAAAAAGAATTAATCACATATTGAATAATTAAAATCTAAAAAACATTAATTTGAAAAAGTTCCTATCCGATAAAATATAAATTGATTTACTAAAAGACTATGAAATTTCAAGAAGCAGATTCAAGTTAAGGGATTTTTATGGACTAGTTTTTGTTTATCCTTTCACAAAAAAAAAAAATTAAAAATAAATTTAAAAAAATTTCAATTATCTTTTTTTACTATTTATAACGAACTCAGTTAACAAACATAGATTTTAAAGATTATACTTTAAAATTCCTTTTTAAAGTTATGGTATGCTCGGCACAGCACAAACAGTTGCTTAAATTATATAGAAGGTATCTTTTTGACACCCAATTTTTTTTTTTTAATATAATTTAATGAATTAAAAACATATATTCAAAGGAGAGTATTATTATTTTCATTATTAAATAATTAGTGATATTTAGAGCAACCTCATCTTGAATATTCTTTGCAGTTCTAAAAATGAAATCAGCAATAAGGTAACTTCTGAAATTTCAAAGTTTAACAACATTGCCCTTTTATTTCTCTTAGATTTATAATTAATTTTATGTAAAATGGATAAGTAATAAGAAATACATTAACAAAAATAAAGCGCTTATTAAATAAGCATAACTTTAACTGCCATGAAGATTATTAATTTTTTTCATAAATTGACTGAAAAGAATTAAACTACACTACTCAAAAATTGCTAATTTGTCATTGATAATTACACAATAAATTTACTGGTAAAAAAAAAAAATGTTCGCAACACAATAAATGTGGAAGAATGGATCCAATCTTGAACCATTAAGGTATATTTGCATAACATATAGCATTATGAATCCATGATATAAAAATAACAGCATGATATGAGAAGTTGTCAACTGGATGGAAACTAGGGTCCACAGCATTGTGTTTTGCATTTACTTGGTTTTCACAAAAGCCAACATTTGTTTTTGTATTTTCCCATTTGCACAAATAAAACTGAAGAGCTAAATAATCTAAATAAATTTAGAGAAAAACAGCAGAGAAGGGATTAAAATAAAAACAAATTTTGAACTAAAAGTCATATATTTACAACCAAATATAATATAAACTAACAGTTACTAAGAAATAAATCTTTAAAATGGTAGTTAAACTATAACACATAAAAAACAATTAAAAAGCACCAATTGACAGTAATGATAACAAATGTTCTCCCCTAAAAATAATAAAACATACCCATTGTTCCGGGTCTAGTTTCCAGTCTTTATAAACTAGTAGTTCATACAATATCTGTTCTCGAGTTGAACATTTTAGTTGATTATCAATATTTGCTATAACCATTCTCAACCATATAAAACCAAATTTGAAATTGCCTCGATATATTTATAACCTTCCATAATGTGTAACTCAGCATAGAGCAAACAATTATTGACTTCATTAGTTGGAACTGCAGAGATTATAAAAAAAAATCGGTACAAGCAAAGAGTGTTTAGTTATTAATTAATCTGAATTAATTTTAAGACAAGCATTACAGAACTGAATAACGTTATAATATTTATTCGTACGTGGTATGGTGTATGGGATTGGTGGCCCCATAGTCTAGATGTCAGATTGAAATCAGTAACTGTTCCTACGAATTGGGGACATCATTACGGAAATAAACCAAGATGATAGTGAGGAAAGAAACGGAAGCAGATAAAGGAAACAGGGTGTTCCAATCAAAGTGTGTTCTTCTATTACAATCCAGATACTTCAAATATCTTGGTGCCCATCTAAATGAGTATTGTTGGCTAGATAGAGATCAAAGAACGCATTGAATGCATGGGAAGATGCTTAATTTGCATAAAACGAGGATTTGTGGGCAAGGGAGAAGTTTAAAATATAAATCTACAAGATAGACTGATTGGTGCAATACCATCTCCTATTTCCTTGGAGATTCCCTTTTACATAACACTCGGGTTTCTGACCTCCTTCTTGGAGCTGC
The DNA here is from genome assembly GCA_003667255.2 of Euschistus heros. Classification (NCBI taxonomy): domain Eukaryota; kingdom Metazoa; phylum Arthropoda; class Insecta; order Hemiptera; family Pentatomidae; genus Euschistus; species Euschistus heros. The sequence continues at coordinate 1,633,151 of RCWM02000129.1, forward strand.
AACCAATCACTGAGTCTTGGCCTCCTTCAACATAGTCCGCCATCTGTCTCTATTTTGCGCCACCGTTTTCCAATTTGTCACACCCAGAAGGGACCTACCATCGTTTAACACACCATAACTCCATCTGGCCCTGGGTACCAACTCTGCGTTTGTGGTGGATCCTGTTTTCCAACAGCTATTTTGGGATCTTATCTTCAGAAATTCCGGCAATATGTCCCGCCCACCGAACGACATCTATGCCCTTATAAAGCTGGGATAATTCATTTATTGACCTTTGTCTCCATATTTCTCCATCTCGGATGGGGCCAAAAATTTTCCTTTCAAATCTGAGAAGACTTAGCTCATCAGCTTTGGTTATGGTCCAGTATTCCGAGGCATAGGTTAAAATGGTCATATATATCCTAATTTTTTGGAGTTACTGGATATCAGTCCGTTCTTCTCATAAATTTTAGTAGCTCAAAATAACACCTATTAGCCGCAACTATTCTTCATTTTATCTCAGATTGCATGTCATTTTTGCGGTCTACCTGGCTTCCAAGGTACATAAACTTGTCTAGTGCTTCAAACGTGTAATCGGAAAAAGTGATTTCATTCCCTTGTGTTGCCCCAGTACACTTGTACTTCGTTATTTTCTCGTTGACTTTCAGGCCCATTTGACTTGCAGATCTTTCTAAACTAATGAATGCCTCTTTAACCCTCCAGTAGTCGCAACCCTAGGACTTACACTAATAGTCGCAACGATCTGACAGATCACCTCTTGAAATTCAATCGTTTTACTGATGATTTCATCACTTTTATTTTTCTCATTTACTTTTTTTGATTTTGAAAGGAATGCACATAGGAATACACATTAATAAAATAAGAAATAAAAATAATATTTATCTATTATAACAACTTTTAACTATTTTTCTGTTATAACAACTTTTTAACCATTATTTACTTCACTAATTATATTTATACAGCTTTGACAGGCTATTTTTGAATGTTCTAAACATAAATATATTTTACATTGTTCACAAAAGTATTTAGTCAGCCTTCGTTTTTCACATAATTCAAACGTCGTCTTATAGAGCCGCGTCCTTCATGACTTGCTTCAGATGGAGCATCCTCTTTTCTATAATACATGAAACATAAACAAACTCTTACCTATAAATGAATTATCGGTAATACATTCCTCATCACTAGATACATCATCTTCGTGTTCAATATCTGAATGCTCAATTCTTTCTTCAAAAACGTCTGTTTCATTTTCAGAATCTGTCTCACTTTCATCAAAATTTCCTACATCACTATTATTCTCCGTATTATATTTTGGTCCGTATTACATGATTTTACGAATCATTTCAATATCGTCTGCGTTTTTTAAGGCGTACGTGCGCTTACGATTTATAATGTAATGATAGAATAAAATCTGTCGCGTCAGTAGTCGCAATGAGCCTATTAGATCTTGTCCCGGTAAAAGCGGAATAGAAACTAAAAAACTAAAATCCTAGAGAGAATATTGAGGATTTGAAGTCACTAATGCGTTCCAAGAATGTTAGTTAAAAGGTACAGAGTCGCTTTTCTCATTATAAAAATCCTACTCGGAATACTGCGCAAAAAATACCTTGGGTGATCTCTCAGATCGGTTGCGACTATTGAAGGGTTAACAGCATCTACTGACCTACCAACTAAATCGATGTCGTCATCATATGAGAGTAGCTGAATGCTCCTGTTGAATATTGTTCCACCGACTTTAATCCCTGAAATCCGTATTGCCTTGTTTAGTGCAATGTTGAAGAGAAGACATGCCAGGCTGTCTCCATGTCTAACTCCTCGTTTTGTTGCGAATCGTTCTGAGATCTCCCCATGTATGTTCACTATTGCACATCCTGATTAATCAAATCAATTTAGGTGGGACATCAATTTCTAATAGGGCATCATAAAGGGCTGGTCTGAGAATACTATCGTAGGCAGCTTCAAAATCAATGAACAGATGGTGCGTCGTTATTTTATATTCATGATCCTTCCCCAGAATTTTACGGAGTGAAAAAATCTGGTCTATCGTTGACATGCCAACTCTAAAGCCCGCCTGGTACACTCCTAAAGCTCTTTCTGCATACGGCAATAGTCTCTGATACATGATGCTGGACAAGATTTTATAAATAGAAGGAAGCAATGATATTCCCCTATAGTTGCATTCCAGTGTATTACCTTTTTTATAAACAGGGTAGATCATGGTGACACTCCAATCTTCAGGCATTGTTTCCTCGGTCCAAACCAAAAACATGTCTCGGAGGGGTTTTAGGTTGCTGACCAGGCTATTCCAAACAATCTGCTACAATCAGAATTATCAGTGACAGATTATCTGACTCAGAGACAGATCCCAGCGAATTATGAACAGCTTCATCAGATTTTTCATTTGCACTCCGGTGGTATTCCTATTGATTCTCTTATTTTCACTGCTATATAGTCATTTTACCCTTCTATCCGTAGACCATATTTCCTGAGTACACAATTTTACTATCTCCTGAAGTTTAAGACGTCTGTTCACTCAGAACTCACAAGATGGCTTGCTTTTCACTATTATACACTTCCATACACACACACACACACACACACACACACACACATATATATATATATATATATATATATATATATATATATATATATATATATATTGTTAACGAAAAGAATGATAACTTCCGATGCGAAAAACTCGCATCGACCTTGAGAAAATGGACTGTATTGGAAAATATCAAAACGAGGTTTCGCACCTGTGGGGAGATCTTATTAAGAAGGTAACCTAAACAAATTTTACATAAAAACCCACTCACCTGGTTACAGCCGCCTGGTCTGTTCGGAGGCCTCCGAAGTCGTTACGGGCAGGCGAATGCTTCTCCCAGGCTGCAAAATTTGTTCAGGATCTCCTCCTCTTATATCACCACTCATTAAGGGTATAACTAAATCTTTACTGACTGGCACAGGAAATAAAAATACTTTTAAAACAAGAATAGGGTCCTGGAAGGCTATTTTGCCTTGGTCAAAAAACGATGGAAGACCATGAGGTCTTGGACAACTTGTATAGGTGCGTACTGGAACGCAGATGCTAGAAGAAAGAGAATTTTTGCTGTAGGGATTAACGCAGATAAGGGCTAGTTACCTAGAGGTCTATAGAGTGCGTCAATATACGGTATACTAGATCTTTTCTCCTTCCCCCCCCCTCACATAAGCGCCTATTGGCGCGAACACACCGCCCACCAAAACTGGGATGTTGCCCAATTTTATTCGAAAAGGTTATACAATGGAAATGGTGGGAAGGCAGCAACAAATTTACGCAATAAAATAAAGGGAAGGGAAAGGAAGCTCAACTTGAGTAAGGAGTAAGATAAAGAAAAAAAAGTAAAAATATTATAAAATGAATGGGAGCACAATTATACAATATAAAGAAAAGGAAACAGCCCAACTGGGCAACAATTATATAATGTAAAGAAAATAAAACAGTACTTCTGGGTAAACAATTATACCAAATAAAGAACCTAAAATAGCACAACTGAAAAACGATTATACAATGCAAAAGGAAGTCATTCTGGAAGCGGAATGATCTTGTTCATAGATCTAGTGAGAGGAGATTGCTGGTAGAGGTCTCAAAGGTGGCTGCTCGTGAAGCACCATCAGGCTTGAGCTCGGAAAAAAGAGCTAAAGGCCGGGAGAGCGAGGAGCTGTTCACTTCCTTGCTCACAACAACGTCGCCCCTTTTAAGTGGCTTGGACTTTGGGGTCCACTTATAACATTGTGAATTATAATTTAGAACGGCGTTGTCGGGTATGCCGCCCACCCTGAGGACCCCCAGGCTATCGAGGAAAGGAGTACGGCAACAAGGCGGCTTAGCCGGCTTATCTGCACGGATATTAAGGAGAGACCCAGAAAAATGTTTAAAGGTAATGTCAGGTTCATTTGTAATGAGCGCAATGGGAGTAGACTTAAGATTCGGTAAAACTTCGCCAGGAGCAATTAGAAGGCAAACCTACTAAAAGTCTCCGAACCTGGAGGTTGAGCTAAGGTTGGGGGGGGAGAAGGGAGGTCACAATTTCGTATTTTTCGATCTTATCCCGAAAACAGTGGACTCAAGAAAAATATGCTACAAATCGGAATTAAAGCTAATTGAATTTCCTATAAAATTTATTATATACATATTTGTCGAAATTCCAACGGTTTTCGAGATATATGTTATTTAAAATCGATAATTTTAGAAATAAAAAATGTTTACCTCACTTTTTGTTAAACATTTGCTTCAAATACCAGAAACTTATGTATGAAATTAAAGTAAATTTAATGCTCTACAATTTTGATTATGTAATTTTTTCTGAGGAACGATCGGGGAAGGTACTAGAAATAAAAGTATTACAAAAAGTGAGTGGGTAACATTTGTTTTTTTTCCCCGAAAATCACCGATTTTCAATAACGTATATCTCGAAAACCATTAGAATTTCGACAAATTTATACATAATCAATTTTATAGGAAATGTAATCAGCTTTAATTTAGATTTGTAAACATATTTTCTAAAGTCGACCATTTTCGAGATATAGTCAATGTCAAAAATAAAGTACGAATGTTTTTTCGGAATCAAACGTTTCAATAATGTTTTTAATAAATTTATTCATACAGCTAGCCGTTTTCTGATTGTAAGCTTGTAAATATCAATATATATTCTCTCAGCAATTTAGTCACCAAACAGAAAAAAATGAAAAAAAATGGAATCAAGGGGCAAAAAATATACTTATTTCGCAGTAAAGGGGTTTTAAAACGTACACACTCCCTTTTGCGATCAAATACCTTATTAGATCCATTGTAATATATTTATAAATATTTTCTTTGTCTTTGTAGCCTTCCGTGTTTGTTGACCAAAACAGGGGCCCGAATAGACTAGAGAAAAGAGGGTATGCGGAAAATAAATAATTTTTTAAAAAATAAATAAAAATAGTATTTACGAAATCAAAAGTATTTTCCCCACTTACTTCTGAGTTTTAAAAACCAACAGGTGGGTAATGAATTACTTCTTATGTCTAACCGTTTTCAAATGTTAAGCAGCAGTAAAAAACGCATTTTGTCTACCAATTTAGGACCCGGACGTAAAAAAAATGTGGGATAGTTTCATACAAAAAGCTGTGCAATTATTTATATTAACCTTTACTTGGAGATTAGAGTTTTTGAAGGAGGGGAGATATCAGTCAAACAAGCCTATTACTGTGTGTGATATGGCGAAATATAAATAAGAAATGAAAAACTACTCTTGCGAAAACCAAATTAACTGGATTGACAGACAGTAGATTGAAAAAATAAAAAAAACAAATTCCAATGATCCACACCGACATGGTTTTCGGGTAAACAATCTTGTCCTCCAGACCATTGTTGTATTTTGAACTGACGATAGTCATTACGAAATGTGATATTTACTTTGATCCTATGCAGTATAGGGATTTCGGTTCTTTAGTTTTCTAACCTGTCTTCTTTACCCGACCCACCTAAGCCTAATCTTGACTGTGATTTCCTATGGCAAAACAAACGTAAGATAGCAAAATGAGTTTTAATCTCTCAGGAATACGCGAGGGCAGGAAGGAAGAAGGAACTGCCTACTGGGGCTGAACTAACTGCCTATTTAACTTCAAAACTCTGATAATTCCAAGTGACAATCAAATAACTTTTTGTACTCATCCCCCCTTTAATATGAAATCAGTAAAAGTAAGAAAAGCTAAATTTTTTGATTTTGGGTGGTATTAAAAAATAATTAAATTTCATGAATACAGCTCATAATCATACCTTACTTCCCTTCTTAAGACTAAGCCCAGGCATTTAAATGGTAAAAACATAATATCATAATTTTGTTTCATAATATCATATTTTTTTTAATGTGCAGTAATATAGCATAAGTAATTTTAAAAGAGTGTTTTAATTAGTAATATGAATAGCTATATACTTTATATCGTTTGTAGGATTATCTTTTTTTTTTTTTTTTTTTTTTTTTTTGTTTTTTTTTTTTTTTTTTTTTTTTTTTTTTTTTTTTTTTTTTTTTTTATGTTCAACTAATTTTATTCTATAATAAATTAAGTAATACACTAATGTTTTCATTTATAATCCTTTTTTTTTGTTTTTATTTCCTTTTCCTTTTCCCGTAATATTTAACAATGTTAATAATTTTTTAGTCAATATAAAATTATCGTTGGGGGCCAATGCTCCTGGCAATTGGTCAAAGAGGAGATCTTGAGTCCCTAAACAGAAATTGTTGGTCTGCGCGTAATGAGTAGGGGGTAAGGCCCCTAGAGTCAATATGGGCATGATTAGCGACAGAAGAAACATCAGCAAACCCTACTGGGGAGAATTTGTCGAATATTGAAATTTTAGAGCGTACAGACCCTTTGATATCCACAACTGGTGGTTTTAAAAAAGTAGGTTTAATAGGATTCGAGACCGGAATTTTACTTGTTACACTATCTTGGTTACTTTCTATACATACTGGTTTGTTATTGTTTTTATTTTTAACAGGAAGGAATTTTGGACAATCTTGATTGGCTAAAGAATAGTGACTGTTTGAGGATGAGATGTAGTTATTCTCTTCAGTAAGGGAAACAAAAGACCTTTCATCAGATGAATCACTAACATTTGCATCGGCACCACCTGTTTTATTGATGTGATTAAATTTTGAAACTTGATTTAAGTTTAAAAAATCACCCTGATTATTCATTTGTATTTCCTAGGGAACATTGTCACGATTTAGTCTGTGACTACATGTATTGGTTTTAGTAAACGGGTCAATGTCTTCTGAAATGTCAGAAACATTTGAGTCTTTATGGTCTGTACTCACGGGTAGTTCAAATGGGAGTTTTTCAATATTTTCAGTTTCCGAAGAATCATGGAAATCTTGGGAAATCTGGCAAACAGAAATTAACGAAGTGGCTGATCGATTTTGTGATAGGGTTTTGATAGGGCCTATGATTTCCCAACCAAAAATAGTACTGACAGCAATTGACCAATAGAGCTTGAAATAAACGGATGAGGTAATAATAATTGCCGGTATACATCGGCACCTAAGAGGAGGTCAATCTTGTCTGATTGATGAAAGTTAGGATCGGCCAAACGCAAATGTTCAAAAGCGCGCGTAATTTCTGGAGTAAGGTTCTTGGGAGGCAAATGGTTAGCGATGTGAGGAACCACGGACGGGTTGGCAAATATGTGCCTCTGAGAAAATGTGGAGAAGATGTGGCACGAAACTGTGCCAGGAGAATTGGAAACACGCCCACCTATACCTGAAACGGTAATGGCCATATCCTGGATTTTTTTACCCAATTGGTCAAAGAAGCGCTTGGAAATAAATGATAGTTGCGACCCCGGATCGATGATCCCACGGACTGGAACGTAACATAAGTGAGTATTAAAAATACGTGCACGAAAGGTTCCTAGGAGTGAAGTCACGTGACTACCGGAAGTACTAAAACTTAGAGACAATGAGAAATAAGCTGGTGATTGACCAGTGGAAGAGGATGCTGATTCACTAGATGTGTGATTAGCATGATCATATGCGGGATTAGGCGCGGAATTCAAATTTACATTTGAATTTACAGCTTTGACGGGATGCAAAAGTGTGTGATGATCGCGGGAATTGCATCTACGACACGAAAATTTGGAATTGCAATTACCCTTTAGGTGCGGACCCAAACAATTGAAGCACCGTTTATGCTTTTTGAGGATATCAATTTTTTGATCTCGAGTGAGATGAGCAAATTCGAAACAGGAAGATAAAGAATGCGGCTTACGACAAAAAATACATTTAAGTTTAGAATTGGATGGGGCCGCCCGAGTTTTATCTGATTTTGGTGAAGTATCAGAACAACTGCTAGCAATTAGCGAATTATCTTTAGGGTTTCTATTTGGATTGATGGGGGAAAAATTATCTCCAGCGTTTTAATTTGCTTGGTAATGAAATTTAACAAGTCATCAAACAAAGGGACCGATTTAGCAGAATTTTGATCCTCGAAAGCTTTTGAAGTGTGGGGGTCTAAATTGTTTAATGATAAGGTCAATAAAATGAAATTTGCTAAATCGTCGATTGGTAGCGCCTTGATAGGCCGCACTGAATTTTGATGTACTTCTAGGAAAGTTTTTAAGTTATTTAATGAATTTGAACTGACGGGCTTAAAGTGTAAGATTTGGTTCAAATATGCCTGTGCTATCCTCCTGGGATTTTGGTACCTGTGTACTAGTGCTGAAAAGGCAAGGTCGTAATTTTCAGTTGTAAGTTGAAAGTTAGAAATTACTGAAAGAGCACTCCCCTTTAAATTGGATCTTAGATAATGAAAGCGCTGTATGGGGCTCAGAGACGGGTTGTCGTGAACAAGGGCGGTGAACAACGAGAAAAATTCAGGGTACTGTTCTATGTCCCCTGAGAAAGTTGGCAAATTAATTGGTGGTAACGAGAAAGCACCCTCAGCCAAATGTCTAGGGCTGGCAACAGGTGTGGAGGTTATACTGGGTTGTTCTTTTTTTAACTGAAATAATTTAGCCTTTATTTTACGCGCTATATCATTGAAGGCTATAGCTGGGGCTTGGGTATCTACTTGATTCTGCTTAGATAGGAGAACATTCTGGTAACTGATTTTTTCATTTACCGTTTCAAACTTGCCTTGAAGGGATGGTAAATCTTCGTATAGAGCCTGAACAGCAAAAATATCCTCAACAGTAGAGGCTTTGATTTGGGACCAAGTGCTAGTTATGTCGGCAAACAATGTCTCCCTTTTTGCCAATAGTTGTGCCTGAACAATGATATTTTTGTCTTCTGTAGGCATTGTGAAAAATACAGAATAAATAAATACAGAAATAAAAGGAAATTATAATATATAAGGCACAGAAAAGGAAAGGAGAAAAAGTTGCAAAATTGATTACACTAATTATTACGTAATTGTAACTGACGCTAGAATAGAACAAAGTGGCGGGGATTGGTGGGAGATGACGTAACAAGTGTGACCTCAGACAACAGCTGATAAAACGAACGAGAACAAAATGGCTGAGTATAGGGTCACTTATAAACCGGTAATTACTGGAAATCACGTAGTTTGAACACAAAGTGGGAAAAACTTTGCAATTTATGGAAATTTGAAAGTAACAATCAGTAAAATAAATAATAAACAGGAATAAATAAATAACAGAAATGAGTGGATGATTAATCGCCCCAAAACTGCAAAAACACTCGTTTTATTGTGGCACAATATATACGGCCCGGATCGGACCAAAAATGTTAACGAAAAGAATGATAATTTCCGATGCGAAAAACTCGCATCGACCTCGAGAAAATGGACTGTATTGGAAAATATCAAAACGAGGTTTCGCACCTGTGGGGAGATCTTATTAAGAAGGTAACCTAAACAAATTTTACATAAAAACCACTCACCTGGTTACAGCCGCCTGGTCTGATCGGAGGCCTCCGAAGTCGTTACGGGCAGGCGAATGCTTCTCCCAGGCTGCAAAATTTGTTCAGAATCTCCTCCTCTTATATCACCACTCATTAAGGGTATAACTAAATCTTTACTGACTGGCACAGGAAATAAAAATACTTTTAAAACAAGAATAGGGTCCTGGAAGGCTATTTTGCCTTGGTCAAAAAACGATGGAAGACCATGAGGTCTTGGACAACTTGTATAGGTGCGTACTGGAACGCAGATGCTAGAAGAAAGAGAATTTTTGCTGTAGGGATTAACGCAGATAAGGGCTAGTTACCTAGAGGTCTATAGAGTGCGTCAATATACGGTATACTAGATCTTTTCTCCTTTCCCCCCCTCACATAAGCGCCGATTGGAGCGAACATATACATATATATATATCCATCCATAAACATTATCCATAAAACAGCTTTATTTCACTATTCCTTTCTTGCCCGCTCCCCGCTCTATTGAACTCTCGCCACACCCTATATTCGTTCAATATCTACAATCCACATACCTTTTCTCAGTCCAATCAGAAGCCTTATAGCAGGGAATTTATTTGACTGTAACTTTATCGAATCCCGCTAAACCCATACTAATGAATTAGCACAATAATGAATTATATGTTTTTATGAATGGACTGAAGAAAGCCAGTGAAAGATACTGGTTTCTGATCTGCCAGCCCTTAGGAAATCCTTGGCCACTCCTTCCCGACAAATTAGTTTTCGTCCTTAAGGATATTATTTTGAAATCTTTCAGATTTTAACGATTGTTAAGATGACGGAAAGATATTCCGCCAATTTTGTCCTTTTAAATATCCGCTATTGTGTTGATCTTAAAGGTGCAACCTAATCTGGTGGTACCCTGCCTTCAGGTGCTAAACACTCTTTTTAAACTTTCCAATTATATATGTATCTTAGAAGTTATTATTCCAATTATGTATATACATATCACACATATAATATATATACATACATACACATACACACGTTTTTGTTTAAGAAATCAGTCAGATTTCAAAAATTCAAAATGATGGGGTTTAATATGGTGACCAAATTTTGACACCTTTGATAGTAGTCTTAGATAATGTTCTAAATTTGTTTTTTTTTCCTTTGACTGTATTATTCCTTTGATTATTTTTTCAGTTGGAAAATTATTTTACAAAGAAAGTATAAAACCATCATGCCTATCTCAAGTGACTAGCCTTAGTTTTTTTTTCCATTTTGAGTACTGTTTAAAGTAATAATTTTTTGATACAATGATATATATTTTTAAAATACTGCTATAAATTCAAAAATGTCAAATTTCTGTTGATTGGGACTGAACAATTTAACAAAAGCAAGCAATTTGTTACATTTCTATTACATATATAAATGATAATTCTTTTTTTTCCAATTACATAATTCATGCTATAATAATTTGCATAATACATGTAAATAAATTTAAGGTATTATATTATATATTAGTATACCTTAATTTAAACAAAAGGAAAGAAGTCATGATAAAACTAGTTTTTAATGGATAATTACATCTATTATTTATTTTTTAAAGATAAAATAGAAGTTCTTCTAGAAATTCAAATTTTACTGGATTCTGTAAGGTATGATAAACATTATATTCTTTATTAATTTTACACCATTAATCAAAACTTTTATCAAGAAATGTCAAATTTTTTTTTTAATTATGAAAGAATAGTTATTATTAATGTAAGTAATTTTTTTTAAGGTTTGATCAAACATAAATACTAAAAAAATTGACAATATTTCAAAGAAAAAAGAAGTTTCAAAGAACCTTCATAACAGTATCCAATTTGAAAGTAAATTAATTTTTCCAGCTAGTGATAGCTCTATTACTAACAAAGTACTACTTTAATGGTTTCATTTTGTTCATTCCTGATTATCAAGGTTTAATAACTGCTAACACATAAGGTAAAAACAAAACCAGATCTATAAAGTTTTGAATTAAAATAGCAGAACATTAAGTACCAATTTTAATAAAAATTCCTAACTGCAATATATACGTATGTATATACATATTAATACGGTAAATAAATATGACCTCAGCGAATATTAAAAACATAATTTATATACCCTTTAAATTTAATGTGTATATGTATAATAATAGTTAATAGTTTAAGTTTAATAGATCAAAATACTCATTTCATCAAATAATACAATTGATGTGACCATGTGGTATATAAATGTTTTTAACTGTTCTTTTCAGTAATTTATCATTTTTAAATATTTCAACTATTTTTTTTTTTAATTTAAATTATTAAACTACAATAATTAAAAAAAAAAATACCAACTAATGGTAGTTTTAAGTACAGTAGTACAACCCACTTAACCGGCTCTCCAGTTAAACCAGCAGCTCCGAAATAAAAATCATACCAATAAATTAGAAAAATTGACAAATAAATGTACATATTAACTGATATATACCACTATATTTTATAAATATGTGATCATTTACATGTAAAAACATAAAATAGTAAATTTAAACAAGAATTAATTTTTTTAACAAACCTCCTATTTTTGTATTTTATATGTAAATTAAAAAAAAAAAAAAAAAAAAAAAAAAAAAAAAAAAAAAAAAAAAAAAAAAAAAAAAAAAAAAAAAAAAAAAAAAAAAAAAAAAAAAAAAAAAAAAAAAAAAAAAAAAAAAAAAAAAAAAAAAAAAAATACTATTTAAATATAGACAGCTAGTAATAACTTATTCTTTGTGAATAATTTTAGTCAAAAATTCTTAAGAATGAATTACCTTCCCTTGTTTTAACATTGTGATATAATATAGGACTATATTAATGTATATATACAAATGCATATTTAACTTGACTATTAAAATTATAATTATTGATAGATAAATAAATAAATGATAACAAAAAATACTTTTACATTTTGTATGTACAAATGTTCATTTTCACATAAACAATTTAGAACAAAACAAGAAGCTTTATTAATCTCTTAAAGATCCAGTAACTAGCTCTCCCTCTTAATAATCTTCCAGTCCTAAAAAGGATGGATAACAAGGAGTCTACTGTAATGTAATTTAAAACATGTGCAATCACTAAGAAAAATTATATGTAAATGGTAGGCCAGTACTAAATTTAATATATTTTACTAAAACAATGATTGGTAAATTATTATACTTCAATAATTCATAGATAATACTGAGAAGGACTATATCAACAGTAGTTGTTGAATAGAAAACTATTACATAAAAATAAAAAATATAGTAGCTTAAATTACGTATATTTAAAATAAATAAAGATCAAAGAAAAAAAGACTAACCTATCAAGGAACAAATAATTCAATAATCTAATAAGTAATTATAACACAATTAATCTTTGGGATATAAATTCATAGCACATATTACATACATATACATGCATAGATCATTTTTATTTCTTATTTTTATCAACTGTAATATTGAGCAATATAGAGCTGTAAGCAAAAATAAAAAAAAATAAAAAAATAACATGAAATAAATAAATAATAAAACATTCACTCTCTCATAGCACACACATTATCAAATATTCCTGTGAGCTTTGTTTTGTGTAATCCATAGTAAAATACATCAATATTTATAATTAGCAATTATCACAGATATCATGAAAACTGTAATAGCATATAAAGCTTAGAACTAGAACAAAGCATACATTGTACCAACTTATATTGTTTTGAGCATATGTATGCTATTTTAGTACAAAATATTTTTTTTTAAATTTACTTTGGAAAATATACTAAATTAAAAAGATAATTGTAAACCATTTCTAAAAAGAAATTATAAGCAGCAAAATATACAATACAAACAAAAGAAACAAACATTAAGTTACAACTTGATAAAAATGATTATTTCCATGTTTACAGAGAAGTATAGAGTGGAGCCCGATAAACTTACTAATGATACTTAAAAGTATGGGAAAGAATAAATTAAAAACTAAAAACCAAAAATTTGAAGACAGGTGTGTAGAAGTTTATAAATTTAAGAGGTATCAGTCAATTAGAATAAATGACTTGTTAATTTGATAAAACATTATTTTAATACTGAAGTTTTGTACATAACTATTTAGCCACCAGTAGAGACTTCTCTGATAGAATAAAAAACAAGAAAAAATAAAATAGTAACCTTGGTGAAGTATTTATATCACTTAACTCAACAGTAAAGAAAACTCAGCTTTCCTTGGAGCAACTGGTTCTTCTTTTGTTCTTCCTTTTATTATTATTCACACTGCCCTGATAGCCATCATAGTTATGACTAAATGTCAGCATGTAAATAAAGTTTTTTTGAGATAACGATTCTTTTATTCTCACTAACTGATTCCTCTTAAATTCTACAAATCTGTCAATTGACCATTAGTAAAATTCACCACTCCAGTTAAAACTTTGTTTCATTATAAAAAAATCAAAAAAAAATCAGAAGGTTCACAGATCTTCATTCCTCTGGCTGGGAAGTTCTGTACATTTTACTGAAAAAAAAAAAAGAAAACTATTACTCATTAAACAGAAAAATAAAGACCAGCATCAATTAAGTGAATTTAACAGCAATGATAATAGCACATTTAATTTTCAATATAGTACTTGACTTATTTTCATAAACTATCCTTGGCTACCTTTTTCCAGTATCACGTAAATAAAATGGAAAAAATATGAATCTTACAAGGGGACATTTGCAGTTGTAACTCACAGATTTGAATGCCGATTTGTGTGTGGGTAGTAGGGACCTATAATAGTGCAAAACTAGAGTTATAGCCGCCAATGGGCATTAGGAACCGAGAAAAAAAATAAAATATGAAAATCACGTTTTATTTTTTTTCTCAGCTCTCAGTCAAGATAGAGAAATGATTCTTTCACGTTTAATTACAGTTATGTAAGGTATTTGATATAAAAATACTTTTGTTATGCTCAAGACACCACCCAGCTTTAGGGTGCTCAAAAACTCTAAAAAATTGACAAAATTCCAAGGAAATCCGCTGTAAATCAGTGGAAACTTTTTTTTATGAAAAACTGACCTCAAATCTCGATTTAACACACCATAAAACCCTTATATGTGAAATTTTATCAAAATCAAAAAATATTGATTTTTTACCCCTTTCGAGGAGGTTAAAATTTTGAAGTTGAGATTTCATCAACACTTTCTACCGGCCATAACAACTGCTGTGTTCAACCGATTGCAATAGTAATAGCATCACTAGAATCAGCATACATTCTGCTTTTTATCCATGCCTATAACATTGGATTTACTCCCGATTTTAGTGGACAAAAACTGATGTGAATGAAAAAATCCAAGGTCAGCTATAGCTTGAGATATTTCAATAAGGGGAAATCCTACGACCTCCGGATTCGGGCTAAACTATGCAGTTTTAAGGCTTCTAGATGACCTTAAAATTTTATCTTAATCAGTTGCGAAATATGTGAGATAGCGCTAATTATTTACATTTTTTCAGAAATTGACAGCCCCTTGCCTTCTAAAATCCTACAAAATTTTAAAGGTAAAAAAAAATTATTTTTGATTTCAACAAAATTAAGTTTCTACATGTTTTTTGAGATGAGGATAATGTAAAATGTAAAAAAAGGATGGCCAATAATGTAAAATTTTGATGGGTAAGTAACGAAGTGACACTATTGTAGTAAAACAATGAAAATAACATTAAAAAACCAAAAAAAGTTAATAAAAAAGAAATTTTATTCATAGCCTTTGCTCACCACCTATTAAAAAATATACCATGTGAAAATCTATACTACAATATAACAATTCTTTTTAAGTGCACCCTCTTGTTACAAGAACTTGACATTGTATTCTATTAGATTTTGAAATCTAAATCAATAGATAAAAAATCATCAAAAAAAAAAAAAAAAAATGGACCAATTCATATCTCTCCATATTCTATCTCTAAAGACAAAAAGCTTTGGCGAAATGTTGAAATGACAATCAACTAACATAAGAAAAGCACTAATTGGAATTAATTACAATTAATTCATTCATCTGTTAAACGCCAGACAGTGTAGAGCTCTCAAGAGGATTAAGTCAGATAAGTTGTTCTTTTAGTGAAAGTTTTTGTTTATTTATCATCTCAACGATTATTCTGTTTTTTATCTTTGTTTTGTGTTTTTTTTATTAAGATATTTAATTTTTTTTATGTTCGTTCAGTGTTAGAACTTCAAATCATATTTGAGGTTAAGATAAATCTGGGGTCAAAAATACTGTTGAAATGAAAGAAATTGAGCGACAAGTTTCACAATCCAAGCCCTTTATTCTACCTAAATACAATAATTTTGATTCTGGTCCCTTCTATGTATTTTATGAATCTATTCTGGAGAGGTGTAATATTGTGAAACTTCATCTAATCAGTTTTAGAAGCAAATTTTTTAAAAATGTTCCCCAATTCAATAAATTGATTATCAATATAAAATCAATAGGTAGAAACTAAATAAAAATAGAACTAAGGAGAACACAAATTTATTGATTTCTGAAGTTAATAACAATAAAAGTGAGAAGTTAAAAGCTTATGCCCCTAGATTTATAGTATAAAAAAAAAAAGAAGGGTATAATGAGAGGTATATGAAGATATATCAGATGAAGAAACTAAAAATAACATTGAATCAATTGATCATGAACAAATATTTTGTGTGGTATCGGTACAAAGGTTAAGGCGAACAGCTGTGAAAAAAGATAAAAGCATTTCCCGAGTGCCTACAAAATCTATAGTTAGGATTGATCCTTCTATACCATCATGCGTACCTCAAGTGAAAATCTGTAGTGATAACTATTAGAGGTCTAGAACTCCCTAAGTTTCTTTCAATACATAAAGTTATTTGTATAATCGATAATTGTGTGCCAAGAACAATTCAATATTATAGTTGTCTTTGTTGGGTTCACACAGGGAAAAACTGTAAAAATTCTTTACGCTGCAGTAACTGTGGCGAAGGTCATATATTGGAGAAATGCCCAAACATTTGATTTCGTAAATTTTAATTTTTTTTTTAATATTATTTTATTGAACTCCCAGCCACCCTCTATTCTCTACTCTACTTGGGCCCCTGTTTTGGCCAACAAACACAGAAGTTTTTTTTTTTTATTTCAGAGAAGTTTATTTATTGCAGTTATGTCTC
The DNA here is from genome assembly GCA_003667255.2 of Euschistus heros. Classification (NCBI taxonomy): domain Eukaryota; kingdom Metazoa; phylum Arthropoda; class Insecta; order Hemiptera; family Pentatomidae; genus Euschistus; species Euschistus heros. The sequence continues at coordinate 1,649,719 of RCWM02000129.1, forward strand.
CAAGTAAATATAATCTTGTTTTATTATCATTATGAAAGGTCCATGTCCATATTATCTCCCTTTATTTTTCTTCTACCAATTTTTTATTTTTAATAAAAAAATATTAGATATATATATAAATTTTCCCAATTGCCCATTTTTAATTTCCATGAGAAAATTAAATTAACATTAATTTTTTGGAGATGGTCTGAGAAAATGTCCTTAAATTTAAATATTATAAACAGTATAAACAAATAATCTTACCAATGACTGTAACAGGTCAAAGTACATATTTCATGTAAGTGCTGAAACAATTAGCTTCATTCTGATGGAGTCAGATCCTGTTCTTTTTCATTTTCAAATAGGAGTTGATTTAAAAGCTCATATACAGATTCAAAAGCTTTGCGATATCCAACATCAGATAAATGCAAGAAGTCTGGCATATCATGATGTGAGATGGTACCATCTGTTTGCACAAGTCCCTTGCAAGCTGATACAGTTTCAATTTTTGACAAACCAGATACTTTAGTTCTAAGTATCTGATTTACTTTATTATAATGATCCCTAATCGGGTTTGGGTTCCTTCCTCGAGGCAAAAGCTCCTGAAAAAAAAAAATAGGAATACATAGTTAATTACATCACAAAATATAAAAACTTCAACAGGATTCAGTAATTGAAAATAACATAACACAATAAAAAAAAAAAAAAAAAAAAAAAAAAAAAAAAAAAAATCAATTAATTAGATATGTAAGAAAACATACTTTAATATATTTTTAAAAATCTGAAAACAAATTTATTTCACCCCAATAACAATAATATAGTTTTCTAGTTCAACTATCTCAAGAATGATTTCTAGAATAGTTATAGATTATGAAAAATATTTTTAATTGTTTTTGTTTTTTTTATTTCAGAGAAGTTTATTTATTGCAGTTATGTCTCCAAGTAAATATAATCTTGTTTTATTATCTTTATGAAAGGTCCATGTCCATATTATCTCCCTTTATTTTTCTTCTACCAATTTTTTTATTTTTAATAAAAAAATATTAGATATATATATATATATATATATATATATATATATATATATATATATATATATATATATATATATATATATATATATGTTTACATATAATTATCGCTCTATTTAAAAAACAAAAACAAATGTATATGCTAGGTAAGACAGAATGTACCAGGGAGGCATGAATAAGCCAAAAACATTTTTTTTTAATTATATACATATTTTATTTTTAAACATTAAGGTACATTACAATATTTTTGGAAATTAAACTCTTAAAAAAAGTTTTTAAGGGCATGCAAACTAAATAAAGTAACTGTTTATAAGGAGCCTTAATTAAACATCTGCTTAAACATCTATGAACACCCCATTGAAAGGAACATTAAATATAGTTATTACAATTAAAAAAAAACACGTAATGAATCAACATTTTAGTGATACTTTTTCACTTAAAGCACAGTTTATTACTTCCTAAAATTGTGGGGAAGGTTTAATAAAAGCACAAACTTAATGGACACATCAATATATCATTTAACAAAAACTTAAACATGTGTACAGACCCTCAATATTAATGTGATAAGTAATTTATTTATTAAGTAATCAATAATTCATTTATTAACTTAAAAGAAATTTACTGATTATCCTACATTTCAATTGAACATTTATTGAATAATTAGAACAATCTGCAACAAATGTGAGCAATAAGTAATAGGGCATATAAAAAAAAAATGACCATTTTATCAAATTCCTGAGTTCAAAAGTTTGTAAATATCGTAATGCTATTTATTATTTACCAATACTTAATAATCCCTTTAGAGCATTCACTAAGCTTGTTCTAACACTGGCCTTCTTAAGAAAAAAGCCACAGTTCATAATTTATTTCAAAGAAGAAACATGAGTGTCCTATGAAATTCTCGTAATTTTAAGACATTAATGGAAAAAAAATTTCACAGCCTCTGAAGCAACTCGTGAAATTATTAAATATAAAGGGGAAGGTATCCTTGAAGAAGGGCTCCGGGCGGCCATTAATTGATATTGGTGAGGTTCTGAAGGAAGCTGTTGAGTCAAATCCGTCCACAAGTACTCGCGAACTTACCAGGGAGTGAGGCGTGTCGAAAGATACTGTTAGTCGCTATCTTCTCTCCATGGGGAAGGTGAAAAAGACCTGTAGACTGGTCCCTCACAAACTTACTCCTCAACAATCAGCAGTCGAACCAAAGAAAAGTTCACAGAACTTCATGGGTTTGAACTCATGCTTCATCCACCATATAGTCCAGACCTCGCACCTTCGGATTACTACTTGTTTCAATCCATGGCCCATTTTCTTCAAGGGAAAAAATTTCATAATTTTGCGGAAGTTGAAAATGCTGTCCAAGAGTTCTTTGACAGCCATCCCAAGGAATGGTATCAGCGTGGCATCGAGCAATTGGCTAGCAGATGGGTAATGACGGTAGATAACAATGGACTATACTTTGAGTATTAATTGTATTTTATATCAAAGAAATAATAATAAAAATATTTGTTTCAAAAACGGTCATTTTTTTCACATTCACACATTATGTCCAATAAAAGAAAGGAAGAAACAAAAAATAATAATTGGAAAAAAAACTCCAGAAAAGTACCATGCTATACATAAATAATATACAATATAAAAAATAATATAAATTAAAATATATGAATATATGAGTAGAGAAGCTGGCCATTACCAGAACTCCAACATAAATAAATTTTACAAAAGATCTCGGGACCATTGCCGTTTTAGTCTGCGAGGGGGGTTATCAAGCTGTGTTGAACTGGATAGTGATTGAGCCAGAGGGTTAGGATGAAAGGAAAGGTTGAGATGGAATTTCAAAAATTTAAGGGGTATGAGGTCAAGGACGTATGGTATATTGAGATCATTGTGCAGGGTTTTGTTAGATACATAGTAAGGAACATTCACTATAGTTCAGAGGACTTAGGATTGAAAGGATTGAATGCGTTTGATATTCGACTTTTTTGCTGTCCCCCAAAAAGTCCATAGGTCCAAATAGGTTTGATGATGGTTTTGTATATAAGTTTGTTTTCAACGGAAAGATGAGATGCCCTATTTAGTAGTCTATACAGTTGGCTGAAGCATCTGTTGAGTTCATGATTTTTGAGTCAAGTATGAGGTTTCCATGTAAGCCTTTAGTCTAAGTAGAAACCAAGATACCGAACTGCATCGGCTTTAGGAAGTGGAATACCATTGAATGAAATAGATAGGAGGACAGGATTTTTGTCGGAGGGTAAAGGTTACGTTGGTGCATTTAGATTCATTTACTTTGATCTGCTAATCATCTCACCAGTCTTTGATCAAGGATAAGTGGTTTTGGACATTATAGGAAGCTATTGAAGGATCTGAATGGGATGAAAGGATAGCAGTGTCATCAGCAAATGTTGCAAGGAAAGTATCAGAAGTGGTAGGGATAACTGCAGCATAAGGGATATATAGAACTGGACCAAGAATGCTACCTTGTGCAACAACCCCATGCCTCTATTGGGTAGCAATTAGAGTATTCCATTCCGCACCTAACTTAAAAAGAACGGTTAGAGAAGTAGGATCAAAGAACTAGGAATAGTGATAGCAGTGAATGGGCTTTGAGCTTGAAAAGCAAACCGGCATGTCATACCCGGTCAAAATCTTGTGCTATGTCCTGAAATCAGCTTTCAAGTGATGAGGATATGTGGTCAACAACTCTCAGGCCTTGTTGGATAGTGGAATGGCTAGAGGAGAATCCAAAATGGTGTGAGGGGATATTTTGCGATTTAAGGATTGTTAGAATCCATTTAAGGAGATTTTCAAAAATTTTTAAAGGATTGGGAGAAGACTAATTGGTCTATAGGATGAAGGGTTGTTAGGAGGTTTGCCCGGTTTCAGGAAAAGGATAATAATGGAGTGTTTCCATAGCAAAGGGAAATAGGTTGTCTGGAGGCTTCAATTGTATAGGTAGGTAAGGAATAAGAGTGCTTTATGAGGAAGTTGTCTAAGGATCTGTGAGCTAAGGAGATCATATCCAGAGGATTTACGGGGTTTTAATGTTTTTAAAAGGAATTTGACCTCAGAGATTCAATTATTGTTGTTTTGTTATCAACTTTTTTTTTTTTATCATTATAAAAAAAATAAAAAAACAAAAAAACAAGTTTATTAGCTAAAGGAGTAAAAAAATAAATAAATCAAACTTCTTGATAAGTCCTATATGAAAATTTGGGTAAAAATCAAAAATAAAACAGTAAAATAAATAATGGTGTAGATTGGTAGACCCTAATTGAATAGATAAGGCTTGTATGAATGGTTGGATGAGGGAGTGACTTATGGTTGGGTAGTGTAGTGATTTAAAAACACAATCAAAACATCAGTTTAATGTGCCGTTGTTTTAATGTGCATTGCAAGGCTTTATCAGGGCTAGAAGAAAAACAAAACAAAAAAAATATAAAGAAAGAGGGTGAATTCAAACAAGATTATAAATAAAGACAATAGCTAAGATAATAAAAACTATGTATACTGGATACCACTTATAAAATGACTTCTGTTATAACGAAGAATTAGCTATTGTAACAACTAAATTTTCAGATCCCTTGAACTTGCTATCCCTATCACCAGCATTTTGAAACAGATATAACGTCATATTGGTCACAGCAATCTGTTTTTCGTTGATCTCGAGGGTAAAGTCATCGGTCATAGAACCACAGTGGTTGCAAAGGGAATCAATCAGCTCAATGGTAAACAAACATTGCCACATCATTTTCATAGAACCCTCTTCTCCCTTCCACTCCTATAACCTACTCCCTTCTACCCCTAAACATTAACCCCTTACAAATTTTCTTCAGTTGACAGAGTTCCTTTCTATTTGAGTATCGGAGCAATTAATTATCTGTGATCCGAAAATTTCTAGTGCATGATTTGTGAAAAATGACTCAGAAATGAAGTTAATTTTTTTAAAAAAAATAAAATTCACATTTGCAGTAGGATATATAATGGTGAAAACAAGGACATTGCTAAGAAGTTGAATGTACATCATTCTACAATATCGTCAATACGGTAAAACAAAGATAAATCCCAACAAATGGCTTCCACCCGTACATTAAAAAAAAAAAAAATTCAAAAATCTCAATTTAATGATGTCGAGGGGGCACCTTCGTGTTTGGTTGAAAATGAAAAGGAGTCAGAACATTTCCCTGAATGGTCCTTTGCTACTTGCTAAGGTCAAGGAGTTGGCAAACCAATCGGAGAAACTGGAAAAATTAATATCTTGGATTCAGAGGTTTTGAAACCAAAACAACATTGTTTTTCAAAATATTTCATGAGAGGCTGGAAGTGCATCTCAAGGCATTGCTAGGGAGTGGATTAAAACAGTATGGTTGAGTTTGCAAAGAAAATACAACCCAAATGAAATATTTAACGCTGATGAAATGGGGTTGATTTATGAATTAACAACTGATAAAATATTGTATTTCAAAGGAGAAAAATGTACTAGTGAGAAATTATCGAAAGACAGAATCATTATTTTAGTGTGTGAAAAAAGAAAGCTCCTCGTGATGGGAAAATCTAAAAATCCTCAGTGTTTCAAAGGAGTTAAAAATATTACCTTTGACTAATATAACAAAACAAATGCTTGGATGGTTACAAATCTCTTTAATACATTGCTCCTAAACTGGGACATTGAATTGCAAAAGAAAAAAATAGTAATCTTCTTCTAATTGATAACTGCCCTTCACACATAAAACCGCCACCACTACAATGCATTGAAGCTGTTTATTTCTCTGCTAACACAACATCTATCTTGCAGCCGATGAAGCAAGGCGTTATCCAGAAACTGGAATTTAATTTTCGCAAAAAAATAATCCATCAAACACTTCAAGACGCAGATGAAAACAGGACAACTTAAATTTCCATTTTAGATGCTGTCCTAATGGTGTTAATGATTAGACTCTAGTCGGCTGGGCAAAATATTTAGATCTTCCTCTATCCCTGAAACGCTGGACATTGTTGAAGAATAAGTCCATGATATCTCAACTAGTGAAGATCTCACAGAGGAGCAGGAGGAGGGAAAAAGAAAATGATGAGCAGCCACCATCAATGGAAGATGCCAAAGATTCAATTTGTACACTTCAAGTGTTCAATTTACATACCTTAAATATATATAATATTTAAATGATAAATTATTCTTAAATGAAAGTATGTGTATATGCTTTATTTTAAAAATTTCCTATTTCACATTTACAAATGTACTTAATGCAGATAGTATGATTGGATATAACAACAATCAGCTATATTGACCAAAAATGCCTGGTCCGTTCGAGGTCTTTATAAATTATATCCAGTGAATATGGTAGAAAAAAAACATGGAATGCAACAAGAAATAGGTGGATATCATTATCAATATGAAATTTATGTCCATGTGACATATTTGGGGGTGCTAAACTTTTTAACAGTATAGCCCAGTCAATTAAGGAGTTTTATACGGCAAATCTCGGAATGAAAGCAATGAAGCTAAATTCTTGCATATACCTTCGTTTTGGCCTTCTAAATAAGCGGAGAAAAGTTACCGACCTCAGCGTATATAATTGAATAATTAGATATTCAAGGTCAAAGGTCATCAAAATCAGTTTTTTTCAAATATCTCGATTTCTATGTCTCGGACATCAATCAAGAATGTTACAAAACTTGTAGATAATAATATTCTCTATAATTTTGGTTCTATTAATTTATTTTTAGGATTAACCATTTTCTCGAAATAGGGCGGAGAAGGAGCAGCGGGCACCAGTTCGGACAAACATTTCCTTCTAGTGCCTTCCATAATCGTTTCTCAGAAAAAATTTCAGAATTTAAGTTGTAAAATGTTAAATTTACTTTAATTTCATACATGTTTCTGATATTTGAAGCAAATATTTGGCAAAAAGTGAGGTAACAATATTTTTTCACGATAATTATCGATTTTCTATAACATATATCTCGAAAACCGCTGAGTGTTGGACAAATATGTATAGGAACTATTTTATAGGAAATTTAATTAACTTTAATTTTGATTTGTAGCATATTTTTCCAGAGTCCAACGTTTTTGAGATATAAATGAAACACCTAAACATGGGCTCTTCTCCCCTTTCCCAACAGTACACTGGGGAATCTGGTTTCCCTAGGGTAGGGGACTTTTAGTATGTTTACCTTCTCTACTACTCCTAACTACTCCTAACGAAGCTATAAAGTCAAAAATAGTCATATATTTCATGTACTCCACACCCCTCATTTCGGCACTCTGACTGAGATCACACTTCTACGCCAAAACACGTTTGTCGGCACTCTTTTGGCTATAACTCCAAAACTAATAGTTTGATCCAAAATTTATTTTTTCCATCTGAAAGCTGCTTAAATTTACTATAAGAACTGGTATCTTAAATTTTGATCAAGACCCATAAAATATCTACAGCAGCTTGCTAAAAACCGCTTATTGCTTTGAAGTCTAAGTTTTTTGGTACATTTTTCATTATAACTCCAAAACGAAAATCGCTTAAATTTGCTATCAGACCCTATATATGAATTTATGATTAAGTCCCATAATACACTCAAGCCAGCCCTCTGAAAATGTCAAAATAGTCATATTTTGCCAAAACATACATATTTAGGATGCTGGCTAATGACCCAGTGGGCCCTTCTCCTTCTCCGCACTATATTTCAAAAACGGTTAATCCTACAAATAAATGCAGAGAACCAAAATTATAGAGAATATTATTATCTACAAGTTTTGTAACCTTCTCGATTGATACCCGAGACATAGAAATCAATATATTTGAAAAAAAAACAAAGAAAAAAAACGATTTTTGTGGCCTTTAACCTTGAATATCTAATTATGCTAATACGCTGAGGTCGGTGATTTTTCACCCCTTATTTAGACGGCCCTTATTTATTGCTTTCATTCCAAGGTGAAGTCCTTATTTGACTGGGCTAGTATCCTAAAAGACAATTAACACTTCCTCACAAATGTTTGGGAAAACTAATTTCCACCAATAGTAGTCAGGGGAAGAAAGGTTTCAGATAAGCCACCATTACCATGTTTTTTTATGACCTTTACCAAGTAGCAACAGAACCATTATTTTCCTGCTAGCTTACAGAAACTTCTTATTCCTCCTCATCAAATGAACTTGTATTTCCTATATGTAATAAATATATAAATATTTAAATAAATAAATATACACACACATATATACAGGGTGTTCAGCATAACACTGCAGTAACTTCGAGAGGCGATTCTAGGCATCATTTGCAACAAAAAAATTTCATATAAACTATAGCTCGATTTTCATCCGTTATATAGATATTTTTAGTTTTATGTTTTTTCAAGAAATTTCTAATTTTTGACAAATAATTGTCTATATTTCCCGAACTATTAAACCTAGAGCAATTTCAATATGCTCATTAGAAAGAGGATTAAATTTCCTTTAAAATAAACTATAATAATATTTAAGTTTCAAAATAACAGCGTCCAGTATTTAACTTATTGATCTAAACTTATTGATGAAATAGCAAGTTTCTAATTCCGTTCCAAAACTTTGACTGCATTTTTTCTCAAAAATATTACATATGTTACAAACGTGCACTACTAAAAAAAAACTTCTATACATAAACACCTTTCAAATGTATACCATGAATAGTGATAATTTCTAAAATTGATACTGAAATCACTTATTAATTTAAAAAAAAAAAGGGAGATGCGATATCGGCATTTTGGGAAATACTGAGAGAATGTTCAGAAATATTAAATAGTTTTAATATGTTTTGTTAATAGAAAAGTAATTTAATCACTATTACCTATTCATCTTATTCTAATATTTGCATTTAAGAGACTTTTAAGATAGTTTAATTTAAAATTTACATACTTCATCATGATTTTGCCGCATTGTATTGCAGCACTCATAAATTATGTTTTATTAATAGAAAAGTAACACTGAAATATTTGATCTATTGCAGTGTATGTCGCTATAGAGGAGGGAACTAATGCGGTTCCAGAAGCATGGATTTCCGGCACACAATGGAAAACTGATATCTGAGTGGATGAACCAATATTTTAGGGAAAGATGGATAGGCCGACATGGGCCAAGGTGGCCAGCTAGGAGCCCTGACCTTACACTACTGGACTTTTACATGTGGGGTACACTGAAGCAAAAAGTGTACAAAGTAAGATCAGAAACACGAGAGGAGTTGGTCGAAGAAATTTATGAGTGCTGCAATACAATGGGGCAAAACCATGATGAGCTTCGCCTAGCACTAGATGCAATCAGAAGAAGATCGGTGCTGTGTATGAGAGAAGAGGGAGGATATTTTGAAAAATTATAGTAAATTAAGTATGTAAATTTTAATTAAACTCTCTTAAAAGTTTCTTAAATTGCAAATATTAGAATAAGATAGATAAGTAATAGTGATTAAATTACTTTTCTATTAAAAGAACATTAATAAATGTTTGTTAAATTAATAAAACTATTTTAAATTTCTGAGCATTCTCTCAGTATTTCCCAAAATGTCGATGTTGCATCACCCTGTTTTTTTTTTGTCATTAATAAGTGATTTCAGTATTAATTTTAGAAATTATCACTATTCATGGTATACCATTCGAAAGGTGTTTGTGTGTAGACATTTTTTTTTGAGTAGTGCATGTTTGTAACATATGTAATATTTTTGAGAAAAATGCAGTTTTTGAACGGAATTAGAAACTAGTAAGTGATTTATTCTTTTTCTAAAAGCGGTAAAGTATATTGATTGAAGAGCATATCGGTGAAATTAATTTGATTTCTTAAAGCCCATATAAAATTTAAAGAAAATAATTAAAAGAAGCAATCTATGAATTTAAAATTACCTTGATTGTAACTTACAATTACAACAATATATGAGGTAGGAAGTTTTTCTCGGATCGCACTTACAATACAAAGTATCCCATCACATATTTCTTCTGGAGTATTGTGAATATTGTTCGTTCCAACAAGAAGTACAACAACCTTAAAAAAGAAACTCATTAATTATATAAAGCTGAAAAATTTCTAACATCCAGTATATATATTCTAATGATATTTGGGAGTCAATATAAATTTAAGTACAAAGGTTGAATTTTGAATTTGGCGCCAGTGAGATTTTGCCGCCGATGTAATTTTTTGAAACTTTTTCTAATAAATTTATTAAAATATGTTAAATATATTAAATATAATCTGTAAATAATTTCTTGTAATATTATAATTAAATTATATTTTATTTATAGTGATAAGTCTTTAAGACGAAGAAAAGACTAAGGCTGTGAAGTTCTAGAACATTCCAAAACGTGGATTACCGTGTGCATCCTTTTTTGAAATCACCCTCTGCCGGATTCTTCGAGTGTCAACATGTATCTGTCCTCATGTCAGTGAGTCACAATTGTGGCTATCACTCAAGGTCTATATTTATATTAATTATAAAATAAAATGTTTAACCAAATAAAAATGACAATGAGTGCTTGAAGAGAAGAAGTAAAGAAATGGTAGAAGAAAAGTCAGAGATGCCGAAAGAAGTTTAAAGGAAGAAATTGAATTTATGAGGACTTTGAAACGATAACATTGAAAATAAAAAGGTAGATTTTATAAAGAATATGTTGAATGTAAAATGTCAAAATTTTTAAATGTTTAATTTTAATGTTTTTTTAATAAACTGATTCTTTGAGTCAAAATCTAGATTGTTAAAAAGCTCGAGCCTTTATAAATCCCTCAAAATTGAAATATGATTAAATTTTTATTAAAAATTAAATAATTAACTTCAAACTAATTAAATAATAAACATTACAATATATAAAATGCAATAGAAATATTATAGCTGCTTTAAAAAATTAAAATAAAAAACTCTAAAACATTAATCCTGTAACACAAGAACATAAATCCAATCAGAAAGGTTATAGGTATTAACATTGATAGAAAATGAAATCATAACTCTGTAAACATTAACCTATTAGACCAATCAACTATAATTATTACCATCATTGAATCATTCATTTTGTATACAATGAAATGTAATGATGAGATTAAAGAGTGATATTAAAAAAAAAATTTGTAAAAACAATATTTTTTTAATACTACCAAGTAGTGGTTTGAAATATACTCTTCCACTCTTACCATTTTCAAAGCTCACCTCTCCCTTTATCTATCAAATATACAACAAAATGGATTCAGAGAGAAAGAAATATGGGTGTTATAGAAAAGAAAATTTGTGTTTATAATATCATTGACCAATGTATCAAACATTATTTTCAGTTAACAATTTTATCATTTTGTATATTTCATCTTTGTTTATTTTATTCAGCACATCCTTTATTTTACTTTCTATTACTTTTTTTTTTCTTCTTACTTTTTTTTTTTCTATAATTTTGTTAATACAAGTGTTATTAGTTATATTCATTTATATTTATAATTATAGCACCTATACCATTACTATATTGTAATTTTATAAGGGCAAATAACCCCAAAATTCAATTTATTTTCATTCATTCAGTGTGGAGATTGTTCCTCAAAGACAGTTCTGCAAGCTAACGACTGGAAAATGACCTGCATTCCAAATCTCTATAAATCCATTTTGCATTTCCACAGGAACTCAGGAGTCTAACACTTTTCTCACAAGATAAATTAAGTTGAGTCTCCAATAGTCTATAACTCGCAATCAACCAATTCTTTACAGTGGTGTGGCAAAGAATGTTTAGCAAAGAATATGAATAGGATAGTTGCAGTGAGAGCTTTCTAAATACCAGCATTTTTTTTTTTTTTTTTTTTTTTTTTTTTTTTTCAAACTGTCTATTTAGGTAGCAGTATAACAAAAGATCATTTTTTCACAAAGAACATAAATTTATAAATGTTGGTTAAAAAAAAAATGACTCTACAAGAAATAACATGCACAAAATCCAATGTATTTATACTCGTAACAGTTTGTTTTTCTCAGCCCTATAAATCAATGTTTATAAACCATCAAGCAGATCAACTTCTTTTGGAGACAAATCCTTTCTTATTTGTTTCTTTATAATTTTGGAATTCCTTGTGTATTTCAATAAATAAAGCCTTTTCTCTAGCTTCCTTTCTTTTCCTTTATTTTATATCCCAATCTCAATATACTTAGAGTTTCAGATTCACATTGAACAAATATATTGTAATAAAAACAGGTCCTAAAATTATTTATTTCATGGATAAAGCCAGCCGAACATTAAATCATCTAATAAAAAAAATATTAAAATAAATAAAATAAAAATTTAGAGAGATAGCATCATTTGTTCAACTTGAAGTTAACACTGGTAGGCAGAGATTTCAATGAAATAACGATTTGGAAGGACAAAGTCTTAATGTTATGGGCCAACTACTTGCTGTATAACCCAGTCAAATAAGGATTTCACCTCAGAATGAAAGCAATTTCCAGCTTCATTTTTGCATATATCTTTGTTTTGGCTTTCTAAGGGGTGAAAAGTCACCGACCTCAGTGTGTTAGCATAATTATATATTTAAGGTCAAAGGTGACAAAAATCAGTTTTTTTTTTTCAAATATCTCGATTTTTATGTATCGGATGTCAACCTACAATACCTATTACAAACCTTAGTAGGTAGTCTCTATAATTTTGGTTCTATTTTTTTTTTTTTTTTTTTTTTTAGGATTAACCGTTTTCAAGATATAGAGCGGAGAAGGAGAAGCCGGCACCGGTTAAACATTTTGTTTATTTGTTCTTCCGACAAACATTTGTTTCTAGTGTCTTCCACAATCATTTCTCAGAAAAAAATTCAGAATTTAAGTTGTAGAGCATTAAATTTACTTTAATTTCATATATATACATTTCTGGCACTTAAACCAAATATTTGACAAAAAGTAAGGTTACAATTTTTTTTTTTTAATAATTATCGATTTCTAATAATGTATATCTTGAAAACCATTGAGAGTTGGACAAATACGCATAGAAACAATTTTATAGGAAATTAAATTTTGATTTGTAGCATATTTTCCTAGAGTCAATGGTTTGCAAGTTATAATAAAAAAAAAAAAAAAAAAAACGGGATCTTCCCCCCTTCCCCCACCGTAAACTAGGGAATCTTGTTCCCCCAGGGTCAGGAACTTTTAGTATCTTTACCTTTTAACTACTCCCAACGAGCTGTAAAGTCTAAAACAGTCACATCTTTCATGGACTCTACTCCCCTCATTTCAGAACTCTAACTGGGGTCGCACTTCTCTGCGAAAACACATTTGTCAGCACTCTTTTGGCTATAACTCAGAAAGTAATAGTTCGATCCAAAATTTAGTTTTTCCATCTGAAAGCTGGTTAAATTTTCTATATGGATCTATATTGATTTTGATTAATTTTGATCAAGTCCCGTAATATACCCATGCCAGCACCCTGAAAAATGCTTACTGCTTTGAAATTCAAGTGTATTTGTTCCGTTTTTCACTATAGCTCTAAAACTATTCCTGCGATCTGAAACTTCTATTTTTCAACTGAAATCTCAATAAATTTACTATCAGGCCCAACATATGAAGTTTTGATTAAGTCCCATTATACACCCAAGCCAGCCCACTGAAAATGTCAAAATCGTCATATTTTACCAAAACATACATATTTAGCATGCTTGCTAGGGTGCATTACAGGGTTTAATCAATATTTACTGAAAAAAATTGAGTCAATTGAACAATTAGTTTCGGAGTTATAGCCAAAAGTGTGCTGACAAACGTGTTTTCGCAGAGAAGTGCGACCCCAGTTAGAGTGGTGAACCTTTGACCTTGAATATCTAATTATGGTAACACGTTGAGGCCGGTGACTTTTCACCCCTTATTTAGAAAGCCAAAACAAAGGTATATGCAAAAATTCAGCTTCATTGCTTTCATTCTGAGATTTGCTGTATAAAACTCTTTATTTGACTGGACTTTTAGTAGACTGTCAATTGCAGAAATGAAAGTTGTACCCACCCTTATCATTGATCCCCAGTTCAAGATTTATTACTTACTGATTTTGTGAAATGCTCGAACTTCTGCCAGTGTTCAATAAGAAAATCAACAAGTGTCCCTGGATTTATTGGAAATGTTTTCATTACAGATGAGTCATGCTTTCAAGCAATTTTATCTTAAATTTTCATAATACCCAATTTTATGCACTCATGAATTCTCATTCTATTGTAATTGCTTATCAGCAACATACATTCTACTTAAATGTTTGGTGTGTTTATCTTATTGGCTCTTATTTTGTACCTCTTAAACTTACAGTTGGTCTACCTTGATTTCCTTAAAAGTATTTTATGTAATTTTTAAAAAAATGTAATTAGATTAAATAAATTGTGTTTGAGTCAAGAATTAATACTGTAGATGGATTAAAAACTCTCATAATTCAAGTTTGCACAACTCTCAAGGAAAACTTCAACTTAGAGGATCATCTATCAGATATGCTAAACTCTAAGAGAGGGGGTACATTTACGAGGGTGAATCAAATATAAACGGTAATTTTCAAAATTATATTTATTGAATAATATTATACAGAAACTATACCTTCAACATTTTTCAATGTAGTCTCCTGCATTATCTACACACTTCTGCCACCGATTTGGAAGCTTGAATATTCCCTGTTCATAAAAAGACTGAGGGCGAGTTTTTAACCATTCGCGCACGTGCTTTTCGACGTCTTCATTGTTTTCAAATCGTTTTCCTCCAAGTGATTCTTTCAGGGGCACAAACAAAAAATAGTCATAAGGGGACAGGTCTGGACTGTAAGGAGGGTGTTCAAGAGTTTCCCAGCCCATTTCTTCCAATTTATCCCTTGTCAACAATGCGGTGTGAGGCCTTGCGTTGTCATGGAGAAGGATGACATCTCTAATGGGCACACCTCGTCTTTTGTTCCGGTAACTGGTTTTTGCTGACTGTAGCACCTGGCAGTAGTAAGCCGCATTCACTGTTCGTTGATTATCATCATTGAACAAATGATGCTATCTCTCTAAATTGGATTTCAATGGCCATAATGTTTTACGATTGGGAAACTGTCAATTTGGATATAATTCAGGAACATATAATATAAAGGTAATATATAATATATAATGACTTCTAACGGCTGTGACAGAATTTTTATGAACTTTGCCAAAAACATGTTGGGGAAGGTGCTGTACCTGTGGACAATTTTCACTTATAAATTTTTCTAATTTTCGGTGCTTTATTTATCTGAGTGGTTATTGTACCATTAGATAAGAAATTTAAGGGGCTATCAAACCCTGGTGTCTTTATTTTGAAAAGTAATTTTATTTCTACAGAAAATAATGTTTTATAACTTACTAATTGGTGTCTGTAGGTACCTTCCCCCTTTGTACCTGTGGACACTAGTGGTTGTAACAATGGATATTCATTTCTTCATAGGTTTATAGGGATAATTGAAATGATATTTAGAGGAATACATCAGCAATAATTTTTCATAAAATTTACTAAACAAAACAGAATATTTAAACAAGAAAAGTCAACTTGATTATTAAACTAGAAGGGCGACTAGAGGTGACAAAAATAAATTTAGCATATGAAAGTAAATAGAAACTTAACTTATTTTTAAACCTGTTAACAATAATAAATCATTTATGTACCTATAATTATTATTAACGAGTGTCACATACTTTTATTTATGGAAAAAAAAACGAATCATTAGAGATTGTATCCATGAAAAGAGGTAGGAAAATGTAATTGTTTACATAATCTCCCAGTGCAAGATGGCGGTGGTAATTTTCTTTTGATATCTCTTATTTCAATTTTATAATCAGTAGCGATGTCCGGAAGAATAAATTTTGGGGTTCTATAATTTGATAAACTTTTCTTTAAGTAGGAAATGTTGAACGTGAATGAGTCTACTTTTTCTTTGATCAAAGTTATAAAATGCATAACAACACAAAACATAGCTACCAACATATATTTCTTCATCTTCAATTTCTTTACCTTGTTCATAATTATTCATCAATTCATCCAAAAAATTACAATTTTTGCTTGATGAATCAGCCAAGATCACATTTGTAAAATCACTATCTTCACTAGCTGAATAGTTTGTTATAAATAGTGAGTGGTGTTTTCTCCTCTAGAAAAAAAAGTTTATACGAATAGTCGGTATCCAAATTAAGGCATTTTATATCATGCGGAATGCCTACAAACTTTTCCTCAATATTTATAATTGAAATAATGAATTAATAAACAAAAAGAAAAAACTGTTGTACCTGTGGGCACTTTATTAACTATCTGTCCACAGGTACAACTGAACGCAATGTTGTGCGGAAAGCTCTGTTTCACAAAACCCGTAAGTGATAACTGATATGAAAACATATGAAGTTATGATATATTTATGGGACAACCTAATCAAATATTACTGCCTAGAAAATTTTTAAGTGTTGGTTGGATTGATCAGGATTTGGAAGAAAAAAACTTAAAAATCATAATTTCTACTGAACTGTTGATCTGACAATCTTGAAAACATACGTGCAACTGCAGGGAGATGCTTGCAGCACTACCAATCTAACAATTTCAATTTTCCTCCTCCCACTCTCTCTTAATTAAAAATGTCCACTGGTACAACTGTGCTTTAGGTAAAGCACCTTCCCCTATAAGTATGTTTATAAAACTTAATTAATTTGTATTTAATAATTAATTATTTTCATGATGAAGATGAACACTTTTATATGTTCCATGCAATTCTGAAACACTTTGTATATCTATAAATAGAAATTACTTTCTCAGCTAGACTATAACCGTAGTTTTTACGTCTAATAGTCATTGTTCCTAGGAGAACTTAAATCCCAAATTAATTTTTTTCCCTTTATTGTTTCAATAAATGTTAAGTTCAAGACCAATAATATAGCAGCAAATATTAAAGAAATGAAAATTTCTAATATCAATGAATAAAACAAAAGGTATTCCTCAATATAGTTACTGCACTTTTCTAATATCTACATGAAAGCATTAAGAAACTAAAGATTAAATAAACTGATAATACAACCTGAATCTAAAAAATAATAATTGAGGAATGAATAATATTGCTATCAGATTACCTTTGGATTGATGTTATTCAGTTCTCCATTAAGAATCCTCCATAAAACATTCTGTATCTTATCTCCAGATATGCCAAAATTTAAGCAGTGTAAAGGTTCATAGAGTTCGGTCCAAACAGAACGGTACTGCAGATGATGTATCAATGAGTCCCCAATGAAGAGGACATCTGGCTCTCTTTCTTTAGTTTGAGCAATATGGTACAAATGCTATAAATTAATAAATTGATATTTAAGATTAAGCTATAACCCAAACAATACACAAACAGTAATTCTAGTTTATATAATGTCACATTACTTAAATTGAAATAAGGTACCACTTTGCAAGTGTAACTCCAGCCCCTTCTCCCATGCGAAATAACTAATCTCGAATCAAATCGGGTTATAACCTTCCATTGATATTTTTATTATTCTCTTAAACGTTTTGCCTCTTTGTAGGGGAAATCACTGTTAGCTCTAGTCCCCACTCTAGCTCTAGTCTATAAATGTTCATTATTTTTGTTGTCTAAAGTAAATATTAACTAACCTCAAGATTTTTACTGAAATCAAGGAGAAAATATTAATTTTTTAATCCTTATCGCTTTGAAACTTGAAATAAATAATGAACCATTATTGTAATATTTTTAAAACTCATATGTTATTAATTCCGCAGCCATTATTCATGACCCTAGTGTGGCTTTTATCATTATTACCAAGATAGTTTTAATATCTCACTCCTTATAACTTCCTAATAATCTTTAAAGATGAAAACAATGAATACAATTATTGTAATATCAATGTCTCATTTATACCACTGCATATTAATGACCCCCTGCAGTTTTTACAAGAATTTATTTCACTTATGTTATTATTACTTATTGGTAGGGATGTTTCCGAAACATTAGATAAATAATACACCATTACATTATGAATGCAGTTGATGGCACATCCCTTCACACCATTTGCTCTACCAAAGCATTAATTTTTAGATTATTAGTCAATTACAGCTATAGAATGTTTATAAAAAGAATAAATTGCAACAGAAATATTGTTTTTCAGTACATCAAACAAAAAGTATATCTTTAATTTAAAGATGATACATGTTTTATGACTATTTTCAAATCTACATAGATCATACAATATTACGATATTTAGCCATTTTAAATCAATAATAAATAAAAACTCAAAATAAGATTTCAATACTTAACTTTTACAGATAAAAAATAATTGATAGAGAATATGACTATTAGTAATTTGCACAAATATATTCTCAAGGCATTCCCATTCACTATGTTAATAGTTCCATAAATTATAATTCAATATTATACACCATAAACTTCTAATTTTCTTAATTCAAAAAGGTATTACAAGAAATAGAAACAAAGCAAAATGTCCTGTACCCGGAATAAAAACAAATCTTATCAGCAATGAGTTTCTATTAACATAGATTGATTTACTCAATTTATTTTACTTACAATCTATAAAAGGATAAATAAGAGGAAATATTATGCCAATTGATATTAGAAATAAAGTAATGGTAGCGGGAGTGACAGAAAATTCTGATCACCAAGACTAATTCAAGTTGACCTGCCAAGATTATACAAGGGACAAAACTTATATCAACCTAGATATATCTCTGACTGATTCAATAGTAAAGGTGTGAAGAGGGTATAATATCTGAGTGGTGTTAAACTTGCAAAGTGTTACCTGAAAAAATTATGGCATAATGAACTGTATTAATATTTTATATATGTTTTATATTTAAGACATAAAATCTCAAAGTGAAGCCAAAATACCTTTTTTAAGTCAAATTTCAAGATTAAGATTTATTATAAGGATTAGCAAATAAATTAAAGTAAATCCTAATAGACCCGATGCTTCAAACTAACAATCTTGGGCAGAATAGACTAATAACTATAAAAACATATAAAAAATTTAAGATGATTAAACAACAAAAATTAGTCTGCTTATCGGAGCTCCTCTTGAGGAGAGCCATGTATAATCCACCCATAGATATAGGATTACTACTGCAAATGAACCTAATAATGGGGAAGCCATAAGTTAATTATTATGTATCTTGAAATAATTATCTTATCAATGAATAATTCATTGACTTATTTTTTCCCACTATAATTTGTGGTATACAGAACAAATCAGACACAAGAATTTTAAGTTATATTATACTGCTTACAAGGGGAGGACACACTCAGCCTCTCACGGATCTTGTTGGCAATTTTTTTGGAGGTTTCTGGTCAAAAAATATTAGATATGTATTTTGCCGTTCCGACCAATGGGCCCTAGAAGCCGAGAAAAAAATAAAATAGCATTAAACTAATTTATTTTTTATCTCGAGTTTAAAAAATGATATCGACATGATTCTTGCACCAAGATTTTCAGTTTTGATTGCGAATTAAAGGAAAAATACAGTCCCTCCAGAGATTTTGGTTTAGGTTAATTAAATTCTATAAAAATGATTAGTTTTTTTAAGCAAACTACCTCTATAGATTTTTTCACACAAAAATTGAGGTCAGATTCTAATTCAGCACCCTCAAAAACATTAAAAAACTTTTCTGTTTTTTGGGGCTTAACATCCTTATGTACTCCAACTAGAACAGAAAGGATGAGCTATCTTATAGGCTACCAACCTATTCTAGCCAGAGTGGGAAGGTCAAGATTTATTCATGGGTTCGCCACAAAATAAATTTTAACCCGTCCAAGTGGGATTTGAACCCATGACCTTCAATATCGAGATGGATATGATATTATTTTAGTTTAAATATTAAGAATTATGAATTTTCCAAAACTCATATTAACACATTTTGAATTTATCAAGATCAAAATTAAAATTATTTGGTAAATTACCCACTTATTTTGGAGGTATGTGTTAATGAAGTTCTTATTCTAGTTTCCACCACTATTTAACCATCGCTGACCGAGTCATTGCCACTTCTAAGATTGCTAGGGTGTTACCTTTACATTGAAAATTAGGACCTCATTAACAATTTAGTTTAATTAACACTACGTTTTTTTCAGATTGTCACATTGCAATTGTGTAATTATTACATTGTTAATTTGTTTATATTATATTATTGCATTTAATTTGTCGTGAGCCCAATGATGTGAGACATGGTCAACTTTATATCTGCTCCACTTTACCAGTGTATTAAAGGAATAGACTATATGCATTATTTCATAAAGGATTTCATTCTTTTAATATGAGGTCTATAAGACAAGGTTTTCTCCACTAACAAGGGGACACACTCAGTCTCTCACCGATCTTGTTGGCAATTTTTTTGGAGGTTTCTGGTCAAAAAATATTAGATACGTATTTTGCCGTTCTGACCAATGGGCCCTAGAAGCCGAGAAAAAAAATAAAATAGCATTAAACTAATTTATTTTTTATCTCGAGTTTAAAAAATTATATAGACATGATTCTTGCACCAAGATTTTCAGTTTTGATTGCGAATTAAAGGGAAAATACAGTCGCTCCATAGATTTTGGTTTAGGTTAATTAAATTCTAAAAAAATGATTATTTTTTAAGCAAACTACCTCTATAGATTTTTTCACAGAAAATTGAGGTCAGATTCTAATTCAGCACCCTCAAAAACATTAAAAAACGGTTATTCAACAAAATCAAAAAATATAATTTTTTTCACCCTCTTCCAGGAAAATGAAATTTTAAAACCGATTATTGGTTACATACCTTTAAATCGTCATTACTTTGTCATGCAATTCAATGGTTGGTATCGCTGGAAAGAGGAGAGTCTCAGCTTTCTTTTGATGTATATAAATGTAAAATTCGATGAACAAAAACCTATTAAAAAAATTGGAAAATCCGAAAAACATTTTGATTTTTAACTTGATTTTGAAACCAGATAGGATGATGAACCCAAATACATTTCAAGCGTATTACCACCCTATATTTTGTGTAAAAAAATAAAGTTGATCCGTTAAACCGTCTAAGCGTAATTCATGTTTTTATCAATTTAAACAAAAGTTGCCTACCATTTAGGTCAGGCAAACTTTGAAGCTTACAAACTTTTATTTTTCTATTTGGATGAAATTTCGTATTTGAGGGTTCTCTTGAATGCTGAATTCGAATCCGATATCGGTTCTTGTGAAAAAATTATATTAAATATACTTCACTTTGAAGAGATCCGTCCGTGCTTTTCTTGGATGACATCATGTACTTGGTTTTGTTCTCGTTTACTGTTAGGCCTACTCTATTTGCTGCATCCTCCCATTCTTTGTACACCTCTGTAAGGGAATGTAGTGTTGTCCCAGTTATGACCACGACCACGTCGTCAGCATATGCTAGGTATTGTGTCCTTTTATTATAAATGCAACCATCAGTCCTTATTCTTGTTGCCCTTATAATCATTTCCAGCGCCATATTAAATAAAATTGGGGATAAGGGATCTCCCTGTTTCACTCCTTTTTGTATGGCGAATTCTCTGGACAGTTCTCCCTGTACTTTGACCATGCCTCTGCTATACTGTAAGGTCATTCTTATCATCCTAACGAGTTTCATGGGACAGCCTAACATCTTTAGGTTTTCGTATAGCTCATTCCTCTTGATGCTGTCATATGCCTGCCTATAATCTATAAAAAGGTGGTGTAGGTCCACATTCCATTCGTAGCATTTTTCAAGAATGTTTCTGATGGTGAAGATATGGTCAGTCGTTGATCTTCCCGGGCGAAATCCACACTGATAGTCGCCAATTACCTCTTCTGCTGTTTTCATTACTCTATTCAATAGTAGAATCGCCAGTGTTTTGTAAATAACACCCAATAGTGTTATTCCACGGTAATTGTGGCACTCCAATTTGTCCCCCTTTTTATGTGGGGGTATTATAATGGCTATATACCATTCCTCGGGCATTTGTTCCTTGTTCCATACTTCCAGGATAAGTTCGTAGATCTCCCGGCATAATAAGTCTCCCCCAAATTTAAGCATTTCCGCGGTAATTCCATCAATTCCAGGAGCTTTGTTGTTTTTCAAATTTGAGATGACTTCTTCTACCTCTTCTGGGTCCGGGGGTTCTAGATCTATTGCCTCTTCCGGTATTGCTGGCTCATTGATTATTGAGACTTCTCGAGACTGCTCCGGGTTTGGGTTCAGTAGTTCACTGAAGTATTTTCTCCATCTTTCCGTTATTTCCTTTGGACCACACAGTAGTGAGCCATCCTCGTCTTTACAGAAGCTAATTCGAGGTTGAAATCCTCTGGTCAGTGACTTCAATTTATTGTAGAAGCATCTACTGTTTTTACCCTCGAAATCCTTAATCATTGCTTTGAGGTCTTCTTCTTCATTTTTTCCTCTTCTTACTCCTACACAGTTTCTTTGTTGCTTCTCTCTTTTGTTTATAGTCTTCTACTGTGTGGCGAGTTCTTCTTTGTATCATCTTTACGTAGGCCTTATTTTTTTCTTTCACTGATATTTGGCATTCCTGGTCAAACCAGTGGCATTTCCTTTTCTTCTCGTCTTTTCCGATGGTTTCTTCTGCAGCCTTTATGATAGCATTCTTGATTTTATCCCATTTACTCTGGATGTCTTCTCCTTCCATCGGGCTGTTTTTCAATTACTCCTCTAACTTCTTCTTATACTCTTCTTGGATCTGGGGGTTTTTAAGTTCACTGGTGTTATATTTTTTCTTGCTGTTAGCCTTTTCCCCTCTAGTTCTTATATCCAATCTCTGCCTGTATTTCACCCGCACCAGGAAATGATCACTCGATCCGTCTGCCCCCCTGCAGCTCCTCACGTCTTCAACGTCACTTTGATGTTTGCTATTAATCATGACATGGTCAATTTGGTTTTTGGTCTTGCCATCTGGTGATGTCCAAGTTTGTAGGTGTATAGGTTTGTGCTGAAAAGTGGTACTGACTATTTTCATATTCTTACTGGTCGCGAAGTCCACAATTCTGTAGCCGTTGTCATTAGTAATTTTGTGACAGCTATATTTACCTACAGCCCTTCCCAAATTCTCCTTTCCAATTTTCGCATTACAATCTCCTAGTACAATTTTGACATCATATTTAGGGATACTATCATAAGCTCTTTCTAGCTGTGCATAAAATTCCTCCTTTTCTTCCTCTGCTTTCTCTTCCGTTGGTGCATGTATACTGACAAGGGATATATTGAAAAATCTTCCTTTCAACCTTATGCAGCATATCCTTTCGTTTATTGTCTCGTAGGATAATATTGCTTTTCTTAATTGTTTCTTCACCATAAACCCTGTGCCTACAATATTTTTTCTTATGTCCACTATTGATTAGGATGTATTTGCTTAATTCAGCCATATCAGGTTCCTTCCTCCATCTAATCTCCTGCAATGCCACCACATCCATTCTATAATCCTCCAGACAGTTCTCCAATGCGCGTGTCTTTCCTGCCTCCAACAGTCCGCGAACGTTCCAGGTCCCAATTGTCATACCATGTTTAGTCCTTTTCATGCAGGGTCGTTTACCATGTATTAGTCCGTTTCCGAGGCTATTTTGTTAAGGTTTTTTAGCAATATGTTTTACACAGATTGAGTCGCTGGCCCAACGCTGTGCCCCTTTTAGTCGCCTCTTACGACAGGCAGGAGCTGCCCCAGGATTATTCTACCCCGATCCTGGACGGGTTATATATACTAATTGGGAGAAATAATTTGATACTTTAATTATTTTTAAAATAATTATAATTATTAATTGTTTATTGTAATGATAACTTATCACAAATTAATATTTACATTATATACAGACAGAACCACATATTAGATTTGATTGTTAAGTATTTACAATTTTTATTTTATTCTTCAAACCCAGAACACATCTCTAACCCGTTTTGTAATCTTTGTTTACTGGGTTCTAATAACTGAAGCTTATTACATTACAATTTCATTTTCATTATATTCAACAAAATCCTGTCAGCAACGGAAGTGAGGCAGTTATTTCTATAATGTTTTTATGTCAACTATCACAATCATATTTTAACATGTTCAACTGCAAAATAAAATAAAAATTGTAAATATCATCAAATATCATGTCGATATCATTTTTTAAACTCGAGATAAAAAATAAATTAGTTTAATGCTATTTTATTTTTTTTCTCGGCTTCTAGGGCCCATTGGTCGGAACGGCAAAATACGTGTCTAATATTTTTTGACCAGAAACCTCCAAAAAAATTGCCAACAAGATCCGTGAGAGACTGAGTGTGTCCTCCCCTTGTTAGTGGAGAAAGCCTTGTCTTAAAGACCTCATATTAAAAGAATGAAATCCTTTATGAAATAATGCATATAGTCTATTCCTTTAATACACTGGTAAAGTGAAGCAGATATAAAGTTGACCATGTCTCACATCATTGGGCTCAAGATAAATTAAATGCAATAATATAATATAAACAAATTAACAATGTAATAATTACACAATTACAATGTGAAAATCTGAAAAAAAAACCGTAGTGTTAATTAAACTAAATTGTTAATGAGGTCCTAATTTTCAATGTAAAGGTAACACCCTAGCAATCTTAGAAGTGGCAATGACTCGGTCAGCGATGGTTAAATAGTGGTGGAAACTAGAATAAGAACTTCATTAACACATACCTCCAAAATAAGTGGGTAATTTACCAAATAATTTTAATTTTGATCTTGATAAATTCAAAATGTGTTAATATGAGTTTTGGAAAATTCATAATTCTTAATATTTAAACTAAAATGATATCATATCCATCTCGATATTGAAGGTCATGGGTTCAAATACCACTAGGACGGGTTAAAATTTATTTTGTGGCGAACCCACGAATAAATCTTGACCTTCCCACCCTGGCTAGAATAGGTTGGTAGCCTGTAAGATAGCTCATCCTTTCTGTTCTAGTTGGAGTACATAAGGATGTTAAGCCCCAAAAAACAGAAAAGTTTTTTTAATGTTTTTGAGGGTGCTGAATTAGAATCTGACCTCAATTTTTGTGTGAAAAAATCTATAGAGGTAGTTTGCTTAAAAAACTAATCATTTTTTTAGAATTCAATTAACCTAAACCAAAATCTCTGGAGGTACTGTATTTTTCCTTTAATTCGCAATCAAAACTGAAAATCTTGGTGCAAGAATCATGTCGATATCATTTTTTAAACTCGAGATAAAAAATAAATTAGTTTAATGCTATTTTATTTTTTTCCTCAGCTTCTAGGGCCCATTGGTCGGAACGGCAAAATACGTATCTAATATTTTTTGACCAGAAACCTCCAAAAAAATTGCCAACAAGATCCGTGAGAGACTGAGTGTGTCCTCCCCTTGTAAGCAATATATAATATAACTTAAAATTTATGTGTCTGATTTGTTCTGTATACCACAAATTATAGTGGGAAAAAATAAGTCAAAGAATTATTCATTGATAAGATAATTATTTCAGGATACATAATAATTAACTTATGGCTTCCCCATTATTTGGTTCATTTGCATGCAACACATACCTCCAAAATAAGTGGGTAATTTACCAAATAATTTTAATTTTGATCTTGATAAATTCAAAATGTGTTAATATGAGTTTTGGAAAATTCATAATTCTTAATATTTAAACTAAAATAATATCATATCCATCTCGATATTGAAGGTCATGGGTTCAAATCCCACTTGGACGGGTTAAAATTTATTTTGTGGCGAACCCACGAATAAATCTTGACCTTCCCACCCTGGCTAGAATAGGTTGGTAGCCTGTAAGATAGCTCATTCTTTCTGTCCTAGTTGGAGTATATAAGGATGTTAAGCCCCAAAAAACAGAAAACAATATCATAACCAAAATCATGAGAAGGAACAATGTACAAGAAATAACAAATACGGGTAACATTAAATTAAAGAAAAATAAATTTTTCTCACAAAAAGATTATGTACCTAGCTCTCTAAATTAATATTTTGCTTCAAAATAATAAATTTCAGGTAAACAACATAAATTAAATGTCACTTTCTTTCTCTCTATCTTATCCTTAGGGTAAAAGCGGTATTTACCAATATTCTTACTAATATTTTATTAAAACAAAGATTTATAATAAGGTCTAGAAAGAGAAACATTCACAATAAAACATATGAAATATGTCAACTTAAAGCATGTTTAGATATAGGAAAAAAATATTTCAAAAACTTCAGAAGAAATATAATATGAATCATTTATCTTTATTTCTAAAAAAAGTAATACAGTTCTCAAAAGTTTACTTGGCTCATCCACCTGTGATCCCCTTCATCAAATGGAACTTCTGGTTGAGTACAAGGATTCATATCTTCTTACAATTAATCAAATATATCGATGATTGATGTAGTAGAGCAAAATACTATGTTATAGTTTACATATATCACAAACCATCACAAAAAAAAAAATTAAGAAATTGAATGAATTAATATCCAAAATTAAATTAGCATTGAGAGCAAGTATTGACTGTTGACAGAAATTACTTAAACTGTAATACGGGAGGTAATATCAAGGTTTTAATACGGTAACGTACTTTTAACTTCACTAAGTAGTTACTGATTCCATGAATTTTCTTTCACACTGAAGTATTAAAATTTATAGATCTTAATCAACTTCTAATAATATTATTAAAATTAAGAAGAATTCTCTAAATTGTTGATTTCATCATTAGTATTGATTGGATTAATCAATTCCCGATTAATATTTAGATGCCTTAATAATAATGATTATTATTTTCTCTCTGAAGAGTGTTGGACGAAAAAGAAGAAATCGTGTGAGAAACGAAAGAACTCGGGGAGACCTTTGGGTTGCGTTATTAAGGGATTCCATTGAAAAAATACCACTTCCATGGTTTGGACACTTTTGCCAGATGGATGAGAAGCTTGAATCCTCGAAAATTCTTTGAAGCCATAACCACAGGAAACGAATAAGAGGGGCACTTAGAATGCAATGGACTGATGACATTTCCAGAATAGGCCAGAGGGGAAACAAGCAGCTGAGTTCCATGAAGACGCTGGCATAAGGCCTGGAATGTCTGGACAGAGATACCTCCACGCTGAGAGGCACTTGGGAGGAAGGAGAAGAGGCTGAATATATTTCTATAATGGTGTTAAGATTTTAAAAATAATTATTTGAAGCCGTATAAAGAAAATCCTTCTTATTTTATATCTACTAATAAAAAAGAAAACAAAAAAAAAACATACCACTACATCCCATGAAAGGTCTTTGGTTCATTACTTTGGTAAGAACACAATATTTCCAAGCCCACGCAAACTGGCCCAATTAGCAAATCTAGCTGATCAAAACTCGTAGAACTAATAATGTTTATATCCCAACTAACAATGGATATATTTTCTTATAGGTTTTTAATTACAAACTCTATGGTGAAACGAAACTAGAGCTAAATTATTTCTTCGAAAAAGATATTTAAGTTATTACATTATATATTTTATTGGCATTACTCCTCTTTATGTTATTTATAACGACGTTTTCTTCAGGCTTCTCAAAGTCAGTGAATACAGTGACAAGAAGTAGAGGAAGATGGTTGACAAGAAAAATCATTGGCAGAGCCATCAAGAAGATCCAAAGGAACGTTAGTGTGAATTTCGATGTTTCCAGGGACATCATTCGGCGAAGTGTCATCGTCTAAATCGTCCTCGTCAATCTCTTCATTACAGGAAACGGTATCAACAATTTGGGGAGGCAGCTGAACGATGTCGTTGTGGTCTATTTCATCAAGATCTTCTTCACCCCTGTGTGATTAATGATCCGTGATGGATCTGAAAGCTGGACAGTTCTAGATAAGCATATTAATGAGATAACTGGTGCCGAAAAGAGGTTTATTCGGAGAGATGTTGGTAAAACCAGGCAAAACAGAGTGCGGAATGAGGCCATTCGGGAAACGTTAAAAGTGAGACCACCCTAATACATTCTTCAAGAAAGACAGCTTAAGGGCAACCTCAAATATTTCTGAAAGACAAAAGCAGCCAATTCAGAGAACCGTCGAGCATAATCCAATATCCTCTGCCATCTCTATAGCCTCAGAGATTGCGAAAATTTCCGACACACAACCTTTAGCCTAAAGATGGTAAGAAATGTAGCATACAGTTTAAATTATTCTGGGAGAGTTAAAAAAACATTTATTAGTGAGGCTAATCATTTAAAAAGACTCGAGTTTACCAAATCAC
Organism: Euschistus heros; assembly: GCA_003667255.2. Classification (NCBI taxonomy): domain Eukaryota; kingdom Metazoa; phylum Arthropoda; class Insecta; order Hemiptera; family Pentatomidae; genus Euschistus; species Euschistus heros. The sequence goes on from RCWM02000129.1 coordinate 1,677,864, forward strand.
GCATATACTTGAGTTTCGGAAAACAATAAATAATTTCACCCTCAAATTGATCCAAAAAATTAGGATATTGCAACGCATCTTCAAGCTCAGCGAAATTCCAGGATTATTTTGGCTTCATATCTATGAACACAACACGAGAAAAATACATGATTGAAAAGTCAAAATAAAATTCAAGCAGTCGACACTTTTTGAGGTGGCATGTGGCATGATCCCCAACTGGGGATCAGCATAAAAGCAGCATTATAGCATGATCTCAGCATTTATGTCACAAACTAATATTTTTCATACAATCTTGAATGTATTTGTGATGTTATATAATGATAACAGCAATTAGACATTGATAGGTAGCCCAGAACAAATTTTCAAAATCACATAACATAATTCAGTTTCTCTTACTGTCGGTTTTCAACCTTTATCTGCAGATTAAAACACTAAAATACAATAAAAACCCAAATGATGGGCACATACACTTCTCAGACAGTTGAAGAGGCTATGTGAATTCCAGAAAGGTAACTTACCACGCACTGCTGCCATCTAAGGAGCATTTAAATATATAGGTCCCAATTGGGGATCACAACAACATATGGATTAAGGTTATCTTGCTGTAATGTGAATGTGTCTTGATTCCCAATTTTTCAGTACTGCTCTTCAAGATATTTCGAAAATGTCGACGTATCTTTCTGCATTCATCATCCTCTCAATAAAACTCAAATGTCTTACACCATCCTAAGAAATTCAGCCCCACACAAGTACACTTCTACAATTGTGTTCCTGTCGGTCTGGCTCGGTATTTGGTTTCCTCTACACATATTTACATCCGTCAGACCCAAAAATATTAAACTTTATCTAATCAGAGAAAATTATTGTTTACCGAAACTCAAGTGGCTTATATGTATATGCGTGATTTGGTGAACTCGAGTCTTTTTAAATGATTAGCCTTACTAACAAATGTTTTTTTTTACTCTCCCAGAATAATTTAAACTGTATGCTACATTTCTTGCCAACTGTAGGCTGAAGGTTGTGTGTCGGAAATTTTTGCAATCTCTGAGGCTATAGAGATGGCAGAGGATATTGGATTATGCTCGACGATTCTCTGAATTGGCTGTTTTTGTCTTTCAGAAACATTTGAGGTTGCCCTCAAGCTGTCTTTCTTGAAGAATGTGTTAGGGTGGTCTCACTTTTAACGTTTCCCGAATGACCTCATTCCGCACTCTGTTTTGCCTGGTTTTACCAACAACTCTCCGAATAAACCTCTTTTCGGTACCAGTTATCTCACTAACATGCTTATCTAGAATTGTCCAGCTTTCAGATCCATCACGGATCATTAATCACAAAGCGGAATCACATTAAATCTACTTTCGTACCCTTTGCCAAGGTAGGCGACGTGGTCAGTAGGACATATTCTGTTTCCTTGGATGTACAGATTTATAGGTTGAGCCTTATCCGTGGTTCCTCTCACGAGAATGGCTTGGGTCTTTCCTACTGCCATATTTTTACTTCTTTCTCTCGAACCATTCTCCTTCCAGAGTTTCACAATGTCCCGCTTCTTGTTTTAGGCCGACAGTGCAGTTGGAGACTATCCACGTGACCAAAAACACAAAGCCATCAACATAGGCAATGACAAGGGACTGCTTCTCTTCTAGAGCTCACAGCAACTCATCAGAGACCAGCTTCTATAGGAGCGGTGCATTGACTAATTCCTCAGGACAATCACCGGAAAATGTTCTGATCTGTTGAATATTCGCTCGGACGTCGAACAGAATGATGGTAGATATGCCAAATTACTGCTCTTTTGTACATTAATGAAAATGAAGTGATACTATACAGTACTGGTCTAAAAAATATTTATTGTTCTTTTATTTTTTCTATTATTAATGCTAAAAACACAACCCAAAACCATTTATTCAATAACAGATAAGAGCACAGTGAACCAGATAAGTGGTTATGAGGCGGCCTCAAGATTAGTGATAACAAATATTATAACTTCATGATTTTAAAAAACTTAAAATTACTGATGACTGAGTAGTTTTTGAGCGATTAACAATATGTTTTTCAGCGCACAAGTTTAAAGGCAGTTTTGGGATTTTGAATATTTGTTTGAAAATATTTATATATTTTAATTTTTTTTTTTAATAAATGCTAAAAATTAGAAATAGATTTTTTTGTAATAAAAAGTTGTTTATCTTTCTAATATTTTTATTTTATTTACTGTTTGTATATTTGTCATTTGTTTATTTTGTCGAGGGAAGTAAGTATATCACGTATTTTTCATTTTTATAGAATCACTTTCTGTATTATTTGTTGTGTGTAATACCAAATAAGTAACCAGTAAAAACCACAGACCTATGAAAAAATTAAACCTTAAATGAATAACCATTGTCAACATTTATTAAACTTCTATCTCAGAATTTCATTAACCAAACATATTAAATTTTATGAAATGTTTGGCAAAATTTCTGATAATTTTATTATAAGTTAATTTATATTCCCGAAATTAGCTTATGTTATTCCTTGTATATGAGATCCTTTCCTTAAATGCCTTGTTATCTATGATCTCTACTTCTTAAGAATTATTATAAGAGCAATGATTAACCATAAACATTTAATGACATTTTGGTTTTTTGACTAAGAGCTCACTAATCTAATAGACTGAGAGTAAAATTCTCAAACCATTGTTTTAGAACTATGTTTTGATGCAACTTTTTTGAAACATTATCTCTTCTTCCACTAATAATGTAATATATAAGTTATACTAAAATATTTTAATTCATCTTAGCATTCAATTCGTTAGTTATGAATATAGCTTGAGATTACCCTTTTCATTGAAAGCTGCCCATACCAAACTCTGCAATCTCGATGTGAACTTCACAAAATTATTTCTTTTTTAAATTTAATTAATACAGGTAAAAAATTCAGTAAACTGTAAGCCACATTATTTGTGGTGTTTTTGTGGGTGTATTTTTCAAACAATCTTCTGAAATTTTAAATAATTAGTTTGAGATATCCACTTCCCTATTAAGATTATATCACCTCATTAATTGAATCACCACACAATCTGGGCTAAAGAAACAGTTTTTTTTTATTTCCCTCTAAATGGTGGGTTTATAATGAATCTTTCTTCCCTTGTGGTTCTATTAATTTTCACATAGTGTACTGTTGTGGTTGTGGTTGTGGTTGTGTATGTGTATGTGTGTGTGTGTGTGTGTGTGTGTGTGTGTGTGTGTGTGTGTGTGTGTGTGTGTGTGTGTGTGTGTGTGTGTGTGTGTGTGTGTGTGTGTGTGTGTGTGTGTGTGTGTGTGTGTGTGTGTGTGTGTGTGTGTGTGTGTGTGTGTGTGTGTGTGTGTGTGTGTGTGTGTGTATATATATATATATATATATATATTTTTTTTTTTTTTTTTTTGTATTTGTAAAACAATTCAAGCCTTATTATTTGAGAGATTAACTATTATTATTTTATTTATTTTTTACTCATTTTTTGAACATTGACTGTACTTTTTAAAAAATATGTTCAATTTTAGCCTCTATTGATGAATGTAGCTTCATTGGCATTATTTGAATTATCTTATTTTTTTTTTAACATAAGGTTTTCTGTGATTAATAATATCTTATACATTGCATTTATTTGAATTTTGTGAATTATAAGTGACAAATATTTTGTAATCTTTTCTTTCTTCTTTGAAACAGTGTTTCCCTTTGTCGGGTTTCCAGCAGGTCAAACATTCTTTCAACTGTTCCCTGTCCCACCATCACCATCGGTATTCGGTTTTATTAAAATTTGTCTTAATTCGTCAGGCTTTGTAGCATCATATCAACTTACTCATCGTCAACATCAAGTCTTCCTTATCCTGGACCATAACCACCTGATCATTCGCAAAGAAGATTATATTTAAAAAATCCTTTCAATAGGTATACCCATCCTTTTACATTCCCTAAATCACTGCTCCATCATTACATCCAAGTATATTTTAAATATGTTTGGGGATGAACAGCATCCCTGTTGTAAACCTTTCGAGGATTCAAAAGCAGTTAACTTTTGTTTTATAATTAAAACAGTTACAAAATTTTATAATGAACATTAAGTAAATTTAATTAATCGTTCATAATATTTTCTGGTGTAATCATCTCATAGAAATTACTTCCTAGCTTTCTTCCTCTATGAATTCATTAATTTTCACAATCTCTCCTTCTTTTATAATCTCTTCCAGTTCAAATCATTGGTTCCTCTTGCACTACAAGATCCTGCTCTTCAGACATGAATAATCCTTCTCATAAGAGTGCATCATTTGACCACTCTTTTATTTCCTGTTCAACTTTCTTCTGGAATTCTCTACCCCATAACATCTGTAATGCTCCATCTCTGTCCACATTTGAATCCCTTCCATTTTAAGACATCCTTTCTCTCCAGAATGACACTAATCAGCAAAATTAATTTGAATATTTTATTTATTCTATTAGTGCATGCAGTAGTTATATATACTTTTTTCCCCTCTTTCTATAATTATTGGATTTTTCATAATTTTATTTTAAAATTATAAATAATGACTTATATTGTTAGCATGTTTTATTTTATATGTTGTAAACTAGACTGATTGTGTTTTATTTTTAGAGGACCTAGCCCAAGAATAAAGTTTGTTTTCTATTCTATTCAAAATGATTTTCTCAGTGGTGCTGTAAGCATGGACCTAAGTTGATTCATGGGATTCAAATTTTTTTTTTTTTTATCACAGAAGATTTTAATAAAACTATATTGTTATATATTTATATTCATTATCTCAAGTTTCCTGAATGTTGGTTTTCTTCAATATTTTTTTCACTATTTTCACTGGTTCATCATTGTTCTATTCACTTTTATGATGATTTTTTCTAGTTTCAGATGATAAGTCATAATATAAAGTGGAGTTTAAATTCATTAACTCTTCCAAGTATTTTGAAAAATGGTCAGAAAATGAAAATTCATTTATCATTAGAATGAAATTTATTCAATTCATTTTAAACATCATTTAACCCTCTTTAAACAATTATCATTAACTTACATGTTTCGGGATCTTCCGTCCTATCTTCAGACTATCCATTCTTCTGGTGTAAACCTCCAAGTCTATTTCACTAACTGTAACCCGAAACATGTAACTTAATGATAATTGTTTAAAGAGGAGTAAATGCTGTTTAAAATAAATTGAATAAATTAATATAAATACTCCTTTATTGAAGAAAATATTAGAATGCAAGTTGAAAGTCAGTGCCCATGAGAATTTGACTCTGCCAGTTGAATTTTCCACTTATGTTATGGCTTTCAACTTGCAATCTGATGATAACATTTGTAAAGTTCAAAACATCTTAATGAAAAATAGTAAGTAATCTACACAAGGATTTTTGACTAAAAACTCCATAATCCAACAGGCTAGGTATAACTTATAATTTATTTCAAAATTATCAAAGAAGTTATTCATTTTTTCTGGAAGACTGATTGATTTGTAGAATTTTTCAATATTTTCAAATATAATCTACAAAATAAAATTGTTGGTATGTTCTCAAAAATATGCTCTAAAGAACAATCACAATCAGAAGGAACAGATATTGTCAAATTTTCTAAGAATTAATATATCACTCCACATTTCTTGTTTGAATTGATGATTTACAAGGCATTCTATTCTTTGTACTTAATTTAAAAAAACCTTTTGGAGGGTGGAATAAATACAATATATCTTCTTTTTTTGAGTAAACCTTCAAGCAAGTCAGCTGTGAAACACTCGGCAAAGCAACTGAAGAACACAATTTTTCAATGCACTCTTTGCATGAAACAAATTTCCTAAGGTTTTTAATGACAAAGCCACAAATATAATATATAATTGCAACTTCTTCCCCAAACACCTTAGTGTCTATACCTGCAATATCACCCAGATCTAAATTCTGTTCATTTTGTAGGGCAATGTCAAGCTTATGTCTTATTTTTTCCTCAACACCACTCTTGAGCTTTTTGTTGGCGTTTGCAGTCTCTTTACCTAAAACTCTTATTCCCTTAACAATATCTCAGATTGGAGTATCTACATCATTTGACACATATGACACTTTATTTAAGAATATTCTTTGTAGGTACATATGTACTTTGTAGCAGATGCAAATGCAAATGCAAAAAGTCAATAGTCGATTGGTGTTCATCGCAACTCAAGTACATTAATATTCCAAAATGGCTTTCCAAAGGATCTTCATTAAATTTAGCAGTTAGAACATATTTTAAACCTTGATAAAATAAATATCTAGTTATCTCAATAGTGCTCTGTCACCTGAGTGATTGTAAAGTTCGAGTTGAAGCTAATGTATTTCCTTGATGTTTTATTTTAAATTTTTCAAAAATTCTTCCAGTGAATACATTTTATTTGAGTCTTATCTTACTCCCTACTCAGGAATTTAGCGTTCAGCGTATCAATTAAATTATTAATATTTCTTTTAAATTTTTAGTTTGTTCACTTTGGGGAAATAATTTTGGTTCAACATTTCTATAGAAATTTATTCCATCTGCCATACTGCGGCTAAATAATTGGAATGCCATTTTAACATTCATTCTTTGGAAGCAAGTAGGATTAATATGAACATTAGTCAGCTTTGGGGATACATGCAGACCATTTTTTTTTAGGAACATGACCTATTTATAAACATTTTTATAAAAATTGTAATCTATTGTCTCATTATCATACTGTAATTATTATTATTGTATAATAATTAATATTCTTTATTAAGGAAAATGTTTCTAATACATATAAAGATATGAACTGCATCACAAAAAAACATTCTTCCTTCAGAATCAGCTGGATTTTCAATCCGGCAGTTAACATAACTTGGATTTCTTAATATGCCCAATATTGACCATAATGATTTATTTGATTGGCATCCATCAGAGGTGACTCCAATGATTCTAATGCCAACATTCTCCATGGTTTTTTTTATTTCTGTTACATTTTGCTAGTATAGCCCCAGTAGTTGCATTATATATACAGCAAGTGGTTGTACCCAATTTTTTAACAATGGAACAAACTTATTTCTTCTAAGGCATGGTTTACAATTTACAAGAATCAGGAGTCTTCAATCCAAAATCATCAAAACCACCGACTTTAAAAGTTTTGTCACTAAGCTGAGTATCCTGTGTCAATTTTACTTCATCAAAAATAATCATCCCTAAACATTCATTGAAAATTTTTGAATTTCAATTTTATTTATTCTGTAAAAGCAAAGCAAACCATACGTTATTTTCCTGACGTGGCCCTCTGATGGAGTTGAAGTAAATCATGTGTTAGGACATGTCTGTACCCTTTTGGTGATTTTATTCGTTAAAGGAGGCATTCCATGATGAAATCATTAGAGTACCTGATTCTCTGTTTGTTTCTTAGGCCAGTGAAATAAGACAAAAAAAAGCAAACATCGTAAAAAATGAAGAAGTTCTGATTTTTTGATATGTTAGGATACATGAGAGTAGTGTAAAACCAAGTTTGTAAGTTGCTGTACTAGCTCCGTGGTGGTAAAAAAACCTCGATTTTTTCCAACTTTTTTCAGAAGTTCGCAAATATCTCGAGAACCATGCATCGTACGAAAAATACGTTTTATTTCTTCTTTATAGCAGATAACATTACCTACAATTTGAGCCCAAGATCAGCTCTGTAGCTCTAATAAGTTCGGAGATTCAGCTCTTCAAAGATGGGGTATTTTTTCAAAAACTTTTCAAGTCCACTTTAAGTCATCTGTTCAATAGAATATCGGTTTCTATACTCATCCCAGGGCATGTTTTCTATTATAACTGTTGTAGGGAATTATCACCATTAATTTATGCACTTAGCTAAGAGACCAATAGCTCTATCATTTTCAAAGCACCGCAAACCATCCTTCTTTGCAGACGATTTTTCAATAATACGAAAGAGCTAGTGGGCTCTCCGATTTGTGCATATATTAAAGGTAAAAATTTCAGCAGAAATTAACAGAGCAGATCTTGGACTTAACTTGTAGGCATTTTTATCTACTTTAAATAAGAGGTGAAGGATATTTTTCGTACGATGCGTGGCTCTCGAGATATTTACGAAATTCTGAAAAAAGTGGAAAAAAAACGAGTTTTTTTAACCACCACGAAGCTAGCACAGGTCTTTAGAAGTTGCAAACTTGGTTTTACACAACTCTCACGTATTCCAACAACATATAAAAAAATCAGAACTTCATTTTTTCCGATGTTTATGTCTTATTTGACTGGCCTATTTATCACGTTTCTGTCTCATAGTATGAATTAACTAATTTTCTTTCTTAGTAAAGTTGGGAATGTCAATAATTAGTGGACTTTTTATTAATTTCAATCTCCAAATTTTTAATTTTGCTGCTTGCTTTTGTGAGAGCAATCTTATTGTTGGATATTTTTTTTATTTGAATATCTAATATTTTATTGCGCCGTCGGAGAGGGTCAATTTAAATTTCTGTGATATCTGAAGTTGAAGGAGCACAACTATTATTATCGTAGGTAGAGTCATTTTTATTGGAGGCGGATGTTGATAATTCCCTCGATTTCCTAAATTTTGGTGCAGTTTTATTTAAATATTTAGATAAATTGGGACAGCATGAGGTAATACTTCATTTTTTAGTGACCAATTTTGCTTAGGAACTTTCTCTTGTCCATAAATTGTAAATGTGTCAACTTTTACAAAATCAGATTCATCAAAATGAGGGTAGGAAAACCTGTGATGCTTTTTTAAAGAGAAATTAAACCGATGGTTTGAATTTTTCCCATTGTGAGAAAAGGTACCAATCAGACGAAGGAGTAAAAAAAATGTCTTTTTCTTGAATCGGTCCTTCCACTAAATGACGGTATACAGTACGGCCTAATAAGTACATGAAACTATAGCATACAGCAGGGAATAAATATGAAAAATAAATTAATTATTGTTGCATACACTTTTTATTTTTGGAATAAAAAAATGAAATTTAAAGTGTTATTTTTCCTCTAACAAACTGAAATATGAAATTGTGATTAAATTTAAAACATTAGCTGCGGTTAATATAATAAGATAAAATACAAAATTCAGTTTTTCTTTCCCTTTTTTTTTTCTAAATGGAACCTCAAAAATTTTAAAATTTGATTACAAATAAACTGTCATATACTAATATTGTTATATAATTTATTTTAAAAATAGGTACAGCAATATGATAGCAACACAGCGAAAAGTACAAAATAATGCTGACTCTATGCACAATTAAATAAACCAAAACAATATTAGAAACTAAATTATTTCTTAAAACAAAACAAAATTGTATAATCGAAGACACAATATTGTAATAAAATTTCAAACATTGAGCTCCAGTTTAGTTAAATATTTTGGTAAATTGGGAAAACTTATTAAGATAATGACAACAAATAGTAGAAAATGATACAGATTGATATATTAATTGATAAGGAGATTAATGGTATTAGGATAAAGATTTCAATGTTTTGATCTCCCAATAACTCATCCCGTTCTCATTTTTTTTAAATTTTGTATTTATTACATTTTTATTTAATTTCAACATATATAATATTGCATTCATGATTATAGAATACAGTCAATTTTTTCATAAGAAATTTGACTGAATTTAGCATAAAAGCTTATTCATAATAGTAAGATGCCTCATTGTTATGAGTCAAATGTATTCGTACACTATACTTTAACTTACATCATTTGTAAAGGTGTAGCAATTATTAGTGCTTATTATTGATGTTCTTAAATTGAAAACGGGACGCAAAAACATACGACTGAAGAGGAACAAATTATTGTGCGCCTATATAATGAGTCGCTTAGAGAAGTGACCAGAACTCACTCAACAGTCCAAGATCTATTGGAAGGTATGGAACGAGAAATACTTTTGAACGTAAAGAGATAAGAGGATGACCAAGAAAAATTTACTCCAAAGATGAAACACATATCACGAAAAAAGTTAAAACAAAACGAAAAATTAGTGGATGAACATTTGTATGAAAGAGGCGGAAAAAGGGAGTGTTTAGCAATGTGCTAATGCTTGAGACGGAATGAGCTTCATGGCAGAACAGCTAGAAGAAAACCTTCAATAAGCAATATTAAGATATCATTGGGCCAAAGGCTATAAAAAATATGATTGTGACCTTAGGAATAGGATACTATTTACCGTGTGTAAAATTGAAATGTTTAATCTTCAGAGGGGCCAAAAAGTATGGAGGAAAAATATAGCAATGGAAATAAGAAATATAGTTCCAACTGTTAGGAATGGAGGAAAGAAACTCGTGGTCTGAGGTTGTTTAAATGTTGCTAGCACCTGTTTGGAGTAATACTTGTAATAAAAATTACAAACACTGGAAGTTATACAAAACATCTGCATGAGAATCATAAATAATTACACCAGATACACAAGAATATCCACTTTGCTAACTGATCTCAATCTACCCACAACCAAACAACACATTCATTTGCAAACAAACTCATTTTTCATATCCACTGCCATATCTGAAAACACAAAAATCCAAGAAATAGGTAATTACAACAAGAAAACTCTAAAATGAAACAAACACAAACGGACAAAACATATATTACTCGAAGACTAAAAAACTAATTTCTATAAATTACAAAATATTACATAAATTAGATTACTGTAAATATATTTTGACACCATAAAGTTATTAAGTAAAAGTTTGATTTTTTGTATTATTTCACTAAAGTAGTTTTATTATATTTTTGTTTGTATTTTGTAATTGTATAAGTTTTATATGATTATCCTTATCACTTCAGGCTTGGGTTATAATTTGACTATTATTTATTATTATTCATCAATTGTTAATTTAAATAACATTGTTTATTTAGCTGTGTAGTTTTTTTTTTTTCTTTTAGTTTTCCTACTGTTTTATCTGGTTTGCATTATTCATTTGTATATAGATTCCTCTATTATTATTACTTATTGTTTCATGTGAGATGGATGGGTATCCAAACATGTACCCATGTTTTTATTATCCTAGTTTGGCTTTATGTAATTTATTTTCAATAAGGAATAAAAAAAAAAAATGTTGATAGAGTGGGATGTCTTGAATTTTATCGATGGTAGAATGAATCGTATAAAATATATCGACTTAATAAAAATAAATTTCCTAATCAGTACTGAAAAAATTGGGATCAGAGGAAATTACATTTTTCTGCAGAAAAATGATCCCGAGGATACAGTTTGGAAATCCAAATTAGGGATCCTGTACAACAAATGAAAGTGGATGGCCACTCTCCCTCTATCACGGGATATTAACCCTTTAGCGCATTTGAGGAAATACCTAAAGGATCGAGTACGGTAAAGGTGTGTTTCTAACAATCAAAATTTAAGCGACGTTATTATTACAAAATTATAGTGTCTTTGACGCAAAAATTACTGAATTCACTGCCTCAAAGCATAAAGTGCATATTAAAAGCCAAAGTTGGCCCTACTAAATATTAATTGTTATTGAATGCCAAGATTAAATAGAAATTTTATCAAGTGTACGAATACTTTTGACTCTGACTGTACCACTTCCACAAATACCACTCATTCCGACAGATAAATCATTAAACAACTTAAACTTTCAATGAGCCTTTCTGCTCCTATTACTGCGAATTAAGTGCAAGGACAATTTTTGCAAGTATACAGTTTAACTTTTAAAAATTAATGCTTCTCTATTGGAAGTGATATGTCACGTGCTCCCGATGAAGTAAACCATCTGATGTTGATGAGTGCAATAGATAAACTATAAACTCAATCTATTCACTAGTTTTACAATAAAAAAGAATATATCAAAAAATCAGTAAAAAAGATTTTTACTTTAGTTCCTTACATACAGCATAACCACATTAGCGCAATATGCAATGTAGTTTATTGAATTTCAATGATGTTTTTTCTCGGTGAATCTATGTTAACTAGAATACTGTTTTTTACTTCCCTAGATAATAGTTATTAGAAAACTAATATTATACATTTCTCATCACTGAATGGTTTAACAGTGTAGCCAGTGTCGAAATCCCTTTTCTTTTATCATCAGAATTTCCATTCATCAGTCTAAAAAATAATAATTATGTATGATATTGTAATCGTTTTCTAAACTTTTTTTTTTTTTTTTTTTGCTTAGAAATAAATTTTGTATTCGGAAAATCTAATAAATTAGAAATATTGTCAACCTGGATGGATTTCATTTGCTCCACTGTTAAAGTACATTTCTTAATGTTTTCCTGAATATATTCAAATTCTAAAACTACTTTATTACTTAGTTCCATTATATAGTTCTTTATTTAATATATTGTAGTATAAAAATCTTATACTTAAAGAATATTTTTTTTTTCAGAAATTTTTAAAAAACCTGACAATGCTGTGCATAACACATACCTCAAAGTTCATATAATTGGGAAGGCTGCGATCGGACAATATTTATGGTTACATATATTTAATGGAAGCTTGGATATTATTGAAAAAGGTTTTTTTCAGACTGGAAAGAAGACTCTAGACAACATCATATTCTCTTATTATAGTGGCCCTGGATACATTCAGAATTCTATTCCTCAAGAAATACAGTTTTTAGTTTTGATTTTAAATGGACGAACTACTAAACATGTGTTGAAAGCAAAGGAATGGTTAGATTTCTTACCCGAAATTCATTCTCTCCAAAAAACTGCAATAATTTTGTTAGGTAATGAAAAATGTGAAAATAGTTGGATTTTGCCTTACATGAAGTCTAAAGGAGGAATAATCGATATTTTATTCATAGTTTATGACTCAGCCCTTATTGATAATAAAGAAATTTTCCAATGGCCTCTAGGTGTTGCCACGTAAGTATCCCTTGCATTATAAACGTTATGTTTTCAACTTCAACTCACCCCACTCTAGCTATATGCTTATGTAATATAACGTCACTATAGAAGCTTCGCTTCAAAGAATCACCTAGCTATGATCTTACCTCTTAAATCCTTAGACAACTTCGACAAAAAACAGTTATATTCTTTATATACATACATAACCCATCATTCTTTTTCTAAAACCAGGCAAATCTCAAAAAAATGCTTTACCACGTTGGCCTATAAGCATCCTTCCCATCCTATCAACAATCTTTTGGAAAAATCTGTCTCTAACATATTATACTTCCACCTGAATCCCAGAAAATTCCTTTTTTGTTGGTCTCTGTGTTGTTGGCCATATATCCTATAACCTGAAAAACAAGCAATATTGCAGTGGTGAATTTCTGGACATAGCCCAAGCTTATGACTGGGTATGGCACCAGGACTATTTACTTTTCATGCCCAAAATTTATTTGTTTAAATATCTACTATACTCTGTCCTTCGATCCTTCCTCTCCAATCATTCCTTCAAAGTGGCACTCAGCACTGGCGCAACCAAGGGGGGAGCTTGGGGGCTGAAGCCCCCCCCCCCCAGACGACCGAAACGACTAATTTTTTTTTAGTCGATAAGTATGATTTTCATTTATATAGTTTCGAACACCACCCATTCCTTGTTTTAGTTTAACTAAAACATAAAAAAGTAATCAGTTTTGAGCCTTCAGGTAAACGACCGAGGGATAGACCGATATATATATATAACCCCCCCCAGATAGTAATCCTGGTTGCGCCACTGGCACTCAGAACTCAAATTATCCAATTTGACCGGTGTTTCATAAAGCAGCGTTATGTGTCTAAGGCCAGGCGCAAATTGAGACACTTATAGAACGTGTGAGGTGACTTGACACAGCACGTCTTTTCGCAAACTGCAGAATTGTATGGATCGCCGCAAATTGGGAACTCTGTACAAGCACTTGCGACGCGTGTGAGGTGACAGAGTTTTAATGCTGTAATTGAAACACAGTTTCACGTGTAAGTGTTTACTTTGTTATGTAATAAGGCTGAAGAGTTTTGTTAGTTTCTTTATTTTTTTGAAAACGGAAAAAATGTCTTAAGAGAAGTTATAGAGGCGGTAAGGGAACACAAGGAGCTGTTTTGTGAATTCTTGTCCAATTTTTTTGCCGTTTCATAAAGTGTTATTGTAAATAATCAATTTAATTCCCTATATCCTCTACAACTCAGATATCCTTACCTCTCCTGATACCTTGAAACATTTGCCGAAGGCTGCCATTCTATGATCCCCATCTAAAGGCTGAAATGGCCACTACTACCTTCAATAACACTTTTCTAGGATCAAAATTTGGTGCAACAAATGATGAATCAAAGTGAATGTATCTCAATACAAACACATTTATTTCTTAAGTAATTGCTTGTTCTCATTCTTTGATCATTCCTTATTCTTGGCTCAGTATTAATTTTCTAATTATATATTAATCATATTATCTATGATATGATTATTATATATTAATAATCATATCATAGAATAATGATAATTTAATTAATAAATTTCAATTTCTATATTTTGCAACTTATCTATATATTTTATATTTGAAAATGTTAATGATAGATCATTTTGTGATGAATAACAATAATTAGTTTAATTTTAGGTATCGTGGATTTCCTAATTTTTTCTACAACCAGATAAAACATGTATCCACTCCTAGAAAGTATAAATGTAACTTCATGGGTACAGTTTATGAAAATTCATCACGTGAGGTTCTAGATGTGACAGTAAGAACCAGTGGGTTAAAAAACGTATGCCACTTATCTACACGTCAAAAGTAAACATTTATTTTTATATTCCTCCTATAGTACGATTCATCTAAATAATTCTCCAAAAACATTATTGTTTAGTTCAGCATTATTAAGAAATATGTTTTATATATATATTTATTTAAATAAGGGCAATCTTAATGCTTGTGACTATTTAAAATATTATTGTTTTAGTCGATAAGCTAAAATAATCAATTCATTGTTCATTGATGTTTTGTTCTATTAAATTTAGAATTTAAAAATGTTTATGTATTGTAATAATTACTACAGTTCCTTCAACATAACCAAAAAAACTGCATCTTGATGTCTTGCAATATCAGATGTAGGGTTGGTATTAAGCCCAACCTAATTCAAATATCAACTTTTTTGCTGGGATGAATGCTTAGGGAGATATGGAGGGGTAGGAATTGATTGCTTGTGGTAAGTCGTACTTCTCTATGAAAACACGTTTGTCGGTACTCTTTGGCTCTAACTCCAACACTATTTTTCCGATTTAAAATTTCTTTTTTTTCATCTGAAAGCTGCTTAAATTCACTATTATACCCCGTATATACTACCACGCTGAGGAACCCATACTGTTGTTACCTTGTTTTTTCGGCCCGTTTCTTGCAATAACTCCAAAAACATTTGCCAGAACGATAAATATGTATATTTTAACAAAATATGACGGTTTTGCTATGTTCAGTGGGCTGGCATGGATATTTTACGGTATTTAATCAAAATTTAATATATAAGATTTTATAGTGCATTTAACGGGCTTTGGTATGAAAAAAAGAAATTTGGGATCGGACAAATTGTTTTAGAGTTATAGCGAAAATTGTGCCAAAAATCAAACTAGAATTTCACATCACGGTTTTTAGCGTGGTGGCATAGGTATTTCACGGGATATAATTACAATTTGAGGCATGGGATCTGATAGTAAATTTAACCAGCTTTGAAATAAGAGAAAGAACTTTGGGATCGGACAAATATTTTTGAAGTTATAGCGAGAAATGTGTAGAAAAAACGAGATAACTACAGTACGGGCTCCTAAGCGTGCTAGTACGAGTGTTTTGCTGGACCTGATTAAAATTTCATATACGGGGTCTTATAGTAAATTTAACCAGCTTTCAGATGAAAAAAATAAATTTTAGGTCGGAAAATAGTTTCGGAGTTATAGCCAAAAGAGTACCGACAAACGTGTTTTCACGGAGAATTGCGACTTACCGCAAGCACTCAATTCCCCCTCCCCCCAACATATCTCCCTAAGCATTGATCCCAACAAACATTTTTATGAAACCTTTTTTGTAGAAACTTTTATGCATATTAATTTAGTATAGATACATTTTTTCGTTAGAGGCAGAAGTTTTCGAGTTACTAACGAAAAGCTGAAAAAAAAGGAACTTTAGATCCCCCCCCTCTCCCATCCCTCAGTACTTTTAATATGTTGCTAAGAACACCTTACCCTACAACTGTGCCAAAATTGACTTCTACATGAATTTTTTGGTCTTCATTGCCTGGACTATTAGTAGATGTCAAGGAGACCAGATGTATTGTTTTAAATAGGAGAGACACATCCCTTAGTCTCGACTTATCCTCTAGGGACACGCATTTGTCTTATTTTAGCAGTATTTGGCGTAGGTGCTGCTTTATCAATACGTTTTTATTTTGAAACCCTGAGCAATAGATTGTGTTAATTTAAAATAATAATAAATAAATTACAATATTATATTGTGTATGAACATGAAAATATAAAATAGCACATAAAAGTAGTTAATGAACGTTTTTTTTCTTTTTTTATAATTGCTTATTTTTTATCTTGCATATCTTTTTTTTTTTTTTATCATGATGGTGACCTTCATTGTTATGTATAAAATACTGACATAAACATAAAGTGTTTTTAAACTAACTTTTTTGTAGTCTGACTGATCCCTTTTAAATCCAATACATCTATATTAAAAAATTCAACATTTCCGTTATAATTTTTTTAATCTTTTGCTCTAGATGGTTACCTATGGAATCAAAAGAAAGTCTTGCAGAATATGTAAATGTTCTTCAGAATTCAGACTTCACATTGAACCCAGTTGGAAGAAATACTGAATGTTATCGTATTTATGAAGCTGTGGCGCTGGGAAGTATACCTGTTATTGAAGACATAATGACCCCAGGACAATGTGTTTCACCTTTAAGATTGTTAAAGAAATTCAACCCTCCTTTTATATATGTAAAAAGTTGGAAAAATCTTCATAACGTGTTACAAACTGATAATGTCAATGTCAAAAATATTATTGAACAAAGAATGAAGTTATTACTATGGTATGATGTTTTTAAGAAAAACATTGCTACATATTTTACAAATATTTTAAAAGAATCATTTTTTAACTTTGAATTGGTGCAATAGTTAATATCCTATGTCATCTCCAAAAAACTAAACAAAAACAAAATACAATGGTTTTTAATTTTATTCATATGACTTACATGTGTATTGAGCCTCACATGACAATGTGAGGAAATATGAGTAAATCTAATAATCTGTTTCTTCTTTTTTTTAATGATTGATATAATCTTATTCTGTGTTAAGTGTTATATGTAATGTATAAAATTTAATTTTGTGTACAGGAATAAATAAAATCTTATCCAATGGCCAGTTCTTAGTTACCTACTTAGTTTTTAAACTGACAATTAGTCAATTAGCTTATGAATGTATATTCATTTTCAAAATGGCACTTATATAGTCCTCAGTTGTTTAAGATTAACCAAATAAGGCTATAACTTTTCATTCGATTAATTACTGTAAAAATATACTCTAAATAGCAAAATAATTTCTGTTTTATTTTACAATCCTGTTGAGAATTCAACGCTTATTTCGTTTTTAACATTCTTTATTTTTATGTTACATTCAGAAGTAACTTGTCAAACCGTCTAACCAATAGAAATTAATGGATTTCTAAATTTTATCATTGACACAGTGATCCCTATATCCTCAGAATGCCCATAGTTTTGGACATACACTGATTTTTTTTATTGCATACTCTTCCGGACATAATTCCAATAAGGCTTACTAAAACTTATGTGTTGTTTTGGAGGTTCCTGGTCAAAAAATATTAGACACGTATTTGCCGTTCCGACCAATGGGCCATAGAAGCCAAGAAAAAAAAAATAACAAAGCATTCAACTAATTTATTTTATATCTCGAGTTTAAAAAATGATATCGACATGATTCTTGAACCAAGATTTTAATTTTTGATTGCGAATTTAAGGAAAAATACAGCCGCTCCATCCGATTTTAATTTAGGTTAATTCAATTCTAAAAAAATTATTTGATTTTCAAGCAAACTACCTCTATAGATTTTTTCACACAAAAATTGACGTCAGATTCAAATTCAACACCCTCAAAAACATTGAAAAAAGTTTAATCAATAAAATCAAAAAACATCATTTTTTTTTTACCCTCTTCAAGGGGGATGAAATTTTTAAACCTTTCCTTTAAATCGCCATTGCTTTATTACACTCCACGCAAATTCAACTTAATTGGTATCGCTGGAAAGAAGAGAGCCTCAGCTTTCTTTTGGTGCATGTAAGTGCAAATTCGACGAAAAACGGGGAAGAAAAACCTATTGGAAAAGTTGGAAAATCCGAAATACATTTTGATTTTTAACTTGAGTTTGAAACCAGATTTGAAGATGAATAACATTTCAAGTATATTACTACCCTATATTTTGGGTAAAAATGTGAAATGACAATTATTTTTATAAATTGCATACATTTTGGTCATTTAAAATGTAATTGTCCCTCCAAATCAGGAAAGTTGACAAAAGTACAAGTAGACGATTTTATGAATCGTATAATTGCTCCTTACACGGAAAATAATCATTTTATTGATTCTAGACTCGTGGGGTGGTCAAAACGACATTGCTCGCATTGAGAGCATGGAGTTATAGTACTATAACTGTCTATAACTCCATGATTGAGAGCATTTTCTCGAATGATGGAGGTGTTTGTTCAGCTGCTGTAGAAGTCATCCCGCCTCACTGCACTCCGACACGCCAGGCCATGAGACGTTTATTTTTTCTGTGAAGTAAAGGTCATGATAAAAAGAATTCAGAATAATACGTGTCTAATATTTGTTGACCAGGAACCTTCAAAACAATCGCCAACAAGATCCGTGAGAGACTCAAGTGTGTCCTGCCCTCGTAAGTGTATGCAACTTTGCCAATACTTTTTGATTTTTAAAATCCATACTTTTACGTTTACTTTATTTCTCAATGCTAATTCGCGGTATCTAATGTAACGAAAGTTAGTAATTAAATACTATTATTTAAAATAAATTTAGTATAAAAAAATTAACCTTTTAAGAAAAAGTGGAAGTGTGCCAATACTTTTTTGGCCCACCGTATTCCTTGTTGCTTTCTATTCGCTTGTTTCCCCTGTGACCTCCGAGGAAGTGAGATAATTTCAGCAAGTTACTTTCTATGTCCATTATCACCATACATATTTTGAATGATTTAAGAAGCAAATGAGATATTTCAGAAGATGTCAATAACATAGACATTAAGATTTTAAGATGACACGCTGCTAAAGAAAAATAGAAATCGAAAGAACATTACAAGGAAGAACTTACCATAAACTTGAGAAGACGGACCAACCGTCATTATAACTTACTCCTTCAGCTGGGATCTCTCAGGGAAATCACGTTATTTTTAGTAAGCCTTATCAACATTATGCCCGGAAGAGTATACAATAAAAAAAATTAAAAATATAAAGAAGAATATTAGTGATTGAATGTTTACATTATAAAGCTATTATGATTCTCCATTAATAAAATCTTGAGGAATATTTATGTCACGCGGCTTGCTCTAGCTATTATTATTGTTGTTATTGGTTTATTGTTCAGTTATTATTATTTTCTGTCCCCCATTGTAGGGTTGTTGTAGAAAGTGTTAAGAGTGTAGGACCTGGCAACACTGAGTGCTGTAAAAACATTTAGTAACCTGGCAACACTGTGTGTTTCATAAACTAATTATAACCTCGGATTATTTCTCTTTTATATTATAGAAACAATTTTTTAAAAAATCTGTTCGTGATTGGATGTAATGTAAAGTGTTTTAAGTTAACTTATCCAGTGTGCGAACTGTTTCTTTGATTCATATATTACTTATTCTTAAAAACACTTAGGACGTCTGTAGTCTGTAGCGAATAGTGGCTGCATGAGACTAATCATTTTTTTTTTTTAAAAATATATATTTATATATAGTAAATTTAATCGGTACAACAATATCTATAATATAAAATAAATTATAAATAATAATAATAATAAATGAATGGATACAATAACTAAAAATCATTTCTACAACATTCGGGTTGAGGACCCCCAAATGATTTGAGGAACCCTTCGTTTAGGGATTCTAGAAAATACTTATTTCTCGCCGCGTCGCTGGTTCGTAAGCTAGTGGAGGCAGGGTTCAAACGCTTAAATTACAAACATTACAATCATTATACGTTAATAATAAATCAGTATGACAACTTTTGTGATGACATTCGTACCTATTTGTTTTTAAATAAATCCTGACGTTTCTGCTACCTCAGAAACACGGTGATAATACCTAATTTGGCCCACCTGAAAATTCTCCCGTTGTTTCACTTACTGGATTGTTTGTTCCAAATGATTTTTATACCGTTTTTTTAAATTATGAATGTATTAGGAACTGTTTTGTAAAGCTTTAAAAATGGTTAGTCATAAAAATAAATGAAAACAAATTTTTTTATCGAAGTGTATCCTCATTTGTAATGGGATGGTTTTTTATTAGTGCACTTGAAGTACGCTTTGTATGACTACCATCTTTATCTATTGTTTACTTTAAATGAGATAGCAGATAATCTCGATATTCTGACGGGCACACCTTGTGTTTCATCAGTATTATTCACATTCTAAAATAGCGATTTTTCAGTTAAACTCTTTTGATGTTGTTTATATTCATATAGCTAACTATATTTAGTTATAATTGAACTCTTGCGAAATAAGGTTCTTTATCACGTAAGTACTGATCTAAATTATTTGCATCTGCTGTTTTGTTTTGCTGGCTTTAACCGTAAGTTATTTAAATGCTAATAAATAATTGGTAAAACATCAGTAATTAAAAAAAAACTTATATTATTTCATGGTAATTAATGTTATCAAAAGGTTTCATAATCATAATGATTTCTTAAAATCATTTAAATTCGAGAATATTAAAACTCAACTAGTTAAATCTTGACACCTTTTTGAAAATGGAAAACTTGAGAAATCTAAATCTTGTTTAATATCCGTTAAGTTAAAAGTTAAGATAGGATTGGATATTTATCATCGATTCTATATTCCGGTAGCTGGCTATTTTATCCATTACAATAACTAATGAAATTCATATCAGTCAATAAGACACACCTGAATTATCTCTAAACTGTTTGAGCGAGAGTTATTGATCCTCTATTTTTAGTTTAGCGCATAAAGCAAGGTCCGCGATGCTATTTATTTATTATCATTGTATTTAACCAAAATAGCTGACATGTTAGAAATGGTTTTTTATTTATTTATTTATTTTTTAATAACAATTTATTGAAATTTACAACTGTACAAAAATTATACATCAAGTAAATGTGCTGTTAACTATTACAATAACGTGACAAAACTTGAAAAGAACTACTCATCAGTAGTACTTTAATAAAAATTCTACATTAGAAGGTCTCTGGGGCATCTTCTTTTCAGACGCCTCGGAGGATTATCAGGAATGGTGTGGGAAGCAAGTTGAGAAATTAGGGGATTTGAGTGGTTATGGAGCTTACTATGAAAGGATAGATATCTGGTTTGGGCTAAATCAGTAACATATGGAACATTAAGATCTTTATGGATAAGTTTATTGGTGACAAAGTAAGGTGCATTGGGGATTTTCCGAAGGATTTTGGATTGTGAGGATTGGATACCAGATGAATTGGATGGTTTAGTGGAGCTCCAAGGTCTTTTATTTAGTTTTTTTTTTTTTTAAATTATATTTCATCCATCATCGTTGCCAATCAGTGACCCCAAACCGGTATCATAATCAGACATATAAATATTGAAGATTCTTCTGAACAAAAAGTCCATTATGTTTTTTTTTTTAGGATTTCGCTATTATTTAAAGAACAAAATAAAACAACAATCTATCAAAGTAATGAATGATTGAATAATTTTCCGGAGTAGAAACTAATTTATATTTAACGCTAAATAATTTCCAATCCTATTTAACCTCGTTAAAAGGTATTTACTATATTTATAAGAAAAACCTTTTAACTTACAAAATGAGTAATACCTCCTGATAATAAGTTCATAAAAAATATAAAATATATCTTTTATTTACACAATACGAAAATTTTCCTTTCTGTTCGAATGAACTTGAAATACCATTGCATTGTACAAATTTTGTAAATTTTAATTATCAATGTTATCCCTCATAATTAATTTAGTTATCTTCATTATGTCTAAAATAAATTTCGTACATTGATTGTGGCATTAAAAATGGAACTATATTGATTTCACCTGAATAGCATAGTTCAAAGTTTAGAATAAAAATTTTACGGATTCTATAAAAGATCCTGTACACTGTATGTAAAAGATACGGCACACTGTATATAAAATATAATTATATAATTTATATAATAATACAACTTAGTCACCAGTACTTGAGTCGATATTAAAAATAATCTCGATATCATGCACCAAAATCGAAAACCAAATCTAAGGCCATGTTAAAGATACACTGATAGGCAAACAATTCCACCCAATTGATTTTTTTAATTTTCTCGGTTAAAGTTTCATTTTTTTTTAAAGTGAATAAGGTTTATATCGGTCTCTTGCTTTCATTACGTTTTGCATTCGATGGGGGTATAGGCCTTATGTGATTTTGAATAAACTGTTGAGGGATATGCTCCATCTAATGCAAAACTACAAAAACTAATATTTATTTTAAATTTGGTAACTTTATTAATTAATTTTTTTAAATACTGCTTGATTTTTTACATTAATATTTTGAAGAATCCTGATACATTTAACGTGCAATGGTTAAAGGTAACACACCAAACAGAATAAAAATTTTAGCCGAGAGAATGAAAAAATTCAATTTGGTAGATTTTTTTGCGTGCCATTATATGGACGGCATTTAACAGAAGGGAACCAAATCCTCATAAAAAATCTTAAATAACTTGGTTCTTTTTCTTGAAATAGAAACGTCGCGTTCTATTTCAAATAGTTTTTCCGACTTCGATTTTTCCTTTAAAATACCCCATCCAAGATGGTTCTTTTCTGTTAAAAATAGTAAGCACTAATCCTATCCAAAACCACCTCCAACTCATTTTTGCATATTTTGTGGATTGGTTCTCTTCAGCTAAATGCCGTCCATGTATAAACATAAACTTCCCTGCCCTAAATTCAAAAAGTAGTTATAATATAAATTATAACTTGGTTATACCAAATAACGTAGAAGGGCCTTAGGGACTCGAGCCAGGGGGCCTTATGGCTCTTGACTCCGGCAACATCTCACTCACCGCCATCCACACAAATTCATCCGTCTTAAACTTAAATTAAATTATTCATATGAATTCGTTGAAATCACCTCGAAAGTGTTTAAACAATTTTAATTGGAATTTCTAAACAAAGTAACCAAATTAGCGTTATGATTTGTAGCTCGAAGGAAACATATTAAATATAACGAAATCAATCGAAAAAAATCTTATCTGGTAAACATACTATAGCTATTTACAGGAATTGCCTTCTGTAATTTATCACTCTTGTAAAGTTTTCTTAGTTTTTAATTTCAAAATTGGGTAGTTTTATTATTTTGTTTTCTTTAAGCTTTAACATGCCTCGTCTAGGAAATTATCTTAATTTAATATTGGTGAGTGTGGAGATATAGCATGGCGAGGAGTTCGGTCACCAAACGATTGCTCAGATACTAGTGATGAACCAATCCGACAGAGTATTGCCCATTTGATGATATTTTCATTTGGAATAAAGATTGTTGGAAGGAATTTGATTAAATGTAATACCTAAAACTGAGGCAAATTTCCCTCCTGTCTCCCCGTAAACGAAATGAATTCATCACTATAATAAATAAATAAAACTGGACATAACCCGAGGCATGGAAAAAGTATTTTTTTTTTTTTTTTTCAATTATTATGGATTTCTCTGAATGTTTTATTATTAGTAATGGCCGGATTTCGTGAAATAAAGATTTTTAAAACGTGCAATAAAAATTTTAAAAAACATAAACAAACGTTCAATTCAACCTTCTACTGATGTTAAGTACCCTCGCGTTTTTATTTTCATCTATCATGATGTAAATAATAATTGTTTTCTATTCGTTTACGTATTTCCTCAAGAGGATGTTCACAAAAGTGTTTGAAGATAATTTTTTCATAAGGTGCTCTCTTCAGGAATGTTTTGTTTAGTGTCTTTTTGCAAATAAGACGTAGAGGGTTGGACTTTATTCAATGAAACATCGGAAGCGAACAAGGCGTAAAATAAATCGGTAAAAAAAGTTTGTTGTCATACTTTGGGTGAGTAACTTACTGGAACTCGCTTGGATTTTTGTGCTGCAGTTATCATTGTGTGCCCACCCATTAAAATAAAAAGATATTGGGAATAATCAAATGCTATCTTGTGCTACTTATAAAAAGATAGAATGTACTTATTGAGTTGCAATGAGCATACACTTGAGATTTTCGAACGGAACCAATTGATTTATTACATGAAGAGCAAAAAATTGTTTTTCCTCCTGTTTTCTAATATTAATTTTTGATTATTGGCTGGCTGTCAATTTAGTTTTTTATCTATTACATGTACTTGTCTACTGAATTAAACTCTTTTATAGAATGAAATGAAATTGAAGAGTAGATTGAAAGATGGAATAAAATCAAATTATAAAATCTAAGAATGTTAATACAAAGAAAACGTTTTTCAACATTATACCATTTCTTTTACGAGTTTGAAGAAATAACTGGAAATCATTTTTTTTTTTCTTTCTTGAAATATTATGCAGGTAAAAGTTATTGTTAATAATTTCAAAATAAATCACAACTTTTCTCAAAATAAAAAATCTTCAATATTTTTAATGAAATATAAAGAAGTGCACTTAAAACGTAAAATGTGCAAATTCGTGCAGTGACCCCCAAAATGTGCAATTCCATGCAACTGCACGGGAATCTTGTCTTTAGTTATTAGCTTTAACAAAATAAATTATACAAATTCAATCCCAGTGTGAATATTTAATGTTCTTGAGAAACATATAAGGTCTTTAGGGTTCACTCTTTTAATCCCCTGAAGTTTCATTATCGCCTAATATTATGTATTCCATTATATTCGAGGGCTTTACATTCACTGAGAACTTGTGAAGCTTTTTCGTCTTACTCTAAGCACATAGCCGGCAAGTGGAAACATCTTGTCTTTTTGAGATGATATCTTAACGGACGTATGTTCTCAACTCATTCCTTGTTAGGTATATGTAAATGTTTTCCTTTTCTTTTAAAAAGTTAATAAAGTGAGACTCCATCTAACCCCCCACCCCTTAGGTAACATTTTTGGATGCTTATTCATGATTTTAAAAAATTACCTATTTTCATGGTTCTAAATACGTCTAGTGCTATTCTACTGCACTGAACTTACTAAAGGGTTGTATTTCGCCGAGATGGTACAGATTTGGTTGGTGATTCTATATCGAAAAAAATCTAAAATTATTTTACATAGGAGCTAAGAAAAAAAAAAATAAACATGTTGAAAATCTTATTTCATTATTTATTTAATATACATGCGTTTTGAACAATTTTTCCCACCTGGTTATTTCATCAAAACATTTTTCATTCAGATTAGATTAAATGAAAAATGTAAACATTAAACAATGATTATTTTTCGGTCATAAAATGATTAAATTATTATTAAAATGATCCTTAAAGATTTTTTATTCAAACCAAAAAAAAACGATAGTGGATTTTGATTTATAATGTTAAAAAAAAAATTGGTTCAAATTTCATTAAAACCAAAAAAAAAAAAAAATTACCGTTTTCAAAATTTTAAGTTTCGGTTTGCAGCACTATATCTAGTCTTCAATTTATATGATTCTCATATTTGGCTCAGGGACGTTCCTAATTGTTCAATTGTTATTATTATATGGATTAGAGTTCATTTAGGATTCATCCATGGGGGAAAATATAACAAAATAGAATTTATCTTCAAATGTTGAAAGTTTCAAATTTTATGGAAATCTTTTGCCCAGCAGTTTATAATATAATGCGTTGGAAAGTTTTAATTTGACATGGAAAGCGTTAAATTTAGTAAGAAAAGATCAAATTTATTGAGATGCTGTATTTGCTTTTTAGGAGGTAAGGAAGGTCAGTGGGTACTAGTGTTTCGATTCGAATTTTTAAACCCCAAGCCCAGGTTCGAGTTTGGCTTAAATCAGTTGAGGAAATCGTGTGATTTCTGCCAAAAAACAGAACAATCTTATCAAAATTTGAACCCAAATAATAAAGACACAAAAAGTTAATAAGAGAGAAAAATTATTGCATCTTCGCGTTGTTGTTTTTTTGCAGTAGATCAATCCATTTAGTTCAATATTTTTTCTTCTATGAAATAATATTTATTTATCATTCTTAAATTATTAATTTATCTATTTATTTCAGGTCAAAATGTCAATGATACTGTGGATTTGTTTAACAGCGTTCGTTTACTGTATTCAGGCCTCAGCAGAGATTTGTTCAACTTGCAATTGCAAAGGTGGTATTGTGGACTGTTCAAAACAAGGGTTGGAAAATCATTTCAATGACAGCTCTTGGGCAGGAATAATAAAAGTCGATTCTGTTATTTTGGATTTTAATAAGATTATTCACTTGAAATCTTTTCCGATTTTTGGCACAACAAAATTGTCAATCAGGCATAACTACATTACGAAAATTGATGATGCTGCGTTTAGGTTTATCACAAATTTGACAGAACTCGATTTAAGTTACAACCATTTGACTTCAGCTGCATTCTCCCCGCATATATTTAAGGTATATATTTTTTGTTTATAAGAATGCATGGTAAAACTAATTGTCTATTTTTTCATTTTCTTATATTCAAGTGAATTAATAGTTACAATTACTTGGTTTATGAAGGGCTACATATTAAAAAATATATATAGCCACGAATAACTAAGTTTTTTAAATCATTAATAAAAAAAAAAATAAACAAGATACACAGTCTAAAAATGTGTGACGCTGAAGGGGTTGATGATATTTTTAAATAACGTTTTTATAAAATATTTGTATTAATTATTTAACAAAAAATACTCAATACTTGTTGATTTATTTGATCACAACAAACTAAAACCATTGCACATTAAAGATGATATCAACAGTGGAAAAACTGAAATATAAACTAAACACACTCCAGGACTAAAAACCAGGAAACAAGGTGTTTCAACCTCACTGCTAGTAAATTATGATTGTCTGCAAGGACCAAAATATGTATTCTTTACTATATTAAAATATAATTTAAAATTATGTTTCAGGGAAATTATTCTCCGCAGTATTACCAACCGCTGAATATAACCATTCTTCGTTTAAGCGGCAACATGATTCACTCATTGAAAAATGATATATTTGAGCATTTGCCCAATCTCAGGGTTTTAAGCATTGATTCCAATCCATTGAAAACCATTGATATGTCAACAGCAATTGCTATTTCTTCAATTTACCATTTAGAAGTAAGTGTAACAATGATGCCATATAAATATTAGAGAGCTAATCAAAAATAGATTTACAGTATATATACATATAAAGTTATTAAACATACTTATTTTGCACTTTAATATCTGGCCTAACTCAAAATCAGGACTGAAATGCTTTTGTTTCCAGGGATTTCAACATGAATAGTGTGATAGGAGGGATGATTCAAATTGGGGTGGCTGTTTAAAACTAGGAGAAAATACCTTTTTATTACGAATGACGAATTATTTACGTTTATTTTTCGTTACATGTATATTACAAATAAATGTTTTACACCCAGCCATTACTTTAAACTAAGAAAAACACATCTGCCAAAATAAACGAAACTTTATTTTGAATTAATGTTTCCAAACAATTGTTTCGAAAGCAAGAAGTGGAGTGAGGTGTTTTTTCTTAATTTATTTTTTGAGTAGAGTTGTATTAAGTCTTTTGATGAGGTAGAGGTCATCTAAACATCCAGATGTTTGATTCAAGCCACCTATTTGAGTCTTGAAGACATCTTCTTTTCAGAAGTGGATTTTTATCGAGAATCCAATGCGAAGATAATCGAGATATAAGTAAATTTGGGGAGTACTTAGAGTAGTATGAAAGGGTAGGTATCTATTTCAAGCCAAATCAGCAGCATTAAGCGCATAGTATCTCTGAACTAAACAAGAATGATGTACCGAACATAATTTTCTTTCAAATGTGGAATTCCCAGTATCGTTAAGAATTCATTCTTCGCCAAGAAAAAAGTTATGCTTCGATATTCAGATAAAATGAATATTAAAATATATAATTTATATTTAAATGTTAAACTTTGTTTTTGCACAATGAAACAGTTATTTGTTCGAAAAAAAAGACAACTCATACTAATGATAGGCATATAAATAATTACCTGGTTTGAATCATTAAATTAAATGTCTAGTAGGATGTTACTGCAAAATCTTTAATGAGTTTCTGTTACAATGTATTTATTATTCTTTTTTGTTGATGAGAAGTTACTTTTGAACTAAATGGCTGCCTTACATTTACAGGTACTAGATATATCCAGTGCTCAGTTAAAAATCCTTCCACCAACGTTACTTCACAGTCCAATGTACCTCAAGGTGCTGAACATATCTAACAACTTCTTCACTGATGTTCCACATACACTTGGTGAAGTACACTCTCTAGAAGAATTGGTTTTGGATGACAATCCTATTTCTGAGATTAGGTGAGTATTCCTAAAATAATGAAATGAATTTAAGATATTTCTATTTTCTATAGACAATTTTTTTCCGGAATTAAATTGTTGTAAATAGTTTACTGTTTACAATTTTTTATTGAAATTCACAACTATAAGATAAATTGAATAAATAAATAATTAAACAGGTGATTGTAACGAAATTCATTAGTAGCACTCCGATGCATTTCATGTTGCGAATGTGCAGGGCTTTCCCATTCTCAGACAACTTGGAGAATTATCAGGTAGAGAATAAAACAATTATTTAGAAAAAAAAAGAAGAAAAAAATGAACGGTTGAGTTGGTATAGAGTCTATAAAAGGAGGACAAGTATCTATTTCGTGTCTAGTCAGTAAATTGAGGGACATTGGCATCATTATGATTAGTTTGTTTGAGAAAAAATTCTGAGAACCGAGTATTGTTATATGAATATGCTGAAGGAGAGGGAATTTAGAATCAATCATTTTAAAAAAAGATATCGTATTTAAGGACTTTATTTGATGAATCTATAATATATAACACACAAATAGCTTACGTGCAATTGTATATAAACACGTATGTTAATTGCTAAAATAGCAGCTTCCCTTCCGTACTATATTAAATTTCAATAAAGAATTAATATTTTTTAATTTTGAAGCAAAACCAAAACTCTGATTAAAAAAAAAAAAAGAAAGAAAAAAAAGTTTTGTAAGTTCTTCATTCAGTATTTTAGAAGTTATGGACTTTATTTTTTGGTAATATCATAACCTTTCTTAAATATTGGTAGTTGATGTATGATAATTGGTCTCCGGAATTTTCTTCCAAACTATACCTAACATTATGCATAGTATACTAGAATCAGGTGAATTCTAAGCTCACCCATACCATCAGATCTGACAAAGATAAGATTTACATAAGTACTTAATCCTTAATGTTCCTTTCTCCTCTTTAGTTTAACTTAACTAAAGTTTACAATCTTCTATTGTACGATTAAGATCTATTATAAATTTGAAATTATAAAATATTGCAGCAAGATAATTTATTGAGAACGCACTTGTTAAAGTTTTTTTCCAGAAATTCCTACACTGAAAATATTAAAAATGAATTGGATGTTAGCACTTCGTCATATTGGGAATAAATCTTTAAGTGGTCTTGCCAATCTTGAAGAACTGCATTGTTCCCATAACAGATTATTAGGCAGTATATCAGAAGATGCTTTTATGCGCAGTCCTACGGGAGAAGAAGAAACGCCTACATGGCCACCACTACGCAAGGTAAGAACAAAATAATATACACATAGATCGTAAGTCTTAAGTTGGAATTTGTTTAGTGCACAGTAATTTATGATCATTTGTAAATTATCATTTTTATATCTTTAACAAACTGATTATCATATTATTATTATATACCGTTATTTGATCGAGTTATCACAAAAGTGCCTTGTTTGCGTTTACTCTAAATATCGTTTCAAATGCCGAATATCTTTGCATTTAGTCTTTAAAACTCATTCCCTAGTGAATTAGAGTCAATCTCACAAGGGGAGGACACACTCAGCCTCTTACGGATCTTGTTGGCAATTTTTTTGGAGGTTTCTGGTCAAAAAATATTTGACACGTATTTTGCCGTTCCGACCAATGGGCCCTAGAAGCCGAGAAAAAAAATAAAATAGCATTAAACTAATTTATTTTTTATCTCGAGTTTAAAAAATGATATCGACATGATTCTTGCACCAAGATTTTCAGTTTTGATTGCGAATTAAAGGAAAAATACAGTCGCTCCATAGATTTTGGTTTAGGTTAATTAAATTCTAAAAAAATGATTAGTTTTTCAAGCAAACTACCTCTATAGATTTTTTCACACAAAAATTGAGGTCAGATTCTAATTCAGCACCCTCAAAAACATTAAAAAACGGTTATTCAACAAAATCAAAAAATATCATTTTTTTCACCCTCTTCCAGGAAAATGAAATTTTAAAACCGATTATTGGTTACATAACTTTAAATCGTCATTACTTTGTCATGCAATTCACTGGTTGGTATCGCTGGAAAGAGGAGGGTCTCAGCTTTCTTTTGATGTATATAAATGTAAAATTCGATGAACAAAAACCTATTAAAAAAATTGGAAAATCCGAAAAACATTTTGATTTTTAACTTGAGTTTGAAACCAGATAGGATGATGAAACCAAATACATTTCAAGCGTATTACCACCCAATATTTTGTGTAAAAAAATAAAGTTGATACGTTAAACCGTCTAAGCGTAATTCATGTTTTTATCAATTTAAACAAAAGTTGCCTACCATTTGGTCAGGCAAACTTTGAAGCATACAAACGTTTATTTTTCTATTTGGATGAAATTTCGTATTTAAGGGTTCTCTTGAATGCTGAATTCGAATCCGATATCGGTTCTTTTGAAAAAATTATATTGAATATACTTAACTTGAAACATTTTAGCTTTTACACTGTAAAGTGTGATAGAAAATTCTTTTATCCCTAGAATTCCATCTCAGCACCCTCAAAACTCAGGAAACGTATGTATATATATAGATATCAATAAAAAAAAAAAAAAAAAAAAAAAAAAAAAAATATATATATATATATATATATATATATATATATATATATATACTAATTGGGAGAAATAATTTGTTACTTTAATTATTATTAAAATAATTATTAATTATTTATTGTAATGATAACTTATTACAAATTAATATTTACATTATATA
This sequence comes from Euschistus heros, assembly GCA_003667255.2. NCBI lineage: Eukaryota > Metazoa > Arthropoda > Insecta > Hemiptera > Pentatomidae > Euschistus > Euschistus heros. The sequence continues at coordinate 1,709,165 of RCWM02000129.1, forward strand.
CAGACAGAACCACATATTAGATTTGATTGTTAAGTATTTACAATTTTTATTTTATTTTGCAGTTGAACATTTTAAAATATGATTGTGATAGTTGACATAAAAACATTATAGCAATAACAGCCTCACTTCCGTTGCTGACAGGATTTTGTTGAATATAATGAAAATGAAATTGTAATGTAATAAGCTTCAGTTATTAGAACCCGGTAACAAAGATTACAAAACGGGTTAGAGATGTGTTCTGGGTTTGAAGAATAAAATAAAAATTGTAAATACTTAACAATCAAATCTAATATGTGGTTCTGTCTGTATATAATGTAAATATTAATTTGTAATAAAGTTATCATTACAATAAATAATTAATAATTATAATTATTTTAATAATAATTACAGTAACAAATTATTTCTCCCAATTAGAAATTACCTGGCAAAATAACGGACAACACCAAAATTATAACTGTTTATATATATATATATATATATATATATATATATATATATATATATTTTTTTTTTTTTTATTGATATATATACCTACGTTTCCTGAGTTTTGAGGGTGCTGAGATGGAATTCTAGGGATAAAAGAATTTTCTATCACATTTTACAGTGTAAAAGCTAAAATGTTTCAATCTGTTGAAATCAGATATAATTTCAAAGAAAATAACTATCACCGACGCTCTTTCGATTTAGTATAATTCGTCACTGGTAAAAATTAATCACCAATTATTTTGGAAAAAAATGGGCAACAGATAATAAACTCGAAGTGACAAGACAAAATACATAATTTTTACCAAGAAACGAATTGTTCCAAATTTAAACATTAGACTCTATTCCAAAACACTTGTTGAAACCATGACATATTTAGGGATAACATTCGACAGGAAACTAAATTGGAAAGCACCACAGACTACGTTGTTAACAAAACAATCAGTAAACGGACTAACTATCGCTGCAAGAAACACATGGGGCCTAAAGACAGAGGCACTAAAAATTATCTATGAAGGGGCTATCATCCCAAAACTGCTTTACGCATACCGGTTTGGGAATCGGGAGCATCAAACCAATCAATCTGAAAAAAGCTTCAGCGGGTTCAGAGACTGATGGGAATAAGGATAAGCAAAGCATATCGCACTGTCTCTTACGACGCTGCCTGTGTCCTTGCAGGGATAAAACCAACTCACTTAAAAATTAAAGAACTAACGACATTATACAAAATAAAAAAACAAGGACTAAAATACAAGGACATGGAGCCAAGGGACATTGAAAACGAACTCACCACCACCAAACACTGGATACATCCTGCTATACACGCTAAACTAACACATACCTAACAGACACAGGATATAGTATACATTTACACGGATATGCGCACTAACTCTATATCACAATAACTGCTACTACGAAGAACAATATATAATCTCTATATATACCTACGTTTCCTGAGTTTTGAGGGTGCTGAGATGGAATTCTAGGGATAAAAGAATTTTCTATTTTACAGTGTAAAAGCTAAAATGTTTCAAGTTAAGTATATTCAATATAATTTTTTCACAAGAACCGATATCGGATTCGAATTCAGCATTCTAGAGAACCCTTAAATACGAAATTTCATCCAAATAGAAGAATAAACGTTTGTAAGCTTCAAAGTTTGCCTGACCAAAATGGTAGGCAACTTTTGTTTAAATTGATAAAAACATGAATTACGCTTAGACGGTTTAACGTATCAACTTTATTTTTTTACACAAAATATTGGGTGGAAATACGCTTGAAATGTATTTGGTTTCATCATCCTATCTGGTTTCAAACTCAAGTTAAAAATCAAAATGTTTTTCGGATTTTCCAATTTTTTTAATACCAGGTATGCAAGTTTAAAATGTCGTTTTAATTCCAATAGAATGCGCTCTTAGCCTATTGAAGGATTTGCTTATCTCTAAACGCTATTTTGTTTGTTAGTCATTTGTTTACAAAAGTCAGTTGTTTTTAAGTCGTTTACGTGGACGTATCATACCTTTCTTTGGTGTTAAAAATGTCTAATTTTAAGCCAAATAAAGAGCATTTGCGGCATGTCATGATTTTATTATTTAATCAAAAGAAAAAGGCATCTGAATGTCATCGAATTCTTGTTGAGACTTATGGCGATGTTGCTCCAACCGTCAGGAGATGTGAACGTTGGTTTCAAAGTTTCAAACGTGGTGATTTTGATGTTACTGATCAAAAACGAGAAAATCGACCAAAAAAGTTTGAGGACTTCGAATTGCAATCTTTATTAGACGAAGATAATACCCAAACCCAACAAATGATGGCAGAACAGTTGAATGTCACTAGGCAAGCCATTTCCGATCGCCTGAGAGCTATGGGAAAGATTCAAAAGGTTGGAAAATGGGTTCCACATGAATTGGACGAACGACAGATGGAAAAACGAAAAACTGTGTGCGAAATGCTGCTTTTACGCCACGAAAGAAAGGGTTTTTTGCATCGAGTTGTAACTGGCGATGAAAAATGGATTTATTTTCAGAATCCCAAACGAAAAAAATCATGGGTAACGCCAGGACAACCATCCACATCGAGTGCAAGACCGGATCGTTTTAAGAAGAAGACAATGCTGTGTGTGTGGTGGGATCAGAAGGGAGTAGTCTACTACGAGCTTCTCAAACCCGGCGAAACAGTCAATACCGAGCGCTACCGACAACAAATGATCAATTTGAGTCACGCATTGATCGAAAAAAACGCCCAGAATGGGCTCACAGGCACGCCAAAGTCATTCTTCAGCATGATAAAGCTCCTGCACATTCAGCCAGATTGACTAAGGAAACGATTTCTTCGCTTGGTTGGGAACTCCTACCCCACCCGCCGTATTCACCTGACCTGGCGCCTTCTGATTATCACCTCTTCTCATCGATGGGACACTCATTGGCGGAGCAACACTTCAACAATTTCGAAAACGTACGAAAATGGCTCGATGAATGGATTTCAAATAAAGATGAAGCATTCTTTTGGAATGGTATCCATATATTGCCCGAGAGATGGACAAAATGTGTAGAAAGCGAGGGTCAGTACTTTGAATAAAATATATATACTTTTTTTTTAATTACTGTGTATATATTTTAAGAAATAAACGACATTTTAAACTTGCATACCTGGTAGGTTTTTTTTCATCGAATTTTACATTTATATACATCAAAAGAAAGCTGAGACCCTCCTCTTTCCAGCGATACCAACCAGTGAATTGCATGACAAAGTAATGACGATTTAAAGTTATGTAACCAATAATCGGTTTTAAAATTTCATTTTCCTGGAAGAGGGTGAAAAAAATGATATTTTTTGATTTTGTTGAATAACCGTTTTTTAATGTTTTTGAGGGTGCTGAATTAGAATCTGACCTCAATTTTTGTGTGAAAAAATCTATAGAGGTAGTTTGCTTGAAAAACTAATCATTTTTTTAGAATTTAATTAACCTAAACCAAAATCTATGGAGCGACTGTATTTTTCCTTTAATTCGCAATCAAAACTGAAAATCTTGGTGCAAGAATCATGTCGATATCATTTTTTAAACTCGAGATAAAAAATAAATTAGTTTAATGCTATTTTATTTTTTTTCTCAGCTTCTAGGGCCCATTGGTCGGAATGGCAAAATACGTGTCTAATATTTTTTGACCAGGAACCTCCAAAAAAATTGCCAACAAGATCCGTGAGAGACTGAGTGTGTCCTCCCCTTGTCAGTAAGGGAGGCAAAGAGGCAGGTTTTCAAACTCAAACTACCCTATACCTAAACAAATATATGATCCAATCAAAGCTGTCAAAACACAATATCTTTTTAGCGACCCCCCCCCCCCCCCATTAGAAAAATATATATTATATGTAAAATAAACTCACAAATTAATAAATAAATAAAGGCATAGGCTCAAGCTAGGCTTAAAAATAAAAATTATCCAGCAATTTTTTGTTTTGTGAACCATTTGGCGCCTTTGGTAGCGCCCAGGGCATGATGCCCCCCTTGCCCTCCCCCCTCGTTACGCCACTGACTGCATGCTTCTTTAAATTGGACATCAATGTTTAAAATTTTATTTTATTCAATCAAAATGAAATCCTTGTTAAAATATTAGAATAGAATAGAATAGAAAATAAACTTTATTCTGGGACGATGTCCCCTAAGAATAATATAATGTACATAAATAAATACAATGAGTCTAGCTTTCATAAGATGAAATAAAATAAATTAACAATCTGGTTAACTATTTACAATTTTACAAATGAAGAACAAAAATAGAAATAAAAATTACAAAAATCCAATAATTGCAGGAGAAAAAATAAAAACCTATTTACATCTACTGAATGCACTTCTTTTTTTTTTAGTGAAGTTTTGCTAGTCAGTATCATTCTGGAGGGAAAGGAGGTATTGAAACAGAAGGGATTTAAATGTGGACAGAGATGGAGTATTACGGATATTACAGGGTAGTGAATTCCACAAGGAAGTAGCACGGGAAATGAAGGAGTGGTCAAATGATGTACTCTTATGGGAAGAAGTATACAGGTCAGAGGAGCGAGATCTTGTAGTGCGGGAGGAGACCGAGGATCTGAACTGGAAGATGTTATAGATGTAGGAGGGATTCCGAGAATTGATGGTTTGATAGAGGAAGGATGCTAGGAAGTAATTTATGTGGAATGAAGGATAAAGCCATTTTAACTCTGAGAGAACTTGAGGAAAAAGATAGGGCTTTTAGTTTCGTGAGGAGAATAGAATGGTCTAGGGTGTCAAAGGCTTTAGTAAAATTTCGAAGGATAAGGACAGTTACTTTTCGTTCGTCAAGAGCAGTATGTATGTCATTAGTAATTTTTGTTAAGGCTGTCTGAGTTGAATAACCAGGTCGGAACCCAGATTGGAACGGATTAAGGAGATGAGAGTTTTCTAGGAAATTGGAGATTTGTGTTTGAACTAGTCTTTCAAGGGGTTTGGACAGATTGGAAAGTATTGATATGGGACGGAAATCATTAAGTGAAGATGGGTTAGATTTATTTTGTAAGGGTTGTATTTTAGCTTTCTTCCAGGATGAAGGAAAGGTGGAATTTTGCAAAGAATAATTATATATATGTAGGAGGACTGGAAGGATAGTAGGAAGGCAGAGTTTGATTAATTTTAGTGGAATACCATCATGTCCAATAGCTGGCGTTTTACATTGGAAAATGGCATCAATGAGGTCTGAGGGTGTGATATAGGAAAAATAAAAATTGGAGGAGTTAAAAGGAGGACCGCTTGGAGCGTAGCTGGCGGAAAGAGATGAGGAGTTGATGATGAGGTAGCAAAAAAGGAATTCATTTCATTAGGAGTAAAAGAGAATGAAAGCGGAGCATTTGAGGATTTACTAAAGGAAAGTTTTGATAAAATTTTTCATTTTGATTTTGGATCACAGGCACTGGAGAGGGCTTCATGAAAATATTGTGATTTAGCTTTTCGAATGACAGTTTGTGTCTGATTCCGAAGGGATTTAAACAGAGTGTAGTCGTCCTGAAGTCTAGTCCGTCGAAAACGTCTTCGGGCGGCCTCTCGTCTCTTTTTTAGGTTTTTGATTTCTATTGTGATCCAGGGTGCTGGTGGACGTCGGATTAGGATGGTTTTTAGGGGAGCATGTGAGTCGAGGATGGATAAGAGATTGGATGTGAGGATGTCAACCATGTTGTCGATAGTGTGGGAGGAATATATAGAGTCCCAGTCCAGAGCATCAATATCATTTACATTTTATTAAATAGATATGCTTTTCTAAAAGCAGGAAAAAAAAAAATTAGCCAGAAAAGAAATGAATAAAAGTTTTTCCATTTTAGTATACTTACATAAGCCATAAATATTAGAAATAGTCTGTAAATGAAACCAACAACAATTTACAATTAAATGACAATAGTAAAAAGCCTGAGAAGTCTTATAAATAGCAAGGTGTGAGAATGATTTTATTGAAAACTAATAATACTATGTTATTAATAGTAGAATAATATTATATAAATAATATATGAGGTATATTATAGCAAATAATAAATAAATGAATAAAAGTGTTTAGATTTTAGTATGCTTAAATAAGCTATAAATATTATATTATAGTCATTAAATAAAAAATAATACTACCAATTTGAAATTTGATGTTGAAAGTTGTGTTTTGAATAATATGTTTTTAATTAAATTTTGAATAATTAACCACAAAATATAATTCCAAAAATTATAAAATGTAAAACTCACTTTCAGCTCTTACTGCATCACAACGACTTGTCATACTTGGATATAAATCTATTGAGCAGATGGGATAAACTGGAATATATTGATATTCAAATGAATCCTTGGGTTTGTGATTGCAATAACCAATGGATGCTGACAACATTGATACCAAGAATAAATGCAACTAATTCCTCTCTTCTTTATGGGATTGAGTACGTTTTACAAATAGCTAATTTATAGTTTTTCCTTTTAGCATAGTAATAATTTTTTTTTTTTTTTTTTTTTTTTTATATCTATTCATTGAAATTTACAACTGTACATAAAAACATACATCCAGTAAATGTGATAATGACAAAAAAAATAAAATGACAATGCTTGTGAAGCAACTACCCATTGGTAGCACTTCAATAAAAGTTCTATTTGAGAAGGTCCCGGGGCCATCTTCTTTTCAGACGCCATGGAGGGTTGTCAGGAATAGAATGGGAAGCAAGTTGAGAGACTAGTGGATTTGAATGGTTACGGAGTTTACTATGAAAGGATAGGTATCTGGTTTGGGCTAAATCAGCAACATATGGAACATTGAGGTCTCTATGGATAAGTTTATTTGTGACAAAGTAGGGAGCATTAAGGATTTTTCGCAGGATTTCGGATTGCAAGGATTGGATACGAGATGAGTTAGATGGTTTGGTGGAGCCCCAAAGCTCAATTCCATATGTCCAAATAGGTCTGATAACTGTCATGTAAATGAGTCTTTAGTAGAATATCGGAAGTTTTGAACGTTTGTCTAGTAAATGTTGAAGAAGTCGAAAACGACGAGCAGTTTCCTGTCTTTTTAGTCTTGTGTGTGGATTCCAAGTTAAACGTTTGTCTAGTTGGAGCCCTAGGTAGCGGATCTGTTCAACAGGGATCAGTGGAATGTTATTAAAGGATACTGTTGGACAGGAAGTCGTTGGTTTACGACGAAGGGTAAAGGTTATTTGGTGAGATTTATTTGGATTTATTTTAATTCTCCAATTCTGACACCATTCTTGAAGGTTTATAATATGAGATTGGAGTGTTTGGGATGCTATGAAGGGATCATTATTTATTGATAACACACATGTGCCATCAGCATACGTAGTGAGGACAGTACTAGGATGTGTAGGGATGTCAGCTGTATAGACCGTGTAGAGGATAGGACCTAGGATACTTCCTTGAGGAACACCGGCAGATTGGATAAATAGGGAAGAATAGGATAAATTATGATTGACTTTAAAGGTTCTATTACTGAGATAGGAGCGGATGATAAGGAAGTACGTAGGAGGCAGGAATACTCGAAGTTTGTAAAGCAGTCCCTGGTGCCAGACTCGGTCAAAAGCTTGTTCTACGTCGAGAAAGGCTCCAGTGCAGTACATTCCGCGCTCCAATGCTGATGAGACTACGTCCACCACACGATGGCATTGCTGGATAGTGGAATGTGACGTTCGGGAACCAAACTGGTGATCCGGGATGATATGATTGGATTCTAGGAAAGGATACAGGCGTTTCAGGATGAGTTTTTCCAGGATTTTGCCCATAATGGGCAAGAGTGATATTGGACGATATGAGGATGGAAGCTCAGGTTGTTTTTTGGGCTTAGGTATCATCTTTACTATTGAGGACAGCATTATAAATATAGGTTAGGAGTAGAATCGCTTTCCGAGGAAGAAGTTTTAGGATGTGGGCTGTAATTATGTCATTTCCAGGGGCTTTGTTTGAAGGTAATCTGTGGATTAGGTTTGATACTTCGGAAGGCTGAAATGCTTTAGAAGGTGGAGACATTTGGAGTGGAATATTTAATTCTGCTTCAATACATTCAAGGTGGGTCGGGTTGATGATGTCAGGATGAGGATTAAATGATTTAAAGAGGTGTAGACCGAAGATGTGGGATTTTTTTCTTCGTCAGATCTTGTCCAGGTTTGAGAATCTGTAAGGAGAGGGTGATTAAAGTTTTTATAATTAAGGAGTTTTTTTGTAGTCATCCATAATGACTTGTCAGAAGTATTTAGACTTTTGGTATTGTCATGTAGGCTTTGAATTTTGAATTTTCTTATTTCTGTCTTAAGTTTGTTAGTTAAGTTGTTGTAATTGTTTTTATCTGACGGGTATCTAGTCCGGTACCACTTTGCTCTTGCTCTGCGTTTTTCAATTAATAAGGACCGAATATGCTGTGGCAAATTATTCTGTTGAGTATCATGAATTTTTCGGGATGCTGTATTTTTAGTAATACTAGTTTGTATTGATGATGTTAGTTTGTCAATTGCAAAGTTATGTCTTGTTTTGTTTTAAGGGGAATTTTCAGGTCCAGTTTATTTTCAAGATCAGTTCGAAATTTGTCCCAATCTACACGTCCTGTAATCAGTCTAGGAAGGGAGGGTTTAGGAACGGGATTTGAATGCAAGAGAAGCAGAACAGGGCTGTGATCTGAGGAAAGGTCGTCCAGAGATTTGATGATGGTCTGAGAGGTGGAAATTTGGGAAGAAATGAAGATATCGAGGATATCGGGACGTTTTTTGAGGGATGTAGGCCAATAAGTAGGATTTAAGGGTGAGAGGACGGAATAAAAGTTGGATGTTGTAATGTGGGATAAGATGCTGCCACGGGAGTTGGATGTTCGACAACCCCACCGCTGGTGTTTGGCATTGTAGTCTCCTCCAGCAATAAAACGCGGTCCGAGGGATCGGAATAAGGAATCAAGGAGGTTATGAGAAAGAGAATTACCAGGAGGGCAGTATACAGCTGAAAATGTTATATGGAAAGGACGGGTGGAAATGATTACTGAGGTGGATTGAATGGTGTCAGTTGGAGTAGATGGGACAAGAGAATGGGGTATAGATCTATGAATAAGGATACAAGATCCGCCATGGGAGGTGTTGTCTGGGTGATCAGATCTGTAAGTTATGTAGTCACGTATGTAAAAATGCATCTGTTGGGTAAAGTGTGTTTCAGTCAGTAGGGCAATATCTATTTTATTGTCGTGGAGAAATATGTCGAGTTCGTCTCGGTGGTTTTTCAGTCCGTTTGCGTTCCATAAAACGATAGCAAGAGGCTTAACACTCATCTTGCGACGTTTAACGGGATTTCTGAAAGGACTCTTGTGAGGAGGGTAATGAGCGGTTTTATAGTATCTCTTAGTTCTGAGAGGAATGAGGAAAGGATAGCGTTGATATCGGTAGGATTTTGGTAGAGAGGGATACATGAATTGGATGCTTGGGATACATTCTTGGTCTCAGAAGGTGAATTATTTGGGAGTAGTACTCTTTGTTGAGTACGTGGAAAGGAATCAACTTGGAGTGAAGGGTTGATATGGACAGGAGTAGGAATTGGATGTTGTTTTTGAGGTGGTAATTTTACCTTCAAAGGTAAATTATGTGGAGGGATATTCTGTTGAGAGGGTTGAGGATGAGAATTGGATGTCTGATGCTGAGATTGGGAAGTTTGAGGCGCCTGACGTCTAGGTTGTTGTTTCATCTTGTCAGAATAAGCAGCTTGTTGTCGTGGTGGATGAGAAGGTGGTGCTGAGGTTAATGGCTGTTGCTCTGTTCTTCGATCTTGATTTTCTGGTATTTCTGGAAATACTGCAGTGTTATCAACATCAGGTGCTTGGATATTTGGATTTGGTTTAGCTGAGGATATGTTTGATCTTCTTTGATTTTGCATACTTTTGTAAACTATGCAGCCTCTGTAGTTTGCAGGATGACCCTCTCCACAAAGTACGCATTTAGCAGGTGTGTCACGTGATTGCTGGCAAGTTTCAGTTGCATGTGATCCAGCACATTTCACACATCTTGCCTGGTGGTGGCAGTAAGTTTTAGTGTGCCCTAATCCTTGACACCTTGTGCACTGGACTATTGTTGTTTTCCTTTTCGGTTCTTCAAATTTGATGCAAGAATATACAAGTCTAGTGACCTCGAAAATGTCTTTATTGTTGCTAGCTGGCTCCAAATCCACAAAGAACAGTGGCAACGGATATTTTTCAGAAGGGTGAAGCACATTAGATATATGCCTGACATTATGGCCAATTGCTTCTAAGCCGTCTTTTATAGCGCTGGTTGGAGTTGTAGAGTGGAGACCCCGCAATACTACTCTATACGATTTGTCTTCTTTAAGCTGGTAGCAGTGAAAATCATAATTTTTACTGCTTAAGTGATTTAAGCAGTACTTAAATTATTATTTAAGTAATAATTTAAATATTTTTTATAGCATTATAGTATTATTTGAAGCACCGACTCAACATGTCATATCTCTGAGCTCACTTCATGCCTGGTCCAACACTCTAGCTGGTTAAAGCAATGGTTCACTAGATCATTTATAGAAGCTAGGCTAACTGTATTAAAGTACTTGACTGAAATATATATCTTTATTTCTTATCTACTATATAATATAAATTATTAACATATATTTATTACTTCTTAAAACAGACATTTTTAAATTATCAAGTTAACTAATTTTTACTAATTGATATTGTTCCTATAGAATATATTTTATAAAATGCAATAGGAGGAGATAAAGAGCAGATATAAGGATAGCCCTATGGTTTTCCCTCTGCAATTTCATATGGTGTAGTTTCTGCAAACTTTCTGTTCGATAACATTGATGAAATCAACAATAGAACATATTCAGAACTGGTATATAATGAAATAATTTACTAATAAACAATTGGCAATTGGGCACAACATCCTAGTGTGTTGCTTGTGATTTTATTTTTATTTCTCATCTTTTGCTGATTTCACCAGTTTCACATGAGGGAGGATATCATTCCCCAAAATTATATACCATTATTATATTAAAAAAACACTTTCTCAAAATAAGTATTCAATTAATAAAATCAAATACTATTTATTAATAAAACATAAGAAACTTGATTACCAAATTTTATTACAATTAGCTGTCATTCTAAAGTACATATATACCCCAAAATATCAGACCATATATTTTCAAAAGTATGATCTCGAATATTATTAGGAACTATCTCATGAATAATTCTGGAAAAGTTTTGTGAACTCATTTTCTTTTTTATTAATAAGAGCAGAAAAAAATAAAACCTTTTTAGTTTGGTGACATATATAGATCTTATCAGAGCTTTCCCATGAGTATTCTTCTATTTTCTAACCTATTTTTATCTTTTCACTATTTAATTACCTCTGTCCGGTACTTTGCTCTAGCAATGGAACTTGATCTCTAGCTCTCCAAAATTAAGGGCCTGCAGCTCCAGTCCATAATCAATTCTACAAGGCCTTATAAAAAGTAATAATTTGTCTATTAAGTCCTGATTGGAGAGAAGCATAGTAACTCAGTGAATAAGGTACTGTTCTCCTAACTCTTGAGCCCGAGTTAGAATCCAGCTGAAAGCATAAAATTTATATTCAGCCATAGCTCAACTTTGGTGTTTCAAGACTCCCCTGTGGTCCACCCTGCCTTATTTAAGTGGGTACCCTTATATGGGGAAAAACCTGGCAGTTGAATAGGATTCTGGCTAACTCTTACTTCCTTGCACAACCATTGGCAAAGAAACAGTACAACCTTACCAAGTACTGAACCCAGGACCCTTTCAAGGGTTGTAGTTGTTACAGGAATACATATTTAATTTTATAATCCTACATCGGGATCAAGAAGGACAAGCATGTTGAGGAGAGGGTCTCAGAGCACTCATCATGGGTTCAACTTCCACTTTGGTTGGTTTCGTGGTAGTCCCACGAAAGGAGTCTCAGCCTTACCACTAAAATAGGCTGGTGAACTGTATGATACTCCACCCTTCCTGGCCTAGTTAGAGTATATAAGAGATACTAAGTCCCAACAAACAAGCAATAGTCCTTATTACAGGTTATGACTTGAATATAAATCTAATTTCAATAACAATTTTCTCTCTCTCTCTCTCTCTATATATATATATATATATATATATATATATATATATATATATATATATATATATATTATATATATTTTTTTTTTTTTTTTTTTTTTTTTTTTTTTTTTTTTTAATAGATGCAACAAACCAATTGAGATGGAGGGTCAATCACTTTATCAACTAAGTGAAAGGGGTTCACATATGAGATGTCTGGATTTGTATGGTAATCAACCAGAAAAAGATGACCTGATATTAATTGTTATTGTAATACTAGTTTTTGCAATAATGCCAATTATAATGGCATTTATAGTATTTGTGCTTTATAAAAATGTGGTAAAAAATAACTACCATCATACATCATATAAAAATCTGCAAAATTCTTAAATTTATATCACTAAATGTTTTAATCATAATTAAAAAAAATGTTAAAAGATAGATTTAATTATTAAAATTAAGGGCCATTTATAGCCTTTATAACCATTTATGTTTATTTTTTATTTTTATAAGATATGTAATTATTGTTGGTAAGAAAAAAAACTAAATTAAAAAAAAACCCTATTAGTATGACAGCCTCAAGGTCAAAATTCTATTCAGATTACAATCGGACTTCTGCTGACAGTCCTGACTTTGCATGTATGTATATTCTTTGAAATTTCAACAGTTTCCTTTCCTATTAAACCTAATGACCTTCCCTATTCCTTTTGATAATCTTTTTTAATCTTTCCTTATCCAACTGGTTTCCAACTCTATGAATGTCATCATATCTGGTAATTTTAACACTAAAATGCTTTCTGAATCCTTCAATAAAGCCTTTCTCATTAAGCAAATGTTGTTCCTAGACCTAAATATTTTTCCCTATTCCTTAACTCATAATCAACATTTTGACACCTGGTTAGACCTTCTTATCTCCAAATGAATCTTCATCCCAGCAAAAATCTTTTCACCTTTATTGCATTCTGTTTCATTAAATCCTACTTCTTTTCGATCTATCCATCGAATCCTTTACAGTAAACTCCCAATTACCAGACCCAAAAATACTTCCTTTTTTTTCCAATTTTAATTTCAACTTATTTTTTCAACAGTAGAATAAATTAAGCAATCAAGTATATAATTAATTGTCAAAGCAAAATATACAATGCCCTAAATGAGAAATGCAATATATCATGAGACAGTACTATGTAACTACAATGTTCATTAATTCATAGTTTTATATTTAGACCTTTTACTGTAAATAAAATAAGTTTTAAAATATTTGGTGCTGATTTATGTCCTTTTTGGCAACTATCTTTCTTTATCCTTCATGACTTCTTGAAAGAATTAAGGAAAATTGAATATATCATCCTTCCTAAACTATGAGGCCTTCCTGAATCCAACGGTGTTATGGATTGGTTCCATAAATCCACCTTCCAGGAAGCAATGATTCCTTTTAGATCGCTCCCAGAATGTAGTCATTCCAGGTCAATCTCCATCCAAGATGTCCTTTTCTTTTAGAGTCCCTCAGGATTCTTCTCTATCCTCTTATTCTGTTATTCCTATATATTAATGACCTCACCCTTTCCATCCAAAACTCCCAATATAATATCTGTGCAGGACATTTCCAGAGATACTTTTTTTATAAGACCTTCCAATCTATCAGAAATCTTTAAAAAACTCCAAAAATATTTAAATCAAATTAGTCTCTAGGCTAATGCTGCATGCAGATAAGACAAAGGTGTGTTAGAATAGGTTCTAGTCGCCTCCTTAAAACCATCTCTCAAATTTCAACTCTTAAATAAGTTAAGTCTTAAATAACAAACCGATAAACCTCCATACAACCATCAAATACCTTAGAATGACCTTTGAACAATCTCTTTTATGATAAAATAATGAATCTGACATCTACCATCACGCCTCCTCTACTTCAACGTTTCTGCATTGACAAGGGTAAAATTAATGGTTTTATTTAATCAGATCATTCTTATTTCAGGTAATTAAAAATTGAAAACAAAATTAACATTCACTTTTATTTATTTTAAGTTGCATTAGAGTCGATATATATATATATGGCATAGTACACATTAATATGTCATGCACATATAAATAATATATATATATATATATATATATATATATATATATATATATATATATATATATATGTGTGTATGTGTATGTATATATATATATGTGTGTGTGTGCGTGTGTATATGTATGTATGTGTGTGTGTGTATATATATATGTATAATATAATTATTATTTTTAACTATGTAAAACTATGCAGCAAACTATACCAGGATCTAATATAGTAATATATTTTATATGCAAACTTTACTAAGATATACTCATATATAAATATATGAATATATTTGTACAAGATCTTTTTCTTTAACAAATATTATATATATATATAAATATATATATATATATATATAATATATATATATATCATTAAATTTCAAAAACACAATGAATTTATAAGAGTGGAATAAACATAAACACTAATAATTTTTATGTATACCCACCTTGAGGTCTTCACAGTATCTTTATTACTATCAGCAATGGAGAACGCTTTACTAAAATTACACAGGACTCGAATGGCTGAGTGGAATATTATAATTTTACATTTATAAAAAAAAATTATCAGAGCTAAAATTATCACCACTATACAATTATAACTTATTATGATGGATGTATGTCTTACATTCTTCAAACAAATTAGATTTGTGACTATCAGTAAAATCCATATTACATCACAAGCCTTCGGCAACAAGGTAATATTTCATAAACAATAATAATTTTCTCATAAAAAAGAGGAAGGTGTCTTATTCAACCTCTAAGCTACATCATTAACAGTTATATATTGATACTTTAAATCTTCTGATATTATTAAGAACTTCAATGAGTTCTACACCTCAACATAACATACACCATATAAATTAAATATATATACATAACAGAAATGTATCAATACTGGGATATACTATGGAATATGCACTGTTAATATTAACATGGTTTTCATGTTGTAAGTACTAAAGGTAAATAATATGCATTTTAGTCATTAACTGAATCAGGGAGTAAATAAACAATTAAAAATATATAACTTTATTAAAAATATATAACTTTATTAAAAATAATAATATCACAAGTAGCAACTGAATATGAATAATATAACATGTTCATATCATCATAATTCACGAAATAATTTATGGTATAAGTACGCATGATGTGTACTAAAAACTTTTAAATCTTAATCTAAATCAACAAATTTATTTGTCAACAAGGTAACAATTATAAAAATGCTCTTGTTCCGTATTATCAAAGTGGGCCACAAACGGTAGCTCAACAATGCTTGAAAATCCTTCTGTCAATGAAGGTGGTTCAAAATTAGAACTGAAAAAAATTATAATAATAATTAAAAAATATTATTATAAAGGATAATATAGATTCCATGATAAAATCTCGTTCAAATAAACAAAATTTCCAATAAAATTTAATCAAACATAAAGAAAAAAAATATATAGTTAATCCTGTTTTCTAAAATCATAAAGAAAATCTAATGAAACAATTGTATTGACTTTTGATCTTTCTCAAAGCATATAGCAAGGTGTATAGGTTTTATACTTTAAAAAAAAAAAAAAAAAAAAATCTTCTATAAAGTAACTATACAATTAAGTAGCTTATTTCATAATTTATAAATACAAAAAGAAACAAGCATACTAAATAAGAGAGTAGCTGTACTCAGCCCATACAGCTACGCCTACAAAAATATCAAGTTTAAAGAAAACTTGTTATAGAATTATTCAAGCTCTAACTACAACTTTTTCACACTGAATGATGCCACTTTTGGAAATATGAATTTTATTTGGGTATGTTTGTCAGGAAAAGTTTTGACAGATTTGCGTCAATGGCTTGGGAGGTTAATGTAATTTTAGACATAAAGTACTCTTTTCAAGTAGCTGCATTATGCTGGGATCCATGTGGAACACACAGAATAGAAAACCACTTAAGGTCTTGGAGAAATTAAACTTCTCAGGGTGTGAGGTAGTTGCTGTAAAAGCTTACTCAGTAATTGATAATAGAATCATCAACTGGTAGTTTCAAATTTCCATCTACACAGTCACTACCTGTTGTTTTGTTCTTAAATTTAAGGACACTAAAATACTCACATAATTTCTCAATTTTTAATAAACCACACTTGGATGAAGTCTGTAATTATAATTATCATTGCAATGGAATGCAATAATATTTTAATCATTGTACAGTGTTCCTTTAAGACACTGCTTGAAAATCCTGTCATTGAATAATTTCCAGTCTTTCATCTCATTGCTAGACTGTTTTATTCAAATTGACTAGAACACTGAATATGACAGTTTTCAGTTTTGCTACCTATTGTTTGATAGTTCCTGAAGCCTGTAGTTTCTTTAAATGCAGGAGATACAATCAACCAATCGCTTGTTGTTTAGAAGGCATAATTGATTCATTAGACTCCATTAATGACAAAATGCTATAAATTATATGGCTAATGTTTTTATTGTGTTGAAAATATCTGTGATATTAATTATCAAATACTGTTTGGAATTTCGAAATCATTCAAATTCATTTATAATAAATTTTAATAAAATCTTCACTTGTAGCAGAATTTAATGATAATGGGAAGCTTGCTCCATTCAAACTCGCTCGAGCTTATGGTGTATTTCCAGCATTGCTCCAGAAAGACTTATCAACAGTTGGAACTTATCTTCTAGAACTCCTACGAGGTAGTATAGGACTTGGCTACTTACCCACTAATAAGAGAACAACCAAGATACTACCTCTATATCTCTACCTAAGTCTGGGAGAGATTCTTATGATTACAGAAAATAGTGGACAAATATATGAGAGAGAGTAAGCTGCTCAGAAGGCCGATTCATGGAAGAGGCCTCCTAACTAATTGGTTGGTTACAAGGACAAGGGTGCATTGTGGGAGTCAAAACCAGGGAAATATTGTGAGGTAACGAAAAATTCTTAGAAAAATAAAATAAAATATTGTCTTTATAGACATCAAGGGTAATTTTATTTATTTATTATTATATATTTTTTAAGCAGAACTTGGATCCACCAAACTATCAATCATTCCAATCCAAAATCCTTCATGCTCCTTATTTTGTCACAGATGAACTGATCCACAACGACCTTAATATCCCATATGTCACTAATTTGGCATGAACCAGAAACCTATCCTTTCATAATAAACTTAACACTCATTCAAATCTGCTTGTTATACTTCCTTCTCATTCCAGGCAATCCTCTGAGGTGTCTGAAAAGAAGATGGCCTCAAGATCTTCTTCTATTGTAGATATTTCATTAGAGTACTACCAATGGGTAGTTCCTCTACAATTTTTTATCATGTCATTATTTTGCAATGTATACTGCATATTAATAGATGTATTTAGTAATATAGTTGCAAATTTATGTTAATAAAAAAAAACAATAATAAACAGAACTCCTTACAGTATAATCACAGAGACCATAAGTGACAGAGACAATAAACCGATTGTCTCAGACTGGGTATGTATGATGCTATAGCAGGGGATCATTCAGCAGAAATCAAACTATGACTCAAACTCATAGAGGAATGTCCACAAGGAGGAGTACTATCTCCACTCCTTTAGTATTCAGATTTGGATTCTCCATTAAAAACCATAAATACTGCAATTTTTGTGGGAGGCAAGCACCAAAATGTTATTTTGGACTAGCTTAAAATATGCACGAGCCTGCTAACCAGTTAGTACAACAGGAGTCTAAAAATTAATTCTGTTTAAGTAGACCAATGTTTATTCACGAGCAAGAAAAAAATAACATATTAGACCACTTTGTCTGAATATAGCCTTGATCAACCTATGCTTAGATAAGGTTATACTGGACTAAAAACTCAATGAGGAACAAGCACTTTGATTTCAGCACTATCAGTCACATGTTGGTAACCAGGGGGTTAATTTGAATTGTATTATATTTTTATACTTGAAAAAGGAAGTTTGCTGTTGATAGGAAAAAAACATTACAAATATATAATAAACAAGCAATAGAAAATATAACTATTTAATTAAATTAAGAATATAAAATGAATACTAATAGAAACAACAAATGTACAATGAAAGAAGAATTGTAAAATTATAAAAATTGAAAACTTAATAATAAAAGTTATGATGATGCCGTCACTGTTTCGGCATCCTTAGGAGCGCCTTTATATTTCATCTTAAATCTCCTAAGGAATGCGCGCCTCCACGTGGTACGGCTGGATAACTCTACTCCCGATAAAAGGCTAGGGATAGAGGAACCAAAGCGAAACCCTCTGGAGCTAACAACTCTAGTTGTACTTTGTCGGGGTAACCCGACCCAAAACTAATTTCTAACAATATCATGAAGAGAGCTTCACACGAAAAACAATACCCTGAAGACAAAGTCGGGCGATCGGATTCCAGGGTGCCCGACAGTGAGAAGCGAAGAGGTGGTGAATCGGAGCACAACAACCAACAACAGAATTTCAAGTCAAAACGAAAATATTATATAGGGACGTACAACATAAATTCGCTCATACAAGTAGGAAAACTAAGACAACTTACAACCGAAATACGCAGATTGAATAAATCCATAATGGCATTACAAGAGACCAGGTTTACAGACTCAGAAATAATAGACTTCGATGGATACAGAATACTTAAAGGAAAGCCAGGAAAGAAAATTATGAAAAACCTAACCGCACCTAGGGACAGCCTTCTTAATAGACAAGAAATTTCTAAACACAGTAACAGATTTCAAGAGCACCAACTCCAGGTTATCAATCCTCATGATAAAAGCTACTAACAAAAAATACACGCTAATAAATGCTCACGCACCCATAAACGAAGATAACAGAAAGGATCCGGAGAAGGTGGAGGACTTCTGGAAAGGTCTGGAGGATGAGATAAATAAAATACCTAAAAACAATGTAAAAATACTACTGGGAGACTTTAACACACAAATAGGACAAGAAAAAAAATATAAGAAAATAGTGGGAGAATACCCGGCACATAAAAGGACAAATAGGAATGGAGAAAGACAGATCCAACTTTGCCAAAACGCGGGTTTAAAACTCATGTCCACATGCTACAAAGCAAAACACAGCAAAAAGAAAACATGGGTATCACCAAACACCCTCCTGGGAGAGTTCCAACTAGACCATGTAGCGATTTCCGGGAGATACCAAAAGGAAATTCAGAACGTCGGAGTAAAAAGAGCCATAAATGTAACAACAGACCACTTCCCTTCACAAATAAAGATGAAACTGGTACAAGCAAAAAAGATCCAGCACACAGAAAAACCTAAAACAAAGAAAATAGACAGAGAAATCCTAGTAAGAGAAAAAACACAGGAATACCGAGAAAGATTAAAACCCCCACAAAATTGGGAAGAAGCTACAAAGAACATGACGGATCTTGCGGAAGAAATAGCACCACAGGGAATATATAAGAGAAAAGAATGGTGGGACATGGATTGCGGAGATGCATTAAAGAAAAGATTGGACACATGGAAAAACTGGAACCAAAACAAAACTATCGAAAACTATCAAAAGTATATCATCGAGAGGAAAATAACACACCAAATACTAAGAAGGAAAAAAAAGAGAATTTTTCAACAGGCACCTAGAGGAAATGGAGGAAAGTTTTAGAAAAAACGACACTAGGCTATTTTATAAAGCTTTTAAACAAAAAGTCAAAGGCTACACACCCCCAGGACTAGTACTAAAAAGAAAGGACGGGACACTGGCTCAAACAAATGAAGAAAATTGTAACATACTGGCAGACTATTTCGAGAAATTACTGAACTGCGATGAACCCAAAGAAAGAATAATCACACATGACAACACCACCTTAGAGGTAGAATCGGACCCACCTGACGGTGAAGAAATAGAGGATATAATTGCAACACTAAAAAATAAAAGCATCAGAAGAGGACGGAGTACTGGCGGAAATGTGGAAATTGACAAGTGATGAATTCAGGAAGAAAATCACAGAGCTAATGATGGACATCTGGATAAAAGAGAAAATTCCCAGGGAATGGAAAAGTGCCCTAATAACTATAGAGGAATTTCCCTACTACCCGTTAGCTACAAAATTTTCTCCTAAACACTACTCAACAGATCGAACCCTCAAATAGAACCTAAAATCGGAGAATATCAAGGAGGCTTCAGAAAGGGAACATCGTGCCAAGAACAAATCCTAAGCATAAAATTGCTGATAAAATACTACAAGACAAAACCCAAAAAAAACCTCTACATTTTGTTTGTTGACTTTAAGAAAGCTTACGACTCAGTGGATAGAAGATTGTTACTGGAAATACTAAAAGAATACGGAGTAGATCAAAAGACTCGAAAACTAATAGAACTTACACTAACAGACACCGAATCCAAGGTAAGATTTAGAGGGATCAGCAGCAAACCTTTCCAAATAAAAACAGGACTTAGACAAGGAGACGGCCTCTCCCCAACATTGTTCAACGTTGTATTGGATAAAATAATGAAAGAACTATGGAAAGTTAATAATACGGGTGCGATTATAGGGACCAAGAACAACCATGTCAAAGTAAGATGCCTTGCCTACGCAGACGATCTTGCCCTTTTAGCGGAAACGGAAGAAGAAGCGATCGAACAAATAAACATCCTGACAGAAATTTCAGAAAAAACAGGTCTACATATCTCTTAAAAAAAAATCAGTGGAAACCAAATACGGAACAATAAAAGTAACAAACAAATTTAAGTACCTAGGTGAGACTATATGTAGCAACGGTTCGGAAAAAGAAAGTATAAAGGAAAGAATAACTAAACTACAGAAACTATCTTTTGCAACCACTAACGTTTACAACAAAAAAACCCTGTCCACAAAAGCAAAAATAAGACACTACAACACTGTCGTTAAACCTGTGATTTTATACGGGACAGAAACCACTTGCATTCCTAGTCTGGAAGAATTACTAAGGATTGAACGGAGAATTCTGAGAAGGATCTATGGCCCCAAAAAGACTCAAGAAGGATACAGGCTTAGACCCAACCGGGAAATCTATAAATATACAAAGGACATAGAAACGGAAATCCGGGTTAGAAGACTGAAATTCTATGGACATATGATAAGAATGGTCCCGGAAAGACTAAATAAGCAAATATTTCAGAAAATCCGTGGATACAAAAGCTCAGGAGGATATTTGAAACAGATGAAAGAAGAAACGGAAAGATTAGGTATAACGGACCAGGACTGTCAGGACAGAGAAAGATACAGAAACAGACTTAAAGAATTGAAGGTTGTTATAGGCAGAAGAAGTTCAAAAAAGGGATTGGCGTGGACAGAAAAAAGAAAAAAGAGACACGGAGAAATAATGAAAGAAAAATGGAAGGAAAGAAAAAACAAGAGAGGAGCCAAAAATTGATATTCGCGTGGTCTCCAAGGCCGTTTCATGAAAAAAAAAAAGTTATGAAATGAATTTATAAAGAAATATTAAAAATGGGACCAACTAACTGTAATAATATTAATAATTTTGAGATAGGCAAAGCACTAGCATATGTAATTAACTAATGAATGATGTCTGGCATCAATCTGCCCAGTTCTGGTTAGAGCAATACTGTGGAAAACTCTATTTTGTTCACAAACGTAAACCTAATTATGGTTGACGTATTTTTTTATTCATTTGTTATTTATTAATTAATATTTTTGAAATGGTGTTAATGGTTTGTTGATATATAAATAAAGAGATGTTGCCTGTTAATTTTAATTTATTCTTAGAACAGTGAATGTTATATATTATCTAAAAACATGTAGTTTACAGAGAACCGTATTTGTTTAATACATTTTAGAAAAATTTTTATTAGTAAAAAAAAAAAAAAAAAGATAATGAAAAAATTAGGAATTCAACTTTATGTGATCTTGACAATGTTTATAGAAATTATGTGGTATATTCTTTTAAGTTTTGTTAAAATTAATTTATGAACTTCATTTTTCACATAGAATAAAGGTTAAATAAGGAGATACAACATTCCATGAATAAACCTGTTCACGCATTTTTTGTTATACACGAGCTTAAAGATAAACTCTCTATTTTGAAAGCCATACAGCCATCACAACCAGCTATAAGTCCTTAAGATGATAGAACCAATGATTATACCTTAACCATCGAGGCATTGAATTTGTTAAGCCAGAGTTTAGAATTTTAAAAAATCTCTCTTTTAATTGATGCTCCTCTATGGAAGAATCAGATTATTCTTTTGGAACAATATAATTGAGGATGGTTCAATAAAAACACAAAAAAGTGTCTTGGACAAAACAATAGTCCTGCTAAGATTTTAGCTTATAAACAAATGAAAGTTTTATTTGTTTGTCTATTGTGTTCCTATACCATTTATCGGATCGGGATGAAACTTTGACAAGTATGTCAATAACAAGTAGTGTTCTTAGTGAACTTTCCTTTGTTGGTTTGGTACACATGTTGGGTATAGAATTCTAAAAACAGAGTTCCTCTTTTTTAAGATAAAAGGATTCCTTCTAAAAGCAGTATAATCACATAAAAAATGGACCTATTAAAATACGCATAGTTAATACAAACCATTGACGTATATTTTCAAAAACAGGTTTGGATAATTTTGAGATTCTAAACATCGTATAGTCATTGATATCACATGCTTTTTTAACACATTTTATACACATAAGGGTATTGCAATGCAGGTATTAGAATTCTGTCATAAATGGAATCAAATCAAGTTTTTGCAATTTTTATAATACTATATTATTTTTCCAACAAATTTTCCAACATTGTCAACAGTGACAGTTCATTCCATCAGCAATGCAATTATTTCTCTCTCAGAAATAATTGTCCAGTTAAGGTTCATAACCCCACATATCAGAGTCTGGATGATAATTCATTCATTGAGTTATTAGTTTGATTGCTAGTTTGTCATGTGTAGTTATAGTGTAGACATAATGTTTGTAACTATACATTTCTATATTAAAGTTGTTTCTGTGGTTAATTTATTTATCTGTTGATCTGCACCCCAAACATGCAAGAAAAAGGTAGTATTATTCAGTAGACAGGCAATGGGAAGTAAGTCTGGAAATCATCCAAACATGTACTGTAAAGGTAAGTTCCTCCGAAACAAATGAGCAATGAGAACCAACACTAGAAACTGTTTAAAGACACAATCAATCCAGACTACCATTGCATGCTGATTTAGACTTGAATACATTCCATTACAGTTATAACTACTTACTTCTTCCAAATGTGGTTATTGGAGAAATTGAGAAATTATGTGAATATTATAATTAAGAATGAAAACTATAAGTGCTACCCAGGTGAAAAAGTGGAATTGCTAGAATTATTTTTACTGTCTGAACCATTACCGATATTGGTATCAGTGAAGGCACAGGCCAATGGAAACATTTCCTGAATAACATGCACATGTAGGTGTTATCTTTTGAAATGAAACCATTTGGTGGAACAAATAATGAGTACAAAATTAAGGTATCAAAATTTTAAGTGCAAGGAAAAATTGATCACTGTGCTGCATTACATCTACCTCTGCCAGACTCAAACAAATTTATTTCATAAGAAACACTAATGAATAAATTCATCTTAAGTTATCTATTCAATATCGGTATTGAACAATAACTGGTCACTGAATTACAAACTTTATTCACAACAAACTAATTAGTTTGTACAGAAATGATCTTGAACTAATGATTACAAAGCGCAGTTAGAAATTGAATACTTCTTTCATGAATTTCCTTTAAATTCAATATTTTTGGAGGTATAACAATGCACAAAGAGTATAGCCAGTGTCCATATCAAATAAAGTATATTTATATGTTATGAATTTTGAAATATCTTCTGGCTTTATTCAACCCATAATCTGATTAAAATTTTTTTTGGGTTTCAAGCTTTAATTAGGTTTGACACATGTTGTTTACTAATCTCAAATTAGTTATTTGTCTCTACTTTGAGATATTATTAGCTCCTTTTTACCATAATTATTCTATATTATATAGAGTTTAATTTATTAAACATCAAATTTTGATAGTTTGAAAATATTTTGATGCAAATTGTACATTAATTTTCACCTTATACAGGGTGTCCCAGACAGTGTTAAAAAAAAAATGGGTAATACTGCATGCTAAACGGGGTAGAATGGCGCAGAAACTTGTTTCCTATCTCAATCTGTTGAGGAGATAGAATTTTTTTTGTTTTAATTTTTTTAATCTTTCCTTCTTCTGAAAAATGGCAGTTTTTTCTACATTGGCTTAGCGTAGAAACAAAAACGATGATATTTTCTTAATCAGCATTAAATTTTCTAAAATATGAGATAGGTCTAGTTATTTTAAATTCACTTTTAGGGGGCCTTTTAACGCACAAAGACAATACTTTAATTAAAACTTAAATGTTTAATGGTTTTTGGAAATTCCTCACTCCCCACTGGAGCACCCTAGAAGCCGTCAAATTTCCCCAAAACTCCAAAATTTAGTTAGCTTTTTATTGGTGTAACCCATGATACAATTTCACTTCACCTTCTGAGTCTAAAAGAAGTTTTTCTGATGAAAAACACGCTAGAGAATAAATACTTGATTGCTTCACGTACCTACTAGATTGAATAAAAGTATTAGTTATGTTATCTCTTGTCCATATGTATGAGGGATAAAGACTTGTGAAGGTGGCAAGCCCTCCCTCCCCCTCCCCCCCCAAAAAAAATCTTATTTATAGGGAGTTAAGGGGGAATAACCCAAATTCTCAGAAATGAGAGGAAAGCTTCTTATGACCTTTGCACACAGTGGGATTATAATTATTTACAAAGCTTAACTAAATAAATCCGGGTCTTGATAACACTAATTCCAATCAGAAGGTGATTTCATAGTCTAGGCTAATGAGTAGCAGGGCACATTATGAAATGTCATTCTTCTGTTGGTATATTTAATTTATTCAAATAATCCTAAATTGTTATTTTTTATATTTAAAAAAAAAAAAAAGTACGTTTGGTACATTAGGTAATCAGCAAGAATTTGGCCCCCCCCTTAACTCCCTATAAATAAATTTTTTTTTGGGGGGGGGGGAGGGAGGGCTTGCCACCTTCACAACTCTTTATCCCTCATGCATATGGACAAGAGGTAAAATAACTAATACTTTTATTCAATCTAGTAGGTACGTGAAGCAATCAAGTATTTATTCTCTAGCGTGTTTTTCATCAGAAAAACTTCTTTTAGACTCAGAAGGTGAAGTGAAATTGTATCATGGGTTACACCAATAAAAAGCTAACTAAATTTTGCAGTTTGGGGGAAATTTGACGGCTTCTAGGGTGCTCCATTGAGGAGTGAGGAATTTTCAAAAACTATTAAAAATTTAAGTTTTAATTAATGTTTTGCGCGTTAAAAGGCCCCCTAAAAGTGGATTTAAAATAACTAGACCTATCTCCTATTTTGGAAAATTTAATGCTGATTAAGAAAATATCATCGTTTTTGTTTCTACGCTAAGCCAATGTAGAAAAAAACTGCCATTTTTCAGAAAAAAAAGTAAGATTTTAAAAATAAAGACAAAAAAAAATTCTATCTCTTCAACAGATTGAGATAGGAACCTAGTTTCTGCGCCATTCTACCCCGTTTAGCATGCAGTATTACCCAATTTTTTATTTTACACTATGACTGGGACACCCTGTATATTTGTAATAATTATAAAATAGCATATCTATTAGTCGTCTGAGACAATTACAATATTTTATAATTTTTTTAACTCCATTTTAAATTTTATAATCATTTTTACAATGCTTTGAATTTTATCCAAAATCAAACTGCCATTCACAACTGAAATAACTGTCAGGTAGTTAGGAACAATACTTTGGAGTAAATCTCATCCCATTATACTAGCCTCAGCTTGAACTTATAAATGTTTCCTAATTTAGGCCATCAGTTTTGCAAACAATAATTGAAGGGGTCAATTGACTTGGTACATCATCATTTCAGTATAATCTGTCAAAAATAAATAGATTTTGTCTATTGTTATTTGATTGGAATTTTGTAATCCTAATTTCAAACTGCAGTCAGGACTTGCTGCTCCTTGCTTTTAAATATAAGCCCTAACATAAAATCATTATTAGCTTTATGTACATCAGTTGAATAATAAAGAGCTAACTACCAATCAATTAGGATTAATGATATGATTGAAGAACTATGAAGTAGTGCTATGAAGACCAAAGAAACCAGATGAACCTTGCCAAAAAGCACAAATATTCATGACTTTTTTAACGCGAGTCAAAAAGAGGAAAAACAAAACAGTATTTAAAAAAATAAATAAATAAATAAACCATACCTCCATTCATTTTTTTAAATATTCCTATATAAAAATAAATTAAAAAAAAATAAAAACTTACTGATAAGTTTTAATCAAAGAGGAAGCTATGATTTCATGTTCTGATCCAATAATTTCTCGAAACTGAAAAATAAATAAACAATTGTAATAAAATACCAAAATAAAATATCTATTATAACTTTTTTCAATGTCCATCAAATCTCAAGAACCTAAAACTAGAAATATGAAAGACAAATATGAAAAACTATCAATGGAGGCAACATGATTTTACCTACACTTTAACAATGCAGTATATAATATTTACAATTTTTTCAATAAAAATAAAACAAATATATTAATATAATTTACTTTAAAAATAAGATGTAGAAACATTTAAATTTGTTTATAAAATAAGAACTACAATACAAACAATAAAGATCAAGAATCAGATTTAATATCATGCATGTTAACCAAAACAATTGATTCATATTTACTAGCAGTAATCAACATGTTCTAATGAGTTCATTATATATAATATCAAAATAAGTTTTTAAAACTTCTAAAACCATGTGTTATTAGAATGAAACTAAAAAAAGACACTCACCTTATTATTATGAAGGCAACGGTCTAATGGTACATCCATAAAAAAGCATCTCACTTTCACATTACATTTTTGGCAAACTTCAATAAACCGTTCCCGAGAAGATCGATCTGGATTAACATTATCAACAACTGCACTCCGTTTATTTTTCAAAACTTCTTGTAAAATGGTAACACATTTCTGCCAGGAACCAACTACATCCCTGCTTATTATTTGATATCCATATGGCTTAATGTAATTTTTGACAAAATTTGATTTCCCAGAACCAGGTAATCCAACCATCAATATAACCTAAACACAAACGATAAATAAAATTATGGTATAGTGATATAAAATTAATAGTTAAGGAGAGTTGGGAGATAGAAAGGATGTAACTAGTCATTCAGTAAATGTCTTCAAATAAGATAAAACATGTCAAATTACTAATATGGAATGAGCTAGGAACCAGTGCCTATTAACCGTTTTTCTGGAAAAAACAGAAGTATTGGGAATTTTTAAGAATTCTTTTGAAAAATTGAAGTTTAGCCTTCACAAATCAAGAAACGATTATCTATTCCCGCTAAAATTGGTTTTAATTATTTTTATTGCCATTTGTCAAAAAAGGGAACTGTGGTTCCCCTTGCCTGGTCACCGTCTATGAAAATTTGGGAAGATAAAAATTTAAATCTCATTAAACATATGTCATAAAATTGTAAATTATATCGAAAATAAATATCAGCTGCTCTCTGAGATTTTAGAAAGGTAGAAATTCAGTCTTTCAGTATCTCATTGGTATCAATTTAGAATCGATCTGAATTCCACATTAACTAAAAGAAATCATTTCTAAGAATAATAAACCAAAATCAAGAAAATATGACTCTAAAATGAAGAAATGAAAATGGATCTTGAAAAAGAATGAACAATTTTAGGACAACTTGGACCTCCTCCCTACATAAATTAAAAAAAAAATAAAAATAATGAAAAGGCTGTTGCTTACACAGCACAGCTGATACTGGAAGTGATGTGGTACTGAAAGAACAGTTTCTGGTAAGAACTGTCAATTTTTGATCAGAGAAAAATTGTGTTTTTGATGTAACATAGAGGACATTTACCTTTTCCTGTGAAGGTCTGGAAATGTTCACCACCTGAAATCTCATCAAAATTGTGGCAGGCACTCTATGAGTTATTCAATTGTAGCTTGCAAACGAAGCGCGACCAGGCTCCATTCCTGGATACAGAATCAACTCCCGCAAGGATGAGCTGTTAGGTGACATCAGCCCTGGATTCTTTTAGAAACAATTCTAGCAAATTTGATGCTTTCTTTTTTCCGCTAGGCGTTTTATCTGCATTTTTCTTTCTTTCTTAATCTTCATTCAGTTGATATTCTTTTTATAAAGATTTTTATTCAGGCAAGAAGTAAAATTAATCACCTTTTTTTCAATACTGGTATCCAGGCAAGGGGAACTGAGGTTCCCCTAGTAGGTGAACTGGTAACCTGGCAAGGGAAACCTGAGGTTCCCTTTTCAATTTCTTCGATTATAAAATGTCTAAATATAAGTTAATATTCTTGTTTTGCTGTTTTCTTTAGTAAAAAAACTCAATCTATACGGATCAATAGATCACAGCCTGAGAAACAATGAATAACTAATAAAAACCTGTTGTAAACATGCCTAACTCACAGAGCCAACCATAGACAACAGCCCAACCGGACTTTGCCGCAAATATCGTAGAAAAGCTAATAGCGAATAGTCAATGAAGGCAAGTAATAAGGCTTTGTTGCAACTAATTAGGGAAAAGCTGAATTTTTACAGGGTGTTAGTACATAAAGTATAGACTAAAAAAACACAAAGACCCGACCCCCACCCCTCTTGCTTCAATGCATATTACAAGTATGGAACTCTGGTTATATGCCGACAGTTTGAAACCTAATTATACCTCCTACCTGCTAGGACCAGCGCACCGTTGTTCACTACTCTTTCAACGCTCTCTATGAAGCCATGGTTTTAATGTTATGTGTTATGAGACATATCATTTTAAAGCTAATTATGTTATCTATAAGTTTTGTTTAACACTTTTCTTCCCAAAACGTAATGATAAAAATCTATAATTTGTTGAAGTTACTTTTTGTTTTTTGTAGTGGCAGTTTTCTGAATATGATTAAGTATTACGGCAAAACTAAGCTATCTACATAAAAAGTGTATACATTATAATTTGTTAGTAATATTGTTAGGAGTAAAATAAAATAAAGAACTCTCTGATAGCATAATTAGGTTTCGAGCTGTCGGCATATGACCAAAGTTCCATACTTGTAATGTTGCTGAAGGGGTGGAGGGGAAAGCAAGAGGGTGGGGGTCGGGACTTTGTGTTTTTTTTAGTGTATACTTTATGTACTAACACCCTGTAAAAATTCAGCTTCCCCCTAATTAGTTGCGACAAAGCCTTATTTCTTGCCTTCATTGACTATTAGCTATTAGCTTTTCTACGATATTTGCGGTAAAGTCTGGTTGGGCTGTTGTCTATGGTTGGCTTTGTGAGTTAGGCATGTTGTCCTCTAATTAATTGTCTCAGATTTCTTAGCAAATAAGAAAGGCCATGATTACAAAGAAATGGTAAATAACCAGCTCATAGATGTTCAGAAACCATGCTGGCTGAATCATGAGTATTAAGGTTGAATTCTCAACTCTTATCTGAAACATTTACCAAAAAACGTTGGCGATTATAGCGAGGATACAATTTCGTCAAGATATCAAAACTATAGAGCAACAATATATATAGAAAGGTGGAACACCACTATGATAGGCAACTATTATTGGAAACTGAACAGAGATTGTAATGACAGTAGTGCTACTAAAAAATCAACAAAATACAAATGTTTAAATTCCAAAGAGGAAATTGAATAAATAAGTAGCCATATAATTATAACCATGTAAAGAAATTATATTCATGTTTTGAAGTATTCTATTTGTTTAATGGCCCTTTAGGATATGAAATCATACCCCAAAAATGGTAAATATGCTTTTTTCATGTCCTGTTTTTGAGAAATCTAGACATGCGCCAGGAAAAATTCCAATAACTTTGAACTTAGCACAAAAAATCTTTTTGGAAGCACCCATCAGCTCTAAAACAAACAACAGCTTCAAAAATACTTAGTTCTGTAATCATTTAGTGCAATATTGATCAACAGAAATTTTTAACTATGTTTTAAAATTAACAATTTTCCTGAATATATTGAATGTCATATGATCTATATACAAATGGATCTTACTTCTTGGCTTGTAGATGGTATTTCAAGGTCTGGTAAATTATCCTTATTTTTTTTAAAAGGGTGAAATCGAATAGGAGTGAATTCAACCACTGGTTCATTTAAAAAATACTCTTCGGGTGTGTAAAATTGTAAACCAACATTAATCGCAAACATTCTATCTGATACAGAAAAATCAGCCTTTTTCCCTCTTTTCCAATTTTCTGGCCTTCCAGCAGCATCACCCACATAGAAAGATCCTTCTAAATCAGCTGCATTAGACTAAAAAAGGGACATAGATGAATACCTCATTAAAATTAGTCACACATTAAAAATAACATGAGGAGTAGCACAACAATCTATTTTGAATTGATTGAAATAAATTTTATTCATACATCATCCCACCTCTACCAGTTATCGAGTGAGATGTGAGTTGATGAGATCATCAACAAACTTGTGTATTAATAGGAGTTCATTTAATTTTTAAAAACTTTCTTCAGTCAATAGATTCATTGAATTTATGGAACGTAGCCAAGATAAAAGGGCCATCACCAACAGTACTCCAACAACTATCTATTACAGGCTTCCAGGAGCCAATAGATAGACTTTTGTTTGGTCCGCTCTAGTTGTTTGTTTATTTGGTAATTAATGTTTTATTGTATCTGATTACAATTTTTGGTAATAAATTCTTAGTAAAATTAAAATATTATTTTATCTGTTTAAAAATTTTGGTAATAAATAGTTTCTAAAACGTCTAATCAGTGATACTTTCATTTACAACTGAAATTTACACAAAGATTAAAGCTCTTAGGTATTTAACTGCCAAGAGTTTTTTTTTTTTTTTTTTTTTTTTTTTTTTTTTTTTTTTTTTTTTTTTTTTTTTTGTGGCAAATAAATTATATTATTGTGTACACATAATTTTAACTCTCCACATACAAAATTTTATTTTTTATGTTGGTTAACAATTCTATAACATCTTATTTGTTTCTGATGGTTTTCAAACAAGTCTCAATTGGCATATAAGTAAATAGCTTTTAACATCTAGACTAATTGGATCACATTGATTAATGCTTTTATTTGTATAAAAAATAATCCATCCTTCAAATTAATTGTTATTAACCAGTATTTATTATCAGTTTTGCGTAATTTAATCACCTCTTATACTTCAGGGGAGATAAAATAATTTAGTGCTATACTGTTTGCTGTTTTGTTTTTTAAAAAACATTAAACAAAAATAAATTATCACACATACTCTGGACTTCATAAAGTACCACATCCCTGGTGATGGTTTCCGATATAAGCCATTACTGATAGATATAAACACCTGAACAGGCACATTCAAGGCATTGATTATATTCTCAACTTTCTTTTTGAAGCCTTCTATTTTTCTTTTTCCGCTAACAGTACCTAGTCCTGCCTGATTCGTGAAAATTATAATTTTATAATTATTTAAACTCAAATTTGTCAACACTCTTTTAATGCAATCATCCCATAACATCCAATCATCAAAGTCTTTGCCAAAAACTCGTCCAGATTTTGTCTTTATTAAGGTTCCATCCAGATCAAAAGAAGCAACCTGCAAACAAAAAGCAAATTGTTAATGTATCTTATCATCCTTGCAGTAATACTACAAGAGCAGATATAATTTTCTTAATGTTTGTTTCTTATTTTTAATACTGTAGTTGGGAGGTGATCATTAAAAAAAAAGAATAAAAATAAATCATGTGTAATAACAAAATAATGTGTAAATAAAAAGAAATCTATTGTGCTGATGTTTCTGCTTATGTTCTAAGCCTTCAACAGGGTTACTAAAATAAATTGTTCTTCTCTAGCCCTATGGAAGATTTACAATGTAAGTCAAAATGTTAGCAGAATAAACTGATTATTTTTATTTAAAGCGGGGCCATGCCCCATACAAAGGAGTTTGGTTATTTATTATGTAACATGAAATAGAACACAAATATTAATACAACTACAAATACTATGTACATTATAATACTACACAGATAATAACACCAATAATATAACAAAGAACTTTAAATATAACTAAGAATTAAATACAAAGAGTAAGAAGTAAATAGAATTTTTTCAATCTAAATAATAAACAATACCTAATAAAATAATTTACCCTTTTTTATTTCATTGTTAAACCTTTAAAGTTTTATTGTATTTTTTATTAAACACATCACTCAACCTCATCTCCTTAATGCAATTAAGGTCGACCAATCTACATAATTATTAATACTATAATCCACATCACTGGACATTATAAATAACAAAACATTGAAATTTATTTTGAAATTGAATTATGAAATATTTATTTGAAAATTTGAAATTTATTTGAATCAAATAAATAAACCAAGAAATGTTATAAATAATTAATAAGTAAATCAAAATCAATAAGAAAAATAACAGTATTTAAAAGTATTATGAGGATGAGGACTTTCTTTATTTGTCAACTTTGTTTGGAAAACTTATTAAATTCATTTAAGTTAGCCAACGTACAAGCATATTATCTGCTAATTTACGATGTTTGCAATTGCTGTAATCATGAATGGCTTAGAAAGTCCCCCTTCAACAGTAGTTATGTGAATGAATGAATGAAAATAGCCTTTTATTTATGCAAAAGAAATTGTAAACAGATTTAACAATAAATATTCAGAATATTAACAGGAGAAAAGAAAAAAATATAAAATAAAAATATTGACTTTTTGTTTAGAGCTTTTGTACTATAAATATAAATCATATACATTTTTTTCCTTTCTTCCTTTCTTACATGCATAGGCTTTACTCCTTTCAGGAGTAATAGTCAGCACTTCCCAGGGTGACTGGCCCTATTGGGAGGTGAGTTCAGTCCACTTCTTCCAAACGTCTCTGTCCCTAGCAGCTTTTCACCAGAGGGGTGCTGCCAGCAGCTTCAACGTGTCGCTCCAACTTTTATTTGGGCGCCCTTTTCCTCTTTTTAGGTCATATGGAGTCCATTCAGTGACAATTTTCGACCATCTATTTTCTTCACACCAGCCCACTTCCACTTGCCCAGTTTTATCCGCCTGAGTGTATCTGTGAGCCCTGTTTCTTTCTTGATCTGGGTAGTTCTCACCTTATCACTTTTCCTCACCTTCATAATACATCTTTCGATGTTCTGCCACACCTGGATCTTTCTCTCTTGAGATTTTGTCAGAGACCATGTTTGGCATCCATAGGTAACCGCTGGGCTTATGCAACTGTCAAAGACCCTTCTTTTTAGCTCCATACTTACATTGCCTTTCATAATATGTTTGAGGGACCAAAACTTTTTCCAACCTAGCGCCATTCACCTCTGGATTTCTTTTGCTCCTCTATCTGCGAAGGATACCATCTGACCCAGATAGATAAACTCCTCTACGTATTCCAAACTGTAGTTGTTTAGTTGGCATTCTTCTTTTCCTCTATTCGTAATCAGTTTCGTCTTTTTGTAGTTAGGGTAAAGACCAATTTCTTCATATAATTTTAGAAGATGCTTGAGCATTTCCTGCAATTCTCGCATGTGTTTGGCAAACAGCACGATGTCATCCGCAAAACGTAAGTTGCTTAACCATTTACCATTTATTTTTATTCCCATGTTTTCCCAACCAAGACGTAGAATACCATCTCCAGCACAAGAACAAATAAAAGTGGGGATAGCAGATCTCCTTGCCGCACACCCTTCTTAACACTGAAGCTTTGTCCTCTCTTTTCTGTTATGATATATGCAGACATTTCTTTATACAGTTATATAATTATCTTTACATACTTTTCCTCTATTCCTATTGTCTTCAGGGCTTTAAATATTTCTGTATATAAAATGCTGTCAAACGCTTTCTTGAAGTCAAGAAAACAAAGGTATAGAGAGAAGTTTTATTCATTTAACTTCTCGAAAATCTGGTTTACAGTCTGGATGTAGTCCACTGTCGAAAAACCTTTTCTAAATCCTGCTTGTTCTTCGTCAACATTCCAAAATTCTTTTGGTGAAATGCTGTTAGATGACACTGGTGAAAATTGTTGCCAAAGTTGAACAAAGGGAAATAGGTCGATAATTCTCCATGTCTTGCTTTTTGCCCTTTTTGTAAAGCAGAATTATTTTTGCAATTTTCCATTGATTAGGAATTTTTTCTTGCCCTAGAATTAGATTAAATAATTCTGTTACTTCCTTTATTAGAGTTATTCCTCCTGCTTTTAAAATTTCATTACTGATATTATCCGGCCCAGGACTTTTCTCAGGTCTAGGTATTTTCAATATGGATTCAACTTCTTCTTTAACTATTGGTGGAACTTCTTCTGGAATGTTTACTCTATTTTCTTCCTTATTTGTTTCTAAAGGTTCCCTTTTATTTTTTTATAGTTGCCTGAAGTAATCCGTGGCTAATCTATTCATATGTTCTCTATTAGTAATGATTTCTCTTCTATTGTTTTCAAGAGCGACCAACCATCCATTTAGTGCCTCTAGACAGTTCTTTTTGTAGATTTGTTGTTTGCTAAAATTGTTTCTATAATATTAATGTTGTATTTCTCTATGTATTTTTTTATGCTTTTCCTAATTTTATTATTTATAACCGTGAGCTCTTTCCTGTTGTTTTCAGAATTATCTTCTTTTTCTTTCATTATTTGTGAATTCTAAAAAGTTCTTTTGAATTATCTTATAATTTGCTTGATTTATTTTTAATGAAGCTGAGACCCGGTGAAATTGTGTCATCAATTTGTGTGGAGATGAGGTTATACTTTTCTTGGACTGTAAATGGAGCCTTTTCTTCTCTACACTCATATTGTTGTGTTGAATATGTCTTATGAAATCAGTACGGAATTTTTCTATTTGAGTTTGGTCTAGAAGAATAATACTTTTCTTTTTTGCTTTAAATGGTCTCTTCTTCTTGTATTTTTCAATGTAAAACTCTGCTCTCAGCATGCTGTGATCTGTGTTGAAATTAAACCTCTTTATAACCTCTAAATTTTTAATTAGACTGATTTGGTTTGTTAGAAAATAGTCTAGCTCAAATATGTGTTCTTTGGGTGAACACCACGTCCATTTTTCTTTTGCCCTTTTTTTTAAAAAAAGAATTTCCAATTTGTAAATGTTGACTAAAACAGAAATTAATCAGCCGGTTACCATCTTCATTCCTTTTTCCGAAACCAAATGTCCCCATAACTTGGTGCTTGCCCTCTAATTTAACCCTGATCCTGCCATTGAAGTCTCCCATCACAACTATCCAATTATTTCTGTCGAATCTTCCATTGAAGGGGCATGTGATTGTACAATAGTTAGAAATTTCCTAGAATTTATTTGCAGCCTTAGCACAGCTATTCTATAGCTAATATCTTTAAAGTATTTATGTATTATGTATTATTTATGTATGAATGTGTATGGACGCTGACAGTATTGGAAAACTGGGGACAGAAAGAGCCCATGCCAGAGATGAGATTTGCAAGATATAGAGACCATCGGGCTGCCCATGACTCTAAACTTTTGTTTATTTTAATGGAAAGGACTTTATTGACATTTAGCAGTAGCCATATTCCTCTATAGTCAGAACAGTTCAACATGTTTCCCCTTTTATAAATAAGAGCATAAAACTGCTTTATTCCATAATGATAAAAGTATAAGAAGAAATTTCTTCTTAGACGTGGTGTTACTTCTTCTCCCTGCTTTATTCCATTCTTTTAGTATAGTTTCCAGCATGCAAATTACAAATATCAGGTCATATAGCTGTTTAGTAATTCTTTTCCTCTATTTTTCAGTTGTTCAGCCAGTATTTTGTCGATTCAGGGTGGCCACCAAGTCAGGAAAAGAAAATTCAAGCATAATTCTAGGTTTTTCAGGTTAATTTTCATAAAATTCCAGGTACAATTTAATACAAAACAGGTACTCTGTTTTTCCTCTAGCATGGTTTTCATTGATTTTATTTAGTATATTCTGTGTGATTGATAGAAGTACTAGTAAAATATTTTCTGTAATATGAAATTTTAAAACCTTTATAATTTTAATTATTTGAATATTATTTTATGGGAAATTTTTTATTTATAAATGATTATGTTTTAAATAATTATATTTCACAAATTAAAATAATATTTGAAACAAATAGGGTTAGAACATAATGTTTTTTTCATTTTCAATTTTCAATTTTATTTTCAAGCAAACTACCTCTATAGATTTTTTCACACAAAAATTGATGTCAGATTCTAATTCAGCACCCTAATAAACATTGAAAAACACTTATTCAACAAAATCAAAAAATATAATTTTTTTCACCCTTTTCCAGGAAAATGAAATTTTAAAACAGATTATTGGTTACATACCTTTAAATCGCCATTACTTTATCACGTAATTCACGTAATCCTTCGCTATTTCTTTAAAAGCTAATGGAGCAGTCACAAGAATTGATTACTCCTTCTTTCTTGGAACCAATGTAGTTGGAAAATTCTCGCTCAATTGTGCAATATACTTGAGCTAACTTTCCCCTCCCCCAAAAATTAAATTCTTGATTAAATAAAACTATTTTAAAAGTATACATTTTTTTAATAAGTATACTTAGGTATTTAAACCTACTTAATATCTTAGTACCTATAAAATTTTTAATTATAAAATGGAAGGAGGAGGTTAACAGTAAAGGTATGTAACTAAAATGCATAGTACATAGGTAGTAGGTTAGTAAAACTAACATGGAACAGACCGTAAATTCTCATTCCACTTTTAACTCGGAACGGCCCATAACTAGTATGTAGTAGAGTAGTCAAACTGACGTGGAATGAAAAATGGAACTGAACGAAAATGGCAACTGGTTCCAATTGTGGAATGGAACGTAAGATCTCATTCCACTTCTATATTGGAACAGCCCTTCACAAGTCACCAGATACTTGGTTTTGACTAAATTTAAGTAGAGACCATCTTTTATCTCACTTTTCTGTCATTCTCCATCAAATTCACTAATCTCTCATCTCATCTCACTCTTTGCACTCAGAATCCAATGACCATATACCTGTGATTGCAAATACAACTCTGCCAGATATGAGCTGGTAATACTTTTCGCATCATCCACTCAGATGGTAGAAACCACTTTCCTGCCCCAGTCCTTAGGCCACACTTTACTATAGCAGCCAAATGAATACAAAAACACTTAATTTTTTTTATTATTCTAAGTTATAACAGTATAATGCAAGGCCACCTATAGCGTCATCCTTTTACTTACTGTCCTGTATTTCCCCAACTTCTTACCAATATGACTAATATCCTAACCGCTTGTCACATAAACTCTCAATCTCTACCCGCCCACTATTATGAATTCCTAGAGTTCTTTACCCAAAATTTTTATTACATCATTGCAGTTTCTGAAACCTGGTTTAAACCTTACATTCCCTCTTCCTCGGTTTCCTTCCCTAACTACTCCATCATCCGTCATGACTAGATTAACCGGACTGGCAGCAGGGTAGCGCTATATGTTCATGACAGCCTGAAGTCCCATGTCCTTCATCTCTCAAATCTCCTAAACACTGAGTTTCTGTTTGTTGAAATATCCTTAAATTTCCATTCTCTCCTGTATGTAGTGGTTTATCGTCCCCCACATGTTCCTTTTGACCAATCCTTTGAATCAAACCTCCACAATTATGTTCCTCTCTACTCCAATATAATCATTTCCAGTGACCTGAATACCAATCTCCTTTCGGACTCCTTTGAAAAAATGTATCGAGAAAACCTCTTTTTTTCCCTTCACCTCTCCATTGTTCCATTTAACCCCACCTATCACTACCATGGGTCCGACACTTGGTTGGACCTGCATGTCATAGACTCACCAAAAAAACTCCTTTCCTCATGTCACCAGCCTGTTACGTTTCTGTCCTCTCATGACCTAATAAAAATTTCATACGATATCCCAATCCCATTGTTCCTCCCTAATACAATTACTTTCCGCGACATATAATCCCTCAGGCGAAACAAATTTTACCTGATCTCGAAATCCTAGATTGGAATCCTATCTACTCCTGTTCCTCTATTGACGCTATGGTTAAATTACTTACTACCAATCTCCTTTCCATCCTTGATATCCACGCTCCTCTCAAAACCTGCACATTTTGTTGCCGCCGCCCTACTCCGTGGATGAACCTAGAAATAAAAGACTTGCAAATAAAACGTGAGGCTGCCCAAAGACATTTGACGCTTTAGAATTGATGATGATTACCAAGCTTTTAAGGTTCTCCACCATTTAACTCAAGCTACCATCCAGCAAAAGTAAAAGCAATTACTTCCACGAAGCCTTCTCATCTGCCCCTGATTCCAAATCCAAATGGCAGCTCCTCCGTAAACTTTTCCTTGTTCAAAATACAAGTTTCTCTCCCTCGGGAGTCTTTCCTGTCACACCTAATGAGTTAAATTCCTAATTCGTCTCTACCTCTACATCTACACCATCTCTATCCTCTCAGTTACCTCTTTTACCTCCTGCATTTAATGATAATTATTTTTATTTTCCTTACATCTCTCCCACAGACCTCATTTCCTCCATTATGAAATCCCACACCAATTCATTTGGATTAGATGGTATTCCTGTCAAATTGATAAAATTATGCCTTCCTGAAATCCTACAGGTTCTCCTCTTCATATATAATTTTTCCCTCCAGAATTCTGTATTTCCCACCTCTTGGAAAAAGGCCCTAATTTACCCCATAATTGAGAACCCGAATCCTACATCCCCAAAAGATCACAGACTGATCTCCATACTTTCCAACCTCCTCCAGCCGAGTTATTGACTGCATTTTCCAAAATTCAGAAAAACCTAGATGAAATCTGTGCCTGGGCAACCCTGAATAAATTGACATTAAATGCAGCTAAAACCCAGGCTATTGCAATAGGATCCCATTCCCTCCTTAGATCGAACAGCAACTTCCCTACTTTATTCCTAAATGGTCACCCTATAGCTTTCGACTCCTCTGTTAAAAACCTTAATTGATCAAATCCTTTCCTAGAAATCCCACATTGCACAAATCTTCCGACGATCGATTTGCATCCTAAATTTATTCCACCGTTCCCGACACCTACTTCCCCTATCCGCACATAAACTCTAAAGTATCCTCCCTCATCTTCCCCCAACTTGACAATGAATGTGTGATTTATGGTGGGCTCTTGATGAAGATAGACTGATGATTCTGACGAAGATAGATTAAAGCAAATCATGAATTGCTTTATAAGATTTGTTTTTGGAACCTCGAGACGCTCTCATGTGGCCCATCTTTACACCGAGTTAAATTAACACACATCACCCTCCGTTTATTCAAAATATCCAAATTTCAAGTCCTCAATCCAATCACTGCATACAAGATACCCTTATTCGCCATGATCGAACGGATCGAACTGGTGGAGGTATTGGCTTAAATGTTCCAGACAATCTGAAGGCAGAAATTCTTCTAAAATCCAATTCTCCTGATATTCCACACCTAGAATACATGTTTACTGAAATCTCCTCTAAATCATTTTCTCTCCTTTACATCATAGTTTACCGCCCTCCTCAGGTCAAATTCGAGCCTTCATTCGAATCATCCCTTTTCACTTATGTTTCTTTGTATAACAATGTCATCATAGCTGGTGACTTTAATACTCTACTAACCTTCTCTCAGATTCGCCTGATAAGATTTATCTAATGGACTTAGTTTATTCCCTTCATCTATTTACAGAACCTCTCCAACCCACTTATCACACCCAGTTCACAGATATATTAATTGACCCTATGATTGTTGACTCTCCTAAAAACCTATTATCCTTCTCTGAAAATCCAGTACCTTTCCTTTCATGCCACGATCTAATTCAAATCTCTTATGACATATCTGTTCCTACTCTTATTCCCAAGAAAATATCTTGGCGAAATCTTGAACTCATAATCCCAGATAGATTAGATCCTCTAATTGACTCACTATCCCATTCCATTGAACCCATCTATTCCCTCTCCTCAATTGATGAAATGGTGGAATGCCTCACATCGAACCTTTATACTGTCCTTAATCATCTTGCCCCTCTCAAAACCTCAATTATCCGACGAACACCAGCTCCATGGATTAACCCCGACATTAGGAATCTGATGAAGCGAAGAGATGCTGCCAGGAGACGAGTAAGGCATACAAAACATTCAGAAGATTATTCATCGTTTAAGCTTCTTCCAAACCTCACCCAGTTCTCTTTACGCCATGCTAAAGCACAGTATTTTCATAGTATCCTATCCCAAGCTCCTGATCCTAAATCTAAATGGAAAATTTTCAGTATCCAGTTCCACATCTGATAACAATTATCCAGTCACTCCAGATGAACTTAATTCCTATTTTGCTGACCACCCCCCTTATGAAATCCCTGCAAGCACCTTATCCTATTCTATTCCTCAAACCCCTTTCAATTCTAATAACTTTTATTTTCTTAATATTTCACTTAATGACCTAATTGATTCAGTCTTTAAATCTTGTACCAACGATTACGGCTTAGATCAAATACCTGTAAAAATAATAAAACTCTGCCTTCCAGTTATCTTACCTGGCCTTCTCCACATATATAACTTCTCCTTACAAAGCTCCATTTTCCCTACAGCTTGGAAAAAAAGTACTTGTCCGTCCATTGAATAAAGTACCTTATCCTTCTTCAGTTCCCCACTTCAGACCTATATCAATCCTATCAAATTTATCCAAACCATTAGAAAGATTAGCACATTCCCAACTCACCTCTTTTCTCGAATGTAAAGCCCTCCTTAATCCTTTCCAGTCAGGCTTCCGTTCCGAATACTCCACGCAATCAGCTTTGGTAAAAATTACCCTAGACCTTTATTTCTCCTTAGACCTACAGAATATTACGATCCTGATTCTATTTGAGTTTTCAAAAGCTTTTGATCCTGTTGACCATACTATTCTCCTTTCCAAACTCCATAACCTCTCAATATCTAATAGTGCATTAAGCTGGCTTCTTTCCTATTTATCTCACCGTTCTCAAACAGTGATTATACTTTGAAAACCTCATTCATCTTCACTACCATTCTCACGAGGAGTCCCCCAGAGATCTTCTCTTTCACCAACCCTATTTTCCATTTATGTCAATGATTTGCCAAATAGCATCCACTACTCCCAATATCATCTTTATGCTGACAACTTGCAGATCTATTTATCCTTTCATCCTTCAAACATGCAAGAGGCGACTCGATTCATAAGCTTCAGAAAGACATCGATAGCATTAACCTATGGGCAGTAGAGAATGGTTGAGTCTGAATCCAGAGAAAAAAAGGCAATCCTCATTGGGTCAAAACCTCACTTAAAAACCCTTCCCTACTATCCACTGCTTTATCTCAAAAACCAACAAATTAATTTCCAAATCCGAAAAAGCACCACTCTTACTTCCTTTAAACACCATCTATTTCTTTATCTCCTGGATCTTCAATCTTTTTCTCTTTAAGATCCCGTCTCACCGATCCCAACACCCCACCCTACAGAACTACTGCATTCCAACATTCCTTTCTTACCCGCTCCGTTATTTTTTGGAATTCTCTTCCTCCTTCTATTCACAATGCACCTTCCCTCAGAACTTTTAAAACACTCCTCTTACACCACCTTATTAGACTCTAGTCGGATGCTATCTAATTATATGGATGCTTTAATGAATTTCACCCAAGCATATCAGATATAAAACTTTAGCCTATTTCAACAATTTTCTTATGATGTTTTCTCTTTTATTCAAATAATTTTCATTTTTATTTTTCATTATCATTTTTTTTTTCTGATCACTCTCAACAAATATTATTTATCTTTATACTTCACTATGTGTAATTTCAGAAATCTATCGTTCAATCAACTTTTTATATAATATTTTTTCCTATACCGATTGTATATATAGTTTATATATGTATATAGTGTGTATGTGTTTATATATATATATATATATATATATATATATATATATATATATATATATGTATATATGTATATGTATATATATATATATATGTATATATGTATATATATATATATATATATGTATATATATGTATATATATATATATGTATATATATGTATATATGTATATATATATATATGTATATATGTATATATATATATATATGTATATATGTATATGTATATATATATATATGTATATATATATATATATATATATATATATATATATATATATATATATATATATATATATATATATATATATATATATATATATGTATGTATATATATGTATAGATTTTTGTTTTCATTTTATTACCTATTTTATTGTAAACTTGTATTTACTTTTAATTATCTCATTTTATTATTTATTTTATAATCTCTAGGCCAAATTTAATTTATGTTTTGTCATGTAACTCTTATTCTTAAGGGGCTTTGTTCCATAATATTCTATTCTTATTATTTCCCTAATTTTTTCATCCAATTTGTTTCTTAAAGTTATAAAGTTTTTCAGATACTTGAATTTTTCAACACTCTCAAAGCGGTATCCTGCCTCTTCCAGATTTTGCACCTAGTTTCTTTCCTTTGATTACACCAAATACTCAGTTCTGTCTTCATTTATGTGGATATCAAGAACTCAAGCCTTATGGTCATACTAGAACCTCATTAATCTGCTTCCTGCTAGTACGACTCTCTGGGTAATCCGACCCTCCCGCGAAGTCTGGAAGGGGGGAGATATTTTCTCAGAACTCCTAATAGTCCAGTAAAATTGTAACTTTTAGTGTTCAAAAGTTTGGGTAATTTTGATTAATTTATAAATTGTTAATGTTGTGCTTGTATGCTAAAATCCAAGCTTTGGACTTTAAAACACCATAACTCGCTATTTGGAAGCATCAAAGCATCAAAACTTGATCATTTTTACGTTTTACCAAAACATCTGCAGCATAGTAGCTTTTTATATTCAAAATTAAGCTGTTTAGCTTAAACAGGGATTAAGATATCAATCAATCAATCAAAACGGCGCTACAACTCAAAGTGAGTCAAGGCCTCCCGTAGCATCAATCGTCAGTCATCTCGGTGTCTTGCCGCTGCTCTCCAGTTCCTCACTCGCAAGATGGACAACGCATCCTCCGCCACTCCATCGACCCATCTCAGATTAAAATACAAGCTTCCAAATTTTTGGAATTCTCTCAAAATGTGGTGAAAATTGTGATCTTTTTCGTAATGATGGCTAGAGGATACTTTATTATGAACGGCTAAAACATATTTATGAAAACATATTACATAGTCTGCTAGTGTATATGAAGTACCTTTATTATTATTTTTTTTTTATATGTTAATATATAACTTTTAATATAATTATAACAATTTTAAATATGAAAAAGATGTTTCACTGTAATCACTAGTAAATCCGACCTTTAGGCCATTCTGCCCTAGCCCTTGGTCCCTTAGGGGTCAGATTAGTGAGTTTCTACTAAACTTCCAAAAAGCTTCAAGTAGGGAGTTTTCCAATCTGTTGTCTAAACCCCAAGTTGTCTAAGGACAATAGGTACTGAGCCAAACTGTCATGGACACTTCCAGGGTGTGTCCTTATTGCTCTTATGAAAGTTTCTAGTACTAAATGAGACAATATCAGTAAAAGTATATCTCTTTGCCTCATTCCCTTTTATACAGTGAGGTGCAGAACTGAGTCAATTAACCAATTTTTTTTATTATATCAAATATAATCATAATATTAAGTTATAAAGGTTATTATCTTAAATTATAACTCAATAGTTACTTAATATGTATAAATTTTATACCAATTATTGTTGATGGTTGAACTAAAAAATTATATGATAGAAAGGTAAGTATAGTCATTTAACTATTTAAGATCTAGTGAGGCGTCTTCAGCTTCTGAAGCATTGGTGATTTTAAGGCAAGTCACTAGCATGTCAGGGAACAAGTAGAGTGTTTGTCATATGCAGCACAGCACAAATAATGGGGCTGTTAAACACCCACCACATATTGCCACCACTGTGTATAAAATCTTGTTGCTTCTGTGATGTATCTATTCATTTTCCCGACCAAATAACTCTAATCCAATCATTTTTGGTCAAGTTAATGATTGTTTTCTAGCTTCAATGCTTTTGTTAGTAAGAAGATTTTTTTTTCTTCTATACAGCGCACATATTTATTGTCCAAAATTATAGTATATAATTAGACTTAGCAATAAATAATGGGAAATTGCTTATCTGTAGCATTCTTGACAAGTATAGACATGTTTATACTGAATGCTATACTAGTTCATAAATCTCTCTAGATAAAATGCTCTGCCCCTGAGCTTCATAATTCTGCTGGGATGCCACTCATTTCTGAAGTCTAAATATTTGTCAGTTTATTTACATTATCTTCCACTTTTTCAAAATCTGGATGTTCTGGATCACTTTCCTGTGGACTTTGGACATCTTTATCTTCCACCCATAGTGTTGTATTGAACAGATCCCTTTCTGTAAGTTTTCCACCTTTCTTTGATGTCCCTTCAATTGAATGCCTGATTTATTAGATGGAATACTCTGCTTATATCTCCATGTGATGAAACTTGGGTAACATGAAATGATTAAAAGTGGTCCTTCCCCAGACAGGGGATAAGATGAAAAAACAGTATCTCCTACTACCAAAGCCAAAAAAAATAAGGACAATTCTAACCCAAAAGGTTGAGGTCAA
This sequence comes from Euschistus heros, assembly GCA_003667255.2. Classification (NCBI taxonomy): domain Eukaryota; kingdom Metazoa; phylum Arthropoda; class Insecta; order Hemiptera; family Pentatomidae; genus Euschistus; species Euschistus heros. The sequence continues at coordinate 1,753,984 of RCWM02000129.1, forward strand.
TTACAATATAATCTCTAAGGGAGCCTAATCGAATTGTTAAGAACATTTAACGAAAATATCTGGATTACGGAAATAGATAAGCACTTAGATGAGTATATTAGAAGGATTGCATAACTTCTACAATACAAATAAACGTCAAAACTACAATTCCAATCCAATGATGAGAATAATATACCTCTAGTTTTCCAGTAGTGTTATAAATGACAAATATATTTATGACAAAGAATAAAATCAATAAGATAAATAAATTACATCTAAAACATACGATAATAAAAAAACTTACCAGGTTTTTCTTCTCATCAAATTGAGATGATGTACACATCAACAATTCGTCAGAACCACACATTTTCCAATTATAAGACATGACTTTTATTTTAAGTATGCAACGCTTTTTCCAGTCACTATTCCAAGAATGATCAGATCTGAGAGAGTAAATTTTATAATTAATCAAAGGCTTTTAACTAAAAAAATAAAAAATAAAATGAAAGAGGGTTTGTGTAATTGACTTTATAAAAATTAATTCATTAAAATAATCTGCTTTTACAACCACAAAAGTATACATGTATAAGTATAAAAACAGATAAATTAAAGAAGATATTTAAATATTTGGATAAAATTTTAAATAAACAATTATATAAATATATATATTTAAAACAATGTATATTCAATAAGCAACAAAGCTAAAAAAAACATTTATAAACCTGCAATCCATGTTCCAAAATATTCAAAATGAAATGGCAAGTTTCGGAACTCATAATACAATTAATTAAATAAAGATAGGTAACTATGGATTATTTAAACAAGGATCCAGGCACACAAAACAATATAAAACTAGAGCAAAAATGAAACAGGCAACTTTTTTTAGGAGCTGCTAAATATTATGAAAGTTGGTGGAAACAGGTAATGGTGCAATGTTTTACAAGGTGGCAGAATTTGGAACCCACAAAGATGATAATATCACAATTGAATTTTAGTAGGAGTAAATGAAGGGAAATGAACTGAGGATACTGGGAAAATAGGAAATTGTCTATTATCATGATGCAGCCATATTTTTTTATGGTGATGCTCTATCCACCAAGGAAGTATCAAGGATTAGGACTGATGTGTTTTCAATGGGAGGCCCCTCTAAGGTGTCTTTCAATGTGCCCAATGCTGTTTCAACTTGTTTTCAATAATTCAATGGAAATCTCCAAGTGCACTGATAGATGGTACGTTGATCAGGGTAACCAAAATGTGAGAGCTCTACAGCAATCGCTGAGAGAAAATACCTTAGAAGAGTGGGCCAATTGCAGGTGGCAGGGCGTAAATGTTTGCTATTTCAAAGAGACATCAAAAGCAAATAGTTACCTGTGCGATAAGTAAGTGCTATCCAGGTCTGAATGGTCTAACACCCATAAGCTTGATATTAACTAAGCACCCCTGTGTGGAGTCCCAGGCATCAGCGAGCAGAAGAGAGAAGCTGGGTTCCTTTGATGCAAATGCATTAGTCTGAAACATCAGCACATGTGCTGGGAATTTTCCCCAACAACTCCCTTCTCACCACAGGTCAAAGAATGAAATAATGAGGCTCCTTGAAGAGAAATATTTTACCTGCTTCGATGATGTGATGTCTGATGCAGATGGATCTACATGATATGATATGCTGACGTTGTTGCATTTTTTTTTCTTTTTTCCTTTTTTTTTTTTTTTTTTTTTTTTTTTTTTGCCCAAGACTTCCATTGAAGTCCTATACTGGCCTGGGTGGGAAGGTCAGGATTAATTTCGTGGGTCTGCCCAAATTTTAATCCGCCCAGGTGGGAATCGAACCCACGACCTTCTGGTTACGAGCGCACTGAGACCCTCACCCCATCTCGCTCGGCCATTGAGTCCCCAAAATTGTTGCATTAAAAAAAAAGGAAAATCAGTGTTCATTTTTATATATTTATCCAATGCCCATCTGTGGCAGTTCAGCCATCTGACAATGGGCCTCCCTGTAGCAATTAATGATGTCTTCGTTGGGGTAGATGAGAGCATTGCAAACCCTCAGGTGGTCTCTGTCCATGCATCTGAGGTTGCATAACGGGCAAGAGTCACTGTCAGCAAGACCAATGCAATGCAAGTGGGCTATAATATATAAATCAACTTTGTATATTATATAAATAGATATATGGGAAACTGTTGTACCTTGAAATATTTTTCTGATTTTTTGTGTTGGAATTGGGGTAATTTAGGTGATATAAGTGTTTATCTTCTGGTTGCCTGTTGAGGTAATGCTAACCTCAGAGGAGTAGAGGATCAAATTCCCAATTTTTAGTGTTCTTTGAGTATGAGTAGCAAAATAGGAAATAAGGTTTTTGTTTCAAGGTAAAACAATGCTCCTGTACCTAGCAACAGCAACTGTTGTTCCTTGAAACACGGGTAAGTTTCAAAAATAAACACCAGAAAACAAAAGATTATTTGTATTTTTCATCAATTATGTATTTATCTTTTGGCATTTTGTTATTTGACAAAATATAAACTTTATAAACTTGAATGACATATTGATTGAATAAGAAACTTGAATAAAAAACTAGAAAATTTTGATTCCTTCCTTACTTTTAGGCAATTTAGGTATTCTGCACAATCAAATGTAAAAATAATACGTTTTCAAGGTTCAAGAGGTTTCCAACTCCTTACAGGTCTGCATCAAGGTACAAGGTGACACACCATTAGGAAAAAGTGTTTACGAATCAGTCCACATTCTATCTAAAATTGACTGGGCACCTTCCTAAGGGGTATCTAATAGTACTATCTAATAGGGTATCTAATAGTACCCCAGGGCAAATAATCGATCACTTACCTTCGACAACGTGGTAGGAACAAATATTCTGGAGCAGCGAAAATTAAAAAAATCAGAAGATGTCAGTGAAAACAAAGAAGCTCATCACTGGGAGAGATAAAAGTAAACTGACGGATTCGCGACCTAACATGACTAACTTAACACATAAAACATCTGCTAGAGTGAAACAATAACAAGAGAAATGTAAATTGTTTCAAGATACATTGTCATCAAGGTAAAAGAGTCTCCCCTATATGTATAAAGATGGATAATTTAATTGATGAATAACTAATGAATAAATCGAGAGTATTGATCTCGAATATTCCACAATCCAAAATAAAAAATAAAATTTCATATCATGAAAGAGTTAAATGTGGGCAAAGACCGAGCAGGAAATGCCATAAAAAGACAAGATTAATGTACAAAAAATGTGAAGTGGTACTGTTGGTACAAATTTCATGCAGCTCTTCAGTGAAGTTTTATGTTCTTTTTTTTTTGTTTTTGTGACCAACCATTTTAATTCTGATTGAATTAAAAACAAAGTGTTAGTCAATAAGCTTACTTTATTGTTATTCCCTTACCTAATGCACTCCACAGGGTGCAGTGCTATAACTTAGCTAAAATTAGCAACAACTTTTTTTTTTTTTTTTTTATAAATTTAGGTGCCTAGCATACGGAAAATCGAGGGAAAACCAAAGTTTCAACTGTAGATGCTTTATAGGTGGAGAGTTAAATGGATAGCAAAAATGGAATTCTGGGTCTTATTGTTGTATTACTGTATATGCTGGGTCTTATTATTCTTTTAATATTTGCTTTCCTGTAAAAGGCGTTCTATGGTAGACCAGTTGTTATTTACAATAACAAGTGCTTTGTCAATTGGGATACTGGTAAACAGGCTTTCAACATCAAAGGAAGCTAGGATAAAGTTATTGGGAATTTTGAAGGGTTATAATATCTCACATAAGTGAAAGGATTTGAGGACATCATAGTAATTATTATGACTAAGGATTTGGAGGGAGCGAAGAAGAGATTTGCTGAGCTTTAAAGAGGAAGAACTACAATTAGTGTAGCTTTCAGACTTTATCCTCCAGTCCAATTGCTATTGAAAGACAAAATGAACGATTTAAAAATAAAGACTGATTCTTTGAAAGTTCATAAAAAAAAATTAGGGGCTTTATTGTACAATTGATATTATTTGTGGTTATACTACAAACCTATATCAACAAATAAAAAAATTAATCACATTGCATTTGACTCTTTTTCTCTTGAAAAATTGATATTGGAAGTAATAGGACATGTGGATAACTGGGTTTGTGGATTTTGGGGAGAACATTAAAAAATAAATAGGGAGCGATGGCATTATAGTAAGTTGGGTTTCAATAAATGGGGTAATTAATTTCAAGGAATCTAGGAGGCTCTCGAGGAGTTTATTAAATTTGGTTATAAGGGAAAAGGTAGGGTGTTTCTTATTTTTTTTGTTTCCTTCTAGCCCAGAAGAAGGCTTACATTTTAGGGTAAAAAGTCGGCACAATAAATTGATATTTTCATAAATTAATTAATAAATAAAAGGTTTGTATTAACTTTTAATCTAATTATAATAAACATCTGTTTCATTGCAACAGTTTGGCCGTTCCTACTCCTTAGAACCTTAGGGGTTGAAGTAGAGAGGTTCAACTATAAATGTAATGCACATAAGTTACATGAAAAAGAAAGTCCCAATTGATAAGTAATTGTTATAGCAACTAATTTTCAGCAAAGAAATTTCATAAAAACATTACAACTGACTGTAAAATTCAAAATAACCAAAAACAGAAACCTAAATAAAGTAATATTAGATATCCTTCCAAGTTTTCAACTGCGATTAAATGCTACAATAAAATAAATATTGTTAAATGTTCAATCACTATATGGGAATGGGAATATTTTCAACATGTTATAACCCAAAAATTAGTACCGATTATAAATCTTTTGGTTTACACTACCCTGGCAGCTACAAAAATTATAGTAGAGAATTGAAAAACAGCATAGCAAGGGTAAGCTAAAAAAGAAACCACATGGGAGTCATTTTTAAGAGGAAGTTGGATAAGTAAGACATGAGTGAAATAAGTTTTAGATGACAGTCTACTGTATATTTTATGTTTAAATATAACAAAGTGATAAAGCATAAGACACTAATATCATCACTTGATTTCATTAAAAACCATGATTGCCATGATCATGACAATAAGTGATGACATAAATTTGAAAAAAAGTAGTTTATTTTCTAGGGTGGAGAATAATGGAGACTAACCTAAGTCTTCCAAAAGAAGTGACAAATAAAATCATAAAAAGAAATAGAGGAAGGATCAAAATCAAGAAATAGAGTATTTTGGAACAGGAGTGGAGAAGCAAGAAAAATGAAGTTCCAATAATGTTTTAATGGACCAATATCTGCCAAGTAAATGAAAAAGGTGATGTACTGGACTGCTCCAAATAGCGAGGTATATCTCTACTTCCTACTGTATACAAGATTATGTCTACCATCTTATGGAAAAGGAAATTGGAAAGTACCAAGCTGCATTACGACAAGGAAGATTAACCCACGATGAGTAAGGAGAAGAATGTTTCCTACATAAATGTTGGAAGATACTTATCCAGGGGGTTCATTATAGGGACTAGTGTCTGACAGAGTGATGGCCTAGTGTGCTTAGCCTTTAATATAGAATTAGAAAAAGCAGTGAGGAATACAGAAATAGAGGTTTGTTTGTTTATTTGTTTCTTTCGTTTAACGTCACTTTTATGCTGCTATGGCTAATCGGACGATGCTACGGTGGGAGTCCTAAATTTTGCCTATCCAGGTATAATTAGGATAGGGATCTTTAACGAGTAACTGACATCGCACAGGCTCGGGACTCCCATTTTACGTCCCTTCCGAAGGACGGCATAGCTAAGGATTTTTTACTCCCTTTAAAAAATCCTAAGGTCATCTGCCGGGCTGCGAACCCCAGAAATAGAGGTTAAGGGAACCTTGTAGAATAGATCTGTTTGACTTCTTGGGTGTCTTGGGATGATCTACACCTCATGGATAGATAGAGTTTCACCATAAAGAAATAGATGTATCTTCTCAGCAAACAGGTGCTTTTTGTCCTCCTGAAATACCTTAACAGCCAAGTTCTGTTAACTTTTCTGTGCTGTTCTGGGGAAGCAAGGAAAGAAATCTATAAGACATTCCTTACCTATGGCTCTGAAATGTGGACAAGCAAAAAAGCAAGATTTGAAATGAAAATTCTTTTTATAGGGTGGAATATTCCGTTATAGGGTACCAATATACAGGAAGTCATTAAAATAGGTAGACTACAGTGGACCGGTCATGTAACAAGGATGAATCTTGGATAAATCCTAAGTAAGCTATTAAGCAAATCAATTTATAGAACCAGAAGAGTAGGTAAAAAGGACCTAAGATGAGAGGATTTAGTGGATACTGAAGAACTCTATTTAGTATTGAGAATTAGAAGGCAACTGCAAGAGATCAGAAGAGCTAGCATTCAATGTTGATGCTGACCAAGTCGCAATTAGGGATGTGGTGCCAAAACATAATAATAATGTTTTATAAATAAATAAAGACACATTAACAAACGTATTCATAATTATGTTTAATATTAAAATAATTAAATTCCAAAAAAGCAATTTTTTTAAACCCTGTAAATAATTAAAACTAATTATTATTAAATGTATTGTCAATTCTGACTATCAAATAATTGTAGTTGATAAATATTCAAAGATCAGTTCATGAAACTTCAAAAAAATTATCTATAAAAAAATGATAATCTAAATTATATAAATGGTAAGAATACAAGTAATATTTACAATGATAACTAATATTGAAAGTTACATGAACAACAATGAAGTTACATTCATTCATACAACATCCAATTGATTATTTAATCAATTGGATGTTGTATGAATGAATGTAACTAAAGTAAACTTAAGTAGGTCTAGAGTCATGTGATCAGTTTCCAATGTTAAAATAAAATCATAAAATTGATTTCAAATTGTTAACATCCAGTTAAATAAAACCAATGTAAATGATAAGACTGAAAAAAAATCTAAATAGTAACAAATGACATTCAAAGTACAAAACTAAGTAAGAGTATAATTTTAGGGAAAACAGTACAGTATCTTATACATAAAAAATAATGGCCATGGACAAATAGTTTCCTTGAAATTGGAAAATTTGATAAGCTTAATCTTTGATTCCTGAATTTAAAAAAAGGGCCAACTCATTTTTTTACACCATCAAGGAATAATGCCTTAATGCTAGTCAGTGAATCAGGAATCATATAAAACATTTTAGCATTGCAATGATATGACATGACATCACTAATTATCTAATTAAAAAAACAAATAAAAATGTTACAATACATTGATCAATTATTGTGAAATGACTATCCGTACAAAATATAACTTTTAAAATAACTGACTCTTTTCAGTTTAAACCGTGTAAACAAACGTTCATTAATGATTAAGTTCATAGTCCAGTAATTCAATTGCCTCTTAAGAGCAAATATACACAAATGTATTAAACAAGCTACAGATGATGGTTTTAAAGAGAAAAATATATTGCTACAAGCAAAAATGCTAAGATTTTAAGATTAATTATATGCCAATAGACTGCATAAAATAGTTTGCGATGATAGATCATATTCTAGATTAGATGAAAAACTGCCCAAAAATGAATAGGGATGTTCCCGCCAATCGGCGCTCTTTGTACATAGGGAGATGTATATAGTAACACCATTCACGCCAAAAGGCGTCCTTTGTAAAAAAAGAAACAGATGAGAAATTATTCTTAGTCACGCCATCTATCGAAATTCTTAAGTCGACTAGCCCTTTAGTGTTATAATAACTACCTAGAGGGCAGCTGATAACTAATTCCATCTCTCGTAATATTCCTTACAATTTAAGCCACTCTTTCGTCAGGATCTAAACAAGCTGGACTGAGTTCTTTTTTGCCCAAGGCCTTTTGCCTTCCATTAATGTCCAAGACTTTTAGTCTTCCTCAGTTTATTTATGTCCAAGGCTAAAAATAGTCTTCCAAAGTTTATTTTCTTCGTGTTATTTTCCAAAAGACATTATATTTCACATTTTGCTTGCAAATGATTGTTGATCAGACTGCAAGATTTCTTAACCGATTATCGCACCATCCAGAAGCAGTTCAACCACCGGCGGGTCTTTTAGGTGCACCTAAAACTCCAAAGAGATTCGGCCGATTCTTCACATGGGTGAGTCATTTTCACATATGTTGTAATTGGTTTAGATTTCTTCCAATCCATGTTTCTTCAAAATTGCGAACATTTATTTTAGTAAAAGTTTTTAAAGTCCACTCTCCAGAGGCTGATTTGATTTATGAGGAAGTTGCCCTTCCTTTTAAATTTTATCAGTGCAATGCAGGACAGACGGGACCCTCAAAGCTTCATCTCCCAGGCTTTTGTCCAATTCCGGGAGTAATATTGACATTGCTTCTAGAAGGAACCCATTTCACAGTCCCTCAATGTAATAAGAGGTGTTTTGGCTAGGCCTTTATCCACAAAAACGATTCGTAATCGTACGTAGGAAGTTGCCCTTACATCTTATGAACCTTTGAAACGACCTGCAACAGCAGGTAGTTCAAAAGAATGTGGGGCAGCGAGCGCCAAGAAGAGGACATTAACTGTAATGCATGATGTTTACTGACGAGTCACAATTCTGTCTGTATAGTGACACCAGTTCTACGCGGTGCAGTAGAAGTTGGATATGCTTGCCACGGCCAACTTAAGGGTAGCCAGGTGATAATCAAAAGCGTGGAAAGCATCGACTGAAAAGATTAGGCAGACTTAAAGACTTTAGTGTACACAGCTGGAGAAGATCTGCTACTGACCGAACAAGTTGTTAAAAAAGGCTAAGGTTAAAACCACTGCGGATCAAGGAACTCATAAAGATTCCTCAAAATATTTTTGTTACTACTTTCAGCCGTATTATAACGAAGTTTTGTCCTAAACTTGCAGGAAGCAGTAATTAAACTGAAAATTAGAGAACATTTTGGTATGTTCTTTATTTTATTTTATTTTTTTGTAAGACCTGGGAAAAGATAGGGGCTAGGTCGCCTTATTACTCTTTTTAGTCTAGTAAGGAATGTGTTTATATTCGGATCTATTAACTATAAATTAAAAGGATATATTTTACTGGCGTTAGACTTGAAAATTTGGCAAAGCAGCCACATAAAACATAATTAAAATTCGTGCAGAGAATTTTTGAATCTGGACACCACCAAAAAAATCGTGATCTGTTGATAAAGTGGAAGAAATTCCAAAGGATTATCTTGGTAAGGAGACTGTCACTTTAATTTCACAGAACATCAGTAACCACATAGAGGATCGAGCAATTGACCTGATGTTATGAGTTGGTTGAATGACTAACTGAAACAATAAATGTAAACCTTTAGAAAGGCTTTTACATAATTAAACATACTAAACACAATAATGAAAATGAGACAATACATGTGAAAGAGGTTATAACGTGTTACCTTACAGGTGTAACACCTGAACACTTCAGAAAAACAACAAGGGATCTCTACCGGTCACTTTCTTGTAGCTATTATTCTTAGGAATATCCTGGAGAACCGAATCCTAACAGTTGTGGCCGAGGACGTCGCTACCATGATACATACTGCTTCAGGAAGATGATTATATCCGCATTTATTAAATTAACTCACACTCCAAATAACAATTAGAGTGGATTCTGAATACTCATAGTCGATAAGATTACGAAGGTCAGACAGATGGCAGTGAAGATTGTGATCACATAGTCTGCAAATTAGATTTTATTAATGCCTGGTCGGAAAAATAATAATAAATGACCAATTACATGCCATATCAGATTTGGTACAGGGTCAAATAAATAACTGGAACCACTAATTCACTTTTTAAAAACTTTATTTAAAGCAAACTTACAAATAGATCTTAAACTGAAAACAACTATGTACAAAGGCTATGACTGAACTGATTGAACTGATCGAACTGATTGCTCTCTCCTAGATCTGAGGAATATATATATACTAGATCTCTGAGAATGCTGACTAAGAGGTATCTGAGGACTAGGTGGGTTCATAACTCCTCCCTTCTGAAAATTCGAACTCTGAGAGAAAATTGGGTCATTTTGGACAAGAGGGAGATTTACAGGTGGGCTTGGAAATCCTCTGTTTTTACAAATTTTCAATACCTTATAATATAGTTGAATTAAATGAATTACAACAAAATAGGAGATGGTAATATAAACAAGCATTAATGGGGTAGAATACAATATTGGGTGATAACTAGTTTCTAAGGTTTCGAACTCTTCATGTGATATTACAGGTACATCTATTTTGTCAAATGTAATATTTAATATTTTAAAATTAGTGAGCTTATGATTAATAGATAGAGTATCAGAATTTATATAAAATTTTCTAGTTTGGTTTACAATAATTTCCTTATTATCTAACTTAATAATAGAAGTAGTTGGTAAATTAACAGGAAAAGTTCCATTGCTGGATATGATTACATAAGATATATCAAAAGTTAAATAAACATCAATAATGTCAATATATTTAATAATAGGAGAAGGATTTATAATATTAGTAGAAATACATTGTGAAAGATTATTCCTTAAAGCGCTAAAGATACAAGTGTCATTAATTATCCTAAGGTTAGTACAATAGTAATTAGTTTTAATAAAAGTACAATTAGCAGTGAACATTTCATGAATATTATACAATATAAGATTATGCTTAACTAGGGTGGTTATAACTTGATTGTTGTCCTTAATCGGGACTGATAAAAGATATATCGTATTATAGACTTGAGATAGTTTTGGTATTGATATTATATAATGAATTATATTTTGTCTGATTGTACAAGAGATTTTGCTAGTCAGCCAGGTAGTTTCTAAATCATTTGAAATTAGGGTCTTATCATCAATATCTGTCTGTTTAATTATGTTAGAATGAGGGATTCCCATTCTGCACATTTCCAAAGAATTTTCTATGTCAATTACTTGAATAGTTAAATAAGTAAGAACATTATATAGTTCGTTATAATACATGGTTGTCTGTAGACTGTCCATTGTATTGGTGACTTCACTTAATTTAGTATTATTTTTATTTAATAAATTAACATCTTTTTCAAACGTTTCTGTTAATTTGTTTACTCATTTTATTTCACTAGCAATGTTATGCTCCATTCGATAGTTGTTATGTTCTAAAGTTTCAATTATTTTATCATAGTGGGCTTTGTCTTCCGCATCCATGTTCCCAGTAAGCCAGCTGATAGCGCTGCCTAAGCCATTTATTATTCCACGCCTGGTTCTGTTACCTCTAGGTATTATATTGTTAATTTTATCCGTGAGGAAATTTAATTGTTTAAAAGCCATTTCTTGTGCAACTGTATTATTTTTGGGTTTTAGGGCAAACCTAAGTCTACTTAATTCATCAATTAATTTCGATAAGTCTAAAAAATGTATAATAGTTTTATATTCTGATATTACTTTCGATTCCGGAACTTTAAATGTTATAAGTCCTGACGAATGCTGAACATTGGTTACTTTATATGCTGAAGTTACTATCAATATCGCTGAGGTCACTAGATACCATTTCTCCATCTGAAACAGTTTCAAATAATTTTTTCTTGCGATTTCGTTTAGATTTTTTTTTTCTAGCAATATTGTCAGTATGAACTTTTATGGTTTTATTTCTATCTATAAATGGTATGACAGGTTTATAAACATTTTCAGATTTATCCTTTATTCTTCTTTTGACATAAGGTTTATCTTGTTCTATCACAGGATCCTCCCGATTCTTGTTTAATTTGTCGGTTCTTTCCTCTTTTTCTTTATTTATGGCTATTTTTAATTTATTATGAACAATATTCATGTTTTTGTGATATTCACTTACAAGCTGTTCCTTAATTATTCCTTCATTCTTTTCAGGGTCTTTTATGATTCCGTAGGTAATCTCGTTTGGAGTAAGTTTAAGCGTTTGATTGATTGAATTATTAAAAGTTAGTGTTGCTAAATTTAAATTTATTTTTAAATCATTTCTTGGATTTTCTTCTTTTAAAGCTCTTAAGATTTCAATCAAAGTTGATTGGGCTCTATTTAAGAGTCCTAGGGAGTTAGGGTGGTTAGGCGTTGTATAGTAAGCTTCTATTCCTAATGATTCAAGGAAATTTCTGATTAAGTTGTTATTAAATTCTTTTCCGTTGTCCATTTTTATTCTAATGGGATTTGGAAATAGGGCCAAATATTCGGTTAGTACCTGAAATATATTAATTGCATTTACATGTTTACATAATCTTGCGAAAAGTTTTTTTGAAAAGGTATCTATTATGGTAACTATATTATGAGAATCAAACTTTAATATGTCTATCATTATTTCCTCAAAAGGTCTTTCCATTGTTGGGGTTATTTGATATTTAGTTTTAATAGGCTTTCGCTCATATTTCACTTGCCTGCAAATAGAACATTTGTTTATAAATTCAGATATGTCATCTTTCATATTGGGCCAATAATAATTTCTTTTGAGTTTTTCAAATGTTTCTATTATACCTCTATGGTATGATTTTCCTGTATGGTACGTTTCTAACAGTTCTTCTTGCTCATCTCTTTCTAATACGTCGATTAGTTTTCTTTTGTATCTTTTTATTTTTACGGTGGGGAATTTATTAATTATTATTTCGGTCAATTTTTTGTATATTGCTTCAAATTCAGTCCTTACAGACTCAACATTTGGTTCACAATAGACACCATACACGGTTTTTGGTTTTATTAGTTCAAGAAGTGTTTCTTCTAGGTTATTTTTCCAAGGGTATGGAGTTTCTAAATAAATTCTTGTCTTACCGAAGGGTTTAGTAATAATGGGTTTGGCTGAGCCCCTTTGAATTAAAATTTGGAATTTTTCAACATTTATTGCTCTATCTTCTGGTACTATAAGAATCTGTTCATTGCTTGAATCTTGAGAATGTTGGGTTGGAGCTAAACTTAATTGTTCAATTTGAGGGGGAGGTAATTCTTGCAAAATTTCATCATAGTCTTCTGGAGGTATTGGTGGCAATTCTACATTACTTGTTTCTTGTAAAATTTTGTCTAGTTCTTCATCTGGGATCTATATCCATTTCATCAATTACATTTAATTCATATTCATTTTCTATATTAATTCTACTTAGAGCGTCAGCTACAAAATTGGTTTTTCCGTCAGTATGTTTTATGTCAAACTGAAATTCACTCAATAAAAATATCCATTTCATAATTCTTGTATTATTATTTTTCATCGTAAACAACCATTGTAATGGTTTATGATCTGTGATTATTGTAAATTTTTGACCGTATAAATATGGTTTGAAATGTTTGCAAGCGTACACAATGGCAAGGAGTTCCTTTTCTATTGTGGAATATCTTTGTTCAGTTGCGGAAAGAGTATGAGAGGCGAAGGCTATAGGGTGATCCCTCCCTTCTGAAATTTGGGAAAGTACTGCTCCCAGTGCTGTATTACTAGCATCTGTCGTTAGTAACATGGGGGAGTTAAAATCTGGGTATTGAAGTATCGGGGCATTTATTAAATGTAATTTAAGTTGTTCAAAAGCGTTTTTGTATTTGGTAGGGTCAATATTACTCTCGTCTCGTAGCTGATTAGTTAAAGGTTTTGCTATCTGAGCATAATTTTTTATAAATTTTCTGTAATACCCTGACATTCCCAGGAATTGTTTAATTTCTTTAATGGTTTTTGGCAAAGGAAATTTTTCTATCGCATTAATTTTTTTTGGGTCGGTTTTAATTCCATCTTTTGTTAATATGTGCCCTAAAAATGGTAATTCAGTTTTCATAAATTCTGTCTTATCAAGTTGAATAGATAGTGAATGTTCTTTTAGTTTTCTTAATATGGTTTCAATATGTTTCAGGTGATCTTCGGGAGTTTTAGAATAAATAATTATGTCATCCATATAGACGAGCGTGTTGTCGGTGTTAGATAGCATTGAGTTCATTGCACGCTGGAATGTAGGAGGTGCATTGCTCAGCCCGAAGGGCATTCTTAGAAACTCATAATGACCTGTGTCTGTTGAGAATGCAGTTTTCTCAATGGACTCGCTCGACATCTCAATCTGGTGGAATCCTGAAGTTAAATCAATTGTTGAAAAATATTTTGATCCATGCAGTTTATTCAACAAATCTTCTATATTAGGTAGAGGGAATCTATCTGGTATTGTTTCAGCGTTTAGTTTCCTATAATCAATCACCATTCTAATTTTCTTTTTACCTGATGCATCTTCCTTTTTTGGGACTATCCAAACTGGGCTGTTGTAAGGGGAATTACTCTCTCTGATAATACCATTTTTTAACAATTTATTGATTTCTTCGTCGACCTTTTCCTTAAAATATTGTGGGTATCTGTAATTTCTGGTATAAATTGGTTTATCTGTCTTCAATCTAATTTTATGTTTCAAAAGGTTTGTCGGCTTTAACTTTTCGTTTTCCGACTTAACAATTTCTGGATATTTCATCAAAATATCAAATAATTTTACTTTAGTATTCTTTTCTATGTGATCATGTCTTACTAACTGATATAATTCTTCTTTATTATTAATGATATTCAATTCATTGCTATCAATATTCATTCATTATTTCACCATTTAATATTTTTATTTTTAATTTATTAAATTTAATTTCTTTTATATCTTTTGTAATATTAATTTTAGTTTCTAATGCTTCCATTGTATCCATTCCTAATAGCAATTCATATTTTTGACTAAATTTAAATATCTTAAATCTAACTAAAAATTCATCTCTCAACCCTAGCCTAGGAGCAAGATCAATTAGCATTGAGCCATTTCCTCTCTCACTTCCTACGGGGGTGATGACTATGAATTCTTCCGATTTAATTTCAGTTCCTACGGGTACGGAACGGGGGTTTATATAATTAATTTCGGATCCTGTATCCACTAACCAATGGTCGCCAGTATTGTCTTGAAATGAAGGAGAATCATGTAAAAGATTTAGATGGTATACTGGGCATTGTCTGGTGGTTCCGTTTTTTGGTCTCCTACTCCTAAAAAATTTTCAAATTTCGTTTCCAATTCCGCCAATCTTGTTTTTAATTCCTGATTTTCCTCTTCCAGGTGATGGAAGTTGTTACTTTTCACTGTTCTCATAGAAACAGTGTGTTTTGAGAATTTGGATTTTGATGTTGGGGTTGGTTATAAGTTTGTTGTTGGGGATGATTATAAGGTTGTTGTTGTTGTTGTTGATTATTAAAATTAAAATTTGAAGGGTTATATGGGTTTCTTATTTGGTTACTATGACCTCTATATGGCTGTTGGTCTTTGTAGTAATTTTGAGGGTTATAGTTTCTATTATATCTCTGCTGAACAGATACTTGGTGGTAATCGTTCTGTGGTTGATGATATTGGGGGACTTTATTGTAATTAGGATGATTATAATTATTATTTGATGGGTTTTGATATTTTTCGGGCTGATTTTGGGTTTGTTTTGTTTATAATGGTGGGGCTGGTAGTTTCTACCATGACTTGGGGGTATAAGTCTTCCATGATTATTCTGCATTCGTTGTACAGAATATTTTTCATGTCTGAAAGTTCTCGAATAGTAAATGTGATTCAGGGTGTCTTTAATCTAGGATGTAAATTCCTGATCACGTGATCGACTAATATTCTCATTTGTGTGGCGGTTTCCTGTGGTTTATTTTCGATAGATATATCAACTAATATTCTATTTTTTATTAGTATTTCATAGGGGATTACCCGGTTTATATAGTCAATTGGGTGTTCATTCCGATTAATGGAAATTTGTGATGCTTCGTATTGTAGGTGCGTTGTTGTCCTACTGTCTCTAAACTGATTTATCAACCTAGTTTTGAGATCGTTCACGGTCATAAAATTTTCGTACATGCATAGATGTCTTGCCGTACCTTCTAATCGAAACAATGCTTTTTGTAATAGTAATTGTTTATTTTCCTCCCTATTAAGTATGTTTTCGTTGCAATTGGCATTATAAATAAGCTCAATTGCTTTGATAAAAAATACGAGTTGTGATGGGTCACCGTCATAATGTGGTAGGTGATCGTAACATTCTTTTGTCATTAGTTTAGTAGTCATTTTGTTAATTTCCTCTTCAATTTTTTCTAACTCAAATCTATTTTTATTTAATATCTTTTTTAATTTACTCTTACAATAATCCTTTTGCATAAAAATTAAATGTTAATAATAATAAAATGTTAACAATAATAAATGTTTAAAAATGTTGACAATAAAATGTTTACCTTAAAATAAAGAAGTGTTTTATGGTGAAGTCCAGTATTTAATATTTTTCTTGACTGGCGCTGAAGTATTGAAATACACCTTCAAGTGAGCTGCTCCAGATCCTGTTCAATATTTCATCGGATCTTCTTGACCAGTTCTTCAGAGTGGTAGGCGAGTATCCCAAATCCTGTTGACCAATGGGTCTATTTCGTCAGATTTTCTTGAATATCTTTGCCAACCTTCTTCTCTTCTAGCTTGAAGTGCACCAGTCCCTGTTCGGGCGCCAAATAAATAACTGGAACCACTAATTCACTTTTTAAAAACTTTATTTAAAGCAAACTTACAAATAGATCTTAAACTGAAAACAACTATGTACAAAGGCTATGACTGAACTGATTGAACTGATCGAACTGATTGCTCTCTCCTAGATCTGAGGAATATATATACTAGATCTCTGAGAATGCTGACTAAGAGGTATCTGAGGACTAGGTGGGTTCATAACTGTCACAAACTAATCATTTGTCCTCTGACGAATTCAGCTTCCTGTAGTTACAAATACATAATACCACGATGCGGAGCTAGTATCAAACCCCCTCACCGAAAATTGTTATACATTTTATAAAGCCTAGGTAAAACTAAATTGGAGCTTAAAGAAAAGAACGGGATAGTAGAAAAAGTTCTTGAGTGGACGGAGGAGTTAATATATCTGGTCACTGGCCATAACTTTTAAGTCCGCTTCTTCTAGAATTGCGTTTAGTTGATCGTTGTTTAACTCTTGGGCTCTTCCACCATTGGTAAAAGTTGGTAACTCTATAAAGAACAATATCCCAAAAGAAAACTATTGAGATAGAGTGTTACAAACTTTTACCAATAGTTTAACAGCCAAAGAATTTAACAATGTTCAACATAACGCAATTAGAGGAAGAGTCAACTTAAATAGTTATGACCAGTGTCCAGAGATATGTTCTTATATATATGTATTACAAAATTAAAGCATTACATGAAAACATTCCTTCTTTTTTAATTTTTAAGTGCTCCTTAATAGGTCTCTATTAAAGTTTCTGATCCATTATTTTGAACGAAACGTTATCTGTTGATACGATTTACGATTCCGGTGTTAAAGGTCCATTTTAGAAAAATAAATTCAATTTTTCATTTTGTTATATATATTTTAACTCAGCCAACTTGTATTATTATTATCATCCTGCCACAAAAATTTGTCCGACAGATATGACATCAATGAGTTTGATTTTTATTCCCATTACGTTTATTTTTAACAATGTAAGTGTTAAATTACCTTTATTTATTTAGATTGAGTATAAGTACGGTATTATTTCATTCATTCTTTTCTACTTGCTCAATAGTCTTTATACTGTCAGTTTCTGAATGTATCATTACATTATTTATAATCCAAATTTAATGTTTTATTACTTTATTTTAACAATTCAACTTTTGGTCACAAGAGATGTGCTTAGTTTAATTAATGAGTTAAAATGATCTTCTTCCAAGCTTTAAGCATACAGTGAAAAGATTGTTAATTCATACCCCTATTTCAGTTATTTGAGTTATTGCTACAGACTATATTTAATACAGATTTTTCCATTAGTGGATTTGCAGGAACAGTTTACAAATAAGTGAAGTTTTCCCCTGAAATCTGATGATTTAATTTAACTGTTTATTATCAGTAAAGAAGGAAACAACCATATGCCAATACAAGGATACTCATTTTTCATTAGAAAATGAGCTAGATTGAATATTAGACTTTATATACATAACAGCTTAAATTATAGTAATTATAGTCATAAGTTTGGGACTGTTTAATGAATGTTATTCTTTGGAACATATATATACTTAGTGTATTGTAATATGTGACTTTTCTAATAAATCCAGAAAACTAGTTTTGTATTTGGTAATTATATTGTACATAATATTATTTTATTCTGAGATCAGAAGAAAATACAATGATAATAACATTTCCGCTTGAATAAAAGGTATTAAATATATTATATATATTATATGATTGAAGATTATTGCTATTTTAATACTAAAGGTCCTGAATCGTTTATTTTGGTGGTAATTTGTTCATTGGGTACCAGACTTCCATTGTCATTCTCTCTCAAAAAAAATAAAAAATACTGTTCCACTACAACCCATGAACGTTCTTGGGTTTAGTACTTCGGTAAGGACATACTGTTACTGTTAAAGGAGATTTGGCCAGAATTTACGCTCAACCATCAGGTTTTCCCCTCAGTTAAGGGTCCTCACTAGAGGCTGCGTGTGCCCCAGGAGGATCTCCCGACCTCAAATTCTAAGTTTTCTGCCTTCAGTTGGACTTGAACTTGGTTCCAGGAGCATGGTAGTCAAGCGCCTTACCCACCGAGCTACCGCGCCTCCCTCACAAGAACTCTGCTTAGTCATAAATGTTTTTCTGCTTTTCGTTTCTTATTTTTTTTTTTTTTCTATTCCCTTCCTTAGCTCTCCTTATACTTCTATTTCTATTGAATTAGAAATATCTCCTTGTATACAGTTCTATTAAAACCTGATTTTTAAGGTTTTTGGTTGCTTTACAATCCTCATCAAACCAGGGAGATATTTATTATTTTTCTAGAGATCTAAGTGCTTTTTTCTGCAGCATTTCTAACTACATTAAAGCATGTATACCAACTTTTTTCAGCACTGATCATAGGTATCATCAGAGGTATAAGAATTGAGATTTTTGTTCAGCTTTTCTGTATACAGCTGCAGCCTTACTGGTTTTAGAAGTTATTGAAGATTTAATTTTAGCTTCTTGTGATGTCCAAATATGGATTTAATAGAAGTTATCTTTGCACATAAATGAGCTATGCTGAGATAATGGTCGAAGTCTACATTAGCTCCCCTAAATGCTCTGATATTAAACAGATTGGTCATGTTTTCTTCTAACCAGTAAGTTGGCAATTTGGTTGATAATCATTCTATTAAGGCTAGTCCAAGTTCCTTTATGTATGATTTTAGGGGGGAAAGAAAGTGTGCTTCTCATAACTAGATGTCCCAAATCCACAAAGTCGACCAATCTTTTTCTGTTGTTGCTGGCATCACACTGGCTATACTTACCCATTGTGGATTAATGTACTTCCTCATTTCCAACATTATTATTAATTTCCCCAGTTTAAAAGAAGGGAACATGGGTCTATTGTTCTCTCTAGTATATCATGAGAAAAGGTCTTTTATTCTTTAACTGAGCTTGCAGTTGGGGTATATAAAATGTCTATACAAATTATTATAGATTTCTTCTTCTTCTTTGTAACGATGTTTCCCCTTGTTGAGTTTCTGTTAGGTCAAACTATCCTTCCACAGTTCTCTGTCCCACCAATCACTGTCCCTCAGACCTCTTCCTGCCATTTCCTCTGCTATCTCATCCTCCCATCTCCTTGCTGATCGTCCTCTCCTATTTCTCGGATGGTTCCATTTTCTAACCATTTCAGCTAATCTTCCAGGATTTATATATGTATCTCTTTAACAGAGATTATAGGTTTAATTTCATTAATTATTCCTAAAAAGTTTGAGATATTGATACATTTAATAAAATTTTATGTTTATTTTTCCATCCAGATTACAAGTATATATGTCTATCTTCAAGTAATGCTTGCTGTACTAATACTTTGGATACTCTGCAAGAAAAAAGATCCAAATGGAAAGTGTAAATTAACTCAGGAGGTAAAACAAAAAAAATAGTAATTTATTCATATTTTATAAAATATGATCTCTGAATTATGATTTTTTTCTATCTTTATATTTGTGGAACAGCATATATCTAATTCTACTGTCAAATCTTACTTTACTTTAAGAGTTTTCATTCTTTTTTATCTTTATTTTATATTAAGTTAAAAAAAAACAGCTTTAAACAATAAGCCTTTTTCTTTTTGATTCTAATTGTTTGGGCTGAAAAACAGTATTTAATTGAACTAATGTCATGGACAGTTGGTAAACTTTTAATAAACAATTATAGGTAAATAACACTACTTACTTATTTACAATAGATTTTTTTTTTCCTGTACCACTTCACCCTATGAATGTTGTTGGTTTCAGTACTTGGTTGAGAAGATACATTAAAAAATGTATCTTTAATCATCTTGTTTGGGAGGAATTTTCCTATTCTAGTACATCATAGCTTTGTTAAAGTCTCAATTTTTGCATGGTTTTATTGCATCGTTTAATATCATTGCATATAATAATATAATTGCACCCCTGCTGACTCATGTGAAGTTGGCCAAGTGATCTATAAGTGAAATTCCTCCTCTTGTGACTAAAAACAAATTCGGTGTGTTTTGCAAAATCGCAAGGTACATACATTGTGTTTAGATTATTTGTTAATATGATATATCAATTATAAATTTTGGCATTAATCTTAATTCTTTATTATATCCTTAGTATAAATTTCTACATGTTTTGGGAACTCTATGATCATTTCCCTTCTTTAGGAACTATTTTATTCAATTCTTATCTGCTTTATTTGGCTCATACAATTTTACTTAATCTGAATTATATTTGTTGATCCATATTATGCCATCCACTTTTTCTTTTTATTAAATTTGTTTTGAAGGAGGTTAGTATTTTAATTGAGCGCTTTAACAATGTGGTTAAAACCGGCTTCAACACAAATATTATAGAAAGAAAAAGAACCATTTAATCAAAATATAAGTATTTTATAGGTTGTGTTAATCTTTCATATTTGTCTAATTACGTTTTTTACTCAATGATTCCTGAGTTTAAACCTGCTATAAGTCTATAACATAGAACATAGATTACGATAATCTATGAAAAATATAGTGTGCTTGCTTCGCCCTCTGCATGCATGCTTTACCCTCAAGGAGTACCTGCTTTCAACTACTCTAAGGCCAAAGTTAGCATTCATAATAGTTTCCAAATTTTGTGGATGGTTTGTTTTTTCGAAGATTTATAGATAAATATAGCATCATATCACGATTTAAACTTTTCTAATATTGCATTTCTTACTTATATTTTCTTTAATCAACCCTCTAGTGCTCTTTTGGGCACTAAAGGCAAATTATTTAAATAACTTAAATGTTCAGAAATTAAATAGTACCAATAGACAGAACAAAAAAAAACTGTTGAAAGTTAAAAATAAAATAAAGTGTGATGTTGGTAGTCTGTAATCAGTGTCCAATTTTATATAATGACAGGGCTTAGGTGTATGTCGTAGAGGCAGGGCTATATCCCTAATGTTGCTTCTTTTGCTTACCCGACTAGTTGAAAGCTTATGGTATTGGCCTCCATCGAGAGGTGGACATATATGGTCAACTACTCATTAGTTCTTTCAGAATAGTTAAGTGTTTAGGACAGTAATTTAAATATAAATCAAAGTATGTTTCACTTCGGATAAAAAATTAATGTGGATATTTTAAATGATTAAGACAGAAGTTGTGTTGAATTGAATAAAAATCTTGATATATTTATAATAAAGATTTCTGTGTGTTAAATTAAGTAGGAGTGAGGTAGCTCAGTGGGCAATACACTGAAACACTGAGTTCGAGTGTGGCTGTAGGTAATAAACTTGTTTTGTGTTGTTTCAGCCTTAGTTTGAGCTTTAGGTAGACCCCTATGGCACATTTAGCCTTCATAAAGTGGTTTCCCTTAATCAGATAAAACCTAACAATCAAGCTTGATTGTTAATCATACTATCTCTTTGTATAAGTGTTGATCATAATACTTCCATACCTAGTATTGAATCAATGGCCCTTCATGGGTTGTAAGTGGCACAGATTAAATTAACTAGTGATTCAATGTAGATTAATATATCTTTGTTGTAATATGTTGTTTATTTTTCAAGTTTCATTTAATTAATTTATTATTTAATGATTATTTTTAAATCAGGAAGAAGCTGAACTAATAAGCAAGTGGCAGCCTTTTCCATTAGTTAAACCTGCTCCAAAAGTTCATCGAGGTTATGATATGAGGGTTGCTGAGAGCAAGGTGATAAAAATAGTAGCATATCTGTTGTCATTTATTAATATTAGAAACTAAATAGAAAATAGATAGTTTTAAACTTGGAGATGATCACTGTTGGTGGTATTCAAAGATGAAATGCCAGTTTTAAAATTGTTTTCAGATGGCTAACATTCCAGCATGTTGTAAGATATAAAATACGATAAAAAAAAAAAAAGAAAGAAAATTAAAATACAATCAAAAACAGGATGTCGAAAAACTGTAAACCGAAGTGAACCCTGTTTCCCGATTACATTTATATTATTTATTATATTTGTTTACTCAATGTAAAATTTTTGTCCACCCTACCCTCGCTAATCCTCAGTACTTAGCAGTGCACATTGATGCGCCTTTTAAAGTATCCAGAGGCTAGTGTATCAATGTGCTCCACCAGACATTTTTGAAAACGTGATATTAAAAATTATCCACTCAATTTGTTTTTAGAATACATAAATACCCTATTGCTTGATGCCTCAACTCACCTTTACTATGTGGATATCTTAGTAGGAGGGTACAGAAACTTGATGAAACTAGTTTACGTCTAATGTATTTTTTTTTTTACTTTACCACACCAGAAACACAAACATTCTCATTGAATGTTATTGACTAACTGAATGAGTGTGGTCACAACTATCATGCTCAAATATGCATAGACTCTAATAATTACAGAAAATATTGAAACAGTGAAGAAAATTGTTAGTGAAAATCATCAAATCACTATTAGAGAAGTTGTTTAGGATGTATTGATTAGCTCATGCCATGCCATTTTTAGATGTTTTGGCATGAAATGTGTGTCAGGTTTTTTTCCAGAATTGCTTGATTTTGATCAAAAGAACCTTTGCATGAGTATCCTTCCGCAGCTGTAGAACTAAATAGTTCCATTTGATTCATCATATTAACATTGAGGATTCCTTGGGTCCAGTTTTTTTTTTTTTGTTTAATAAAAAGAGAACTATTAGGCCTACATGCTCCCATTTGTGTTAGCGTTAAAGCTAAACAAATGCACTACAATTTTATTGCCCATAAATTTATTCATAATTCATTCCAACCTCAATACTGGAAAATATCTATAGTGGAAGAATGGGATTTTATGAAGAAATCAAGACAACCCACGGTCCTGAAGCAATCACAGTGATGAAGGAACTTCAGAAATCCAACAGAAAACTAGCAAGTGTGAAGAATATTAGGACATTCCTACTAAGATGCAGGGCATGATTATGAGAACAATATAATATAGTCTCAAAATGTCGCCAAAATAGTTTTTATTTATTACTGAACCTCAAGAACCTTACTAAACATATATATACTAAATTTCTCTTAAAAATCTTTACCTAGGCAACTGCATTTTCACTACTTATTACTTAAATTCAAAGCCAAATCGAGGAATGCTAATGTGCTATCTAAGCAGAGTAGATGGATGAGACAGATTGAAGAACATCACTAATAAATCAAACTATAGGCTAACACCAGCTTATGATATGATTAGTTCAAACCATTTTAACATTTTGGGGGGAGCCATAGGTTAGATACAAAAAAGAATTGAGAGGAAGTAAAGGATACTTTTGATACAAGATATCTCCCTTTCTGTCCACTTATCTTCATAATTATATCTTTTCTACGTTTGTTAATTTATATTTTTCTGTTTAGTGTGGAAATTATAATAATTATTTAAAAGCAAATCAAATTTTAAAAATTTAATTTTTACTTATTAATTATGTACTTATTTATTTTCAGATTGGAAAACACGTAACTGTAAATGGTATTAATTGTTTAAATTTATCTTCTCATGATTTCTTGGGTTTTAATGAAGACAGGGTTATTGAAAATAGCACTGTCCAATCTATCAGAAAATATGGTATTGGCTCTTGTGGTCCCAGAGGCTTTTTTGGAACAGTTGGTAATGATTTATTTCATATAGTAGACTTAAAACTATAGTATTGTCATTTTTAGTTCTCACTGATATTTTCTTTAGATATTTCTTAAAGCAGTGATATTCAATTTTTTCTGATGAATAACCTTTTTTTATACTAGGCATTTTTAATAATATTTTTAAATTGAAGAGATGAATACTGATTTTAGATTTTGCATATATTATTACAATAATGATTTTTTTTTTCTAATATCTTGTAATAATACAAAACAAACTCAGCTGTTCAAAGTAGGTGAGGTAACAGTGTATGTGACATGGAGTTATAGACGAGTGGAGGGGGCTTACCTCTCAATAGCCAGGACAGGCAGCCATTTTGGTGTGAACTGTATTATCAGTATATTAGCCTCTTATCAGTTCAAATTTTTGCTTCCTAGGCTTTATACTGCTGTTAATTTATTTTAGTGATTTACTTACTTTATATATTACGAACCCTTTCAATGGCCCTAGCCCAATGGAATGCAAGTCGCCAGTTAGGCATAGTGGATATGGCTGGTTAGTGTTTTGGTCTCGCCCCTCACAGAACAATATACGGGAAGGGCCTCTCCATAGTACTATAACTCCATGGTATGTGAATTTAAGGTTTAGGGTTCGTAAATCTCATTTGCTGATTGTGTTTGTAGTAAGACTGGTGGAAATCAAAGACATCTGGTCATAAAAAAAAGTTCGTAAAATGAAACCAGACCCCTTTAGTAATATATACATTAGAAAGTTTCTTACGTGAAAACCAAAAGCTGAAAAATTGACAAATTTTTTTTAATTCTTTTCATTTTTTGTGGGGACAAAATTAACATTTCAGATATAACTTACACCAAAAAACCTGAAAGTAAATTGAGAAAAAGTCTGCATTTTTTTTCCTTGATTTTTCCCTATTCGACTACCAAGTTACTTCATTGTACCTTCAGCACACTATATCACTTATATAGTTGCTTTGACAGAAAAAAAACTCCTGTATTTTGCCTCCCTCAAACTACCTGGTTACAGGACTATAATTCTGTATTTCTGTATCATTGAGATATTACTTTATAATATATATAACAATATATATCATTTTGTTGTGGAGTAACTCTTTCCTTGCCTTCTGCCAACTCTCACATCTGTCTGGAATATATATATATATATAGTACTATGTGACTTATTGAAAAGTTCAGTTCACCTTGTCATTAGTTATGAAGACTGATACAGGGGTCGCTTTTTTAAAAAAAGAAATTTATTTTAAAGAATTGCAAACTGCACTAAAATAATAAGTAAATAATGCATCTAATGACTACAGACTGGGAGTCACGCCATCTTGCTCCTGACAGGGGTTCTTATAGGCTCCAGGGCGCTGACGCCGTGTGAAAAGGGATGTGCGTAGTTTACCAGGCTACAACGGCTCCCTCCTGAAGATCTTTGCTGTCCTCAGCAAAGAGTTGTTGACAGATGAGGCGGTGAAGCCCTTTGTTGACGGTTTTCAGTTGGTAAACAATAATTAGTAAACAACAGGTGGCGATAATGAAAGGATAACAGAAAGATAACTAATAATAGACCTGATAGAAAAAATAAAAATAAAAATAATACAATATGCTTCTCTTAAGGAAGTTCATCTAATGTTAACAATGGTTGAAAATTTATATTAGCAGAGTGAATTTGTTCGAAACTAAAATTAGTAATATGTTTAGGTATCATAGAATTTTGAGGGGATACAGATACATATCTTTCTAGATATATAAGAGGTTTTGGATAATTTAACAATGTTTCGTTTTCGTGTAAATACAATAGTTGAGTTAATTTAGGATGAATAGAGACATTATAGTGAATATTGGTAATAACTAACTGGTTAGTATCATATATTAAATACATATTAATAATTGGAATATATTTTACAAAAGAGGTGGCATTTCTTAAAACTAAGCTTTTACAATCAAGTAAATCCTTATCATCTAATATTTGATTAATACATGTATTTACAATTTTTGTGACATTTTTACAATAATAATTATTGTTTAATAATAAACACTGTCCAGTAAAGGTCTCATCATACCTTAGTATCAGGGATGGATGTTCATGAATAGTTAATATTTTATTATTTTTCCGTATAGGAAAGGAAAGGAGAAAAATTGTTTCATACAATACAGATTTTAAAGGAAATTGTATAAAATAAGATAGGAAATTATCATGTAAAGAACAATGTACAGATGCCAGTTGCCATAATATATTAGTGTTGTTAGAGATTAGGAGTACCTTCGATTGTTTAATTATATATTCTATCTCCTTGTACGTTAATATACTTGAATGTAATATATTTAATTTGCAGAACTCCAGGCTGGTGTCTATATTGCTGATTTTGTTATATAATAGCAGAAGAGTACCAAATAAAAACAAATATTGTTGATTAAATTCTAAATCTGATGTTTCATTGGATAAGGTTTCAAAATAATTACTAATTTTTAAATTATTGGAATGAATAATTTTGATGTCCTTATTGAATTCCTCCATTAGTCGTTTATTAATAGATAATTGATTTTCTACATTGTGTTCTAAATGATATTCGTTTGTCTGTACTTTTTGTAGTATTTTGTCATACTTAGCTTTGTCGTTAGCGTCCATGTTCCCTGTAACCCAAGATATAGCCGTCCCGAGGCCATTGAAAAGTCCTTTTTTTACTCTATAATTATTAGGATGTAGGTGATCTAATTTTGCTTGAGTGTATCTTAGATGAGTTCTGATTAGGTTAATTTGAGAGATGTCATTATGTTTGGTGCTAAGGATTTTTAGAGCTGTCTTTATATTGTTTAATTCAATTTGTAGTAATT
This sequence comes from Euschistus heros, assembly GCA_003667255.2. Lineage (NCBI taxonomy): Eukaryota > Metazoa > Arthropoda > Insecta > Hemiptera > Pentatomidae > Euschistus > Euschistus heros. The sequence continues at coordinate 1,780,786 of RCWM02000129.1, forward strand.
TGATATTAATGTTATGCATGTACGTATATGTCTTGTTAATTACATATGAGTCTTGGATCTTGATGGGTAGAATTCTGGCTGATTTGCTAATGTCCGTTAGTTTGTATGGGGTGACCGGGAAGATTAGTAGTAGGAGAAGAAGCATTTTCCTGAAACAAAATTTTATTTTGGAATTTCTTTCCTTGGACGTTCGATTTGGATGGACCTTAAAAGATTTTCCGCTGTATTTGCCACTGGCAAGTTTTCTTTTACGATCTTACTTGACGGGAAAGTATTTTGGTCTGTCCTTTTTGTTAAAAGGATATGGTTATCTAAAGTTTTTAGATATGGTTCGTCGGGAATTTCAATTTCTTTTTCTCTAGTGAGGTTTAATTTTTGTGTACGTTTTTCTTTTTCTTTATCTATTGTATTTTTTATTAATTTGTGTAAAGTTTTTAATCTTTCTAAGTATTCATCTATTTTTTCTTCCGTGACTAATGTCTCCGTTATTTCATCTAAGTAGGGGTTTTTACTTATGCCATAAGTCATTTCCATAGGGGTAAATTTCAGGTTTGAATTGAGAGTGTTGTTGAAAGCAATTAGTTCTAATTTCATGTGTTCGTTAGTCTTTAAATGTTTCTCTTCGAGTTGTATTATGTTTAAGAGTTCTATTAGTGTTAAATGTGCGCGTTCTAGTAAGCCTTGAGAGTCTGGATGTCCCGGTGTTACGTAATATGGTTCGATATTGTATAGTCTTAAGAAATTCTTCAATCCGTTGTTATCGAACTCTCTTCCATTATCCATTTGGATTGTTCTTGGTATCGGAAATAATGAAAAATAGTCGTAGAGACAATTTTGAATTTCAATTTGATTTAGAGTATTAATTGGGTATGCCATAAGTCTTTTGGAAAAACAATTTATTATTGTTAGGAATTTGTCTCTGCCAAAATGGAATATATCTATTTGTAATTTTTCAAAAGGTTTTTCGGGTGTTGGTGTAATTTTATATTCAGCATGTATTGGTTTTCTTTCGTATTTTACTTTTAAACAGATTGGGCACTTGTTTATGTAGTCAGTTATATCCCTTAACATTGAGAGCCAATAATATCTTTTACGAATGTTTTGATAGCTTTCGTTTATTCCGCGGTGGTACGTTTTCCCTACGTGATAATTTGATATCACTTCTGTTTGTTCTTCTGGAGTGGGTATGTCCAAATAATAATTAATTTTTTATATCTTTTGATTTTGATTGTTGGAAAGTTAGTGGTTGTTACTTTCTTAAAGTTATTATATATTGACTCATATTCGGTATTTAATACTCCTTCCAGATTACAATAAATTCCGTAGGTTGTTTTTGGTCTTAGATAATTAATACATAAGGTTTTTCTTTTCTGAATGTCCGAAGAATTTGGAATGTAAAAGGTAAAGCGATTTTTATTGAATAATTTTTTTACTATTGGGGCTTTAGTTCCGCGTTCTAGAACGATTTGATTTTGTTCAATATTTAGTATTTTGTCGTCGTCTGCAATAGTTTCTTGCTCATTTGAGCTTTCCCGAGAATGAATAGTAACCACAGAGTCATTATCGCTATCTTCGTTTTGAGGAGGATATTCTCGTAATAGATCGTCAAGTACTTGGTCAGGGTCAATCTCCCCGGGATCACTACTCTCCGTTATCGCATGCACCGGCTACATTCTAGATAGTGTGTCTGCTACTGCATTTGTTTTTCCTTTATCGTATTTATTTTCGAAATCGAAATCTGCAAGTAAACATTTCCAACGTAATAATTTAGAATTTGGTTCCTTAATATTATGTAGCCATTGTAATGGTTTATAATCGGTTTGAATTAGAAATTTATTTCCGAATAGATAAGGTCGAAAGTGTTTACAGGCCCAAACGATGGCTAGTAGTTCTTTTTCTATAGTCGATAAATTTTCTTCCTGCTTATTCAACGTTCGCGATGTATATGCTATAGGTAAATCTTTGTTATCGAAGTTTTGTGAAAGAACGGCTCCTAATGCGTAATTAGAGGCATCGGTCGTGAAAATAAATTGTTTCTCGAGGTCTGGTAGTTGTAAAATTGGTTCGTTAAGTAATAATGTCTTTAATGTCTCGAATGCATCTACAAATTCTTTGTTTTTATTATCTATTTTAGCATCTTTTCTTAGAGCATTAGTTGAATGTTTCGCTATGTGGGCATAATTTTTAATCATTTTCCGATAGTCATGGTCCGATAGACCACCCATATAGGCGAATTATGAGGAGAATTTGATGGTTGAATTATCTTATTTTTTAATAGCTTGCTAAAGGGTACCTGTAACTTTTTGTATATACTGGAACGTCATCCTTAGTGTTAATTTTATGTTTTAAAATGTTTTTTTGTTTTTTTTTTAAACCGGCTGTGGTGGCACCTCAGCCAAGAGGCTCATTGTGCCTATGCCGTTTGTCCTGTACTATTTAGTACAGTCCTAGTGTTTTCATGTACCCTATTATGCTAATAGGGTCAATGTCCACGCTCGGATCTAGGATGATTTCTTCCCCAAAGTGAAGAAATCTCCTCCTTGCCAATATCTCGCATTCGCATATGATATGGTAAGGCGTCTCATCCTCCCTATTACAGAATCTGCAAGTCGGTGAGGTCTTGATTTTCATTGTACAGAGATGTTTGTTCAATCTGCAATGCCCTGTGTACATTTCTGTCAGGTATTTGAGCTTGGCTGTGTCAAGATTGAGGAGTTGACTACCTCTTTTCTTGCAGTGCCCCCCCCCCCCAGAAACAATTTTGACTGTCTCAGTTTTTCCGTGTGCCAGTTCCGAGAGGCGATGCAGTTATAGAGCCCTGCTATTTCACTTTTAGCTAGGCTCCATGCTATACCACAGATAGGTTCAGGAGCAATAGGTTTGCTGTCCGAACCTTGTCTGGCCAGTTCATCAGCCTTCTCATTCCCTGCAATATTAGAGTGGCCTTTGACCCATTCTACCCAGATACTGTTGTTTTCAGCCAGCTTATTGAGGTTTGCTTTGCAATCCTCCACCAGCTTAGATCTGGTTATGACATTTCTCAGAGCCCCCAAGGCAGCTTGGCTGTCTGAGTAAATCTTTATGGTCCTGTTCCGTGTTCTATCCTCTATTAGTTGTTGTGCACAGAAACAGATTGCCATTACCTCAGACTGAAATACTGAGGTATATTTCCCCAGAGGGAGAGATGTGCTCTTTTTATCGCTCAATCTCCATATTCCTGCTCCTGACCCTTTCTTGGTTAGGGAGCCATCGGTGTAGCAAATAATGCCATTGCATTTTTGGTGTTGCCTCCCGATGTCTGTTTCCACATTGAAAGTAATCTCAATGTGTTTTTTTTTTCGTCTGGAGGTCTGAGTTCATTTTAAGAACCTCAATTCCTTCCATTTTATTTAATAGCTTCTTATGTCCATCTCTTCTAGATGGTTCACAGAGCAATCCTTGTTTAACAAGTTTATACATTGAAAGCATCGCTTTCGCTTCTACCTCCAACTGCAGCGGCCTGAGGTTTAGTATAACCTCCATTGCCGCAGTTGGGGTGGTTATCATGGCTCCCGTAATTAGGAGGCACGCCAATCTTTGTACTTTATTTAATTGGACTTTGGATTTTACCCGTCCCGCTTTGTGCCACCACACCACGTTGGCATATAGTATCATTGGTCTAACTACCATGGTATAGATCCAATGAACCACTTTTGGTTTCATTCCCCAGGATTTTCCAACTGCCCTTTTGCAGGCCCATAGGCTCCTTAGGGTTTTGGACGTCACATACTCTATGTGTCTATCCTAATTTAGTTTGTTGTCCAGATAGACCCCCAGGTGTTTTACCTGTGTGCTGATCTTTATCTGGACCTTATTTAATTTCGGTGGTCTAATGAGCACCTTCCTCCGATTTGTAAAAATGCATAGTTCTACCTTATCCGGGTTGATGTTCAGACCTTCGTTGTCACACCATTCCGTCAGTATCCCTATGCACGTGTTAAGCAGGTCCGATATGGCAGCCTGATGTCTGCCACCCACTAGGATAGCGATGTCATCCGCATATCCTTGTGTGTAGAACCCTGCTTCATTAATTTTATTCAGTAGGGAGTCCACCACCATGCACCACAGTAACGGCGATAGGACTCCTCCTTGTGGGCATCCGCCAGCGGGTGCTGCCCACAATTTGCTATCTCCTAATTCGGAGTATATTGTTCTCCCCTTTAACATCAGGCATACCCATTGGAGGATGATTGGATCAATCTGTTTTTCCTCCATGGATCTTCTATTGTTAGGTAGGGGGTTCTGTCGAAGGCACCTTCTATATCAATGAAGATGCCCACCATGATCTCCTTATGGTCCAATGATTTTTCAATCTTGGATATTAGGTGTTGAAGTGCCACCTCACAGGATTTCCCTGCCTGATAAGCATACTGCGAGCAGTGTAATGGTCTCTGCAGTAGCGTGTTGTCCCTAATATGTCTATCCAATACCTTCTCCATGGTTTTCATCAAGAAGGATGTCAGACATATGGGCCTAAATGCTTTGGGATTGATATAGTTCTCCTTCCCAGGTTTAGGTATATAAATGACCTTGGCCACCTTCCATTTATTTGGTATGTGCCCAAGTGCCAGGCTCCCTCTTAGTAGTTCTAGGAGGTATGGTTTAAGTAATGATAGTCCCTTCTGCAACAATGCAGGAAAAATACCATCTACTCCAGCTGCTTTGTATGGTAAGAAGCTGTTTATTGCCCATGCAATTTTCTTGCCGGTTATTATCTTTTGCTCTGTCCCAGCTCACCCTGCTAGGGGATTCATTGTTTTCTGGGACTGAGCCTTGGTTGTGTCTAACATCGCATCCAGGAAAGTGCGCCCTCGCCAGGACTTCGAGTGTCTCCATGCTATTCATGGTATACTTCTCTCCGTCCCACAGGGAGCCCAGCTTGTTTTTCTGCGTCTGTTGAGATAATATTTTGCTGATCCTACTCGCTTCCGCTGTGGATTCAACCTCTTGACAAAACTTGATCCAAGCTTGTCTTTTCGTTTTTCTGACAGATTTATGGTAGGTTGTCAATTGTGCTCTGTACTCTTCCCATCTGCCAGTTCTCTTAGCAATGTTAAATTTCTTTCTCAGAGCTTTAATTTGATTGCTAAGATCTTTGTTCCACCATTTGGTGTTTCTAGTCTTCTCAACATCACATCTTGCGTTATTAGACTCATAACACTTGGTTATGGCTGATGTTAGTGTGGTGTTGAGCACCTCTAATTGCCATTTATTGGCAATCCTTCTTGGAAGGTTTGTTATTTCCCCCTCCAGCATGCTGCTATATCCTTCCCAGTTTGTTCTTCTGGGATTTCTATAGCACGATGCTTGGGTGGGGTTAGTTATTAGATCAAATCTAATATATTTATGGTCTGAGCATGTTTCTTCGTTCGAGACATGCCAGTTTCCCACCTTGTGGCTGATTTCGGAAGTCGCCAAGGTTATATCAATTACCTCTTGCCTATTCTTATTAACAAAGGTCGGTTTGTTCCCCCTGTTAAGAATTTCAAGATTATTACCTATAATATGGTCAAGTAACTGCTCACCTCTTTGATTGGAGTTAGAGCTCCCCCACATCTCGTGGTGGGCGTTTGCATCCAGGGCTAAGATGGTGTTGCTCCTGGCTTTTCCCATGGGTTCCATGTTGACCATGGGTGCTACTTCATAGGGGAGGTAGATAGCCGCTAGGCAGATCTCCAGCCTCTGTGTCCTCATGGTGAGGCTTATTCTGGCTGCTGCAAGTCTCTGGAACAGAGATGCCACAATGGCAGCAGTTTTAAATTCCTTTTATACAGGATGCATGCCCTGGGGTTATCCGATGAGGAGATTACTTCATAGCCCCCCATCTTGATACCCCCTGGCATGCCATTTATAAGGTAAGGTTCTTGTATAAGAGCTATATCAATGTTCTTACCTTTCATATATTGCTGCAATACTCCACACGCTGCTATGCAGTGGTGAAGATTGATTTGCAGCAGCCTAATCATTTGCTTTATTGCTCAGGGGCTCCTTTGGACCTCCCCTCTGGAGGACACTGCGAGGAAGCCGCCGCCCCAGAGACCTTTCTCGGGTCTCTGGGCGCCACATCCCTTGCAGTCCCCTTTGGTTCAGCCTTAGGAGTCCCCGTGTTTTCGGGTCCCTCGGGTATTGCTACCTTTGGGCGTTTTACATTGCTTGTGCCAGCCCCCTCCTCCTTCCGAGCTGACTTTTTAATTTCCCTCAGGGCCACCATATGAAGGCCATAATGGACCTCCATGTTGTAGTCCTTTAGGTATGCTAGACTGTTCCTGGGTAGAGTGAGGACAGCGTAGCAGCCCTTCTCATCCCTCGTCACCACCGCCAGCGTCCAGTAGTCCACACCAGGAACTCTTTTGTTTTGCATGCAAATCCTCTTCGCTAGTTGGTCGTCCTCCAGCTTCCTGCCTGGAAAATAACCTCCCAATCTGATGGCCGAGAGGACCTCCTTTGCATCGACACTGCGGAGGGGAACACCCTCCGCTTCGCCAATGGGCCGGATGATCTCCCCGAGCCACCTCTTGGTCTCATTATCAACACAGTTAAATATGCTAGCTCCAAACTTGAAGCTAGCGCCATTAAACCTCGGTTCAATCGAGCCGTCGTCTGATCGTCAATCATATCGACGACTGCCTCCTGTATCCGACTGCTCTGTTCTCTGGTGAGTTGTACTTGCGGATATTCATTGGGAATAACCGCAGTCAGGTACCCCTCACCTATTGCTTGGGCGTAGCTTGGTTTCCCTTCGCTACCCCTGATTTTCTTCGCTGAAGGCGCAGCAGGAGCCTTGGCTACACCCGTGCTCACTTCTTTGGCCGCCGACTCACCCGAAGGGAGCCCAGCGGCCTCCGTTGCGGACACCGATGACACCTCGGCGCCTTCGACTCTGGAAGCCGACTCACCCTTAGGGAGCCCAGCCTCCTCCGTCTTGCCGCCTTGGTGGGATTTTCCAGCCGAAGCCTTGCCAGACTTCGAAGACTTAGCCCTCTTTCTAAACCTCTTCCTCGTGACAGTTTTGAAGGGAGGATCCTCAGCTGCAACGTCTTGCGACGGAGCTGCTGATTCCTCGACCCTCGAGCTGCCGGAAGCTACATTAAAGTCAATACTTTGGATTGGGCTTACCTGCCGCGCCTCCATTGCCAGAGGGCTGAACGAACTAGCGTCCACATCCCCCGAGCCGAGGTCCACATTCAGTCCGCCCACTTCCTGAGTCAGTGAGAGCATTAGTGAGCTCACCGACTCCTCGTCTAAGGTGTCCAGGTCAGGACCTGAAACAAAATCTGGGTTTTCCGAGGATGAGTGCTCATCCTCGGACGAATTATTAGTTAAAGTATTTTTAGGTTTATTAAATGGGTGCATTTTTGTTCCCACGAGTATGGGAGCGTTTAAATTACACTACAGATGAGCTCCCTATCCCTGCAGCGGGCTATGTAGGTTTCCCTACTACCTTGGGGTGTCGCCTGGTGCCCCAAGTGGGTCGATAGAAGACAGTATATTTTTATCCACCCTCTGCCATTCAGTCTTAGCTCGAGCTCCCTCCACCTGACTTGGGTGACTATGAGGCCCCTGACAATAGTAAGGCCTCTGTCGTTCGTGAATCCCATCGGATTCTCCAGGGGGCACCGCTTGGAGGTGACAGTAGGCGTTGGTAGGGATAAGGAGAGCTGGAATCAGGCTTGCAGTGAGTAGGGCACTGTTGCTTGCATGATTCGCGTAGAGGTCAGGAGTTCCCCGCACCTATCTCCTTCTCTAGCCCTCCCGTTGCCCTACCCATTTGCCCCCCAAAATGTTTAAAATGTTAGTAGAACTTAATTTATCATTTTCCTTTTTTATTATTTCAGGATATTGTTTTATTAAATTAATAATTTTATCTTTTTCTTCTTTGTTCATGTGGTCAGTTCTGATTAACTTATGAATATCCTTTTTTATTGAACTGGTTTCCTTGGAACAATTGGTCACAATTCCACCTGGTCCAATAATTTCATCTATCTCGTCTATTTCCATGGGCTCGGGACAAATGGTCATAAGCTCATGAGAATAGACAATACATTTACATTTATTATTTTTTATATCTACAATTCCTTCTTCAATTCTATATTTATCATTATCAATTTCTTTTATTAAACCAAAATTAATATTATCTTTTGACTTGATTGGTAATTCTATTACATTGTATCCTGGTTTTAATATTATTTCTTTTGTATCGATTAATCTTAATAACTTTTGTGTTCCATTACTATATTTCAATAATTCCTCATTATAATCAACTATTGCCTTAATGTCATGCAACGTTTTATCTCCTAGTAATATGTCATATTTTTTTGAAAAATTAAAAATATATAATTTTATCAACTTATTCTGACCAAAGATATTTTCTAAATTAAAATAAATAAATTCTTTACCTGAATCTTCTCCTGTAGGCGTCCTTACTACAAAATCTTCCTGGTACCTTGGTATGTCTGTACCTACTATTGAGGGGTTGTTTCAGCCGTTCATGTTATATTTAAAAACAATTCCTGATAATTTGTTTAAATTTAATTAGTCTAGAACTTTCTCTCTCAATTTCATATTTTTAGAAAAATACTTTATTTAAAAAAAGGTTAATAACAAAATATTGTTATATTTTATATTAAATGTTTATAACAGCGGTTTGTTGTCATAATCATAATCATGTATTAGATGTAGTATTAAGCCTCAGTAGTTGGACGGTTGTTGACCAGTGAGCATCATGTTAAACGGACGATGTTTTTTTTGTTAATGGTGTGTCCCGTGCCAGAACATTTATCATTGTTTATCATTAATCGTAACTATTACGATTGAATTCCGGAAGATATACTTAAACCTTTCAGTTATAGACAATTGGGAGGCCGTATAGCTCCTATATATTGTTTTTTTTTTGTTCTTTTACTCAACCCAGGTCTTTTTTTGTTTCGCCTGGGAATCCTGGACCACGACTATCGTGAAGCAGTTCGTGTGCAGCCGGCCAAGACGAAAAAATCAAATTCAGTAAAACACCAGAACCAAAATGAGGACATTTTTTTTCACAGGGTATTTATAAGTCAAATGTTATTCTATTTTTTTTTTGTAAAGATAAATATTAGTTTAAATATGTACATATTAGCAGTTAATTTTTTTTTTGTTTTGCTAAATCAGAGCTCTGTTTATTTTATTGGTTTTCTTTCTTTCTAATACAGATATATATACTTTTTTAAATTATACAAACACAAATTGTGAGTGAAATTGAGAGAAATTAGATTAATTTTATTACAAATGTCTATTAATAAATAAGTGTTTCAAAAAGAAAAAAAAAGGCATTCAATATTTTTTTTATTGACTAATTATTGGTCAAGTTAACCTTTAACTTTAAAAAACAGCGTTCCAGAGTTGGTACGCAAGGGAAATAAAGCTGTTCAAGGGTGCAATTTTCTGTTACCCTTACGGTGCCCTAACAGGGGTTAATGTAATTTTTTAGCGATCCGGTGTCAACTAACCATTTCCTGTTTTTATAGTCAATAAAGTGAGGTAGGGATTTGTTTAAAATATTTAATTCGAATATTGAATTTTTCTTGGGGGTTTTCTTGAAAATATTTAATTCGAATATTGAAATTTTTGCGTAGATTACTCAATTCTTCTTGCATCTTATCCATACGGCTTTCCTTTTGTGTTGGTTCTGTTTTCTCTTTAATGTGAGTGATTTCGTATGGGGAAATCCAACGTTTTGACGAGGTTGGTTTATTTGATCTTTGGGTTCTCATAGATACGGTAGGAGGGTATTGTCTGTTATTATTATTATTATTATTAAATTGATTCCTGGGGGGTTTTCTTGGGGTGACGGGTTTAACCCTAAAAAATGTTCAGATAGTTTATTGAAATTTTCGCGTAGATTACTCAATTCTTCTTGCATCTTATCCATACGACTTTCCTTTTGTGTTGGTTCTGTTTTCTCTTTAATGTGAGTGATTTCGTATGGGGAAATCCAACGTTTTGACGAGGTTGGTTTATTTGATCTTTGGGTTCTCATAGATACGGTAGGAGGGTATTGTCTGTTATTATTATTATTATTATTAAATTGATTATGCTGTTGAAAAAATGGTTTTTGATGATACTGGAAATTTTGGAAATTAGGTTTCTGTTGGTAATTAAAATTTTGAGGTTGATGATTAAATGTTGGTTTATTTTGGAATGGAATGTTTCGCTTAAAAGGGTTATAGTTTGGAAAAGGATTATATGGTTTTACTTGATTTGTTTTGGGGTCGTAATTTGGAACTTGATAGGGGTGTGTATATTTTTTGGAATCTATCTTATAAATCGCATCAAGTGAGGTATTATATCTTAATTGTTCTAGAACTATACAACAATCGTTAATTAATTTATTCTTTGCGTCATCTAAATTTTGTATTTGGAATAATTGTAAATGTGCCCCGAGTAGTGGATGTACCCCGTGTACGAAAGTTCTTACTAGTGTCGCGTCAAGTTGGTGCGTCATATTGATTAATATATCCCCATTAATTCCATCCAAGTTGTATCTAGTTATAATTACTGTCCGTTTTTCATCTAGACGGTTAAGGAATTCAAAAGGGTGTTCCTTCGGGTGTCATTTTAATAGGGCCAATTCTGCTATTAAATCTGGTGCAGTCCTGTTGTCTGCAAAATTTTTCTTTAACGTACTCAATAAAGTTATTATGTGATTACAATTATTATTGAGAGCTACAGCCTCTGCTGGCCCGTCTAAATGTCTCATAGCAGATTTAAATAACAACCAATTGTTTTGTGTCCCTCTCTCTAACGTTTTCGTTACAATATAGGGCATACAGTTCTTCACACATTTTGACAAAATGGTACAATTTGAAGGAAGTACCTTCATATTTGGGAATGAGTTTGCAATATTCCGGAGTTAATATTTTTGAAACTTCGTTAGGCATCTTAACTATTCTATTGTTTACAATATTATAATTAGCAAAATTAAATATTTTCCCTGATACTTAATTGAGATATGTGAGTACTCACTCTGATGCTGTAGTCTTCTGGTCGCTGGACCTGGCAGTCTTCTGCTTCTTTTCTTCTTTACTGCCAATGAGGAGTTGAAACTCCAGTTCCTTGTGGGACAAATGGTCACGCAAAATGCTTGTTGAGTTTGGGACAAAAGGTCACAAACTTCAACTGGAACCTTCGCAGTCCCTGTTCGGGCACCAGTTATGAAGACTGATACAGGGGTCGCTTTTTTAAAAAAAGGAATTTATTTTAAAGAGTTACAAACTGCACTAAAATAATAAGTAAATAATGCATCTAATGACTACAGACTGGGAGTGACGCCATCTTGCACTTGACAGGGGTTCTTATAGGCTCCCTTTTGACGCCGTGTGAAAAGGGATGTGCGTAGTTTACCAGGCTATAACGATTGACAAGCTCCGGTGGTTTTCAGTGTGATCTGGTCCTATCACTGGCCTGCTGTGGTCATGAGCTTTTTTTGAAAAAATGTATGCTTAGCAGTTTCTTCACTACTTCCTACGCAATGATGAATAAAAATTCAGTGTTTGAGACGACCACTTCGTAACCTTGACTTGAATATTAGCATATGTTTTGAGCTAAAGATAATAGTAAAACTTTGAATAACTGTTGATGAAAGAATACATTCTAGACCACTCGTTTTTATAAATGCTGTTATATCTGTTTTCTACAAAATGTCAGCCTGTATATCTATTGATTGGATATTACATTGGCCGGTAACTAATCTGGGTATCTCATACTTATAATATGTTTCATATTCACTATTAGTTGATTGTAACTTTAATGATATTAATTACCATTTTGAATTAAATTTATCATTCCTTTTAAGTAGTATTTTAAGAAATTATCTCTTTAACTATTCTACTATTTTAGATGTTCACTTGGAGTTGGAGGAACGCCTTGCGAAATTTATGGATTTAGAAGAAGCTGTTGTTTATGCATATGGATTTTCAACTATTTCCAGTGCGATACCTGCCTATGCCAAGCGAGGCGATGTTATTTTTGTGTAATTTTTCTTTCTTTTTCAAATTTTATTTATTTTATTATTTATCCTTATTAATTTTATTTTAATTATTTATCCTTATTATTGATCCTTATTAATTTTGATTAATATTTCATATTAATTAAGTAATTTTTATTTTGAATGGTTGTATACCATTTTAATTTTTTTGTTGTGGATAATTCATGGCACTCAATTTGGAATTACTTATTAATGGTATTTTATGATTTTATTACTATAAAAAAAAGTAGTTATTTTGAATCACATATATTATCAATCTGTTTGGGGAACCTGATATTATCGTGGTAATAAAAAGAGCACAGATAAGGTGGATAGGTCATGTGGAAAGTATAACCGGATGGCAGGAAAAGAAGAAGAAGAAGACGTCCTCGGATGATGTGGAAGAAAATCTGAGGCAGGAAAATCTGTGGGTTCAAGAATGGAGGGAGAGAGCGGCAAGATTGTGGAGATTGGTTGGCTGTTGTCAAGGAGGGCTGCGTTCTTGTAGGACCGTAGTGCCAATATAATAATAATAATTATAATTTATAAATTATTAGAAATTATTTACTTGTGGAGGAGAAATTTCTTTTGTTCTGAATGAATAAGGATTGTAGTTACCTTACTTGAACAAGTGAATTGTTTTTAGGAGACACTAATTATAATAGCTTTAGTACAAAATGGCACCTTATCCCCTTTCTTCCTAGCTGTAATAGAGGTCCTCCTACGTCCTCTTTTATGTTATAAATTGGTTCATTAAGTGTTTGAGCTTGTGCACCTGTTGGATGATCCCAGCCAGTGTAATATTATAACTTCATATTATGATATCCCAAATTCTGTCTCTTCAAGTCTTCCTTTCTACTGTTTTAAGTAGAAACTTGATCTAGTGAATTGCTTCTTTTTTTTCAAGAGCGGAAACCCCTTTGGACCAAATAGTTTCTCGAATCATTATTTTGTTAGTTACGAACGAATAAAAACATATCGCTATAAGTAAACAAGGCTAAACCATTCCATTTCTGTTTATATGTTGGTAAATTATATTTGTGCAATGGGCCAAGCTAAATCTTTAACATAATTTGAAAGAAACATTATTCTGAGAATGAAAATGTAGGGTTTTCCATTTCCAATATCTTAAAAAATACTGGTAGGTATAGGAAAGTGATAGAAAAGTGAACTTTTTTAGGTCTCCAAAAAGCTATTGGAGGAAGAAATCTCCAGGAAACTGCTTTAACAATACAGCAAAAATGGATAATTTTAAGTGTAGTTTCCAACTCTACTTTAATAGCCTGTCAAATTGCTTTAAGGGATGGCGTAGAGAGGAATGTTGAAACCATTCGTTGGGTCATTCAAACAGCTTCTTACATCAAAATAAAAAAATAAAAGGTACACCACTTCTAAGCATGGTGCATGAAGAAAGACAGAAGAAGATTTCATGTGAACATATCTAATGGAAGGAAATCCTGTTCATCGATTAAAAGAAATTTTTATACAAGCTATAAAAAAAGAAATGCATTATTTTAAATGTGTTTTAATGAAGAATGTTATTATTATTTTTCATTGTGATATCTTTTTATTCCACCCCAAATCAATTAATATTTATTAATTCTTATGATTTAGTATTTATGAACAACTAATGGATAAATTATGTTTAAGCTTTAGCACGATAAGCTATGCATACTAAAATAATAATTATATCAGTGGCTGAAATTGCTAATGAAGAAAATTTGGTTGTGCTATATTTTTTTACGGAACTTTATGTCAGAATTTTATGATATAAAATTAACTAGAACCAACTGATTCATATACTGGAAAAAATATTTTGAAATAGGCTCAATTCAAGTTCTTGTGGCAGTAAATACATAGATGATCACTTTATCTACATAAGCAACCAATTTCAATTATAATGCCATTGTGAGCAATTATGTTGAAGTACTTGTGCCATCTGGGATGTCTATCTGGTTCAAAAATATATATCTGCAAACAGGGGCGGATCGGGAATTTTCGGCCCACCAGGATTTGCTCTTGACCGGCCCTCAGGGACCAAACCCCCCCCCCCCCCCCCATCACATCCACAAAAGATAACCCTGTTCACAATATGAACTTCAATTCTAAACATACTCACTCTTTCATTTTATGAGGGTGTTGAAAGGTTGTAAATAATGCTAAAGCATACAATTTAATTCAAACAACAATTTTATTATAATTTTACCAAAATGATGGAATGATTTCAAAAGTCATGTGGTAATATTATTACAAATGTATAACATCAGTAATGTAATTACTATCCAAAACAAGTTAATAAAATATACAACACGATGTACAAGTACAGCCAAATAAAATAGAAATAGAATAAAAACTTTAGGAACTTTTTTTTATACGTAACTAAATTGCACAAAACCAAGTGACTAAAATAAACGAAATAATATAGAAATACAATAAAAAATTTAGGAACTTTTTTTTTTATAAGTAACTAAATTGGACAAAACCAAGTGACTAAATTAAACAAAATTCAGAAAAATAAATATACAATAAAAAGTTTAGGAACTATTTTTTATAAGCTGCTAAATTGCGAAACCCAAGTAACTAAAATAAACAAAATACAATAATAACTTTGGGAACTTTTTTTTTATACATAATTAAATTGCACAAAACCATATGACTAGATAAAACAAAAACTAATTAAAATAAAAATACAATAAAAAGTTTAGGAACTATTTTTTATAAGTTGCTAAATTGCAAAAAACCAAGTAACTAAAATAAATGAAATAATATAGAAATACAATAAAAACTTTAGGAACTTTTTTTTTATAAGTAACTAAATTGCACAAAACCAAGGTGACTAAATTAAACAAAATTCAGTAAAATAAATATACAATAAAAAGTTTAGGAATTATTTTTTATAAATTGCGAAACCCAAGTAACTAAAATAAACAAATACAATAAAAACTTTGGGACCTTTTTTTTTATACATAATTAAATTGCACAAAACCATATGACTAGATAAAACAAAAATTGATTAAAATAAAAATACGATAAAAATTTTAGGAACTATTTTTTAAAAGTAACTAAATTGTGCAAAACCAAGTGACTAAAATAAAATAGAAATGGAATAAAAATTTTAGTAAATATATTTTATCAGGAACCTAAATTTCACAAAACCAAATACCAAAAATGAACAAAATAAAATAAAAATACTATAAAGACTGTAGGAACTATTTTTATAAGAAGCTAAATTGCACATAACCAACTAATTAAAATAAACGAATGTTTATCTGAACTAACTAAATCTGAAAGTGTCACACAAAAAAATATTTTTTTAAAGATGGCTGTGATTCACACAGCTTTTCAAGTATGACTTCATATGGAATGGCTGATGTTATTTCTCGTTCCATGGACATTAATAGAAAACTTTCCAGTTTGTCATCACTAATACTGTTTCTTAATGCAGTCTTGATACTTTTCAATTTTGAAAATGTGCGCTCACATGACACCTGGGTGACTGACAAAGTCAATATATATTGGTAGCATAAGTGTAGAGATGGGTATGCTTGGGAATAGAGATTGTATTTATTCAAGACTTTAAATACACAGATGACACAGTTACCACACTCTGCATCTTTCGATGAAGTCACTGATGCAAACTCTTCCTCCGAATCAGAATCATCACACATCTCCTTCGATTCAGTCGGTGATTGGTTGTAATTTGGAAATTGCACTTTCCTAATATTCTGCCACTTACTAATAAAATCGATTAACTCCTCCTTAATTTGTTCCACAGTAATATCATGTTTAAACTGCTTTAGAGCTTCTATTAGGGGTGAAACGTCGAATTTGTCAATTGGTGCATCAGGAAAAAACTTTGGATCAAAATAATGGAAGCTATGATAAATGTTTTTGTGTTCGGAAAATCTAAGTTTCAAGGTATTGATAGTCCTGTCCATTATAGTATTGAAAATGTTCAATTCAAAATATTTTTCAGGAGACAAGTTGATTTCATCCTCGCTTTCATAAGAAAAGAGTTTCTTTTTCTTACGGAATCTTTTATTTTTAAAATTTTTTGATATTTCAATTTCTTTGTCAACTGAATCAAAATATTGTGTTTGCCGGTCAATAAAATCATCGACAACTTTCTTCACATTTACAAAACTGCGTTGAATTTTTTCTAAATCTTCAACTGTTTTTTCAATCATTGTATACGCCTGTAAGATATTACAATGTTTTGATTGTAAATAATTTGATGATGGGGTCGTATATCTCTAAAAATTAATAAAAATATATGAGCTGTGAAAATAAACTCATAGCTAGTCAGCGTTTCGGTGAGGCTTTGTGCCGTTGCTCTTGTTTCTGGTTTTAGAACCAAGTCTTCTAAAATGGTTAAAAAAGAAATTAAAAGTGAACTATGATTATCCTTATCACTTCCATACTCCCCAAAAAATTTTTTTAATGCTACAGATTTGGCCCACCACCTTGTTTCCCCGATTAATGACACACCTCGGTTTTTCGAGATATCCTTCCAAATGTTCATCCGTAAATGAAAATCTTTCAATAATTTAAAACAAGAATTCATCATATTAAAAAGAGAAGCTGCTTCTATGACTGCAGATGTCGATTCAATAATTACTAAATTAAGTATGTGGGCATAGCACCATACGTGGATTTGATGGGGATTTTCCTTGAGAATTAAAGATGAAAATCCTTTGTATGTGCCTTGCATGTTTGAAGCACCATCAGTCGAATTACCTATACAATCCTTTAAATCCAACCCCAAAACAGCCATCTCAGACTTAAAATAATCAACAAGAGACTGCCCTGTGGTAGAGTGTAATGGTTTAACTGAAATCAATGTTTCTTTAATTTTGTTGTCCTTTACATACCGAATGACTAAGGAGCACTGTTCCTTTACAACTACAATTGGCGATATAAAGACTAGATTGGAAAGAATTAAATTGCTCAATTGGTTGAAAAGGAATCATGAAAACCTTCAACGTTGACAATTGAAATTATTGCTTAAAACTAAAGACTAGTTTTGAGAATAGACTAGTTAGTTGTTAGTCACTTGTTTTGCACATACCTCAATTATTTTTGTGGAAATACCTCAATATGTTTTGGAATTGTGAGGTAATTGAATTTTGATTCATTATCCTATCAGACAAAGACATAGTCACTGAATGTGATTTTCATTTTACAGTAAGCCATCACCAAGTTGACAACATCCTAGGAACTCAAACCTAATGAATTGAAGATAGAAAAAGAATTAATATTATGAAAGACTTCAACATTAACAATTGAAATTGCTTAAAACTAAGAGTAGTTTTAATAGAAATTAGACTGTTATTGATACTAACTTACATAATTGAAAAATAATTGGGTTTCGATTCAATATGGAGTCACAATTTCAGACGAAAACATAGTGGAATCGACCTCGATTTCAATTTTTCAACAACCCAACGGATTAAGTTAACAGCATCCTTCAAACACAAACCTAGTGAATCCATCTATACCTTGTGATAGTATCTGTGGAATCGATATGTACATACGTCACTGCTTCAACAACCAAGGAGGTTTCAACGTGGCCAACCATAGACAAGATAATTATAATTTGCATTGAACGTGGACGAAGCCAAGGTCGATAGAATAAGAAACTTTCTATATTCTACCAAACTTGATATGAAGCAGTGTTTACTTAGACAATTTCGCTCTTTAGGGGGCCAAATAGGGCCTCAAGTTTCGAGTGGAATTTTTTTTTTTAAGGATTTAGTTTTCCTATAACCGATAAAACGTAAATATTTACTTTTTTTCTTTCTTTCCCGGCCCCACCGGCCCTTTTCCTGTCCGGCCCACCGGGAGATTTCCCGGTATCCTGGTGGCCCGATCCGCCCCTGTGTGCAAAAGAGACCTTCACTTTTGGAGTTCTTATAATTGCTTCATTAAATTTAATTAAATAAATAATTATTTCACTATGCAGATTCTCTTTTTCCTCTGTTCATTAGTACCAAGTACTTATGATCAACCAGCCTCTACCTTCAAAACTCTGTTATGTTTTTAATTACAGTTTATATTCATAGTTTCTACCTGCTGTTTTTGTATTATATTTTAATTCGTTCCTTCATGACCTAATGGTTTTTTTATATTTTTTTTTTCTCAACTAAAGCTTAAAGGGTACAACAACTGTACACTCTTATTTCTCGCAGAATTTAAATTAAAAATAATCCAAACTGTACATCCTATTAATTTTTGTCATAACTATGAATCTGACTATCATTATCTGTTTATACCCAAGGATGTCATGCGACTGTGTTTTTGTTTATTTTCAATTTTACCACCTTTTAATATATACACACACACACACATACACATATATTTTTTTTCTTTTTTTTTTTTTTCGTACAGTAAGATGAAACAAAATTTAATTAGTTTACTAAAACTGCTTATGAAGAGGACCAGTTACATGTAATCATAGTACTCTATCAAATTAATTTTAATTTTAATTTGAAACAAAAAAAAAAAATCATCTGATCGTTATTTAGAAATTAAGAAAAAACTTTTTAAAAACAAATTAAATTGATAGAGTTGGATTAAGCGTAATTGAAAATTGTGTGCACCACTTATTTGTTATAAACTTATTGGAGTGGATATGAGCTTACTTTATGGGAAATATTAGGAAGGTTTACATTTAAAAAATTGTTTTCTGTATGTGAAACCTTTGGGTGAAAAGATATAAGGAAAATGGCCCTCAATGACAGTTTTTACTTTTTTTATCTCTGAAACTTCCCGTCCAATTTTGTTGGTTTGGGCAATTTCTCATGGGAAAAAAAAAATCTATTTTCAAATGAAAATTAGCAAAATTAGGTGATTCCAATGGGGAAAAAAACAAAATTTGTTATTACTAGTAAATAAAGTAAAAAGTAACTATACTTGTACTTGTTTTTGTCTATTGTTAGTTTTTATTTATTTATTTATTTGCAGTGATGAAGAAGTTAATTTTGCTATTCAGAAGGGTTTAGATGCTTCAAGGAGTGAAATTAAATATTTTAAACATAATGACATGAAAGATCTAGAAGAATTATTATTAAAGCAAGCTCAGTTGGATTCAAAGGTTAGAAGCTTTAATGATAGTTTGTTCATAGTATTTTAAATTTTTGTAATAATTATTTAACTTTAAAAATGGTGCTGTCATCTCCAACATTATTTGCCTTAACCTAGCTTGTTCCAAGATTGAGCCTCAATTTACTTTTTATTTTTAAAAATTTCATTCAATCCTTGTTACTCATAATATCAGATTTTTTTAACCCTTACTTCAAAATTTCATGTTCTAACATCAAAATATACTTTTTTTCTGGGACATATTATCTTCTAATAGTAGCTATTAGGATTATGTCAATTATCGATTTCACCGATTCTATTGAGAAAAGAATCGGTATCAAGAATCGATGATCTAAAGTCAATTTCTGAGGACGTATTGATATTGCGTCGTTTTTTTAATACCTATTTATGTAGTTGTTTTATATTAATTAATCTCCTTAGGAATAATAAAAAAAAAAATTTCAACAGAGCAATTTTTTATGTACTAGATCAACATTGCATGCTACAGAATATAAAACAATTCTCTTTAAAAATTAATCATTGCTAATGAAACCCAAATGTCAAATAGTTGAAGATATTTGTTTCTGTTGTAAAATGAATAAATAAGATAAAATGGCATACCGCTAAAGCTGAACCACTAACAAAATGAAACCAGTCAATAGCTCCATTTTATTATACTTATTTAAAATTATTGAGTTTGTAAAATGAATTCTTTGTTTTGTACATTGTCTACATTATAATTAACTTATATATTATATGTTGTAGATGATAATTGCTATTTGCTGTTTAATAATTTATTTGATATATAATTACTATAAATCTTTCCATATTATAGAATCTTTTAATAACACTACATTAAATTTATTGGACAAAATATTATTTTTCTTTCTCTTGTTTATTATTAGATAAGTTTTTATACTTTACTTTTGCAATGACCAATTCATGATCTGAACCACATTCTACCTAACGATAGGTTCTCTTTGCTTAGTTATACTGTTTTGCCACCTCTGTTGTAGTTTTGATTACCAAATCTTTGGATATAGTGAAGTTTGTTATTCAAGTTCCATTCTTATTGCTGTATTTGTGTAGAGTTTCTTTTCCAATTGTCTGGTTATATATTTCTTCCCTTCCCATTTTAGTGTTTGCATCTCCTCGTGTTATTTAGGTGCCTAAATAAAAGAAATAGAAATGTAGTGAGAGTACCTCTATGAAATTCAAAACAATGACAGGTAGTTGACAATGTCTCAACATTCTCCTGTATGTTTTACTGCTGAACTTAACTATAAAGAAAGTATAACACTGAATGAGATTACTTCAACTAGATCATTAAAATCTAAAACCATTTTTAGATTTACAAGTTATAAGCATTAGGTAACATTCTTCTGATGTTTGAAAAGACAACTGGGATCTTTTAAATAAAATATCAGTCCTTAAAAAAGAACTTCGTTAATATGATCATGACTAAAAGCAGAGAAAACACTATTGTGATGAGAGGTGTGAAGAAAAACAGCGGTAGTATTATTTTTAAACTTAAATGGTGTCAGGAAAAAACTTCAACTGGAAAATTGATTCTGTAGTACTGATTTTTCGTCTAAACTATTATCAAATTTCTTTTTTAGAGAGGTATCATGTGTCATATTTTTTATCTTATTTTCTTTTCAGAATCAGTATGTTATTAGGAATGATTTTGTTGGCTGGTTACCCTCACCAAAATTATTGATTGCATTGGATCTTATTCTGAATTTTTTGTTATTTTTTTTTTTTTTTTAGGTTAGGTTTTTCATATTCAATCTATTAGCCAATATTCAAGAGTGGCTGTATAAGCCCTTTTAAATTTGATATCATTATTTATGTTGTGTTTATGAACATTTTTTCTGTAAATATCATATGATTAGAACACGAAGAAAGCTGCCAAAACAAGAAGATTTCTGGTTATAGAAGGAATCTACATGAAAACTGGAAAGCTTTGTAACTTGCCAGAACTTGTATCACTTTCTAAAAAGTACAAACTTCGCATTTTCATTGATGAAAGTATTTCTTTTGGAACATTAGGGAAGAATGGGAAAGGAATTACAGAACATTTCAATATCCCTGTAAGTATATTTGTTGCATTATTATTACTCTTTGATTTATTTAAACATTATCTATTTATTTCTATGAAACAGGTTACCGAAGTAGATCTAATCATGACTAGTTTAGAGATGTCTGCTGCTTCAGTTGGTGGATTCTGTGTCGGATCGTCATTTATTGTTGAACACCAGAGGCTCTCAGGATTAGGTTTGTGACTACTGTTTCACAATGTGTAGTATCCTAAGATTGCATAAATCCTATAAAGTGGTTAATAATGAAGATCATTGGAATCATAAGAAACAAGTTAATGATGTAATTATTTTGTTTTAAATCTAAAATATTTTTGATATGTTTATTAAATTTTGTAACCAGTGAAGGATAGCTTTAGTGAGACCATATGTTGTTTGATCTGATAGGAGATGGTACATTTTTTTCTCATATGTAGATTGGTCCATGATCGTTTGAAGTGTCGTAATCAATCCTGTAATTTGAAATAGTTAATACACTTAAAAGTGTGATAACTTGTAGATAATAAAGTATAAGTTTACTTTCTTGTTCCAGCTGTTTAATTTTATCCACAGTTAAACTTTTTATAGTGTTTTATTACTTCATTTTAAAATCTTAATTGATTGTTTTTTTACTTTACATTTTACATTACTACAAATCTAATCTTATATGTATTGTAGTCGTCTCGCTAAGGAAATGAGATGAGTAAATCCAGAATGTACCTTTTTCTCAATTTATTTTTTTTTTTTTATATATATATATATATATATATATATATATATATATATATATATATATATATATATATATGTATATATATATTTATTTATTTTTGGTACTGAATCTGAAAGTGGAATATAATAAAAAAATTGTTTTTGTTTTCTTGCTTCTATGCAAAAAATTATGCATTTTATAAAATAAAAAAAAAATCATTCGAAAATCAATTCCTCACAAATTATTACTTATCTTTTTTTTTTCATACAAATAATTTTAGCATCAGTGTGGATTGAAAATTAATGTGTCTAATCAGATATTACACCTGATAAACAATTTCCCATTTCTTATTCCATTTTTCATTGATCCCCATTTGGTGCCATATGATAATTTGTTATTTGACAAAACAAAATTTTCACAGAAGTAATTGCCAATCCAATTAAATAAATCATCAATATTCTGATTTAATTGTACTCTCATCCCTTATGGAGTTGGAGCTTGGAATAAAACCATTCCAGAACTCTTGTACGCTTTTATAAAGTTTTCTTTTGCTTTGTAATGAATTATCTTCTAATTTTCCATCTATTATTTTTATTTTTATTTTTGAAGCTGAACTCTATTCTCCCAATAAGTAGATCAGATATGTCCAGGGTTGATCCTCATTAAAGACCCCGATATTTTGTATGAATCTGGGTGTAAGGTTGGATGGTAAGGTGGGTTTGGACAAGAGCAGAGTGTTACAAAGCCCTTTATGTTCTCTGTGGCAAAAGAATGAAATATACATTAATGTTTCCAACAATGATAGTACCACTATGACTAGGTTGAATTGTATTGGGCGACCAGAAATTTAATGGCTTTGTAACTTGGTGTGGCTTTTGTACTTAAGTATTAAATATAAAAAATAAATAAAAATTGAAACAAACAACTAAAAATGTTGCATTTTATTTAGGTTTTTAGCTTTTTTTTTTTTTTTTTTTTTTTAAATTCAGATTTATAACCAAAAAAAAAACATAAATTAATTGAGAAAATTTTTCTTTTTTTTCAATTCTTTCTTTAATTTTAAGTCCAGGCAATTTATTGGACAACAAAATTGAGCTCTCTGGATAAATAAAGACAGGATATCATCTAATATATCAACCCAGCGATGAAAATTAAAATATACTAAATTGAAACTAGTTTGGACTTTCTTTCATTCGACATGTATGACTCAACCTATATTTTTCTGGATTACAGCATGAATGAATAAAAACTATATGAAAACCCTTTGCATTACTGGCAAGTTGAAAGTAAAAGCACCCCAATAATGGTATAGTTGTTCAATGTTAACGTTGAAACTGATATTTATCTATTTTGAGTTACAGTCCATTTGACCACTATGATGTTAGGCTTGTTGATATGTTCTGTTTCACTTTATAACTAATACTGTAATAATTATATATTGGGCTATGCCTTATTTATGTTGATATTTGTTTTTAATTTTCTCCATTTGATTATGATTCATATTTCAGGTTATTGTTTCTCAGCTTCATTACCACCTTTATTGACATCTGCTGCAATCAAGGCTTTGGATATTCTTGAAAACAGTCCTCAAATAGTTGGTGAATTGCAGAATGTTTGCTGTACTTTTCATCAATATTTGTTAAACAGTGATATTCTTATGAACTTTTTCACCTTGATTGGTGATGAAATTAGTCCGATAAAACATCTTAGATTGAAATATGATAGAAATAATGTTCAAGATTTAGAATCTGTTGTATCTAAGGTAAAATTTTAAAATTGTGTTATTATTATCATTTATATACACATATATACTGTATATGTTTAACCTTTTTTTTTTTTATTTAACAAAAGTATAGTCGACTGTTAAGATGAATGGAGAAGAAGATGATCAGGGATGCAAAGAGGTGTTCCTCTTTGACTGCATCCCTGATCATCTTCTCCATTTTTTTTTTATATCCTCCAGCTCCTGTGCACTTCAGACTTAGAGGCTTGTTGTGTTAGTGCCGTTTTTACCTGTTTAGTACAGTACTAGCTAGCACTTAGATAAATTTTAGGATCATTCCAGGATCCATATTGTCTGTGACACTGGGATTTATCACGAGATCTTCACTGAAGTGTAAAAATCTCTGCTTTACCAGTAAATCGCACCTACAGAGTATGTGGTAAGGTGTTTCATCTTCCCCATTGCAGAATCTGCAGGTTGGGGATATTATGATTTTCATTATAAAAAAGATGTTTATTTAGCCTTCAGTGACCCTTATAGAGCCTCTATACGCTAATAGATCAGCTTTCTCATTACCTGGTATACTTGAGTGTCCTTTCACCTGTTCTACCCAAATCTTGTTGGCAGCTTGCCTGTTGACGTTTTTCTTACTCTCTTCTACTAGCTTTGATCTGGTTATGATATCCTGCAGAGTGTCCAATAGCTACTTAGCTGTCTGAGTTTATTTTGATGACTCTATTCTGTACATTGTCTTTGTACTTTTATTCTACTTGCTGTCTCTGATCTTTCATTTGTGAATCTTTGCAGATTTGTCTCTAACTTAAACCCATGTGTGGTGGGAAGGATACTATTAAATTGACCCCAAAATACTTATTGTCAAGGTATGAATAGCCTCATGCAGAACCATGGAAGACCCTAGTCCACAGTGATATTATGCTGGGTACAAAACCTTAACTTTATATCCTTTTTATATTGTTGGAGGTGCTTGTTTAGTTTACTATGAGCATAAGGTAGGCTACCATTGGAACTATTAAGGGCCAAATGATTCCATAACTACAGAATGCATTGTTGTGCTAGTCTGTTCTGCCGTTTATGGTCCAAAAATCCAACGAAGATGGTATTATCTGATCCCTTATGGCTAATTTACTCAATGCTCAAATATGTATTTTACAAAACTAATTAGTTTATAATAAATGTAATAATATTTATTATAAATCTAATAATAATTATTATAAATATGTATCACACTAAAACAAATATTATTAAACCTATGTTGTATATTTTTTTAAATAATGACAAATGAAAGACGTGCAATTCAAACCATTAAGCAGTCGAGTTTAGGGTGATGTATTTGAAACTACACAATCAGTTTTATAGGTTTATAAGTCGGCCTAGCTTTAAAGAACTTCCTTGGGTTCTCGTTTTTCTCCATAAGGCAAAGGTACTAGAGTCTACACGTCAATTTTGGAGGTGGACTAGGTAGGTGGAGTGGGGGTCATCGGGTTCATTCGGAAGCTGTCGGCGGTCATCGGCACTTGCGTCTTTGTCGTCACTAAAGTGGTTGAACTAACTACGGTCAAGTCTTACAACTTTTTTCTTTGTGAAATACACAAGTTTCTTTATTCTCTTGAAACATGCACATAAGAACTACAATTAGTGTAGCTTTCAGACTTTATTCTCCAGTCCAATTGCTATTGAAAGACAAAATGAACGATTTAAAAATAAAAACTGATTCTGTGAAAGTTCATAAAAAAAATTAGGGGCTTTATTTTACAATTGATATTATTTGTGGTTATACTACAAACCTATATCAACAAATAAAAAAATTAATCACATTGCATTTGACTCTTTTTCTCTTGAAAAAAATTTACAAATAGTGGAATTTCGATGGATTTTATATTCAACTTGTCCTGTGATTTTCATATAGAATGCGGAATGATAGGTAAATAAACTACCAGTTATGAATGTTATAAACCCTTATAATCGCAAAATAAGGTGTTAGCAGCAAAACGAAAACTGCCACCGTAAATAAACTGTTTGAGTTAACAATTTAAAAAATTGGTTTGTATGTCTTGAGACATAGAGAAAACAACCTGAGATGTTTCATAATTTTTAAAAATTATCAAGCAGTCAATTTATTATTTTTTTTTTTTGGATCACTTTAAATGTAATGACACTAGTGACCATCGGTGATCAATTCTTGATTGTATTGCATCAAATTTCAGGCTTAACCACACACTAATGAAAACTTATGAAGTCACTTGTGCCTTGACTATGATTTTAAAATATAAAACAGTAAATTTTTTCAGAGATCACCCACCTCCATTTGGGCCGGACAGAAACCATTTATTTTATTTGTCCCAAGCATTTTTAAATGTCTTAATGTTGGACTTTTGGGAACGAATTTCCCATCTCTATGGCATTTAAATAGTCTTTTCCATGAGCCATCTTCACGTTTAATATCTTGGTACAAAAGGAAAGATTCATTTTGAATTTCTTCAATTTCTTTTTTCCACCTCTGAAAATCGTTTTCACTATCAAATGAAAACATGTCCCAACAAAGGTTAATTTCATGACTAATCCCAAAATGCTTAATTAAAGAATATTTTGGCCCACTGAAATTACAAATTGGAGAATTCTTTAGAATTTTTTTGGATTTGTTAAAATGTACGTTCCTTTCATTTTTGAACAGATTATCCTTCCGATGGAAAATCTTCGAGCATGTAGGGCATTTAAATTGAAGTTCAACGCTATGAATTCGTAAATGTCTTTTCAAAGTAAATGAACATGAGAAAGTTTTAAAACATTCCGTACAAGAATAATTTTGTCCTGTATGTTTTGTTTTGTTATGCCGAATTAAATTGCTCTTGTTGTGAAATGATTTATCACAAATCTTACAAGACCATTTATCCATGTCGCAGCAAAAACATTTAACCTAACTCAAGGAGTGTTGACAACGGAAAGGCAAGAACAATGATGCATTCGGAAGCCGATGACCGCCGACAACTTCCGAATGAACCCGATGGACTCCTACTCCACCTACTTAGTCCACCTCCAAAATTGACGTGTAGAATCTAGTGGCAAAGGTTGCCAAACCATTTTTGCTGGCTCTTTTAAAATATTTTTTTTACACCTGTTTTAAATTTTAAAACTCTCAAGTTTTAAGTTTTTCCCTTGAACTCACTGTTGTCATTACAGTAGTTAAGATCAGTAATTAGTTAGATGCATTTAAGTCACATAAAACAGAGTTTGCATTCTCACCCCAGATGGTGCACCTTACCCTAGTTTATGGTATTATGGATTATATAATATAAATTATGATATTTACAATAGATAATATTTATTGACTAGGTTAGTCGTTTTTTTTTTTTTTAATTTTTAATCATTGATTTTTTTTTTTTTTTGCAGTGTCAAAAAATGAATTTAGCCATCACTGAAACTGCTTATCTGGATGCTGAAAAGAATAAACCTTTACCAAGCATCAAATTGGCTGTTAGCAGACTATTTACAAATGATGAGTTGATTAGAGTGATTCATGTATTAGAGAAGTCTGTACTTTGATAGACTGACTTAAACTCTGACTATGTATGAAAATTGAAATCCAAAGAACCTAAGACATTCCAAAATAAATATTCAATCCTCGATGGTTAAAACAATTTTTATTATTTTCTACCTATTAGTTATCATGTGAACTTCTGACTTTATGAATTCTGCTGAATTATAAGTAACTTTATCTTCACTTTTAACCCTTCAGCGGTCGCGCCGGGGTACAAAATGCAACGTTTTCACCCTTTTGAATGGTTTGTCCTTACCGTTAAGGGTTGAACGTTCTAGGTGGGTTCTATTTTTAGCTACACCCTTTCTAAAGTAGGTATAATTTTCTGGCCCATCTGTTTTTCTCCGTTCATTGTTAGTAGTGATTTCAACGAGGATACATATGTTTGTTGCACTCTAGACACAACACGCCTGGCCATGTAAGTAAATATTCTCTACTTTAATTTTTGTAATTTTACTAATAATAATTATAAGCAGTGCCAATATTGCAAAGGCCAATCAAATAAATATCCTAACAAAGTTAGAAGGAAATCATCCTAATAATTTTGATCAAAGTTTTCTATTTTTTTATTTTTTGTTTTATTTTATTTTTATTTTTTATGATGAAAAAAAAATGTATATGGGCTACAGATAGCACTGGAAAGCTGCTGTTACATGCTGCTTTCAGTAATAATGTTATAAGCTTTTTTTCTAATAGTAGGAATATTTGCAATGTATTTTACCAATTTTTAGAAAAATAAATCGTAGCCAATCAGTAATAGACAAATGCAACATTTTATTTATTTTTTGTATGTATATTAGTTATATAGAATTTTTATTTTTTTTATTTCAGGTCTTATATTGTACGTTTAGATGATGTGCCGAGGATTCTCCAAGAGTTACAAGATGAATCTGACGAGGAACGTCGACGTACTCAATGCATTGACGAGAGTGATTCGAGTGGTGAAGAAGAAGAAATTCAAATTGATCAGCATGACAGTGAGTCTGAACAGTCGGAAGCTAATACCGAAGAAGACGAGAGTGAAGAAGGCTCTTTTTACTTGGCCAAAGATAAATGAAGTAAGTGGCGAAAAAATCCATTATCAAAACCTCGAAAAACAAAATAAAAAAATATAATAAAGCAGCTACCAGAAAGCACATATTCAGCTCGAAATGTTGATTCTCCTATTCAATCGTTTTTACAATTTTTACCTATAGAATTGATTGATAAGATAGTTGGCTATACAAATTTGTACATTGAAACATTGAGACAAAAAGTTAATTACTCTCGAGATAGAGATTGTTTGGACACTTCAAGATCTGAGCTTATGGCTGTTTTTGGGGCCCTTTATATGATAAGGACAAAAAAGGAGCATCATACGAATGTTTTGGAGTTATGGGCTACAGATGGCACTGGAATGGTGCTGCTACTCGCTGCTTTCAGCTACAAAAGATTTTTATTTATCCTAAGATGTCTTCGATTTGACAAAAAATCATCAAGGAATTCCAGACTTGAAACTGATAAGTTAGCAGCGATACGAGAAGTCATGCATGAGGTTGTTGAAGACTGTAAAAAGAATTTCACGATAAGTGAATTTGCTACAGTTGACGAAATGTTGCACCCATTTAGAGGCTGCTGTGGATTTGTGCAATTACATTCCGAGCAAACCGGCAAGATATGGTTTGAAAATTTATGCCTTATGCTGCGCCAAAACGTTTTACACCTCAAATTTCGAGCTTTATTGTGGCAAGTGTTTTACACCTCAAAAAAGTGAAAAATTGGGGTGGGGGACCTTATGTTCAATCAAATTCACCTGAAGATGTTGTCAAAAGGTTAATTTCACCTATTGAAAATTCAAGCAGGAATTTGACCACTGACAACTACTACACCAGCTACCCACTTGCCCAATACCTGCTTACCAAAAAAATTACGCTTTTGGGAACTCTAAAAAAAAAAAAAAAAAAAAAAAAGAGAGAAATTCCAGTTGAGTTCTTACCACACAAATCCAAACAAGTTGGATCGTCTATGTTCGGATTTCAAAACGAAACCACATTATGTTCGTACGCTACGAAAAAAAATAAGGGAGTCATTCTTTTATCAACAATGCACAATGATGCGACAGTGGGTGAGGATTCTGGTAAACCAGCAATTATACTTGACTAAAATACCACAAAAGCAGGAGTTGATGTTGTGGATCAGATGTGCAGCTACTATACGGTGTCACGTATATCAAGAAGATGGACCCTGTCATTGTTTTTTAGGTTTTTGGACATAATAGGAATCAATTCGCAAGTTGTCCTTAGATCCAATAAGCCGGACAGCTTTGAAATAAGGTGCTTATATCTTCATTCTCTGGCAACAGAGCTTCTTGAAAGCCACTTAAAGACCCGGGCGAGTATTCTCTCTCTTCCTCCACACATTACTGGTTTCTTACAAAAGTACAGAGAGGAAATTGCCCGAGAAGAAAATCCAGAAGTGTCGACAAAAAAAACGAGGAAAATGTTGTTTATGCGGTCGGTCATTACATTAATGTTACAACCACAATAAAGTGCGATAAATGTGGGAATTTCTCATGCAAGGCGCATTGCAAGATCAGTATAATATGTTTGAAATGCGAAGAAACTGAAGAAAATTCTTAATTTCCTGTAAATGAGTTTACGTTAGTGCTTTTGGTTCTGTGTATTGTGAATGCAATTTTTTTATTGGTTTACTATGTAGTATTGATTCTTTTATTATAGATATGTTTATAAATCACAATTACATGTATAAATATTTTTTTTATAGTTAATTTTATGTTTATAGTATAGTAAT
The DNA here is from genome assembly GCA_003667255.2 of Euschistus heros. Lineage (NCBI taxonomy): Eukaryota > Metazoa > Arthropoda > Insecta > Hemiptera > Pentatomidae > Euschistus > Euschistus heros. The sequence goes on from RCWM02000129.1 coordinate 1,810,765, forward strand.
ATATTTTTCCTTTTTTAATTAATTATATAATTCAACATTTGCCTAAAAAAATATTTGTTTGAAAATAAATGTAATTTTATGATAAAAACTATTTATTTTCCCGTTATTTATAAATAGATTTATTAACATTTAATATGTTTTTATGAGATGCAGTATTGTTATTGTCATTAAAAAATAAATTACAACTATTAAAAAAAAGAATAATCAAGGTCGAAATGGACGTTGCACTTTGTGCCACCCGCGGCTGCTGGTGTTCCAAATGTACGCATGCCTGCTGAAGGGTTAAAGAATCATTTTTATCTTTAAAACCAATATACTGGTTTACCTGTGTAAGATATTCTTAAGTTATGTGGGTTATTTCCACCCAAGAGATTTTTCCAAACTTTGAAATTTCCCTGAAGAATTATTTCTTGGGCTTTAAAGTTTATTGTACTTTTCAATAATATGCAGCCAAATTAATTTTTTCATGTATCATCATTTAATTTCATTGATTAATCAATTTTGAATATGATTTGGTTGATGAGCGATCACAAGTATTATAATAAAAATTTAAGTCGAAAACTTACATTGTGATAAATTTCTATGTTTTAAGAGGGTTAAAGTATAAGTACTGATGTGGACCTCAGTGTTTTCAGCTATTCTTCTAGGAGTACGTTTTTTTATTGAGTTATAACCTATTAACTATTGGTGGTAAATTAGGGCTTTGTCTTTTCACAAATCATTATTTATTGATAAAAATAAGTAACCAATCAAACATTGTGCACATCATCAATTCCTTAATAAGTTAACATTAACATTAGGATTACTAAAGTATATGAAACAACGTCATATCTTTCTTTTGTTTTTGTTTTTCTTCATTATGTGTTAAAAACTTTTTATGTCCAGTAAAATATGTGGGAAATGATTATTCGACAATAAAAAACAAAATTGATGTTCGCTGGTTTCTCTGAAGTCATTGGTCTCGGTTTTGGAGTTCTGCAGCACCTAAACATACATGACGGAGTGGTTGTTTTTGTATTAGCAGACCAGGCAATGATGGGGAAATGAAAATGAAAAAAAAAAAAAAATAATAATAATAACATTCTGAAATTTGACAGAGAAGCTGTCTTTTATAACATGCTGCTGTTTATATTTTTTTGAGTGCAATTCAACCTTAAATTGGTTATATAAAAAATTATAGCTCATTAAATACTCACTCATAGGTTGTTATATTAACTCATTGCTGGTCCACCACCTTCATAAAGTAAAAGTGATTTAGATGTTAACATTTAGAAATGATTACCTAAATAAAGTATGAATCATATATTTTTGAGAAGCAGAACCTATTGTATTTGAATTTTACTTGGGGGAAAAAAAAAAAATGGCATTAAAATTGTCCCCCACCCACAGGGACTTCACCTCACCCTAGTTTTGTTCTTACTGGTCAAGGAACAGATATGAGATATCTCAAATTTTGATTGATTTTACAAGCTTAAATTTGGAATTTTCAAGCAATCAAGCCAGCAAATTTTGAGTATTCAAAGTAGAAATTTGTTTGTAAAACGTACAGTACTCCAACATGCCTGACACTGATTTTTTTTTTTTGTATTGCCACAAATATAGATTAATATGATTCAACAAGCTGGTATAGAGTTTTCAATGTTGTGTTTAAAATTTGTCTAAAGCTCCCGCTAGAATACATTTATAATAGAGAGTTATTTTTTGTGTTAGTATTAATTATAGATTGAGGACTAGATGGCAGAGCAAGTTGGGGCGAGGTCTCATCTAGCTTGGTACTCAAGGTCATGGGCTCGAATCTCATCTGGGCAGGTTAAAATGAATTTTGACCTTCCCACCCTTGATGGAATAAGTTGGTAGCCTGTACGATAACCTGTCCTTCCTCCACTAGTTGGAGTACATAAGCCCCAGTAAACAAACAACTCCAGTTTCATGTGGTCTAAAAAACGACCATCCATGAAATCACTTGTATTTTGAGTTATAAAGTTGAATTTTGAATTCAGTCTGAAAAATGCTCATTACACAACATGCCTGCCCTAATAGATGTTTTCAAATTAGTACCATACATATTTTACTATGAAAATGTAACTATGACCATGAGTGACAGTAATACATTTTCTCTGTAGATTGCAAAGAAATATTTGAAAATTGGGATGAAATAACTCAGCTCTTTCCCCTCTTTGAATAGTGGTTGGGTTAACCTGTCGTAATATGTCTGCAAACTTGTCCCACATGTGTTCTATATTATTTAAATCTGGACTAGAAGCTGGCCTCCCTGAAGTCCATAATCACCCAATATCATGAGTGGTCTTGTATTATCATGCATGAAAATGAAATTTTCGCAAATAAGCGGTTAAGAGAAGAAGAACTATTTACAATAGTTCCGAACACTTGGGAATGGAAGGATTGAATATGTTTGATATTGTATTGTTTTGATTTACCCCACATCTCAAGACTGAAGGTCTAGATAGGCTTTAGGGTAGTCTTGTATATTAAAAGCTTGTGGTTAGTTTAATTATCATGGAAGTATGGAAAATAGTTGGATCAATCTAGGTTAAGGAAAGTCTTGTATATGAGAAGTTTGTTTTAAATGAATAAGTGAGATGTACTATTTAACCAGTGCTGTCAATGCCCCCAACCCAAAATACCCGCCACCAAGCATAAAAATTCCCGTTTTTACCAAGGAATACCTGCCAATGCATAAACTAATACCCATTTTTGGGGTTTATTTTTACTAACCATCTCAATTTCATAACCTTTTTTAATTAATTAACCTTTCAATATTTACCTACATTATTTTTTTCTTACTGACATTTTGATGGGTGACTAAAAGAAAAAGAGAGTGGACAGGTACAAAATATAATATTAGGAATTAATAATAAAACAATTAGTAGGTAAACATTTTTATATTTTAATAACATCTAATTTATTTAATTCTGACTTTTATTTATTATCACAAACTGGCACACTTAAAGACTAATAAGAGGCAGACTAGTAAATATATATATTTTAAATAAATTATTTGTATTAAAAAACCTCTAAATAAAATTGTTTTTAATTATAAGGTTTTTTATATTGATAGTAGGCATTAGGTTTGATGATTGCTGTACCCGTGTGGAAAGAAAAGCAAAAGATCCTACAGCAGGTATAAATGAAGTATGGTCTGAATTCATTACCTAATCACAACATTTATATAGCATTGGCCAAAATGCAGGTGTGGATGAAATTCTGGTACCTTTTCGAGGCAGGTGTAAATTTCGTGTTTATATACCTAACAAATCCTTACTCACTTCCACCCTGGCAATTAATTCCTTCTAAATTTAATCTTACTCTTGTTGAATTATTAAAAAACAATTTATTTCAGACTTCGTCAATGTATTTCTTTAAAGAGGCAATTTCCAGTTATGTAAATACGCAGCTTGTATTTACTGACGGATCAAAAACTGATGAAGGTGTGGGTTGCTCAGTGATCATAGGGTCAGTAGTAATACGCTACTCATTACCATCTGCCTTTTCTATTTTTTCGACAGAATTGTATGCTATTAAACAAGCCCTAGAACATATAAAAAACACTTGACATGGACCAAAAAGAATACTTAATTTGTTCTGACTCACAAGCATTAGCAACAAAAACCATAATGTTAAAAACTACATAATATCTGAAATAGCCAACTTAATTGAATCCATTTCGAAATTCAAAATTATTAACTTTATGTGGATTCCAGGACATTCAGGAATAGAAGGTAATGAACAAGCGGATTTAGCAGCCAAAGAAGCGTGTTCCCTCTTTCCATTACCCTCAATCCCTATCCCTCTAACAGATCTAAAATTATTCTTAAAACGTCAGATCAATATAGTTTGGCATGAAAGATGGCTTGGAACCGACAGCGACAACAAACTTAAAAAAATTAGACCAATTCCAGGACCATGGAAAGAAGAACCAGGACCAAGAAAAGAACAAGTCATCTTTACAAGACTAAGAATTGGACACTCAAAATTAACCCACAGTTACTTATTGGAGGTCAAACAACCCCCAAAATGCAACGAATGTCAGGTAAATCTGACTATAGAACACATTCTTATTGAATGCCAAAAATACAAAAAGCAAAGAAAAGATAACGGTCTGACGAATCAAGACATTGTAACATTACTAGAAAACAACTCTTATCTCCAAACACATTATTCAATTTTTAAAAGAAACAAACCTGTACAAGGAATTATAGTTCTGAACCTGAGTATGGTGCCTCTAACCAAATCTGGTGGTACATGGCACCAAAATGTAAATAAATAAATAAATCAGTTGTTAAATATTTTTTTTTATAAAAAACTTTTTGCATAAGTATTATAAAAAGATAGTTAAAATATGACATAATCAGTTAAAAAAGCCAAAATACCCGAAAATTACCCGTTTTTCGGAAATACCCGTTAAATTCCCGTCGATGCCAAACATATGCAGCACTGTATTTAACCTTCCTCTATTACGGTGTCTCCAGGTCACACATAACTAATGTTAGGTCGGATCCAATACTCAACCTACTATAAGTCCGAACTAAAATTTCATTTTTTCATCTAAAAGCTGGTTCAATTTACTAATCCTATATATGTATTTATATTTTTGAGCCACTGAACATGTCATTTTTTCGGGGGGAATACCTGAAAAATCATGTACTTTTGTGAAATATAAATTTTGTTGGCACGTTTTTTGCTATAAGTCCGAACTAAAATTTCATTTTTTCATCTAAAAGCTGGTTCAATTTACTATTAAATCCTATATATGTAATTTATATTAGATCCCATGAAACACCCACGCCAGCCCACTGAACATGTCATATTTTCATTACGCGAAAACATTCAGCGTGCTAGAGAAGGTGTTTCAGGGGATTTAATACAAATTACTTAAGGCAGACTGGTCCCTGGAACGTTCCAATTGGAACGATGGCAGACCGGTCTCTCCACAGAATATGATAGAAACGGTCGGTAGGTGGGGGGAGATGGCTACCGGCAAGGAGCACTATCCCCACCACCTTAACCCCGACTGCCCTGTCAGTACCACTGTTTGTCCCGTGTTTATTTGGAACAATTGGTAATTGTTAGGTCTCTGTTGTGTGTGTGTCTTTTTTTTTATTTCTCAATTGGATTAAATAATGTCGTGTTGCGCCGCGTTTGGATGTTCTAGGAAGGAGTCCAACCAGGATTTAAACCCTCCATTAACCCTTCACCGGTACATTTTAAACGTACACAGTTTAGTTTTTCAATAAATTGAGAAACAAATCTTTCTTCCCTTTCGCCACAGTAAAAATATGTTTATTGTGGAGCTTTTTTAACTTTTTTGTTAAACTCCCCTATTAACAATAGTAGGTATTATAACTACATAATACAGAATATTCTGTATATTCAATTAGGATTGATAAATTAATTGTCAATTCTATTGAAATTATTTTTATTTGAAAACTAGTTTCGAATGTTAAACATTAACACCTTAAGAAGACGTTTTACATCAATAATATAGTTTTAGATTTGAATAAATCTTTAAAAGGTAAACAGTTCCAATTTTACCTTTTATTTTTTCCTCAGCTTCCCTTCAGTTGAAGAGGAACGAAATAAGGTTGTTTTATATTATCCGGCACGACACGTAGCGGACCGTAACGTTTCAGACAAGACAAATATTAGTAAAGTTAGTTTGATAGTGCCTGCGTATATATAGCGGATCGGATCCGGCAAGACACGGCACGTTTCAGACAAGACATCACGAAAAGAATATTTGGTCGGAGCCGGTCCGTGCCGTACCGTGTCTGACCATGTCTTAAGGTAATACTAACCTGTTTGCCTACTTAACAAAACTACTCAGTTATGCTTTAGTCTCCATTTAAATAAAAACTAATGAAATGTCGCAAAAAAAAAAAAAAAATTAATTAAAAAAAATACATAAATATAATGTGTCATTTTAATGATAGAATAAAAATTAACCAATACAGACCGAATAGAAAAACGGGAACAGAGGTACGAATGGCCAATCTATAAGTAAATTCTTACTAAATCTAAATCAGTAAAAACTAAATTCTTACTCACTTTGTACTGATTTTTTTATCTTAATTGAAATTCAATACATATAGTAAAAACATGCATACATACATACATTCTTATGTATTTCTGTATATAATATCTTTATAAATATATGTAAAACTTTTTTTTTTGTTATAAAATTGATTTTCTTTATCACTTTGATGATCGGAAGTGAATAAAATGTAATTCGACTTTCCAGGGTTTTACAGCCTCTTATTATTTCGTTGTAATTTTCGTAACTACTAATTTTAAATATCTCCTCAGCGCATCTGCAGATGTTGAAAAAATATCCTCTAATTCAAATGTTTCCAATGTAGTAATATATATTAAATCATTGCCCTTACAGTTTTGCCAAATACGAAATAACTCTCTTCGCGAAATTGAAAATTCGTTTTGAGACAAGAAAGCAGATAAAAGCAGCTAAATGTTTCATGATATTTCAAATACCCTCTAAAATACCTCTACCATGAATTTCAGAGAGGTACTTTAGGGTACTTTTTAGTAATACATCTTTTTAGTTTAAAAATGCTTTAGTTTACGACACTTTTATAAAGAATATATAATAGGTCAAATTATTAAAAAAATATTCTGAGAATGAATGGCTTACTGCTATAAAGATCGTCTATATTAACTAATTACGAAAGAATAATGAAAAAATATCAATACGATGATACAAAAATTTAGATTGAAAGGATCATTAGTTTTAACAAAATTTGACCTGTTGAGTTAGGTACTACTTTCATACCCACTTGTACTACTAAGTACTACTTGTTTTAACCTTGAAATCCACCTCCTGAAAACGAAAGAACCTTTAATAATGCTCCATAAACTACTTAATTATAAACCTATCACAATAGTTTCATTAATTTCGATTATGACTTTTTTCCTCCTAGATTCGTCCCACTGTGCATCGGTGCGTACCCATCGCAAATATATGTACGAGTTCTAAAAAACAAAAATAGACGCCTATGCATTATCTGGAACTGTCGTAGACTTGGTGGTAAGATCGGTTTTATTTAATTTTCTGTTTAGAAAATGTTATTCTATAGTCAGTTTACTTTAATTAGTGGTGACGTAGTCATGCCTTTCCATTTCTTCTTCTTCCTCTTCAAAGGACAGACGCATTAGGCGGTCCAAGGCCTGCTCAATCACTCTTGCCCATTCTTATCGGTTAGTCTGGAGCAAGCCTTAGAACAATTTTAAATTTACGGAGGTCCTCCGAGACATTGTCCATTCATCTTCTCTGAGGCCTTCTTCGAGCTCTCACTCTTTCTGGGTAACCTTGATATTGATGGCATTGGTACCAAATATGCAGTGTAAGGTATCACACCTAAATTATTTCATCGAACGAATAAAAGTTCCTATAACCAGGATGTGTACAGTTAAACACGATTACTAGCACGATATGCCAGAGCTTATGTATATCATATCCAGAAGCACAACGAAACCAACGTGAAATGTTAAGCAATAATAGAGATTATCACAATCAGTTAGCAGAATCAGAACGCATCCTACTTGGTAATACCTTTTAAACCGTTATAGAACGTTTGAATGATAATGAAGGCATTGATAATTCAACTGGAATAGAAAGGTACTTCATGCGATTATTTACGAAGAATATACTGTACAACGGGATATGTTAATTAATAATTCAACAATAGGTGTAATTCGATTGATTATTAAGCATTCTCATTTATTTCAAATTGGGGTTATGTATAGTATTTACAAACAGCGGTCGGCGAGCCACCGGAAGAACATGAAGAGGAGGATGACTAGAGACTGTGAGGACGAGCAGGACCGGACGGATGCTGTGGACCAGGAGGGCTAAACCGGGTTACCGTCCGGAAAGCAAGGTGCGGTCGCTAAGGCGTGCAATGCATGGCCGGGCCGCACCACAGGAAAATTAAGAAGGCGCGGTCTTAAGGCGTGCTGAGCATGCTGGGCCGCACCACAGGATTCCTCATTTAATTATGTACATAAAAACTTTAAATAAAGAGTTTCATTGGCGGTAGCGGCATACATAAAACCCATATGTTGAACCCGCTGCCGCCAAAACCCCGTATGCCTGAAAAGGCTTGGTAGGGGAAAAAAAAAAGTATTTACTAACAAAGACAGACAAGGAACTTAACCGCACTTAAACCTAACACTTTATTGGTAAAAATAAACAGTTACAAAGATTAATACTACACCAAAACTACGAATCTAATAGTGGTCTAAAACGGCAATGTTTTGATTATCCTTCTGGCTGGGGTATATGTATAAAACTGTTAGAAGGGGATAGTTCTGACTCAGCTATCTAGGGTTATGCATCTTAGCAATACGTTCATTACTGTATTTATGTTAAAACTATTCATAGCTAATCTTAAATCTAACAATTAATATGTAACTTACAATAGAAGCTAGGTCTCTATGCTATCTAAAGGGTGGCTGGGAATTGGGTGAGTACATAACCAACCATTCGTCTTTAGTTTTCAAAATTTACTTTAGGAGATTAGACCTTATAAAATATACCCAGTAGACGGCCTCAAACATCAATGGAGACTGAATACCATAAGGAACCTGTGGAAGCAGACCTCACAAAACAGTCAAATGAATTGGTCTGAGCTCGGTACAAGTGAGAATTTCAGACATGTAAAATTGATGGGGATGAATCCGCCGCAGGTCCTACTAGTTCAAGTATATAAACATAGACCCCAAAATTTTGATCTTTAGACCAATTAATGGGTCCATGGAATGATTAAGGAAGAAGAAGAACATATAAAATTTGAAATTCCCTGATTAATTACATGAATCTATAAAAACATTTACCAACATACATAATACTTTAAGCTTGAGGAGCTAGTAATCATATTAACAGAGGTCATCAGTTGTAAAGGTTCAAGCAGTTTGTAAAGGAGAGCATACAAATAATACTCTTCTTTTTCTTTATCATGTTCAACAAAATCTGTCTTTATGACTTCTTAGTAGTCAGCATATTTAACTATACCATTTGAAAATGATTGTGCTAAAATTGGAATAATGTTTAAAGATCCAACAATTGTCCAGGGGTTCTTCTCTTGCTGGTCATGAGAATTTCGTCCTTGAGTGTTTTAAAGGTTCGGACTCCTTTACATTATGGTGGACCATTAACTTGGGATCCTGATAAGCTGACATAATAGTCTATCAGATTGGAAGGAATCTTTTTCGAAGCCGTAGATCTCAAATATCTTTTATGCGGGACAAAAAGAAATGGTTACCCACAGACTTAAGAAGGAAATAGACGCATTCTTTCCGTCTTTAGCCTTTTCCAAATCAATTGCTGGGAGAATAGGTGGTCCCTCGTCTGTCTTTTAGGTTGATAAGCAGCTTATTCCTGTTAGAGGTTATTTTCAATTATTTGGCGTAGTCTTATTGCAAGAGCTCGTTGAAACAGCTCATACACAACTGATCAGAGACAGGTAGGGCTTTCATTACTGAAAGTTTCTCTAGGATTTCTTCTTTGTACTTTTTACCACATTCTTTGTGTGGTTCCAATAGCTTACATACTTTTCCCACTCCGAAAGGTATCTTGACTTGTTATATATCTTCTAGGCTCTCTTATTTACTGTCATCTTAACCTCATAGTTCCACCAGCTTGTCTCCTATTTATGGGATCCAACCGTTTTGACTCCACGAGCCTTTCTTAGTGCAATACAAAATTGAGTAAATGTAAAGAACTCTATATGTAAACAATAAATCCTTCACCAGTAAAGGATTATTATAATTTATATGTGACTTATCTGAATAGGATGCGAGTGTGTGCTTAGGAGTAGGCCTCATATTAGGTAAGCCGCCCCAAGTACCCTTTGAGGTCACTACGCCTCTGGGGACAACCCAGTATATTGAAATATTTATTCACCTGTTTAACTAGATTTTTAAAGTTACATTTAGCCATATGCCTGGACAGGAAAACCTACTGAATGACAAACTCTCAAGGTTGAGGACTCGCAGTTAAAATACTCCTGGACGTGTACTTCGTTCCTTTTCAACACATTTAGAAATCCGGAACGATATTATGAATCACCATAAGAACACCTATTAGAATAACAAAACTGAACTTGAAAGATGAACTGTAATTGCAGAATTAATTTCTGTAGCAAAATTTTGGTTGCATTGCTTAATATAAAAGCATTGTAGCCATAATGAAATCACAGTTAGCTCCACCCACTTTGCGATCTCTTTAACCTTCACAATTATGACATCTTTGTATTGTTAGTTGGTTCAAAAGTACTGATTTGTGCAATTGTCAAAGCACAAGTTTATCATATACTGGTTAGGATTCTATCACTTCCAAGGTCCAGCATATTGCATAAAATATAAAAGGTATTATATTTTTTTAAAATTCCATTAAGTGATGTTATTGTTCTGGATGTCGTTATATTCTATTTTTTTTAATCAAAGATTTATTGATGTTCTGTAGATTTCTGATTATATCTATTTATATTTTTTTGTTTACAGTCTTCCATAATGTTAAAATAAATTTATGATTTTGATCTAGTATGGATTGGTTTTTTTACCACACTTCAGTAACAAATATCTTAGTTATTATTGATTATGTGTTATCCAAATTCGTTAATGATAAAGTTGTCTTTATATTTTATGTTACTGATTTCTACATTTCTATGATCCCTATTAAAAAAGGTTCTCTTCATCCATTCGAACCAATCTACTCATCATCTATTTATGATGAAAGTACATATGACCTACCATAGAACAGAAAAGGCCTGACTTTGTACCAGTGAGTTAACTTTGCACCAACTTTATTAAAAAGTTTCACACAGAGAAAAGGTATTTGGTTGTCTAAATGAGGGATATTTTATATTTCTTACTTCCGTATGTTAAAATATAAAATATCCCTCATTTAAAAAACAAAACACTTTTTCTTCAACTGAAACTTTTTAGTGAACTTGGTGCAAAGTTAACTCAATGGTGTGCGAAGTCAGGCCGTTTTACGGTAATACAACTAGTATTTTATAATTTGTATAACTTATAAAGCTCATCAGTACTGTTTGAAATGTGATTAATTACAAAAATGAGGCATGCCTTCAAGGTCGGAAACCACTGTTTAAATGTATCTTTCACAAATCATTGAAACATTTTTCTTGTATCCTAACTTACTCTTGTTTATGAATTTATGTCCTTGATAAATATTTATTAACATTTAATGAGGTCATAACTGCATTGCGATAGTAAACTTGTACTTAATTTTATTTTTTTGTTAACTTGACTGATTTTTGTTAACTGATGGATCTTCTTAGGTAAGGGTTTCTACAGTATGCTATCAATGGTTTAAAAGAAATCATAGAACCGGCCTGTAGAACATGTAAATTAATGTTATAATTTTTTGTTTAATTATTATCAATGATTGTTGGATTAAAATGATTTGGTACTTAGTTGACAGTTGATCTTTAACCCTTTAACGGGCAGGCTGGAAATTTTTGAATGCATTTCTTCTTTTTTTCACCTTTTAATGGCTATAGCCATGCTAACCCCCACATATGTATCATGAAATTCAAAGTTAAATAAAGGATATTAGACGATAATGAGTGGGTAATGAGTATCCTCCAGCATACATTGCCTGTTGAAGGGTTAATGATGATATTTCACCACCTATAGGTTTGTGATTAATTTTAAGTATTAATTTACATTTTTTTTGTTATGAAGTTTGTTAGAAATTTCAACCATTGATAGCAAGTAATACTTATAATAGATTTTACACAGGGTTTTGTACTATGTTTCAAATTAATGCCATAATAAATATTTTTGTAAATAATTATTTTGTGGTGATTTTCTTTTCCATTTTTTGAACTTCACTGCCATTTTAATAGTTTCCATTTCAAAGGTTTCTGTAAATATTCCTATTAATATTTAATATCTATTATGTTATTGGTAGAATGTTCTGTTGTTCTCTTTTGTATATGATATACCAGCAGAGTAGCCCAAGTGCAGTTAAAGCAGCTTTTTAACAACTCTATTTTATGTTTATTGTTGTCGATTCTAGTGACTAGTTGTATTATGTTTTACCCTATTAACCAACTCTTTGTATCTCCTACAGGTTGCAGGTTACCTTTCCACGCTGGTCAGAATAGTATATTGTTTTAACTTGTTGGATAACTCGTTTTTTCTGTGAATGTGAGAGTTGTTCACCCCATTACCTCTCCATTTGATGTGTTAGATCTAGAACTTAGTTTTATCAACAATTTAAAACAACAAATAGTTCATTATCTTTTAGTATACTCAGAATAACTCTAATGAAACTGTAAATGACTGGTTATATTTAATAAACGAATACAGTTATTAAACTCAGAATAAATTAATAAGAAGTTAATATTTATATATCACATGTGTCTAGGAAGGTAACGTCACTTCTATCTTTTTCTTAACGATTCTTTGTGGTGTCATGATATGACCACCACATCACTCCCCCCTCAGTGTAACACTTACTAGATGTGGCAAGGCAATCTAAATCTTCGGCCTGAAGATGCTATTGTGTCTTGGTGACGAGGGGGCTTGAGAAACGAACTGTTTTCCTTGGCTTACTTTCCTCGGATTTCTGTGGATGATAAGTGTTCTGTGTAAGTTGTTGCCGGGATTCGGGTGTGTCTGTCGCTGCTGTGTAGGGTGGCTTTAGTCTATCTCGTGATACTACAGACGGACGACGGGTTATTAATATCGGCTATGTTGTCTGCAATGTCGCTTAACTTATCTAAGTTCCCGTCTGTCGCCTGTAAAATTGCTTGGGTGGCTACTGGAAGTCTCTGTATCCACAGGTGCTTGATTATTTCTTCTGACAGTGACGAAGTTTTCAAAGCTTTCATGTCCCTCAATAGTTGTGAGGGTTTTTTGTCTCCTAATTCTAACCCTGATAGTAACTTACGAGTTTTTTGCTCATTGCTTTCAGTACAACGTTTAATAATGGTTTTTTTAAGCAGAATATAATCGGCTGGAGGATCTGTGGATCGTAGAATGTCGGCAACTGACTTTATAGTTTCACTATCCAGATTTGCTACTAGGTGATTAAATTTTGTTATTTCGTTTGTAATTTTTGCTATTTCAAACTGTGCTTCTATTTGTGCGAACCACAGATCTGCTTCAGCTTTCCAAAAGGGTGGAAATTTAATAGAAACATGACTTACAGTGGGTGTTTGCTGATGCTCTGGTTGTGAGTCGCTTTTAAGCTGAGAGATTTCATTTTCTAAAGCAGTGATTTGTTTTTTTATCGCATCCATTTCGGGGTCACCAATTTAGTATACTCAGAATAACTCTAATGAAACTGTAAATGACTGGTTATATTTAATAAACGAATACAGTTATTAAACTCAGAATAAATTAGTTAATATTTATATATCACATGTGTCTAGGAAGGTAACGTCACTTCTATCTTTTTCTTCACGATTCTTTGTGGTGTCATGATATGACCACCACAATCTCTCTGAAATTTTGTATCCTTTCTAAATTTTGAATTTGTCATTCATTTAGTATTATTAACAATATTTTAGTAAGTATTAAATTTATTTTATTCATCATCATCATCTTATGATGCTTATGGTCCTTGCAGAACCCTGGCCTCCTCTATAATTTTCTTCCATCCTGACCTATCCTCAGCTGCCCAGGGTCTGAAGATCTTAATTAATCTTGTGATTAATAAATATAATTTGGTTATTTTAATGTAAAAGTTAATAAAAGCCTGTGTATTATATCCCTTGTTTTAGAGGTTCCATATTATCAACCTTACTGTTGTCTGTTAAATATAGTTCAATCAGCTCTGTGCTCTAGCTACCTTATTTATCTCTTGGATAATATTGAGTTCAGTGAATGAACTCATGGAGAATATAGCATATTATCCTTACCTTAATCAAGTCTACTAACTGTCTCTCATGAGATGAATTTAGATGCTAATTACGTTTCAGACAAAAGCCCTTTAATTTAAGGAACTAAAGATCCTCTCTCTAGACACATCACTTAAATTTTAAAATAGATATCTTTGCCTATTCCAAGATAATTGGCACTGTAAAATCATAATTGCTTTTACCCGCAATTCTTATTTTCTGAATTTAATCTATGGTTTATAAGAAAACAACAAGGGAGCGAAATTTGAGGATAGTCTTCTGCCAACACTGCTTGCCAATTTTTTTGTCATGATTTTGTATCTTATTGTCTTACCAAAAATCTTTACCATGGCATTATGAAATTGTTACCAAATTCTACAAATAGCTGCTTATTGTACTGTATTTAAATCTGCTTACAAGATAATCACCTTTTTGGCAATTTGGTTTATGACAGAATGTTGTAGTACTTCTTAAAATTTATTAAACCTTCATTCAACTGTTTTTTTTTTCTATCGAGTTTTAATTCTATAAAATTGTAAGGACCAATTGTTTGATGATTTTTAGTGGAGTTTATTCCGTACCGGGTACCACAATACACAATACTATTGTGTTGGATGCAATTTTAAATTAAATAAAGGAACAAAATCCAGAGGCCGCTGCCTATGTTGATTTGTACCAATTATTTTTGTTAGCCAACAAAGTGGACGAATAGTCCATTATCCTCTTATGTGAACTACTCAATGGGCCACTGCTGATAAAATAAAATAAAGATTAGTGAGAACTTATTCTTTTTATTTGAATTGGTTCAATAATATTTTTTTAATTAGTTCGGTTGCAACTAGGGATGGGTATTGATACACGATATATCAATGTTTTTCTTCCGATAATCCGGTATTTTCCCTTACCATATATCACTATTTCAGTATACTTCCGGTCGCGCATAAGCCCCTAAAGTTTGACAAAATATGAAAAAAAAAATTTCTTTTTTTTTTTAACTATTAATATTTACAACTGTGTACATATATGTACAATAAGTAAATTTGTGGAAATTATTACAATGACTTGTCAATAACATGTGAAAAACCACTCACTAGTAGCTCTTCAATTAAAAAAAGAAAAATTATGTAGGAAGGTCTCTCGGCCATCTTCTTTTCAGACGCCTCGGTGGATTATCGGGAATAAAATGGGAAGAAAGTTGAGATACTAGTGGAATGGTTATGGAGTTTACTATGAAAGGATAATTATCTGGTTTGGGCTAAATCAGTTGGTAACGTATGGAACATTAAGGTCTTTATGGATAATGTTATTTGTGACGAAGTAAGGAGCATCAAGGATTTTTCGGAGGGTTTAAAATTGCTAGGATTGGATACGAGATGAATTAGATGGTTTGGTGGAGCCCCAGAGGTCAATTCCATTTATCCAATTAGGTGTGATAACTGCCATGTAAATGAGCCTTTTGTAATTAATCGGTAGATTTGAACGTTTGTCTAGTAAATGTTAAAGAAGTCGAAAACGAGCAGTGAAATCGCTCGTATTTTTTAAAAAAAACTTAAGTTTTGCAGTAATTTTTTTAATTTTTTAATTAGATATTTTCTTAGTATACTGGTTTGTAACATTTTCAAACAGAGCCTATGTGCATTGTGTTTTAATTTGCTTAGATCAGTTGATATCTTCCCGTTGCTTATAAGCCCCAAAATTTGCCAAAATATTTAAAATTATTTATTTTTTTTTTTAATATCTTTTAAATACTTTTTTAATCGTATTTTTTATTTTTGAACAACAGAACATTGTGTTTTTTTATGGTGTGAATGAATTAACATCTCCCGGTCGTATACTGACCCCGATGCTATAAAAGAACAGAATCTGAAAAAAAGATAATCCTATACCAAGATGGGTGATAACAGTTACAACAGGCATCGTACTTTTTAATATTCTCTAGATTTAAAAAGCTCAAATATTTAAATGACAGTATAGTTCTTTGTATATTGATCGTGAGATACGAAAAATAGACAGAAACAAGCTTAGCAAATATCAGCAATACCTACTTGATATTTCAAAAGCAATACAATCAGAATCCTGCAAAGAAGATTTTGCAGTACATGATCCTGGGCACTTGGCACATTCGAGGTGGTTGACGAAAGCAAATAGAACTCTCAGATTGTACCTAAATGAAGAAAGTCAATTTGGTTTACTATCAAAACAAGTAAGCACTTTGCAGACGGCCCGAAACTTGTTTACCAAGCAATGCTCAATCTACCAGGTATTTGCCAAAACCTTTGCTTGATGTCGAACGGAATGGTTTTTCGCCCACCCAGGCCACTTACTGTTAGCCATGACTCGAGGTGAAAGAAACAAATAAGAAAGCTTGGACTAAGAAGAATTCTGAAGGAAGGTAAATAGATACAATAAAGAAAACAGTAAGAACATTCAGTCAACTACTATGCGCAATATTTCTCAAAAATGATCAACTGGATTGATTGTGAATTATCTTCTCACATCTTGGCATAAATCAGTGGCGACGAGATCAAAACGCACATCGATAGTGACTTAGCCCCTGACTGGAGCATTACTTTCAAGCGATTCACAGTTCACAGTACCTTCGGCTACAAAATAGAGAACAGTACAAATGAACTGGTTCAACTAAAATGGACTATTTATTCAAACTCTATTTTTTCTTTATTATAAAAGTAATTTTTAAAAATAAAACTAGGCTGTCACTTAAATATTTGAACTTTTTAAATATAGAGCAAGTTAAAAAGTTCGACGCCCGTTGTAATTGTTATCACCCATCATGCCATAAGACTCTTTTTTTTTTATTTACTGTTTTTATATAGCATTGGGATCATTGCGCAACCGGAAAATGTAAATTTATTCAAACCGAACAACACGTTAAAAAATTTGAACATATGGAAGGGGTTCCATTTTTTTTTCTCGATTATATCTCGGAAGTTCAAAATGAAAGCTAAATAAATATAATTCTATACATTTTTTTCTATTCACGTTTGTCGAACTTTCAACGCTTTTGGAGATATACGTTGTTGGAAATTGATAATTTTTCGAAAAAGAATAATTTTTACGTCACTTTTTGTCAAACATCTGCTTCTAGTGCCTCCCTCGACCGTTCCTCAGAACAATTGTCTCAGACAAAGTTATAGAGCATTAAATTTACTTTAATTTTATGTATACGTTTGCTAATTTATTTTCAACTTGATCAAGTTCAACTGAAACTAATGTTGACCTCTGTTACTCCCTACATTTGAGAAGACCAGTGGTTAGATGTCGTTACCTAAATTAACTAAAACGATAAAATAAACAGGAATAGCATAGTATTTTTAAAAAAATATTTTTGGTCACCGATGCATGGTATATCGACATTCAGAGCCCAAAATGTCGTCGATATGGAATCTATATTTTTCTCAGGATATCCACCCCTAATTGCAACAGTCATCCCTTAACTTCGTTTTCGAAAAGTACGCTGTAGCAGCAGGATACTATTCCAAGTACACATTCATGATTTAAGAGATAAGTATCTTTTAGTACTCGGGGTTATTATTTTATGGATTAAAATTCCAAAAATAGTGTTAAATTAACTTGCCGATAAGAGATCTTGGTAAAATGCGAGTCATTGCTAAAAACATCTTCAACTGATAAGGCAATTTAAGAAAAGCATTTGATACAGAGGTTTCATATGACAGAAGCACTTCACGCAAACAATCAAAGGAATTTATTTATTTTTTTAAATTGAGCGGTTGTAACTTTTCATAGTGTTCGAGGAAAAACTCGATCCATTGATTTTCCTACTGGAAGCATTAGTGGCCAGTACAGAAAAATCGTCATTGGTACCTGTGAATATTAAACGCCTTGTATTTAGTGTTGGTTTTTTTATTTCTTTGACTCCTAGGTCATTCAAAACGGGGCTATTCGACTTTTGGCAGCCCAATACATACTTGCCACAGTGGTAGGTTCAACATGGTTAGTTGGATACAACGGTATAACAACAGTAGATTTAACTGATATCGAACGAAATAAAGATATGAAAAATAGAAAATCTTTAACCTCAATTATGTTCCATAACAAATTTATGTAATTGCAAGCATAAATAAGTTAATAATATGAAACGCTGTCTTTTCGTGACCTAGGTTCGTGTGCATCAGTATTTTTTTCTGGTTATGATTAGCAATCAGCCTGACCTTTTGTTTTTTCATTTTAGGTAATGGCTTTATAACCTTTGAGATCCGGTTCTAAATGAAAATAAGAGAAATTATCAACTTAATTGTTTTTGCATAGATAATTGACTTCATATTCATCTTCCTCACTCTCTATCAATAATTTTCCAATATAGTGTTTCATCTAAACTAAACCATCTTTTTTGGAGACTAAACCATCTCATCTGAATTTTCAGAACTTTCTGCAGATCGGCAGCTTCCTTGGCTGAACAGGTTTTTTTTCGTAACATAACGATAGATTGTAATATATCTTAATTCATGTTCTTAATCTCGGCTGCTTTCCTCAAAGGTAGACCCTTTTCAACCTGCTATACTGATTCATGCCATTAGCATTGTGCTTCAACAATGCTAATGCTTCAACAATTCCCGCCTCCTTTTTCCGATTTCATACCATTTTCGATAATTACACCCAGAAAAAATGTATAATCTAAGGAGGCACAGTGTAACATGTTACGTTACATTGTGTCCCATACCTTTCTGTTTAAAACACAAATTCGTTAAAATTAATCAATATAATTTTGTCTACAATTAAATATGTACCAGCTAATTGAAAATTAAAGATTATTATCCATAATTATTAATGGTTTACAAAACAAATGCAAGCGGTCCTCAATCCACCCAGCAGTTTGACGTCCGGTCACAGCTGTTTAAAAAGGCGTTTGATGACGACATGAGATTGACTAAATACCTTGAATATCTATTGTGCTGTTCGTGCATTTAGGTAAAAATAATAAATAATCTACGTATTGCTTTACGTTCTTTATTCTTTCATTAGGACTATTAATAAGAGGTCTATACAGGCATTGGTGACCCTAGGGTTTTATGCCTATAAACCCCAACAGACGATAAGAAGAGGCCTATGAAATTGGCTTCTGAAAATAATTCAGAAGGAAGCGCAAGGACTGGATCGATGGGTGGAACACTTTGAAACGTTGAACTAAAATAATTCTAGTGATGGTATTCGGAAGACCATTCTTTTCCCAAATGTAAATGTGAATGCGAATCATATTTAACTCCCCGGTTATAGAAAATTTTTTTTTTTTGTTTTGTTTTTTAAACCCAAGACTTCCATTGAAGTCCTATATTGGCCTGGGTGGGAAGGTCAAGATTCATTTCGTGGGTCCGCCACGAAATAATTTTAACCCGCCCAGGTGGGATTTGAACCCACGGCCTTCTAGTTACGAGCGCGCTGAGACCCTCGTCCATTGGGTCTCTATAGAAAATGTTATGGAGGTAGTAAAAAAATAACAAAGCGCCTGGTGGCCGAATTCTGGAAAAATTTGGATGAAATCATCGTAGATCAATATTACACGCTTATGTTGAATATTTGTGCGAAGCAATTAACGCCGAAAGACTGGGGTACAAGTTTAATATCCCCATGGAAAAAAAAAAGGAAAAACAATTTGAAAATTGCTAGGGTGTGTTTCTACTCACAAGGGGAGGACACACTCAGTCTCTCACGGATCTTGTTGGCAATTTTTTTGGAGGTTCCTGGTCAAAAAATATTAGACACGTATGTGTGATTGCTCAGCTACTGTGGAATTCATCCCGCCTCACTGCACCCCATTATGCCAGCCATGCGATGTTTATTTTTTCCGAGAAGTGAAAATAATGATAAAAAGAATCCAGAATAATGTTGACACATTGATGTCGGATGACCAACACAATACCTGGAAAGATGCATTGAAAATCCATTCTTTAATTAACAATCTAATATGTGGATTTTCAATGCATCTTTCCGGGTATTGTGTTGGTCATCCGACATCAATGTGTCAACATTATTCTGGATTCTTTTTATCATTATTTTCACTTCTCGGAAAAAATAAACATCGCATGGCTGGCATAATGTTGGTCATCCGACATCAATGTGTCAACATATTCTGGATTCTTTTTATCATTATTTTCACTTCTCGGAAAAAATAAACATCGCATGGCTGGCATAATGGGGTGCAGTGAGGCGGGATGAATTCCACAGTAGGTGAGCAATCACCATTTACGGTGTAAAAGCTAAAATTGTTCCAGTGAAGTGCGTTAAATATATTTTTTTCACAAGAACCGACATCGGATTCGAATTCAGCATTCAAAAGAATCCTTAAATACGAAATTTTATCTAAATAGAAAAATAAAAATTTGTAAGCTTCAAAATTAGCCTGACCACAAGTGTATGCATTTTTTTTTTAAATTGACAAAAACTTGAATTACGGTTAGAGGATTAAACGTATTGATATCATATTTTTACCCAAAATATAGGGTGCTAATACGCTCGAAATGTCTTTGGTTTTATCTTTCTATCTGGTTTCAAACTCAAGTTAAAAATAAAAACGTATTTCGGATTTTCCAACTTTTCCAAAAGGTTTTTCTATCTCTTTTGTTCATCGAATTATGCATTTATATACACCAAATGAAAGCTGAGACTCTCTTCTTTCCAGCAATACCAATAAAGTTAATTTGCTTGGAATGTAACAAAGTAATGGCCATTTAAAGGAAAGAAACCAATAATCGGTTTTAAAAATTCATCCCCTAGAAAAGGGTAAAAAAATGATATTTTTTGTTTTTATTGAATAAACGTTTTTCAATGTTTTTGAGAGTGCTGAATTAGAATCTGATGTTAATTTTTGTGTGAAAAAATCGATAGAGGTAGTTTGCTTGAAAATCTAATCGTTTTTTTAGAAATTAATTAACCTAAACCAAAATCTATGAAGCGGCTGTATTTTTCCTTAAATCCGCATTCCAAAATAAATACCTTGGTGCAAGAATCATGTCTATATCACTTTTTAAACTCGAGATATAAAATAAATTATTTTAATGCTATTTTATTTTTTTTCTCGGCTTCTAGGGCCCATTGGTCGGAACGGCAAAATACGTGTCTAATATTTTTTGACCAGGAACCTCCAAAAAAATTGCCAACAAGATCCGTGAGAGACTGAGTGTGTCCTCCCCTTGTGAGTAGAAACACACCCTAGCAATTTTCAAATTGTTTTTCCTTTTTTTTTCCATTGGGCATATTAAACTTGTACCCCAGTCTTTCGGCGTTAATTGCTTCGCACAAATATTCAACATAAGCGTGTAATATTGATCTACGATGATTTCATCCAAATTTTTCCAGAATTCCAGCACAGTTCTGGTGCATAGTTTCGAAGTTATAGCGAGAAATATACTGAAAAACAAGTGGATTTCACAAGAGTATGGGGTTCTCAGCGTGATGGCTTGAGTATATCATGGGACTTGATCAAAATTTCATATATGAGGTCTCTCATATTAAATTTAACCAGTTTTCAGATGGAAATTTTTTTTATTTCTGATCGGACATATATTTTTAAAGTTATTTATCCGACAACCTCGTGTAACCTCGTAACTATTTTCAAACCGAATGGCAATACTCGACATTGATATGTTTCTTGAAATTTATCTAGAGTAATCTGAAATATAAAAAAAATTCTTCTTTTTTTTATATTGTTTAACTGTGATGTGTTAAGTAGCAAAGTATGCATAAATTGATTTGTTTAGATTATTATTGAAACAGCATTAAAATATTGATTGGCTAGAATTTCCAGAAATATTTTTGAAAAAGTCGGGAATTTCTAGAAAAATTCTTGAAAAAGTCGGGAATATGTCGGGAATTTTGATAGCTGAAATTGGTAGACACCATGTCTTCGTAATGCGGCAACTGCTTAAAAAATGTTGGGAATGCAAAATTGATATTCTCACTGATATTCAGGTTATCGATATTGTGAACTGATTGATGAACAGGTTAAATCATTAATTTTATTTGGGACCACCGAAAAATTGCTTCGATTCATGAGAACAAGGTTAAATAATAATGATGGATGAGTTCTGGTAGGTAGCGACTGGTACGAGCGAGAAAGAAGTCCTCTGTATCTTTGACCGTGAGACAAGGCAGCGCTTTTTCCGCTTTTCAACCTACTCTTTCTCAAAATAGTAAACAAGTTGAAAAAAACTGAAATTATTCTAAATTCGTATAATCAGGCTATGCTGATAACATGTACAGTACAACCTCGTTTATTCGGACCCCTGTATGTCGGATCTTCGAGTAACCCGGATCAGTCCAGGAAAATTTAAAATTGGCTTTTTGTCGTCCGCTCGGACTACCGAGCCTAGGACGGATGTTTGTTTTCTCAGTAGACTGTTCGTAGAACTCGATGGATGCTTAGACGTTGACAGTATTGATATTGAAAGTTGGTCGGAAGCTGAAAACGACGGAGGCTATGGTACTCTTGCTGATGGCCAAATTATTGCGACTTGTTGCGATAAAGATGCCGATAACGGGGAGGGGTACTGACGATGAAAACAATGAAAATATCGCAGTTATAGGCCATGCAGAAGCAGCATCTCATTTGAGTGAGTTAATGGTTTCTTTCGAGCAACAAGAAGAGACAACGCCGGTCGAGCTTTTCATGTTGAACAGGTAGGATGCGTGACCGCACGGCACGTAAACGGCATCAAAGCTGACGCAACTCAAATTAACACAATTCTTTCAGAAAAATTGAACTGTATTATAGTTTATCGTGATGTGTATTTTAAGTGTTTTTCCGTAATAAAAAAATATTCTATTGTTTGTACATACTGTTCTTTATTTTTTTCAACATCCTTCGTTACCCGGATTTTCGTTATGTCGGATCGGCCGCGGTCCCAGCTAGCCCGACTTAATGAGGTTGCACTGTATGCAGTGTATATAAAATGGTTAGGACACACCGAAAGTATGCCGGAGAATAGGGTGCCACGCAGATTTCCGCAAATTGGTCTACAGGATATAAGAGAATTACGAAATTAAATAGTCTCTACGGAATATCAAATATTATTATTATTTTTTCATAGCACCTTGTTTTTTGGTATGCCAATATAATACAACGTTTTGCGCATTCTCCTCTTAATGCTTCTTAACATTTTAAGGAGTCATATTTCTATTTCTATTTCTATCATTATTGTTATTATTTATCGATTTATATTGCTTATTTATTAATGATTAGGTGATGGTGTTCACAGTTTTTTAAAAATTTATTTATTTATTTTTTGTAAGCCTTACACACTAAATAAACCTAAACCTATAATTTTATTTCTAAAATAATTTCTGTCACCGGTTGAAATTTGGCCGTATAGGGTTTGATATATTTTTTATGGAATAGAAAAATTGTATAGTTCTTTCGTCTAAAACTTACGTACATAATTATATCGTTGGATGTTTTGAATCGTTGTATTGTGGTTCTTTTTACGTCACTTTCTTATTTTTTATCCGTCTTCAAATTCAATTCCTTTTTGAGAAGGATCGTATTATATTAAAGGTTTAATTTTTCTCATTTAAGTGTTCGGATATTTTTTTTTTTGTGATATATTTTAATATGATTTATGGACTCGGTCTATTATACAAATTATTTTCGGAAATGTCTGTTAATTTAAAACTTAAAATACATCCATTACGTTATCGATTGAGGCATATTTATTACATCGTTGCAAATAGCCATTTAATTAAACTTTTCAAATGAATGCGATCACTATATAAGCTATTGAAAGAATAACTATTATACTAGCATGTACGTGATATTTAATTGCTACAAAAAAGACAATATGAAAGCAGCCGACGAAAAGATTCGTTGCCTATTAAAAAATTAAGTGTGCGGAAATCACTATAGATTTTTATTTAATAAAGAAAATGAATTCCGCTTGATAGAAATGTCAAGAATGAAATAACTGATAACAATATTTTTAAACGAAAACGCAAATTAATTGTTGATACATCATTCAATTACCGATAAAAAAAAGTTTGTTATATTTTCAGAGAATATAAATGTCTTGGTTTTTGAACGTTTTTACATATACTAATTGGTATATGTAGATCGTGAAATATGTTTTCTAAAACCTTCCCGAGGAAAAATGCAACAAATAAATAGTTTATTCGAAAAATATTGTTAACTCGCCATAGAATTGTTAAAAGCATATCTTTCTCTGCGTCTTTATTGGTTGTAATAATACTTCTGTATTTTAAAGTAAAAAGAAAATTAATGTTGCTGTAATTTTTAAGAAACTGAACGATTTATACGACTCAGCCTAAGTATTTATAAGTGTGAGCGAAGGCTCCAATAATATATTATATATCTTAAATAATATATTTCAAGCTGGTGTAGAATAAATTTTAGGAGATCCCGCAAACATTTAAGACTTGACTACGTTGAGGTTCATTCATAAAAATTACAGCCAAGAACACAAGTTTTCTTTTGTCATCGTCACCTCCTACTTGTCGCAGCATTTGGGGATGAAAGTATTTCAATAAGAATGAATCAACTACCAGCTGTATATAATGTATATTTAAAGTTATTTTGTAATTGCAAAAAGGGATGTGGAGCTGCTTTTGGATGTCGGAAGATCCAAAATGCTTACACTTAAGCGTAGTATTTCTGCACTGCAGCGAAATTAGTTGCTTCAATAATTCACCTATGAGAATAATAAATGTAGATGAAGAATTTGATACTAGGATTTGAATTTGAATTAGAATTTGATACAAGAAGAAGATATTTGATACTTACAAAGATGTAAAATGTTTAATTCAACAAATATAATATTTATTTATTTATTTTTATTTTTATTTATATTTTTTTTTTTGTTGACTGATTCAGTTATTTGTTTCGTTCTTATAATTTTTCCTTTTTATTTTTTTTTTTTCTCGTTTTACTGGCTGTTTTTTTTCCCGTTTAAAGTATAACGGGATAAGTATATTTTAATATACTTTAAAATACTTTAAAATACTATTTAAAGTATTGCAATGATAATTTTTTTTTTTCAAAATCAAGAAAACAATTTTTTAATAGGTAAACTTTCTATATATCATTTACTAAACATTCTTTCGATTAGTTTTGTGATAGTAAATGAAATTATTATCAATGACTTTATTCTAGGGCCATTGTCCCTTTGATCTAAAGATGTAAAAGGATGTTTGTAGAGGTCTATCAATTAAAAAAAATAAAGACGAGGGTTTGTTTATGAAATAAGGGGAAGGAAGTAGGAGTGAGGGAACCGGAGTCCTGTGCCGACCCAACCTAAGCGGATCGCCAGCGGAGTCAGGAAGCTCAAGGCTCCCTCTCCTAATTCCTTCCCCTTATTTCATAAACAAGCCCTCGCCTGGTGGTACACGGCATGTGGCAATGTCCCTGTGAAGTTCGTAAATCATGGACATAGAAGAAAAGTGAAAATAATTTTGAAATTGTTCGTTCGAAAACTTTGTAAACAACTTGTGAAATTCACCGTACTTCGCTCGATCTTATATGTATGGAGATAACTACTTCCTTTGATAATTTAATGCACTGGTAATAAAATATTCATTATCGGAATCAGAGGATTCGGAATCAATATCCAATAGGTGTGCTTCCATATTGGCTTCTCTCTCGACAATACTAAAAAGAGGGGTTGGTCTGCTCTGATACTCAAGTCAAGTCAGGTTTTGGTGGCGCACCTCCACTAAAGTCTGGTCCGGTCAGGTTTGCTAAAGTCAAGTTAAGTCTGTTC
This sequence comes from Euschistus heros, assembly GCA_003667255.2. Lineage (NCBI taxonomy): Eukaryota > Metazoa > Arthropoda > Insecta > Hemiptera > Pentatomidae > Euschistus > Euschistus heros. Next base: position 1,836,413 of record RCWM02000129.1, read on the forward strand.
GCGATGGCGCCTCACTTTTAAAACCACAGTGTTGGTCCAGTCTGGTACTCCAGTCAAGTCAAGTCATGCTTTGGTGGCGCCTCACCTCAAATATCTTCTTCGGGATTAATTCTTATAGCTCTAATCGCATTTTCCTGGACTAGACTACCTTGAGATAGAGGGCCACCTTGAGTTAAACCGTCTGTCACTTCGAATTTTTTTAGATAGTGTTCCACCTCCATTTTATTTCAAGTAATCTCATTAACTTGGAAGTCCTAGAGCTCTCATATCCTTCACCACTTTTTCCCTATCTACAGAGTCGTAAACTAGTTTGAAATCTATAACAAGGTGGTGTTGACTATTGTTATGTTCTCAACTTTTTTTTTGTTCAACAGCTATCTGAGAGAGAATATTAAATCCGTTGTGGTTTTTCTTTCTATAACCCAGACTCGTACTGGTAATCCTCTGTGGCCCTCTCAGTCCATCTGGTTAAAAAGCACTCGCCTTACCAATTATCACATTCCTATCCCCTAATACCAGTTTTACGTCAAACATCGGGATTCTATCCAGAACCCTGTCGAGATTTCATCTTTCTATCTTCTGCTTTTTCTTTTGTTGGGGTATGTATGCTCACCATTGATAAATTAAAAACCTTCCTTTTAGTGCTATCCTATAAATTTCGTCATTAACTGAGTTATCATTAATTATCTCTTTTCTAAAAGCGTCTCTTACCATAAATCCAGTACCTAACATATTAGTTTTACTGCCACTGTTGAAGGGAATGTTATTCTTAAGTCACTGTGTCCACATCTTTCCATTTTTTTCACTAGCTTATGCTCTAACATTACACTCATTCCTTGGTACGTTCTGTTTTCTAATTTACAAAAGTCCATTTCCTAGCTTAAGTCTTAATCCTAGGACGGTCCAGCTATTTCTCCTTTGCATATTAGTTTTAAAAATAGTTTTAGGGGAATGGGTTATCAACCTATTACCACCGTTTCATGTGGAGGGGCTGCCTCCTTAGAGCCAACGGGCATCTCCCGTTGGCCGAGGTTGATTATATGGAATGATGGCCATAGGGTGTTAACTGTAGTTGATCTTGATCTTTTGTCGTGGGGAGTATGTTGGTTGTGTGTTGTATAAAGTGTCCTATTTGAGTGTCACATTTATTGTTCACCCTGAATCTGAACGATGGATTCGTTATGGATGAACTCTTCTTTGTTGTCTGTTATTTTAATTAATGCTTTTCTTGTTATATGGGGTGTATAATTACAAGGTATTGTGTTATTATTATAGTATATTTTCTGGTAGTTTTCCAAATATATATGTATGTTTAGGTTGTGTTCCTTGTATCAAATAATTCCACAATTCTTTCAAATTCTGTTTTCATATTGTTGCCGTCTCGATCCCAAGGAGTTAGTTGGTTTGTTTTTTTGTCTTTTTTGTTTTATTTTTTAATACATTTTAAATTTTTCTATGCCTAATAATGTCCTCTTGTGTATCAAGCTAATTTTCTTACAAGTTTGACACAAATTATAACATCGCGAGACCTTAAGATCCTTTAAGTAATCTCAGAAACCATAGAAAAGCTTTCGAAGCAAAAACTGATAGTATCATATCTCAAACTCTACGAATATTTTGTAAAAACGTCAGGTTTTTCTTTCATTTCTCAACAAAGAATCGCCGTTTCCGAGTAGGATAACTCTGATAATTAATGACTATTTGCTATAGTATTTTTATTTATAAGTTAGATAAATTCATTAAATCATGAGAGTTTAAAAAAAACAAAAACTTTTTTTTTACGATGAATGTTGAGTTTTTTTATTTATTTACGTAAAATTGTTTATTTAATAAGTGAAATTAATTGATGTTTTGTGTATGTGTGTGATTGTGTTTTTGTGTGTGTGCGTTTATGTATATATCCTATATCCATGGTTAGATGAAAGAGGGAACAATTGTGTTGGATCGATTCCGTTCTGAGACGGCGCCCTTGCTCAGCCAAATCCAGTCTATAGAACCAGCTTTACGCAACTACTCACTCACATGTTAGTAACCCGATTACTATTTAATTTTAAAATGTATTATATTTTATTAATTTCTCTCTATGAACTTTTATTTATTTCAATTCCTCCCTTATTCCGTATTCCGAAATTGTTACTGATTTTTTATAATATTTATCACTTTTTCGACGTTAGTATTATTTTCGTTGAATATCAAGTATAAAATAGTCCAACGAAAAAATAACAAATTTCCTTTTTAATTTTAAATTCAGTCTACCTTAAAAACAGACTATATTTATATTTTCTTGCAATATCTATCTATAAAATCATCTTTTCGGGAAACGAATTTCAAGCCATTTGAATCCATTTCATTTCATATTCGTTACTAATAATTTTATTTATCCCTTGTCAGTTCCTTGGTTGGGATTTTGTTGAAGAAGTAGTTTATTGTTTAAATGTTATATTGTTTTATCAATGGGTAATTTTACATAGTAAATGGTTTATGAAACAACCCCTGCAAGTGTCAGATTACTAGTGAAATCATGATCGTTTTACTTATTCTTCTGTAGAGGACTAAAATGTAGAACAGGCATAAAAACGTTATTATTTGTATTGCTTCCATATCAATATTACTGCAGTGCTTTAAGATGTGAATTTATACACACACACACACACACACACACACATATATATATATATATATATATATATATATATATATATATATATTGTATATTTGTATATTTATATTTATATAGTTGACCAATTATTAGATTTTTTTTTTTTTTTTTTTTTTTTTTTTTTTTTTTTTTTTTTTTTTTTTTTTTTTTTTTTTTTTTTTTTTTTTAAAGGAATATAAGTAAAAAATCTTTAATTTGTTCATATTGCAAAGAAGACACATAGTATATTGTTTCATAGACAAAAGTTGCATATCAGTATGCTTATTAATTTGTTATGATAGCTTTTATATTTAAGATAAAACTAGCGTTGCGAACTTATGTGCAACTGGCCCTTCATCCCTTTTTTTATTTTATGATTAGACTCAAAACGGCCCGTCGTTACAGACTACTCCAACATTTACTAGACAAACGATCAAAACTTCCAATAAATTACAAGAGACTAATTTACATGACAGTTATTAGACCTATATGGACATATGGAGTTGAGCTTTGGGGCTCCACTAAACCATCCAATTCTTCTCGAATCCAATCCTTACATTCCAAAATCCTTCGAAAAATCCTTAATGCTCCTTACTTTGTCACGAATAAACTTATCCATAAAGACCTCAATGTTCAATATGTTGCTGATTTAGCCCAAACCAGATACCAATCCTTTCATATTAAACTGCACTCCCACACGAATCCATTAGTCTCTCAACTTGCTTCTCATTCGATACCTGATAACCCACCGAGGCGTCTGAAAAGAAGATGGCCAAGAGACCTTCTAGTTTAGAACATTTTTTGAAATGCTACTAGTGAGTAGTTCTTCACAAGTGATTTACATGTCATTATAATCATTTCTTCAAATTTACTTGATGTATATTAATGTACAGTTGTAAATATCAATAAAGAGTTAAAAAAAAAAAAAAAAAAAATGATTAGACTCTATTATGCAATTAAAATAATTTTTTATTTCATCAAGTAGGGGTGGGTATTGTAATTTAAATGACAAAAATTATGAAAACATGGTGTGAAAAGTATCGTTTATTTTTTTGTCAGAAGAAATCATTGGAGATTTGGCTAAATATGGCATAGCCATTTAAAATAAACATGATTTTCATAGATTTAGAAGGGAAATAACAGGGTGATTCAAAGGACCATGATTTTATCAAATAGTTTATTTTCTTTATTTAGTTTTGCTATGATCATTCAGCTTATGATCATTTTACACCTTAGTATAATCGATTCAAGACCAGCAAAGTTACCTTCCGCTAACAATAATTTTAGGCAGTTTTTACAAATAAATAGTTGGAGGAGCTGAATTTAATAAAAGCGTCGAGGATGAATGCTTCATTATTTAATTGTATGTTTTTTTAATAATTATTTTTAAATCCATAACATGTCCTATATCCATCCTCTTATCTCCTACCCAAACTTGTCCTAGATTCCTCATAACTGGGAACGTACCTAAGGGTGTATCCTTGACAGTTACAACCAAGCTCTCAAAGGTGTAAACATCTGGATGTTGAGCTTTCTATCGAAAGAAATGAGAAACGCTTTTTACTAGTGCTCAAGCTGTGCTCTATTGACCCCGTAGATTCAATAGATTCTGTTAATCCAATTTATCCATGTCATAACACTATCCTTTGTTGTTAAACTTAACTCGCATTTACTCTCAAGAGTCAGCTGCTTTCATATAGGACATGTTTCTTCTGTATACTCTAAAACCAACATTCATCAACTTTTTAAGTTTTTTTTCTTTTCAGATAGAGTTATTGTGTAGGAAGTCATTAGTTAGGATTGAGCTCCATTTCCCATTGAGGTAATGTTGCTTTTACTTGCTAGCATTTATACTATACCCAGGAGGAAGGAGCTACCAGTATTGGCATATACTAAGACAGAGACCCAGACATCCCTAACAATTAACTATGGTAGAGATCTGAAACTAAGAATGCATAATGCCTTAGTAAATCCATAGTCACTAATGAAGTACTTAAAAAATCTATCAGCATTGCAATAAAGGTATGAAAGAGAATCAATACATTGGGGTAGAAAAAAACAGATGAATAGTTGACATTGAATGAGATTCTTCAGTGCTATGTAATGAGTCCCATTATTCCTGCTCTGCCTAGAATAGGTTGATAACCCCTTATCTTGCCTATGTAGGAGTACAATAAGACATTAAGCCTCAAGCTTTGGCTTTCTGTAAGATTGTGGCGTGCTCTCCCATGCTGCTTGCTGGATGTTAGAGTTGAACCTTTCAAGTTCTTCATTCAACTGATAACAATCCTTTAGTGGCACTTTAAAGTCAATTCTTTCCTCCAGAATCTGTCTAAAAAGGGCCCAGTTTGTCTTGTTGTTTGTCAGCCGGGCAGGTTTTGTCTGAGCAATCACCTCATCATTTATAATCATGAGCACTGGCGAATGGTCCGATGAAAGGTCATCACAATTCTTTATTTCGATGTAACTGCAAGATATTCCTTTTCCCACCAAGAAGTCAGGTGTTTTATTTCTGTTAGTGGGCCAATAAGTTGGACTGCCACTGGAAAAGAATTGGGCTTTTGCTTCACAACCTGCTTTATAAAGTTCTCTTCCTTTTGTGGTAGTTAATCTTGATCCCCAATATGTATGTTTGGCGTTAAAGTCACCTCCAATAATGAATCGGTTTCCAAGTGCATTAAAGATTTTACTATAGTCTTCTTTTTTTAGGCATTGTCTCAGTAGACAATATATTGCAGATATCGTAAAGGTTCCTTAGTCAAGCAATTGAATGTTTACTGTTAGCATTTGCACTGATTCTTTTTCAATTTTAGAGTCTGGATAGTGCTTAATCGTCTTTTTCAGCAGTAAAGCTGCTCCTCCTCTAGCCTTATCTGCTGGATGGGTGGCGTGGTAACAGCTGTACCCGAGTAGATTGGCTTCTTTGTTTCTAGTAAGGTGGGTTTCTGATATCAAACAAATATCAATGTTTTCCCGGTTTAAAAACAATTCCAGTTCTGATAGTTGATTCATGAGTCCATTTGCGTTCCATGTTGCAAGTCTAAAAGTCCCAACCATGATTACTGTCTAGCTTTTCGGGATTCTATCCTTTGTACACGAGTCTCAACGTGTACTATTTTTTGAGACAGTTCTTCAAGTTTTTCCATAATTTTATCAAGTGATTCCTTTTGTCTTTCAATCACCTTGTTTAGTTAGTCCGACACTGCGTTATCCTCTAGTGGTTCGTTATTAGCACTCCGAGTTAAGGACTTAGTTTGGTATGTTGTCTCAGCTCTTATCTTGTTTTATCTTTTCTCGTCACCATTCCTGGCTGTAGACGCCAGACCTGCCCAGGGAGATGAAGTAGCAGCGGGCTTTCTCTGTGATCGCTTGTCAAGATCTGACCTTCGGATTATTTTGTTTCTGTCTCTGTTGCCACATTTTTTGCAGTTGCTTGGCCACCTCACAACCTCTATAACTAGCAGGATGCTGCTCCTGACAATTAATACAAGTGGGCTTTGCGTTTCGATTTAACTTGCAGTCGATAGTTAAATGCTTTCCAGTGCATTTAACACATCTTGGATCACGATGACAGAACTTCCGCGTATGGTTAAACCCTTGGCACCTTTTGCACTGCGGTATCATTTCGCTAGTTTTCCGAAGGGGCTCTAATTTAACTTTCATGTTAAGGATAGATCTTATATTATATATTCTGTCCAGGGTTTCTTTTTGATTAAATGTAAGCATGAACAAAGGCAGCCTTCTTCTCCAAAGTTCCACATTGCCCTCCTCATCTCTTATCCTTTCTTTTTATATAATATTCACCGCATCTATAATATTATAATTTTTTTGGTGTAGATCTTCAATAATTTGTTGTTTATCACAAGTATGGTGGAGGCCCCTAGCCATGACCTTGATTGGTCTGGTATTTTTGTCTTTGTACGTAAACCATTGTGCTTTTTCATTATCATCCAATGCTTTTACTAGCTTCCTGTAGGAGTCTGGGTCAGTTGTGATTATTTTCCACTTATTATTGTTCTGTCCCACAATTTCGTAGTCACGGCTTTCTACTGGTTCTACCAGCGTTTTAATTTATTTGAATGTTGTTATTCCAGCAATGTGCACTGGTGGAGGAGATGCCCTCTTTGATTCACTTCTTTCATCAGCTAATTTAAAAAAAATGGCTGTGGTGTTAAAGAAAGTGTTGTATATATGTTTTTAGAACTGCTTTTCAGGTCAACTTTTGTAAAATAGTAGTAGCGTACTTCACAAGCCTCAGCCACTTAATGGTCTCTGTTGCAAAAGATTGGTTTACTGTCCAATGCTCTTTGGAAGCTAATACCTGTGTGTTTTATTGGTTGTCTATGGTGTTCCATCGAACTGTCTGAGCTCTTCTCTCTATTTTTAAAAGTAGAGGATCTGCTATGTTTATATTATTATGTATAAAATTAAAATTGTTACTGCAAATAATTAATAAAAAATTAATCCATATGATGATTTGTTTTGTTTTTTCTTGAATATTCAATATTTATTTCTATTCATTGTTTTTTAATTAAATGTTTCTTGACATTTAAGCAATATTATTTATAATTTCATTAATTTGTAGATAAAAATGCCTGCACCTACTGCTACAGCTGTGGAACCAGGTCCTCCACGGACAGAACTTCAAGAACTTCAGCTTCGTGCTGGTCAAGTTACTGATGAGGTATATATATATATTTTTTTTATTTCTGTTAGCTTGTAACTATATTATTTATTATTATTATAGGTTTATTTAAAGTCATATTCCCTAAACCTGCATTTTTATGATTCTCTGTCGAAGCTGTTTTACTCTTTCCATCATTTCTTCTTGTAATTGGTCAATTTATTGTTTCTTTGATATTTCCATTCCATTGGAACTTAACTAAGAAGGAGTCTTCTGCACTCTTCCATTTACATGACTATACATATAATATACTAATATACATTTGGTGTTTCTCCACTACAATTTTTTGAGAATTGCCATTTTCTATTGACTTCAATTTGATCAGGGTCTTCTTTTCATCTGATCCGGGCAAGTGCCGAATGGTTGACTATTTTCATTATAGATTTCCTGATAATCAACTTGTTTATCATCTAGGTGTACTATTGCTTGGCTTCATAAACATTGTCTCAAATGCTGAATGTTCATTTTCAATAATTATGGCTTGCCTAAAATATATTTTTGAAGGAAATTTATATTCTAAAATTATTGCAAATATTACTGTTTTTAATTATGTGATAAAGTCTTTAAGGTATTATTTGTTGGTTGTCCTAATTGTAATTAGGAAGTACTGTTGTTACCTTCAGAACTAGAATCTACTAAAATTTATTTCTTAAGATTCAACATTTGTAGCAGATGAGCTATTAATATTTTAGCTCATTGAATTTATTTATGTGTATTTTTCCCAGAAAAACATGATATTAATTCATGAAAACCATTTGTTTCCTCCTGACAACATGGTATTTTATATAGATGTATGCCTATGTTAGCACAGGTCTCTTTGACTTCTCTCTCCTAAGTCTTTTCTTTGATTATATATATATATATATATATATATATATATATATATATATATATATATATATATATATATATATATATATATAAATAAATAAATGATATAATATGATATGAATACTTTATTTGCACTGTTTAACAATGCATGTTTTTGTCATATGATATCAACATTGATAAAACTTTTCTTTTAATAATCAAATTATATAACTGCAACTTCTCTCTTAATATTTAAATTAATATCTATTCATAAAAAACTGTCGCCTCAAGATAAAGGTATAAAAATCTGATTTATTTGAATATTTTTTTATTTATATATTTATTATTTATTTATATAATTTTTTGTTTTCCTGCAGTCTCTGGAAAGTACTCGGCGAATGCTGTCTCTCTGTGAAGAGGTGAGTTTTTGCTTGGACAATAATTGTCAACATGTATTTATGGTTGTCTTAAATTTTTATAATCACAACTTAAATTGTAGTATATTTTCCACTGTAAGTAGCTTTATGCTAATGAAATTAATGTCAAATATTTTTTTTCCTTTTTGTTATTTGTGTGTGTGTGTGTATTTTCTTCTTAATCACCTTTTCAACTACATCTCAGTGTGAGATGCCGATTTGTTGATCCTAAACCAGAAAACCATTTCCTTGGCCAACTGTTCTATATCTCACCAGTTTATGCCTATGTTAGCACAGGTCTCTTTGACTTCTCTCTCCTAAGTCTTTCCTTTGATTTTTTTTCTTCCATTGATACTTTTTATGTGACCTTAGTCTCACTTATTTTTCTAACGTTCTTGAAACGGCCAAAACATTTTGTTCTGCTCAAATACTTCCCTTTTCTTTAGGAATCTTCTGTTAAAGGATAACATCTTTTATGAACCCTACTTAAGGCTCTTATCCCAAGCTAATACATCATTCACTTAACAAACTTATTCCTTGTGTGATTTTAAAATATCTCGGAATAAATTTATCATGAAACATCCGTTTTATATGCAGGCCTAGGATATAATGTAAATAGGTCTTGGTAGCCCTTTGCGCACTTTCTTTTAGTGAAATTCGAATTTTTTTATGCATATATTTTTCACATAGATAGAGATAATAATTTTAAAAATTTTGAGTGCCAGAATAAAATAAAAGCCACTCTTAAATTTTCATTTTAAATCCAGGTTATGCTATTATCTCAATAAGTAATTTCTTTTTGCTTTTTTTTTAGTCATACAAATAAAAAAATGCAACATTGCTTTTTGGGCTCAAAACATATATCTCAAGTTTTGATGTTACTTTTACTTTGCTAAGTTGTGAGGATCAGTAGTGCTAGGATATCAGAATAAGGTCTATCTCATGGTTTTATAAATAAGCTATGACTATTTTAAAAATAACAGCATAAATTAAAAAAATATAATTAGTATAGAGGAAAAAAGAACATTAATGTATTTCCAATATATATTTTTTTAATTTAATAGGATTCTTAGGGACAAATATAAAATAAACTTGAAGTAGTAATTATATATAATTTATATATATATATATATATATATATATATATATATATATATATATATATATATATATGTGTGTGTGTGTGTGTGTGTGTGTATAATAATAATGTAATGTTCTAAATAGTACATTTCATTGTTAAATTAAATTTTTTTCAATAAATATTTAGGTTTGAACAGTTGTCACTTCAAGCCAATGCATATCAATTACCTTCACAGATGGTTTAAAACGTAGTGGGGGCAGGAGACCAATACAAGTGACCAATTTTCATGAAAATATTTTCTGATACAAAAAAACAAAGAAGGCTGATCTGAATGTTTGCTTTCTCTCTAAAAATACTTTTAGCTCAAATAAAACCCTTCAAAGTGCGTGCATGAATTACTCTCAATAAATATCTGCCAGTGAGTTAATAACGTTTCTATGCCTTGTGAATAGAATTTTTGAGTCTTTGGTATTAACAAATTCTAAAAAAGTATTTTCTATGGAATTGTGATTATATAATTTGTTATCTCTTAAAAAGGGGCCTAGGGGTGTAAAAGAATAGTGTTGGTTGGTGAGAGGTCTGGAGAGTATGGTGGATGAGGCAGAGTCTCATAATCTAGTACAAATAATTTTCATGAGGTCATAGGTGAAATATGGGGTCTCGCAATGTCCTGTAACATAATAGGTCTTTTCCGATTTATCAAAGATGGCTTCATTAATTCCAATTTCTGGTGCTTAGCATTAATTTGAGAACAATGCATTTTGGCATTGATTGTTTTCCCAGGATTTTATAAGCTGTATTGAATCAGCCCAAATGAATCCCAATAAACAGTAATCATTATCTTCTTTTAATGAGCTGAGAGCTTTGGAGAATATACTGCTGCTCCTTTGTTGAGCCACTGTCCAGAACAGTTTAGCATTGTAGAAAATCCCTCTTTTTATCACAAGTGACTATTCTGTCTAGAAAAGATTTGTTTCTGTTTCTGCTAATAAGTGCAGTGCAAACTTCATAACTGTGATTTTTTTGTTGTTGTTGGTTAGTTAATGCAGGAGGTACCCAAGTTTAAAACTTCTAATACCTTTCCAATGGCCTTGAGGTTGTCAGCGACGGTCAATTTGCTGACTGAGAGAAACTCTGCAAGTTCTCAAACAGTTGTTCTGGGGTTTTGTTTGATAACAGCTCTCAGAACATTTTCATCAAGGAACAGAGTCCTTCCACAACCATCCTTGTTTTCAATGCTAATAATGACAATATTTGATCCATCCCTAATAGTTTTATATATTTATATATTCTATTTTATAGAAAAAAGCCCAAGTTAAAAAGATAGACTAATAAAATAAAAAAACAATTAAAATTAAACCTCCTATTAAGATTTATTCTTAATTTTATTATATTCTTATTGTCCTGCTCTTCCAAAACATCCTTATGGTATTTATAAATGTCTTAAATGCATTAACAATTAATGATGATAGTTACTTCTTTAATTTTCACATTAAAAATATTATGTTTAATTTAAAAAAATTTTGTTTGACATTAATTTCTATTTAAGCACTCTAGTGCAGTATATAACTATATTTAGATTATAGATCTGACTGTAGTTTGAAAATATAATATATGTAGTTGTAAAAAAAAATTAAACCAAATGTATTTTTGTATTATTGATTTTTTGGATATATTTTCACTGTTCATCTTCTAAATTTATCAAATTCGTTATAGATATTATTTTTTTCTGTGATAATCCCACTCCTATTACCAATTTTTCTAGGCTTCTGTGCAGTGTTATCTTTTTTTCATTAAAAAAAAAAAAAAAAAAAAATCAGTTTCTCCCTGACCGGGAAAAACAATAGATCATGGATATGCCTATCTACAATCTTTTGCTTTTATATCTACTGCTTCTGATGAGGAAACTATTATTAAATTTTCTATCCAAGCAACACCAATAGACCTAGTAGAGCATGTCAAAAAAGCCCCAACACTTAAAAATGTACCGTAAAATGGGGTCACATTAGTACGGTAGGGTAAAATTGGTACACAATTATTTCTGTGAAGATTTCCTTTTGGCAGGTTGTTGTGTCGACTTTTACCAAATGAGAGCCCATGAAACGACTCATTCATGTGTCTCATTTGGTAAAAGTCGACACAACAACCTGTCAGAAGGAAATAACCACAGAAACAATTGTGTACCAATTTCACCCCACCTTACTAATGTGACCCCATTTTACGGTAGGTAGAACGTGACTTTATTCTTCAAACCAATATAGTTCCTAAACGATAGGTCCTTGTGACAAATGTTATATAACCAAAAATATATAACCATTAATTTTCTGATTAATGAACTGATTAGTGAACACTAACTGAGATAGAGCATGTCAAAATGTTACATTTTTGAGGGTAAAAAAACGTTACAAAAGGTTTGCCATAGAAACAGTTTACGTTACAAAAAAAAAAAAAAAAAAAAAAAAAAAAAAAAAATGAAATTTACTTCTCAAATAACATTTCTTTCACTTATGTTGCTGGTAATCTCTAAACTTTCTCATTTTGTTCGATTTTTATGGATTTATAATGTTTTCATCTCAGATTACAGTTTTATTCTCTTATGAGCATGAATGTATAGAATCATGTAAAATTACTTACTTTTTTATTTTTGCTTATATATATATTTTTTTTAATCCGTTCAATTATTAATAAATACATTTGGTTTACAGTTTATTGGATAATTCAGTAAACATTCAAGCATTTTATATGCATGTGAATGACTAGTGCTAACAATTACAATATTTGACCCCTTACAGCTTTTATATATATATATATATATATATATATATATATATATATATATATATATATATATATATATATATATATATTATTTTGCCAACTTCAATCAATATTCTCTTTGGTCATGCTTTTTATATTTGTATTTGGGTATGAAAATTTATTCATATATAATCTTCAGAGATTTATTCATCCATAGCATTGCTTTGTATATAAACCAATAATTTGAAGATTTGCAGATTAAATATTTGAATTTAATTAATGATTAATGCCACTTCTTACTGAATGGTTTTCCTGAGAATAAGTTGAATGCTTCCATTTAAAAATTAATTAAAGAAAACTTGGAATTTTCATTCCCTTAAAATTAGTGTATTTTTAACCTTCGTTTTTTGTTGAATATTTTTTTAAATGAGATATTTTCAACATTGTTTTTCAATCAGTGTTTTAAATTCTGAATGTCTAAAAAGTGAATATCACACATTGAATTAGAAATTTCAAAATTTGGAATAGAACTTTAAGTTGTTTTTTCACTTGTTATTGTAACCCAGCTTTAATGATGCTAAAAGCGCTTATAGTAATACTTCTACATTCAATACTATCTTACAAGAGTATTATAAGAAATTTATAAATGTTTATTGATTGGTGATAAGTTGTTTTAAGCTTCTGTATCCTTTAAATTCATAATATTTATTATAAAAATAATCATTGTTTTCCTTATCTTGATATACTTAGTGTGTAATTTTATACCAAACTTTAAAAATTATATACAAGGCAGTATTTATGTGTGTATTTCACATCAAAAGCTTGAAAATTCATATGCAAGTTACCAGTCGTTTATTAACTAAGGAAATTTGGTTTTTAGTTTTCAAATTAGTAAAATCTGTCTGATCATGATATAGAATAACAATTGCATTATTTCATTTGTATATTTAGTTTATCTTATGTGTAGTTATAAGCCAATGTTGGTAGTTTTTGTTTGAGCGTATCCAGAAACAGCAGGGAGAGAGAGGAAGATATAGAGTTATATGTATATCAACAATGTACAGATTAAAGGTGTTTTTCCTTACCTAGATTTATGTTAGCATTATTTAAATGTAACTGAAAATATCACTTTTATTTTGAAATCAGTAATTAAGTTTTAAAAAATGTTATAAATATATTTAGTTCAATAATGCATCATTATTAGGAATGGAACGGATGCTGTTGAGAGATGAAAAAATATAATTCATAAAGCTCCCAAATAGACCATTGGAATGATGGAAAAAAAAAAGTATGCTGAACTATTTTGACTAAGATTACTAAAAAATATATATATATTTTTTTTTTAATATTTAGCACACTGCCTTAGTTAGACCTTGCCATCACCAAAAATTGACTGCCACCCCTATCTTCCACCTTCCTTTTTCATCCTCTCACTCCCAGTCGTCCTTGACATTGTCCAGCCACCTCAGCTTTAGCCATCTTTATTTGCAATTTTATCATCTGGCATCCTTTGCACAGGGCCGAGCCTCTGCAATCTTCCCTCATAGATCCTAGCTGAAATATTGGTCTCCCTAAACAGTTTTTGTTCTTATTCTCTAATTTCCGTGGTTATTTACTGGGCCTTTTTAAGGACCTTTTTCTCCCAAATCCACAGGATCATATCACAGCCCCGAGCCAGAGCCCAATGCTCACTCCCATATGCCATGGTTTTTAATACTGTTTTGTAAACTGTGGTCTTTGTAGATCAAGTTAATTCTTGGGATTTCAGGATTTTATCAATTGCAACAACAAATTTTTGCTAGCCGCTATTCTGGCTTTGATTTCCGATTTCATATTTCTTTAATTTTTCTGAGGCCTTAAGTACTTAAAACTTTTGCAGTACCTGAATTTATGTCCATTATTAGTTTTTCCTCATCTTTACTTCCTTATGTTTTAGAAATCTTCAATGTTCCATCTTATTATTATTTATTTTCAACCCTTTGCCCGCTGCCGCCATTTCAAATTCTTCTAATGCTCTTGAAAGTGTTGGTAATGTTCGAGATTTGATTAATATATCATCTACGCAAGCCATATGTTGTGGGAGTACATTGTAAATACTTCCTCTGAGAATCCTATAGCTCTAATCGCTGTTTCGAGGGCATGATTGAATAAATGTTTAGGGCAATAAAGGGTCTCCTTGTTTTGGGCCATTTGTCACTTCGAATTCTTTTGATAGCACTCCACCAATCCTTACATGAAACTTAGACTGAAGTTATTAAATATTAATTACTAAAATGTAATATATATTAAAAATGAGCCATTAAAATGGATCCAAAGGCATAGAAGGATATTTTCCATGTTGGTGTATTTCTAAAAAACTATTACTAGATAAAACAATTTATGCATGACAATGACAATAAAAATGTTTAAAGAATTATTAATGATTACTGGAAGCCATTTAAACCCTGCTTTATTTTTAGAAACTTATCATTCTTTTCATTCTTCATGTGGTGTGAATAAATTATGTTTATTTTTTAACTTTAAATTTAGATGTTAATGGTTTATTTACTTATTAGGCTTACACTTCAAAATATAGGCCCATAATTTTTTGTTTAGAGTGATGATTTATTTGCCACTTCTATTGGAATTTTTTGTTTGAAGGCTAATTTCGAATGTTAAACATTCTTTTCTTACATTTTAAAATTAATAGCATTTACTTTGTTGTAATGGGTTTACAAAATGTTGCTAAGTATAAAATTTCAAGTGCAATCGAGCTAAAAAATCTTTAGCACTGAAGCAAATTCCTTCTTTCTTTCTTCATCTTATATATAATATATATATATAATAAATACAAACTTTTAAGAATTATTTATTTATCACAGCTGGAGACGCTTATGTGGTCTGCTTAATTTGAATGATTGGATTTTGTTGAACCATTGGTTTTTTTGTTGACATAGTGATATTATAAGCTAAAACCTTTCATCATAAAAGATCTTTCATTGCCACTTTAATTTTAATGGAAAGTAGTTTACTTAAAGTCTATAGTCTGTACAGTATTAAAGAATATAGTCTGTACAATGAAACTATGATTAATATATAATGAAAAGGAAATAATTCTTTACTAAGCAATTTCTTAAAAAGTTAAGAAGTATATGGATAGATTCATCATTTTAATAAACTGTTTTATCATAATCAGAAAAAAATATGCCCTGTATTTTTTTTAATCAATATTATCACTTAAAAGTTGCTAGAAATAGATACAAATGGGCACTGTTGGCTTGTAAAATGTGTTAATGCTATAGTCTGATATAAATTGATAATTTATTTTCTATGATTCCTTAGTCTTAGCTGCTAATTGTGAAAATTTGTATATGATCCACCTTAAAACTTTTGTGATGTAAATTAGCATATCATTGCTATTTACATAGTTTACACTATGGATTCCATAGTATGTATAAAAATAGTGGAGCTTGGGCATGCTATTTTTAAGGCTGTAAATGGATAATAAGAGGATGGGATATCAGTGTTGATCTGTGTCTGGTACTTATAGACTATCTCAGGGATACATTTTAATGCCTACAAAGCAGATTAAGAACACTTTTTCTAACTCTATTATTGATTTAGGACCATCCATTCTTGATCATTGCTTTTTCGGCTGCTTTCAACTGAATGGATTTTGTTTATTAGCAGTTATTCATATTGAATTGATAGCTGTTGCAAATATCTTCTGAGTCTGCTCTCTGTAATTAAACCGCATGACCTCTGCTTGTGCTTGCTTCCATCCTCCTCTGTCTGTCACAAGTTGCCTCCAGTGTTTAATGTCTGTCTTCTTCAGTTCACCTTCCACATTATCCAGCCATCTGAGACAGGGTGAGAGGAACCCTCCAAAGTAACCATGGTATTCTTGTTTGGTCCATCCTCTTCACATGGACCAACCATGGCAACCTATTGGAGCTGAATTACTTTTGTAATGACCGTTTCTCTGCATTAGTTTTTTAATTCCTGGTTAGTTCTAATCCTCCACTGATCCTATACTCTGATTACACCATAAATTTTATGTAGGACTTTTCTCTCCCATATCTGAAGTAGTATCCTTTAGTCATGGCTCATGCTTCGCATCTATATGAAACTATTGGTGTTTCAATTGTTACTCCTGCAGTTTAGAAGTTTCTGCATACTATATTTTCAGACATATATTTTCATCGGCGATTAGACTACATAAGTACTAAGATTTTTCACAGTTTTTAAAGACCTAATTTCTTATCTGTATCTCTTCTGTCATCTGGTTTGATTGTGATGTCCTTATGTACATACTTTTACTAACATTTATTTCCAAGCCTGGATCTCCAGCTTCTCTTAGGAATTTTCTAGAGCTCCTGCAGTTACTGATACAGTCCCTAGCTGTAATGAGTATATCATCTGCATATGTTAAATACAGCATTATACAATTGTAAATTATACCTCCTACATTTGTTTTCATTTTCTTATGGCTGTTTCCAGCACAAGGTTGGTAAGTACTTTTAATTAATAGTAGACCTCCTTGTCTAAGGCCTCTATTTATTTAGAATTTTCTGGACAATACTAGTGCTACCTGTTAACAGTGGTACCTGAAAGGTTAGTATATCTTAAATTGGTAGTTATGTTAGAGAATGGGGTGAAATTTGAGAAACTTAGACGATAAGCATAAGTTTAAATAAATTTTAATATGTACTAACTACATTTAGATTTTGCTGATAATGAACAATATTTAGGGAGAACATTATAATTTTAAAACAGAAAAAGGTTTTAATTTCTTAAGTTTAAGACATTAAAAAAAAAAGTTTAAGAAATTATTATAAATGCATATTTATTTACCTATTTTCAATAAACATTATTATTTTTGGATCAAATATTAGAAATATATTGGGAGTTGGAATTAATTTTAAAGGATAGATAAGAGATGGTATTACTAGTCTCTAATCCCATCGGGCCAACTTGTTGCTATATTCATGTTGAAGCGTCATCATTTAGCTTTGATTTTCAGTAGGTGTCATTTCTCTGAAGTGTGAACAACATTATTTTTTTGCTCTCTAAACATGTCAACTTTTGTGCCAAGTAAGACGAATTTGCGGGAAGCTTTGCTTTTCTGCTTTCATTTGAAGAAAAAAGCAGCTGAAGCCCATCGGTTAGTGTGCGAGGCTTATGGGGACTATGCTCCATCGATTTCCACTTGTGAGTACTGGTTTCGGAGGTTTAAAAATGGTGATTTTGACACGGATGACAAGGAGCGCTCTGGCCAGCCGAAGAAGTTTGAAGATGAAGAATTAGAGGCATTACTCAATGAAGACTCGTGTCAAACCCTTCAAGAATTGTCTGAGTCATTGGGAGTCGACTTGTCAACAGTCGGCAAACGCATCAAAGCAATGGGAATGATTCATAAGCAAGGACGTTGGGTTCCGTACGAATTGAAGCCGAGAGACGTTGAGAGGCGATTTTTCACCTGTGAACAACTGCTCCAACGTCAAAAAAGAAAGGGTTTTTTGCATCGTATTGTCACTGGCGATGAAAAATGGACCAGATGGGCTTGGTCTATTATGAGCTGCTGAAACCGAATGAAACGATCACGGGAGACCTCTACTGAACTCAGTTGATGCGTTTGAGCCGTGCACTGAAGGAAAAACGGCCGCTATTTGGGGAAAGGCACGACAAGGTAATCTTGCAACATGACAACGCTCGGCCGCATGTTGCTAAACCGGTCAAAACATACCTGGAAACGCTGAAATGGGATGTCCTATCCCACCCGCCGTATTCTCCAGACATTGCTCCTTCTGACTACTACTTGTTTCGAAGCATGACACATGACCTGACTGACCAGCATTTCACTTCTTATGAAGATTGCAAAAAATGGGTGGATTCATGGATAGCCTCAAAAGACGAAGCCTTCTTCCGAGCTGGTCTCCGTAAATTGCCAGAAAGATGGGAAAAAGTAGTCGCTAGCGATGGACAATACTTTGAATAATATACATTGTACCATTTTTTCTAAATAAATGCTCAAAAATGGAAAAAAAATTCTTTAAAATTAATTGCAACTCCCAATATGTTGTGAGAAATGACGGTCAATCATATGATCACAGCCATTTATAAACCTTCAGGATTATTATTTTTAAATGAAATTCATACTAGAGCATGATATGACTATTGTTTAACTCCAGTCTTAACAGTTGAAAAAAAATAAAAATATTGACAAAATTATAACACTCAAAAAATCGATTTTCAAAATTTAATGAATTTCAAACTTTAATTTCTAATATGAAAAGTGCGTCTATTGTCACAGTTTTGGTCACAAATTAACACTGGAATCTCTTGGAGAAGAGATGAAGAGGTAAAAATGAATAAAATAAGGATGGGAGAGCAGGGTGCCCTTTTGAGAGGGGGTACATTTGATGTTATCATATGGACAAGCTAGTGCTTGGAGGGGCGAGTTAAATTCAAATGGTCATCCATATCCACAAACGTTTGATGCAATGTAACATTATTTTTGTATGACTCCTCTAATATTTGCCATTCGGCAAGATCTTGTTCACTGTATATACCAATGAATGTATACTGTATATACCCCTGTAATTCTATTGATTATTTTATGTGTTGGGAACATTAGAGACTCAGACCATTCTTCAGGCATTTTCTCAGATGTCCGTACATCTTAAATGATATTTTAAATATTCTCCCAAATATCTTGTATCTGCCATTACATGGACTGTCTGATTTTCATATAATTGTTCGGAAAATTGCCATGTCAATTTTTTTTTTTTTATTATGTATTTTTATGTGGGAAGTATGCACTCATTACTCTTAGACCTTTTTCCAATGCTAAACTGACAGCCCTCAATCTATTCAGGCCCGGAACTAGGTAGGGGCAGAGGGGGCACGTGCCCCGGACGGCAGATTTATGAGGTGGCAATATTTGAAAAGTTTATAAGAAAAGTAAGTTATTAATAACCTTTTCAAAACAATAATAATACAATCAATATTGTTTAATTATATTTCATTTTTTTTTCAAAATTTATGAACTTTATTATACTGTACTGTAGGTAGTGTAATGGTGTAGGAGGGTGGGGGGAGGGGGCGGCAAACTGATCTTTGCCCTCCCTGACAAATCTCCTAGTACTGGCCCTGAATCTATTATTATTTGACTCTTCATGTTTGCTATGTAATGTTATAGCGGGTCTGAACATTTCCTCTCTTCCTATTTTTGAATTTAGGTTTCTAAAATTAGAGTACTACCAATGGGTAATTCCTCTACAAGTCTTAATCATGTTATCATATTACATTGTATAGAGCATATTTACTGGATGTGTTTTCTAATACAGTTGAAAATTTCAATTAATAGATTTAAAAAAAAAAAAAAAAAAAAAAAAAAGGTCTCCAAAAATCATCTTCATATCATATTTTCTCAGTGAATTATATACCCTGTCTAGGCTTCCATAAAATTTGTCCTTAACTTGTCTCTTTTTTTCTCTGTAGGTGCAAAAACACTGATAAGAGGCAGATTTTCTTAGATACTTCTCAATCTGGTTGTCCGAATCTGTTCATCTATTTTTTTTCATATTTCATGAGTTTAATACTCTTTTTTCAGTATAAACTCTGTTCCCAGATTATTTTGCTTAGAGTAACTGTTATTTAGGATATATTTATTTTAAGTCACTATTTCCATTTCTCTCTATCTGATCACCTGCAAGACTGCAACATCCACTTTATATCTATTTAGTTCACTCTCAAGTTCTTGGCTTGCTTCTACTTGTAGTATGATGCCCCCCAAATCCAAATAAACCCCCATGGGGATATTTTTTTCCATTGCCACCTTCAACATAACAATTCAGGAAGGGCATAGCATTCAGATAAGATGAGGAATCATTGTCCTGGATCAATCATGGCGGTAGGTGCCCTATCCATGTTTTTCCTAGTACTCATTGAGGTATCAAGTAGCCGTTTTATAGATGCTGGCCACCACATAAGAGTCTCCCAGGTCCAGGGTCATGCTTGGCTGTAGCAGAAAATCTATTTTGTGTTATATCAAACGTAGAATGAACCTGTTCTAAGGAATCAGGAATCTAGTTTCTTACACAATGTGCTAATCTGCTACAAAAATAATATAGCATTTATTTTAAAAGTGTAGTTTCCTTCCATAAACTAAACATTTGACTTATAAGATATGTATGCAAATAGCATCTCTAAAAATGAATTACTTTGAAATATGATGAATGGTTTTTAGAACTGATAACTCTACCAAAGTTTTCTTAAGCTAATAAATGTTCATTATTTATTTGCATAAAATATTTTGATTCTAATAGTTTAATACTTTTTTAAGCCATCAAACAGTTTAAAATGGGTTAATGTTTGCTGATAACTGTAATTTTAAAATAAATATAATTATATATTATAATATAAAATGTTTCTTCTCCCTCTCCCCTCCCCCTCATAACTCCCTCTCTCTCCCCCATATCCCTCTCATATCTTCATCTCTCTCTCTCTCTCTCTCTCTCTCTCTCTCTCTCTCTCTCTCTCTCTCTCTCTCTCTCTCTCTCTCTCTCTCTCTCTCTCTCTCTCTCTCTCTCTCTCTCTCTCTCTCTCTCTCTCTCTCTCTCTCTATCTATCTGTCTGTGTGTCTTTCTATCTATCTATCTGTGTGTCTCTATCTCTCTACCTCTCTCTCTCTCTCTCACACACACACTCAACAGACACACACACACACACACACACACACACACACACACACACACACACACACACACACACACACACACACACACACACACACACTGTTGATTTACTTTTGATTTTCTGTATGTTTGTCTTGAATATTTGTATTGGTTTTATGTATATTTGTGTTGAATGTATGTTATATATAAATAATATTAGCTTTTTGAGGGAATATGTAAAAAGAAAAAAAAAGATCGTCTACAGATGTAGAGCTACATTGGTTGAAAAACAGTGATTAAAAATGCATGGTAATTGATTATAGTTGTTTTAGAGTTGGTGAATGTTTTAATTTTAAAGCTTATTAGTTCTTTTTTTTCTTCAATATTTAACTGAAGTAGTTGAGTATTTCTATTTTAATATATTCATTTCAAATGTGTATATCTTATAATTATCCTATATAGAGACTTATGCATACAATGCCAGAGGTTATAAAACAGTTATGTTTTGTTGAAATATATTTTTATTCCTGTGGTATTGTTTACATGTAATTGTGAAATATGTATATTGGATAATTAATTTAATAATGTCCAAGATTCTATCTGAAACATAAAGGTACCTTAACCATATATATGTTTTTAAACTGCATTTAATTTTATTGTGTTATTACTATATTGCTCTTTCATATATATTTTATGTGTTGGTATATGATGTTTGTTTTGTTCCAATGTGTAAGACACTAACATTAAATTACTGTTGTATTTTCTTACCTTTTGTAATTATTAATCACAGTTATCATTAAAATAGTGTTATTTTTAATTATTGTAATTTTAAGAAGTTTTTTTGATTTAGTTGAAATAATATCTAGCATAAACTCACACCCCCTTCTGTTGGCATATGCATGCACCATATCATTTTTTTATTTGATTCTTATTTAAACATTACCTCATGAAATAAACAATAATACATTTAGGAGTTAATGGTCGGGGGGAGGGGTCATAAAGAAGAAGTATAACATTAGTTGCAACCCACTTTGTAGGCCTTATTAAAGTGGAATAATAAAAAAACAAAATTGTGAGAAAAACTGAATTTAAGATTGAGAAAAATATTTAAAATAATAATATAAACTAAATATAGTAGAAATGAAACTATCTGGGGTGAATACAATTACAGGGGAAAAGTGGATGTACATAAAAAAAATAAATATGCAACATCAACGAAAGTCTTGAAATAAAGAATATTACATCTGTGATGTAATATCAAAGATTAACTTTGTTAATTGTGTATTGTCCATTGTGATAACATTACCAAGTCCTTATGATATGAATTCGAATTTACATCTTAGCCTTAGATCCTATAACAAAGTGCTTAACATTTATTCTAAGATTCCATACCCTTCAAGACCACTTCATCATTGTCTCCTACTTGCATTACTATACATCTTTAATGGCAATAGATTTATTCGCTTTGAAGGGAGATTTATTCTATACATATTACTGTCACTCCTCCTACATCAGTGAAACAAAAAATCATTAAAAAACCTGCATCCACGTACATAAGTTCATAATTTATTTTCATAACATGTCTGCCTTCAAACTCTCTGAACAGGCTTTATTCCTTTACCATGTCTTTTATTTTGATAACACTTTGATTCTTGCTAACTTTCCCTACAACACTAGCCTCCAATTCTCTGCACATGTATATAGAATCCAATCTTGTATACTGTAAAATAGATAAATAATGTATATCTCTTATATTCTGATATTTTAGCCATTTTTTTACTCTTCATAACATTTTGTGTTCACAGATTTTTTTTTAATTTTGTCCCTCACTGATCATCCTGTCTTCTGCTTATCTATCTCCTAAAGTTATTTTTTGCCTCACTTGTTGTCCTAATAAGATGTAAATTAGTGATTATGTATTACAAGGATTTCTTTATGTAATTCTCGAACAGTATTATACTGTAGTATTCTTTATTTTCAGACCTTTAATATTACGCTTTGATACACATGTCCATTTTCGCCGGAATTGTGTTTATTCATATTTATTTATTTAGCACAACAATACACTAGCGAGTCTTGGCTTCATCCAACAGCAATCACCACATGTCTCTATTCTGTGTTGCTACCATCCATACTCTTACTGCGATGGATCTAGATTCGACTGCCACACAGTCCAACTAGCATAACCTGGGTTTCCCAACTCTGCGCCGGCCTGACATCTGTTTCGTTAAAAGTTTAAATCTGTTCTCTTCGGTATTGACCCACCATATCTTAACCTCCCTGCCTTGATAATTGCTACAATATTAGGCTCTAGATTTCTCTATTACTACGCCTTCTCCATTGTCCATTCCTGTAGATAGCCTGTACAATGGATATTCTGCAAAGGATTTTCCTTTTGCAAATTTCGAAAAAATAATGTTTATCTGGGTTTTAAATTTGACAGGCATCTTAAGTTTTCTGTCCATCTATGCCATATAATTGAAAAAGTGAAATTAAAATCCTAGAGGCTCAACCTCTTATTAACTGTCTCAAACTTATCTCTATGTTTAAAATTAATTATCTAAAAAAGTTTGATTAGTCCAGCTCTGCTGTATGGGGCACCATCATTTTTAAACATTGGAAAAACAATAAATAACCAACTACAATCATTCTGAAATGGAATAATTAGAAAAATTGTGAAAGGTACTAAAATGCACGGAGTTAAAACATCTAAAATATTTGAGGAATTAAAAGTTAAAAAAATTTAGGAATGTTCTGACAAAGCTGGATGGATATAATTCATATAGTCTCACTTATAACCATTGTTCAATCCCATCACTTACCTTTGCATCACATTCAATCGTGATTCTGCTTAACTGAGTTAATATAATTTTGTTTTCACATTTTTAAATTTTCTTTTATATAGTTTTTTCCAACTTGTAGATATTTTCTAATATATATATATATATATATATATATATATATATATATATATATATATATATATATATATATATTTTTTTTTTTTTATATCTTATCTTTTTATCCTAATAAAGGCTAATAACAAAGTGAACAAGTGAACCAAAAACATTATTAATAAATAAAATAACTTTTTTGGGGGGTTATGCTTTTTTTATGATTCCACTATCCGACTAGTTACTCCTAGATTACTATGCTCAACCAATGGAACTTAAAAATATCTTGGTTAATCCAGAAATCTCCCTTGAAACATGACTTCTAGAGTATTTTATTTTTTTCATGGGTGGCTTTTCTACAATTTTAAGATTATTTTGAAGTTGTTAATTATTATTATTATTTTTTTTAATGGTGGCCGTGAAGAGAAAGCTATATTTACTGGAAGCTATATTTCAGGTTCAAGTAAATTAAAAAAAAAAAAAAAAAAAATCCAAGGCTCGAGGGTTAATTTATTTAATGATTATAGTGTTGCTGAAGTAAGCATGATACTTGGATGAGCTAGGCTATTTAACATCAGGCCCATTACTATGTATAGGTACCAAAGCAAAGCTTTACCAAATATTTTGTATCTGGCGCTCACTTCTGTTCTGAAGCTGAGGTATAGACTAATTCCATTGGAAATAAGCTGTTATTTTTTTCACTTATGAGTAAATTATTTTCCTAATGAATTATGCTGGTTTAATTCGGGATAACAATAAGAAAAATCAATAATTTTATGATAAAGGAAGAGTACATGTTTTGGATTAGCGATGGAGGAACTCCTTATAAATCAATTATTGGACAAAACAAACAGTTGGTTAAAGTGTCTTGATGGCATACTCTAGTTTACTTTACTTTGAGAAACCTTTTCTAACTCCCCTACTGGGTCACTACTGCTCGAAATTGAGTTAAAATTAGTCCTAAAAGTTTGGAATTATGAATGTTTTCTAATATCTAATATGTATATCTAGGCTATATATAAAATGAAACATCCATTTTCCCATTTTCTTAAAGCTAATTATTAGATCTTGTCTATTGTCATCTAGGTTACTTCAGACACATTCTAGTTGTGGGGGAGATTGTTAACCCTTTTCAGTGCAAGCATACATATTTAAAACATTTAAATTCACTTTTTTTATTTTTATTCTTTTTTTATTGGTCTAATATTGAATAAATCTGTATTAAAAAAAAAAAAAAGTTTCATTTATCACAATTTTTATGTTTTTTAACCTCATTTAATGTTTTTGAATCATGGGGCCCCTCCAAACAATCTATCGAATTATGGTGTATGCAGTACACTGTGCCCTGAAAAGGGTTAATATGGATTTATCTATGATAAAATTGCCATATATATATATATATATATATATATATATATATATATATATATATATATATATATATGCTGAAATTAATTATTATATCAGTTCACAAACATTCAAATAAACAAACCTCGAAAAGCAGTGGTGTCTCAGATGCTGTATTCTCTGTGCATAAGCTTGCATGTATGTGTGTTGTGGTTTTTATTTTATTTTTAATGAGGGCAGTTTCCCTAGTCATGTATGGGATTTTTAACCACTAAATCTTCCTCCCTACTCCTGTTTTACCTCTCCACAGAAACACAATCGGGCATTATATGTTGGAGGGGAATGGCTTTTACGTCATGATAATAGGCTGCATCCTGCTGCACCTATCTTTCCCTTTTTTCAGAGATGTTCGTGGTTTCTGCCACTAAAAATAGACACACCATCCAAGTTTTTTTGGAAGCTATCATCAGTTGAGAAAGTTATTGATGGTCAGAAGGACTCAGACCTGTTGGACCTCTTCTCTTTTCTTGCTTTAAGTTATGAAAAACATATACTCTGTGCTGTCATTTACATTCGGGAATACTAAATATTTCCCTGTATCATCCAGCTTGAACTTGTTCCAGGGTCCCCGAGATACTAATCAAACTTTCGTTGTTTTCTTCTCACCCAGGGATGGAGATGAGGAACCGATCTATGGACCCATCTGTTTGAGGAAAGATTGTAATGCTGTTGCCAGGCTGCAATGGTTTCCTTTGTCTCATTAGCACTGGTAATGTGGTCATTTATATGGAATAATCACTTCCTCTGCTTTGCAATCAGGTCGATTCATGGAATCTTGGAGACTGTGGTGGGACACACTAATCACACAAGATGCTTTGGTGATATACAGAAACCATCAGTATTTTTTATGCAAGTGTATCTAAGGTGTCTATCCATATTACTGCTGCTTAGAGCTTGATGGATGTGACTATGTTTGACAGCATGTGGGTCTTCCAGGGCCCTTCTATGTTCAAGGATTAGTGCAGTGGTCACTTTAGCCACTTTTTCTGCCACCTGTCTGACATGATTTCT
Source organism: Euschistus heros (assembly GCA_003667255.2). Lineage (NCBI taxonomy): Eukaryota > Metazoa > Arthropoda > Insecta > Hemiptera > Pentatomidae > Euschistus > Euschistus heros. The sequence continues at coordinate 1,862,768 of RCWM02000129.1, forward strand.
AAACTTTAAGTGTCTATAAATCTCCCATATGCGTGTGTGTGTTTGAGTGCGTGCGGGCGTGTGTGTGTGTGTGTGTGTGTGTGTGTGTGTGTGTGTGTGTGTGTGTGTGTGTGTGTGTGTGTGTGTGTGTGTGTGTGTGTGTGTGTGTGTGTGTGTGTGTGTGTGCGTGTGCGTGTGTGCGTGTGCGTGTGTGCTGTGTGCGTGTGTGCTTGTGCGTGTGTGCTTGTGTGTGTGTGTTGTGCTGTGTGTGCTTGTGCGTGTGTGCTTGCGCGTGCGTGCGTGCGTGCGTGCGTGCGTGTGTGTGTGTGTGTGTGTGTGTGTGTGTGTGTGTGTGTGTGTGTGTGTGTGTGTTTATGTGAGTGTGAATGCGCGTCCGTGCATTTAGGCCTTTCTACATATTCGTGCATGCACATGCATGCATTTGAAGGTGTGAGTGGGTCCCTGATATATTTTTTCCCTTAAGTGTCATTTTTCTTACATTCCTTTAAATTAAATTGATTTGTTCTTGTTAAATTTTGAGTAATTAGTTGCAGTTATTTTTGAGAATGATATCAACCATCGTTAAAAATATTATAATGTCCCACTTCCTTTATAATTATGAGACACTAACCCTGTGTATAATGTAATGTAATTTTCTGATAATTTCAATGAAAGAGCAATCTGAAATAACAATAACAAAATAATCTTGTAAATTTTTATATTCTCTTTTTCAGGGCTTCAACAGATTCCTTTTTGAGGCGTTTTGACATCATTTGGATTATAGTGTTTTTTTGTTGTTTTTTATTTGCCATTATTTACTTTTGTTAAATTTTTTTAAAAACATTTTTTATCCCCTTTTTACTTATTTTTTTAGTTATTGTACACAACATAAAATAAAAAAAACAAACAATCTATACTCTAAGTGATGTCTCGGCATTTTGTGTGTATAATTCATTTTAAGTGTGCTTCAGGTATGAATGTGTATGTGCTATACACTATACATGGTACCCACCATTATATACAAACCATTCACATACACTTGCATGTTTATACTGATGTGCATCATGTGTGCATACACACGTGTATGCACACATACACATACACAAGCGCGCTGCACACATACCAATTCTATCACATCTGTATTCTATACAGCTATATACTTAAACACATGCACGCACGTTCGCACGATTGCACATACACATACAAAAATATTATACTGATTAAATATTGCTATTGTAGTATTCTGTTGTGTACTTCTTTCTGTCCTGTATGTCACAGCCTGGTTATGAATGGAAATCATGAATTTTTTTTTTAATTTTATTTCTAACATAATAAGTTTTATATATCTTTTTTTAAATGTTTTTTTAACTTGTCTTCACTGTTTGTAATTGCTTCAGTGTATTTGTTTTTATGAATGTGATAAGAATTTTTGTGAAATTTTATGTAGCTTTGTAACTTTTATTATGTTATATGTTTATTTGGAATGTGAGAAATGTATTTGAACTTTTAAATATTGTTAAGTAATAATGATTATGTATTTTCTTTTTATTGTTGATATAATTAGTGCATGCCTTAATGATGCTTATGAATGTTTTCATTCTTTCACGACACTGTGTTGATTCTGAAACAGTATTTATTTCATTACATATTTACTATTATCAAACATTTTCATTTATAGTTCTTTCTATGTATTCATTTTCAATAGTAGATTCTTACACATCACACATACGCTTTGACCAAATTATTTTTTCTATACACCATCAATAAATTTGGTTTATCTCACAGTCAATAAAACATAACACCATTGATAAAGTTGTGGGTTTGATAATAAACACCTACATTTTTGTTGGTGGATAGATTTTTTCCCTTTTTTCCCCTTGGTTTTGGCCAGTGATTTAGTTTCATTAAATGTATTTGGAAATAAATTAATTTGTGTAAGAAATCTAGTATGAATAAATAGAAGGATCTTATGATTATTATTTTTTTAATAAGAAGGTATTTGGTTTTTTGGATTATGTGATTTTAACTTATATAAGAGTATTCTTTTCACTCACTTTAAAGCTCATAGTTCTAATTTGCATTATGTTTTCTTTTAGAGCTTTTGTCTTTGATTATTTTCAGTTCAAACGTGTTTAATAATTTTTTTAAAAATTAAAATTTTAAAAAGTATGTAAATTTTAGTAGAATTCACGATTGTCTTAAAAATTTTAATTGAAGATTTTAACTTCAATGGTCTTTATTTTGAAGAAATTCACCTAATTTTCTTTTAAATTCTAATTTGTTACAATTTGGAAAATAATTGTATTCCTCATTTAACTTTCTGTTATATAAGTTATAATCCCATCGACTATCTAAATCTAGTTTATTGAAATTTCAACTAAAGGTGGGTGTTTGTTTTTCGTGCTGCATATAGAGCAAGGAAGCTGGCATCAGAACACTGGTTGCCCTAGATGATCAGGGAGGTGAGTCAGCCAACACATACCCACAAAACACCTTCCATAATTTTTACACAGAGCAATGAATTTCTGTAAACAATTTATACTTACATTCTTATTTCTTTTTATTTTGTTTTTTAAATATATATATATCTCATACTGTGCATGATGATCTCTTTTCAACTGTATCGTGTCCTTCTTAAACTGTTTTTAAATAAATGGCCTAAAAAGGTTGAAAAGGTTCAATCTTACCACAGAAATTAAAAGTAAAGGATTTTTTTGTATGTTTTTTTGTTAATTTTATGGGTTTTTTTCAAATCATCTAATACATTCTCAGTGACTTTTCATTTAGGAAGAATTTCTATATTTGATACTTAGTTGTGATAATTTTTACTTTTTTTGTAGTACAGTTTACATTTTTATTTGTTTTACCGATAATTTTCAAGAGAAAATATTTTTAGTCATCTTATTAAAACCCACTTGGAGAGTTTAGTGTTTGTGATATATATAAAAAAAAAACTAAACTCATTTTATAATTTTCACTCGCGCACACCACATTTTTTTAGATTGTATTTATTATTTACTATAAAAAGTTTTTTTTATTGAATTACATCAATGCTATAACAATTTTCAAATTTAAATTTATAATAATTTAGATGCATCAGTTTTCTAATTTGACCTGTAGAAATAATCAGAATCAGTTGAAACAAAACATAACTCGAACAGCACATTTAACCTTTTTTTAAAGGGATTTTGAATTTCAGATGTATGGCTGTTAGACTATTAATGATTTTTACAAAGTTGGCTTTAGTTGTATTAAGAGCTCTGTATTGATATTTATCTAATATTGATACTGTGTTTATTCCTTTTCAGTTATTATTATTTTATATACTTTAATTGTTCCACAATTTTATACTTTTTGGCATTTTTATTTTGGCGTAGTGACCTTATAAAATTAATCATCTATCTACTTTGTAGTATAATCTCATTTCATTTTTATTTCATTGTGTTTATTTTATTCTTAATATCTTCAAAACAGCTATATGTAAATTACTGTTGTTTTTCAAAAAGTAAAATAAAAATAGGTTATACATTTGCATTCAAAGTACATCATAAAGTTATTATGATGTGCTTTCTGCTGTGGAAATTAACACATATATTTGAATCGAAAATCATTTCAGTGCTATTGTAATCAATTTGAGTTTTGGGGCTTATTGTTTAATCATTATTATGATTGTTTTAGCTTTCTACTGATGAAATATCTAATACTTTCAATGTGAATAAATAAAATAAGTTCTCAAGCCTATAACACTATAAAATCATCAATGTTTATTTCTGCTAAACTTTTTTATTTATTTATTTATTTAAGTATTCATTTATTAATATCACTATCGAATATTATTTGGCCCAATATTGTAATTAGTTTTACTTTAAAAAGTGACCAGTAAGCTTACACGTACCATTAATCAGCAACGTAATTGTTCTGTAATATAACAGTTTTAAGAAACTATGTACTATGTTTTCTTCAATTTGCTACCAGTATTCCTTAATAATATTTGATTATTGCAATACTGGTTCTCTATTATTTCTGATATTTTTTATCTCAATATTCTTATTGATTGTGAATAATGGTTTTATTTCTTATGAATCAATATAATATAATTATATTTGCTAAATATATTGAAGTTTTTATAATCATGTTGTACTAGTTAAATGATGAATTGTTCATCTACTTTTATTTATATAATGTATGTTCTGTTTTCATCTTCTTATTAAATCTCTAAATTATTATTTATCTTAAATGATTTTGAATTACTTTCATGGGCTATAAAAAGAATCTTTAGTGTTTTTAGCACTTACTGACATAATGGGCATTTGTTTGAACACCTAATTTTCTATACTGAAAATTTAATGATTTAAAAATGGAGATATATTCTTCCAATGACAGTGAACCTATTAACTATCCATTTATTTTTATGAATCTGACTATGTCATTAATCATTAGCTTATGATTCAGTGATGTATGGTTTATCATTCTTACAATGGAAATGTTTAATCGTTTAATTTCTTTAGTAAAAGCCTGGTGTATATTAGGCAAATTTGCTGCTGTAAAACCTCAAGAATGCTTTCATTCTTGGGCTACTAACAAGAGGACATTCGCAGTTGTAACTCACAGATTTGAATACTGATTTGTGGGTGGGTAGTAGGGACCTATTATAGTGCAATACTAGAGTTATAGCTGCCAATGAGCATTAGGAGCCAAGAAAAAAAAAAAATATATGAAAATCACATTTAATTTTTTTCTCAGCTCTCAGTCAAGATAGAGAATCGATTCTTTCACGTTTAATTGCAGTTATGTATGCTATTTGGTATAAAAAAACTTCCGCTATGCTCAAGACACCACCCGGCTTTATGTTATGTCTTATTAAAATTAAATTTTAATTTTAATTAATTAAATATTTTTAAAAATTTTTAATTAATTTAAAATTTAATTGTTAAAATTAATTAAATCGAAATTTGAGGTCAGTTGTTCATTTTGTCGAAATCAAAAATAATTTTTTTTTTACCTTTAAAATTTTGTATGATTTTAGAAGGCAAGATGCTTTCAATTTCTGAACAAATGTAAATAATTTGTGCTATCTCACATATTTCGCCACCGATTGAACCAAATTTACAGCGGATTTCCTTGGAATTTTGTCATTTTTTTAGAGTTTTTGAGCAACCTAAAGCCGGTTGTGTCTTCAGCATAGAGGAAGTATTTTTATACCAAATAGCATACATAACTGCAATTAAACATGAAAGAATCGTTTCTCTATCTTGACTGAGAGCTGAGAAGAAAAATTAAACGTGATTTTCGTATATATTTTTTTTTCTCGGCTGCTAATGCTTATTGGCGGCTATAACTCTAGTATTGCACTATTATAGGTCCCTACTATCCACATACAAATCGGCATTCAAATCTGTGAGTTACAACTGCAAACGTCCCCTTGTAAGATAGCGACCCTTCTTCTCTATTAGTTAATAAATCTTTCACTGTGTTAGTATTCTGATGTCATATTTTTCCCCTTACCACTTTGGTTTTAGTGGTACTAGTAGTGCCTAAATGAGTTCACTTCACTCTAATTCTTTATTATTCCTTATTCATTCTGCCCCATTTTTTCTCTAATATTTTTGTTTGTTCTGTTTCAATCTAGACTTGATTTCCTTTTTAGTTTTCTTTTATTTGATACTTGATTTCTATTTCTGTACAATTCCAGCTATGGCTTATCTAACCTCTTACTATTACTTGATATTTTATGTATAATTTTTATGATAAAATGAAAAAATAAACTTTATTCTGAAATATATTGTCTTTCATGTATAGAGTTGCCTCAATTTTTCAGCATAGAGTTCCAAGCTCTTCGATCTAACTAATCTTCCTCTCTAAGACTGCAGCCTGTCATTTCTTCCTGAACACCCTCCATCTACCCAGTTGAGGGTTGTCTGTGTCCTTGTCTCTATGGTGGAATCCAATCTTGGACTTCCTTCTGCCAACACTCGCCCAACTATCTTTTTGTATGATCATCTCAGGTAGTGTGCCCCATTCCTTTCATTTACAGATTTGTGCACATCCATCCTCTTGTGAATCTTCTTGCAGTTAATTTTTAATCCTACTGAATCATATCAGGCTTTCAGTATAACCTACATCATTTTAAGATAAACCTTTCTCTGAAGATGGTCATGAACCTGTTGCTTGAAATTTTTTCTTAAATTCCCCCGTTATCACCATTTCTTTCACAACCCTAAGTTAAAATGTTTATTCCCTTCCTTTCGACGATAATACCTCCTTGGTTCTTTCCTTTACCAATCACTTCCTTTACCAATCTCTTCCTTTACAGTTAACTTCCTCATCAGAATGTTTTTTTTTCATATTATGGCTTTTTGTTTCTATTATTATTTTAGACTGCATCAAGATTTAATTTTTACTTCATTAATATTAGTTACTCTACTATATTTTTTATTTAATATATGTTACTTCTCAAAATTTTTTTTAAATCCTGGATTTTCTTAGGACTCGTCCTACATGGAGATCCACATTAGGAGCTATGCTTTTTCAGTGGCTGTACTACTCACCACATCTCTCGCTCTCTCTTTATTTGCCTTTTGGAATACAAATTTTGGTGCTATATACCCATTGTGGACCCCTACAATATCCTAATAGCATCAGATCCCTTTGTCACTGCTAATATCTTCATAGCCCTCCAGCTGTCTGTTAGGTGTATCTGCAGCACTTTCACTCTTACATGTTGGATTCTTGAGATTGAGAGTGAGCTGGCCCCAGATGTCTTCCAGCCCTATATGATTTTATAAAATTATTGCAATTTTCAGGAAATAGAAAACTAACAAAGCAAAATTTATGATTTGGTTTACTAAACAAGCCTGTGTTAGACACAATTTTAGTCTCGTGTGCCTTTTGTTGATAAAATTGTATACCTTCTTGTTCTGATGAGGTTTCATTGATGATATATTGATAAAAATAAATCATACAGTTGTATCAACCAAACTCAAGGAATTGAGATTATAGGAACCCTCCTAAACAATACAATACATATTTTCTTTAAGATCCTCTGATAATTAAGGTCTTGCAGGAAGATCTGTCAGCCCATTTACGTAAGGAGACTTTAATTAGTTTGGATGTCGGAAGTAAGTCTTAGAGGAGATATATGAGTACCCATAATATCTATTCTATGTTGTTTTATATGGGTCAACAATGAATTACTACAATACATTTGTTTGATTATTTATGGATGTTTGTAAACTGGAGGAATATTACAAAAGGAGAAATATGGAAGAGAATCATTTTTGCAAACTGCCACAATTACAATGTTCAAACTAATCTAAGGAATAAATTAGGGTATTATCTAAGGGCCTCAAAATTCTTTTCACTGACTTAAGGTGAGGCGCCACTGCGAACGGACTTGACTTGAGCTGACCTGACCGGACCAGACTTGAGTGGGGGTGCGCCACCAAACCCTGACTTGACTTGAGTATTGGAGCAGACCAACCCCTCTTTTTAGTATTGTCGAGAGAGAAGCCAATATGGAAGCACACCTATTGGACATTGGTTCCGAATCCTCCGATTCCTACTATGAATATTTTATAACAAGTATCAAAGGAAGTGGTTATCTCCATACATGAAAGGTCGAGCGAAGCACGGTGAATTTCACACGTTTACAAAGCTTTTGAACGAACAATTTCAAAATTTTTTTCACTTTTCTTCTATGTCCATGATTTACGAACTTCACAGGGACACTGCCACGTGCCGTGCTCCGATAAAGAGGGTTTGTTTATGAAATAAGGGGAAGGAAGTAGGAGTGGGGGAACCGGAGTCCTGTGCCGACCCAACATAAACGGATCGCCTGCGGAGTCAAGAAGCGGGCTCAAGTCCGCTCCAGTTAAGTTCAGTCCCGGTGTCGCCGTTCCCTATTAAAATCACAGTGTGGGTCCAGTTTGGTACTCCAGTCAAGTCAAGTCATGTTGCAGTGGCGCCTCACCTTTACACAAGACATGCATCAGGTCTCACATATAGCTCAAAATGTTAGACTTATGATAAAATTTCTTGAACATGCACTTCTAAGATGAAGAAAAAAATAAGTGTTCTGCAGGTGCTATGTCAGAAGACTGTGAATGATTTAGTGCAGGGGTCTCCAAACTACGGCCCGCAGGCCAAATCCCGCCAGTGTCATCAATCCGGCCCGCGACAATAGTTTGTAGTTGTGGACCAATTTTACTTGTACTAATTATTAAAAGAGATTTAAAATGCACATTGGTTAACAATGTTAAAGTTATAGGTCTAGTGTTTTAATTTCAGTATCAAAAGGATTTTGAAAAATTTTAAATTTATTCGTAATGACATCGAAGACTGAGAAACGAGTATCAAAATTAATATTCAAAGCTTCGACTGCAAATTCAACGGAAAACTGAGTTTCAGTAGTTAGTGTGACTGAATATTTCATATGATTTTAAAATTTAAAAACTCTTTACGCAATTGTGATTGAAATAGTATTATTTTTTGCTAGAACGGTTTGACAAATTCAGTTCGTTCATGTTTTGTTAAATCGACGTAGGCAGAATGCTAACATCGACAGCCATTCGCTATTTTGTTATTCGGATGGATTACGATGACTTTAATAAAACAAAATTTTGATCTCTCCTCAAAGTTCAAAGAAATGCATTACCTATTTCCACGTGTGACCATCAGATGTCTTCAAGTGTTGTAGTCGTAACAATATAGTACTACAAAATGGTGATTGAACTAGCGAATTTAGCAAGCGTAAGGTCTCTCAAGGCGCGTATTCGGCGACCAGTTTAGAAATTATAGGGACTGGCAGGAAAATTAATATGGTGGGTGTTGGCCCTTGGAACCCTTGGAAGTAGTCAGTATGGCCTGAAGGCTGAAAAGTTTGGAGACCCCTGATTGAGTGGATTGTAATATCAGAAAAAATAAAATTTTAAAACTTAGTTACTACTGTTTCATACCATTTGTTTACTACCTTTTAGTCATATTTTAAAATTGTCCCCGAAATAATTATTGTTTTTATTAATTAATGTATTATGTTAAAATGCTTTTAAAGTAAAGTATTAAGTAAAGAAAATTAACATTTTAAGAGCCTAACAGCATTAAATTCTTATACTGTTACATGATGGCATGGCTAGTCTGCAACTGTCAAAATGACCTCACAAAGCTGATTATCGAAACTGGTGCTGCAATGTTATCAAATATCCTAAATAGGCTATTAAATATATAATTAATAATTAAACAGATTACAATTTTTTTAATGATATTTGATCTGGCTGCATTTGCATTGTTTTTTTATGTAATAAAAGTTCACTACAATAAGAAAAAGTTGATTGAGATCTTATGTTGAAGAAATAGATTTGGGAACGTAATGTGAATAAATAAATATATATATATATATATATATATATATATATATATATATATATATATATATATTGGATGGTTTTCTGGTTCTTGGAGATTGGAATAGAAAAGTATAAAGGAGGTATCATTGCTGGAAATGAGGAAGAAGCCAACCTACCTTGGAAAACCAGTAATATGTTTCTTGCTTAGTGTTACGAACGATTATTTACTTACTGAGTAGCTCTACAACCCAGGTTGGGTCTTGTTTCCATTGCTATGCTGTTCTACATTTCTCTGTCTCTTGCCTTATTGTCCTTAGGTCCTGCAGCCATCAGCTTCGTTGGTCTACTCTTCTTTTCCCAAAGAATATATTTCCCAAATGACCCGAAAAATCAGCTTAATCCTCAAACAGCTCCTAAGATTCTATGAATCTTTACCATACAATACCCGTCAATTGTTAGTATTCTTTCTCATCCTTCCCCACCTTGATTGTGGATGCTTAGTATACGGAGGACTGCCTGGTTAGCTCGAAAGAGGCTGAAGAGATAAATTAATTAATTTCCTGAATAAGATTTATTTTTAGGATCCCATAATCACCATTTTGTTCTTTCATCTATAACTTCATTATCAGTGTCCTCCCTCTTTAATTCTTCAACCATCATTCCACCTCCTAATTCTACAAAGTCCCTCACTTTTCTAGGTCTTTGAATATCTTCAAATTCCAGTTCTTTATTTTACACATGCTGGATGTTCTCTATATTTAATTTTTACTAAATAATGCTCTATGTATCATTTAGGTCCTCTGGCAGTTCTAATGTCCATAACTGAAGAGGAATGGCATTTCTTAATAAGCACATGACCAGTTTGAGTCAATACACTGTTTGGTGCTATCCATGTCGCTGTTTTTTTTTTTTTTTATATAAAAACATGTACATTTTATCAAAATATTATTCGCCTCTGTGTAGGGCCTTCACCTCTCTACGCCTGTTGTTGCAGAACGTATTCATTAATATCACTAGACAATCTCCTGTTTAACTAATCATACATAGTCTTGAAATTGGTAATAGTTGGGTATAATACAATAAATTGATAGATTCTTCAGGAGAATGAATCACTGAACCTTATATGTTTAAGTATTAAAATGAATTTTTGGGTGATTTAAAAAATATGGTTGTTTCAATATAAATTGATTAAAAGAAGAGTTTGATATTTTTATGTGAACTGTGTAATTTAATATAGAATTAAGGATATTACAAAGTAATGGATTGTAGTGAGAAAGAGCCTGAAGGGAGGTTGTTTGATGCAATTATAATCATGGTCTGAATTTTTTAAGTGTTCGGGTGAAACATTATTCTCTGTTGCCCAACTGTTATTGCTATTAATGTCATACTGAAATTTACCAGACATTTAAAGTATATTGGAATGTTGGAGTGATAGGAAAAATAATAGATCCTCTGCCTATAAATGATATTGAAAGTAATGGATAAAGTTAAATAAGTGATAAATGTGAATGAAACATAGGATTGGTAAAAGAGAAGACTCGCAAATAATGAAGAGGAGATTTGGGATAAAGAATCTCTAATTGTTAAGGAACAGATAAATAATAAGGCTGGCTCAAGCCTAAATCCCTATTTAAAAGGGAGTGGTCATGTATTTGGAGAAAACAATTGTATGATCCACAGAATGAAAAGCTGTTAATAAATATAGGTCGCAAGGAATATGATTTTCTATTGTCTATATAAGATATTGCACAGTTAACAGAATAGATCAGAATAGCCATGGCAGGAATCTGATTGAAGAAGTTTAAAGAGAGAATTTTCCTCTTCATTGGCTTTGATAAATTATATAGAATGGAGATGGGCCAAAAGTCAAAAATTGTAAGACTGTATTTTATGGGTATACTAGGAATGCATTACTTTAAATGTTACTAATTGATTGAGTTACTGAAATTTCACATCAAATAATTTGTACCCGATCAAGTGGTTTTTCTGAGAACTCATGACCTTTTCATTTTTTTATATTTTTATAAAAACTAAATTTTCTAAGGTTTTTTATCCATTAATTTAGATATGTTGTAAATCAAATAACAAAGTAGATAAATATATTTTTAATTAATATTCTGTACAGAATAGCATTTTATAAAAAAATAAATAAAATAAAAATAAACAATGAAATTGATCTCAAAAGAACGAAAACATTAAAATACATAGTTAACTTATTTATAGGCTAATCAGAGGTTTCTAAAACCAGATCCTTATCATACTTAAATTGGCTGTAAAATTCGCTGATTTAGAATAAGGATCCACTGTATTATATTTTGTTTAATAGGAAAAAGAAAAATACTTCAGATATACTATGTTGGATATGTTTCAGTCAGCTCTAGGTTAGTCCCAGCTATAATAATTGAGCCACAAAATATGCTAACTACCTGTGGATAATTTCTTAAGGTATTAAAATATTTTAGTTTAAAAAAAAAGTATACTTTTTGAAACACCTATTTATGAATCATTGTTAAATTAGGAATATTATTGTGAAGTATTTCTAAACTCTCCAATAACGGTTTATATTTCAAATATATATCGATCTCAATTTGAAAATACATGAATGATTATGAACTATAATTTATCAGCTACTCTTTTAATACAATAAGTGAAATAAACTCAGGTATATCAGTGTCATAAACCTTCCCATTGCTTTACTGATTAGTTAGTATCTAAATATAGAAATGAAAAGTTACTGTGCCTTTTAATTTTGTTTCATTTGTAAACTTATGTTCCTATAATATTCATTATTTACACTCCTATGGAATATTTGGAGAAATTAAATTAGATTTCCTTAACTAAAATTTGTGATTTTGTTAGAATTCTTCAAATGTCTATTTTCTATCGATAAGACTGTCTTCATTCATGTTAAAGGTTGAGGTATATTATGTTTTTGTCAAAAATTATTTTCATGCATTCATGAGATAATCATTCTAATAACTAAAAAAATGTTTTCATGTGTACTTGTAATTTCTCGGATTAAAAAAAAAAAAAGTTTCCTTAAAATATTGTGTATAGTACCATTATCAGGATTTTAATAGCAGTATCTTGAATGGTGGAAAACACAAAAGTAAATTGAAGGAAAATATTTTTATTCAACTTCAATTTGATTTTCGAAATGTCTTTTTAATAATTGATTTGCGAATTTTATAGTTTTTATTCTGCTAGCTATAAATTTTGTATCTTTTGAAATCTAGAAATAAACGAAAATGTTTAAACTTTCAAAATGTGAATCTTAACTACTTTTTATACATTATAGATGTGTATAGTATATTTTTTGAAACAAAGAAACAGTTTGTTTATTTTATTTTTTAATGAAGATGGATTGTTCACAATGGTTGAATAGTAATAAAGGGGATAGTAAGAAATAAGGTAACCATTCTTATTCTTATCTCTTATTACATGCACACCAAAACAGACATGGAAGTTTTTATTTATCAAGAACTATTAAATAATTACAGGGATATTTCCGTTGTTATAGAATCTTAAAATATATTGTTATAATATTTCGAACTTGTTACTTTTATTGATTTTTTTATTTATGAGCATTTAAATGATTTTTGGTTAGGATTCAAATTGAATTTACTTTGACTTATTTTAATTTATTCTTTCCTTTCCTTTTTCTATCTTTTTTTTTTTCTACTTCTTTATGGAATCCTTTTTAAAGATATTTCAGTATTTTTCTGAACTAACACTTTTTGAAATTGTATATTCCCTGCTTATAATCATTTTACCTGTTTGAATAAATTATAACATTAAAACTGAATATAAAGTTTAAAATTAACTATTTCAATTTCAATTAAACAAAATATTTATCATAAACATACACATGCACCCACAGCAAACAAAAAAATATATAAAACAATATATAATATCATAATTCACTGTAAATATGTATTCATTACTCTTAAAGTCTGTGTGTTTTGCATGTAATTTGTTGGTGTGATTTGCAGTTAATGCTTATAAGCATCTCGCATAATAGTACACATTTTTTTTGTTTTAAAGTTAAAGTTTCATTTTCATTTTTAAAAAATTCTGATTTTTTTTTTATAAAATAAAAAGGAATTCAAAATATTTTGTTTACCTTTAAAGAATACTTTATTAATCATTGAATACCATTAGTTATAATGAATTGCACCTCATTCATCAGGGATTTTAATTTCTTACTTCTTGAAAATTTCTTTAATATTGAATTGAACTGTTTTTTATAGTGTGCGTTGATTTTATATTTTTGATAAGTATAATTTTTGGTCCATTTAAAATTTTTTTTAAATTTATTTATTTATTTTAATTTAAATACAAATATTAAAGAAGAAACTAGAAAAAATATATATCATTGTGTTGATTGTATTTGCTTCAAGGTTAATGGTATTTTTACTTAGATTTATTTGTTTTTTTTAATCTTTCTTGTTTTGTCAATTGTAAATGTGTGTTTGGAATTCACACTTATGGTTATTTATTGAACACAATTGTTTTACATCTATATCTTATTTCTTTTTTCATATACATATATAAATATATATATATACATATATACATTTTTTTGTATTTTTTATGTCTGTTTGATGAATAGTTTTACATAGTCATTATATCTTGTCTATGTTGTATAAATGCTGTAGTTATATTTAGTTTGGATTACAAAAAAAAAAAAATTTGCATAGCCTTGCAAATAGTTGCCACGCACATGCTTCATATTACACTGTACTATTAAGCGTAGTTATGTAATCCAAAGTAAGTATATTAATATATTCACCTACAATATGAATACACTTACACTTCATTACATCAATCATGACTGTATTCACTTATTTATTTATATTCCTTATTGATGCATAACTAGAATAATAAATTTTAAAATGTGTTCATTAACTTTGATCTTTTATAAAATTTAAAAATAAATGATAATTAAAATTTGCTTTTGATATATTTAATTTTAACAGTTTACTGTGTAAATTACACTAGTAATTGAAATTAATTTCTTGAATTAGTTTATTATCATTATATGAATTAATGTAATATTTAAGCATACATTACAAAGTCTGAAAATGTATAATAATAACAGTCATTTCATTTATCTGAATTAGACTTTACGTACAAAATTATTTGCCAATACTTGTGGTAGTTCATATGGTTGTAATGGTTTATTATAATTGATTTATATTATATTCATTTTAAAATAGGAAGGCTACTTTTCTGTTTAAGGTGTTACTGGCTATTCAATGATCCTTCTTACTATAGGCTGAATCCTCCGAAATAAAATAGTGTAGTGTTCCTACACTAGTGCAATTAAATATTTTTCTCTACTGTTCATAGTTGGAGGTGTGATAGTATAAGTTATTGATTTCAGATAGTATAATTTATAACAGAAATTAAAAAAGTATATATTTTTCTTAATAGTCTGTCTATAAGTTTTTTGAAACTCATAGAAAAACCTTTGAGATGCACTAGGAGATACTAAATTTATAAATTCTTTAAGTCTTAAATTCTTATGTGCGAATTGATCTTTGGACCTTGGAGCATCTAGCCGATTGAGGAGTTTTGAAATGATTTCATTACGTTATGAATGTGAAAGTATTTGAAACTAGATAAAGTGTGTGGGCCAGCTACATACACAATACTACATACATTTTTTTGTTCCTTAATCCAATTTTATAATTTTAGTGTAAAATTATTTGTTTGCAAAAGTGTCATTATTTTTTTTTCTTTTGTGAGTATGTGTGAAAACGTTTAAAATAGCATTTGATATGTCCATGCTGTGGTTCTTCAAGGTAGTATCTTTGCTCTTATCCTCTACACAGTGTATATAGCTGACCTCCCAACTCATCCTAGCACTGCTACCACCACATAAACTGATATGATGTTTCTAGTATTGGTTATCAGCTAATAATGGTCCCTTCATTGCATTCCAAATACTTCAAGCTCATATCACGAACCTCCAAGTGTGGTGTAGAAATTGGAGGATTTAAAAAAATCCAAACAATCCACTAATCCCTGTTGAACTGATCCGCTACCTAGGACTCTAGGTGGGCAAACGTCTTGCTTGGAATCCACTTACAAAACTAATACGACAAGAAACTAATTGTCGTTTTAGACCACTCCAATATTTACTAAACCATCCAATTAATTTTTTGAAACTAGATAAAGGATTATCTGAAATCCATTGAAAAATTCTCAATGCTGCTTACTTTGTCACAAATAAACTTATCCATAATGATATTCATTTTCTATATGTTGCTATGTTAACCCACACCAGGTACATATCATGTCAGTAAACTCCATAACCATTCAAATCCATTAGTCTCTTTTAACTTGCTTCCCATTCTATCACTGATTACTCTCCGAGGCGTCTGAAAAGAAGAAAGCCTCAGAATCTTCTAATATAGAATTTTTATTGAAGTGCGACTTATGGTTAGTTGATAGATTCTGTCAATGTTTTGTTATAAGAAAAAAATTTCAAAGTTTTTGTTATGTGTATATAGTAATTTATATATTTAGTGTGTATTGTATATATATATTATAGCACATAGTATATATTCAATGGCTTTCAAAATGACCAATTTCTCTTCCTGGTTGGTTGGGCCTTTTGGTACTAGATGATATTATTTGTCCTGTTGTTTATCCAGTTTCTTTAAAGTTTGGGCACAGTCTTTATTCTATTCAATTGTGCTACCATCGGTTTTTTGTTTGTATTGAATTTATCTTCACATTCTATTTTATCTGTGTGTTGTATTAATTTAGCATGAAAGGATGGGTATAACCTATGCTCTGTTGTCAATTTCAGCTTACCTTTGAAAGCTCTTAAAGTACTCATTCAAAGCTTTGAGAATCGTCAATGTGATTAACCTTAACACATTCTAATTTCCTTGAATAAATAGGTTTTAAGGCAGCTGCTTCTCATACTGGAATCTCTTACAGAAATCTAAGCTATATGGCTCCATCATGAATAACCCTCAGGGCTTTAGAGTTGTAACCCCAGTTCATTCTTACTGTTTTTGCTAGTATGTTTTTAGTTTTTAAGTTTCTGGAAGTTATTATTTTAATATAAGTCTTCTAGTTCAATTTTCTAAGTGTAAACCTAAAAATGTCAAAACTGGTGCCTTTTTTAATTTAGTTGAATTTAATCCTAGTATTTTTTATTTTTGTAAATTTTCTTGTGAAGATGTTATATATTTATAAATATATTTGAGTATAAAAACGTAAATTTCAACAATATGTACAATGTATACTGATTATTTTCAAACAAAAGAAACTAATATATTATTTAAAGCTGTAATATTGAGCTTATCTTTTGTAGGAACACATAAGTGACTATTGATAGTGTTGCCTATTTGCATTTTGATAGAAATACAAATTATTGTTATTAATGTATGAATCTCTGTTATACAGGAATAAGCTCATTTACTATAGAGATTATTGAATAGAATAAGATATGAGGATAGATTTAATTATTGATGTAACAGCTCATGGATCACATTTTGTTTCATAATCTTATATGATACTTATTTAACAAAAATTGAATGCGGGACTAGTGTATATTCAAAGATTTGGTTTTTTTTTTTTTTTTTTATTTATCCCTGAATTTTTGGCAAAATTTTGAGATAAATGCATTTCAACATATAAGAACTACTTATGAGATTTATGATGATTAGTTTTGTATATATATATATATATATATATATATATATATATATATATATATATATATATATATATATATATATATTTTAAATATTAAATATGAATATTCTGAAATTATTTGCTTATGTAGTAGCAAAAATTAAAAAATTTCTTTTAAAAAATAAATTCTAAAGAATTGATAATTGTGGAGTATGACATTCTTTCAAGTATCAAGTTGGTTATCAATTTTGGCAAATCTGATTTAGTAATGTTGGTCATATTGATTAAAATATACACCATTTGAAGTAGATTTGGTCTCTTAGATTGCCGTTTTTATCATTATTGTTTTATTATCTCTGATTAATTATGATAATCTTAATTTCGATAGTCCTATCAAGGGAATTTTTAATTTTTATCAAATTTTGATTTTATTTGATGAAATGTTAAGTTTTTTAAATGATCTTTGTTAATGAACACATCTCTGTTTTTAATCTAGTTATGTAGTTTCTAAATTATTATTTTTATGTTACTCATATTTTTTCCTACAATTTTGTTTATTAGAGTGAGGATGTCGGTGGCAAAACGCTCTCAATGCTGGCAAATCAAGGCGGTAAGCTCCGTAATCAGTGTATAGCAGTGGTGGCTACTAACATTGCTCGTTTATGTTAATAGTTGTAACATCTCCGGTGTTTGCTTTGTGAAATAATTTCATTTTTATTTTCTAAAATATTCTTATTTCTTCATAATAACTTCACAATTAAATGTATTAGACTATTAATCTTCTATTTCATCTCTGTTAATGGGGTTCATATCAGATTTCCTTTCTTCCTCTTAGCTTAACCTGTTTCAGATTTTAATATATATTTTGGAGGCTAGATTTTGATCTACCTAGAATTTCCTTTGGTAAAATACAAATTTTGTTTCTTTTATGTTCCATTTTCATTTGTTTCTAGCCTGGCAAAAAAAAATATGTTAAAATGAGAGGGAGAAATTAAATTCCTTTTAATTTGGTTAATAAGCTTTGAAACACTAATTTGTGACCACACCTTAAGCATGTTATATTCTTTGGGGTTGATGTAAAGGCTTGTATTGTGTTATAGAGCCACGAGGTCGGAATGAGATCACTTGTCATGTTGGATGAGCAAGGGGGTAAGACCACGACTCCTCTCTTATATGTTATATAGTCACTTTTATTTCTTTCATCATGTTAGTCCCTATTCCTGCAGCTTTGATTTTCTTTCTCTCTGTCTTTCCTGCATTTTTAAACATTTTTTTTTTTAATTTTTATTCTTTTAACAGCCAGTAGTGTTAGATTATGTTTTAGCACATTTTAGGCACTAAGGCATAATTTTATAAGGTTTATAGTATTAATTATTTGTGATGTAATTCTATTTTGTTGATATTTAATAAACTTATAATAGGATAAAGTTGTAACTGTACTGAGTTTCTCGTTTTCCATGATTGTGCTAATCACTGCTAAAAATACTATTAATTTATTGATTAAACCTTACAAGTAAAAAAAAAAAAGTATTATGAAATCAATTTATTTCCATTTATTTTTAAGATTTATTTTAAATCTTTTGGAAATATTAATATTTAATCAAATATCACCATTAAGGAAACATATGTAAAAACGGGAAATCCAGTTTTCTAAGAGGTTGTCAGTAAGTTTATTTGCAATTATTCATCTATTTTTCTATATGTATTGTCATAATTTACTATTGTGATGTACAAAATGGAAGATGGAAAGTGGATAACTTCAACTTCTACAGAACAGATATGTATTGTTTTCTTTTACATGAATAATGATTGAAGGTTTAAATTTTAATAATCAGTTGAAATCTATCGGGATATTTAATCTCTGTTTTCCACTGTCTTTGATGATAGCTTTGTTTTTCCACTCAATTTTGTCTTTTATAGTAACATTTTTTAAAATTTAAAAAGTTTGACTATCTCATTATTGATATTAATCATCAGTACTAATAAATTGTCTTATTTAACATTTAGTATTACATTAACATTAAATTCCCAGTTCGCTCCTAGAGAATTTTAACTTACCTTCACAGAAAGAACAAAGGAACTTAACTTTTAAACCAAAATAATTCTAAATTCTTTTCCTTAAAATAGTTCAGTGCTTACTTAAGTTTTAGCATTCATATAGTACACAATTTATAGCCCAGCCTACTTGTTTTTAATGTTGCTTTGGAAACTTTGTTGTTACTTCTCTTGATTTAGATGTTGTTACTTCTAAAAGTGTTTTTCTCTAACAATAGCTTATTTATTTGATTCTGAAGGTGGAATGGTCTCGAAAGTGGAAGAGATGGAAATAAGTAAATTCTATTAAAAATGCTTCATGCATCAATCAATATATTAAACTATTGGAAATTAATAAAGGCCTGGATTTGGATGAACCTTATCCCATTTACTTTAAATATTCAAATGCTCTTTGTGTTGACAAAAGAAAAATCTATAATGTTGATATAAAAAATTATGATGTAAGTACAGAATTGCTATATCTTATACAATTGAAACAAAATATTAGTATTGAGGATTGAACAAAAAAAAAAAAAATTATGCGTCAGAAGACTTTGTTTACTAGCTGCCTCTTTATGCCTTATTTCCATTGCTGATGGTTGCTATTAAAATTCTTTATATAACTAAGAAAATTGATTTTGAAATAATTTTATTAGGGAGCATATATTTGAATTTTTCCAAGCCCTTCACTTTGGTTTTGTGTGTGTATACACACGTTTTCCCATTGCTGATTTTTTGTATGGACTTTCCCTATAATGCTATCAGTTTAATACTTATGAAATTATTATTGAATGTTTTTCAATTTGATCTGATTCACTAAAATTCATTAGAGATTTGAGTTCTAAAGGTAATATTTTAAACTTGTAATGAAAGTATTAACATTTTTTTCGTTGTGTCCATTGTTAGGTATATGTTGCTTTAGATCTCCAAATGAATAAGATAGTACTTATACTTGTGAAAATATGATCTCTTATAAGCTGATTATTCTCCATCAACAAAAATCTATTTGTAGTACCTTTTTATTTTTTAACTTGAATCTTTGGACATTAGAATATAACATATTGTATAAATTGCTACACAAAGACAATGGCTCCTTTTTAAATTTCATCTATATATTTTCATGTGAAATTATTTTAACTATGAACTGCAACTTGATAAATTAATAGTTTGTATTTTTGTATAAATTTTGTTGATGGTGCAACTTGCTCAAGGATTTATCTTATCTAAGGAATTTTTATTGATAGCATGAAGCTCTGTCTTCTCTTTTCCATAGTTGAACCAGTTCTTTATTTCATGAACTCGTAGTAATGCTTAACTGGGCTGTAACAGATACTTTAGTGTCAATAATGTAGTTTGAATTCCTAGAAGAAATATAGGAATCTTTTGATAGGCTGTTTGGTGAGGAATTGATGAATTATTTGCCACTTCTATTGATATTTTGTTTATTCTTAGACTTATTTCAAATGTTCAACATTCTCCAAGTAAACAAAATAATACAGAAGTGGTACTTAATTTATTAATTACTAATTTTATTTGTCCTTTATACTATCATGCATTCCTCAACTAATTTATGGTGAGATCTAGTACTATAGATCGCTTTGTAGGTGGTCATGAGCTCATTTAGAATAAGAAATAAGTAACTATGGAAAATAGAAATCGAACATCTGCATTGTGTGGCGGACAAGACATAGTATTACCGGATTAGAAATGAAGACCCTATATAGCTGTCAACTTAAGTGGTTAAGACTTATGTTGTGTGGTATGAATTAGAGATTTTACTCTCAAACAAATAAAGGAAGCTTGATCGACTGCTTAGAAGATACGGAGACAGACTGAGGATATTATACAATGAATTAACTGACTTGGGTCTATTAAATTGAAGATACTCTCTGGCTAAAGAGGATTGGTACATTTGTTCCAAGGTGTCTTTATTGTGATAAGAAGAGGAATATAAAAAAAAGTAGGATAAGGAAAACGCATTTCTGAAAGTTTTTTTACTGTGTCTTAACTAATTGCAATATAATAAAGGGGATATAAGAGGATTTATTAGAGCCTTTGGGTAATCGCAGAAACAGTAGTACAATAATTTTAAAGAATATGAGATATTATAAAAAGATTGTCTGATAGTTCTGTAACCTTCGACTAACGAGAACCTTGCCAATGAGTTTTGAGTTAATGACAGTAACCTGAGATTGAACAAAATTTTTAGGTAATTTTATAATCTAAACCACGAACTTCTCGCCATAAGCAACTTATCATTAACCAGTGGTAAATCTTATAAATGTTTTCCAAACTGTTTTAATTATGCCTATCAGTCTTGTGGCAGTCTAATAATACTACTGCATTATAAATCATATAGTATAATATTTATAAATCAAGAGATATAATTTTTTTTGTTATAAATTATTGCAAATTTGTATTTTTTAAATTTTATTTAAAAAAAGTAATTTCCTTTACATTTTTCTGATTTCACCTTCTTCCTCCATGGTATTTATCATGAAACTTTATAAATATTGAATTTATAAAATATGTGAAATCATATACTATTAAAACGTGAAATCATTTTATAGAGTAACATATATCAATTTTTACATGTGTACAACGTTAAAAATAGTTTAACATGGTTGTAATTTCAGTAATCAATTCTCAACTTTTTTTTTTAATGAAGAAGTTCATCATGTTTAAATTATTTAAATTCAGAATCAGCTGGATTGCCGATGAGTCATCTATTTATAAAATTTATTGAAGTCTTGTCTTTATAATTAATTTAATAAGCTATATTCTATTGACAAAAAAAAAAAAAGATTTTCTTTTTAATTATCTAACAGTTCTGAAGTGTTATTTTTTTCAGTAACATTAAAGTTTTCAAGATTATTTTACTTTTGAAAGAATATGGAATTTATTAAATCCAAGATGATGGTTAAGTATAGTAAAGTGATAATTCAGCTATGGGGCCTACCTAGTAATATAAAAATACATTTTATATTTTCATTTATTTATATTGCATCAAGTTTATTATTTTATGAATTGAAAAATATTTATTAGGTTTGTTTCGGCATCATGCTTTAGAACTCTTACTACTTTTATGAAAACTCAATTTTTGATATTTTAAGTGCAAAGTAATAGTAATTTATTTTTGTTTTATTTCTTTCTTTTTAATGGTTAAATTTACACTACATCTTGTGTAAAAGTAAACAAAATACCAATAGAAGTGGTACTTTATTCATAAATTCATTCTAGCTTCTCCCTGGCTGACGGAATATGGCACGTTTCAGTTGAAATTAAATGACATTTATTTCATATATTTGCTGTGTCCCTGTGATAACTTGGTCCTATTTACTATTCTTGCTCTAATGGACACAGTTATTAGTTGGTGTTTTTTTTTTTTATTAAAATTTTACTATCAGAGTTTTATCATTGAATATAATGTGAATATCTTCCTTTGTCCTCCCCACATACGTCTGTTACTCTTGAATGTTTTATTTCCAATCTCAGCATTTGAAAATCTCTTTTCCTTGACAGCTTTCTTCACCTGTGAATCAGCTACAGTATAAATAGCATTATAGTGGATTTTCATTTTTTGTTCCTTTCATAAAGCAAAATGATAATGATACCGTAGATAGATTACTTTACTTCCCAAGCACCCTGATATGCAGTCCAGTTAAATAATCATAAATGAATTCAATAATTAAGGTATTTTAGATTTTATCTGTTGCATTAAGATTGGTACACTGTGGTGAAATCAAAGTTTCCCTATTCCCGTACCTTGAGAAAAGCCCCTATTAAAAAAAAAAAAAAAAAAAAAAATGTATTCCTAGTTTTCTCAAAATATCTCCTATAGTATAGATCTGACTTGAAAAGAGGAATTAGTTACTTTTTAAACTAGAGCAAATCACCTGCAAAGTAAGTCTAAATGGAAATATCTATCTTTGATGTTTTACAAGACTTTGTATTATTTGTAGTTGAAAAATATGTGTTGTTGGTTGCTTATGGAGTAAGGAATGAGATTGAGACCCCATGTTATTATTGGAATTAGATCCTCTATAATGGGTGCCATTAATTTGTAAAGTTAAAATTTTGACCCCTAATGCATGTCATTTTCTGTTGATAAAACACAGAAAAAGGTGATAGTTATAATTTAATAAATTATTCTAAATCATCACCTTTTGTTTTCCATAGCCTATGGAAAGAAGGGATATGAGATCCACAACAGTTCCAATGTTCCCAATTTTGACAGTATTGTTAATATTAGTAGGAAGCGCAACAACCTTTTCCATTTCAGTTTAACATTTTCAAAGTTCCTTTCAATCATTTTGCATATCATATCTCTCCCAATAATGTATTCAACAACATGACAATTTGCTTTATTACCTCCCGAATTTCCTGAATCGATTGAAATTATCACATCAATTTCAGGGAATAAATGGAAACATAAAGTTTCCATTCATGGAGTACACAACCATTCAGTACACCGTATTAAAATATCAGAACTACCCTAATTATTGCATTAATTTGACCATTTTTATAACATATTGACTGGACTAATGATTACAATGCTCAAAAGAGCTTAGTAGGCATCTTTTGGTATATTTTTCCATAGGGTTCAGCATACCTCATTATTTGAAGCTGGATTTGAAAGCTGCTTCTAGTTCCTGTGAATATATATATATATATATATATATATATATATATATATATATATATATATATATATATATATATATATATATATATATATATATATATATATATATATATATATATATATATATATATATATATATATATATATATATATATATATATATATATATATATATATATATATATAATAAATAAAATTTTGCTGGCAATGACTCCTCCATTGTTATATGTTATTCTCTATAACAAACATTCTTGTCATGGTTTTATTATTTCTTGTTTGTTTATCTTCTGGATTTAAATTAGGTTCAAAAGTTTATTAAATTTTCTTTTTAACTGTTCTATCTTGGTTTACTTATATTACTCTAAGATTTAGTGGTTTAGAAACTGTAGCTTGTGGTTTTACTACATTGATTTTCTAAATATATATATTTTCCATGTTCTTTAGTTTCTAACTGATTATTCTGTCAAGCTTCTTCTTTATACCAAGTGCTGCTTTGTCATCATTGCTTATCCAAACTATTTTCTTTATTCTTGGGTCTGTTATCTTCTAACTACTCATGTATTTGTGAGTTAAAAACTTGATTTCATCTTTTCACAGTTTCATTTTATCATTCACTTTTTTAGAATTTTATTTTTTCAGGAGAATAATTGCTTTAGTATAATTTTATACAAGTGATGCTGTTAAAGCAAGTCGATATATTTTATTCATCATGTTGGGGGTACCATTTTATACCGTTAGTCTGTTACCACATTTTTCTTCTCATCATCCACTGCTATTAATTATATTTATTGGTCATTATTAACTCACATATATTTACAATCTTCAACATTTAAATTTATTTGTTACTTTTCGCCACAAAATCAATAGTTTCTTCATTCATAATATTCAATTACTAATTAGATGCAATAATGGTGTGTCCATGCCTCTTGAGTATTATTTTGCTATTAACTTAGAAGTAGTTATGCTCTGTTTAAAACAAAGAAACTGAAGGCACATCTTGAGAAATCTAGAACATTATCAAATAGCTTTATCAAACTTGTCATATACTGGAATACCTGCCGTTAAATATTATGTATGATATGCAGTGAGTTTTCTTCTTATGTATAGCACTTAATTTGCTCTAGTTGTCTTAAATGTATATCAAAGGTTGATTTAAAAATAACTTTTTAAATATAGTTCAAAACTGTTCTCTACTGTTTAAAATAGTTCTGTTTGTTCAAAGTTCCATACAGTTATTTTTTTTTTGTTGCTTCTTTATTCAAATATTTTTATCTTTATTTATTTATAGAAGGTCAAATCTCGATATCAATAGTTCACAATCACTAATTTAACATCCATTGCACCTTGAAAATAAAAGCATTACTACTTCTAATACTGTTCAATTCTTAGATTTGAGATCATTTTTTTTGAAAATGGTTTGTTTGAATATGAGGGAAAGGAGGTAAATAACTTGTTTTGAATTTGAAGATACAAGAATCAGTATGCTCTAATATTTAAAGTTGTTTATGGTCATTTACTATTAATTAAAAGAAAATTACTATTTACCTTTCTCTTTTATCCATTACCATTCTCTTTGTGGCTGCTGGTGTTGAGCTTTTTTAGCTAATACTCGACCTCCAGCTACTATATCCATTGTAAGATCAGCCATAAAACACCAATGTGTTTTTCTGATTCTAAGTTATTATTTTATTTATTCCTCAATATAGATCTCTGTGATTTGGTGTCAATGAGTTTTCTCGACATAAATGTCTTGGTTCTTTGAAGGCACTAACTCAAGTAATTATCATTTCCTTATCATCTCAATAATCATTTAAAGCTGGAATCTTCATTTAATTCACAATTGTTTTATTTCATGATTGATCCCTTTTGCTCTTGCTTGTTACTCTCCTGATATATTCATACAAAATATGGGAACTAAACGTGCTTGTGTATTTGCCTAAAATAGTTTGCTTTCGTTCTTGTACTCTTTTCTTACCATTCAGTCATCTTTTGTTTAAAGTTTTAAACAAGAATACATGATCCTGTATATAAGTTGTGACCAAAATACGCTTACTCCTTTTGGAGGTTATGGTCTGCTGACTGTCCTAACTATTTTTGATTCGAGGTCCAAAGTTTTGGACTCTTTGATTAGTTGTAACCTTCTGAACATTGTTGCTGAGGTATGCCAAGGTGAAGGCAGAGGGGGTGTGCCACATCATGCACGATAAGATGGAGGCATAAAAGTGGATAATTATATATTTCAATTTTTAAAAAAAACAACAACATTGAAATATAATGTGAAAAAATAATTTGCCTATAAATTCACTGTCATCAGACATTTACGATAAAAATATCTCTTCCCATTTTTAGTTAGGGCAGAAACAGTTTTTTATAACCCTATAGTGGGGGCATAAGAGATGTAGATCTCCTCATGCACTTGAAGACCTTAGCATGCCACTATTGTTCTGTTTCATGAAATTTTTGTTTTGTATTTTAAATGTATTTTACTATCCATATCTCAATAAAAACTCTTTTTAAATGTTGAACAGAATCACCAGTATATTTTTATAGTTTTATACATAAGTGATAGTTATTTTTGTGCTCACTTTCACTTGAAAAATATTTCATAAAAAACTTACTGTTTTAACTGAAGAACTGTCTCATTCAGAAATAAATGTGATATAATCATTAGAAGATGTAATGCAAAAAATTTGTTTGTTATTTTAAGGTATGTTATGTTTTCAGTCACAAAATACTAATTATCAGACTTTTTAGACGTAAGAAATACTCATTAAATTAAAATCAATACAACCTTGATAGATTTTATTAAAATAACAAGGATGATTTGTTAATGATAAATAACATCTGCTTTTCCAATAAAACCTTGATAGATTCTATTAAAATAACAAGGATGATTTGTTAATGATAAATAACATCTGCTTTTCCAAATGAATTTGATTTTTCTTGTTGTAAATTTAACTTTTTTTTTTATTTTGAAGTTTAATGTTAATTATCTGAACCAAATTTAACTTTCATTTGCAGAATGTTTTTTATTTATTGTTTATATGTTCCTATAACAAATTTTATTTTTATTTTTATCATTAATACACATATTTAATTTTTTTTTTCTATTAGTCCAATTCATACTTACTGGTGTAAATTTATTCTGCACTACAAGAGAGTTTAAAATATATCCATAAAAATACACACATATTTAATTTTTTTTTTCTATTAGTCCAATTCATACTGACTGGTGTAAATTTATTCTGCACTACAAGAGAGTTTCAAATGTATACATATTGATTTATTGTAGTATTTTATCAGTTATATATTAGGTGGAATTTTTATGTTAAACTATCTATTTAAAGTATCATTTTTTTAATATTATTTTTAAAACTTAACCGATAAGTTTTAATTTAATTTTTAAATAACCTCCATGAAGTAGAGATTCTTGATTAAAATGCAAGATTTATCAATTTTCAAATCTTCAATAGTTTATATTATATTTCTATTGTTTATTGATGGTTGAATTATATTTTTTTCATTAAATTTGTCATTGTTAATTATATGTTTCATTATTTTGCTTGACATTTAATATTGTCACATAAAATAATTTTTATCCAAACTATTTTATTGTATCTAGAACAACTTGATCGAATTGAAGAAGGAATGGATCAAATAAATGCTGATATGCGAGAGGCAGAAAAAAACTTGACTGGAATGGAAAAGTGCTGTGGTTTATGTGTCTTACCATGTAACAAGTTAGTAATGTGTTTAATGCTATCTACATTATTTATTTGAATTAATAGGATTTTTTTTTTTTTTTAATTTTTATAGATTAACATGTGAAAGTCATAATTTAATCCTAATTGACTAGAAATAGAATAACTGTTCATTTTTTATTTTGCTTTCTTTAACAAGCCAAATTTTCTTTTAGGTATGGATAAATATTAGGTATGGATTTATGATAATTACATTTTATTGGGAATTTTTGATGATAATACACATATTTTTAATGCAAATGTAATTTTACAAATCTAACATTTAATCTCTTTGTGATCTTAATTCTTAAAATCTTTTTAATTATTTATAAACTTTTTAGTTCAAAATTCATAAATTTCTGTTTGCAAGAATGTGATTTAATTTTACATTTTAATTTCTGTTAGTATTCTAATTATAAAAATTAAATTTGTTTTCTGATTCTTGACTGTATATTTTTTTTTCTGTACTTGTCCATCGTGAATTTAAAGTTGGTATTAAATTATCTCTAGATGTGAAGATTAGAGAAATTAATGTAAATAAAAGTAATGATAATACATGGGAAGCATGCAAGGAAGCAATGTCTGTAACAGCGAAAGAGATTCTGGGAACCAAGAAACCTGAAAGGGGGAAAGGATGGTTTGATGAGGAATGTCAAGTAATAATGGAGAGAAAGAATTAGGCTTACAGGACCATGGTACAAAGAAGACATACACGTAGATCAGTGGATGATTATTAGGGATCGGATTTTTACGTATTTAAAAATGCCAAATATTACATTAAAATATGCATTTATTTTCGTTAAATATGTGATTTTCTTAAAATATTTTCAGAAATATTTAAGTAAAATATTTATGAAAATGGATTTTTTTTTTTTTTTCAAGTTATAATGATATATAAAACAAAAGAACACTTTTACAATTTATAATACCTAATTATTAGGAACAAAAGCATTTGTTTACAACTTATAATAATTATTAGAAACAAAAGATTTTTTTTTACAAGTTATAATGATTTATACAACAAAAGAACATTTTTACAGTATGTAATAGTAAAAGATTTGTTAAATTTTCAATTTTGAAAACTTCTCTCTGCGAAATTGTTTGCAACCACAAGGAATTTCAAATGTTGGAACGTAAAGCGACGATGATCTGTCCTACTCTTTAGGCTATATCTCCAAAACTATTAGTCGGATCTAAAATTACTTTTTTCTTCTAAAAGCTAGTTAAATATACTATTAGGCGTCATATACGAAGTTTAAATTAGGTCTTATAAAATACAAATACCAGAACGCTACAATTCCCGTTCTTTTGTGAATCATGTTTTTTAAGGATATTTTTCACTATAACTCCAAAACTATTTGTCCCATATCAAATTTCTTTTTTTCATCTCAAAGTTGATTAAATTTACAATTTAGTCATATATATGTAATTTATATCAAATCCCATGAAATACCCAAGCCTGCCCACTGAACGTGTCATAATTGTCAAAACACACACATTTAACTTGCTAGTGTGGGTGTTTCACGAGATTGAATATAAATATATAGTATCTAATAGTAAATTTAACCAGCTTTGAGATAAAAAAAAAAAAGAAATTTGGGATCGGACAAATATTTGCGGAATTAACCCGCAAGTTGACCAATTTCTACAATTTTTCCCGAAACCATAACTTAGCGAAAAATGGTTCGATTTTGGAGTTGTTTATTCATTTCGTAGGTTCTGGTTCCAGCAATATTTAATATTTGCAGAATTTTTTCGACAAAAGCTTCGTTTTCGTGTTATAGATGAAAACGAAATTAACTGGTGTTTTGGGCGTTTTTTGCGATTTTGAATAATCAGCCGATCGCTGCCGTGGTAGCTGAGTTCAATGACTAAAGCAACCGAATTGTCGCTCCTGAGGTTTGAGAGGAAAATTCTCCGAAGATTATTCGGACCAGTATGCATTAATCAAACCTACCTGGTGAGGAAGGACAAATAATGAGCTAAAGAAACTTTATAAGGATGTTGATATTGTGCAGGTCATTAAACTAGCCAGGTTACGATTGGCCGGTCACGTAATAAGGATGAACCCTGAAGAAATTCCAAAGGTGTTAAGTGAGCGAGTGTACGGAACTAGAAGAGTTGGTCGTCCAAAGCTTAGATGGAAGATTCCATAGCTACTGATGCCAGGATTCTGCTTGGTACCTACCCGAAATTGGAAGGTAGCAGCACTTGATCAAACTGGCGGTTGATGTTGGAGCAGGCCAAGTCTCAACTTGGGACATAGTGCCAATAAATAATAATAATAATTAAATTATGTAAGTTTAATTATTTGTCAATTCTTAAATCATCACCATTTTTACTGATTTAACCTGAATATCAAGTTAAAGTTGACATTTAAAAATCTGACAATTTGACTTTGTAAAAAAAAATATTGATCTACTTTCAGTCTTCTTTTGACTTCTGATGGTGTATGTAATTTTAAAAGTTTTTCTCAGGTCTTAAATCTGAATACATTTTTATCTATACTAGTTGGGACTGAACCAAAGTCCTTTTGGGCTTCCTCATCCTACTTTTTCTTTTTAGCTGATCTAATCAGTTTCCGGTGCAATTAACTAATGGTTTCCTAGCATGTTCATTGAAAAATGTTTAATATTTAATTCTGCTTTTATTTATTCCTAAGTTACTGAAAACATGTTAAAATTATCCTACTTTAATATATTATAATTACATGTACAAAGTATACTACTTTTACATTAATTATCACTTTTTTATTAAACCTAAAAATGCTTGATATTCTAGCAATGGCGTTTGAAATGATTGGATAAATGGAATACTTTAATTCACTTTTTGACGTAAATACGTATTTAAATTTGCTACCATCTGGGGGCAATCCAAAAAACTTAATGATAAGAAAATCTGGGGGGGGGGTACAGTTTGGCGTTGTAGTTTCGAATCTATCCTCTAACTCCAAAATTAAATCATACCACTGGATAGCTGGATCAAAGAATTCATTACGATAAGCGAGAACAGTGACGCATCGCGCGCGGTGGAGGGGGACGCGCCGCAATTTTGAGGTTATTTTGCTGCGTATCCAGATTTGTAACTAGTATAACTTTTGACTTGAAGAAGCTACGATGTTCGTTTAAGTTTTAATCGTCAACTGTCGTCAAAATATATTTAGTGTATATAAAACATTGGGTTAAAGTAGTGACAGTAAATATAATAAGGTTTTAGAATTAAAAAATACTTAGTCGGCCTATACGCCTGGAAAAGCCAAAACCAAATACAGAGATTGTGTAGGGCTTCTCAAGAACAATCGAATGGTAATAATAAAACACCATATGACCGAGTCAAGCAGTGCCGGGAACGTAAAAGTTCCTAATCAGCATTGTTTTATGCTTATTACCGTTATTAATGCACAAAGTTTGGCCGCCCACTCAGAAGACATCTCTACCGACACAATCATCAACCGATCTGATTATTTGGCAATCAGCGAAGCTTGGATGGAATATTCCATTCCAGTGAATTTGCCTAGCTTTGATCTGAGAACATATTATAATACCGCTGAGAAAAGACAAATTTGCAACTACATCATCGGTAGCGGTATCATCTTCATCAAGTCGCGAAGTCGGTGGAGTCGTCATATATCGCAACATCAATAGCTTCACTGATTGTAATAGAGTTAACATTGACATTTTGGAAATGAAAGATGCAAAACCTATTGATGTCTGTCTAGTAAACGTAAAGGCCAATGGCATCTTCAAATTCGTACTCGGGTGTGTGTATATCTATCCACCCGGGCTAAGCGTTAGCAGAAATTAAACTCTTTATGTTATAATCGTTGTTAAAATATTCCAAAAACTTCGCTAAAATTATACCCGATTACAAGCCTGATCTTACTACACTAGTTATGATAGTGAGAACATGTAATGTTGATGTCTCACAAAACCGCTCATTGCACGACTTCATGCTCAGCGAGCTCATTTTGTCTTATTTTGAAACTTCGCCAACAACGTTAGGTAATACCTGTATTGATATAGCCATTTGTGTCGTACTTTACGTATCACAGACCTATAATTAATAAAGTTATATTGTAACACAATAATTATTTGTTTTCTTGCTTTTATTCTGAATGCATAAATAAAAATATTTTATTTACAAAATATAACCCGTTACACAAACATATTCACGCACAACACAGGGCTGTGTCCATGACACAGCCACACCCCCTGTTCTGCCTCAAGGACTTGGCAAAAAAAAGTAATAAGCAAGTGATAGCATTTGATATTATTAATGTATTTCATTATGTTTTTAACTTTAAATGATTCATTCTTTTCTGCCATTGCTATGGCACAAGCTTTTCAGTTATGGAGTTAGTCTCATTTTCTCCATGCTCCTAGTAAGGGCTTACCATACTTTTTATGTTATTTTAGGAGGATTATACAAACTTACCTCTGCTAATCATCCTTAACTACAAATACTCTCAAAAGTCGCTATGTTGTTTGCCATTGTTATGCAACTTTCAATACTGATTGGAAATTTTTTAATCATATCTGAAAAATTTCCGTTTTCCTTTTAAAAATTCTGTTTTTATTGGTTTCATGAATTTTCATTTAGATATATCAATGAAATTAATTTTTTAAGTTTATCATACTTTGTATTAACTTTTTTCATATAATCTTGCTAAATTTGATCAAAAAGATTTATGATAATAAATGAATTATTAGTTTCCTTTCAAAATATATCTATGTTGGAAAAGTGAATCAATTCCACAGAAATAGGATTTTTTTGTGAGGTCATGGTGTCTTTCCATAGTTAAAATTAAAGTTAAGACTAGTAAAATTTCTTAAGAAATGTATTTAGCTTTATACAATAGTTGATGAGTAAATTCTTAAGAATCCATACCTTCTAATTTTAATCGAAATCCTGATATGATCTGAGCCTAAGTGAATTTAGCTGAATTTGTCTTATTTCATGGCTGAGTTTGACTTTATTGGGATTTTTTTTTATTAGAACTATGTGAATATTATCTTTCCACAATCCATCAGATGTAGAGAAATCAGTGATGTAAACATTTTATTTACAGATTTGTCTCTCCTATCACTAAAATAGAATGTTGTAGACAATGATTTGTTTTTTATTTATTTATTTTAAAGAAATATAATATATTTCACTAGGCATATTCAGATGTATATGTGTGCCAGCTCATGGCTATAGGCTATATTCTGTTACTCTTATCCTTCCCTTCATTCCAAAGCTGTTCGATAATCTGCTGAAAAATGTTAGCATGCGATCCTGCTCTTATCAGAACAACAATTTGGTGTTCTTATCGGTAGTTGATGATGTTCCACAGGTCTGTAAGAACTAAGTTATTCAGTGTGTGTGTAAAAAAATACAATTGTATTTTCTTAAATTTAAAAATAGATTGCAGTATTTAAAAAAGGAAACGAATAAAGTAAACTTAATCCAATTGAGTTGTTAGGTATTATTTGATCAATTAATTGTTTTTGGTTACTTTAAATATCTTGAGATGTTTTATGTTGTTATTTTTTATGTTGATGAAAGCTCTAGATTTAAGTTAGCTATTTAGGACTTGCAGTTACAAGAGATTATTATTATTTATTTTATTTTTTTAATTTGGTCACTCATTATCATTTACTTATCTTCTTCAGAGGTGCATCATTCAAAGAAGATGAGGGTACATGGAGGGGAAATGATGACGGGAAAGTTGTTAATAATCAGCCACAACGAGTGATGGATGATCGAAATGGTCTTGGACCACAAGGAGGATATATTGCCAAGTAATTTCAGTAATGATTATACAATTTATATTTTGTTATGATTACATAAACAACCTTTTCCTTGTTTATTGTTTACACTTTGATGTATTAGTGTAATATATATATATATATATATATATATATATATATATATATATATATATATATATATATATTTTTTTTTTTTTTTTTTTTTTTTCCTTTATTGAAAGGGTCAAGTGAGTTGAGCATATGAAAACTGCACCAACATCAAATAATGGATTCTTACCTTGTTTTTGTTGCCCTTTATCTAACTTAGCCATGCACCTAGTCTTACATCCCTAATCCCTACAGTTAGGAAATAATGGTAGTAAAAATCCTTAACAAAAATATTTTTTGTTCAGTATCTATTTAGCATATCTTCATGAAATCTAAACTGTACATAGCTATTCATTTTCATAATTTAACTGTATTGGCAAGTTCAACATCTGAGTTCAATCTTTTACCAAAATTGTTATTAAAAAAATTAAGCAAATGGTAAAGGGTTCACAAAGCGATGTTTTCTTCTTTCCACTCTATGATTTTCTTTAGTTAAAATTCATGCCTGGTGTAAGTACCGTCAAAAATTAAACCAGAAGATTCTACAAATCCAAGTATATGTTTAGCAAAATAAGATGTTTCATTATTAACATAATCTTTTCTACTTTTTGCATTTATTCCAAGATGAACTGATAAGGATCTCTTTAAAAATCTTCGATTACATGATGGAAATAATCAGAAACCTGTTGAGAATATTTAAGTTCAAAATATTTTCTGAATAATATTGTTTGAATTACCAGTTCTGAATTTAAATAAAAACCTACTAATGCTTGTATTGCTCATCGTTTTCCACTATGCTAGTTAGCAATTCAGTTAATCTCATAATATTTTGCCATTGGTGACCATTGTATGCAAATATTTCTTCTTCAGAATCGCAAAATCTGCCAACTTTAGTGTCTAGTGTTTGATCAGCATTATTAGCTAACATGTTTACTAACTCAGAGACTTCGCCTTTTTCTAAAAAACAATGATCAGAATAACTTTGTAGTAGTTGTAATTCATTGTTAGAATCAATTTTTTTTTTCAAATGGCTTGGGCAACATCTTTTTCCTTTTGGAATAAAAATTCTTTGCTTATTAAATGCTGAAAGACAAGTTAATAAAGTAATAATAGTAACATTTTTTTAAGATTCCCATGATTCATTTACAAATTCAAAGACTTAATCTTCTCCTTAAATGAGGAAAAAATAACAGTGTAAAAACTCCATGGTTACTGACTGCAAAAATAAAAAAATCATGTGTGATATTTTTATTTTAAGTCAATTATTATCAGTTTAGATTAAAAAAAAGTTTCACCTTTTTTTTCTTTAAAAATATAAAACCGTTGAAGGTGAAGTAAAGTAATTAATAAATTGAGAGACAGCACACTTTTACTGAAAACATTTTTTAAATTCACTGAAACTCATGAAATGCAATATTTTGTATAATTGTCTTTATAATAATATATTAACTCATCCACATATCTTAATTGTTTTTTTAATCTATGTTCTGCCAATTCTATCAACCCTTGTGTAATTTTAACATGTAATTGCTAACTAATGAAGTAATAAGATATATTATTTTGGTAGGTATCATTGCAGTGATTAGTTTAAAAAACCACCCCCAAAAATAAACTTAATGTTTTTTCCAGTTTCCAATATCGCAAACATTCTAGAAAAATATATCATAACTAATTTATGTATAGTTATATACAGTCTTTATAATTTCATAAAGATATGTTAAATAGACATTTAAAAAAAAAAAAAAAAAAAAAATATGTTAAGGGTTTTCACCCACATTATTCTCTTACTGTAGGGATTAGGGATATTAGATTAGGTATATTGACTATAGGTGTAGAACAACAAAATCAAGGTAAGAATACTTCATTTGTCGCTGGTGGTTTTCATATGCCTAACCAGCTAGACCCTTTACAATAGTATGTATAACAATATGAATTACTAAATAAGCTTGTTATGAATCTAAAATGACATGACAAAGCTTGTAAAAAAATACTCCAATTAGTAGGATTTCAATAGTATAATATGATTAAGAAATAACGTTTCATTAAATAATTTTAGATATTATAAATTTAGTATTATTTAGTTATTTTTAATATATCATAATTTTTTTAAACTGTTATATTGAAAGATATTTTACTATTGTTTAAACTATAATAGCTCTAAATTCTGCTGAATAGTGCCATCAAACAAATTTTATTGGTCTACTACTTCTCTATTTTTATACAATGAAAATAACATCCAAATAACCTTAAAAAATGAAAATGTTGATTGATGCACTCATTGTCTTGGTTTGATGGTTGCAATGGGCATGTTGGTGATCTAATTCTAACTCCTCGTCTTTCCAGAATAAAGATTTTTGTGTTAGCTAACAGGGGTATCACATAACCATTCTTTCCAACATTCTGTTTTTCAATTTGAATTGAAGGACGTAGGCTGAACTCTGACGTGTCTTTGAATCTTCCACTTACTTTGCTCCCTAATTCTCAATTATTTTCATTTACAATTGAGGATCATAATGTAATGCACTTTTCAACTTCATTGCATTGTTAAGGCAAAAGGGCTAGAGGCAATGATCTGTTATTCTTTTTTTTTTTTGAGTGACTGACCGCCTTGTAGTTTTAGAGGACTCGTCACTACTTTTTTAGGTCTTTTGAGTGGATCAGATATCTGCTCTCCCTCACTGGTCATCACTGAGTTTTTATTATTGAGTTAGAAATTTTTGTGTCAAAATAGGTCTTCACTCATACTCCTACCCATCCCTCCTGGTCATTACATTTTCATTGAATCATCCAGTCATGCAAAAGAGCTTTTTAGTTTTGCGATGAATGAACCATTCTGATCTGATCCTTGGAGATAACTCTTTTCCCATTTCTATTGGATAACTTTATTGTAATTAGGGATGTTTGTTTTCTTCACTTTTCAGTAGTTCTTCTTACTTTTTTTTTACTTTTTTTTTTTTTTTTTTTTTTTTTTTTTCGTTTTTTTTTTTTTTTCTTTTTGAGACCGGCTTTTGTAGCACCTCAGCCTTATGGCTCATTGTGCCTATGCTGTATTTCCTGTATTGCCTTAATACAGTCCTAGTGTTTTCATGTATCCGATAATCATAATCGGATCCATATCCTTTGCTAGGGTTTAAGATGGATTCTTCCCCAAAGTGAAGAAACCTCCTCCGTGCCAGCATATCACATTTATATATGATGTGGTAAGGTGTTTCATCTTCCGTATTGCAGAATCTGCAATTTGGTTAAGTTTTGATTTTCATTAAGGAGAGATGTTTGTTAAGTCTGCAATGCCCTGTGTACATTTCTATCAGATATTTGAGCTTGGCCCTATCAAGATTAAGAACTTGTATACTCCTTTTCTTGCAGTGCCATCCCAGAAACAGTTTTGACTTGTTGCCAGTTCTGAGAGGCAATTCTGTTAAAGAGCCTATCAATCTTGCTTTTCGCAAGGCTCCATGCTATACCACAGATAGGTTCAGGAGCAATGGGATTGCTGTCCGAGCCCTATCTGGCCATCAGCCTTCTCATTACCTGGTATATTTGAGTGACCTTTCACCCATTCAACCCCAATTCCCATCCCATCCCAATCCCCATCAACCCAGATTCTGTTATCGGTGGCTAGTTCATTGAGATATTGCGCAATCCTTTACCAGCCTTGATCTGATTATTTCATTCCTCAGAGCACCAATAGCAGCTTGGCTATCTGAGTAAATTTTAATGGTTCTGTCCTGCGTGTTTTCTTCTAATAACTGTTGTGCACAGTAACAGATTGCCAGGACCTCAGCTTGAAATACTGAGGTATATTTCCCAAGGGGGAGAGATGTGCATTTGTTATCGCTCATTCTCCATATTCCTACTCCTGAGCCTTCTTACTTTACTTCTTCTCAAAAATTTGATTTAAGACATTGATCAGTTGCACCTTTCCAATCTTGATTAACGTAGATTTAATGTCATTGATCTCTTCCCCCTTCGTCCTGTTTCTCTGAAATAGCACCTTACATGTTAGGTGCATGTATAGCTTCTTTTCTAACTTCCCTTCTTCTGTCCACTAGACTAATAAAGTAGCCCTTACCCTTGACTTTAGCCCTCCATTGCTGCATCTTCTTTCAAAGATGGGTGCAAGTAAATTGATCATTTTCTTTCTTCAAATCATCATACAACATTAAACCCACTTATTATATGCTGATTCCAGTGCACACAGTTGTAGGCTGAGCTGTATCATATTTATTATTTACTTTCTAGTTTATTTCTTCTTTTTTTTTAATTTTGAAGGTTTCTAGAATTTCATTATTTAGAAAAATATAAATGGTACAATAATTTAGCTTCATTACTCTTATTAAAAAAATAGTATTAAGTGCTAATCATTATAATATTTTTTAATTAATTATCTTTTAGAATCACAAATGATGCTAGAGAAGATGAGATGGAAGAGAATATGTCACAAGTAAATACCATGATCGGTAATTTACGAAATATGGCTATTGATATGGGTTCTGAATTAGAAAATCAAAACAGGCAAATTGACAGGATCAATCGTAAGGTTGGTATTTTAATCTTATTTAGCATGTAATACATAGTTGAGGTTTCGTTTATGAATTATTGAGCTCTATGTTTGGAGAAGTTGTCTTAAACAGGGTTTCCATGGTTCTTTATGGTATAAATAACTGAGCTATTAAATTTGCATAGCCATTTGTATTTATAGAAATTTAAAAAAGTAACTTTTTAATCTAGAAAACTGGAATGAAATTATGCATGACTGCTAAACACCATTTGACTGACAGAAGTATCTTGTCCTGAGGTGGTATTAAAATTGTCTCCTGAGCTTATATCTCAAATTTGATGCTAAACAAAACAAAATTGTCTACACTCTGGGATAAAACTTTCATAATGAGATATTACTAATTATAATTTGTGGAAATCGTCCTTTCTAATCTTTAGTATTCAAAAAGTCTTCCTATACTTTTGATTTTGCTCCAACATACATCTGTGGGATATTGAAAAAACACTTTTAATATATTTTTTAATTAAAGTAGTAAAGTAAAATAAAAAAGTAATGGATGTTGTTTCAAGAACTTCTGCCAAAAAGGGTCTTTGGCCAGTCATGGTAGGTTTAGTGTTAAATTATTTTAATTCTTAGTTTTAGTTAATACTCTATTTTAATTTTTAGGGAGAATCTAATGAGACGAGAATAGCTGTGGCTAACCAACGTGCTCATGACCTTCTTAAATAAATTAAATATTGTTATTTATATATTTCTTTTTTTTGCGACCAGTGCTTTTTGTTTGAATTAATGCACTTGCTAAATAATGTGAATAATTATATATTAATAGTTACTTAATTAATATATACTGCAGTCTTAGTTAAAACATTTAAAAAAATTTTATTATAAAAACTTATTTATTTATTTAATGTTATTTCTGTACAAGAAAGTGTGACAAAGTAAATAGTTTTACTTTTTTTATATTTTTCTTTACTTCTAAACCATCAGTTTACCCTTTATTCACGTAAATTAATGTAACCACCAAATTTGTATGAATAAAAATTCATTATACTATTTTATGTATACATTTGTCTCTTATTAATTTTTTTTTATTATGTACTTGCTTTTGTCACATCACATTTAATGTGTTAATATAATAAAGGCTGTGGGAATGTGCGTGATGTTAGTTATCAGAATATAATGGATGATTCCAGATTCTGTTTGCATTTTGTATTCAAGGATATTTATTTAATTTATTTAAACTGGATAAAATTTTCATATTAGTATTAAAGAAGTTCTGCATATGATTACAGTGTTATATTATGGTATTATGGCAAATAAATGTTGCAATATCAGTATTATGTACTAATTTCTCTAGTATTACATAGAAATAACACAATATTTCTTAAAAAAGTTGTTATAAAAAAAATAATAAATTGAATGTTTCCTCATTTATAAAAAAATGATATAGTTTTCATTTTTGTAGCTGGTGGTACATTGTCAGTATTATGTCCCTAGTTAATTTATTTTTCTAATCTTTGACCACTTGGTTGAAAGTAAAGAAAAGTAAATTCTTTTCTTATTTCTATTATGATTTATAGGTTTCATTCCCTTTAATAGTATAATTTATTGGTTTGGAGTGAAAAAATAAAATTTTGTTTTTATCTTATCTTGATGTAATTATTTACACAATTACTCAAACATAAGTGTAGGTATGAGGATGTTAACACGAACATATAAATAATTTATATCTTTTATTGAATTTTTGTAAAATTTATTTATTTTAAATTATAAAGTTTATCATTTTTGTGATTTTTTTTTATTTTATTCATTAATTGAAATTTTTATGTAGTCTTACTCTTTAAATTAAATACAATGAACTTTACTCATTAGCAATGAAGTATCTACATCTGTATGAAAAATATATATAAATTCTTATATGTATGCACACAAACACATACTTTTTTTCCATTGAAGATTTGTTTATATGGAATATAAATGGATTCAGTATTTTGTGTTCAGATGAACTCCTTAGTTTGAATGCTAAAAAACATTAGTAAATATATATTTAATTAATTTTTATCAATCCATTTAAATTTTTCAGTTTTTTATCAATGAGTAAGGATCCTTGTTAAATGAATATATTAAATTGTGCTTCCATTTTTCCAATCAATTGTAAATATACCTCACACACATATACAAGTTCGTGCATGTTATGTGTATGAGTGTATAATATCTATGTATATTAAATTAAGCTTGCTGAAACAATGTTATCTTTATACTTTTTGTCTATTATTGAAATCCTATCCTCTTTTCTTTTTTATAATTAGTCAAGATTTCATTTCTTAAAATTCTTAGTTTAGTCTTACAGAAAAATAACAGTTTATAAAAATTTGAAACACAGAAGAAAAATACTTACATATTTTATGAATGGATACATTTTTTAGAATTCCAATCAGTTTAGTAAAAAGTGAATGTATCAAATGTTTATACATTTTTTGTATTTTGCTTAATAGTGATAGCAGGCCTATGAGGCTTTTCTCTTGATCAAATTGGAATATTAATTGTTGTTAGAAGTAATCTTTTGATATTTGTAATATTGTCTTTTTTGTATGTGCCTTGAAATACTTTTTTAATTATTTTATTTTAATTTGTTTTTAATTAATCAATCAACGATCTTCCATCTAACATAGATTAAATGCTTCTTTCATTGTTAAATACTTCAAATCACTTTTTTTTCTCTATGTATAAAATGAGTAAGGTGTTTATTTTTCATCAAATCCTTTTTTTCTTTAAAATCAAATAAATGGACATCATTGTGCCAGAGTAAACAGTTATATTTCTTTCATTAATTAGAAAAATAACTTTTAAAAAGATTCATATTAATTTAGCAATGTTAGTATGTTTTGCTTCTAATATTTTTAGAGGCATTAACATTCAATTAACTTATTTCAGTAATTAAATATGGTATTTTGCTTTCACTCCTCTTTCTTACGCACATGTTCATTGTTTATGTTTGTTACTTCAATATTTTAGAATGAGATGAGAGATAATAGATATAAATAGATTATTTTATTTTATAACCTGTTGAACGATGGATATTTAATACTTTTAGAAGTATATATAATGTTTTATTATTGTAAAATCTAGTAAGAATAATAATTGTTTTTTATTTAAAAAAAGAAAGAAAAAAAAAAGCATTTGTATAACATGTAGATCATATTATACACAATGTCTCTAATTATATATCTAGATGACAAACTTTGCTATTTTCATCTTGTTCTTTATCGGGATAGCATGGAAGTATATTAACAGTAAAAATAATGTTTATTAAGGTATTCCTTATAGTTATGTGTAATACTTGCAAGACAATTAAATACATTTATTCAACTGATCTGTACTGATGTGTATGATTTCT
The DNA here is from genome assembly GCA_003667255.2 of Euschistus heros. Lineage (NCBI taxonomy): Eukaryota > Metazoa > Arthropoda > Insecta > Hemiptera > Pentatomidae > Euschistus > Euschistus heros. The sequence goes on from RCWM02000129.1 coordinate 1,903,901, forward strand.
GCTTCCATCAGAATAAAATGATCTTACATTTCTCAGATTAATGCTGTTTTGTTTTTTTAAAAGGAAAATAAAATAATTGTTGGGTTAGCTTGTAGCTGTAAAATTGAAAATTCTGGTATTTATATTATATTCTTTAAAAGTCATCTATAAAAAGTTATAGAGCTATAAATAAAAATTGTTAACACATTTTAATCATACGATTTTAAATTAATTTTCTTTTCTAATCTTAGACCTCTACACTCTAAATCTGTTACCAGGTTAATGTAATTGAAGTACCAGTATAAAAGTGATTGAATGTTGTAGACTTGGATAAAAAACAAATCACTGAATCATTAGTGCTGAATTTACTGGTGAACTTAAAAGAAGTATTATAAAATTTAGGTGTGAATATATGTTAAATCTGTACTTTTATTTGGGGTCTGATAAGGCAAAAAGAAATAATAGGCAAACATACATTATCTCTTAGTGTTTGTTAGATCTTATATCAAAATTCACTATTTTTTATCCAGGTACCTGACATTTCCTTTTAAAATAAAAAAAAAAACACATAATAACAAAAGCCATTTAATGTTTTAATAACCACAAAGCAAAAACTATTACTCTTGAACTAAGGCATGCTATCTTTCAAATCATAATTTCCAGATTTAACTTTATTTGTTCCAGTTAGTGAGATATCACTTAAGGCTAAATGTCCCCTCACTCTAGGGTTACTGTTTCAAGAGATCCCTGCACTTACGGTGTAAATTTTAGATTTCTTCTAATTGGGAAACCAATTGACATATTTTAGAACTGAATACGGATTTATTAATAAAATAGACGTGGAATTTCAGGAAATCAGTTTAATTAAAAAAAAATAAATTATTGATATGATTTGCAAAAAACCTTGTTTACTATGAAAAAAAAAAAAAAAACTCAGGTTATAGGCTGGTGTAGATTAAAATTTTTTCCAAGAATCTGTTTTCAAAATTTTAATAATCACCGTAGTCCCGTCTGAAATAGTTAAGGGCCGTTCCATCATAAAAGCAGAATGAGATTTTACGGTCCGTTCCACTATTGAAACCAGTGCCAGTTTTCGTTCCACGTCAGTTTCACTAACCCTACTACATACTAGTAAAGGGCCGTTCAGACTTAAAAAGGGAATGAGATTTTACGTTCTGTTCCATTTTTCGTTCTATATCAGTTTGACTAACCTACTTCCCTACTTACTATGCAGTTTTGTTCCCTTGTGACTTCGGGCTGTTAATCTGCTTTTTTTTTTTTTTTTCTTTCCCTTCTCCTTTGTGCCGTAAGGCGTGGAGTAGCCTCACACCATCTTCTGTATTGTTCTCTATTCCAAGCCATTTTCTTCATTTCTAACAGAGAATAGCCCCTTTCGCCTCACAGCCTCTCCATATAGCAATGGTAAGCACCCCTCGGTCTGCCACCTGGCTCTTCGTTCATTGCCCATTCTGCAGACGTGACCGAACCACTTGAACTGCTTTTCCTGAAGAATATATTTGACCGGTCTCACTTTTAATGTTTCCCGAATGGTCTGATTCTGCACTCGGTCTCGCCTTGTTTTACTAATGATTCTGTGTAGAAACCTCATTTCGGCACCAGTTATCTTATTAATGTGCTTACCTAGGATTGTCCAGCTTTCAGATCCATATATAAAAACACTGGGAGAAACACTGACTTGAAGAGTCTCAATTTGGCGTCTTAACTTACTTCTTGCTTGGCTAGTAGAATATTAGATATCTGGTAGAACACACCATTGGGCTTCCTCATACGATTCAGGACCTCCTGGTCAATTCCTCCATCATTACTGATAATTGTTACCAGATATTCGTAATAATCCACTTCTTCTAATTTCACTTATGCAACAGCGTGAAATTGGAAGAACTGGAATCTGCTCCTACTATTTTATATATATATATTTTTTTTTTCATCGCTGAATCAATGGAATCAGTTTTTTCTTGAAAATACTTTTGTTCCAAAATGAGAGAAAAAATAAAACTTTTACACAATTAGTAGGAAAAGGATATTTTGCATGGGATGTTGTGTGAGTGGATACGCCTAATATTTTATCTACGCTCCATATTCTAATTAGTCAGAAGCTATACAGAGCAACAGCACACGAGGGGATTTTTTTTTTATTAATAACTCGTATCGAATTGGCATGAAAGCCGAATCTTTCCTAGGGAGAGTCGTGTGAGTTGACACACCAGATGTTATAGGTCTCCTTATATTTAGAAATGAATGACCATTATTTTCAAATCCTTCATCATATAAATTCAATCCAAGTAATGACTTGGACAAGTAGTGAAGTATGGACATAACAAAAACTTTTATATTTTGTTTCAATTCATGGGTTATTAGTTGGTACACCATAGTTAGTTTGACCTAAAATAAGATTGGGACCAGAAATGAAATTACTTGAACCATCGTAATAAATTGGGAATATTATTTGAGTTGTTTCAGTTGAACTAAATCTACCTTTTAGTAGCAAAAGATTTATCAATATTCAAAGGTTAATAAAGGGGAGAAGAGTGTTTCTTAAGAAAAACCAACAATAAGACGTGGATATTAATAATCTTTTGAACAGTTACTAAGGATCTACTACGCCAGCTTTGAAAATTAAGATTTCAAAATGCCGACGAGAATGTTTGGTGTTACTCACTTATAGAACAAAGGATTATGTTTTAATAAAGAGTCAAATGACATATTTCTGCAACATTTTTTATGCTCTCAAACGTCCAAGGACTAGTCTCAAAGTTAAGCCGTCTGAGGCCATCCTAGAGTAGCACAAGCTAAGGTGGTTCAGTCACCTCCTTAGGATGGACCAGGAAAGAACTGTCAGGAAGACATACAACGCATTTCATGAGAGGAGATTGTTAAAAAGGTGGGATATGGACTGGAGTAAGAGAAGAGAGCTGGCCCAAGAACGAGACATCTGGTCCAGACTCTGCAAATTGTGACCCTACACTGCGCAGCAGTAAACAGGGATCAAATGATTATGATGACGTCCAAGGAGAACACAATTTTCAAATAATAAATGCAATCAGGAAAAAGTTTAAGAGATTTCTGTTTCTGTCCCACACTTATTGGGCAATTTCTCCTCACATTTACAAAAATAAATAAATACTATTGCGTGGTTGATTTTTCTTCAGTCTGGGTTTCTATCTTCTCACAGAAAGTTGTTTTAAAAAAGTTAAACTTTTTTTTTTATTTAGCAGACTTTTGGCTGGCTGTTCATGGTAACAGAAATAAAAAACAAAATATATTCTTTTAAAACGACGAAACAAACAATTAGTACACTCAAAATGAATACGTTTCGAAAAATGAAGGAGAGAATATCTGTTCCCGGCACGGAATAAATCGGAGTGGGTATCCGTAGAAGAGTGAAAATAATACTTATTATAAATAATAATAAATATTAGGGATTAGGGGTCCCACTTATGTTTTTATAATCGCTTTTCCTTTACCTCAATTTTTACGTGATTTTTCCTAATTCCTCCTTATATTTTTTTAACACCGCATTTTTAAATATATATACAATAAGTATGCAGTTTTTTTTTTGTTAAATAGTTTAAATTATTATTTACTAATACTTCAATAATTATACGAAAGTTTCAGTTTAGATACTAAAGATTCAATATCAGATTTATAGTTTGTCTGCTCTAGTCAAGACAGATGCAGATACCACCTGGATTTTTTTTTAAATAGATATTTCGTATTTTCGTGGTTAAGCTGCTGTTGCAGGTAAAATTAATTTTTTTTTTCTCGACAATATTTATAATTTATTATTGTGCATCTGTCTATGGTTTTTCTTTAAAATGTACTAGAAAGTAATTATTTTGATCCTAAAAATAGCATTATAAACCAGTATCCTCAAATTCTAGAAAAATACTTTACAGAACCAAAGCACGATGATTCCTTGAGATTTGAGGAGGAAACTAAATTTTGTTCATTTTGGAACGCTATATGGTGGCAACATTTGGTACTACAGATGGGACATTTAGGCCTAAATAATAATTCAATTTTTTAGATATTAAAACATATAAAATCCGCATTTACTTAATTTTAATGTCAAAAGAAAAAAAAGTCTTTTTTAGGAAAATAGAAGTTCATGAATTTGGCAGCGAGTTATTATATCAATATATTATGAATATTTAACTAATTTTTGTGAAATAATTTACACTCGAAACCAAAAATATTTGGTATTTTCTAATCAACTCATCACTCAATATGAAAAAGGCAAAAATTGATTTATGAGGAAAATAATTAAATAACTTGGGGATTCGATGGCCGATTTAGTTGGGACGAGGGTCTCAGCGCATTTGGTAATGAGGTCATGGGTTCGAATCCCACCTGAGCGGGTTGAAATTTATTTTGTGGCGGACCCATGAAATGAACCTTAACCTTTGAACCCTTAGAATAGGTTGGTTACCTGTAGGATAACCCGCCCATCCTGCCCTTGTGAGATCCATCAAAAGCCCACCCGGAACTCCCGGGGTCCCTGAACTCCCCCTCTCCTTCCCAACATCATCTAAAACAACACTAAACTTTTAATAAACTACAATGTTTGTTTAATTTCCTAATACGACGAATCGCCATAGGATCGGTTATATGAACTAACAGTTGTGAGCAGTCACCTTAGCATGGACCCTAGGGATTTTGCCCTCCATCACTGGCACTAGTTGGAATACATAAGCCCAAATAAACAAACAACTAAATCACTCAGATCAATAATACAGAATTGATTTTGTGAGAGAATAAACAGAATTAATTATTATTGTTGATTTAAAACTTATTTCAAGTAAAAACTATTATGAGGAGATAGTGCAGGGCAGTGATGAGTTCAGTGAACAGAAACAAACCACATGAAAAACACCATTCCTTTGCTTTTTTTTTTTTTTCACCATGTTTCTATTTATTGACTGTACTCTGTCATCTTGTTGTTTTAATCCAGTCAAAAATCAAAACTAATAAAATTACAGAAAAATTATAATTTCTTTTCTATTTCTGAAATCGAGTAAATTGGTAGTGATTGACTCAGTTTAGAGACAAGTGAGAGTTTATATGAGTTTACTTTGTATTCATTTTTTTAAAACATCCAAAAAGGAGATAAATCACACAGGAATGAATAACAAACAAAATATACATTTATTAAAAATAGGAACTTGTTAAGAATATTTTAATAAAAATTAAATCATTAACACTTACAACAAACAGTATGAAAATAAAACACTTTTAAAAATTAACAATGGTAGTGAGCAAAATGGAAATGATTAAGGAATCTTAAGTTTACAGATAAATAAGAAACTAATCATGCTTTTAATTCGTACAAAAATTCCTTCACATATAAAGGAATTTATATCAACATTATCTAATATTAAGAAAAAATATTTTTTTTTTTTTTTGTTAAAACATATAATATTGATTAATCTAAACACAGTCAAACATATAAACAACTAAATCATGAAAGGTGAATAACATAGCAATGAACGAAAAACAAATAATTAACATAAACATTAGAAAATTAATATAGCAGGACACTATATTAATATTATCACAAACAATTACCCAACAATGTAGCACGTAATACACAGTATTACTGAAAATTCAATGAAGGAGGTACCTTCATATGAAAATTACAAAAACAATCTAAATTTGAAGAAATCTTAATCTTTATCTTTTTTTATTAAAAAATAGAGGTAATGATTTCTTTTCTAATATTTTACTATTAATTTACCAAATAATTCTTTGGATGGCTGGCGAATCAGGCCAGAAAAATTCTTTTGTGGCAAAAGTATAGATCATTAGGCAGTTAATAAGAGCAAACCAACATAATTCTATAATTGTGCTCCATGGGCTCTTAAAGCTTATTTCCAATCGCAGCATGAAATATGGTATGATAAAATATCTCAATTCTAACAATCGTTGGGGTACAAGACAAAAGAATGTACAAATCCAGAACTGAGCTATTTTGAACATATTGAGACTTTTTGAAATAGCATAAAATCCAAACAGATACACTGGGGCTAAAAGATATTTTGTAAGATAGTGCTTTTCATAAACTCGTTTCCAAAAATAGAATGTATAATGACGATTATCGGCCAAAAGATATGGATGTGCCATTGTATTGAAATGAATTATAGCCAAACAAGTAATAAGGCTAATTAAAGATGCCTTTTTGTTTTTAATTATTGCATTAAAAAAGTCTCCTAAGAATGAAACAAAATGGGGAAACCCAAATATTAGCATAAAAAGCGAATAATAAAATAACTGACACAAATGTACAACTGGTACATGAGCATCTTTGTCTCCAACAACTATTCCACCGTTATAATACACAAATACAACAAACATCACACAAACAAAAAAATAACAATTAGTGTTCTTGAAAAAGTGTCTCAAATATTTCATCAATAATTTTTCCTCCAACAGTTTACTGAAGACCTGAAAATATACACATTTATTATGAAATCAAAATATATACACAGAAAACAGGATAGTAAAAATCTTTTAGAAGAATGATTAAGTTTTTTTTAAATTTGTGGATTGTACTGGAAGTTTTATAAAGGGTTAAACAATATCATTAATATGTTTTTCTTTTCATATACATGGTTATGTATATTTATGCATATATATGTGTTGTTGCTTTTTTTGACGGCAGAGGAAATTATAAAAAGACATGGTTAAGCCCTGTACCTAGCCATCCATGGGATTCTTAGCCATTAAAATCACCTCCCTGCAACTGCTATTCCTCTTTACGGAACCACTGTTAGGCATTACATCATGGAGAGGAATGGCTGGGTGCTGCCTCATGGAAGTAGGCTACATTGTGTTGACCATTCATGTGTCGATTATGTTGAACATTCAATTCTCCTACCTAAACTTCAAAACTTCTCCCTATCTAATAGTGCCCTAAATTGGTTCCAGTCCTTATCTCATCGTTCCCAGACAGTTATCATACCCAACAGTCCTCCTTCATCTTCCCTACCTTTAACCCAAGGTGTTCCACAAGGATCCTCCCTGTCACCAATCCTATTTTCTATCTATATCAATGATTTACCCACCTTTATCCACAATTCCAATTACCACCTGTATGCAGACGACCTTCAAATCTACCTATCTTTCCATCCATCAGATATGCTTGAGGCATCTTGTAAACTTCAGGAAGATATTGATAACATCAACCGTTGGACAGTGAAGAATAAGTTATATCTGAATCCAAAGAAAACTAAGGCTATCCTCATCGGTTCAAAACCCATCCTCAACACCCTCCCTTACTATCCATAGATTTACCTTAATAACCTTCCTTTTCAGTTCCAAAACTCTATTAAAAATTTAGGAGTTACCTTTGATCATCACCTATCCTGGAATAACCATATCGCCCAAATCTCCAAAAAATCCATCATAATCCTTAAACAACTGTAAAGATCTTGAGATTCCTTTTCCCAGAGTACCTGTCAACTCCTAGTGTCCTCTCTTGTCTTCCCTTGCTTTGATTACGGTTGCTTGGTTTATGGGGGACTGCCTGGTGATCTCGAGATGAGGCTGGGGAGACTGATGAACTGTTTCATTAGATTTATCTTTGGGATCCCCAGGTGGACACAAGTTACTTGCCGATATTCTGAGCTTGGGTGGCTCTTTCCTAAATTCCGATGGCAATACTTTCTGGGTACTTTCCTATTCCAATGTCTAAAAAAAAAAAAAACCTTCCTATATTCTTGATTTATTAACTCTGTGTTCTTCTATCCACCTCCTAAATACTAGATCCCAACCTTTTAACCTATATATCCCCTCACATAAAACCACTTCCTTTGACAAATCCTTCATCATTCGTGCTACCTCCTTCTGGAATTCCCTACCCACTCCTATTTGTAAAGCAGCTTCCATAACTTCCTTCAAATATGTATAAATATAAAATATATATTTATTTATTTTTTTAAAATTTAATTTAATTTTTTTTCCTGTAAAAAATGTATGCTGTAATTACAGAAGCATCTAATTTGTAAATAATAGGCCAGACAATTGTACTTTTTTTACTGTGCATTATTTTTATTAAAAATAATCAATAGTCCATCTATTTTATAATTAAAAATTTTATAGGTAGGTTTAAATAACTAAGTATACTTATTAACCAAAATGTATACTTTTAAAATAGTTTTATTCAATCAAGAATTTGATTTTTGGGGGAGGGGGAAGTTAGCTCAAGTATAGTGCACAATTGAGCGAGAATTTTCCAACTACATTGGTTCCGAGAAAAAAGGAGTAATCAATTCTTGTGACTGCTCCATTAGCTTTTAAACAAATAGCAAAAACATAATTTAATTACGTTAAATCCTCATGTGGTTCATTTCTTTGAATCCAAAAGAAGAAGCCGAGCTCTGTCAGTAGAATAGAAAATTTCAAAGAAAGCGGTTTATTTTGAAGATGCCTATGCGCAGAGTGCAGAGCGAAGGAGAGGGGAGAGGAAATCGACAGCAGAAGGATCAATGCAACAAAGCAGTCAAAAAATTTGGGCGATTGGTTTCGTTCCAAACCGGTTCAAAGCTGGAACCAGTTCCACGTTCCGTTCCACTCAGAACGACCCATCACTATCCAGTAGTCCTCGGAAGCCAGCATCAACTGCACCAGAACATCAACAGTCCAAAGAACTTCACACATCTGACGAAAAACTTCTCTTTCTAGCTGGAAGCGAGGACATATGAAAAACATATGTTCTGCACTCTCATCCCGGCAGGCCAGGCATTGCCCTATATCATCTAGCTTGAACCTTTACTTAGTAGAGTTCAGGTAGGCGCAGCTGGGCAGGACACGTGGTGCACATGGGTGAGGATAGAATACCGAGAAAAGTTATGGAGGGGGTGCTGGACAGAACAAGGAGAAGAGGAAGACCCAGAATGAGATGGATCGACGGTGTGGCCAAAGATGCGAGGGCAATGATTCAATAACAGAACTGGAAGGCGGTGGCAAGAGAACGAGCTGGATGACGGAGGCTCTTAGAGGAGGCCAAGACCCACCCCAGGGTAGAAGCCATCGAAGTAAGTATGAACCTTTACTGATAGGCTCAGAAGGCTTCATGTCCAGTGAGAACGGAATTAAGTAGTAGTAAACTTCTCCATGCTTCCTTCCTGTCCACCCAGGATAGAATCTGGGAATGTATTCACTTCTACAGTATGATCTCTTCCTTTCCTCAACTATCAGCTCGATAGGTGGCATCCTGGCTACCATACATTCTGCCTCCTAGGAGACTGTACGAAAAGCACTAATGACCCTTAAGACGCTTCGGTGATATATAAAGATCATCAGTCTTCCATATGTAGATGTATCTAAACCTTCTATATCACTGCAGCATAGAGCACAATGAATGGTCCTCATGTGTTAGGCATCATTCTAGAAAGTGCAGTTTCCTTTAGCAGCTTTTTCTGACACCTGTATTATGTGATATTTGAACCTTAAAGACATATACACACAAATACCGATTATTTGTCAAATACCAATTATTTGGTATTCGTCGAGTGCCGAATGTTAGCCAACAAAAACACCCTGTCTAAACATTCGGAATTTGCCAAATACTGCTGATGAACATGTTGTGGCAGTGGCCAAATTTGTATCCTTGTGCAGCACTTTTCTTCAAAATAATAATAACAAGAAAAAGAGACAAAGGAGGAGAAAATGTTGGATGATGTCCTTAACAGGAGCCAGAGCATGGTATGTAATTTCAATTAATTAATAAAGAAATATTAGAGTAAAGAAAATTAAAGATTATGAATATAGTAGCTGTCGAACAAAGAAACAAGTAGGTATTTATAATTTATTATGTATATAATTTTTTCAATTGATTTTCCACTGCTACTTGCAGCTATGATGGCTCAGATATGTTAGCTGATTTGGCGAAAGAGGAAGCTTCTAAAAAATTCAAGAACTTTTGCCATATACCTATGGAAGACTTCAACTTCTTGCATGGTAAAATTTTACCACTCATTGCCAAGAAAAATACGAATACGCAGGCCCTAGCAGAGAAATGACAAACCCGCAGTGCTTCCCAGTTTTGGCAAACAATTCCTGGATGCTCAGTAAATGCTGTATGTGTGGCCTTACCTTTAGGCGTCCATTGATCTTTCCTCCTAAGTAAGTCAAGGAAGATTTGGGTAGAACTGCCTCTCTACTCACTGTTACTGTGATTTTTTTAGTTTTTTCACTGCTACTAACTAGGAGAACCTCGGTCTTACCATCAGCTAGTCGCGGTCCACTGATGACAGCCAGTTACAGATTGCAACATTACTCTGGTTGGCTTTAAGGGGCACCTCCTCTCGCCACTACTAACACTGTGATGTCATCAGCAAGTCATACTGACACCACCAGGAAAGTTCAGCCTGAGGACTCCATTGACCATATTCCACAGAAAGGGTTCTAGCACTAATCCCTGAGGCACTCCACCAGTTATCCCATAACTGCTGGCCATCATCAGTTGTACATACCAGGACTCTGTACTTGAAATAGTTCCTGATTATTTTCCTAAGGTACGTAGAAGTTCCCATATCTTGTAAAGCATCTAGAATGCAGCTCCATCTCACTGAATTAAATGCATTTTCATGGTGTCTACCAATTTCAGCTATCAAAATTCCCGACATATTCCCGACTTTTTCAAGAATTTTTCTAGAAATTCCCTACTTTTTCAAAAAAAATTTAGAAATCCTAGCCAATCGATATTTTAATGGTGTTTCAATAATAATCTAAACAAATCAATCTATGCATACTTTGCTACTTAACATACAGTTTAACAATATAAAAAAAAATAAAAAAAAGCAATTTTTTTTATATTTCAGGTTACTCTAGATAAATTTCAAGAAACACATCAATGTTGAGTATTGCCATTCGATTTGAAAATAGTTACGAGGTTACACGAGGTTGTCGGATAAAATAACTACAAAAATATATGTCCGATCAGAATATTCTTTTTTTTTCCATCTGAAAGCTAGTTGAATTACTATGAGACTTCTTATATGAAATTTTGATCAAGCCCCATGATATACTCACGCCATCACAATGAGAACCCCATACTCTTGTGAAATATAATTACCTAGTAGACGTAAATATTTTCGTTATTAATGCTTGATTTATAAGAATTTTAATTAAAAGTTATAAATGTAAAAAATTTTGAACTATAGATCCAGTTAAAAATAAAGTAGCAAAGTTATACATCAAATTAAATTAAATTAGATGCTTTATCAAATTGTTTCTGACTATTCTTCTGAGAAACGGTCGTGGCCGGCACTAGAAGCAAACGTTTGCAAAAAGTGAGGTGAAAATGATTTTTTTTCAAAAATTATTTGCAATAACATGTATCTCAAATACCGTTAAAAGTATGACAAATACGTATAGAAACAATTTTGTAGGAAATTTAATTAGCTTTAATTTTTATTCAAATTATATTTTTCTTGAGTCCATCGTTTCCGAGATATCGAAAAACCAAAAAATGGGACCTTTTCCCCTCCACCCCACCGTATGCTCAACTCCCAGGGGTGGGGACATTTAGTGTGTTTATCTTTTAACTACTCCTAACGATGCCCTAAAGTCAAAAATTAACGCATATAAATGAACCCAAAAACATCACTTTTTAGGAAAAAAAAAAAATGGCCTCTTTTCGAAGATAATATCCCTGTATCATGGGAACCAATGGCTATATAGAGCTCACCCTGATCTCAAATTGTAGCAAATTTAGTTTACTTTAAAAGTATGTGGAGTGACTATAACAATCAGACGCTTCGTTAAGTGACACATTGAGCAAAAACTGAAAAAAATCTGAAAAATTTTGTATTAACAACGACTTTTTCCCAACTTTCGCAAATTTTCTGTAAATTCCCGACTTATTCCTGACCACACGAAATTCCCGACATATTCCCGAAACTCCCGAATTTCCCGAATAGTAGACACCCTGATTTTAACATCCAGCATAATGATGGAACAATACATCTTCACACCTATCCTCCATCTCTTTCCAGCAATGGTTTCACAACTAGGTTAATTGCTTTAACTGTAGACATTGCTTTCAAGAAGCCGTACTGGGTCACAACCCACAGTCTGTCTACAGACAGACCTCCTACACCTTCAGTAGTCTCTTGTAACCTTGTTCCAATAATCTTTTCCAAAGCCTTTCCCATTGTATCCAAAAGGTACAGTGGTTTGTAGGCCAAAGAGTCCGATGTTTGGAATCAGGACCAGTTGCTGTCTTTTACATTTTCGAGGAAAGGAACCCTCATGCAAGTAGGAATTAAATACCTTCAGTTACAATCGCCACTTTGAGTGCTATATTCGGGATGCCATCCAGGCCTGGGGCTTTGCCTCCCTCGAGGCTCATGCAGACCTTGTTCAGCTCCACAACTAGACAGGTGGGAGACTGTGGGGATCATTGTTACTCAAAAACTCCTCACAAAGTTCCTTCCAGTTCCTCACAAAGTTCCAGTACTGCTGTCAGCAATAAGTTGATTACACCAGTATACCAGTTTTGGAACACTATTTGCATGATGCAATCTATCTGAAGCTGCGAAGGATTGGTTAGATTCCTAGCACCTATTTAACTAGGATAGCCTGGAGGTCACTGTTGGTATGCATCACACACTTTCCAAGTGGTAGTATGTCGTAGAATAGCTGTAGAGATATATAAGCTTTATCTTAGCCCAAACAAAACCAGATGTAGGGGATTGTGGTATTTCTTCTATGATACATTGATCACAAGCCCTCACAGCCTTTCTAAAGGCAGCAGATATCCAGGAACCATTGTTTAGATTTCTATACTGCTAACTCAGGCTGGCCACATCAAACCCTTAAGTGATTAATGTTAAGCTGAAGGATCCTCATGAAGATTTTTTTTTTTCCTTTGTTGCAATTGTAGTGCATTCTGTAGTGCCTGACATTTCTTAACTCTGCAAGTATGACCAGTGTCACTTTTGTCCTACGAACAGAGCACAACTAGGAGGCTGTGCAAAATGACATATCCCAGGAACTTAATAGGAGGATTATTGCAGCTAATCAGAATTACTTGGCCTGGTCAAACATTTCAGAAGCAGGTATCTCTTCAGTATAACTAAAATCAAACTTTACATGACATTAGTTCAGTTCTTATATATGGATCAAAGGCCTCGGCCTTCACTAGAGCTGATAAGGCTATATATCTGGTATTTGAGAATAAAACCTAGAGAGAGAGGGAGATCAATGGAGAAAAAGAAAAAAATATTGAGCTTAAGGGGTTATAAAATGATAATTTTATACAGTTCTAGAGTTAAAATAAGTTTACTTACTCTGATTGGATTTACTAGATAACGATAACGATAACTTTTTTTGCGTAAAATCTTTTGACATGAGTGAAAAAATCCATCAATTATAAGGTAGCCAACCCAAATAATATTGGTTTGACGAACCATAACAGCTGAAATTCCTAAAAAAAGAAAAAATACATTAAAGATTTAAAATTTGGAAATAAACTTAGAAAATGATGAAATTCATATCTTTACAAAGGTAGACTTAAGGTCAAGCAAAAAAATAAACTAACCTAAAATAGCTGCCTTTCCAATATTATTACGTAAATGCTGCCTGTACATCATTAGTACTAATAGGGTTGACAAGGTATCAGTATAATAAAAATGGTTGAAAAAATAGGCTACTGGGAATATTGACATATTTAAAGTAACCCAAAAGGCTCTCTTAGGGGAAAGAACCTAGAAATGAAAAAAATAAAATAAAAATCATTTATGAATATACATACACACACACACACACGTGTAATATTGAGATTAAATATCAATATTAATGAGCCATTATATATCTAAAATTATATAGTTATTTCTATATAATTAGTTAATTCTATAGCCATTATATAGTTGTTTCTATAAGTTAAATAGACTGAAGAACAAAACTTTAAAAAAAAGAAATAAAAGGGATAATGAAACGCACGTAATGACTGTTAAAGAATAACTGGTTTATTGCTCTGATGCAGCTCTATTTATACAAGTACATTGTTTGTTGTGACTAGAGATAGGATTAAGGCTAATACTAGCCTGCTTCGGACCTTGACTTCCCCCCGCCAGTTTATGACCATCCTTCATAAACTTTAACTTTGGGCACTTAATACCAATACGGTATTAAAGAGTCCAGAGACTAATCCCCTTATGGTCAAAGGCCGAAGCAGATAGCGATACATAAACAACCTAATCCTATCCTGTCCATAGTTCTATCAACTAATTCTCTACACATATTAAAACTACTATCTTAATTCTCTATGATACAAAGTACAACAAAAGAAAACTTTACACCATAATCCTTAACCTAACGTAGTACAAAAGTAAAACTTTATTTACATTATAAAAACAATACTTAAACTTAACTTACAACTAAACATTCATCCAAAACTAAAATGACTCCTTTTAAAATAAAACACACGCACACATACAAAACCAAAATTTCCTCTGTACAAAAATAATAAATCTCTTTCCTCTTATTTACAACTCCACATTACCTCTATTATATACAATAAAATTAATTTCACATCAACAAAAATTTCTCAAAAATTAAAGAAAACATTTTTCTCCAAAAAAAAAAAAATTTACAAAAATAAAATTCTTCTTCCGTTGCTGGCAACGGACCACTCACAGATCAGGGTATAACCTGTTCCTCAATAGGAATTTTCAATTGTTCCACATGTACATTTCTCCGCTTCCGCGGCTCTTTGACGCTCTCCAGCGTCACCACGTTGTGCTCTCTAATGCAAATTACCCGGAATGGCCCTTCATACCTACAAATCTCTTTCCCTCGGTTCGTACTCTTTTTTCTATAGACGACCATCCCGATCTTGATTTTCCCCGCTACATCCCTTACCTTTACGTTTTCCCTCTCAACCCTTTGTCTCTTCTCTTTGAGTATGCGCTCACGCGCCTTCCCCCATAACGTACCGAATGCCCAACGACGGTTGGTAATAAAATTTATCATTTCCTCCCCTACTACGGTGTCGCGGAAGTCCCGGCGTCGCTCCCGGAGCCCAAAGACGATCTCCACCGGCGAATATCCCGTCGAGCTGTGGATGGAACCGTTATACGCCGCAACCGCCTTTTCCATCGCGATGTCCGGCTCTAGTCCCTTCTCAACCTGATATATTCGCAGGTGGTCACTAAGGGTCCCATGAAGCCTCTCAATCCCCCCTCTGCCCTTGGGATGCCCTGGGGGTATTTATATGCCACTTAATATCTAACTCTTTGGCCTCCGCCCTGACCAACGCGTTGTCGAATTCTAAACCTCCGTCCGACGTGATGCGATCCGGGATTCCGTATGATCTGAACCAACCTCTTAACGCCCCCAATACCGCCTCCGCCGATTTGGCCTGCACGAGATGAGCTAGGGCATATTTGCTGAATACGTCGAAGATAGTAACCCACTGGTACCCCCGCCACTTAAACGTATCCACTTGGAGGTCCGATAAGGGGAACGCTACCGTAGGTGTCTCTTCCTGTACCCACCCTGGGGGATGCCGGTCGTATTTCGTGGTGAGGCATACCTCGCACGACCCAATGACCTCTTGGATCGTCCGCTTCATGCCCCACCAGAAATACCTCCGTTTCAATGCTTGGAGAGTCTCCTGTGTCCCACGGTGGTTCGTCTTCCCCTGGTGGTATGACAGGGTTACCTCCTTCTGCCGCTCGACGTCCTGTACCACCTCTACCGACCTCAGGCACCTAATAAAAGTTTAGTCGATCCCTATCTTCTCCTCCTTCCACAGCCTCTTAACCCTGTCCCATATAGTGGCATTCCCGATATAGAGGTGATATGTCCTTCCCGCCTTAGTCACCCCGCGCAGTAGTCTCACCATTGACTCCTCCCTAATCCCAGGCTCCGTCCAAATGGTGACGACCGTGCTCTTCCCATATTTCGAAAAGTCCGCCTTTGGGAGACCCTCAGTCCTGGTTTTCCAGATGATCTGGTCTCTCTTATCATTTACTATCTCATCTACTTCTTCCATGTCTGAGGGCCTCTCATCAGCGGAGCTTTCGTCTTCTTGGGGATCCTCTATACCACTGCGCGTCTCATCCTCACCTTCTCCCTCCGGTGTCCACTCCCTAAGAAACTGTCGTATATCCCCCGACGGTCCCGGTTCGTCCCCCTCAACGGCATTTATCATTAGTGCGCGCGATAACCAATCCGCAACCACGTTCTCTTTCCCAGGCTTGTACACTATCTCGAGATTGTATTGGCTGAGGAACTCCTTCCATCGCGTAACTCTTGCGGAAGATTCCTTTAACTTACCAATCCACTGTAACGGTCTATGGTCCGTGTGGACCCTAAATCTCCTTCCAAAGATATACGGACGGAAGTGATCCACAGCCCACACAATCCCGAGTAGTTCCCTCTCTAACGCACTATACCGCGTCTCCGCGTCCGTCAACCTTCGGCTCGCATACGCTACCGGCCTCTCCCCTTTCTCGTTCTCCTGTGATAATACCGCCCCCAACGCGTATTCGCTGGCATCCGTAGTTACGGTAAACACCTTATTGAAGTCCGGGAAGGCCAATACCGGCTCTCTCTGCAACTCCTCCATGCAGCGCCTGATGTTATTTTCCATATCCGGTGTGATAAAAATTTTCCTGCCCTTCTTCAATAAGTTGTTTAACGGAACTAAGAACCGCGCCATCTCGGGGATGAATCGACAATAGTAGTTCAGGGAACCCAACAGCCGCCGTATGCCCTTAACGTCCCGCGGGATTTCCATTCTCGCAATGGCCTCTACTTTCCCTTTATCCGGCTTCACCCCGTCCTCCGATATTGTGTGCCCCAGGAAACTTATCTCGCTTTCCCCCAGACGCGACTTTTCCGCCGATAGTTTCAAGCCAAACTCCCGAATTCTCCCGAATACCGCCCTAAGATGTGCCAGATGCTCGCCCTCCGACTTACTGAAAACCAAGAGGTCATCCATATAAATCTGGCACATACTTTCATCCAAACCCCTAAGGAGCTCGTCCATTATTCTTTGGAACGTAATGGGCGCGTTCTTAAGCCCGAACGGCATTCGGGTGAACTCGTAGTGACCTCGCTCGAAGGTGAAGGCCGTCTTACACTGGTCCCTGGGGTTCATTCGGATCTGGTGGTACCCGGCTTTCAAGTCTAATGTGCTAAATATCCTAGCCCCACTTAACCTATCCAAAATGTCCTCGAATCTGGGGATAGGGTATTTCTCGTCCCGGGTGTTCTCATTGAGTTTGCGATAGTCGATGACTACCCTGTACTTCTCCTCCCCGGGGGCACTCTTTTTCCTCACGCCCCAGAGCGGACTATTGTAGGGGGAAGTGCTATCAACCACGATCCCTTGACGTTTTAAGTCCTCTATCTCTTCCCGGATATGCCTACGGAGCGCTTGTGGGTATCTCCTATCCTTGACGTACGTGACCCGCTCCTCCTTCAACGGTATCTCGTGCTCCGCCCTACCGGTGACGCCCAACTTATCACCCTCCTTGAAAAAGATGTCATTGAACTCTTTTAAAATTTTCCCCCTCCAGTCTTCCGCCCTGTTCACTACTCCAATTTGCCCTTTTTCCCCTTTTAACACCGAGCAACACCTATACCGCTTTTTCCCAATCCTAATACTCCACCTCCCCTTTTTATTGCTCACCCTGGCTCCTACCTTTTCCAATAAATCACAGCCTATAATACCATTATACGACTTGGCCATTTCCCCTATTACATGGCATACTAGTTTCTCCCCTCTATCCGACCATTTTTCTAAACCCATCTCTACCTCCCCCTCAATGGTACAAGGGCCACCCAAGGTAATCAAATTACAGGAACATGCCCTTACCTGGAGTTCTCCGTTGCAGCCACTAAACTGCTCCGCCGCTCGCCGACTCAGGATGGTGCTGGAGCTCCCTGTGTCCACCAGGCACCTCACCCCTCGCTCCACTCGGATAATAGGCAGACCGCCGCTTCTCGCCCTCAAGTTGTGTACCTCAATGATGCGGTCGCCTCTCCTCGGACACCCTCCTCAGGCCGCCACACGTCCAGGTTGTGCCGCTCTCCTCCGGCCGCTCCGCTCCCGTCTGCTGGTTCCCTCGTCTCCGCTGCTCCCTGGTCCTGGGTCCTCCCTCTCGGTATCCGACCACCTCGGATGTCTCAGAAGATCTCGGGGATTCTGGCCGTGGTCTCTGTCTCCTCCAGATCCTGTTGATTTCCATGGGCTCGCCCCGAGGATTCTCCTTCCGTCTAAACATGTAAGGGCATTGCCTCGCAATGTGCCCTTCATTCCCGCATTCAAAGCACTTTATGCGGGGACATTGTGCGACCAAGTGCCCAGGCTTGCCGCAACCGTGGCACCGCCGGTCCTCTCTCTTACTGCCAGTAGCCGGTTTTCTCGGCTGATCGGCTCTCCTTTCGGTTTCTCTGCCCCTCCACGGTGGGCCTCGAGGTCTTCGGTGCACCACCTCGGTCCAGCTCCTTTCCTCCTCCCGTTCCAGCCGGCATTCTTCTTCGCGGGCGCCCATATCCATAAGTTCTTGGGCGCACTCTACGAATCCCTTGTCTCGGGGGAAGTTTTCCTTCTTCCCCGTTTCTCGGGCTAACTGCACCTTAAGGATGGTTGCAACAAAAGCCATCCTTGCTTCTACCTCCGGTGCGCTTGCTGTCTCCCTCATTTTATCGGTCACTTTATTAAATCTTATTAGGAGCTCACCTGCATAGCGCCCGCTGCTTTGCCGAGGATGCCTGCTTTCCCTGAAGAGTTGAAAGAGGTCTTCTTCCGGCGTCCATCTTCCTCCGCCGTACGCCTTCTTCAATCTCTCTTTGATGACTTCCCAGGGCGTTTCTTCATCCGCCTGGATGTGGTTCAGGACGCTCCGCTTAATTCGACAAATTAAGTCTGCCCTGAGTGACTCTGCATCGTGAGCATCGAGGAGATCTTCGGCCCTCTTCGTTCCAATCCGTGCTAGAACCCTGTCAACGCTTTTCAAGAAGTGATTCAGTTCTCCTACCTCGCCCGTGAATCTCTCTATGTCCGAGACTGCCTTTCTCAGGTCCTGGGCTGTAGCCGTCCTCACTTTCAACCATGCAAGAGTATTTGCATGGGCCTCTGCCATCGTTTGCCTAGGTAGTTCAGGTAAACTGTTAGGTACTTGCAGCGTCGGTGGCCTCAATATGCCGTTATCTTCCATCAGAAAAATCCTGAGCGGCAAGAAAGAAAAAATTTCTTACCTTCCCCTGCTCCTCGTCTTTCCCGGGTTTCGGCACCAGTTAAATAGACTGAAGAACAAAACTTTAAAAAAAAGAAATAAAAGGGATAATGAAACGCACGTAATGACTGTTAAAGAATAACTGGTTTATTGCTCTGATGCAGCTCTATTTATACAAGTACATTGTTTGTTGTGACTAGAGATAGGATTAAGGCTAATACTAGCCTGCTTCGGACCTTGACTATATATATATATATAGAAACAACTATTTTGGCAATGTTTCGAGACTATATTGTTCTCATATTCATGCCAATGTTACTTGTGGATATGGTACAGACAGTCTATACCATACCCACCAATATAGTCTCGAAACTTGCCAAAATAGTTGTTTTTATTTATTGACTAAAACCTCAAGAACCTTACTAAACATATATATATATATATATATTTATATTGTAATGATATTTGCAATTTAAGTCCAGAAAGCAAAATAATTGAAGATAAATGGGAAAAAATTAAAGAACATACTAAAATAAAAAATAAAAAATTATATATTGAAGGAATGAAAATTTGTCTAAATAATAATTATTTTGTTTATGATAATGAATATTATAGACAAATTAATGGAATTCCAATGGGGTCAAGTTTGGGAGTTAATATAAGCGGAATAACATTGAATTATTTAATGGAAAAAAGTTTTAAAGAAGAAATAATTAATGAACCGATAATAATAGTAAAATATATTGACGACCTATTAATTATAACAAGTAACAATAACGATATGGATGAAATATTTAATAAATTTAATAAAATGAATAAAAAAATTGAATTTACCAGAGAAAATATGATTGAAAATAAAATTAAATATTTGAATATGTTAATAGTAAAAAACAAGGATAGTTTAAACACAAAATGGATAAAGAAGGAAGAATCAAGCAATAGATTATTAAATTTTTATAGCCACCACCCCCTCCACCAAAAACTAAATATCATAGAAAACTACTTAAAAACAGCTATAAAATTAACAGATAGAATTTACACTAACGAAATAAAAAAGGAGATATTTAAAGATTCAATAGATAATATGGTGCCCACTAAAATAATAAATAAAATGTGGTATAAAAATGTACATATTGTAATAAATAATGAAACAAATGTAAATAATAGAAAACAAACATTAAAAAATGATATAAAGGATAATAATAAACAGAAACCAAACACAGAAAATAATAAAAACACGAGAATAATAAAACAAATGAAAATAACAGAATATTATAGTAATGTAATGAATAAGGAAAATAATATTGAAGAAATGGAACAAAGTGTTAAAAATAGTGACAAATTAACAAATGGTATAAACAATACAACATATATTAAAAAATATAAAAAAATAAAATATATACCAGAATTAACACAAAAAGTAATTAAGAAATTAAAAAATGAAAATTTTAAAATAGATGTAGCGTTATACAACACAAATAAAAAAAAATATATAATAACTAAAAACGAAATAGAACATTTGAATAAAAAAGACATCATATACAGAATTGACTGTTTAGATTGTAATAAACACTATATAGGGGAAACGAAGCAAAATCTATATAAAAGAATAAATCAACATAAATATGACACGAAAAAAATAAGTAAATCTAACAATAATAAAACAGCCTTAGCAGAACATGCACAAAAACTAAACCACAGATTTAATTTTGAAAAAGTAAAAATACTTCAACATGACAGCAAAACACATAGTAGAAAAATAAAAGAGGCAATTTACATCAATAAAACAATTAATAATACTGTTAACTACAAAACAGACACAGATAAAATAGGAGCAGTGTATGCAGGAATAATTAATAAATTAACATTATAGATTGACCAACTATGGACTATAAACAATAGTTTGAGATTGACCCTTGTACCCATTAGGTAGAAGTATTGTTATTTTAGATATGTGAAAGGACAGACACGGTGTGATAACACCATGAAGAAATAACTGTTAAAGGTAAAATTATAATGATATGTTATGGGCAAATTAATCTGGGAGTGTATTGATTGATATTATTAATAGAATAGTAGTGTAATTATATGAAATACTGTTTTCAGTCTGAGGATGGGACAAAAGTCCCGAAACATGTAACTTAATTGAGGAATAATAAAGAGGAGTTATGCCAAAATAAGTGAGATATTTCTATATATATATATATATATATATATATATATATATATATATAATATATATATATATATATATATATATATATATATAAACAACTATTTTGGCAATGTTTCGAGACTATATTGTTCTCATATTCATGCCAATGTTACTTGTGGATATGGTACAGACAGTCTATACCATATCCACCAATATAGTCTCGAAACTCGCCAAAATAGTTGTTTTTATTTATTGACTAAAACCTCAAGAACCTTACTAAACATATATATATATATATATATATATATAGTAATGATATTTGCAATTTAAGTCCAGAAAGCAAATATTGGAAGTAAGGGTCCAAACCAGGTAGGAGCAGGGATTAAGGAAACCTTCAATACCTGGATAGGCAGTACCAGCCCTTGAGGCAGGTAGGAAGAAAGGGGCAGTTGGTATTAGGACAGAGAATGAAGAAGACGTGGAGAGTGAGTTTTGGACCTTGGGCAGCTAGGTGTCTGGAGTCTTAGAAGATTATGGAACCAAGAATAGACTGGGCTAGATAAGTGAAAGTGTTTAGGTTCTCTCAGTAATGGACTTTAATTAAAATTAAATTAAGGTAAATTTAAATATGTTTATATATAAAATAATAAATATAAAAAGTATGCACAAAACATTGTTTAAATAGATCCAGTCATAATTCAAAAGAATATTGACAGAACCCTAATAATGAGTTTAAGTCAATTAATTATTGATATATAATTTTATTAAAAATTAATGATTCAAGAAAATCATTACATTTGGCGCCCTCCAGTGGGCTGTCAATATTGAAATTATGACTGGAAAATGGTTAAAATTTGGTAGATGTTTGTGTGAAAATAATGAATAAATAGTAATTTTAAAGTCAAATTATATTAAGGGAATTAAAACAAAATGAATTTCAAACAAATGTTGGAATCTATCAATAAGAATGTTGATTTGCTATTTAATACCATATCTAAAAAAAATAGATGAAATTGCTGAAAAAGAAAATAAAAAGCATGAAGAACGCATGAAAAAGTTTGAAGAAGATGAACGAAAACGTTCTGAAAAAGATTCAGACTTTCAGGCCATTGATATAAATGTTTGTGAAGATGAAAAAAACACTGGAACTGAAGAACAAATGGAATTAGATTAGAAGAAAAAAAGTAACTGATACTGTGAAAGAAGACAAAGAATTGAAAAATGAAAAATGAATGGAATATGAAGAAAGTAAAATGAACAAAGAAAAAGTAACTGATAATGTGGATAAAGAAAAAGAATTAAAAGATGAAGAAATAATGGAATCTGAACAAAATTTTACAAGTGAGATAGTAGTGTGTGAAAGTAAAATTGTTGATAAATTAAATGAAATGGAAAAAGAAAAAGTAATAAAAGAGGACATTGGTGAAAACATAAACAATGACTTTGATGAAAATGAAGAAGTGCTAAACTGTCAAATGGTTCGAAGAAATAAATATACCAATATCATTCAATTTCAAAAAGTATAAAATCTGGTTTCTTTGAATATAATCAAAAATTAAAATATGCTTCAAATAAAGGTTTGAATAAGCATATGATGGAGTTTCAAATTCCACTTATTTGGAGCAAATATACTTCAGAATGGTTATGGTGGTTATATAAATTAAAATGTTCAAACAGCCATAAAGGGTTTAAAAAGAAATTTATATACGTCAAGAAAAGAATTAAAAAATTTTTTCTTGGTGAAATTTAGTATATTGCTGACATGATAAAAAAAATAAAAATAAAAAAAAAATAAATAAATAAAACTGTTTTCATATGGAACCATTTTGCTTTTAAATAGCATAGATAAAAATTAATTTGTATTTCAATCAATCCTATTTTTCATTAAATTTGTTTATTTTTTATTTTAAGCATCTACTAATCATAGAATAAAAAAAGGTGTGAAATTTCACAAAGAATTAAGTGTTATTATTAAAAATTTTGCTTATTTTATTTAAATGTTTTAAACAATAGATCATAGATAATTCATCTGTAAATCAACCTATTTTCATGGTCTATAAATTTTTTTGGTAATAATTTTCATAAAAATCTAATAGGTTTGTAGTTACTTATAGTTATTATTGTATTAAAAGGTACTCATTATTAATTTGTATTTAGTTGATAGTTCTTTGTTGTTAAGTAGTATTTAAGTTTATCATAAAATCTTTTTGTTTGTAGTCCATTTAGAAGTGTTTTATAAGTAAACATTGTATATGAAATTTAGATTAATGGATATGTTTAATATTTAGAATTAATTTTTAAATTTAATTTTTGTTTTGTTAAATTATAATTAAAATGACAAGCGAGTATTTAATTATTATTATAATAGTTAATTTAAATTAATGTTTCATTAGATGTGTTTAAAGTTAAAAAATTGTATAAGTCATAAGATAGTACAAGCGGAAAAAATTTCTACGCAAAAGCTTAAAATTTTTTAAAACTGGAGAGAACCTGAATGTTTGCAATTTAAGTCCAGAAAGCAAATATTGGAAGTAAGGGTCCAAACCAGGTAGGAGCAGGGATTAAGGAAACCTTCAATACCTGGATAGGCAGTACCAGCCCTTGAGGCAGGTAGGAAAAAGAGGCAGTTGGTTTTAGGGCGGAGAAGGAAGAAGACAGGATGAGTTAGTTTTGGACCTTGGGGCAGCTAGGTGTTAGGAGTGATAGAAGATTATGGAACCAAGATATGTGAAAGTGTTTAGAAGTTCTCTCTTTATTGGACTTTGAAATTTAGATTAAAGGTAAAATTAAATATTTTTTTCACATAGTAATTTAAAATAAATATAAATTAAAATGCCCAAATCCTTGTTTAAATATTTCCAGTCATAATTCAAAAGAATATTGACAGAACCCCATAATTAGTTTAAGTCAGTTAATTATTGACATATAATTTTATTAAAAATTAATGATTCAAGAAAATCATTACAATATATATATATATATATATATATATATATATATATATATATATATATATATATATATATATATATATATATATATATAGTATAATATAATGATGTTGTGACAAGAAATAGCTGTGAAGACAGGACTACAAATCTCTTTCGAGAAAAGAGATGATATCCATTGAGAAAAAGTACACAAAGAAAACAATGAAGATTAAATAAACAATTAAAGTATTAATAAGAGATCATCTGAAACAACAAACTGGACAAGCATAAAATGGAATACAAGAGCTTCAAATTAAAAAAACTAAATTTCGTCACAAAATACATCAATAATAAAAATAATTTGTCCACCAACTATAAAATAAGGCACTATAATGCTAGGGTAAGGCCAGTGATTTCGTATGGCATGGAAACTAAAAATCTCCCAAGCCTAGGCAAGTTCCTGAAGATCAAAAGACGTATATTAATCCTTTGGCAGTGGCATGCTCGTGTGGTGGGAGGATATAGTGGTGTGGGATAGTCTAGGCACCTGCAGTGCCCCATGCGGCATACTTTTTATGCTTAGCGTTTTTGTTTTCTTTATTTATTCTACATTTTCTATTCATGTTCCCCATCCTCCTTTTCTCTTATATTTGATATTCCACTAGTTCTCGGCATTTCTCTAATAGATAAATTACCAGATTGATAAAAAAAAATCCTCGTCATGATCTGAAGATTCTCCTACACTTTCACTTGCACCCGCCAAAAGTTCTATTAAATTTTTTTTTGCACAATACACTTAACTATTCACTACAAAATCAGAAAATATACTGAATATGAATAATGCCTGGATATGCAGGCTAAATTTAAGGTAAAGAGAAACTGTACATGGCAGTAAAAAAGCAGGTACACAGAAGATCCCTGAAATTGACAAAAGAAGTTGTATGGCATCTATTGGCTTTAAGAGGCACTGCAGCTTCTATAAACAGTCCACAGACAGCGATAGAAAAAGAACTACAATATGAGTTAGTAACAGTCTGGTGTCAAACCAGCCGGATTCATATAGTAGTCAGTAGCACTCTGGGAACTGCAACCACCAAAATAATTTAGTAGTCAGTAGCACCCCAGGCACTGCAACCACCGGACTCATATAGAAGTCAGTAGCAACCAAAGGGTTAGTAAGAATTTATGGCCCAAGAGTATCACAGGGAAGTTGTAGACTGAAAATGAAAAAAAAAAAACAGAGGACAGAAGACTTGGAAACAGCAAAATACAGCTAAGTTTCTATGGGCACATGGTCAGGATTAATAAGCAAATAGTTGATAGGATATACAACCTGAAAAGCCTGAGTGGTTATACTAAGCAGATGAAGGAAGTACTTAACTGGGAATCACTGATGGGGACTGCCTGGACAGAGAGAGGATTCAGGGACCGAATTAAAAACATCAGGGTTCATGTGGAGGAGAAAATTAGGCATGGGCATGGGGATGGACGGTAGAGAGAAGACTGCAACTGTTAGAGAGAATGAAGGATTATTGGAGGAGAATGAGCTGGTGATAGGAAGTAGAGCATGATATCTGTGTTGTCCTTTGATGGCCAGTTCGCAAAAAAACAAAAACAAAATACAGAAAGTTTTAAGTCCTTCCTTGTCTATCACTATTGCTAAACTCATTATAAATGTGGAGTAAGGTTTCGAAGGTTCAAATTAGGACAATAAAATATTAACAAATTTATTGTCATTTAAATGTGTTATTAGAGTTTAAAGTGTCATGGCCGAAACAGCAGATCACTCCCGTTATCGCTCTGACTTTAAAGTGTTTTCTCAATGGTATTAAGCTACCTACTGCTTTGTAAACTTGTGTACCAACGGTTTATATTATAGTGAACAATATTGCGATTACATTTTGTCAGGTTAGTGCTTAAATTAACAATTATAAGTGAGAAAAGTGGTGCACGTGAGGTACAGACTATCCACGGGTAAGTTTCTTACTTGTCAGCACTCCAGGTTGTGGTAAATATTACTTTAGCTCGACATCTTTAACATCACTGATAGCTCATGGTGTAGGCTCTGGACTTATATTCAGTTTTTCCGAGTTCAAGACACCTATAAACACTTTTTTTTTTTTTTTTTTCTCTTTAATTTTTTTTTAATTAGAAATAATAATAATTATTTATTTTTATCTTTTATAAAAATGGAGTTAGAGAATTCTGAGTCGGAAGAAGAGATCACGATGTCTGAAATTAGCGAGTCAGACTCTCAATACATGTCACAAAGGATGCTACAAAAATGTCTTTGGAATGCTGCCACCGGATCTGCTAGGAATTCACCTAATAAAAAAAAATAAAAATAATAAACGAAAACAAATACCACCTCCTACAACTCGCAGTAAATCCACTTCAGCCACAAAAACAGAACGACCCACCTATTCAATCCCAACCAGCAATAAATTTGCAGCCCTGGAGAATGTTCCATCCGAGCCAACTCAACAAAATAAAGAATTTAACGAACTGCCACCAACACCAATTTTCGTATCAAATGTAGAGGATTATCTTCTGTTTTGGCAATAAATAGCAAATCTTAAAGGCCGAACAAACTTCCAATGTATTTCACGCCTTAAAGAAATAAAAATTAACACCATTAATAAAGAAAACTATAAAAAAAATATTTCTTTATTTTTCTACTAAAAATTCCTATGTTATCAGTTAAAAGAAGATAAAGCATACAGAGTTGTCTTAAGAGGTCTTCATAATACCACCCCTACAGAAGCTATAAACAGAGATATTGAAGAGATTGGCCGCAGCCTGAGAAATATCTCGAATGTTTTTCACCCAACACAAAAGTTTACCCTACCTTTATTTTATGTAGACTTGGAACCAGCCAGCAATAATATTGAAATATTCAAAATTACAAGACTGGTATACTCAGTTGTCCGATTTGAGCAGCCCAAACAAAAACCGTCAATTGTTACCATCCAGCCAGATGTGTCAAATGTGTTGGACCACATGCCTGAAGACCAGAGAAACGCCAGCAAAATGTGTCCTCTATGGTGAAGACCACCCAGCAAATTACAGAGGGTGCGTCATACACAAAAACCTTCAAAAGCAGAGACTTTTGGATTGTAGAACCTCCAAAAACCCTTCATGAAAAATATGAAGATCAACTTTTCACCACTGAGCCCAAGCCGTCTACTTCATTCACCATCCATCCTCCACAATAGGGAAAACAAGGGAATCTAAATGCTCCTTCGTCATATTCAAATATTATAGGAAATCGTCAGGCTCGACATCAGGCGCCTCACAGCTCCTAACCTCAACGTCCTTCTCAGGACATTCCTCCATATCATCTACCTCTCCGTGTAAAACTACCACCACAGAGTCAACACCCAGTTCCAATCCAAACTTCTTCCATAGTAAACCTCTCAACCTAAACATCATTAAAAGTTGACACTGTTCCTAGTATCTCAAGACAGGTCCAAATCCCAGTTAGCATTCTTAGATACAATCCCTCATCTCAGCTCCCTGAATCAAATCTTGTTCCAAACCCAGCAGACATTACTAACATCCTTCTTATCCGAGCTAAAAGAAATGATCCCACCGCTCATTTCACTTCTTACCAGAGTCCTTTCCATAGTCCCATTCAATATTCCACAATGAGCCCAAAGCCTCTGACTATCATTTTGTGGAGAGCGAATGAATGGACTACATAACCACCGAGACGAACTTCACATATTTCTCCATGACAATAACATTGATATTGCTTTACTTACGGAGACCCTCTTCACAAACCAATCACATTTCCACATACGTGACTATATCACTTATCGATCAGACCATCCAGACAACACAGCACATGCAGGTTCTTGTATCCTTATCCAAAAATCCTTACCCCATTCCCTTACCCTTATTCCTTCCACTCCAACTGCAGAAATCCAATCAATCTCAGTTATCATATCAACAAGTCCTTACAATTTAACTTTCTCAGCTGTATATTGCCCTCCAAATATTCCCCTTTCCAATAATCATATTATTAGAAATGGAGGAGGCGTTGGTCTATACATTCATGATACTATGAGAGTTAAAATACTTCAACATCTTCGAAATCTCGCTCAATCTACTTTCTGCCGGGCCAAGGCACAATATTTCCATAATATCCTATCCCTGGCTCTGGATCCAAAGTCCAAATGGAGAATCCATAGAAAATTCTGTATTATCAGCTCCTCTTCTGGTTCCAATTTCCCAGTCACCCCCGACGACCTAAATTATTTCTTTGCAAATCCTTTTCCTGATAAACCTCAAACCATTTCTTTACTTATATCATACTTTTCTCCTCAAGCTGCCTTCAATTCCTTCATATATTCATACTTCTATTTCCTTCATGTTCTTCCCAATGACCTTACCAATTCTATTCTCAAATCCCGAACTAATGACTGTGGTGTCGATCAAATCCCAATAAAAATAATCAAACTCTGTCTTCCAGCTATTCTCCCAGCCCTTCTACACATATATAATTTTTCCTTACAAAACCCCATTTTTCCCGTTAAATAAAGTCCTTTCTCCATCAAACGCATCAGACTTTAGACCTATTTCCATCCTCTCCAATTTATCAAAACCACTCGAAAGATTGGTTAATGCCTAAATTACCTCCTTCTTAGAGCATAATATCTTCCTTAATATGATTCAATCAGGTTTCCGTTCCGGTTATTCCACTCAGTCAGCTTCATTGAAAATTACACAGGACCTTTATTCCTCCATGGACCAACAACAAATTACAATCCTTGTCTTGTTTGATTTTTCAAAGGCTTTCGATTGTGTTGACCATTCAATTCTCCAATCTAAACTTCAAAACTTCTCCCTATCTAACAGAGCTCTAAATTGGTTCCACTCCTTCTTATCTGATCGTTCCCAAACAGTCATCATATCCAACAATCCTCCTTCATCTTCTCTACCTTTAAGGTGTTCCACAAGGATCCTCCCTGTCACCAATCCTATTTTCAATCTATATCAATGATTTACCCATTTTTATCCACCTATATGCAGACAACCTGAAAATTTACCTATCTTTCCATCCATCAGATATGCTTGAGGCATCTCATAAACTTCAGGAGGACATTGATAACATCAACCGTTGGGCAGTGAAGAATAAGTTATATCTCAATCGAAAGAAAACTAAGGCTATCCTCATCAGTTCAAAACCCATCCTCAATACCCTTCCTTACTATCCGTTGCTTTACCTCAATAACCTTCCAATTCAATTCCAAAACTCTATTAAAAATTTAGGAGTTACTTTGATCAACACCAATCCTGGATCAACCATATCATCAATCATACCCGTCAACTTCTAGTGTCCTCTCTTATTTTCCCTTGCTTCGATTACGGTTGCTTGGTTTATGGGGGGGGGGGGGGCTGTCTGGGGATCTCGAGATGAAGCTGGGGAGACTGATGAACTGTTTCAATAGATTTATCTTCGGGATCCCTAGGCGGTCACACATTACTTGCCAATATTCTGAGCTTGGGTGGCTTTTTCCTTAATTCCGATGGCAATACGTTCTGGGTACTTTCCTATTCCAATCTCTAAAAATCAAAAAAACCTTCCTCTATTCTTTATCTATTAATTCTGCACTCTTCTATCCACCTCTCAAACACTAGATACCAACCCTTCAACCTGTATATCCCCTCACATAAAACTGCTTCCTTTGACAAATCCTTCATCATTCGTGCTATCTCCTTCTGGAATTCCCTACACACTTCTATTCATAAAGCAGCTTCCCTAACTTCCTTTAAAAATAATTAATTTATGTACCTTTTAGACAATCAATCTTCCGCAAATATGTAAAATATTAAATAAATACCTAGAATTACTTTTTTTTTTTTTTGAATATGTACATATACATGTAATGTATATATATATATATATATATATATATATATATATATATATATATATATATATATATATATATATATATATATATAGGATATATATATATATTTTTTCTGTTGGCTCTACAGACCTTGTAGATCCTTGGCCTTCTCAACCAGCATGCTCAACCTCTGCATATCTTGGGCGATTGCTTCCGCTTCGTGTCATGTTTGTCTGGTATCTTAATGGGGGTCTGTTTTTATCACAGATCTTCTGTGGCTGATTAAGGTTTCTTAATGGTGAGGATTTTAAAGTATAGGATCATTGGTCCTATGCCTAACCCCCAGCCTAGAGGACCAGAAGCTATGTCAAGCACAGGGGTCGTTCACCTCCCTGTGACTTCCAGGGTGAGGACAGTGCACTGCCCTCAGGTGGGAATCCAACCCACGTATGTATGTATGTATATGTATATATATATATATATATATATATATATATATATATATATATATATATATATATATATATATATACTTGATGTTATTATTACTATTTAATTTTTTTTAATTTAATTTTTTTCATGTTAAAAATGTATGTCGTAATTACTGAAGAATTTAATTTGTAAATAATACGGCCAGAGAATTGCACTTGTAAATATGCATTATTATTATTCCTAGGGGACTGTAAGTCCCAGAATAAAGTTTATTTTTTCATTTCATTTCATTCTGATCGCTAGGAAATCGCTTCATTGCAGAAGGAAACTACAATGCTAAACAACGACGGGGGCGTTGTCGATCATCTAACTTCCGAGACAGCATCCTATCTCGAGTCTCTACATCCAATACCTATCTATTCCATCATTCCACCTATGAACCCTACATATTGGCCAACATCCCTAAATGACCTTTCATCCGATCATAGTCCAGTACTGCTTTCCCTGCATTGAACTTCTGTTCCTAAACCCACCCATCCTTCGTTGATTACTGGTCGAGTAGACTGGGACAGTTTTCAATATGATTTAGAAATGAAAATAGACTTAAATATTCCACTTAAATCAAAACAAGACATTGATACTGCCATAGAAATACTAACAATATCAATAAACAATAGTATAATAGATAACACCTCAAAAAGAAAAACATACAATTCTCTCCAAAGTAATTTGCCACAACATCTTCGCATCCTATTGAGAGAAAAGCGAAAAGCAAGAGCTAGGTAGCATAGAACAGGATATCCATCAGACAAAAATAACTACACCAAAAATAAAAATAGAAATAAAAAAATTCAAAATTTAAAATTTATATAAATATACTGAAAACCTTAACACGACTGACAAATCCTTATGGATGGCCACAAAAAAACTCCTGAACCACAAAAATTGTAATCACCCTCTTCTGACTGAATCCAAAACATGGTCAAAATCTGACAAAGAAAAATTTCAAATTTTCAGTTAGCACCTTTTCAATACCTTTAAACCCCATCCTGATATCCTTAACCCAAATCACCTTGAAAGTATTAAAATAGAATTAAATATCCCACTTCAAATGAAATATCAAGTGTCACCCAAAGATTGCCCACCAAGAAAGCCCCTGGACATGACCTTATTACATCCCATATTCTAAAACTCCTTCCTCGGAAAGCCATCCTATTCCTAACATTCATATGTAACACTGTACTCCGAACAACATATTTTCCTGATCCTTGGAAATTATCCATAGTCAAAATGATATCCAAGCCCAAAAAGCCACCAATAACACCCTTCCTCATATCGTCCTATTTCTCTCTTGCCAATTATGGGTAAAATCCTAGAAAAAACTCATCTTAAAATGCTTGGATCCTATCCTAGATTCCAATTACATAATCCCAGACCATTAGTTTGGATTCCGAACATCACATTCCACAATCCAGCTATGTCGGAGCGCGTAATGTACTGCACGGGAGCCTTTCTCGATGTAGAACAAGCTTTTGACCGAGTCTGGCACCCGGGACTACTTTACAAACTCAGTAAATTCCTACCACCTACAAACTTCCTTATCATTCATTCCTATCTTAGCGATAGAACCTAAGATAATCATAACTTTTCCTACTCCTCTCTCTTTACCCAATCTGTAGGTGTTCCTCAAGGAAGTATCTTAGGTCTTATCCTTTACGCGGTGTATACAGCTGATATCCCGATGCATCCTATCACCATCCTCACCACTTATGCTGAAGACACATATGTGCTATCAGTAAACAATGCATTGCCTCCCAGACACTCCAATCCCATATCATAAAACTTCAAGAATGGTGTCAAAAATGGAGAATCAAAATAAATCCCATCAAATAACCATCACCCTTCGTTGTAAACCTACAACTTCCTGTCCTACAGTATCCTTTAACAATGTTCCACTAACCCCCATTGATCAGATCCGCTACCTAGGACTCCATCTGGACCAACGTCTTACTTGGAATCCACATACAAGACTAAAAAGATAAGAAACTGCCTATCATTTTCGACTACTTCAACATTTACTTGACAAACATTCCAATCTTCCAATTAATTACAAAAGACTCATTTACATAACAATAATGAGACTAATTTGGACATAAGGAGTTGAGCTTTGGGGCCCACTAAACCATCCAATTCGTCTCGTATCCAATCCTTACAATCCTAAATCCTTAGAAAAATCCTAAATGCTCCTTACTTCGCCACAAACAAACTTATCCACAAAGATCTTAATATAACTTACGTTTCTGACTTAGCTCAAACCAGATATCAATCCTTTCATAGTAAACTCCACAACCATTCAAATCCATTAATATCACAACTTGTTTCTCATTCCATTCCAGATATTTTACCCTCCGAGGCTCCTAAAAAGAAGATGGCCTCGGGACCTTCTAATATAGTACTTCATTATACAGAACCTTTATAAGTGCTACCAATGGGTAGTTGCTTTAAAAACAAGTGACGTGTCATTTTTATCTATGTCATCACATTTACTTGATGTATTATATTTTATATTGTATATACAGTTGTAAATTTCAATAAATCTTAAAAAAAAAAAAATGTGTTATTATTATATTTTTATAGGTCATAAAAACAATATTTCAATGAACAAAATTTGTTAATCAACAATACATAATGGAATTCAGTCTTGCTTATGTCTGTTTTATAATTAACTGCTTTATTTATAGTTTTGGTTATAAAGTAATCCAATGATTTTTCTCCAATTATTCTGTCAGAACAATTGATCTAAATTTTGTAAATCAAAGTCATGTGTATTGTCTATGATGTAATGAGCTATTTCTGTTTTATTGAAATATTTTGTTTCTCAAATACATTGCTTTATTCAGGTATTCAATTTTTGTTTTGTCTAACCTATTTATATGTTGTAAGTTTTGTAATTAATTTTGTAAACAAAATTATTCTTTTGTATTGTATCTATACTATTGTATATTCTATTTATCAAATGTAATAATTTATTATTATTATTATCAAGTGGAGCTAATGTGTTTTCCAAGGCTTGGTAATGAGGCGAAGCCATGAAATGACCCCTAAATTTTAATAAAATTTTAAATATAGAGGATGTAGATGCTATATTTTTTCTCCTACATCTAATCAGGTCTCCTACTTCACATATACAATTTATGTGTAACATTTTATATTGAAGTAAAATGAGTGATAAGTAATAATCGCATAATATAATAATGCAACTATTAACATAATGCAATATAAATTGATAAGCATCCTATATTCTTAACATAATTAATCGTTATTGCAAACTTTATTACTTAAAGAATAGTTTATAGCATAACATTTTCCCTAAACATTTAGTTAATAAATCAGTTGCTCTGGAAAATCTTTTCAATAATAATTTTCCAAGTTCCACCATAAATAATGCTTTAATTGACAACATTTACAAACAAATTAAAACATTATAAATAAGCCTGTTGGGCTATATTCAAAATATCATCATTGATATACCAAATAGGAAGTATAGCAAACAGAATGACTGTTCCCGTCTAGTGAATCCTAAGAACTATAAACAAGTTTATCCCATTTAGTGTTAACCAACAATGTTTTCTCCATTTAGAACACTTTATTATTTATCAACAATGGACAGTCTCAAAAAAATGTTACTACAAAAGTTTTTATTGAAAAAGCAACATGATGCTATCTTTTATATTTGAAATTCTTGTTATTTAAAATAACTATTGGAAAATACCTTGAAGTGACTCGTGAAATCAACAAAACTGAAGGAGTCCTTGACAACTGAACTGCGCAGTGTTTCAAAAATTTTCTAGCGGCGATACATCCTTGGAAAAAAAGAAGGGCTCAGGGTGAACATCTTTCGAAATTGATTAAGTTCTTAGGCCAGCAGTCTCAATCGATAAGTATACTCTTGCCAAAGAGTTAAGAGTGTCTAAAGATAGATATACTGTGTTTCTATCTATACACTATGAGTAAGATAAAAAAAAAATAAGTAGACTTGTCCGACACAAGCTTACCCCCCAACAAGCCATAAGAGGATGGAGATTTTAACTTTATCCATACCCACCAAATAGTGAGGACCTTGCTACATCATATTCTACTGTTTTGATCCATGGATCGCTTCTTGAAAGGGCAAAAATTTAATACATTTCAAGAAGTAAAGGCATCGGTTCAGGAATTGTTTGATAGCCATCCCAAGAGTGGTACCTGCAAGGGATCAAACAACTGGCTGAACTACAGGAATTGGCAGAGCACTACAATGGGAATATTTTGAAATTAATTTTGCTGCATCAAAAAAAAAAAAAAAAAAAAAAATTATATATTTTATTTTATATTTAAATAATATATTTTGTATTATATTTATATTATATATAATATATACCATATTATTACCTTATAATATATTACCATATTATACATATATATATATATATATATATATATATATATATATATATATATATATATATATATATATATACACCATAAAATGTGGTCACATTAGTACGGTGGGGTGAAATTGGTCCACAATTATTTCTGTGGTGATTTCCTTCTGGCAGGTTGTTGTGCCAAGTTTTGCCAAATGAGCGCCCACAAGACGACTGATTCATGCGCTCTCATTTGGTAAAAGTCGACACAACAACCTGCCAGAAGGAAATCACCACAGAAATAATTGTGGACCAATTTTACCCCACCGTACTAATGTGACCCCATTTTACAGTATATATATATATATATATATATATATATATATATATATGTTTTTTTTGGGCCACTACGGACCATTCGTAGCTACTTTTCAGCGAGGATCATATATAATATATGAATATATATATATATATGAATATCTTGGTATAAAGTTCGACAGGAAACTTAACTGGAACCGACATATTGACAATGTCTATAATTACTCACTGCAAACTATCAACAAACTCACCATTGCAGCAAGAGCCTCATGGGGTCTCAGATCAGAAGTCCTAAAAGTAATATATGATGCTGCATTAGTCCCCAAATTATTATATGGAATCCACGTTTGGCATGAGGCTATGAACAAGAAAAGAAACCTGAACAAACTTAAAAGGCTGCAAAGACTCATAGCCATAAAAATATGTAAAGGGTATAAAACGCTCTCCTTTGAGGCAGCTATCCTTCTTGCTGGACTATTACCAATCAATTTAAAAATAGAGGAAAAAATAGAATTGTTTAACATTAAAAAACTAGAAACTGACTTCAGACATCTAACACATAACGATATTGAACTTCCCATTAACTCTAAATTATGGCTTCACCCCTGTTCATATGTACATATCCAATACCAAAAGAAAACAAACAACATAGACATCACAGACATATACACGGACGGTAGCAAGGATGAAGATAACGTAGGCTGCGCTTGGTCCTATAGTGATAGGCAAGAGAACATAATGGAAGAGCAATACAAACTTGCTCCTTGGTGTTCAAACAATCAAGCCGAGAAACTAGCTGTATCAAAATCGCTTGAATATCTGTTTGCAAACCCCTCACATTCTCTCTCTAACATAATCATTCACACAGACAACATGAACGTTCTACACTCTTTAGGTAACATAAACATACATGACCCACTGACGGAGGAAATCAGGAAAAATATTCTCAAACTAATGACCTTAAAAGAATCTGTTAGGCTAAAATGGGTGAAAGGGCATGCTGGTGACGAGGGCAACGAAAGAGCTGACCGATTAGCCAAAGAGGCAGCAAGGAGTCAGCTACCGCCTTTTTACAGCAAGGCTCCGATCTCACATCTCAGAGCGCTGATTATTAGATTTGGTGAATAAATGGAACTTTTCATGGCAAAACTCAAGCAAATCACCAAGCCTTCACAAATACATTCCAAAAATAACACTAAATAATTACAAACAGCTACATAGTAACAATTATAAATTGACACAATTTCTCACAGAACACGGCAACACCAAATCCTACCTAAAACGTTTTAATATCATACTAACTGAAACATGTGACGATGACGGTCAAATCCAAAATTTTAGGCATATTCTTTATGATTGTAAATTATTTGACAGACAAAGGTACAAATTAATACAAAGTCTAATTTTAAAAAATGGTTCGTGGCCTGAGACAGAACACATACTTTTTACTAAATTCAGAAATGATTTAATCAAATTCATCAAAGATATCGATTTTGATTTGATTTGCTGACGAACCTATATGCTTATTAAGTTTAATTTATTTTTCGATATTATTTTTTGTTTAAATATTAATTGTTTATTTGCTCTTTAAATTATTATTTATTTTATTTTATTTTTTTTAATGTTATGATTTTTTTTTTCCTCCAACCAACGATTATATGTTTACATACACATTTTTTTTTTTTTTTTTTTTACAACCACACAAAGTTCATAAAATTTCAAATTTCATTACATTATTGTAACAACACGCAAATAAACTGTTGGTTAAGTACAATCACTGATAAGTAAAATAATATAATGTAACACATATCATACATGTAGTATGCCTGTAACGGCATGGAACATGTAAAAAAACATTAATAAACGGTCCTTTTATGGGGTGACCATAAGAGGAAAAAAAAAAAAAAATATATATATATATATATATATATATATATATATATATATATAATATGTGTATATAATATATATATATATATATATATATATATATATATATATATATATATATATATATATATATATATATATATATATATATATATATATATATATATATATATATATATATATATATATAAGTAATACGTAGAATATTTGGCCCAAAAAAGGATGAAGAAACAGGAGAATTTAGAAGGCTTCACAACGCGGAACTGCACGAGTAATATCTGGTAAATATAGTTCAAGTAATAGCAGCGCGACACTTAAATGGGCATGTAAAGTCGTTGGGTTTAATAATGATCGAATTCCGAAAAAAGTAATCAGTATTGAGCTGTCGGGTAAACGACCTAGGGGTAGACCGAGATGAAGATAGGAGGATTGCCGACCTGGGGATTTGGGTTTTGGAGGAGTGGATTGGAGGAAAGTGTGCAGTTGATGGTTGTTGGTGTCGGCATCAAACCTTCAGCTTCGCTAAGCCTTTATTTATTTATTATATATATATATATATATATATATATATATATATATATATATTAAATTTTTTTTTTAAGTAAAACAGTAATTT
Source organism: Euschistus heros (assembly GCA_003667255.2). NCBI lineage: Eukaryota > Metazoa > Arthropoda > Insecta > Hemiptera > Pentatomidae > Euschistus > Euschistus heros. The sequence continues at coordinate 1,941,699 of RCWM02000129.1, forward strand.
CTTTACATATTCTCAACTAAAACAGGACAGACCCATCAGAGTAACAATAAATAAATTAAAAATTCTAACACCAATATCAAACATAAGAACAATATTAATTATTTTCAAAATAAAACATCAATAAATAGAACTTTCCGAGAAGTAATATAATAATACAGATCATTTATTAAAACTAAACATATACATATAATAATAAACTATCCTTTCATAAAAAAATACTAAATGTTTCATCATCTGGTGAGAACTTTTGATTCGGTATTAATAACAAAAATAAATTAAATATGGATATAATCAGATTGATTGCAGATCTTAAAAGTATAATAGACAATGAGAACACTATGGAAAGTCATAAAGATTGCCTAAGAAATAAAATTAATATTTTGTTAAATGTATATTTAGATAATGATTTTTAAAATAACTCAAGGGATTTACAACTCTTGATTTGTCTCAATGTCTTGAAACAGAGGCATAAGATTTAAATTTCTTCATAAAACATTATATAGATGTAATTGTCAGATCTGCCAGACAAAACAAAAATGACAGTAATCAAAATAAAAATCTAACTAATAGTAAATAATTAATAGTATTCTAGTTTTGGAATAAATAGTTATAAGAATGGTAGCTTAAAATTAACCTTTGATTTAAATTTCTTTCATTCTGCTGATAATATTTGATTATGGTTAATAATAAGTACACATTAACTAATTTGTTGTTCATTCAGTCACAAGAAATTGAGATTGAATAGAAAGTAAGAATGACAAATATACAAACTATTTCTTAAATTTATTAAACTTAGAAGCAGTGAGTGACACTGATTGATAGGAATTACATAAATAAAATATTTAAATTAGAAAAAAAAAAAATTGTTTGAATATGGTGAAACTTTAAGATTAACAATAAAAAAAAATTAAAATTAAAATTAAAAAACAGAACCGTCATCTTTAAAGCCTGATGAAAACAGATTCGATCTATCAACTAATGGGATTTGGGTACTCTAAGTTCATAAGGTAACTAAAAACTTTTAAGATATCATGTTTCAAAATGGTTTCTGGCTAAAAATTGGCTTAGAATAATTAATAGTTAAATACTACCTTTCTTGAAGAGAAGTCATCAAACGTTAATGTATAATAAATGGAATGCAACATATAAATCGATATCACAAGGTTAAAAAGTCTCAAGTAACTTGGTTGGCAAAGCGATTCCAGAGGGATTTCTCCAACATAGGCTATCACATTAAATACTGCAGAGGTAAATAGGTAAAGTCCAGGAAGCGTTGTAATTTTTGGGTCCCACTAAAAGAAATATGAAACACATCAATAAGTAACACAGCAGATTGTTAAAGTATTACATGTAATTTCAATCGGTTATAACAATAATTTATGTCAATTACAAAAAAAAAAATATATATGTACAGATAGTACTTAAGGTGAATGTTTATATCAGGAATTAATAAAATAAAAAACATTCTACCTGCGAGAAGTTTCTTTGGATAAAACTTATTGCCTGCGGTATATGGAAAATTTCATCTACCATTGGTGCCGGTTGTGTATAGTTTAAAATATAAAAGGTGACAGCAGCGATAAACATATAGGCTATAATTAGATGAAAAAAATAAAATTGTAAAATGCGTTTTTTCTTTATTTTGCTCCTGATGTTTCTTTGATATGACAACATTTTGAATTCGTAAGGCTAAAACACTTTTCAAAAAACAGAACAGAGCAAGCAATTCACGATGAAGAACGATCCGTTCATTTCCTATGTTATGACAACGAAAATTCATAAAACAATTAAGTTTAGTAAGTTGGGGTTAATTATAATTCTGTGTGTACCAAACGGTACTCAAAGGACACTTATTTTTTATTTACTAGAAATAAACGTACAATAAAGAAAAACTAAAAAATCTATAGAAAGTGCCATACGATTTCAATGTATTTAGCCTTAAAACGTCTAAGCTGTGATGCATACTCCAGCATAAAAATCTAAGGGACCACCAACATTGTGTATAACTTATAGCATAATTTTAATGAAAAGATGCGGAAATCAATCTGCATTCTTCGACAACCTTACTTCTTTAATTTCTAATGTTGCCACCATTAACCCTTATCTTGGCAAGGGGAACTACAGTTCCCCTAAACTTTGGTCAAATATGAAGTCACTAGCTGATGATGATAGATGATGACGTCGCAAACGGCGTTGTTCTGTTTAGAAGACCCTTTTCAACAAGTAGGCAGCCCTGCAGGGCAGGAGAAACGCGCTGAGCTTAGCTTTTCGACGATATTTGGGGCAATGTCCCATTGGGCTGTTGACCATGGTTGCCTTGGAGAGTTAGGCATGTTTACAAACAGTTTTTATTAGTTATTCATTGTTTCTCAGGTCTGTAATCTGTTGATCCGTATAGATTGAGTTGTTTACTACAGCAAACGGCAAAAAAAAAAAAAAAAAAAAAAAAAAAAAAAAAATATATATATATATATAAACTTACATTCACAATTTTATAATCGAAGAAATTGAAAAGGGAACATTAGTTCCCCTTGCCAGGTTACCAGTACATCTACTAGGGGAACATCAGTTCCTCTTGACTGGTTGCCAGTATTGAAAAAAAGGAGATTGATTTTACTTCTTGGCTGAATATAAATCTTTGTAAAAAGAATATCAAGAAAATGAAGATTGAGAAAGAAAGAAAAGTGTAGATAAAAAGCCTAGCTGAAAGAAGAGATAATCAAATTTGCTACAATTTTCTCTAAAAGAATCCAGGGCTGATTTCACCTAACAGCTCATCCTTGCTGAAGTTGGGTCTGTATCCAGGAATGGATGGTCGCGCTTCGTTTGCAAGCCACAATCGAATAATTCATTGAGTGTCTACCGTAATTTCGATGAGACTTCAGGTGGTGAACATTTCCAGACGTTCACAGGGAAAAGTTAATATCTTCTATGTCACATCGACAAATCTATTTTTCTCTGATCAAAAATTGCCAGTTCCTACCAGAAACTGTCCTTTTATTACCGCATCACTTCCAGGATCAGTCGTGCCGTGTAAGCATAGCCTTTTCATTTTTTAAAAAAAATTTACGTAGGAAGGTCCGAGTTGTCCTAAAACTTTTCATTCTTTTTCAAGAACCATTTTTATTTTTCATTTTAGAGTCATATTTTCTTGATTTTGGTTTATTATTCTTAGAAATGATTTAATTGTGATGACTTTTAGTTGATATGAAATTGAATCAATTCTAAGTTGATACCAAAGTGATACAGAAAGACTAAATGTGTTCTAGATCTGTTTCTGCCTTCTAAAATTGTATAGAAGGGTAATTAAAAAAATGTATTATTAATATTTTCCGGAACCCAACAATAAATAATAAATTACCAAAAAATCTTTTTCAAATTTTTTTCAACAATTATATGTTCCAATTTATTTCATTATGACACCTTTCCGAGCTATGTATGTAGAATCATGAAGTAATTCTCTGAATAATCATATAGCTTCCGTATCAACTTATCATAAAACAACAGATTCTGATATTAATATTTTACTAAAAGCAATATGATAGAATTCAAATGTTAGTAAAGGAAAATTAACACTTTTAATATAAATGAAAATCGTCTAAATGGAACAATGAAAGAGATCTCTTAAATGTGTAAATATTCCAATACTTGGATTGACAGGCAGTCTAGTAGTGGAGAATGCTCAATCGTATCTTTCTCACAATTTTCCTTTCTTATTTATTTATAATGCCCTGTTTCTTCGCAACGAGTGTCGAGTTACTAAGCTACTTTGAAATAATCCGAGAGGATTATCAATGTTGAATACCCTAAATAACTCAGTTAATAATCAACATAGGATTATGACCTTGGTCTCACATTAAACAGAATTTAATGTCCCTGAGGGCCTAAAAGAAAATATTTCATGTTATTATTATTCTCCCTTATTTCTTCATCCCTTGAAGTTGTAATGCTTCCCCAGGTTCATGAATTTATTGACGATTTTAGAGTCGTATCCTGCCCATTCCAGATTTCCTTCCTATTTTTTTCCTTCTCCGTCACCAATGGTTTTGTTAATCGGTGATAGTGGGCCTCCCTGCCTTAGTCGCTTTATATATACAGGGTGTTCAATATTCGATGGCCACCCCCTTTTTTTCCCACAGTTTTTGAAATTTAGAAACGAAACTCTCAGGGTCTTAAGTGTGTCAAACAAAGTTTCTTTTCAGGTTAAAGTCTGCTCTCTAACCTTCTCCAGCGATCCTAACTCTGGAATTCTCAATGGGATGTGGTATTTTTTACGACGGATTTCGATAGATAATCAAATTTTAAATCGATTTTATACCGACGAATGTTTTTATCCGTAGCACCGTCTTGCCGTAAATCGCGAAAAATCTTTTTTAGACAAGTGGAGGGGGCTTAGCTCTCAATAGCCAGGGCAGGCAGCCATTTTGGAGTGCACTCCGTATTATCAGTATATTAACATCTTATCAGTTCAAATTTTGGTTTCCTAGGCTTTATACTGCTTTTATTTTATTTTAGTGATTTATTTACTTTAGTGATTTACTTATTTTATTCATTACGAACCCTTTCAATTGCTCTAGCCCATAAGAATGCAAGTCGCCAGTTGGGCATAGTGGGCGTGGCCGGTTAGTGTTTTGGTCTCGCCCCTCATGGAACAATGTACGGGAAGGGCCTCTCCATAGTACTATAACTCCATGGTCTCTCAGCATCTTAGGGAGTTAGAGCTTAATTTCTAAACCGTATCACAGCTGATGTTGTCAACACAATTCCGAGAGGATTATGTATGTCGAACACCCTAAATAATTCAGTTAATAATCAACTAGGATTATGACCTTGGTCTCACATTAAACAGAATTTAATGTGCTTTATAAATTGTATCGGGATATTTTTTCATTTTTATGCTTTGTTCAATAGAGAATAAGATTTCTCTGGAAAAGTGAATTTCTCCATGGTTTTTCGCGGTTTGTGGTGAAACGGTGCCCTGGAAAAGTTTACCGGTATAAAATCGATTCAAAATTTGATTTTCTATCGAAATCCGTCGTAAAAAATACCACATCTCATTGGGAATTCCAGAGTTAGGGTCGCTGGAGAAGGTTGGAGAGTATACAATAACCTGAAAAGATACCTTATTTGACACAGTTAAGACCCTGAGAGTTTCGTTTCAAAATTTCAAAAACTGTGGGAAAAAAAGTGGTTGGTCATCGAATATTGAACACCCTATATATATATATATATACACACACAAAGGGTGTTCAATATTGTGAACATAATTGTTTCAGAATTGCCATTGAGACAGCAATTATAGCCTATATAACTAAAAAAGCTAGTCATGTTATAGAATATGCCGCTGGGAGATAGTTGCTGTAAAGTTAAGATACAGGGGATACAATGGTTGGGCTTAGGCAGAGAGACCCTTTATCATCAACGCTTTTGTATCACAAAGGGTGATTACAAAAGAATATTATGAGTATGGGAAAGGAATGTGCTAAGCAGAATGTACGGCGCTATCTGTGAGAACGGTTACTGGAGACTTCTGTCATGAACGATGCGTCTTGCTCACTGTGGATGTAAGCTGGAAGTCCGAATAATGAAAATAAGCTTCTCAAACGATGATGGACTGTTGCAGTTGAGATGTCCGAACAATGAAAATAAGCTTGTCAAACGATGATCGATTGCTTATGCTTTTTTCTCTATAATAGAGTGATTCCGCTCAGTTGAGGAAAGCGTGCGGTAAAAGCAACGTGAATTTCTCCATGGTTTTTCGCGGTTTGTGGTGAAACGGTGCCCTGGAAAAGTTTACCGGTATAAAATCGATTCAAAGTTTGATTTTCTATCGAAATCCGTCGTAAAAAATACCACATCTCATTGGGAATTCCAGAGTAAGGGTCGCTGGAGAAGGTTGGAGAGCATACAATAACCTGAAAAGATACCTTATTTGACACAGTTAAGACCCTGAGAGTTTCGTTTCAAAATTTCAAAAACTGTGGGAAAAAAAGTGGTTGGTCATCGAATATTGAACACCCTGTATATATATATATATATATATATATATATATATATATATATATATATATATATATATATATATACACAGAAAGGGTGTTCAATATTGTGAACATAATTGTTTCAGAATTGCCATTGAGACAGCAATTATAGCCTATATAACTAAAAAAGCTAGTCATGTTATAGAATATGCCGCTGGGAGATAGTTGCTGTAAAGTTAAGATACAGGGGATACAATGGTTGGGCTTAGGTAGAGAGACCCTTTATCATCAACGCTTTTGTATCACAAAGGGTGATTACAAAAGAATATTATGAGTATGGGAAAGGAATGTGCTAAGCAGAAAACCACGGGAAGTCCTTATTGGGAGAGTGTAGTTGAAACTCCGAAACACCAGTCTCTAATCTAAATGGAGCTGATTTATCTATTGCCGAAACCACAGACTGAGCGATTATCTGTTTAAACGATTCAAAGGTGGCAAGTGCTTCTCAACTTAGTGAAAAAAGAAGGAGATTGAACCAGTGGTCTTATTTTATCAGAGTAATTTTTAACTCATTTAGAGTAGTGAGAAGAGAAACATAGTACCCGCTGTAGGAAGGCGGTGTCAGTAGGTGCTGGAAAGTCTAAGAGGGATTTAATCCGTTCTGGATCTGGTTTTATAATTATTTATAAATATTTTAGATTAAAATATTGATTGTTGATATTCGTAACCTGAATTTATTTTCGTTAAGAGTTAAATTTTTCAAATTTTACTTATGCTCTTCTTCCTTTTTTCCACATATTGTTACAACATCAAGGTATAAGCAAGCGTTCTCGTTAGATTTTCCATATTATTAATAACATCAACTACCCTTTGGAAAGCAGCAACTCCGTTAGTAACGTCAAATGGTATTTTGGTATATTCGTACAATTTGTGATTTGCCTCGAACGCTGTGAAGGGCTTTTCTTCAACTCGTATAGCCACTTGACGTTAAACACAAGGTATATGTTAAACTTTCCTGTATGAAGTGGCTTATCGTCCCCCACATGCTCCTTTTGACCAATCCTTTGAATCAAACCTCTACAATTATGTTCCTCTGTACTGCAATATAATTATTTCTGGTGATCTGAATACCAATCTTCTTTCTGTCTCATACGAAAAAACGTATCTAGAAAACTTCTTTTTTCCTTTATACCTCTTCATTGTTCCATTTAACCCCACCTATCACTCCCGTGGTTCCGACATTTGGTTGGACCTGCATCTCATAGACTCATTAAAAAACCTCGTTTTCTCATATCAGCGGCCTGTTACGGTCCTGTCCTATGATGACCTAATACAAATATCATACAATATCCCAATCCCGTCATTCCTCCCTGTAAGAATTACTTTCCGAAACAAAGAATCCCGCAACTTTCCGATAAGATTTTACCTGATCTCGAAATCTTAGATTGGAATCCTATTCCTCAATTGACACAATGTTTGAATTACTTACGAAAAATCTCCTTTCCATCCTTGATACTCATGCTCCTCTTAAAACCTATTTTCGTCGCCGCCGCCCTACTCCGTTGATGAACCTAGAAAAAAAATACTTGCAAAGAATATGTGAGTCTGCCCGAAGAGCCTTAATGATGACAACCAAGCTTTTGGTCATCCCAAATATAAATGGCAGCTCCTCCACAAACTTTCCCTTGTTCAAAATACATCTAGTTCCTCTCCATCAGGAGTCTGTCCTTTCACACCTGATGAGTTAAATACCTATTTCGTCTCTAACTCTACATCTACTCCTTCTCTATCCTCTCAGTTATCTTTTCTTCCACCTGCATTTAATAATAATTATTTTTATTTTTCTTACATTTCTCCCACTGACCTCATTTCCTCCGTAATGCAATTCCACAACAATACAACTGGTTTATATGGTATTCCTGTCAAATTGATAAAACTATGCTTTCCTGAAATCCTAAAGGTTCTCCTTTTCATATATAATTTTTCCCTCCAAAATTCTGTATTCTCCACCTCCTAAGGCCCTAATTCATCCTGTAATTAAGAACCCGGACCCTAACTCCCTAAAATATTGCCGACCGATTTTCATACTTTCCAACCTCTCTAAACCCCTAGAAAGATTAGTGCCATCTCAAGTCTCCAATCACCTTGAAGAATCCAATTTACTTAACCCATTCCAATCTGGTTTCCGCCCCGCCTACTCCACTTAATCCACTCTCACCAAAATCATTAGTGACACCCAGGCAGCGGTGGATAAAAAAGAATCCTAGATTTTTCGAAAGCCTTCGATTCCTAAGACCACACCATCCTCTTTTCCAAAATTTGATCTCTAAACTTTTCCAATAGTGCTCCCTCTGGTTTTATCCATTCCTTTTCCACGGTTATCAATCAGTTACCATTCCCAACCAAGGTTCGTCCTCTTTCCTTACTTTGCGATCAGGCCTAACTCAGGGATCGAGCATTACCGCTCTCCTTTTTAATTCATAAATTAATGATCGTTCAAACTCCATTCACAATTGTTCCTACCACCTCTACGCCAATGATTCCCAAATGTAGAATAGAAAAGAATAGAAAATAAACTTTATTCTGGGACGATGTCCCCTAAGAATGATATAATGTACGTAAATAAATACATTTAATGAGTCTAGCTTTCATAAGACGAAATAAAATAAATTAACAATCTGGTTAACTATTTACAATTTTATAAATAAAGAACAAAAACGGACACAGATGAAATAAAAATTACAAAAATCCAATAGATGTAGGAGGGTTTCCGAGAATTAATGGTTTGATAGAGGAAGGAGGCTAGGAAGTAATTTCTGCGGGATGAAGGATAAAGCCATTTTAACTCTGTATATAGATGTGATGTGTAGGAGGCTTTTGGAACCCTAAAGATAAACCTAACGAAACAGTTAATTAGTCTTCTTAGCTTACTCTCGAGTTCCGCCGTCAACCCACCATATGCCACACAGCTATAATCAAAATGGGGGAGGATAAGGGAAGAAACCAAGAGTTGACGAGTAGGTTTCGGAAGGGAGCCCTGGGAAGAATGGAATAGTTTATGGATGGATATAGCCTGTCGAGAAATTTGGGAGATATGAGGCTTCCATGAAAGGATTTGGTCGAAGGTAATACAGTTTTTAACTAAAGGTAATATAGTTTTTAACTGTGGAGTGGAATTGAATAGGTTGGGAGTTCATAGACAGGATCGGGAGGTGGGGAAGGGATCTCAAATGGGTATTAGAACCTATGATAATAGCCTTCGTTTTTTCTATATTTAATTTTAATTTGTTATCAGAGGCCCACTTGCAAATGCCATTAAGGTCCTCTTGGATAAGGGTGAATGCTTTTATTAAATCAGAGGAATGAAAGGATAGATATATCTGGAAATCATCCGCGTATAGATGGTAGGAACAGTGGGGAATGGAATTTGGTAGATCATTTATGTAGGCGCAAAAAAGGGTAGGAGAGACACTGGAACCTTGGGCTACCCCTAATGTCAACAAAAGAGGAGAGGAAAGTGGTTGGTTTGGTATGGATACTATTTGAGTTCTACTATAGAGGAAGGAATGAAATCAGAGGAGAGAGCTTGAAGAAAAAGATAGGGCTTTTAGTTTCGTGAGGAGAATAGAATGGTCTAGGGCAGGGGTCTCTAAAATACGGCCCGCCAGTGATATCTATCCGGCCCGCGACAGCTACACGACACACCTTTAAGGTGCACTTGAGCATTTGCCCCGAATGAGCACCTGTTCGCCTTTATTTTGTTCAGATAAGAACCGTCGAACAGAATGGATCTGCCTGATCCGATAGTTGTAGGCAATTCAAAGTGAACGCGCAGTCGAACACAGTGGCTTTTTCTGAAGATTTGATGATTTGTTCATTATTATTGTGTTCAAATAAACTAGTTTTTTTTTCTCATCTTTAAGGTATAATCTTATAGTTTATAATCGTGCTAATTTCAAATAGTAAGTATATAATTGAATTTAATTAAATTAGTTGAAGTTCTTTATTGAATAGCTTTTGGAAAAAAAGGTAGCAACTATCGAAAAACTATCGATAGCAATCAATAGTATCGGATAGGACTATCGATAGTGCTAACTATCGACTATCATCCAACCCTACTACAGACGCTAGAGCCAGACTGTTTACTTTTTCTTTCCTCCATCTGATTTATAAACTGCATTTTCCAAAAGTCAGGAAGACCTAGATGAAATCTGTGATTGGGCAAGCGTGAATGAATTAATTTTAAATGCAGCTAAAACTGAAGCTATTGCAATAGGTTCCCATTACATCCCGACTTTATTCCTAAATGTTCGCCCTATAGCTTTCCATTCCTCTGTTAAAAACTTAGCTTTAACCATTGATCAAACTCTCTCCTGGAAATCCAACATTGCCCAAATCTCTTGACGATCAATTGGCATCCTAAAATTATTTCACCGTTCCGGACACCTATCCTCCCTCATCTTCCCCCTGTTTAACTATGGATGTGTGATTTATGGTGGGCTCTCGATAACTCTTGAGGATAGATTATTGCGAACCATGAATTACTTTATAAGGTTTGTTTCTGGAACCTCAAGACGCTCTCATGTATCCCATCTTTACGCCGAGTTAAATTAGCTCTTCCCTTCCTTCCGTTGAGATTACTTCCTTGGTACATTCCTCTTCCAAGTTATTAACACACACCATCCTCCGTTTATTCACAATATCCTACATTTCAAGTCCTCAATCCAATCACTATATACAACATTCCGTCTCTCCAATCTCTACACTCCATCCTACAGAACTACCGCATTCCAACATTCCTTTCTTGCACGCTCCACTATACTTTGGAATTCCTTTCCTCCTTCTATTCGTAATCCGTCTTCTCTCGGAATTTTCAACACACTTCTCTTCCACCACCTTATTTCTTTCCAGACGGATGCTATCTAATTATATGGATGCTTTGTAACGAATTTCATACTACCATTTCAGGTATAAAACTAGCTGTTTTAGCAATCTTCTTATGATAATGTTTTTATCTAATATGTATAATATGTTCGTATCTTCTTATGTAATATATGTATGTATGTATGTGTAAGTTAAGTTTGTCCAGAAGAAAAACATAAAAAAAAGAAGGAAATTAGGGAGCTACATAACACTCACGAGTACTGGAAATAGACTGACTTTATTGTTCAGCAATCCTCTTTATATACATTCGGTGGTTTGTTTGAGATTAAGTTAGGAATTAGGATGTATATTATTTCCCTATACACCTTAACTCCCCCCCCACCAGTTTACGAACAATCCTCGTAAACTCCTACACAGGCCAAACAACCAATCATATACAAATATCAATATTACAAATTAATACAAAAAAAAAAAAAAAAAAAAAAAAAAAAAAAAAAAAAGAAAAAACAACACATCTGTCCTTAACTTAAAATTTTCACTATCCTTTGACAGGTCTTTGCATATCTTATTCAGTACAAAACTACAATACAACAAACAAAAAAATCTGTTTCACTTCTTCTAATTCTTTACATTATCTACTATTTACACAAGTTCTCTTGCATAGAAAAGAGGGTACCGCTCGAACTTCGTCTAATGACCACAAGAAAGAGTAATACGAGAACGAACAATACGAATGAGAAGAATAAACGAATAAACGGTAATAATGAAACACGAGAAATAACGAAAAATTGACGATAATTAACTAGAAACGACTCAGAACGACAAAAGAAACGAGAACAACCAATTAACGTTTAAAATGATAGAAACGAGATAAACGATAGAAATGAGATAAACGATAGAAACAAAATTAACGAGAAAAAACGAGGAAATTACTTTAACGGAATCTTTTGTTGTTCCAGATGCACCGTCCTTCGCTTCCGGGGATCTTGCATACTCTGAATGGTGACAACATTATGTTCCCGAATCGCCACGACTTTGAAGAGCCCATCATAACGTATATCTTCCTTACTCCGGTTCGACACTACCTTCCGGTACACAATAGTTCCAATCGCGACCCTTTCCATTCCATCACGAACCCTGAGATTCTCCCGAGTCACCCTCCTACTTTTTTCCTCATTGAGCCTTTTCCTAGCTTTCTACCATCTGTGCCCGAGTGCCACATTGTTTGCCAGCAACGTCGCTGCAACCTTTTCATCCACTACCACACCGCGGGTATCCCTTTTACGTTCTCGAAGGCCAAATAACATTTCGAATGGCGAAAATCCCGTGGCTGTATGAATCGAATGATTGGACGCCACTATTGCTTTAAGCATTGCCATGCCCGCCTCTATTCCCTTTTCCGCGTAAAAAACGCGAAGGTGATCTCCCAGCGTACTGTGCAAGCGTTCAACCGCCCCTCGACTTTTCGGGTGTCCGGGAGTGTTCAGATGCCATGCCACATCCAACTTTCGCATTTCCGACCTGACACTGGCGTTATCAAATTCCCGCCCCCCGTCTGAAGTTATCCTCTCTGGTACTCCATAAAATTGAAACCAGATTCGTAGGGCGTCAAGTACCGCCTCCGCCGACCTATTTTCAACCGGGTATGCCAATGCTACTTTGCTGCAAATGTCTAGGACAGTTACCCCTTTACAACCTTTCCATGTGAAAGTGTCTATTTGTAAGTCTGGTAGAGGTCCTATTGGTGTCTCCGTCTCTTCCTGTCTTCCGGTAGGGGGGTGACGATCGTATTTCGTCTTAGTACAAATTTCGCACCCTTTGGTCTCTTCCTCGATAGTCTTCCGCATCTTAACCCAAAAATACCTCCGCTTAAGAGCCTGCAAAGTCTCCTGCACTCCTCGGTGATTAGATTTCCCTTGATGGTACGCCACCGTGACCTCCTTTTGCCGATCCGCCTCCCTTACAGTTTCCACCACAAGCTTACACCGTACAAATGTCCTGTCCAACCCTATCCGCTCGGTTCTCCACAAGCACTTTATCTTCTCCCACACAAATTCATTTCCTACATACAAGTAAAAAGTTTCTCCCGGTCGATATTCATCTGTCAGAACTTTCCTAATCATTTCCTCCGACACTCCCGGCTCTGACCGAACAGTGCTTATATGAAACCTCCCATACTTTACGTACTCCGCCTTTGTCAGTCTGTGTTTGTCGTTAATTATGCCCTCTAATTCTTCTAATTCTTCTATTGCCGATCTCTCCCTTTCCGAACTATCTTCTCGTGCTACTTCCCCCTCGTCTTCCGTTACTTCCGAATCCCGTTCCGCTTCTCCTTCCTTTGTCCATTCCCGAATAAATCTTTGTATTCCTCCCGGCTTCTCGCTCGATTGCATTCACCTGCAAAACTCGTGATAGCCAGTCAGCCACAATATTCCCCTTCCCCGGCTTATACACCACCTCCAAATTATATTGGTTCAGGAATTCTTTCCAACGGGTGACACGCGCCGATGATTCCTTTAATTTCCCCACCCACATTAGGGGACGGTGGTCCGTATGCACCTTGAATTTCCTTCTGAACACGTATGGTCTGAAGTTTTCAATGGCCCATAATAAACTCCATTCTAAAGCACTATACCGCGCCTCCGTCTCTGTAAGTCGCCTGCTAGCGTATTCTACCGGTTGTTCCCCTTTTTCGCCTTCTTGGGATAGTACTGCCCCCAGTGCATATTCACTTGCGTCAGTCGTGATGGTAAATGTCTTGGAAAAGTCCGGGAACACGAGTATTGGCTCTTTCTGGAGTCTGTCCATGCACGTCCGGATTTTTTGCCATGGTTTGCACGAGCCATGTTTTGCTCAATTTCCGGTGTTATCACTATTCGTCATCCTTTCTTTATTAGGTCGTTCAAAGGTACCAAATGTCTTGCCATTTCCGGGACAAACCGCCTGTAGTAGTTAAGTGTCCCCAGTAGTCTCCGTTTACCCCTCACGTCTGTTGGGATGGCCATTTTCCTAATCGCGTCTACCTTCCGTATGTCCGGCCTTACCCCCTCCTTTGAAATAGTATGTCCCAAGAAGTTAATTCGGTCTTATCCCAGGATCGATTTTTCTGATGACAGTTTCAGTCCGAATTGTCTTAAACATTCAAACACCCGTCTTAGGTTCTGTACATGTCCCGTCTCGTCTTTACTGAATATTTGTAAGTCGTCCATGTACACCTTTCGAAAGTGAACGCAGTTTTATGCTGATCTCTTGGGTGCCTCATGATCTGGTGGTATCCTGCTTTCAGGTCTAGCGTGCTAAATACCGTTGCGCCTCCCAACCGATCCAGTATATCCTCAAATCGCGGTATGGGATACTTTTCGTCTACCGTATTCTCGTTCAACTTTCGAAAGTCCACCACCAAACTGTACTTTTCACGAGTTGTTCCCACTTCGCTCTTTTTCTTAACCGCCCATAGGGGACTGTTGTATGGGGAGGTACTGTCAACTATGATCCCTTGGCTTTTTAAACTTTCCAATTCCTCCCTGATGTGCTGCCGCAGGGCCTGGGGATATCTTCTTTCTTTCATGCACGTCACCCTGTCTTGTTTCAATGGGATTTCATGTACTGTCTCCCCTGTCATGCTGAGTATTTCCCCTTCCTTAAAGAAGATATCGGAATATTCCCCTTTTAATGTCTGCCGCCAATCTCCCTTCCGATTAATCGCCCCGACCATAGCACGTCCCCCTTCTCGATCCCTCTCACATGTGTAAACCTTTTTCCCAATACGAACCACCCATCGATTGCCATTACCTTTAATCCTGGCCCCTATCTTGCCTAAAAGGTCACACCCGATGATATCCCCGTATCCACGAGGCATGTCCTCTACCACATGCACCACATAGTTTTCCCTTCTCTTTCCCCCACCTACCTAATCCTATCTGCGCCTCCCCCTCTACTCTACTGGGGCCACTCAGCGTAATTAATTTACAACTATACGGTTGTACTCGGGGTACCCTCTCCTCTTTACATAAATTTCTTATAGCCTCTTTAGACATTATCCTGTTAGAACTTCCCGTGTCAACTACACACCACACACCCTTCGCAATTTTTATAATAGGCAACCCTCTACTTATACTCTTAACACTATTCATTAACACTCGGTTGCCCCTCTTTTTGCACTCACCTCATACCACATCGTGTGCTCTCCTCTCCGTCGCCGTCCTTCGCTCCCCGCTCTTCCTGTCGCTTCCTCCTGCCTGGCGTGCTCCTACCCCTGGTTCCCCTTCTTCTTCTCCTTCCGTCTCCGAAGTTTCCGACGATCTTGTCGATTCCGACGGACGTCTGATCCTCTGCCACACCCGCTGGGCGTTCACCTCCATCAGCTCCGCCTGGCTCGCTCCTCTGCGCCTGTTGATGTAGGGGCACTGTCTCGCAAAGTGGTCTTCTGTGCCACATTCGAAACACCTCGTGCGGGGGCACTGCGCCACCAAATGGCCTGGTTTCCCGCACCCATGGCATTTCCTTTCTTCTCTCCTCCAAGTCTTCTTGTCCGTCCCTTGCCTCTTTTCCCGCCTCACTGGACGTTCCCGGCCTCTGAAATCGGTGTCCCTTCTTCTCTATGGGTCTCCTCGAGGATGCAAGCTTCTACCTCCATCAGTCCATTTGTAGGTTACCCTGCTCCACCCGTCTTCCTTCCGAACTTCCTTATCTCGAGCGCTGGAGTCCACCATATCCCTCGCACATTCTACGAAATTCTTGTCTGGCAAGAATTTTTCCTTCCTTTTTCCCTGTCTCCTTCGCAAGCTGGACTTTCAGAATGGTCGATAGAAATGCCATTCTCGCTTCCACTTCCGCTGCCTCTGTCATTTCCCTCATCTTTTCTGTAATTTTATTAAAGTAAGCCAGCAGCGATCCCGCATACTGCCCATTAGATTGATAAGGCTTCCTAGCTTCATGGAACATGCGGAAAATGTCCTCTTCTGGGGTCCAACGCCCGCCCCCGAACGCCTTCTTGAGTCGATTCTTCACCACGACCCATGGTGTATCCTCATCCGCTTGAATTACGTTGAGTATGCCTCGCTTGACCTGGCATACTAACGCTGCTCTTAATGCGCATCCACTGGATCTAAGAGATTCTCGCCCATATTCGCTTCTATTCTAGCCATCACTCTATCTCCTCTCTTCAGGAAGTGATTCAGCTCCCCAATCTCTCCATCGTACCTCTCAATATCAGCTATTGCCCTCCTTAAATCTTGCGACATTGCTGTTTTGAGCTTCAGCAATTCGATTTGCCTGTGCCGCTGCCATATTCGCGTGAGCTGCTGCTAAAGTTTCTGGTGGTAGAGGCTACAACTCCGGCTGAACTTCGAACGATGGCGGTTTTAAAAAGTTCTTATTCTCCATCCAGAATTTATTTTAACGATTTGAGAGATAAGACAACTTGGATGATAATGATGTTCACAAAAACTTTAAGCGGGAAAAAAATTCAACCAAAAAACTCACCAAGAGAATATGTTCAAGCGCTCCCGGGTTTCGGCACCAGTTAAGTTCGCCCGGAAGAAAAACATAAAAAAAAAAGGAAATTAGGGAGCTAAATAACATTCACGAGTACTGGAAAAAGACTGACTTTATTGTTCAGAAATCCTCTTTATATACATTCGGTGGTTGGTTTCGGATTAAGTTAGGAATTAAGATGTATATTATTCCCCTATACACCTTAACTTGATGTATACATTAACCAAGAATTATTTCATATTTATAATATATATATATATATATATATATATATATATATGCATAGATTTTTTTTCTTTATGTTAGTTTATATCTAGGCCAAATATGATTTATTTTCTGTGATGAAAATGTTATTCTAAAAGGACTTTGTCCCAGAATAAATGTTTTTTCTATTCTATTCTATATAAATAGAGCTAAAGAGAGAGAATTGAGAAACTCCGTGAATGATAGTATCAATCCGTGGAAGTGGGGAAGTATTCAAAAGTATAAAGCAATTTATCGTCTGAGAATAATCTATTACCATTCTCTTTATATGATTACTACTTGTTGTTAATAAAGCTTGAGCTCTCAAGGGTGGGTTTCTAGGTTCAATGATTCCTTCTTGTAGCATTCTATTCGTTTCCCTCTGTATGAAATTAAGATCGCCCTGAGAGCATGAATGCTGTCTAGATTTACTTGGAATTGGTTTCCAACCGTCTGCCAGGAGCGAAAATGAGGAAACAGGGGTACCAATAGCGACAGCTAAGCTGCTAAGTTTCAAGGATTCACGGGGCCCTCCAATTTCCAATTCGGCAGTACGATAGTGTTGTAAAATGTCATGCCCAAATAAAACATCAGAACATACCATATAATAATTTTATATTATTGTAATTATTTTTATCTATCTGAGAATCTATAAAACATGTGCCGACAGGAGAAATCAGACATCGAGGCCATTGAAACATGTCCATTTTGAGGCGGGATAGGAATGCTTAGATCGCGAGCTTTACTCAGGTTAAAAAACGGAGAGAGCTCCCTGTATCTAAAAGTGCTTGACACCATTTACCATTCTTAATTAGCAGTATTAATTTCGGTAGAAAGAACATCATAAGTTTTTGTATGCATCTATGCTAATTTCAGGGCATAGGCTTGTTTATTTGCATCTTCTAGAGATAGAGAATTATTCTCTAAAAGACGCTGACGAAGGGTTGTTCAAAGCAGACCACTAATAATGGAATCACGAACACAATCTGTACGATTTTGCTCAGCTGGAACAGCAGTGAACTCATCAAATTTAGTGCTTGCAGATAAACATCTATGGCTTCGTTTGAAAGTTGTTTAGTGGTTGCAAGGCAGTAACTTGCGTATTCAATATTTTTCGGTTTTATATAATGATTCTTTTGAATTGTTTTAACTTCCTCAAATGTTTTACACTTATTGAAATATAAAAAAACTGAAGGAGAAACGAAATTTGTTAATAGTTGCAGTTTCTTAGTGGAGTTGAGGGTATTGTTGTTTCTAATAAAGTTGGTAAAAGTAGCATACCAGTGAGTCCATTCTAGAGCAGCATTTTGTGATCATGGGTCAACGTCAAGTCTTTCCGGCCTAAGAAACTTATACATATCTTGCTGAATAAATTGTAATAAACTAGTCAACCTTTTATAAGAAATAAGGCTTTATACAACAAAATATAACAATGATGGAACATAGAACACGCATGGAACATTAATAAACATAACCTTCTTGTTGAATATCTACACCTTTATGGTGATTTTGTGAGTACACAAATAAAACACATATTTGTTCATAGTTAATTTATTTTATTAAAATTAAAATACTAATTAATTAAAAGGAATAACAAATATATATTTATATAATCAGTTAATAAGCAGATAACTTCTAAATGATTGAAATGTTTCAGCTCCTAGAGCTTTGGTAAAAAGATCAGCAATATTATTTTTAGAACTAACATATTCAATTCTGATGACGTTATTTAGGCACAGATGCTTGATGAAATGAAATTTAATTTCTACGTGTTTTCCTCGTTTTGTATTTGAAAAAATATTTGCTAAAGATATTGCACTAGCATTATCTATTTTAAGAATTGCTTTCATTTCATCAAGCTCTTGCGTTTTCTCATTTAGCACATTTTGAACTGACTTTAACACACTTTCACTTATTACTTCACTGCTTGGTCTATTCACTTGGCTCAGATCATTTAACCCACCACGAAGATTCACTAATTCTTGAGCAGCAAATCCAGCAATGCATTCAGCCTCCATTATGGATTGGGCGACACATCTCTGCTTCTTCGAATACGATGCGATAGGATTTCCAGCGTGAATGCATATAAATCCGCTGACACTTCTTCTTGAGTCATTTTGATCAGCTCCCCAGTCTGCATCACTCATATTTTCCAAGCCTCCTTAGCCTTTAATAATAGGAGGTCCTAAATCTTTCGAAAACAATTAGATATCATAGCTTAACCTTAAAGCTTAAACCAGCTTTCCATGTCTGACTCGTTGGCTTGTCCAAATATCTACTTAAATATCACACAGAGAATGCAATATCTGGTCTTGTTGTTATAGACAGGTATATTAGACTACAGATTAGTCTCCTATATGGCACGTCCGTTACAATATCCTGACATTCATCTACTTTGAAATTAACTTCCATCGGTGTTGCTATCGCTCTCCACACCTCCATTAGGTTTATAAGTTGTGTGGGTAGTTGAGTTTTAATTTAGAGCATATATTAGAATTTGTGAAAATAACCTGACGCCTAAAGGAGCTAGCAGTGTCATGGGTCGGCTACGGTAACGTATATCCGGCAACGTCACTCCCCTCCTCTCTAAAACTCAGTAGCCATCCGTAATCTCGGCAACTGTAGGGAGGTAAAAAGCAGTCGTACCAACTCACTACAATCAACTACAAAAAACTCTCTATCATTCATATATCATCAACTATCCTTGACACTTCTCGTTTTGAGTCATCAAGTTAATAATAACATGTATAAGGAACTACTTGTTTCCACTGTATGATACAGTCACCACCTCTAATGTTTAGATAAAAATTGTAACATTGTCATTAAATATTAACATTAAATATTTAGACTCGATTATTTAGGAGAAACTATTGATAGCTCTGTTTTAAATAACAAAGTTGCAATAATTAAGTCCCAAAATTTTAAGTGCAGATTTAAAAAAAATAAAATAAAAATACAAGCCGCTTCTTTAATTTTGGTTTAGGTTAATTAAATTCTAAGAAAAAATATTAGATCTACTAGCAAACTACCTTTATAGATTTCACAAAAAATTACGTCAGATTCTAATTCAGCACCCTCAAAAACAGTGTAAAACGTTGGAACAGTGTAAACGTTGGACTTATTGTCCCTCATTCTTAGTCTGCCTACTTCGCGTAGTAAATAGTCAGTATCATGCAAATATTCAGAGTATTAAATTCGTTTTTAGCTCAAGGAGTACAATGCCAAATTTATACACAGCTGAAGAGTACGTTGATATGATTTACGCGTATGGGGCTGCAAGAGGCTCTATTCCAAGACAATCTGTTATGTTCGCGAATTATTATACTATTTACTACGCAAAGTAGGCAGACTAAGAATGAGGGAGATAAGGTAAACAAACCGTAATGCGGACATAATCCATAAGAAATAAACAAGAACATACCTCATGCCTGACGTTCCTCACGTTCTTTTAGGTTTCAACTCTCCCCTAGTAGATTTCTTTGTAATTTACATAAAAAATAAATTAAATTTATTGAAGATAAGATCACACAAAATAACCATGACATCAGTTATTTTCCCTTTCTATTCCAATTGCAATACGAAATTGAGAGATAATTGCAGTTCTGAGTACACCGTTAGAAAGGTAATTAAATTTCACAACTTTTGTGAGATTCGGAAGCTTTCACTCATTGTTTTTTGAAAGAGAAGTGATTCTCAGAAGTTTCTCGCTAGCAAAACATTTTTAAATTTTTTATTTTTTGATATTTACAACTGTACAAAATAATATACAGCAAGTAAATGTGTTGACAGTGAATACAATGGCATGTAATAAATTGAATAAAATAAATGATTTAATTGTATACCTATCTTACTCCAATTAAATATATTTTCACAGTGATGATAATAATGCCCTTTATAACAATTTCCTTGAAGGTGTGAACGAAGCTATGGTTAATGCAGGAATAATGGTAAAGAAAAAAAATTCAAGCAGACCAAGATTACAGCCACTTCAGCGTTGGTTTGATACAGAATGTGCCAATGAAAAAAGAAAGCTACGTAAAAAATATAGAGGCTGGCTAAAGAGCAGATATTCTCAAAATGCACTAGGAAAATATTTGGAAAGTAGGAAATGCTTTAGAAACCTAGTAAATACAAAAAAAAGGAATACAGGACATCAATGATAGAGAAATTAAGAAATGTAAAAAATAATATTGAATTTTGGAAAATTACGAATATGCTAAAACCAGCTAACCCCGACCAGAATGAAATTGAATTGAGAGAATGGACAGAATATTATAATGCCCTCTATCGTGGATCGCTTATCGAAGAAGTTCATTTTTTCTCAGTAACCCATCCCTTCCTCGATACAGAAATCTCTCTGGAAGAGCTTCAGCACTGTATAGCTCGCAGTAAAAATAATAAATCCCCTGGGATTGACAAATTAAAGAACGAAGTTTTTAAGATTCTTACACCGGAATGGGAACATTATCTTCTACATATGTTTAATAATGTTCTACGAAATGAGAAACCGCCCAAAAGTTGGGCAACTTCTATATTGCGCTTATTTTTTAAGAAAGCGGACAGGAAAAATCCCGATAACTACAGAGGAATTTCATTAGTAAACTCAATCACTAAATTATTTACAAGCATATTAACTATTAGAATCATGTTTTGGGCCGAATCAGAAGATATAATACCAGAGGAGCAAGAAGGGTTTAAAACTGGCAGAGGTTGCGTGGATCATATTTTCACACTGAGTTCACTAATTAACATTAACCTGAGGAGGAAAGGTAGCTATGTGTACGGAATATTTATAGACTTCAAAAAAGCCTTTGATTCTATAAACCATAACCTTCTATGGAAGAAACTGTTCAATATTGGCGTTAGCGGGAAATTTATCAGATTGTTGAAAGCGCTTTACGATGAAGCGGCAATGCAGATTAAAATAGGAATGGCCTTATCTGAAGAAATAAAAGTTACATCTGGCTTATCACAGGGAGAATGTCTGAGTCCTAAGCTCTTCATATTATTTATTTCTGATATTGTCGCTTACTTCAAAGACAAAGAGGCTAAAGGTATCTCCATTGACCAAAACCATGAAGTAATAATGCTGTTGCTTGCAGATGACATTGTTCTTCTTGACACTAAATGGCAAGGCGCACAAAAGAAATTGAGGATACTTGAAGAATACTGCGGAATCAACGACCTAACACTAAATCCAGAAAAATTCAAAGTAGTTGTATTCCATAAGTCTCCCAAAATCAAGACTCAGAAACCTCTCTATTGGCAGAACTCTCGGCTGGGATATACCAAGAACTATACTTATTTAGGGGTACCATTCTCATCCTCTGGAAAATTCCATAAAGCAACAAAACATTTTATTCAAAGGGCATCCGTGGCGAGTGGCAGGGTTTCAGAAATCCTTAGAAAAGGGAAGAGTGATTCCTGGAAAACTAAAATGACATTGTTCGATTCAATGGTTTCGACTACATTGCTGTACGCTGCTGAGATATGGAGCCTCAGATATTTAGAAGCACTCGAATTCATCCAGTTAAAATTTCTTAAAAATCTTTTCCTCTGGCCAAAAAGTGTTCCGAATTATATAGTTAGACTTGAGACTGGTCGACGCCCTCTGAAAATGATGGTCATGAAAAAAGTAATTAACTTTTTGTTACAGGACAAGACTCTCAACGCTGCCAGAGAACAGGTATCCACGAATGTGCTTCAATTGACTAAGAAGAATGCAAGAAGTTGACATCGATTTTAACTGGGTCTTACAAGTTCATCATATAGCCACATCAACTAACACCCTCAATGAACTTAACGATATCTACAGATCGGAACTGCAATACCACAATAAGAATATCATAGAAAAAATAGAAAATCATTTTCTGTCTCTGGACATTAATAGAGCTCTAAATTCAAATACTAACCCCGTCTACAGAACTATCAGCCGTATGGATTTTTCTCCAGAAGAGTATCTAACTTTTAATACCTCCATCCACAAAACACGAGTTGTCAGCCGTTTAAGAATTTTAAACCCACAAGCTGTAAATATATATTTAAAAAATACATCCTACACTATTCAAGATGAAGAAAGCTGCAGTGCCTGTAAGCAACATATATCTAATAGCCTACGTCATCTTCTTCTCCTGTGCCCGTCATCTACTGTATATAGGAAGAGATATCTGCAGCAATATATAACTGATTCACCTTATGCAAATATAGAGAACATTCTCAATATAGACAGTATTGAAAAAGAAAATTATATTTACTCATTTTTATTATCAGTTGCTAAGATATACATTGTTCCCGAAATTACTAATTAACTAGTTACTTGCTCTGATGTTATTATTTAAGTATTATTTGCTTTATGGATATGATATATCAGTATTTATATTTATTTAATCTTTTTTCAGGTATATATATGTATATAAGTATACTAATTATTAATTTTTAATTATGTAAAATTATGCATTTATACCAGCATCTAATAATGTGTAGTATGTATATAGTAGGAGTAATATTTTATTTTATTCACAATGCAAACTTTACTAAGATGTGCGGTCAGCTACTCATAAGAAGTATGTAATTTTAAATTATTTGTACAAGATCTTTTTCTTTAACAAATAAAGTGGTTATTATTATTATTACAATGGCATGTAAATAACTTGTGAACAACTACTCACTAGGTCTCTAGTCCATCTTCTTTTCAGACGCCTCGGAGGATTATCAGGGATGGAGGAGGAAGCAAGTTGGGAGACTAGTGGATTGGAGTTGTTATGGAGCTTACTATAGAAGGATAGGTATCTGGTTTGGGCTAAATCAGAAACATATGGAACATTAAGATCTTTATGGATAAGTTCATTGGTCACAAAGTAAGGAGCATTGAGGATCTTTCGAAGGATTTTGGATTGTAAGGATTGGATACGAGATGAATTGGATGGTTTAGTGGATCCCCAAAGCTCAACTCCGTACGTCCAAATAGGTCTAATCACAGTCATATAAATGAGTAATTAATTGGGCGCTTTGAACGTTTGTCTAGTAAATGTTGCAGGAGTCTGTAACGACGGGCAGTTTCTTGTCGTTTTAGTCTTGTATGTGGATTCCAAGTTAGCCGTTTGTCCAAGTGGAGTCCTAGGTAGCGGATCTGTTCAACAGGTATTAGTGGAATATCATTAAAGGATACTGTAGGGCAGGATGTCGTAGGTTTACGACGAAAGGTAAAGGTTATTTGATGGGATTTATTTTGATTCTCCATTTTTGACACCATTCTTGAAGGTTTAGGATATGGGATTGGAGTGTTTTTAAGAGGCAATAAAGAGATCATTGTTTACTGATAACGCACATGTGTCATCGGCGTAAGTGGTGAGGACAGTGGTAGGTTGAGTTGGGATGTCAGCTGCGTACACTGTGTAGAGGATAGGACCTAGAATACTACCTTGAGGCACTCTGGCAGATTGGGTAAAGAGGGGAGAATAGGAAAATTTATGGTTTACTTTGAAGGTTCGATCACTGAGATAAGATCTAACAATGAGGAAATATGTAGAAGGTAGGAACTGACGGAGTTTATACTGCAGTCCCGGGTGCCAGACTCTGTCAAACGCTTGTTCTATATCAAGAAAAGCTCCCGTGCAGTACATTCCGCGCTCCAATGCAGAGGAGACAACGTCCACCACACGATGACATTGCAGAATTGTTGAGTGTGATGTTCGGAATCCAAACTGGTGATCTGGGATTACATGATGGGAATCTAGGATAGGATACAAACGTTTTAAAATGAGTTTTTCTAGGATTTTACCCATGATCGGCAAGAGAGAAAAAGGACGGTATGAGGATGGGAGCTCAGGTGGCTTTTTGGGTTTAGGTATCATTTTAACTATTGATAATTTCCAGGAATCAGGGAAATATGTGGTGTGGAGTACAGCATTATATATGTATGTTAGGAATAGGATGGCTTTACGAGGAAGGAGTTTAAGGATGTGGGATGTAATTAGGTCGTGTCCAGGGGCTTTGTTTGAAGGTAATCTATGAATGATGTTTGATATTTCTGATGGATGGAATGCTTTAGGGGGAGAGGACATTGGAAGTGGGATATTAAGTTCTGATTCAATATATTCTAAATGAGTAGGATTAAGTATATCAGGATGTGGTTTAAAAGTTTGGAAAAGGTGCTGGCCAAAATGAGTGATTTTTCTTCATCAGATTTTGACTAGGTTTTGGCTTCGGTAAGTAGGGGATGATTATAGTTTCTGTAGTTCACTAGTTTTTTAGTGGTATTCCATAAGGATTTGTCGGTTGTATTAAGTTTTTCTGTGTAGTCATGTAATTTTTAAAGTTTGTATTTCTTAATTTCTGTCTTAAGTTTGTTTGTAAGTTTGCAGTAATTATTTTTATCTGATGGATATCTGGTCCTGTGCCACTTCGCTCTTGCTTTACGCTTTTCTCTTAACAAGACTCAAATATGTTGTGGTAAGTTAGTCTGATGAGAATTATTTTTTTTCCTGTGTGATGTGTTTTCGTTAATACTGCTGGATATTGAAACGATGAGTTTATCTATGGCAATGTCGATATCAAGTTTTGTTTTTAGTGGAATTTTTAAGTCTAATTTATTTTCTAACTCATAACGAAATTTGTCCCAGTCTACTCGTCCTGTTATTAGTCTAGGAGTAGAGGGTTTAGGGACGGGGTATGAATGCAAGAGAAGTAGAACAGGGCTATGGTCTGATGAAAGGTCATCCAGGGATTTGACAGAGGTGTGAGAGGTGGAAATTTGGGAAGAAATAAATATATCGAGTGCTATGTTGCTCTTGGGGTTTTTAGAAATAATATGTTAATCTATACATAGAGCCCCAATTATTAATGTTTTATTATTTACCTTATTAGATTTCTGATCTAACACGTGTAAACCAATTCATTGTTAGCTTAGTGGCATTTAGGAAATAGAATGTTCATTGTAATCAATATATATATATTTATTTTAAATTGGTGTTATCGATATTTAAAGTAAGGATAAAAGCTATATCTAATCTATGGGAGGGTCAGCACACAATTTACATCTGATAATTATTACTACTAAGATCCATAGGTACTTATCTATCGGGCTACAGTCTAAGGCGGATGCTGGGGGTTGGTCTGGGCCAGGTTTCGGTTGTCCTCAGGTTCGATCTTCTTCCATCAAGGGAGCTGTTTATAGATCGCCTCTCGGTCCCTCAGCGGCAGCACTTTTCACTTTCACCTCTCACTGTCTCACACGTAGTCGATCCAAAAAACTCTCCCTTTTCGTTTCCAGGGCCGTGAATATATACCCACGTATCCCTTCCCCTTTTACTTTTAGGTTCCTTTGTCATGGTATTCTTTGTCTCCTATGACCTTTCGTAAACAAAGTTCTTCCCGGCAACAGCTGGCGATTCCTTCCGAAAGGTTTGACCTGACCCAGATATCCCCTGCCGGGCTTTATGGCCCATCACTCACATTTCAGATTTCAGAGGAGTGCCGGTCCTTTTCATTCCGCCGCCCATTATTAATTATTAATTAATATTGATTTTCGTACGCATAATACATTGCATTTACCCAGGGTCTGGGGGAAAAGAAAAAAATTAGTAATGAGTTACTGATTTTTTTCTTTAACTGAGATGACTTAAGAGAATTTACTAAAAGATTTACATGTGAAACCTATTTGATATTTAAAACTCTTTATATTTTGCTGACCCTATAACTAAAATAATACCAATACTTTTTACACTTTACATGAAAACAATATTATACAAAAAATGTAGAACCTAATAATAACCTAAAAAAATTCTCAAAACTTATAATACAGGACTGATAAGGTCCTTAACTTACACAATTAAATTTCTTAAATTATACTTTATAAACTTAATTCGTTCAATAATATCAACTAACAATAATATCAAATAATAATAATATTAACTCCATTTGATCTTTTCCAATCAATTACTTTTTAAATCCTAATACATATTCCCAACTTATTTTCTATATACATAATTATTCTATTTAAGTATCCTTTATTACTATTTACATGTCACATATTAGTGCATTTCAAGGTACTCTTTCGTACCAATGCTCCTTAAAATTGAATATTAGTCTTTGCCTTACGTTTATATCTTGTAATCATACTAAGTTCTATATTCTCTTTCTTTAACAGACCTCAAATACTTATACATTGAATTTATCTGTTCTTAAGACGTTTGGAGCGGTGTTACATAATATTACAAAAATAACATCCTTATATCGATCATCATTTTCTTGGCATTTTACATTTCCTTTTTATTATTATTTTATCATATCATTCAATAATATCAATACATGATCGATATGTCTTATTTACTACATACTCAAGTCGGGTAATAAGTAGTACTTATTGTGTGCTAACCCTAATTAGTTTATATCGTATAACTATTATATATAGCCTAGTTTCTTTTATTTATTCCTTTCCGTTATTGTCTAGATATATCCATATATTTAAAATTCTCGTTTTAGCCACGTATTTTAGAACCCTTGTAATCTTGACCCCACAAAACTCATATCCTACTTTTTTGGAATATTAATGAAAAAATGGCTTTAGTAGGGAATCATGGAATGTACCTCTGATGATGTTTTTTGAAACCTTACTTGGACTCCGATTCCACTCCGAGATGCTTTTGACCTTAGCCAGTTGGTAAGTTGTAGTACCGTACTTTCTGACTATGGTGTAAGGGCCTTCAAATAATTTTAGAAGTTTGGTGCTCTGCCTATTTTTATCAGCAATGGTTGGTATGGTTCGGATTAAGACTTTATTTCCTACATTAAATTCATATATTTGATGCGTCTGGTTGAACTTGTCCCTGGTCCGCCTCCCACCTTCCTCTATTTTCTTTTGTACCTTTCCTCTTAAACGGTTCATTTCGTTATCTGGGATCTTTGAATTTTCGTTTGTGAGGTATTGTTTAATTATTTTCTCCCAAGGAGTCTTTCTTCTTCTGGCGAAATGCACTTCAACTGGGACTGCTCCTATTGTTGTTTGGTATGAATTGTTGATAGTATTATTAATGGCATCTGTATGTTTGGGCCAAGATTTATGATTTTCACCTACGAGTGCCCTATATGCGTTACCCAAATCCCTATTTATCCGTTCGCTTGCATTTGCTTGCGCGTGCCTGACCGAGCACAATATGCTTTTAATACCCAGTTCCTCGAGAGTTTCCCTCCATTTATCGCTTGTAAATTGTGCCCCTCTATCAGTCAATATTTTCTCGGGGGTTCCATATGACATACAAAATTGTCTAACACACTTTAGTGCGGCCTTCGTGGTAGCTGCTCTAATATTACGCAACTGGACCACCTTGCTGAAATTGTCCACCATCACAAATACATATTTTACTCCTCCTGCCCCCGTGGTCAAAGGTCCGAGGAAATCGGCGCTGACCAATTGTAAAGGCCCATCTACTTCTGTAGATTTTGCTTCTGCATGGAAGGTTCTATTCGGGAATTTGGAAACTTGACACTCGTAACAACACCTCACTACTTCCTTTACTTGATTTGCTGCGTCTCGTAGGTGGAAATAACGGTTCAGCGTGTTTAAGAGCCTAACCATTCCAATATGTGCCAGTGTCTCATGACTGCACTTTATAAATTCTCTTAAATTCTTCTTTGGGACTAGAATCCGGGGAGGTTTCCTCACTTTCTGGCTTATAATATATCGTCCCTGAAATTCATAGGAGTATTGTCCTAGATTCAGTTTTCTCCCTTTATTTCGTTGTAACCAAATAAGTTTTTCTTTTTCCATATCTTCCTCATTATACCGAAATGAAGATATAATTTTATTTATCCTTTTATCCGGTATTGCCCATTTAACAGGTTTGATTAGGTTCAGCTGTAGTTGAGTATCCGGTGTATATGAAGTGGTCTTCCCTTCTATATTCCGGCTTAGAAAGTCGGCTGCCACATTATCTTTCCCCCTTATGTGTACAATTTCAAAGTTAAATTGTTGGAGGAACAAACTCCACCGAAGGAGCCTATTTGTAGTATTTCTACATGTCTGTATATATGTAAGGGCGTGGCGATCAGTTTGAATCTTGAACGGTCTTCCTGCTAGGTAGGTGATAAATTTTTTAATTGCCCACACTATTGCCAGTAATTCTTTTTCTGTGGTACTGTAGGATAATTCTGGACCCTTTAATACTCGACTTGCATACGAGATGACTTGTGTCTTTCCGCTTATTTCCTGCATTAGTTGTGCCGCCACCGCGTAACTGCTGGCGTCAGTTTGTAAAATAAAAGTCTCCCTAAAGTCAGGATGACTCAACATAACATCATAAATGAATGAATTTTTCAGGTCTTGGAATGCCTTATCTTCCTCTTTTCCCCAACACCATTTCCGACCTTTCTTCAACAGGTGTGTCAGTTTCCCCATGTGGGTGGCATATTTTTGATTGAACTTTGCATAGTAGTTGGTGAGGCCCATCAGACTCTGTAAGTCTTTGACACACTTAGGGGCTGGTATTTGTTTGATGGCTTCTATTTTTGATTTCTGTGGTCTCAGACCTTCTGTGGTAAGTACGAAACCCACGTAGTCGAGTGAAGTTCGGAAAAATTGCGTTTTTTCTAAATTAAGAGTAATACCACTTTCCCTTAGCACACAGAATAATTCCTCTAAGACTGTAAGATGTTCTTCTGGGGTTTCACTCATGACTAATAAATCATCCACATAGGGTCTGATTTGACTATTCAACCTGCCCAATATTTGGGTTAGACCCCTACTCAATCCAGCTAGTGAAACCTTTAACCCAAATGGGAGCCTCTTAAACTCGTACATTTTTCCTTCGTGCATGAAGGCAGTGTACCTCCTACAATCTTCACTTAACGCTACTTGATAAAAACTTTTCGTGAGGTCAATTGTTGTGAATATCTTCTTTCCGTTGCAGTGTTTTAAGATTTCTTCTATACTCTCAGATTGTTCGTAGTCTGGAAGTATTTTGTTATTGAGCTTACGTGCATCCAAACAGATCCTCACTTTACCATCACTCTTATTCACTACTACAATAGGATTTAAATAATTGCTCTGGCTCCTCTGAATAATATCTTCGTCCAGCATCCTTTTGATCTCCGCTTTCACTGCTTCCTTTTTATGGAAGGGGATCGGGTATGGTTTTTGCCTATCAATTTCCTCGTCTGTTAGTTTTAACTTATACTCATACTCTTTTATTTTACCAGGGCTTTTTGAAAATATTCTAAAATATTTCTTTATAATATTTTTCAGATTCTCTAAAATCTTGATTTATTAAGTACCATGATAAGGCCTCATCTCGTAAGTGATCCCTGATGAAATGTCCTAGAATCATATTTTTCCCATATACCTCGTACTCCTGAATTAGGCTAGTTAAGAACTCAGTTGGTATCTGCGTTTTACTATTCGAAAACTGACATCTTTCTGTAAACGTTCTTCCCTGCGCGGTGGGAAAACTTGTATTCCACATATCAAACCTTGGCCTATTATTGTCTTCTGGTGAAGGTGGATCTTTATGAGTTGCCGGAATGTGTGGTGAGGCATTCTGAATGTTATTAAATAAATTCTTAATTTTTTCTTCAGTCTTACTAACCACAGATTTTTTTTTTGTGATTCTCCTTGCTGACTTTCTAGCATCATAACTTTTTCTTTCAGTCCCTTAACTTCCAAGTCCATTTTGACATACCTCTCCCTGCAATCCATATGATGTTCCTGACAGCTATTCTTTATCTCTTTAATCGTTTCTTTGGACTCCATGGTCATTCTGTTGAACATTGTTTCCATTCTTTTTATCGTATCCGACTGCAAATCTTTGAATATCTGTGACCAATCGTTTAGTGCCGCGTTAATTTTTCCCTCAATTAATTCCTCGCTCAATCTTTCTTCCGTCTTATTTTCTATTCGTGACCCAGTTACTTCCGAGTCCAGAGACCTTGTTACATTTGTTTCTTCAAACTCAGTCCGTTGTATACCAATTTCAAGCACTCTTTCTTCTTCTTGTTCAGCTCCTGATATTTCTTCCTTCTCTAATCCCAATATCTTTTGGGCAGAACGTGTTCGTCTCTGATCCATTATTTTAATTTTCAGTTAAAATCTCTAAATAATAAAAATATCTCAGACGGTCGATCAAAAATAAATATGTATATCTATCTATCCTAAAATTGTTACAAAAAGACCATTGCCCATAAAGCGAGAAAAAGAAAAGAAGAGAAATGCCACTCATACACTACTAAACTTAAAAAAAAAAAAGATCATCTAATCAATAAATTGGAAAGTACGTCCAATTTCAAGGGATGCCATAAATGCTATGTTGCTCTTGGGTTTTTTTAGAAATAATATGTTAATCTATACATAGAGCCCCAATTATTAATGTTTTATTATTTACCTTATTAGATTTCTGATCTAACACGTGTAAACCAATTCATTGTTAGCTTAGTGCATTTAGGAAATAGAATGTTCATTGTAATCAATATATATATTTATTTTAAATTGGTGTTATCGATATTTAAAGTAAGGATAAAAGCTATATCTAATCTATGGGAGGGTCAGCACACAATTTACATCTGATAATTATTACTACTAAGATCCATAGGTACTTATCTATCGGGCTACAGTCTAAGGCGGATGCTGGGGGTTGGTCTGGGCCAGGTTTCGGTTGTCCTCAGGTTCGATCTTCTTCCATCAAGGGAGCTGTTTATAGATCGCCTCTCGGTCCCTCAGCGGCAGCACTTTTCACTTTCACCTCTCACTGTCTCACACGTAGTCGATCCAAAAAACTCTCCCTTTTCGTTTCCAGGGCCGTGAATATATACCCACGTATCCCTTCCCCTTTTACTTTTAGGTTCCTTTGTCATGGTATTCTTTGTCTCCTATGACCTTTCGTAAACAAAGTTCTTCCCGGCAACAGCTAGCGATTCCTTCCGAAAGGTTTGACCTGACCCAGATATCCCCTGCCGGGCTTTATGGCCCATCACTCACATTTCAGATTTCAGAGGAGTGCCGGTCCTTTTCATTCCGCCGCCCATTATTAATTATTAATTAATATTGATTTTCGTACGCATAATACATTGTACGAGGGTATCTGGACGTTTTTTGAGGGATGTAGGCCAATAAGTTGGATCTAAGGGAGAAAGGACAGAATAACTGTTGGAGGAGGAAACACGGGATAAAATGCTGCCACGGGAGTTGGATGTTCTAGAACCCCATCGCTGGTGTTTGGCGTTGTAGTCTCCTCCAGCAATAAAGCGCGGACCGAGGGATCGGAAAAAGGAATGAAGATGGTTATAAGAGAGGGAATTACCAGGAGGACAGTATACAGCTGAAAACGTTACGTTAAAAGGACGAGTGGAGACGGATACTGAAGTGGATTGAATGGTGTCAGTTGGAGTAGAAGGGATAAGAGAATGAGGTATTGATTTATGAATTAGGATGCAAGAACCGGCATGGGCTGTGTTGTCTGGGTGGTCTGATCTGTAAGTGATGTAGTCACGTATTTGAAAATACAATCGTTTTGTAAAGTGTGTTACCGTCAGTAAGGCTATGTCTATGTGATTGTCATGTAGAAATATGTCACGTTCGTCTCGATGGCTATGAAGGCCATTTGTCAATCCCATCAAATAACCTTTACCCTTCGTCGTAAACCTACGACATCCTGCCCTACAGTATCCTTTAATGATATTCCACTAATTCCTGTTGAACAGATCCGCTACCTAGGACTCCACTTGGACAAACGGCTAACTTCGAATCCACATACAAGACTAAAACGACAAAAAACTGCCCGTCGTTATAGACTACTGCAACATTTACTAGACAAACGTTCAAAGCTCCCAATTAATTATTCATTTATATGACTGTGATTAGACCTATTTGGACGAACGGAGTTGAGCTTTGGGGCTCCACTAAACCATCCAATTCAACTCGTATCCAATCCTTACAATCCAAAATCCTTCGAAAAATCCTCAATGCTCCTTACTTTGTGACCAATAAACTTATCCATAAAGATCTTAATGTTCCATATGTTTCTGATTTAGCCCAAACCAGATACCTATCCTTCCATAGTAAGCTCCATAACCACTCCAATCCACTAATCTCCCAACTTGCTTCCTCCTCCATCCCTGATAATCCTCCGAGGCGTCTGAAAAGAAGATGGCCTAGAGACCTTTTAGTGTTGATTTTATTAGAGTGCTACTAGTGAGTAGTTCTTCACAAGTTATTTACATGCCATTGTATCCACTGTCAACACATTTACTTGTTGTATATTATTTTGTACAGTTGTAAATATCAATAAATGAAAAAAAAAAAAAAAAAAAAAAAAAAAAAAAAAAACGTTCCATCACAGCTTTGAAATCAGTATTAAATTTTCTTTAAGTCTTATGTACTTTCAATGTTCACAAGTATCTTTTTAAACCGCAAAAATATATATCAAAAAATAAAAAATTTAAAAACGCTTTGCTAGCGACAAACTTTTGAAAATCACTTCTCTTCCAAAAAAAAAGAGTGAAAGCTGCCGAATCTCGCAAAAGTTGTGAAATTTAATTACCTTTCTAACGATGTACTCAGAACTGCAATTATCTCTCAATTTCGTATTGCAATTGGAATAGAAAGGGAAAAATAACTGATGTCATGGTTATTTTGTGTGGTCTTATCTTCAATAAATTTAATTTATTTTTTATGTAAATTACAAAGAAACCTACTAGGGGAGAGTTGAAACCTAAAAGAACGTGAGGAACGTCAGACATGAGGTATGTTCTTGTTTATTTCTTATGGATTATGTCCGCATTACGGTTTGTTTACCTTATCTCCCTCATTCTTAGTCTTCCTACTTTGCGTAGTAAATAGTATAATTATTCGCGGACAGAACAGATTGTCTTGGAATAGAGCCTCTTGCAGCCCCATACGCGTAAATCATATCAACGTACTCTTCAGCTGTGTATAAATTTGGCATTGTACTCCTTGAGCTAAAAACGAATTTAATAGTCTGAATATTTGCATGATACTGACAATTATTGTTATTTACTACGCGAAGTAGGCAAGAACATACCTCATGTCTGACGATCCTCACGTTCTTTTAGGTTTCAACTCTCCCCTAGTAGGTTTTTTTGTAATTTACATAAAAAATAGATTTAATTCATTGCAGATAAGACCACACAAAATAACCATGACATCAGTTATTTTTCCCTTCCTATTACAATTGCAATACGAAATTGAGAGATAACTGCAGATCTGAGTACACCGTTAGAAAGGTAATTAAATTTCACAACTTTTTTGAGATTCGGCAGCTTGCACTCGTTTTTTGGGAAGTGAAGTGATCCTCAAAATTTTGTCGCTAACAAAACGTTTTTAAATTTTTTATTTTTTGATATATTATTGCGGTTTAAAAAGATACTTGTGAACATTGAAAGTGCATAAGACTTAAAGAAAAGTTAATACTGATTTTAAAACTGTGATGGAACGTTGAAAAAAAATGTATGAAAGCAGAGAAAATTGAGGTTTTCCTATAAAAACAACGTTTTTCTCGAAACAACCTTTGGAACGGCATATGTCTGGAACGGAATGAGATAGAAACATGCGGTTTGCGTCGTTTAACTACATTTTTTATCTAGTTTCTCCATCTCCTCTTATTGGCATCTACTTGCGATACACCCTGCATAGAGACAGAAATAGATGGCGTTTTTGCCGTTATATTATAAATCTTCATCTTTCTATTTTAGAAAACGTTTGTGGCCTCCAAGACCGTTGTATGTTAAGAACCCAACCCATCTCATTCTATTTTATGATGAAGAAGAA
Source organism: Euschistus heros (assembly GCA_003667255.2). Taxonomy (NCBI): domain Eukaryota; kingdom Metazoa; phylum Arthropoda; class Insecta; order Hemiptera; family Pentatomidae; genus Euschistus; species Euschistus heros. The sequence goes on from RCWM02000129.1 coordinate 1,976,076, forward strand.
GAAAATGAACTTTATTCTGGGACTACTTGTCCCCTAAGAATAACATATGATTAAAGTACATAGGACAATCATCTGGCTTTGATAATTAATCATAATAAATAATAACTGGCGAGGCCGACACTTTAGTATTTAGTATAGATTTAGTTTAGACTCAAGTTTTCAAATTATTTTTATTATTGTATTAATCACATGGCCTCATAAAAATTTAGCCTGAAACTGTATCTTGCAACTTCGTTGATCTTCGGGCAATTACGTGAGTCACGTGACGTGCTACAAGGCCTAGAGACATCAGTGTGCGACAAGACATTAAAGGAAAGAGACATGTCTACCTTGGAACAAGGTTATGGCGGACGAGAGAGCTCTCTCGCTACATGTTTTTACATTCCAAGCGCAAGGCTCAACAATCCAGATGTGATACTAAGAAACTATATAGCATCATCTGTAATCGTTTTACCCACCACGGGTCTCTAAACGGCATCTACTACATTCACTCACAAAGTCAAGCCATCGTTGAACCATAGTTTGTTGGACTTTACCATGGTAATTTATTAATGTTTATTGGTTATAATAAACGGTTATCTTTGTATGCAATGTTAAATTATTATTAAGGTATAATTGTTCATTAACTTATGCATAATAATTTATAAGCTTTATTTATTTATAAGATGATGATGAGAGGCTGCATTATATCTAAACTAACCTTGTTAATTATGTACTAAAGTTACAGGCAAAATGTTTATTTAACGATATTTATTCCATTGAGCTACCAGCTTCACAAAAGCGGACGGTTTTCGGCTGAGTTCACTAAGAACCCCTAGCCGCCGCAACAATAACAATAGATAATAATAAAAATTGATAAATAATTAAATTATGTGTTACAAAAATAACTGAGACATCTTGTAAGAGGATGCATCTTATGTATACTATTATAATGTATATTATATAAATATTCATGTTTTACATTAGCTCGGAAGATTGAAAATGAAGGAGGTAAAGGAATAAATGATGTTTAAAGGAAGTAAGAGTATATCTTTCTCGAATTATGATGGGCAATGAATTCCATAACGAGGAAGCACGGATAATAAAGGATTTCTCGAAGGATGCAGTTCGATGCGCCGGAGTGTATAGGTTGATTGGTTGGGTTCTAGTATTTAAGAGGTGAATGGAGGAGCGCAGAGTAAGGAGGTCATGGATATAGGTGGGTTTTTTGGTTTTCAAGGTTTGAAATATGAGAGCACCCAGGAAGTATTGACGTCGAAAACCGGGGTACAGCCACCCAATTTCAGAATACCTGTGAGATATGTGAGAACGTCTGGAGATCCCGAAAATAAATCTAATAAAACATTTCATTACTCTTTTACATCTCATCTCGAGCTCATCAGACCTGTCCTGCATAGTATATGGACTATGCATCCGTAGTCAACGTCAAAGGGAAAAACGAAAGATGATACCAAAAGTTGTCGAATACTTAATGGTACCATATCCTAACTGCAGTGATGAAATTTACGCGATAACAGACTATGGACAGATTTTTCTACATGTTAAACAACCTAAAAAGAGTCACTCCTTAAAAGAGGAGGCAAATGAATGGAAAATTATGATGAATGTGTGAAGGAAAGTAGTGACGAAATTAGGTGTATCTTCTGATACCGTAGAAGATACGGTTTGTGAGTAATATTGATAAACTGTAGTGTATATGTTTTTTTCTCTCCTCCAAAATTTATTTTTAATTAAATTTCAGAAAAAAACTCACCCACATTTAAGAGAAACTTATTTTATGTGAAATTACAATAAATTTATACTAATATATTATATGAGATACTATGAATAAACATTCATCATTTTTCATGTAAATTTTATTTTTAACAATTTATTGAAATTTACAACTGTACAAATATACATCAAGTAAATATGTTATAAACGCTTACAATAACATGCCAAAGCTTGAAAAGAACTACTCATCAGTAGCTCTTCAATAAAAATCTACACAAGAAGATCTCTAGGCCATCTTCTTTTCAGGCGCCTCAGAGGATTATCGGGAATTGAGTGGGAAGCCAGTTAAGAAACTAGCGGATTTGAGCGGTTATGGAGCTTACTATGAAAGGATTGGTATCTGGTTTGGGCTAAATCAGCAACATATGGAACATTAAGATCTTAATGATTAATTTTATTGGTGACAAAGTTAGGAGCATTTAGGATTTTTCGAAGGATTTTGGATTGTAAGGATTGGATACGGGATGAATTGGATAATTTAGTAGAGCCCCAAAGCTCAACTCCGTAAGTCCATATTGGTCTAATCACAGTCATGTAAATGAGTCTTTTGTAATTAATTGGAAGCTTTAAACGTTTGTCTAGTAAATATTGAAGTAGTCTGTAACGACGAGCAGTTCCTTGTCGTTTTAGTCTTGTATGTTGATTTCAAGTCGTTTCTCCAAGGTTATTTGGTGAGATTTGTTCGGATTTATTTTGATTCTACTCTTTTACATCTCATCTCGAGCTCATCAGACAGTCTTCCATATACTATGCATCCGTAGTCAAAGTTAGGGAAAATGAGTGATGATACTAAAAGTTTTCGAGTACTTAATGGTAATGAATCACTGTAATGAATCACTGTAATGTGAAAGTTGCTTAAGAATAAAAATAGATTTCCTCGTGATTTGAGAGATATGGCTATTCCATGCAAGATGTTGATCGAAAGTTATTCCCAGATTTTTAATGGAATTTTGGAAATGAATTGGACGGTTTTTTTAGGAAAAGCAGTGGATAGTAGGGAAGAGCTTTTAGGTGAGGTTTTGACCCAATGAGAATAGCCTTGTTTTTTCTGGATTTAGATTTAATTTATTCTCCACTGCCCAAAGGTTAATGCTATCCATGTCTTTCTGTAGCTTGCAAGTCGCCTCTAACATATTTGAAGGATGAAAGGATAAATATATTTGCAAGTCGTCAGCATAAAGATGATATTGGGAGTAGTGGATGCGATTCAGCAAGTCGTTAACATAAATAGAAAATAGGGTAGGTGAAAGAGAAGATCCCTGGGGGACTCCTCGCGGGAGTGGTAGTGAAGATGAATGAGGTTTTCCAGGTATAATCACTGTTTGGAAACGGTTGAATAAAAAAGCATGAAGCCAGCTTAACGCACTATCAGATATTTAGAGGTTATGGAGTTTGGAGAGGAGGACTGTATGGTCAACAGAATCAAAAGCTTTTGAAAAATCAAAAAGGATCAGGATCGTAATATTCTGTTGGTCTAAGGCAGGGGTCTCCAAACTTTTCAGCCTTCGGGCCACACTAACTACTTCCAAGGGCTCCGCGGGCCAACACCATTTTAATTTTCCTGCCGGTACCTATAATTTATAGAATAGTCTCCGAGTACGCACCCTCAGCGAGAAGAAGCTAGTTAAAGTCCCTAGTTCAATCATTATTGTGTTGTACTGTAATGTTACGAAGTTCTGGTGTATTCTACTCATTTCTTGATGACAGTAATTGACGTATAAAAACGCTAATAGAGGTGCTATAGTAATAGTTCGTAACGCCTTAGCGGGTTTTTGTGTGTGTTTCAAAAACGTCTTTGTAACAGTATTTTGATTTGACTTAATTACTAGTGTGGAAAAGAAGCGGAAAATAAAAACTGTCAGCTAATCGACGGTCGCTGATTACATGCCTATTGAAAAGATGAAAAATCCTGAAACCTGGGTTTTTCTTTTGTATGCAATGATCACCAAAAGAATCATTGGCGTGAATATTTGTTCCTTATTATATTGATGGAGCATACAGAAAAAAGAAAGAAGAAAATAAACTTTATTCTGGGACAGTTTGTCCCTTATGAATAAAATATGAGTGCAATACATAGGACAATCGTTTGGCTATGACAAGTGATTAATAATTGCATTATGAGATACAAAAAAAAAAAGATAACGACAAAAAAATAGAACATATGTATATTATAATAATATATATTACTAAAATATTCATATTTTATATACGTTAGGAAGAATGGTAATTGAGAAGGTAAAGAAATAGATGATGTTTAAAGAAAGTTATAGTCTGAGCGCTGGCTGATGGCACTTGGGCAAAAGTGAAGGGAGAGAGGTGTGGCTGATCAGGGCCAGTGAGAGTGGTGCAGGGTTCCTGGATCTCTTCCCACCTACCTTGAGAGGTTACTCGACAACCGTAACCTGGGTCTCCCAACTCTGCGCCGGCCGGATATCTGTTCTATTAGAATTTATTTTTGTACCGAACCATCCGACATCCGCACGAGGTGTCCTGCCCATCTTAACTTCCCTACCTTAATGATAGCTACAACATCAGGCTCGTTATAGAGACTATAGGTTTCTCTATTACTACGCCTTTTCCATTGTCCATTTTCAAAGGTGTGCCCATATATTCTACGGAGGATTTTCCTTTCAAAAATAAGGTCATTTTCATCAGCCTTTGTAGTGGTCCAGGTCTCAGAGCCATAAGGTAAAACAGGGCGAATGAGGGTCTTGTATCGGATAACCTTAGTGCGGTGAGAGACGATGCTGCTAGAAAGATGCGAGCGGAGTCCATAATAACAGTAATTCGCTAAGATAATTTTTCTCCGGACATCAGTCGAGATTCTGTTGTCGCACGTCACTTATGAGCCATGGTATACAAATTCAGAAACTTGTTCAAACATATAAGTACCAAAAGCAACTTCAGTACCAAATTTAAAGTTGGTGTTATGAAATGCGTTAACTGAGACAGCAGAAGAAGTTCTGGGTCTCAAGGGCAAACAGAAACAAACAAGACCATGGTTTGATGAGGAATGCCTTGCTTGAGCAGATAGAGAGTCTATAAAAACATGATTCAACGGAGACACACAAGAAGTTCGATGGATGAATATAAAGCCACAAGGAGTCGCGAGAAGTACGTTCATCGAAGAAAGAAGAGAAGATGGCGGAATAAGCAGATGGAGGATATGGAAAAATCTTTCAAAAACAAAAATTCCTTTCAAATGGTGAAGGAAGGTAGACAATTGTTTAAATCCAGGACTCCCGCATGCGAAGCAGAAGATGGCTCGCTAATCACGAAAAAGCAAAAAATATTAGATAGATGGGCTGACTACTGATGATACCATCATCGCAGGGGGACTGGCTGGAGGAATAGAGATTGAACCACCAGACGGGGAAGAAATAGCAGCGACCATCGAAAAAAACTAAAGAATAATAAAGCTCCAAGTACTGATAACATACCAGAGGAAATATATAAACATTATGACCCTCAACTGGTTACTTTTACCTGCAGGATCTATTTATGGATATTTGGAGAGACTAATGCCTTCTTATGGAGTGGAACAAAGCGATTATACACCCAATCCAATAATAAAGGGGATTCCCAGAATTGTAACAAGGAGAGGTACATCAGTACTTCCATGAGTATACAAAATTCTCTCCAGCATATTATACAAGAGATTGATTCCATACGCAGGGAAAGAAATTAGAAAATATCAGTGTGGCTTCGTTAAGATAATCAACTATTGAACAAATTTTAACCTCTGGATGATCCTGAAAAATACAAGAAGTTTCGTATTAATACCCATCATGTTTTCATAGACTTTAAGCAGGCTTATGACTCGATTGATAGAGGGGAAGCATAAATGGCCATGACAGAAATGAATATACCCCAGAAGTTAGTCAGACTGGTGAGAATGACAATGGAAGGCAATAAATGCTTTGTAAGTATGCATGGGGCTTTCTCAAGAGGTTTTGACACGACAGCAGGTGTGAGACAAGGAGATAGTCTGGCTTGCCTTATACTTAATCTTTGTTTGGAAAAAGCCATAAGAGATTCCGGAATCCAAACAGGAGGCACAGTTCTAAACAAAAGTGTACGAGTTCTTGGATATGCCGATGACATAGATCTAGTCGGAAGATCATTAGAAGCAGTACAAAACGCTTTTGCTGCAATCGACAATTCGGCGAAGAGACTAGGACTATCCATCAACGGAGACAAAACCAAGTACATGTTTATCGAGCCCCTAGTCAGTAAAGTGTGGATAAGTAAAGTTAGGACTACATGACATCGAAGTGGTCCAGGAATTCGTATACCTGGGCACGCAGATTTATGTCCGAAATGACATCAATGACGAGATTGAACGGCGTATTATGGCAGCCAATCGATGCTTTTTTGCTCTACAGCAGCACTTGAGGAGCAGCATTTGTCTCGGAATGCTAAGTTAGGAGTATATAAAGCACTAGTCAGACCTGTTCTCACATATGGATCTGAATGCTGAACAGTTTCAAAGAACAATGAGTTTTCGCTCGTGAGGTTTGAAAGAAAAGTCTTTCGCAGAATCTTTGGCGGTGTATACTCGGAAGGAACCTGGAGAAGAAGATCCAATGCAGACATACAAAGTCTGTACAAAGATATGGATATCTCCAAGTTTATTAAGCTCTCCCGGCTACGATGTTGCCAGAATGAGTCCGGAGGAGATGCCCGCGAAAGCTCTTACTGAACAAATCAATGGTACGAGGTGTATTGGAAGACCTAAACTACGATGGAAAGATGGTATTGTTACTAAAACATTAACTCTACTTGGTGCCAGAAACTGGAAGGTGGCAGCACTAACCGTGATGACAGGTGATCTATGCTCGAGCAAGCCAAGTCTCTACTATCAGGAATGTAGTGCTATGTTAATAAATAATAATCTAATAATAATAATAAGTTATAGAATGTTAAGAGAAAGCAGCACATTAAATCGTAAGGTGCTCACATCGCAAGCTCGCGCAAATAAATTTCGACAGTGTTTCCATAATTAATTTTAAAAAACATAAACACATTTTTATACGTAGTTAGTTACCTGGGGGACTAGTAGCCCAGTCAAATGAGTTTTATACAGCAAATCTCGGAAATAAACCAATGAAGCTGAATTTTTGCTTATGCCTTTGTTTTGGTCTTCTAAATAAGTGGTAGAAAGTCACCGATCTCAGCACGTTAGCATAATTAGATATACAAGGTCAAAGGTCACAAAAATCAGTTGTTTTTTTTTCAAATATCTCTATTTCTATCCATCGGCCGTCAATCAAAATAGTTACAAAACTTTTAGAGAATAATATTCTCTGTATTTTTTGTTCTATTCATTTTTATTTTTGGATTAACCGTTTTCGAGACATAGCGCGGGAAAGGAGAAGCGGGTACCAGTTCAGACAAAAACTTGCTACTAGTGCCTTCCAGGATCGTTTCTCAGAAATATTGTCAGAATCAAAATTGTAGATCATTAAATTTACTTTAATTTAATATGTACGTTTCTGGCTCTTCAATCAAATTGATTATATCTCGAACACCGTTGAGAGTTAGACAAACATGTATAGAAACAATTTTATAGGAAATTTAATTAGCTCTAATTTCGATCCATAGATTATTTTTTAGAGTCCACGGTTTCCGAGATAAAATCGAAAAACCTAAACACGGGATCTTCTCCCCTTCCCTCACAATTTGCCGTACCCCAGGGACCGGAACTTTTAGTATATTTACTTTCTAATTACGCCTAACGAAGCTATGAAATCAAAAATAGACGCATAATTCATGCATCTACACCCCTAATTTCAGCACTCTCACTGGGGTCGCTCTTTTCCGTGAAAACACTTTTTCCCAGTGTCTAAAGTCCCATAAAATATCGATGTCAGCACCTTCAAAGCCGCTTACTGTTTTGAAATCCAAGTTTTTTTTTTTTGGCACATTTTTCACTTTAACTCCATAACTGTTTCTCCGATCTGAACTTTCATTTTTTCAACTATAACCTGGTTAAATTTACTATTAGACCCTTTATATGAAATTTTGATTAAACTCCGTAGTATATCCAATCAAGGCCACTAAAAAAGACCAAATCGTCAGATGTTGCCAAAACATACATATGTAGTGTGCTGGCTAGGGTGTATTACGTGGATTTCAAAACAGTCAGCGGTTTTGAGGGTGCTGACATCGATATTTTAGGGGACTTGATCAAAATTTAATTTACAAGTTCTTCTATTAAATGTAACTAACCAGCTTTCAGATAGAAAAAATATATTTTGGATCGGACTATTACTTTCGGAGTTATAGCCAAAAAAGTGCCGAAAAACGTGTTTTCGCGGAAAAGCGCGACCCCAGTGAGAGTGCTGAAATGAGGGGTGTACAATGCATGAATTATGCGACTATTTTTGACTTCACAGCTTCGTTAGGAGTAATTAGAAGGTAAATATACTAAAAGTTCCGGTCCCTGGGGTTACGGGAAATTGTGAGGGAAGGGGAGAAGATCCCGTGTTTAGGTTTTTCGATTATATTTCGGAAACCGTGGACTCTAGAAAAATAATCTATGGATCGAAATTAAAGCTAATTAAATTTCCTATAAAATTGTTTCTATACATATTTGTCCAACTCTCAACGGTGTTTGAGATATAAGTTATTAAAAATCGATAATTATCGAGAAAACAAATGTTTATTTCACTTTTTTTCAAACATTTGAATCAAGTGCCAGAAACTACAATCTATTATCAGTGAGAAATCACAACTACATAAATCTTATTAGTATTTTATATGTTATAATGTTTACATATATTTATAATGTTTGTTGGATTCATTTCATTTATTTGCTAAAGTAAATTTTAATTTTATGCTTATTATAGGCACTTGTTATTAACATTTATTTGGTCTGATGGCACTGGCGGGCCGGATTTGGCCCGCGGGAGTAGTTTGGAAAGGTCTTGTAAAGGTCTTGAGTAATTTTTACCAAAGCAGACTGCGTGAAGTATCCGGAACGGAATCCTGATTGGAAAGGATTAAGGAGGGTTTTACAGTCAAGAAAGGAGGTGAGTTGGGTATGTGCTAATCTTTCTAATGGTTTAGATAAATTTGATAGGATTGATATAGTTCTAAAGTGGGAAACTGAGGAAGAAGAAGGAACTTTATTTAATGGATGGACAAGGACTTTTTTCCAAGCTGTAGGGAAAATAGAGTTTTGTAAGGAGAAATTATATATGTGGAGCAGGGCAGGTAAGATAACAGGAACGCAGAGTTTGATTATTTTTAAAGGTATTTGATCCAAACCATGGTCATTGGTACGAGATTTAAAAACTGAATCAATTAGGTCATTAGGGGAAATATTAAGAAAATAAAAGTTATTAGAATTAAAAGGGGTGGTTTGAGGAATAGAATAGGATAAGGTGTTTACAGGGAGTTCATTAGGGTGGGGGTCAGCAAAGTAGAAATTAAGTTCATCTGGAGTGAATGGATAATTGTTATCAGATGTGGAACTGGGCACTGCGAATTTTCTCAAAATTTTCCATTTAGATTTAGGGTCAGGCGCTTGGGATAGGATATTTTGAAAATACTGTGCTTTAGCACGGCGTAAAGAGGACTGGGTGAGGTTTCTAAGAAGCTTAAACGATGAATAATCATCTGAATGTCTAGTACGCCTAAAACGTCTCCTGGCAGCATCTCTTCGCTTCATCAGATTTCTAATGTCAGGGTTAATCCATGGAGCTGGTAGTCGTCGGATAATTGAGGTTTTGAGAGGGGCAAGATGATTAAGGACAGTATAAAGATTCGATGTTAGGCATTCCACCATTTCTTCAATTGAGGGGGGAGAATATATGGATACCAAGGAATGGGATAGTGCGTCAAGTAAGGGTTCTATTCTATCTGGGGTTGTATGGTCTAGATTTCTCCGAGATATTTTCTTAGGAACAAGGATAGGAACAGATATGTCATAGGAGATTTGGATGAGATCGTGGCATGAGAGGAAAGGTACTGGATTTTGAGAGAAGGATAATAGGTTTTTCTGAGAATCAACAATCATAAGGTCAATTAACGTATCTGTGAACTGGGTGTGATGGGTGGGTTGGAAAGGTACTGCAGGAGAATTTAGAAAGCTGCAAAAATATTTAGAGAATACACCAAGTCCATAAGATAAATTTTATCAGAAGAATCTGAGAGGAGGTTAGTATAAAAGTCACCAGCAATGATGACATTATTATACAGAGCAACATAAGTAAAAAGAGATGATTCGAATGATGGTCAACCCATGTGGTATTTATTTATTTAATTTCGAATTAAAGTTTGACCTGAGGAGGGCGGTAAACTATGAGGTAAAGGAGGAAAAATGATTCCGAAGAGATTTCAGTGAACATGTATTCAAGGTGTGGAATATCAAGAGAACTGGATTTTAGAAGAATGTTTGCTCTTAGGTTATTGCGAACATATAAACAAACACCTCCCTCCACCAGTTCGGTCCGTCCGATCATGGCGAATAAGGGTGTAATCAGGAATAGATATGGAAGAGGTGGGAATATATGGTTTCAACCAAGTCTAAGAAACTGCAATGATATGGTAGGTGTTATGGATAAAGTAGTCATAAAATTCATCGAAGTGCGCTGGGAGGGATTGGGAGTTAACGTGACAGGTCAGTAGTATATTAGACATAGGAAAGAGGGAGGACAAGGTTAGTTTGAGAGATAATGGAAATTTTTAATTGGAGCTTATAGGAACAATAATTATCACAGAACCAATAGGGTAGTAAGAACAACGGGAAAACATAAATGCATCTAACATTAGGAAATTTGAAACACAGAGATAAGAAAAATAAAAATAAAATATTACATTGTATAGAGGTCTAGATATGTAATAATTAACGAAAAAATCATGGTTTGTCAAATCATTACTAAAACGTAGACAAAAATTTACATAAACTGGTAGAAAAAATGATTTTTTTCTGAAAAAAAAAAAATACATCGATTGCGATGTAGGAAAAAGTAAAGATGAATCTTTGAAACAAAAATACAAATAAGAGAAAGAAAAAGTAAAAATGAAAAAGAAAGATATATGGAAATATGTGGTAAATGTCAAATATAATTAACTGTAAGACTAATACCAATACAAAAGCCAAAAAAAATGAAGATCAGAGAGAATGGTGTATACGCGAGAAAGACTGGATGGTACTTGCAATCCTGGTAGTCATCCGAAAACATCAAGGTCTTGAGCCTGGTCAATGAAGATCACCGGCCGTCATCTTTCCGGCTGCGCACTCTACCAGCCGCAAACCAGACATATTTCACTTTTCCGGTGGACCTCTTCTGCCGTGCAAGCCAGTATAGGTGCCTGTTCGCTGGTGTCATCTCTTCGGCGAGATATATCCGGTGGGAATCATTTTCCTGCCCCGTCTCCCCCGGGCGTACCGGTATAACGCGTATTTCGACCGATCTGCATAACAACCCTTGTTCTGCCTTATTCACCCTAATTTCCAGCTCGGAGACTCTTGTTTTTAGAGCTTTGTTTTCCAGCACCACTTCCTCCAGATGCCTGGATTGGCCTTCTAAATGTTTTTCAATTTTTGAGAGCCGATCACTCAGCTTGAAACTTATCTCGGCGTACTTTTCTAATGTGCCTTCCAGATCTTTCGTGGTTTCTTCAATTTTTTTTATTGCGGACAATAATTGAGATGCAGTCGGTTCGGTGTTTTGATCCGGAATCGATTTTAATGAATTTAGGTTTTTTTCCTCAACTGTTGCTGTTTTTTTTGTTTTGTCGCATTTTTCGCACAACCATATTTTTTTTGCTGTTCTTATGGCCTCAATTTCTTTTTCTTGAAGATTACTGCATTTTTCATGAAATATCATCTTACATTTTTGGGAGTTTAATATCTTTTTTTCTTCTCGTGCGATCGACGTTTCACAAATTGAACATACAGCCATTTTAAAAATATTTAACTTAGCGCGAGTCAATAAATAGATACGTATGTAACCTTGCTTAGTAGAGCAGCAGGAATCAGCGGTAATACAGTGGGGATTAGGCACTCTTGCTTCACCAACTCGTCAACAGTTATCGTAATTATTATAGAAAAATAAAAACGAAACTTATATTTGTAATTTACTAGTTTAATTAATAATAAAACTTTGAGCAAACAAAATAACGAAAACAATAAGAGAATACTAATAGAATAGAGAGAGAAAAAAAAAATGTTAAATTTACAAAAGCAGTTAACGGAGATGTTTATCGGGCAGCGTCTCAAGCCAGACTTATGATATTAATAACGGTACTTTAACTTATACGAAGTCTGTATCCAATTTGGCAATTAATAAATCCACGAGAACGCAATTTAATCTCATGAATTCATAATAATACACAATTCTCTTTTGTGTTCTTCACTTTATTAACACGGTACTAATCAGAAAATAATGTAAAATAAGCTTAGCCATTCCAGTTTGTGTTTATTTCAGACTAAAAAGATTAAAGTATAAGGTAATGTAAATAAAGAAGTTATTACCAATAATAATAAAAAGCTTATTGCTAATTATTAACTGTGCCAATACTATTTTGACCTTTGAAATTCATGCTGTTAAGTTTATTTATTTCTCAGTGCTAAATTGCTGTATCTAATGTAATCAAATTTATTACACTACTAGTTTAAAAAAAATAAATTTGGTATTCAATAATAATCTCTACATCTGAGATTCTGAACCAAAAAGTGGAAGCGTGCCAATAGTTCTTAGACTACCATCTAATGAGACTGTTTTATGATCTGGAAGACCAATGAAAGAAGAAGAAGAAAATGAACTTTATTCTGGGTCTACTTGTCCCCTGAGAATAACATATGATTACAGTACATAGGACATTCGTCTGGCTATGATAATTAATTATAACAAATAATAATAATAGACAATATTAAAAATTGATTAATAATTAAATTATGAGTTACGAAATAAATGAGAAATCTTGTAAAAGGATACATCTTATGTATACTATTACAATGTATACTACATAAATATTCATGTTTTACATTTGCTCGGAAGATTGAAAATTAGGTAAAGAAATAGATGATGTTTAAAGGGAGTAAGAGTAAAGCTTTTTCGTATTGAGATGGACAATCAATTCCATAAAGAGGAAGCACGGATGATAAAGGATTTTTCGAAGGATGCAGTTCGATGCGCTGGAGTGTATAGGTTGATGGGTTGGTTTATAGTATTTAAGAGGTGAATGGAGGAGCGCAGAGAAAGGAGGTCATGAAGATAGTAGGTGGGTTTTTTGGTTTTCAAGGTTTGAAATATGAGTGCACCTAGGAAGTACTGACGTAGAAAACTGGGGTAATGCCACCCAATTTCGGAATACATGTGAGAACATCTGGAGATCCCGAAAATAAATCCAATAAAACATTTCATTACTCTTTTACATCTCATCTCGAGCTCATCAGACCTGTCCTGCATAGTACATGGACTATGCATCCGTAGTCAACGTCAAAGGGAAAAACGAAAGATGATACCAAAAGTTGTCGAATACTTAATGGTACCTTATCCTAACTGCAGTGATGAAATTTACGCGATAACAGACTATGGACAGATTTTTCTACATGTTAAACAACCTAAAAAGAGTCACTCCTTAAAAGAGGAGGCAAATGAATGGAAAATTATGATGAATGTGTGAAGGAAAGTAGTGACGAAATTAGGTGTATCTTCTGATACCGTAGAAGATACGGTTTGTGAGTAATATTGATAAACTGTAGTGTAATATGTTTTTTTCTCTCCTCCAAAATTTATTTTTAATTAAATTTCAGAAAAAAACTCACCCACATTTAAGAGAAACTTATTTTATGTGAAATTACAATAAATTTATACTAATATATTATATATAGATACTATGAATAAACATTCATCATTTTTCATGTAAATTTTATTTTTAACAATTTATTGAAATTTACAACTGTACAAATATACATCAAGTAAATATGTTATAAACGCTTACAATAACATGCCAAAGCTTGAAAAGAACTACTCATCAGTAGCTCTTCAATAAAAATCTACACAAGAAGATCTCTAGGCCATCTTCTTTTCAGGCGCCTCAGAGGATTATCGGGAATTGAGTGGGAAGCCAGTTAAGAAACTAGCGGATTTGAGCGGTTATGGAGCTTACTATGAAAGGATTGGTATCTGGTTTGGGCTAAATCAGCAACATGTGGAACATTAAGATCTTAATGATTAATTTTATTGGTGACAAAGTTAGGAGCATTTAGGATTTTTCGAAGGATTTTGGATTGTAAGGATTGGATACGGGATGAATTGGATAATTTAGTAGAGCCCCAAAGCTCAACTCCGTAAGTCCATATTGGTCTAATCACAGTCATGTAAATGAGTCTTTTGTAATTAATTGGAAGCTTTAAACGTTTGTCTAGTAAATATTGAAGTAGTCTGTAACGACGAGCAGTTCCTTGTCGTTTTAGTCTTGTATGTTGATTTCAAGTCGTAGCGGATCTGTTCAACATGGATTAGTGGAATATCATTAAAGGTTACTGTAGGACAGGAGGTCGTAGGTTTACGAGGAAGGGTAAAGGTTATTTGGTGAGATTTGTTCGGATTTATTTTGATTCTCCATTTTTTGACACCATTCTTGAATGTTTAGGATATGGGATAACAGTGTTTGGGAGGCAATGAAAGGATCATTGTTTACTGATAATACACATTTGTCATCAGCGTAAGTGGTGAGGACATTGTTTGGATGAGTTGGGTTGTCAGCTGTATAGACCGTGAAGAGAATGGGGTCTATGATACTGCCTTGAGGAACACCGGAAGATTGGGTAAAGAGGGAAGGGTAAGAAAATTGATGGTTTACTTTAAACGCTCTAGCACTGAGATAGGTACGGATTATAAGGAAGTATGTTGAGGCAAGGAATTTGCGGAGCTTGTAAAGCAATCCTGGGCGCCAGACTCGATCAAAAGCTTGTTCTACGTCGAGAAAGGCTCCCGTCCAATACATTCCGCGCTCTAACGCTGAGGAGACTACGTCCACCACGCGATGACATTGCTGGATAGTGGAGTGTAACGTTCGAAAACCAAACTGGTGACCTGGGATGATGTGATTGGAACCTAGGATAGGATACAGGCGTTTCAGGATTAGTTTTTCAAGGATTTTGCCCATAATAGGCAAAAGTGATATTAGACGATTTGAGGATGTGAGTTCAGGTGGTTATTTTGGGCTTAGGAATCATCTTTACTATCGATATTTTTCAAGGATCAGGGAAATATGTGGTGCGGAGTACCGCATTATATATGTATGTAAGAAATAGGAGTGCTTTCCGAGGAAGGAATTTTAGGATATAGGCTGTAATAAGGACATATTCAGGGGCTTTGTTGGAAGGTAATCTGTGGATTATGTTGGATACTTCTGAAGGATGGAATGCATTAGGAGGAGAAGACATTTGGAGCGGGACATTTAGTTCTGCTTCAATCTATTCAATGTGTGCAGGATTGAAGATGTCAGGATATGGATTAAAAGATTTTAAAAGGAGCAGGCTAAAAATTTTGGGATTTTTCATAGTCCCATCTTGTCCAGGTTTGAGAATCAGTTAGAAGAGGGTGATTAAAATTTTTGTAATTAAGAAGCTTTTTCGTAGTCATCCATAATGACTTTTCGGAAGTATTTAGGTTTTCAATATGGTTTTGTATTCTGAGTTTTCTTATTTCTGTCTTCAGTTTCTTCGTTAAATTATTGTTATTATTTTTGTCTGATGGGTATCTAGTACGGTGCCACTTCGCCTTTGCTCTTCGCTTTTCTGTCAATAAGGTGCGAATATGCTGTAGTAAGTTATACTGCTGACTATTTGGATTATTTCGGTGTCAGGTGTTTTCAGTTATACTATTTTGTATTGATGAGGTAAGTTTGTCAATTGCTATGTTTATATCTTCTTTTGTTTTAAGGTCCAATTGATTTTCAAGGTTACATCGAAATCCATCCCAGTCTACACGTACTGTTATCAGTCTAGGAGGAAAGTGTTTAGGAACTGGATTTGAATGCAATAGAAGCAGAACAGGGCTATGATTTGATGAAAGGTCGTTCATGGATTTGATGACAGTTTGAGAGGTGGAAATTTGGGAAGAAATATCAAGGACATCGGGAAGTTTTTTAGGAGAGGTAGGCCAATAAGTAGTATTCAAGGGAGAGAGAACAGAATAACAGTTGGAGGTTACAATACGGGATAGGTTGTTACCACAGGAGTTGGATGTTCTATAACCCCATCGCTGGTGTTCGGTGTTGTAGTTTCCCCTAGCGATAAAGCGCGGTCCAAAGGAGTGGAATAAGGAATCAATGAGGCTATAGGAAAGGGAATTACCAGGAGGACTGTATACAGCTGAAAGTTTAATATGGAAAGGACGAGTTGAAATGGTTACTGAGGTAGATTGAATGGTGTCAGATGGAGTAGAGAGAACAAGAGAGTGGGGTATTGATCTATGGATAAGAATGAAAGATCCACCATGGGAGGTGTTATCTGGGTGCTCTGATCTGTAAGTGATGTAGTCTCGTATGTAAAAATATGAACGTAGAGTAAAGTGAGTCTCAGTAAGTAGGGAAATATTGACTGTCCTGGAGAAATATGTCGAGTTCGTCTTGGTGATTTTTCGGTCCGTTTGCGTTCCATAAAATGATTGCAAGAGGCTTAACACTCATCTTGTGACATTAAATGGGATTTCCGAAAGGGCTCTTGTGAGAAGAGTGATGTGTGGTCATATGGTGTCTTTTGATTCTGAAAGAAATGAGGAAAGGGTAGTATTGATGTCGGTAGGGTTTTGGTAAGAGGATATAAATTGGAGAGCTGTTTGGGATCGGGATTCTTCGTTAAATAGGAGAAGCAGCATCAACTTGCAATGGTGCTTGGAGTAAAGGATTGATCTGAACAGGAGTATGAACTGGATTTTGTTTTTCAGGCGGTAATTTTACCTTTAGTGGTAAATTATGTGGTGGGATGTTCTGTCAAGGAGGTTGAGGATGAGAACGGGACGAAGGAATCTGGTATTGGGAGATTTGAGGCGCCTGACGTCTAGGTTGTTGCTTCGTCTTGTCCGAGTTAGGTGACCCACAGAGGTCACTTTTATTGCTCTGGACGATTAGTGGGAAATTTATTCTAGTGAGAAAGTATCACTATTGTTAGGCCGGAACTAGATTAGTCGGGAGGGGGGGGGTGAAGCCCCATTCCCCCTCCCTCCTGCCACTCCCCACCATCAAAATATGCGTTATAAGAATTAACTTTGGTTATGGTTTAAAGCATAATGAAGTTCATAAATTACGCAGAAAATTCAAATAAAATTAAACAAAATTGATTGTGATATTATTATTTTAAGAGCCCCCTGAAATCTGCCGCCCGGAGCACGTGCCCCCTCCGCCCCGCCCTAGTTCCGGGCCTGCATTAATATCACACTAAAAGTGCTACAGTGTGGCCCGGGTTGAGGAAAATAGTGCCCTGGGCTGCAAACAGCTTCGGCGCCCCCCCCCCCACCTGCCGAGGGTTATGGGGGTATGGAATAGCAAAAGTAAGTTTCATTAATAAGACTACTAAAGTTGTGGCCTTTAAATGTTTATTTAACACTAAAAATTGAGTTTCTTTAGAGTGGAACATTACAACAAAACTAATAAAAATAATATTGTAAAAAAAAAAAAAAAATCGGAAATTTGGCGGCCCTAAATATTGGGCGCTGTGGGCTATAGCCCAGTCAGCCCATATATAAAGTGGGGCCTGGGTGTTCAATATTCGATGGCTACCCCCTTTTTTTCCCACAGTTTTTGAAATTTTGAAACGAAACTCTCAGGGTCTGAACTGTGTCAAATAAAGTCTCTTTTCAGGTTATAGTCTGCTCTCCAACCTTCTCCAGCTATTCTCCAGTGACCCTAACTTTGGAATTCCCAATAGGATGTGGTATTTTTTACGACAGATTTCAATAGAAAATCAAATTTTGAACCGGTGAATTTTTTACGTTTCGTCGCATATCGCGAAAAATCATTTTAAGAAAATAAGCCGTCTAAAATTGAAACTGATATCATTTATGTGCTGGCTACGGTGGAAGCGTATCCTCATCGGAGCATTCGAGACATAGCCAGGGATACCATACTTAATGACAGAGCCTCAGTCTTTCAGCATCTTGGGGAGTCAGAGCCGGATGAAGTGAAATACGGCCTCATAAGGTGTTGTTTTAGTATGGCCCACACCGTTCCAATGCTTAAGTGGGTATCCCTGGTTATGTCTCGAATGCTCCGATGAGGATACGCTTCCACCGTAGCCAGCACATAAATGATATTAGTTTCATAACGGGCTTGTCGACGATTTGAGCCTCTCGAGGGAAACCTTCCAAGTCAACCTATTCTCACCGGTCGTCGTACCAGTCGCGGGAAGTTCATACCAGTCATATTTTTGTTCAAAGTTTATTTTATTTTTGCAATACCAGTTTTAGACTGCTTATTTTGTTAAAATGATTTTTCGCGATTTGCGGCGAAACGGTGCCCCGGATAAAAAAATTCACCGGTTCAAAATTTGATTTTCAATCGAAATCTGTCGTAAAAAATAACACATCCTATTGGGAATTCCAAAGTTAGGGTCACTGGAGAATAACTGGAGAAGGTTGGAGAGCAGTCTATAACCTGAAAAGAGACTTTATTTGACACAGTTAAGACCCTGAGAGTTTCGTTTCCAAATTTCAAAAACTGTGGGAAAAAAAGGGGGTTGCCATCGAATATTGAACACCCAGGCCCCACTTTATATATGGGCTGACTGGGCTATAGCCCAAAGCTCCCAATATTTAGGGGCGCCAAATTTCCGATTTTTTTTTTTTTTTACAATATTATTTTTATTAGTTTTGTTGTAATGTTCCACTCTAAAGAAACTCAATTTTTAGTGTTAAATAAACATTTAAAGGCCACAACTTTAGTAGTCTTATTAATGAAACTTACTTTTGCTATTCCATACCCCTCAGCAGGTGGGGGGGGGGGAGCGCCAAAGCTGTTAGCACCCCAGGGCACTATTACCCTAAACCCAGGCCTGTGTAGCACAATTTTCTGCATAATTTATGAACTTTATTATGCTTTAAACCAAGTTAATTCTTATAACACATATTTTGATGGTGGGGGTGGCAGGAGGAAGGGGAATGGAGGCTTCGCCCCCTTCTGACTAATCTAGTTACGGCCTAGTGATACTTTCTTACTAGAATAAATTTCCCACTGATCGTCCAGAGCAATAAAAGTGACCTCTGTGGGTCACCGAGAAATCTAAACTACTTGTGTTTGGGTAAGAGCCGCTAACGAATAGCAGAGAATTTATTTGAATTTCACTTATAAATTAATAAGCTTAAAAAATACAAGACTCCTTTCTTTTTTTCCAAGATCGCTTTCTCATTTATTATAACTTCTACAAATAATTATCTAGCAACGGTTGATATTGTATCAAACCCATCATGCGTGTCGGGACCAATTTCCCCCTCAACATTCTCCGTTGCTCCAACTAATTTTATTGTGTTGATTACATGTTGTTCATTAAAACAACTTTAAATGTGATAAACATGAGACTGTATTGACCGGATAAAATTAAATAATGTTCTTAACAACTTCAACAGTTTATATTAAATTTTAATATTAATAAGAAACTAATTTCAAGCAGTTGTTCTTATAAGGGGACGTTTGGAGTTGTAACTCACAGATTTGAATGCCGATTTTTGTGTGGGTAGTAGGGACCAATAATAGTGCAAAACTAGAGTTATAGCCGCCAATGGGCATAAGGAGCCGAGAAAAAAAATAAAATATTAAAATCACGTTTTATTTTTTTTCTCAGCTCTCAGTCAAGATAGAGAAATGATTCTTTCACGTTTAATTGCAGTTATGTATGCTATTTTAAATAAAAATACTTTCGTTATGCTCAATACACTATCCGGCTTTAGGGTGCTCAAAAACTCCAAAAAAATTACAAAACAGATGAGGAATCTGAAAATAATATCAGTTTTTAGTTTAAAAATTTGTCTCACCCATATTTTCATTTCAAATCGCATTGAAGTCCTAAGATTGATGATTTATCTAAAATTAATATCAGGTTTCGGTTAAAAAATATGCATATTTGAAATTTGAAATTTATTGTGTAAAAATTAAAATAATAATAGAAATAGATCATTTTAAAACGTCTTATTAATATAATATAGGTGAGACAAATTTTTAAACTAAAAACTGATATTATTTTCAGATTCCTCATCTCAAAAAACATGTAGAAACTAAATTTGGTCAAAATCAATAATAATTTTTTTTTACCTTTAAAATTATGTACGAGGTGTGATCAAAAAGTTCCAGGACTGAATTTTTATACATTTATTCATACAACATACAGGTTATTCAAATTTGTCTTCTTCGAAGTACTCCCCTTGGGAAGCTACACACTTTTCCCACCGGTGTTTCCACTGATCAAAGGCCCCAGAAAACTCTTCTTTTGTAAAGGTGTTTAGCAGCTCCGTTGTTTTTTTTCTTTAATTTCGTCAACTGTTTGAAATCTTCGTCCTTTCAGGTGTCTCTTGAGCTTCGGGAAAAGAAAAAAAGTCAGCTGGAGCCAGGTCAGGTGAGTAGGGGGGCTGAGGAATGACAGTCATTGCGTTTTTTACTCAAAAGTTACAGATAACTAATGCAGAATGAACAGGAGCATTGTCATGGTGAAGGACCCAATCACCACTTTGCCACAGCTCAGGTCTCTTTCTTCTCACAGCATTACGCAATTTTCTGAGGGTTTCAAGATAAACAAAACAATTAATTGTTTGACCTTGTGGATGGAATTCATAGTAGACAACACCAAAGAAAACCGTAAGCATGACCTTCACATTTGATTTGACTTGGCGTGCTTTCTTGGGTCTTGGAGAACCTTTTGATGTCCATTGTGATGATTGGGCTTTTGTTTCCACATCGTAACCAAAAACCCATGTCTCGTCTCCCGTAATGACATGTTTCAAGAAGCTTTCGTCGTCATTTGCCTTTTGAAAAAGTTCCTTAGAAACATGAGTTCGGTGTTGTTTTTGGTCTTCAGTCAACAGTTTTGGCACAAACTTTGCTGCATCACGACGCATTTGAAGTTTTTTAGTTAAAATTTCCTGACATGACCCAAATGAAATGTTACAATCTTCTGCCATTTCACGGATTGTTAGTCGACGGTCTGATCGTACGAGAGCGTTCACTTTAGCAACATGTCATCATTGATTGACGTTGAAGGGCGTCCGGAACGAGCATCGTCGTCTGTGGATGTTCGGCCATCTTTAAACCTCTTGAACCACTGATGGCAGCATGATCGGCTTAGACATTCTTCACCAAAAGCCTCTTGTAACATCAAAAAGGTTTCAGAAAACGTTTTGTTCTGTTAAACACAAAACTTCACACAAACACGTTGCTCTTCTTTCACATTCATTTTTATAAAATAGCCAAACTCTATAAAACTAACCTCAAAAAAACTGTGCTAATGTTACTTTCAGTGATGTTATGATTGATCTGCAAACACAGCTGTGTTCCTGTTGAGTCAGGCAATACAATGCTGCCAACCGCATCGCTGTGAGACATTGCATTCCCATAGTATATAAAAAGTCCTGGAACTTTTTGATCACACCTCGTATGATTTTATAAGTCAAGGGGCTGTCGATTTCTGAAAAAAATGTAAATAATTTGTGCTATTTCCCATATTTCGCTACCGATTAAAGCCAAATTTTAAGGTCATCTAGAAGCCGTAAAACTGCATAGTTTAGCCGAAATCCGGAGGTCGCAGGATTTCACCTTATTGAAATATCTCAAATTATAGCTGACCTCGGATTTTTTCATTCACATCAGTTTTTGTCCACTGAAGCTGAAGTAAATCCAATGTTATATGCATGGATAAAAAGCAGAATGTATGCTGATTCTTGTGATGCTGTTACTATTGTAATTGGTTAAATACAGCAGTTCTTATGACCTTTAGAAATTGTTGATGAAATCTCAACTTCAAAATTTTAACCTCCTCTAAAGGGGTAAAAAATCAATATTTTTTAATTTAGATAAAATTTCACATATAAGGGTTTTATGTTGCGTTAAATCTAGATTTGAGGTCAGTTGTTCATGAAAAAAAGTTTCCACTGATTTACTGCGGATTTCCTTGGAATTTTGTAATTTTTTTGGAGTTTTTGAGCACTCCAAAGCCGGGTAGTGTTTTGAGCATAACGAAAGTATTTTTATTTAAAATAGCATACATAACTGCAATTAAACGTGAAAGAATCATTTCTCTATCTTGGCTGAGAGCTGAGAAAAAAAATAAAACGTGATTTTCATTTTTTTTTTTTTTTTTTTTTTTTCTCGGCTCCTAATGCCCATTGGCGGCTATAACTCTAGTTTTGCACTATTATAGGTCCCTACTACCCACACAAAAATCGGCATTCAAATCTGTGTTACAACTCCAAACGTCCCCTTGTAAGATTATTTGTGGATCGCGTTAATAACGTTGAGCGCAACGAATGATCAGTCTGTATAATTTTACCTACTTCTAATAATTTTTTTTTCTTCTATTTTTTTCTTTTTTATTCATTTGTATATTTTTTATTCAATTATTTTTTTCTCCTATCTTTATGCTATTCATCAATTAGCGTATAAATTCATTTGATAATTATTGCTTAAATTTCATATTGACTCGATCATATTAAATTAAAGTTAAATTATTTTAGTATTATTCTAAAAATATTTTATGTATTATTATAAAAATAGTTTGTATAAATATTTATTTAATTATGCGTTATGTCGATAAATATATGCATGAGAACGCGTAGAAATATATACACCTATTGCAGGGCGCCTATTATAATTACTGCAATGTGGAAAAACTTAAGAAAATAAAATAACTAATCCTAAACATTTGAAATTAAGAAAATAAAATAACTAATCCTAAACATTTGAAATTAAGAAAATAAAATTCTAAACTAAAAATTACAAATATTGTTTTTTTTTTTATTTTGATTAAACTCCGTAGTATACCCAAGCAAGGCCAATGGAATAGACAAAATCGTCAGATGTTGCCAAAACATACATATTTAGCGTGCTGGCTATAGTATACTACGAAATTTAATCAATATTTCATATAAAGGAACTAATAGTGAATTTAACCAGGTTTTAGTTGAAAAAATGAAAGTTCAGATTGGAGAAACATTTATGTACAGTACTATATATTTTTGATCGAACTATTACTTTCGGAGTTATAGCCAAAAGAGTACCGAAAAACGTGTTTTCGCGGAAAAAGCGCGACCCCAGAGAGTGCTGAAATGAGGGGTGTAGAATGCATGAATTATGCGACTATTTTTGACTTCACAGCTTCGTTAGGAGTAGTTAGAAGGTAAATATACTAAAAGTCTCGGTCCCTGGGGGTAGGGGAATCACCAGTTTACGGTAGGGGAAGGGTAGAAGGTCCCATGTTTAGGTTTTTCGATTATATCTCGAAAACCGTGGACTCTAGAAAAATAATCTACAGATCGAAATTAAAGCAAATTAAGTTTCCTACAAAATTGTTTCTATACATATTTGTCCTACTCTCAACGGTGTTCGAGATATACGTTATTAAAAATCGATAATTATAGAGAAAAAAATATTTTTACCTGACTTATAGTCAAACATTTGATTCAAGTGCCAGAGACGAATATAAGAAATTAAAGTAAATTTAATGCTCTACAACTTTAAATATTTCTGAGAAACTATTGTCGAAGGCACTAGAAGCAAATGCATGTCCGAACCGGTGCCCACTTCTCCTTCTCCGCGCTATATCTCGAAAACGGTTAATCCTATAAAAAAAAATTAATAGAACCAAAATTATAGAAAATATTATTATCTACAAGTTTTGTAACATTCTTGATTGATGGTTGATGGATAGAAATCGAGAAATTTGAAAAAAACTGATTTTTGTGACCTGACTAATTTTTGATCTTGAATATCTAATTATGCTAACGTGCTGAGATCGGCGACTTATTACCACTCATTTAGAAGACCAAAACAAAGGTATATGCAAAAATTCAGCTTCATTGGTTCATTTCCGAGATTTGCTGTATAAAACTCCTGATTTGACTGGGCTACCTGAAAGTTACTCCAAATGTCATTGTTTTATAAGATCCTATTTCTTTCTAATGGTAAAACCATCATTACTAATTTTTTTTTAGTTTGAATAGACTAGTACGAACTAGAAAGTAATTTGTTATTTAAGATTATGAGATATAATTATCAGTAAAATAAAAAAAAGTTACTGGAACAATCATAATCACTAGATACAATTTCGTGCATTTTTATGTCAATTTTCATTTCCTTTTTATTTTAAACGCAGCATTTTCACTACGTATTTCTGAAACATTCCCACATTTTCTTATTCCTAAGAGGTTAGATGATGGTGCAAAGTGGTCGGAGATTGAAATAAAATAGTTTGAATTTTTCGTACATGTCTGGAAATTTGGGCCATTCGTCCCACTGTGCGCCGGGTTCAATGGATACATCTAAATATGTTTATGTGTGTGTGAGGAATGAATAAATAATAGATAAATAATAATGAATGAGTGGGGTCTAATCAGGATTATAAATTGATTATAAATATTTGTAAATAGTTAAGGATTAAGATACATAAAAGTAAATATGACATCATTATACTAAAAATAATTCAGATAGATTTTAAATTAAAAAGTATTTTTTAATATTTTTTTTATTTTTATTTATTTTTTTATTTTATTTTTTTATTATTTTTATTATTATTATTTTTTTTATTTTTTATTCTCCAATGAACCTGAAAAATGACTGCAGTCTTTTTGCAGTCTCTACAAAGGGTGGCTACTAAAAGACAGAAAAGAGAACTGATCAGGATGGCAAATAATTTAAAGAATTTTTTTATCATTCAAATTCATCACCTTCACAGTTTATAATAGTTAAAATTGCAATAAAATTAAGTGATTAAACAGGTAATACATCTTCCAAAAAACATAAGTAAATTCAATTTGTATAAAATATAAAAAAAAATTCCTTTCCAAGCTTTACAAGTGGGTTGGGGAATAGAGTTAGAGAAAGTGGATCCAGTGAAAGTCAACAAAAAGAGTTCATTCAAGCCTGTTAGTAATAAGGGAGCAATGCAGCTCTGTGGCAGGTCTTCACTTAAAGGTATATATATATATTTATTTATATTATATTTTTATCAAGTGTGATCTATATTTTTATTTGTTTTAAACTACCAAATTTACTTTTTAATGAAATACTTTTATTCACTTGTTTAGTTTAGCATTAACATTGTTTTTATTACACCCATAATATTTTTTCTGTTACACTTTTAATAATTATTTTTCCCATCTTAAATTTAAAGGTTTTTTTATGTATGCTATGTTAATAATACTGTACTAAATAAAATCCTATTGATTACTATTGCAAAAAAATTGCAGTTGTAAAAGTTTGTAAAATATTTAAAATATTAAAATATTAGTTTAATATGATTTTTATAATAATATTACATCTATTGCATTGGTCTGAACTTTATATACAGTATTTTTTATTACATTGTTTTTAATATTTCATTAGATTAACATATACTTTATCATAATTGGGGTTTTAGATAATGGACAGTATAATACTTGCAAATGTAATTATGCCTCTGAAGAAGCTGAAGGAATAGCAATTGTTGATGACATATTGAAAAATGGTGATAAGCATTTCATTGGGTCCACCCCAATTTTGCTGCCATCTTGGTATAGTCAGGAGTTAATCATGAGGTATATAATTTGATTTTAACCAGCAATATATATTTTTCAAAATATTATATATATGCCTAAACCTTTATAAATGTTGAGTGGGAGAGGAAACAATGAATAAACCATTATTCTAAACTACCAATCAATAATTGTTTTAAGGCCTTTGAATTAGAAAATCATTGGCTACATTTTTTAAAAATAGAATATTAGGATAACTTGTATCAGAGAGCAGTTATAAATTATAATTAAAATCAAATGAAAAACTTGAAGCACATCATAAATACTTCTCTTGAGTGTTGTAAAATGATTTTTATAATTTTTTTTGCTGACATTGCGGCATTGTAGCTTATGATGTATAATATTTAATAATAAATTGTTTAGAATAAACTATTTATGCTATTGCAGTTTATTGCATTTCACAATATTTGTGGATCAATTATAGGTTCAGAATTGATGTGGGTAAACTGTATGTGTTTGACTTTCATGCGTACAGGTGAATTTTGTAGTCACAGAATATTCAGACTGTTAATTTCAAACTATATTGATGCATGTTAAATTTGCTAAGACGAGTGTTAAATCTGGTTAGAACTCTAGTTGGTACCCTGCATATTGGGAAACGGTGTTTACATTTTTGCAGGAATAATTTTTAACCATATGTTGTGAACTTATTTCTTTGCACTATAACTGTACTGATCAGGCTCTGTCTTATCACTATCTTAATTTTGTGTTTGGCATGCTTGATGATTTATAAATTTAGTTGGGATACTTTCTAATATAATTTCATTGATTACGTGAAGTCTAGGAAATATTTATTTTTGCTATAGGAGTACATAAAGTACACAATTTAGTAAATTTATTTTCGCTGGTTCTATATAAACTAAAGATTTTATCATATAGGCTTTATTGCTTAAATTAAGAAATTAGTTTTTTTTTCCAATGAATAAAAGTTATAATTTTCACATTATTCATTTCATAATTCATCATATTTTTTATGTACTATTTTTTTTCACAAGGTGATGTATATAATTTTGAAAGTTATTCTAAAAATATAAAATGTTTGAACAGTTATCAATACATTTGTATTATTCAAATTCCTTCTTAAGTGTTAGCTAAAAGGAAAATTTTACAAGATATTCATTTGAATAATATTGTCAATTGCTAGGGAATGATTTCCAAATTTTTATTTCTCTTTGATATGGTTTTATTTACAAAAAATCTATTGAAATAATTCACTTAATTCTTTACTCTTAAAATAGTGCAAACATTTTGCAGTGGACAGGAGTATTTTCATAACAACATGTTTAATATGTTTGTAGCCAAGCTTAGTGGCTTATTAATATTACTTTGTGCACCATCTGTACTTAATGTATTGTATCAGACGAATAAATCTTCTAAGCCCACTTCTGCTTACAAAAGGTAAGATGCCTTGATTATATATCTCAAACTTAAATTTTTCTGGTTTTAAATATTATTCTTGATTTTTTTAATGTCTAAAAAAACCTTATCTTGAGCAGCATCACAACAAGAACACCTATTCTCTGATTGGAACAGTTTCCTTGTTGATACATTTGTTCTTATTATCTTTGGCTGGTGTAAGCTAACAACATAAAATCTCTTCTATATTGTTCTAAAGTATTTATTCATTAAAAATAAAATAAAAGCATGAGTTCTTTGTCTGGTTTGTACTACAAAGTAACCTGTAGGATTTTTTTTTTTTTTTTGTTATCTCTTTAGTCAATGGACATTGGCGACAGTGTTTCTAATAAATAAATTCAAAAGGAAATGTTCTTTTTATTGAGTTATCATTCCATTCTCAATGAGAATCTGTCAATCAAGTAATGAGAGTTCGGTAAATATTAAATTGAATATATTTATTTTAGATGCTGAAGTTTCCAACATACGGCAAGATTAGTGCGATTTAGAAGGCCCAATTTCATGTGAGGTTAAGGAACTCGAGCGTTTTGGGAGTTGTGAATAGCCAATCAAAATTTCCGCTTGATCTAGCGTCAACTATTTCCTGAAAACAGGCCAAGAATGGATTTGGAGTGTTAATTGCGCTCAAATACTTCATAAAATTAAGAGGTTGATTTAGAAACATCGAAATCTTACTTATATAGCATGGATCAACCTATTCGTCTAGTGATTGATGGATCCTAATTTGGTATGGAGGCAGTAATCTATCAGTGAGTGGCCATTGGCATTTGCGAACAGCATACTATCTCAAGCCGAAACGTTTAGGGGCAGTATCGGAAGTTTTATTCTTATTCGTACGGACGATAGTTCATTTCAGTTAAAGATAATCGTCCATTACTATCAATTTTGAGACCCAAAGCATGGGATTCCGACTTGTGCAACCATTCGCTTTCATCTCTGGGTACTTTGTTCAAATCCAGGTATGATGTTAATTGAATGAAGTCTGAAGAGAACATCATGGACTGGTTCTGTAAAGCACCTCCCTGAGGTTCCAGTATCAGGTGACTTGTGCATTAACCATTTTTTTTATATTTGCAGTTGGCGATAGTGATTATTTCCCCATCCGTAAAAAAATCGTTTCAATTTCGTTCCAAGTAGATAATTACTGCAGATACTGTAGAATGGTTTTTTTTATGTTGCTTCGTTGTCTGAATCGTTACTTCCAATCAGATTTTATATATCAGACCCAACTTTTCTTCGCGATTTTAAAATGTTTGAAAAAATAATTTTCAGAAATGAAAGATTTATATAAAAATATTTATAACCGAAGCAAAAAGGTTGAAGAAATTAATACTAATTCGAACAGAATATTGAATTCGAAGAGAATACTTTTTAGAAGAAAATTGGTTTATAGAAAAATGTGTTGTGTATCATTGGGGAAAAAGGTTATTCTGTAATTTCTAGTACCTATTACTATATTACCTATTCATTAATTCAATTTTATTCCCCTTTCTGCCTTTTCCAACAACAAAACAAGAAATTATAAAAAAGTATGTTTACGTCACTTTCCAGCTATGACCTTACAAAAAAAAAAGAACCTGAACCTGGTTCAAAGGATTAATGCGGGGATCCGTTGATCTGAGGCCAGTTTAAATGATTTTGCTGTGGAATTTTATTTATCATTTTTAATAAATTATATTATCTTGTAGTTTAAGATTCGTATTGAGAAAAATAAATTGATTATCACAACGTGTAAATACAAAAAGCCGTAAACTTAAAATAACAAACAAATACTGTAGTTCTTCTTCTTCCAATTGCTCGACAGACCATTACTGGTCCCTGGCATCCTCTGACAACTTCCGCCAGTCTGCTCGTCGTTAAACAGCTCTCTTCCAATCCCTGACTCCCAGGATCCTCCTAGCATCCTCCTCTACGCCGTCCATCCATCTAAGGCGGGTTCTCCCTCTGCTCCTGGTCATATGTATCTTCCATCATTAATTTTTTAGGGATCGCATTTTCCGATATACGAGCAACATGGCCGGCCCACCTCAGTCTTCCCAGTCTCATGTGTCTCATTATGTCTGACTCTTCTAGGAGGTTATACACTTCTTGATTAGTTCTTCTGAGGTATGCCTCCCCGACTCTCTTAGGTCCATGAATGCACCGCAGAATTCTTCTTTTGAAGGAAAGTAGGCTTCGTTCGTCCGATCGAGAGACTATCCATGACTCCGAACCGTAAGTTAGTACTGGTCTTACCAGTGTCTTGTACAGTCGCATCTTAGTAGCTTGACAGAAATTTGCTTCGGAAGAATCTACTCTTTCCATAGTAACATCGGTTGGCAATGAGTTTTCGCCTCTCGATTTCTTTTGATGTTTCACTATTCGCGGTTACAAGTGTCCCCAAGGAGATGAACTCTTTCACTTGCTTGAAAGAATATCTTCCTAATTAAACATAATCTTCGGGGTACTAAGTGTGCTAGTCATGTATTTTGTTTTCGTTACATTTACACAAAGTCCCAGTCGTCCGGCTGATTCCTCAAGAGCCAGGAAGGCATCACAAACTGCATTCTTAGACCGTCCCACAATGTCTATGTAGTTCTAGATTTCTTAAAAAAAAAAATCGTATAGTTTGAGAGTCAGCCTCTTAATATGCATATTTTTACTAAGATTCCTTCATAAAAATTGGTGTGATTTCCTTCATTGTCTCTATATTACTGGTAGTTTATTTTGGAGGTTTGACGATGGATAGATGAATATCTAGAAGCAAGACATGCATCATGTTTTCAATTGACCTTTCTCAAGACAGATATGTATGTGAGATCTTCAACTTTGTACTATGTGCCCCATTACTGCAGAAAATTTTATTTTTATGCACACCACACATTACATACTATATATTCAACATTATCTCAATGATACTGGAATTCAGAGTGTAAGATATAATATAATATCAGATATTACTGTACTAATCTAACCTCAACTTCTGGAATAAAAGATGCAGATAACTGACAGGAGCAACTAAGAATGGTTTAGTATAAGTGAACTAATGGGAAGAAATCATACCAAATGTAAAAATTATTAGAAGTACGTCAAGAATAATTGAGACAGTCATTCAAACAAGAGAAGGTAATAATTAGAAGTATATTTTCTTTTAAAAATATCTGGTGGGATAATTTTTAAAGTAATTGTAATTGAATGCAAATTTGTTTTTGCAATACATTTTTTTTTTCTGAATATACATCAGTATATCAATACTTAAACATAATATATATTTCACAAAAAATATGGTTGAAACGTTACTGAACTCCTTTGAAAAACATTTAACGAGCAACTGATAAATGATTTGCCACATCTATATAATTTAGTTTATTTGAAAACTAATTTCGAATGTTATACATTCAACCTTCTTCTATGACAATATTTTTTCAGTTCTTACCCTGTCCTGCAAGCAAGAGCTACTTGTCGTCCTTCACACTTAAACCTTGGTGAGTACCAACATACGTTCGATTTTTTTTCTTAGATTTGTACATTAGTATAATAAATCTAATCTTCATTGAAATATTGCTGATATTTTGAGTGTTTGTATGTCTTTAGAACTAAAGATGGATGTATAAGATACGAAAATAATTTTCTAATAAACTAACATAGGAGTGGTAAATCATTTATCGATTCCCGGTTGGATTGATCCTTATATACTATCATGCGACGATTTAGAACATCATTTCTCTTTGGACTGACTATTAAAAAGTAATTTTAGCCATTTTCTAAGTTTTTTGTCCTTAAAATATATGTTATAATCTAAAGTTTTTTTGTTTTTTTTTTTATTATTTTAATATATTTTTTCATCTAGGTATATGGGAACAATCAGGCATATGTTACTTTGGTATCAATCTGATTTAAGAAATCCCAATTCTAAGTAAGTATAAAATTATATTTCTATGCATCCCTCTTTTATCTTGTTAATTTATTATTGACATCTCAGATCTGAAAAAAAAAAACAACTAAATTTATTTGCATGTTCATTAAAGTTTCTATCCTCTGGTGTTTATGTAATTTCAATTGTATTGAAGTTTATCTTTCTCTCACAACTTTATTTTTGATTTTTTTTTTCATAGTCATCTTCCCTGGATTTATCCCCTTTCGACATCATGCTATGAATCACTTTAAACTTAAAATTTCATCTCCTTTATGTCTTAGTGAAATATTGTACCGAACTCTCGTCAGACCGATAGTTGATAACCAATAACCTAGAAGATCCTGTATAACTAGAATCCTATATAATAGCTACCTTCTGTCTAGGACACTAAACTCACGACCACATTATTGCACAGAGAATGGACGTTAAGAAAGTTTAGGATGGAAAGAAAAGTATTTACCGTTCTTATTTTAAATTTTAAAGCAGCTTTTGAATTAAAAAAAGTGTTTTAATCTAGGTTGCCAGATCAACCGATTATCCCTTGTACAACATTCTTGTCCAAGCGTGAGGCATATCGATTTTACAAAATGTTTTTACCTTTTGCTATTTATTCTAACTGTGCTTTAATGAAGAACAGAAAAGAGGGAAAGCCAACTGATATCATTTCTATAGGCCATGGTCAATCCAATTTATATTACACTATTTCGAAATTTCGATTCTATCAATTTTGAATCGAGAATATTTCAAACTTGAATCGATCAAATTCAAGTTTTAACCCCAGGCTCGATTATCGAAAACTTGGTATTTATGTGTTATCTTGGATTTAGACACCAAAATAAAACATCTGGTTATTAATTAAACCCAGAAATCAATCTCCAAAAGCCTTGGTAAATTGCTTTTAATCGTTCTGATCGCGTTTATAGAAGAAATAATAGAAATTCTTGTTCTGAGTTTTCCACATTTTTATAAACCTGCGTGACCTACATACGTTTGCCAAGTTTCTGTATTCCCTGGTCATAGAAAGTTCGAATACCAGTCATAAGCAAGTTGCGCACGTGCTCCTCGACTTTTTCATTGCTACCAAATCGTTTTCCTCCCAGTGATTCCTTCTTTGGCGCGAACAAAAAATAGTCATAGGGGGACAAGACAGGGCTGTAAGGAGAGTGTTGAGGGGTTTCCTGGTCATTTCTTCCAGTGTTTCCCTTGTCAAAGCGGTGTAAAGCCTGGAGTTGTCAAGGAGGAGAATAAAACCTCTGGTAGGCATGTATCGTCTTTTGTTTCGATAAGCGGCTTTTGCCGACTATAACATCGAGCAGTAGTAAGCTGCATTTTCTGTACGTTGATCGTGTAGAAAATCGATTAGTAAAATTCACCTCGAGTCACGAAAAATCATTGCAAGGACTTTTCCAGCAGAGTTTTGACCATCGTAGGACAGCCGTCATCCTGTCTCCACCACTTCTTACTTGTCATTTTTTACTCGGGTATGTATTTATGGCCCCCTGTCTCATCACATGTCACGATTCAGTATAAAAAAAAGCCACCCCCTCCCTTCTGAATGGATCCAGAAGCTTCTAGCGATCTACCTGATCTATTTTTAGTTTCCAACCTCTTATCAAAGTTGCTCGGGTAAGGTGGGCTTGTCATGTGAACTGGATTAGGGCTGACTCCGTACCAATAACGCTCCTCGATGAAAAAAGTTCACTCTTCGTGGGCGTCCTACACTTAGCTGTTTGGACTGTGTGGCGAGTGATACCCGCACCCTTCTAGGGATCTGGGACTGGAGAGAGGCTGAACAGAACCGGAGTGAATGGCGGAGTTTGCTTGAGGCGGCCTTGACCCCTCACGGGTTGTAGATGCAACGAAGAAAAAAAAGAAAGAAGAATCAACAACCTCGGAACCCATAGACCACTATTTTTTTCTGATACCAATTTGATCAGTGATTATGCATTGAACACATGCATAGCTGATATCCATTTCTGATGAAGTTTCTTCCTCGGTGACCCGGCGATCGCGTTCAATAAGCTCCTTAACGGTTCGAATATAGTCATCTAAATACGTCGATCATGACTATCGTTTTCAACCCGTTCTCGTCCGCCCTTAAATTCTTTCACCCAAGTAAACAACCGAGACAATGTATTGTCCCCAAACTGTGCCTTCAAGCTATTTAAAATTTCTGATGGTTTAACAGCTTCGTTGGTTAAACCCTTTATAATAATCTGTAGCGCAACAGACGAAGATACTTCTTGCTCGTCATGGCTGTACTGACAACAAAGCCGAACTTGGGCGTGAACCAGGCTCATAAACCAAACATCCACTCCACACATCATCTAGCTAGGTACTGCATTCTAAGAAGAATAATTAAATTAGTGTTTATATTTGATTTACTCTTGCATACAAGCATGGGAAGTTGTGTGACTTGTTTTGCTTACTGAATTATTTAATTTTCCTTGAGTATTAGGAACAATTTAT
Organism: Euschistus heros; assembly: GCA_003667255.2. Taxonomy (NCBI): domain Eukaryota; kingdom Metazoa; phylum Arthropoda; class Insecta; order Hemiptera; family Pentatomidae; genus Euschistus; species Euschistus heros. The sequence goes on from RCWM02000129.1 coordinate 2,009,361, forward strand.
CTACTTCTCTAGAGTAACAGTTTGATTATAATGTAAAACATTGTTATAACTTTGGATAATATAATTTTATTAAAAAACGTTCCAATTTTTTATTTTTATTATAGCTGTATTATACTACATAAAGTTTGACATTGCAGAGGAAGGCAGTCTATTGCAACTGTTCGAGCCCAGCATGCAGCTGCTTCTAAATTGTTTGGACCAATCACACAAAAAGACTTGGCATTAGCCCATTTTGGATTTGTTGGAATAGCAGTAATGTGTGCCAAACAGTTAGGACTCCCTCCTGACCAGAATGGTCTTATACACTTTTGGCGGGTGATTGGGCATTTGATGGGCATCCAAGAAAGGTAATTTATTTATTTTTTTAACCTAATGATAATTTTTTTAATTTTTTTTTATAGTTATCAGTAATTTGATCACACCTATTACTAATTTTACAGCATTATTGTCTTTTTAAATAACAAAGTTTCTCCATTTCCATGCATTGTCAATGAATTTACAAAAATACTATTGATACTATAATAATATAAAATAATTTATTATAGTATATTGTGGTAATTGTCAATTATACTATAAGAATTCATAATCTATTAAAAGATGACACATTTTTTTTATATATATATTTTTTTTATGTTGATGATTAAGCCATCTAGTAAGATGACTCAGTAAGAAGTTTAAGTGCTTTCTTGTTAATTAAGATTTGTCTACCATTTTACAAGAAAATAAAAAGAAAAAAATACCACATTTTTGAAACTTTGAAACATAGATGATCTAAGTTTCAAACTCTGGATTAAAAAAATAATAATAAAATGATACTTATAACCAACATAATACTATAAACTATAATTTGTGTTTTTAATTTAAATTAAGATCCCGAGCTTACCAAATAATTTATTGATGACATTTGAATGTACCTAATAACTTACTCATTTAGGTGGAACTACACAAGCAATCATATGGGACAGCAGCTTCAGCATCAATCAGTTTTCTCTAGTTTTCTTCATTGATTACTGCTCCTCTCCAATTTTTTACCCCAATAGTTTTCTGGCATTGGTAACCAATCATTTTACCAACGTAGACATGGTATCTGTCCCACTCATTTATTTTTTAACAAAAGCTCATTCGTAACTTAGGGGTATATTCTAGTCCATAATTGTAACAAGCACTGCCAAAGGTAGTCTTGCAAGTCCAGTGAATTCCCTGCATCCTGCTTATTAATTAGTAATTTCATTTCTGCATTTGTCCTCCTGTTATTACTAGTAGTTCAATGGGTGAGACACTGAACTCCTGGCTCCTGGGCCTGAATTCAAGTTGTGCTGTAGGCAGAAAAGGTATTTAGATAATACAAAGATCGACTTCATAACGTGTATACTCTTAATTAAAGGAGTAACCTGGTGGTTGAGCATGGATGCTGATCACATCACCTCCTTGTATAACCATTAGTCTCAAAATAATACTTCTTTACCAAGAACTGAATTGAAGATCATTCATTGTAAGATGTACAGGTTTTAAGGTTTTCAAGAATAAAGCAATAGTAAACTTCCTCCTTAATATGTTTGATCCTATGGTTCCTAAGAAGTATATTATAGTTCTGCTTATTTTTTTGTTGCTGAATTAGTCATATCTCAATTATTTTTTCTTGATTTCTGAAAAAACATTGATTATGTCCAGAGACATAGGATGCTGAAATAATGCCAATAAATCTTTAAAAATGAGATTTATATGTAGTGCCAAAACTATTCATGTTGTAGTAACCTGCAATAAATAACTACCAGGACGTTAATAGTAGGTTTTAACAGTAATGGTTGAAATGGATAGCCCATTTCACAATTTCTTGGCTTATTAATGACTTATATATCTATTAGAATGTCATAATGTCATTGCAGCCACTGAATAGTATGTTAACAGTTATTATGAACAACAACTATGATTAAGTTCATAATAATAATGTTCAGACATAATTTTTTATATGTTTTTCTGAAGTAAATATTTAATTTATATGTTATAGACATAATGCATTGATTAATAAATAATAAAATCTATTTGTTTGACTAGATTTAATATATGCCGTGGAAATATGCGCTGTACAACTGCTGCTTGTGAAGAGATGGCAAAACGATACTTTGTTCTTAATTTGGATAATCCACCAGAATATTTTGAACAAATGTCAAAATCATTACTCCAAGGGATGTGGCCACTTGTTGTGTTTTTTCATCCTCTGGCTTTTAAAGAACATACTAGACGTCTTTGTGGCTGTCCACCAAAATCTTTACCAATTATACCATTATTATTCCTTTATATTCAAATTTTTGTACATAAAATGTTGCAAATACAATTTTTATCATTTTTTCTGTTGCCTTTCCTAAATTTTCAGATGTGGTTTACAATATTTGTCCAAAATACAATGCCGATTATTGCTTTTTTTTATTTTCATTATTCATTAAGTAGTCAATAATTTGTTGGAATTGTTATGTAAATAAAACAACTATAAACATATAGTTCTTTTAAAAAATTTAAATTTAATTTTACTCTGTATTATGTATATTTTTTTTACTCTGTTTACTTTTCTTTTCAGTCAAGTTAAATTTGTCTAATAAGATTTCAATTCATTTATTTATTTATTATTTATTTTTAAAGATTATTAAATGTCTACAATAATTTATCTATATGTAATTATAAATTATTGTTATTTTTTTAAGATTGAGAGTGTTTGTCATATTGTTGATATGGAATTATGTAAATAAAATTAGTGTAAAAAGTTATTCTCTCTTTTAAGAGTCACAAGATTGTACAATTTCTGTTCCTCATTTTAATTTCAGTTGAATTTGATTTTAATGTGCTTATAAATGGTTTGGCTAATTTTTAAAATTACTTGTTCGTCAATGCTGAGTTTTCTTGGCAATGCTATTCTTTATACCCCTACATACGTCTGTTGAAAACACAGAAATTTAATAATATTCAATTTAATAAGTAATTATGGTGAAAGCTTTAATTTTTTATTATAATTTGTTTCAGTGAGATTATTGTAAAATTTTATTTTTGACCTTCTAAAAACTGGAGATAATTTTTGGATGTACGAAAAAACATGAATTGTTCTTACTTTTTAAGTTAATTTGAAATGAACTTGTAAGCAAGAGGTCTAAATGAAAAAATGTTTATATTATAATTGATATTGCATCGGGACAAGTGACAAGACGAGTCCTTAAAAATTGGTTTCTTAAATGTACATGGATTTGGCAATCTTTATGACTCTTGCAATGTTAATATTAAAAATTTCAGGGACTATGATATATTGGGGTTATCTGAAACATGGGTCACAACAGATAATCGGAGTAATCCTGTTTTTTTATCGGATTATAATCATATAGCAGTGAATGCCACAAGAAAAAACACAATGGGTCGTGGGATAGGAGGCCTGGTTATGTATTTTAGAAACTCTATTATTGTTCGTACACTAATTTTAAGAGAATTTTTTCTTTGCTCGCTTTTAAATTTTGGTAGAAAACAATTAATTGTTGGTCTGATCTATTGGAACTATGGAACTGAGCATAACTATATCATTGATATTATAAAAAAAGATATATCTTCTCTTTTAAGAGATTATGAAGGAATTAATATAGTCATGGGTGGTGACTGGAATGCAAGGATTGGGGGCCTTAATTCTTTTGAGGAGGATTTGTTTGAAGATTGCAGTCTCAGTGGTGAACGTGCTTCTCTGGATAACATCGTTAACAAAAGAGGAGAAATATTGGTTGAACTCATGGAGGAGTTAGGAATGGTAATATGTAATGGTCGCTCACCAACTGATGCCCATGGCCAATTCACATTTATGAGCCAAAATGGTTGTAGCGTCATTGACCATGTGTGGGCTTCCTTTACTTGCCTCAATGATATTGTAGACTTTGAAGTAGCACCAACTTACGCATTATCTGACCATGAATTATGTAAAATCACGCTTTACTCCTCACAGAAGAAAATTCAACCAAGTACAACCTCTAACTCGTTTCATTTATCCAGGAATCAGCTTACATTGGATCTTAACAAAGCCATTTTAGAATCTTCAGATGTAAGTCTGGAGCCATATTCAAAGTCATCTGAACAGTTTCTTAGTTTTTTAACGGAATGTATGAAGGAGGCAGGGTTACTAAAATTTTCAAGAAGAAATAAGAAACAACAGACATGCAATAAGCGTTGGTTCAATTGTAGATGCAAACTTCTGAAAAAACAGGTAGCAAATTCATACAAACAATGGCGAATCTCTAATCACTGCCCTAATAAACTAAAAAACTATTTTGAGGCAAAGAAAACTTACAAATCAGTAATAAAAGAAACTAAAGATATATATTATAAAAAAATAAAGGATAAACTTAGAAATACTAAATCTCCTTCAGAATTTTGGAATGTTGTCAAGCTGTATAGGTATAGGCGAACCCCTGATAGTCAAATTACATTAAACCAATGGGAAAATTTTTACCGCAATATCCTTCCAAACCAATCAGCCAGCTTATGTAAAATTTCGTTCTTTCACTACTTTACGCCTGAATTAGATTCTCCTTTTTCACTTGAAGAGCTTACTCATGCTATTAACAAGACGAAAAATAATAAAGCTACTGGTTTGGACCAGATTCCCAATGAATGTTATAAACTACTGCCAGAAAAACAGGTACAGTTGCTTCTAGACATTTTCAACAGCATCTGGGAACAAGAGAGTGTTCCTCCTTCTTGGAATAAAATAAAAATGTTTTTATTATATAAAAAAGGAGACAGAAATGACCCCCATAATTACAGAGGTATTGCTATATTCAACACTATTACAAAAATATTCACAAGCATCATCAATAGAAGACTAACAAAATGGGTGGAGAAAATGAATATATTACCAAAAGAACAGATGGGATTTAGGAGTGGCAAGGGATGCCGAGATTGTGTATTTGTTTTGAATTCTGTTATAAATATAGCTCTGAGGCTCAAAAGGAGGAAGATATTTGGAGTTTTCGTTGATTTTAAAAGAGCCTTCGACTCTATAAATCATGGTAAAATTTGGCAGAAATTATATGATGTAGGTGTCGGAGGGAAAACTCTGCGTTTTCTCATGAATTTTTATGCTTCTGCAGTCTTTTCAATTTCTGATGGGATCAATGTATCAGCTGAAATTCCGGTATCCTCGGGTGTACTACAGGGCGAGATTTTGAGCCCTCTATTATTTTTGCTCTTTATTTCAGACATTATTAAATTTTTTGAAGATAGAAATGTGAGAGGGATAAGTATTAACAGTTCAAAAGAAATCCTAATGCTACTGTATGCCGATGATTTGGTTATGCTTGCAGATTCTTGGGTTGATGCTAAGTTAAAATTGAGAACTTTATCAGAGTACTGCCAACAAAATAAACTTGAGGTCAACATAGCCAAAACAATTGTCATGCCATTCCACAAAGATCGACTTGGAAATGTGAGGAACTTGTATTATGAAGAGCAAATGCTGGCTTATAAGGACCGATTTACTTATCTTGGTGTACCATTGACTTGCTCTGGTAAATTTAGAGCTGCATCTGAATATTTTGTGGCTAAAGAAGCAAGTGCCAACGCAGCAGTGATGCAAATTCTTCAGGCCAGTTCTTCAGATTCTTGGAATTCAAAAATCACAATTTATGAATCCTTGTCACAGAGTGTTTTATTGTACATGTCAGAAGTGTGGGGCATGGCTTACCCGGACATAATTGAAAGATCACAATTATCATTCCTGAAGGGTATTTTACATCTTCAGAAAAAACACCCCAAATTCCTATGTCAGGCTGGAAACAGGTACAAAACACACCCAGGTAAAAGTTTTTGCAAGGATGCTAACATGGTGGATCAAAATTTTAAATATGGCAACTGATGAATTTCCAAGGATTTGTTACGGCAGGCTTGTCGAATTGATTGGAAATCCTTCCGTGCCCTTTAATTGGGCAGAACAATTAATGCTACAATTGGAAAGAATCGGCGCAATTGACATATGGAATAAACAGGATGCGAATGTTGTTAAAGAAAATATCTCAAGCCTGAACATGGCATTTGAGAGTCATTATTTGTCTGTGGACATTGAACATGCAGTCAACTCTCACTACAACACCCATTACAGACACCTTAGCTCTCTTGGAGGTGGTGAAAAGTATTTGGTCATGAATTCAGACATCCAGAAACTAAGAATTATCGCACAACTCCGTTTAGCTAGCCCCAGGGTCTCCAAAAAATAGAAAAATACAATAGAAAAAGCTACAGTTTTAATACAGAAAATCCCTGCCCGATGTGTAACTCAGGACCAGATTCTCTTCACCATTTAATAATGAATTGTTCAGTTTATGAAATATACAGGAAAAGGTTTTTTAGAAGAATTCGTTCCGCAGAAGATGATGACTTTTGGTTATGTTCATGGCTGACAATAGATAATGAAAAACATTTAAATAATTTATTTTTTTATATGAAATATTGTCTGAAATTAAGAAATAGTTTGCTTTAACTTATTACTAGTTTTCCATTTACTTTTTGTTTTTGTATTAAAAGTCTGCCATTTGTTTTTTTCATTTTTATGTATACTTATGCATTAATTTATCATGTATATAGTCAGATCAAATTTTGGGTTAATATCTCTTGTTTAGTTTGTAAATAATTTTCTTATTTTATTTTATTTTTGTTAAAATAATTCTAAATTGTATAACAGCTCTCAACTCATTGCTCTAAAAATTGTATTTATAAAGCAATAAAAAAAATAATAAATCAAAAAATCAAAATCAATTGATATTGCATAAAATTTCCTTCAAAGTACACTCATTAAAGATGAAATACATTTTTATGTACATGTTCTAGAGAACATGGAAATCAGATAATAGTAAAAAAAGAAGTTAAATAGCATATTTTATGTATTTTGAACCAGGTATTATAGACCTTGCCTTTCATTATATGTTTTCAAAGAAGATAAGGAGCAAGTTCTTAAGAATTTTTTTGATCTTCCTCAGACTGTGTCCCTAGGCAGATTCTCTTTACCCTCTCCATTTATATTATATAGAAGGGAATGACAATCAACCTTTCAGATCTAAACCTCTAAGACATTTATTATTACTGTTTTTTATATTATTTTAAATGTCTACATAATTTTTTTTTGGATTATCTTAACTGTTTTCCTCTTGGCCTTATTTTTTTCATAAATTTTTATTTATACATATACAGATGCTTATGTAGAATTTTTGTTAGAGGGAATAAAATAGATTGAAAAAAAGTTTATTTCTTGATAATAAATATATACTTATCAAACATAAATTGTATTATCAATTTATCAAACTGTTTCAGCCAAGGGCAATTATTTTCATATTTAAAATAATTTTAGTTTTAATGATATAAAAATCATAAAATATACTAATGGAAATGTTCATCTACGTATAATGTTTTCGCTAGTTAGAGAAAAAACCAACCTCCCCCCCCTCATAATGTCTCCCATCAGTAAACCCATACATAAAAACACACACATATATAAAAGCTAGATAAACCATTATAGACTAGGTTTTCGTAAACTGTAAACAGTAATGAAACCCATTTACAAAACACATGTGCAATTATTTTCAGCAGGAATCGTTAGAATTTTAGTTTTATCAAAATGAAGAAAGAAAAAAAGGTGCTATCCTTTTTTTGGTACTTTTATATACCAACCTTTCTCTGTCATGGTTCCAACAGCTTCAATAATAGATTTTTCATTATTCCCTTTAATGAGCAAAGGCCCGAATTGAAGTAAAACAAAAAATGTTTTGAGCTAAATACCGGATAGAAGGATAGAATCACTACCACCATAAATCACTGCCACTGCCACCGTCCATATGGTTGTTCAAAACGTGGAAATTGGATCATTGTCAACCTGTCCTATTATTTTAATTTTTAATGATAATAAACACTATGATACATTTTTTTTTTTTTTCATATTCATTTTTTTATGGTGCTATAAAGTGGTTAACAGGTCTTGGCCTACTTTAACCGCTCCTCCAGTCGTTACTATCTTGAGCGTCCAGTTTCTAACCTCAGCTTTGGTCTTCCTCTCCTCCTTGTTCCATGAATTGGATGCGTCAGCTAGATCTTAGGCATCTCTAAATCTGCCATCCTTGCAATATGTCCAGAGAGGTATATTTCTTTGTTGGTGCGCCGCCTCCATTCTTCTCCAGCCTTAATACCTCCGAAAATTCGGCAAAGGACGTTTTTTTCAAAAATCAATAGCTCTTTTTCAGAAGCTTTAGTTAATGTCCAGCGTTCCACATCGGAGTACGGGATGCACAAGCGTTTTGTCAAGATGTAGCTTGTTCTTCCTTGTGAGTAGTTGCCCGCTCATTCGCTTGCACCGGGATTATTATCCTGGGTGACTACAGATCCAAAGTACTTAAATTCTAAAATGTTTTCAATATATCCCTATAGTCACACTTTAACCTGGATGAAGATCTTCCTCTATTATCACGTACTTGGTTTTGGACTAGTTAACTTCCAGTCTAAGTCTACTGTATAGTTTAAGAATCCCAATAAACCCAGAATATGGGGACCGTGCACTTTTTTTCAATCTCTACCTTGAATTCTGAAACTGAAGGGGGACTCTGCCATTGTTTAGTTCTGTGTTTGTTTACATTTTTTACGTTTAGTTTAGTTCGCTTCAGTGTCTGTAAGTTTGTTATTAAAAAAAAAAAAAAAATCGATAAAATGGTTAAATAATATTAAAACTGGATTTAGAAAACATCCGTCCATATGGTTGTTCAAAATGTGGAAATTGGATCATTGTCAACCTGTCCTATTATTTTCCATTTTTTATGATAATAAACACTATGATACATTTTTTTTTTCGTATTCATTTTATTGTTAGTAATGTTTCATGATGTATTCATTCATTCAGTAATGTATTCGGCCTTCGACGCTAAAATAAGATATCCGCGATTCTACATTAAACCATCAGAAACAAATTGCCATTTCTATGATATATAGTTTATTAGAAGACCAGTTTCAAATGTAAGTGACCTTTCACTGAAAATATTATTTAAAAAACTTCAAGACGAACTAGGACATCAACCAATGCAAAATTACCTAATTAGCGATAATTAAATGCTTTATTTTCCTTTCGCTTTAAACCATTCCAGTATTTGTAAAGAGAAAAAACATAGCCAATAAAAGGGCATTTTCTTTAAAAGTAAATAGCTTAATTTAATTCTTTGATATCCAATAGATGATAGAAAAAAGTATTTTGATTTCCTTATATGTATATGTAAAATTTGGCCTGAATATGTAGTTTTTTGAAGAACCTTTGTTTTGTTATTGTTATTTAATTTATTTTTAAAAGTTTAGCTTACAAAAATTAAAATAAGAAAAAAGTATATCGTGTTTAAATATAAACGGAACCAAACTTTAAAACAAAATTATTTTTTAGAAATAACATTAAATGTATCCAAATCATTTTGTCAGAAAAGTCGATTTAGGGGAGCTTTAAAGGTTTTACTTTTGAATACAGTGGAAAGGGCATGTTTGAGATGTACAAGAAAACACTTGATTTATAGTATTTTCGCTCATTTAATTATTTATTTGTAATTAGGATTGTGTAGTATGGTGAAATGAACATGCTAATATCTGTTAATTCCATTGAATTATTTATGTAAAAAATTAAAAATTTAGCTGTTTTAACTATTAATTTAATTTAGTTTCAATAGTTGTAGATACTCACAAAATAATGTTGTATAGTCATATGGTCGTCCCGTTGCTTTTTATATTAACTTAAAATATTTTTAAATTGTATGCAATATATATACTTTTTCCAGAATAGTTTAATCATTTTCTAGTCATTTTTAAATCCATTTCCACATTTATTTAATATTTTTCAGTTATATTTAATATTTTTACATTTTTATTTAGACTTTTCTATTTATATTTCAACTTTCGCATTCATATTCAAGCATTTTTTAATTATGTTTAATCATTTTCCATTTTATTTAAAACTATTCCATTTATGGGAAATTGGAGAAAAGGATAATAATCGTCATAACACCATATTTTAACAATCCAGTATATATTAGATGATTAACAGTACAAAAATGAAAAATAAAATAAATCATTCATTACTCTTATGAAATACAATAAAAATCTTATTGAGTTAAGCCCGTAATTTTTATGGGAAAGCATGGAAAATAAGTATCGGTATAAATAATACTTAATAATTGATAAAATCAACTTCAGTAGGGAATGAGTACAGTGTTTACTTTTCTCGTTTTTTCATGATTTTATGGTAGACGTTTTAATTGTCTGAATTAGAAGCAGCTTATTACTTTCATTTTCTCGTACAGCTTAGTAGAATAATATGTATTTCGTTTTTATTGTATTTCATAAGAATACATACATATACGGCGCAACAATTCATTGCTAAATCAGGGCCCTCTCCAAACGCTTTCACCATTCATCTCTATTCTGTGCAGGAGCCATCCAGTCTGGTGTTCCTGGCATCTGCACGGGCGCTATCTCATTTTGGGTCTTCCGACTCTTCTAGTTTGATAAATCGCCTCGATAGTTAATTATTTTGGAAACTCGTTCTCATTCATCCTGGCGATGTGCCCTGCCCACCTGTGCCTCCTCACACTGATCCACCTAGCTATGTCTGTGTCCTTGAAAAGTGCGTTGATTTCTTGGTTTTTTCTTCTTCTTCAGACATCACCCTTCTGGATCGGACCAAAATTTCTTCTTAAGATCATTCTTTCAAAGATTAACAGCCTATTTTCATCAACCTTAGTCCATTCCCATGCTTCAGATCCATATATGAGGACCGGAAGTAGAAGGATTTTGTATAGCCTCACTTTTGTCTTGTTGGTAAAAAACCTACATTTAAATTGCTTAGCGAGGGCAAAATAACACCTGTTTGCTGCTACGATCCGACGTATAACATCCTTATTCACGTCATTTGCTAAATTAATCTCCGACCCCAAGTATACGAAATGTTGAACCCTCTTACACTTGTATTTTCCAATCTCAATATGCTTTTTCCGGAAACGCTCTAGTCCAGCTATCATATATTTAGTTTTCCCTTCATTGATCACCAGTCCAAACTTCCTAGCTGTCTTTTTTAGCTGGAGAAATGCGTCCTTCAATGCTGATTGAGATCTGGCAACGATGTCGAGATTATCAGCGTATCCTAATATCTGCACACTTCTATTAAAAATTGTGCCCGATGTTTGTATTGCAGATTCCCTTGCTGCTCTTTCTTCAGCCATATTCAAAAGGAGGCAGGCTAGCGCATCTCCTTGCCTTACTCCAGTACTGGAATCAAATTCTTCTGACACGTCTGATCCATTCTGCACCATGCATCTTGTCTTTTCCATCGTCATTTTGGCAAGCCGGATTAGTTTGGCAGGCATATTTATGTCATATAGAGCTTGATACAGTTCTTGTCAATCAATAGTGTCATAGGCCGACTTGAAGTCAATAAACAGAAGATGTGTCATGATTCCATAGTGCCTTTTCGAGGAACTATCTAAGAGAGAAGATCTGGTCAGTGGTGGATAGTCCTTTCCTGAAGCCAGCCTGGTTTTTCCCGAGTACTCCTTCTGCATGGGGGACAAGTCTGAAAATATATTAGAAAGGATCTTGTAAGCTCAGGGCAGTAGCGTGATGCCCCTGTAATTATTACAATCAGCCTGGTCTCCTTTTTTGTGGATGGGGACTATTACTCCTCGTTTCCATGCTTTTGGTAGGTCCTCTTCCTCCCATGTTGAAAGTATTATTATTATTATTATTTCAAGTTAATATAAAAAGCAACGGGACGACCATATGACAATAGAACATTATGTTGTGAGTATCTATAACTATTGAAACTAAATTAAAGGCATGGTTAAAACAGCATTATTTTAAATTTGTTTTTATATAAATAATTCATTGGAATTATTGAATTATTAAATTAATAGTTAAAACAGCTAAATTTTTAATTTTTTACATAAATAATTCAATGGAATTAACAGATATTAGCACGTTCATTTTACAATACTATACTATCCTAAATACACTTAAATAATTAAATGATTCTTCTTTTAAATTTTTGTAAGCTAAACATTAAAAATTAAATTAAAGAAAAAACAAAACAAAGGTTCTTGAAAAAAAAAAAAAATAATAAATATTTAGGACAAATTTTATTTTATTACTTATGTTTCTTTGGACAAATAATATAATCTGTCATCCGATTGCTATAAGAGATAGGGTTGATAAAGAAAATGAAAAATGACAAAAACAAATAATATAAATTATATTCAAAATAATATAGCATAAATATCGCCATACGAATATACATGGAAAAAGATTAAATATAATTGGAAAATGTTTAAATATGAACATGAAAGCTGAAATATAAATGGAAAAGTCTAAATAAAAATGGAAAAAGATTGTATATTACAGGAAAAGATTAAATAAATGTGGAAATGGATTAAACATGACTAGAAAATTATTATACTATCCTGGAAAAGGTTTAAGTAAATTTGGAAAAGGTATAAACACTGCATAAATTTAAAAAATATTAAGTTAATATAAAAAGCAACGGGACAACCATATGGTTATGGAACATTTTTCTGTGAGCATCTACAACTATTGGAACAAAATTGAAATAATAATTAAATCAGCATTATTTTTAATATTGTCACATAAATAATTCAATGAAATTAACAGATATTAGCATATTCATTTTACAATACTTAATTCCTAATTACACTTAAATAATTAAATAAGCGAAAATACTTTAACTCTAATGTTTTCTTGTATATCTCAAATATGGTCTTTAAAATTTATTAAAAAGTAAAACCTTTAAAAGGTATATTTTAAAAAAGTTTAATTTTTTTTTTTTTACCCAGTTATAATTTAGTATTATTTTATATCCATATTTTTTAAAAAGAATTCTCGATTAATGGCATCCGAGTTGTGATATTTGTTTAAAATAATCAAAACAAATGAAAGTCAAATTCTTCATCGAAGACATTCAGAAACAGCTGTTTTACTGATGTAAAAGTAAATTTTAAAAAATATATGTTTAGGATAAGAAAATGTACAGTTATATACTTTATAAAGAAGTCAATAAATAAAAACACATGATAACAATGACTCATTTGATTGTTCTGTTAAAAAAAATTCAGAACAAGTAGTAGGACGCCGAGGTGGTGGGGGAGTTGCGTAAGGAAGAGGGGAGGGGGCTTGGGGCCGACCAGGTGTGCGGGATGGCCGAGCAGCAACGGACTCTTCTGGCTGAACACAAAGTTCCCATCATCGACATCGCACATATCAGTAAGTAACAATCAAATCTATCCCTCAGTATTTATTTTTTAAAAATGTTTATAAGTTCATTCAGTTGCCACACCCTGATTCACATCAGTGCAACAAGTGTCCCTCGAACCGTTGAGACATCTTAATTTTATTTTTATAAAAGAACCCTGAAAAGTATCTGTGGTTGAAAAGTTTTCGCTAACGTTATTTACATCGGTAATTGAAATAACATTTAATTTTATTTACATAGTAGATTTTATATTCAACTTGAAATAGACGCTTAGCTAAAATAAATTCCATTATTAATCTTAACCGTTTTAAAGATTTTTTTAAAATTTGTGAATACCGTTCATTTTTTGTATTTAGCTCACATAATTACCTAATTTCCGTAGGAACTTTCGTATTATTAATAACACAGTTTCCTTAAAGAAAGTGTCAATCGGAATAGAACATTAATAATTAAAATAAGATTTAAATTTTAAATAGTAAATTCTTATTTATTTTTTTTAAATTTAAACAATAACCCTCAGGTAAAATTGTACAAAATAATTTATATATCATTATCTTAGTTCAAAAACAATTACAAATACATAAGAGCTTTGAAGTTATGAAAGAATGTTTAGAAAATAGAGGTAACTGTTTAAAAGCTTGTTATCAGTTGTGATTATTTGGAGGTGTCCACACAGTACTCAGTTTAATTTTGTTTCTCTTCCCTGTTCGTTCTTCACATACCTGATTGCCGCCGGTTACTTTTTAGAAAATTGAGTACTTTCCTTCTTTGTTGTTACCATTTAATACATATTTATCAATTTAATATATTTATAAATTGAGATTCATAGGATAAAAGCGGATAAACACCTTTCCATTCTTTAAGAAAAATGTTTGATAACCAACTGTTTGTTTGTTTTGTTGGGCACGTATTTGGAGTGATGTAAATGAACTTTTGAGTGAGTGCTATAATATCACTATATTTATTTAATTCACCTAATATATATATATATATATATATATATATATATATATATATATATATATATATATATATATATATATATATATATAATATTTATTTATTTTTTACATTTTATGTATAATGTTTTATAGTACTGTGATATGATATAATACTCAAAATTGATAATTAGTGTTTTTATGATCGATGACATTATATGAAAGGCCCTTTAATTTTACAAAGGGAGGGTTAAAAACATTAAAACGGAAAAGAATGTACCGGAAAAACTTCAGTTTCATTTCTGCCTTAAAAAATCATACGAACTGAATGTTATTTGTTTATAGTTTAATGAGATGCATATTTCAAACACTCAGTTAATTAATTATTTATAGTTAATTAAAATGGAAAGAATGTAGAAGGTATTTTAAAATATTTTGAAACTGTTATAAGACCATTATATTAGAAACTCTTACAAAAGTAAATAGAATTCGTATGAGAGGAATTTAAAACTATATATATATATATATATATATATATATATATATATATATATATATATATATATATATATATATATATATATATATAAAGGAATATTATTGGTTCGAACTTGAAATATAAGGAAAGTAACGAAAATAAAACTCATTAAACATACATAGTACATGTTTAATGACTCGAAGAATATATATATATTTTTTTAAATATTTTATACTTTCAAACTAAACCATGATTTTTGCAATTTGTTTATATGTGAAATATGTACAATATATGTGAAATTTTGTGACTTATAATATCATAAAATATATTAGATATACTATCATCAGCTTCCGCCACGACTTGCAAAACCTTATCGGGTTTTCAGGACAATTTCTAATGGTTTCAGTTCTTTAAGACAAGTTCTCATCTATTAATGGCTGATTTGATACATGGAATACTTTGTGAAAAGTTTATTATATATAAACGTTATTAGATACTGCTTGATAACCATTGTTTTGGCGATTATAAATTCAAAATTAAATGAAAATAATTTATATGGCCTGGCTGGTTAGTTTTATAGCAGTAAAATTTAGAATATTTCGTTTCTGTGGTCAGGATGTCGTACCATAGATGAATTATATTGACCCGGCTGTATTAAACCTATAAAGGGATATGTTCCCTTTGATCTTCGCGTGTATCATGGTAGTGGTGAAATCAAAATGGTTCTGGATGAGATGATCTAGATCATACAAGCAAAAGAGAAACTAGATTAATCAACTATTTGCTGATAATGAACGAATAGTTTGATGTTACTTCTCGTACCTGACTTTAAGTACATCATTTTCGTCATAGTTTCGCTTCTATTTTATAAGTCACGATCAAATATAAGAAAATAATATGGCGATTCGGAATTTTTCTTCAGTGTTTTTTTTTTAATTTTCTCCAAAGTTTTTTAAAATCTACGAATTCAAGAAACGAGTTTATGAATTATACATGAGAGAAAATAAAGGTCGTTAAATGTTTTCGATAATCATTATCAATATATTTATTAAACAATGCAAAACTTAAATGAATAAATAAAAAAAGTATTTTTTTTTATTATTAATCTCATATAAGTTGAATCTTGTAAACATGTTTAATGCCCCTCAAATATTTTACTAAAAACTATTAATACAAATTTGACTTACTTTTTTTAAAATAATAAATTTTTATAATATTTAATTTTAATTCATTCTTATGATCTGGTTAAAAAAATTCTTCGATTTCTATGAGACAGATCAGGTATTAGTTCTGGCACAACGCAAACTTCTTCCGATTAGAATTTGTCTGCAGAAATTTCTCAACTTGAGTTGTCCTCACATTTTTTCGGGTTTAATAAGAATGAGCACCAATATGTCTATGACCATATTGCCGAGTTTCTGTGGAAGATGGTTTGTCTAGGTGTAAAACTAAACCTTGCAAACTAATCTAGTATTTAGGAGAATAAGCACTACATTCTTGCTAGGTTTTAGGTTTTTGATCAATATGAAAAGCGATTCAGCATATTTGGCTTATCTGCTTATTTGGAGATCTGCCTCCAGATGTAGAAAATAAAATCCAGGATTTTTAACATGGTACATGTTTTTACCGGGACTAACCCGGTTTCAAGAATTCAACCGTCCGTCTGTTAACTCTCGTAAACAGTTAGGTTACACTGTAGTCTATCACGATTCAATAATGATATTATTATTAATAATTATATAATATTATTATTAAATGATTGTACATACTATTGTAAATATATACCTATTCGAAAAACATGTACCTTGTATCCCTGCTTTGATCCTTGATCTTAACTGAGATAATCCTGGGATCTGTGGTGTCCTCCAGAAGTCATGAGACAATGTACCATGATGAACACAAACACAGCAAAAATTTTAATTTCATTTAAATGGCTGTTTGTAAAACTTCGATAAGCCGTGAAGATAAAAACACCATTATGTACAGCACATAGGACTATTTATACTATAGTCGATGTTTTTTTCTATTGAGGAATAGTTTATTCATCACACATTGCTTACCTTATTCAACGAATTGCTACAACACTCATCAGTATGATCAGATATTCCCTTAAAAACATACACTCTAGATACTATTATAGTACAAATATTGATAGATTTTTGTAATTTTTTTCTTTCTCCTTCATTTTAGCACATTATCACAACTTTTTTCTCCCTCAATATGGACAAGTGTTTAATATCTCTTTTGAAATCACACTTTAAGTGACTAGTACGATATTCGAAAATTAAACTCATTCCATCAGCGAAACTCACAAATTCATTTCTATGTTGATTTGTATACTCAACTCTATTGTAACCCTTTTAGGCGCACAATCATCTACGTGATAGTAATAAATCATTTTCAGTAATTATTGGGTATAGATGGCTTGGTATTTCTTCTAATGTCACTATAAGAGATGTTATTTTGCACTATATCACTAAACTCTGATGATTATTACCTTCACCAAACGAAAGCTGGATTCTCGTTTCCGGCAAGACCATCCTTAGCATTTTCATTTGAAGAGGTTCTTAGGTCTCTAAAAAAAAATCTATTTATATTTATTTATTATATAATTTTATACCTATATGAGTGTCTTTTGGTATTCTTTTCCAGTAAAATATTTTTAAAAATCTTGGCTTTTTAGATATTTTAAAAAGCAAGACAGGTTATGCTTGAAAGACAATTGGTTGTGCACTGTCTTCTGAAATAACTTAAACAAACAGACATTATTACTCCTCAAGAAGGTATTATTTTAAAGAGATATTGTCTACATTTTATGGCCATTACTGAAATTAATATTAGGATTAATAAATTATTTACCACTCCTATTGAATTTTTTTTATTCGAAGATTACTTTCGAAAGTTGAAAAAGATGAATATTGGCCAGATAATTATTTAAAATTATTATGTAGTGATCGAAATACATTTACCTTAGTGAAAAACCCTTTTGTCTCTTTACGCTCTGCTCAAGGCCTTGTTATCTTTTAGAAGCCCTTCCGCTTTTCCTCATCAGCTGAGTATCAACGTTTGATTTATAGTCTTACTTTATAAAATTTGTATATTTTATTTTATTTTTTAAAATGTTTTTGTATGTTTTTAGAACTGATAATATATTTTTAACGTTCGAAATTAGTCTTAAAATAAAAAAAATTCCATCCATACACAAACACACACACACGTAAGGCCTGGTAAAAAAAGATAGCCCACCCTATATTTTTTCTCTTAATCAATTTTAATTCTTGATGTATATTTTTGTTATTAATATTTAGTGTATTCTGATCAAATTTTACCCGATTTTATCTACTAGGAGTTGGAATATTTTTTTTTTGAGAATTAATAAATAATACTTGATTTTAGGGTGGAACAAAAAGAAAGCACACTTGATATTTATTTACAAACAAAACCAAATCAAACAAGGCTAATCCAGTTCTGTTTCTGCTTATATATTCCTTAGATTGTATTAGTACAATGGGACAAAGAAAATCATTAGCACCGGTTGAATAAAATATCATCCAGCGAATGAAAATTCGAGGATTTTGTATTTCTGAAATTATAAAAGCAACCGGTAGGAGTAGAAAAATAATTTTAAATTTTTGAAGCCACCAGAATATTATAAGAAGAAGAAATCTGCAAAACCGCCGGCCTTAACGACACTGGAAAAACGAGCAATTTTAAGAGTTGCATCGAACTAATCTTTAAAGGCCCGTCAAATTACTGCGAGAGCTGGATTAGTGACGAATGTGAAAAACGTCCAAAGGATCATTTGTGCATCTCCTCACATCATAAGGAAGAAAATGAAAGGCATGCCACCTCTAAGCACGTCGCATAAAGAAAGAAGAAAGGAGTTTGCCAGTGGACATGTCCGATGGAAAGACGAAGGAAGTCCTGTTCAGCGACCAAGAAAAAAAAATTGAATCTCGATGGTCCTGATAGCTAGGCTCACTATTACCATGACCTGCGGAAAAATGAAAAAGTATTTTTCAAGAGGCAAATGGAAGGAGACTGCGTCTTGATATGGGGTAGCATTGGCTAACAATATGGTAATTTGATAGAAAACCAATTATAAAAATATTTCTTTTTCCTGTAAAGAGCGTAATTTTTCAGCAAGATAATGCTCCAGTTGACAAGATAAAAGTTACAAAAGATTTTTTTTTGAAAAGAAAGGATCAGAATCATGGATTGGCCGACTAGGTACCCAGATTTTAATATAATCGAAAATTTATGGAGGCATCTTGCTAGGCGTTGCCGACAATTTCAGGACGTTGAACACTTAAAAAATATGCAGGAGTCGGTCAAACTCCTTCTAGAGTTAATTCGTCGTCATTTTGACTCGCTTTAAAATCATGTGATTGCTGCATAAGAAAAAGGTGGTGAGTATACAAGATATCAAATTTTAATTTGTATTATTTTAATAAAGAATTTCAATATTATTGTTCACTGTGCCATCTTTGTGTCCCACCCCTAAATCAAGTATTATTTATTAATTTTCACAAATTATTTTTTTCAATCTCCTAATGGATAAAATCGGGTCAAATGTGAGCAGAATACACTGCATATTAAATATATATAATGTATTAAATATTAATATATAAATGATTAAAATAGATTAAGATAAAAAATATAGAGTGGGATATCCTTTTGTATATAGTATATATAATATTTATATTTCTGTTAGTGTATATATATGAATGTCGCTCCGAATTAGAAGATTGATTAACAATTGGATACGCCAAGCCCGTAAAGATAATTTCACACTGATTGAACCTTGAAGGTTATTCATCACTATTTTGCAGTTGATTTAACATGAATTCCGTTTAGAGTAAAAATCATTTACTATATTATATTATTCAAATTAAAATATTTAAAATTATCCCCAAGTTATTAGTATTACTTTTTTTTTTGTGCAGCTTGGGTAGATTCAACCACAATGGGATTGTCACTGAAAATATGTGACATAAAAATTAATAACAGAAATACATTTTCATATATTCTGCTTTCCTATTGTATAAGAAAAAAATAAAAGAGATAATTTTTTTTCTGGCTCCAACCATCTCTTCTAGGCAAAATTCCCCATTTTAGAGATTGTTTTAAAATCTGCTCCAACTCTCCAACATAAATTCTTAGGATTGAAATTTATAATAATCTTAGTATTTATAAAAACGATTCTATCACAAAACATATAAATGATGATTAGATCAATAACAAAACAAAATAGTTATTAATTTGTTTTTAATAATTATTTTGGGGACTCCACTAAACATTCCAATTTTTCTCGTATCCAATTCTTACAACTAAAAATACCTTGTAAAATTCTCAATGCTCCTTACTATGCCTCGAATAAAATTATTCATGAAGACCTTGGATGTTCCTTATGTTACTGATTTAGCTAAAACCAGATACTTATCTTTTGATGGTGGATTCCATTCCCGCTCAAATCCATTAGTCCCAACTTGTTTCACATTCTATTCCGTATAACACAGACACAGAGGTGTCTGAAAAGAAGATGGCCGAGAGACCTTCAAATCTAGAACTTTTAGTGAAGTGCTAATAATGAGTAGTTATTTACAAGTTATTGACAATTCATTATAATGATTTTCTACACGTTTACTTGTTGTATATATTTTAAATATGAATAAAGAATTTTAAAAATATATATTTTCACATTTGAATAAGCATTTTTCCTCCATAAATATGTTTGAGATGCAACTTCCACTAGGATATGAGTACGTTACCCCAATGCAAGATTTTTTACCTATAAAACATATATTATGTAATTTCAACATAAACAGCAATGACAAGGCACCGCTAAAACCGTTCTATCTACTCCCTTAAACTATAATTTTAAGAGTTAATTTTTTTCCCGAAAATTCACTCATAAAACATTCGATTGGCATAAGCATAATTGCAGTATTAGCACTAATGACATAGTTTAAAACCGCTCTTCAGGCAGTGAAAATACTCTGCCTCATTGATAGAAAAATACGCGATTATTGGAAAAAAACACTTGTAAAACGCACGATATATTTTTGTCACAGCCGTTTAAATATCACAAAATGAAAAATTCAGTCGTCTTGCAGGTTTTAATATTTTTCTTATGTCTGGCAGACGGTGCTATAAGAAATTAATATACCGATTGGTAGTTGAACGAACATATCTAATTTTTTATTTTTTATTTCCTCACTCCCCCCCCCCATTCAAAGAAGTGAATGTTATTGTAATATTAATATTTACTTATTTTCACTATTATTATTATTATGAATATTTTATTTTATTACTGTACAGCACAATTGTTTCATTTGGGACTATGAGGAGTTATTTAGTGACCTTTAATGATTATTAAAGTCAATTATTTCAATTAAGAAAAGGACTTTTTAATTTTAATTTATGGAAAAATTAAAAATTAATTTTCCGTTTTCTTTTTCGAAGTGTTTTTCTTTCATTATTTCAAAGCCATCATAGATATATTTAAAGTGAGAAATATATTTTTATTACGGTTAGCGATTTATCAACTTTTTTTAGTACAGCATAAACCATTTTAATTTGTATGTAGTCTGATAAATAAAACCTAACTTGAACTTATTATAATTGAAATAGCAATTAAGTATTAATACGAGGAAGTTTGTTTTGGTAATGAAAGAAGCAAGTTTACGAAGATCTCATTTTACTTTATTTAAATAATTTTAATAATAAAGGGTTTTCTGAATGATAATAATTTTTAATTCAAATGAGTATGATACAAATATGAACTCCTAACACATAACTTTTGTCGTGACTACTTCCATTTTTAAAAGAGTTTATTTAGTTTATTAATAATTTTTGTCAACGGATTTAAAAGCGAGTTACTAAGACAGATTCGACACTATATATTTGATATTGGTGGAGTACCACTTGAGAACTGGTTACTGCGGCCTTTCTAACGTTTTACACTGATGTTATTTTTCTCTCCGATCGTGTCTATTATTTTCGGTGGCTTTTACTTTGTAGCGATGATTTTCCAGAAAATAATCCAACTTCCAGAATCACTATGCGAATACTGGAGGATGGAGGGTATTTCAGGCGAAAGCACAAATGGTGTTGGGTACAGCGGCCCACAGGACCGAATTAGTTTTGGATGGCTAAGGGACCAAATATGTGATAAGAAAAACGATTCACTGCTGATAGGGGGCGCTTATGTTCACATGCCGAACCAGGACTGTTCGTCGCTGAAAGAACTCTTTATTTTCAGGAATTATGTTGGCGTGTGGAACAGTCAAAGATGCAACTTGTACATACGCCTTATACAACATATGGCAAACTCTTTTTTCTGCCATTACGCGGTGCTTAGGGGTCCAGCGTTAATTAAGAACTGAAGTAATTTAATACTTGTGGTAGGATTTACATTTAAACAGAAACGGAGATTATCTCCATAGAAATTCATAAAAAATAGAACGAAAACTGATTTTCAGAATTCGCAAAATCTCGGTATTATATGAATTCTGTCGACAAATCTATTGGAAAACCATGTTTTTTTTTTTTTTTTTTTAATAACACTGAAAAGCATGATAACTAATATAGTTAAATTTTAATCAAATGTTCTTAACCATAGACTTGAAAAAAAAAAAATTAATTTCATAATGTGTTAAGTATCCATTAAAATTATAGGTAACTATGATGCTAAAATATTATTTTTAAAAGCGATAATGGTGAAAAATATTAAATCTCCTCGAGGAAAACTATTGAAGTAAGGAAAAATATTGATATGGCTGAAGGTTTTGTTTTTTTCCTCCTCACATTTATTCCTACCCTCACTTTTATTCAGATAGGTTCATGCAAAAATATCAAAAGCCGGCGTTCAAAATACGTTTTAAAAGACTTTCACGAAACGGGTATATCAATTGAATATGAAAAACGGATTAAAAAAAAATAATAATAATAATAATCACAGTGGTAGTTATATCTACTATGAAATTTGAAAATTTGTTTAAAGAACTTTAGGATAGCTGTTCTTCAGGTTTTTGTTATAAAAGTCAATTTTATAGGATATCTCGGAATCTATGTATTGTAGAAATAAGCTTTAAAAAAAAAACAACTATTTATTGATATTTACAACTGTATACGTTATATCCAATAAATAAATTTAAGGAAAACTATTACAATGACATGTCACTAACTTGTGAAGAACTACTCACTAGTAGCACTTTAATAAATGCACTACATTAGAAGGTCCCTTGGCCATAATCTTTACAGACGTCTCAGAGGGTTATTGGGAATTGAGTGAGAAACAGCTTATCGTGTAAGGATAAATATATAGTTTGGGCCAATTCTTCAACATATGGGACATTTATATCGTTATGGATAAGTTTATTCGTGACATAATAAGGAGCATTGAGGATTTTACGAAGGATTTTGGATTGAAGGATTGGATACGAGAAAAAATGAAATATTTAGTGGAACCCCAAAGCTCAAATTCGTATGTCCAAATGTGTCTAATTACTGTCATGTAAATAAGTCTTTTGTATTTAACTGGGAGCTTGGAACGGAGTAAATGTCTTTTAAGCCTCGTAAGAGAAAAACCTAACAGAATAATGCCTCAATCAAGTCAAAATAAAATTAACCTCTGTTTTGACGTTATCGAATATTTGTTAAGGTATAAGTCAGCTGGAGATGACAGGACCATGTCATTTTTCTGATTCGGCCCTCAACAGAAAGGGTCAAGGGGTTTCATTTTAGCTATACTGACATTTTTTTGTAGAGTCATTGAATTTTTACTGTCTTAGTGTCAGCAGTTTTTAAAACAAAATTATACATCTCTCCATTAATTTCCGCTATATTAAATATTTTTCAAAGGGCAATGAACTCCGTATTGAAGGAAAATTGAAGAACGACGTGGGACACGGTACACGATACAGTTCAAGAAGCCATCTGATATTAACTTT
Organism: Euschistus heros; assembly: GCA_003667255.2. NCBI lineage: Eukaryota > Metazoa > Arthropoda > Insecta > Hemiptera > Pentatomidae > Euschistus > Euschistus heros. The sequence goes on from RCWM02000129.1 coordinate 2,033,022, forward strand.
GAATCGAGAGGCATCAAGTAGTTGGTTATTTTATTTATCTTAGCACAATCATCAGCGGTTCTGAAGTATGGTTGGACCTCAACACGTGCCGGTAGTCAGTATGAGTTCATTCTGCGAAAATTAAGGGGGGGGGGTTCAAACTAATTAAGTCTTGCCTCTACACTATTTAACTGGATGCGATTATTCTGCTTCATAACTTTTAATCTTTTATTAACTTATCCATTTCAACTACCTTCCCCCTACCTTTTTCTCTTACTTGCCTTCAACTGATCAAGAAGCTGTAGAAACGTTTACACGTCTGTTGAACGGTATGAAAAATGGTTCTTGTTCTATAATATTCAAAGAATTGTGCTTTAAAAAAATAAAGTTTGTAGCAGTATTGAAATATAAAAAATAATTGATGTTTCAATGTACCTACTATGCAAACGTTCTTTACAAACTTTCAACAATGTGCACTTTAAATTAAAGTACAGTAAGTCCTTAGTAAACCGGGTACCTTACAATTCGAACGATCCCGTCTACTTGGCTAACCCCAATATATTTTTTCTTTTCTCCTTCTACCTTTCCCGACCCAAACGCTATGCTATTCCGTCTTATGATGGAATCCCATTTGCAGAATACAATTCAATCCAAAACAACTGACTTTTTCAAACACAAATAAGTTTTGCTCTATTTAAGTGTCCCTAGAGACATATCTTCATATCATGTTATTATGTTTTTTGTACCATTTTAATCGCAAACAAATAAATACGTAACTCTGTTTTTACTATTCATTTTATTTTACGTACACCTTATCATTTAGTGCTTGGTGATCGGGACTATTCATTCTAGATCAAAATATTCTTGGCTGTGAATGCACCCTCGGAAACGACAAGATGGTTGTTAGCTATTCCTTCAGGGGTATTCTTCCATATGGTTAATTTTTATTTATATTAATATAATATATGGTATTTGGGACGGTGAGTTCTACCATTCTATCAAACTTGTTTTAATTTACATTTGATCGCATCAGGCGGGTATTAGTAAGAATTTCAAATCTGCCAGACGATTGAATTTGTATCAAAGGATTTTTTTGGAACGGTTCTCTCAAGACACTTATGTTTTATTTCAATCATCGTACAAACTTCTCAAAAACGCGTGTCATTTTCTCCTCCAAACCAGTGGTTTTCATCGCTGAAATCACTGTTTATACGTTTTATGCATGAGAAAACATACATTGAGCTCTTGTACTGTAATTCCTGATATGGAAACGGAAAGCGGAGTCGAGGATTGAGAATAAATGTTTTCTGAATTATAACTGGTGTCACCTAGGATCAGTTTTTAAAATGTAGTGGACAAATGAGAAATATTCAAAAATATATGTTGTGGAACACGAATTTGGCAGGTGTTCCTTATAGCATTCTATTGTTTTCTAATTTTCTGATATCGCACATACATAATTCGATGGATCAACAATCCATTACTGGAACCAGGCCATCGCCAAGAATCTCAGTCATTAGGTTTTTTTTTTTTTGTTCACTGTCCACGAACGGGTATTGAGAAACTATCTTTAGTCTGCTACTATGGACCTGTGTCTTAATTGCTTTATTAGGTACAATACAGTTTTCCATCCAAGCCACATGATCGGCTCATCGCAGACAGGCGTTGTGTTTGCACACACGAATATTTCTCTCGAGTTCAGTTAGCTTCAAATCCTTCTTCGGGCGGATCTATCCAAACATTTTTTTTATAAAGATTTGTTAGTCTCAAAATGAGCAAAATGTTTTTGGTCTCAAGGTATATTCTAAATTAATACATGTGAGTAGTAGATTCATAGTAGTATGATACAAGTTTTAAGTGAGAATAAAACAAAAAGCTTTCGCTTTTTGGGTACAAGCAAGTTTGCAGACTGAATTAAAAATCTATTTATAAAATACTTTTTATTATATAAAAGATAACATTTAAAAAATAATCCACTGACATTTTTATTATTATTATTATTATTAATGTAGTTATAACTTATTTTTAGAACTTCGATGGGATCATTTTTATAAATTCCAATCGTTTTAAATTGCATATCTGTCTAATTGCCTTTGCTTCTTGTAAAACCAAGTCGCTAAGTGTACTGTTGGGAAAGTATGGTATCTACTTTCCCAGATAAAAATGGAGGTGACCTGATATGGATCTAGCATCTCCCAGGCTCATCAACATGAATTACTTTCATTGTTCTGTGTTTCTGTAAATGCTTCCAATTTATGTAAAAGGTGACTATGGCATAACTATAGTGAAATATGCTTCCAACCTTAATAGTGTTTTAAACCACGATCTTAGTACAATGTGCTTTATTTGATTTTTGCGTTTTGTCGTAATATTCTTAGGGCTGAAAGCAACAATTTTTAAAATTTTAGTTTATGAAGTATTTAGTTAATATCAGACAGGATCCGGATAGAAATTAAACGTCTTTTGTAAAAATTGAATTTTCAACGGCTTTAATAGAAGTATTATAAAAAAAAATTGTCCAACAACGATTTGTGATGTATTTTAATTTTAACATAACTGCTCCTGGTTGATACTGGTTTAACCTGATATTGTATTGTCTATATAGTTACATTTATAAATATCCATCGCTGCAACAAGTTAGAGCAATGTAGTGTAGTAAATTGTAAATCTATTCTGTCATAAATACCTGCGGTACATTTTCAGGCCATTTTTCACGACCTGTTCATTTGTCTCTCCCGTTCCAAAGTCCACCATAATGCCAGAATTCGCTATCGATAAAAGTTTAAAATTGATTGGAAAACTTAAATGGAGGCAAGGTCGACAGACCTGTTTGTTTCTTTACAGTTCTTTGAATTCTTGCCTGTGAACACGTGTGTTAGATTCCGTTTCAGTTCTTTGAAACCCTTGGATTATACACTATCCACATTATGTAAAAGGTATACGGTTTTTTTTTCGAGTCTACGAAAATCCATAAATATTATTCTAATCGTGAAAAAAAACATTGAAATTACCTGCATCAATGAATGGACAGCGGCCCCTTCTTGTGCGCCAAACCTAAGGCTGCTTCGATTAGATGGTCTTCACGCTTGAGCGTCCTTCCTAACAGTTTATACAATAACGGGAAATACACGCTACACTTTGAACGCACAACTCTGACTGAACAGAGAATTAGAAAACAAAACTCATTCCGAGCTCAAATAAATTGATAATAAAGTCTTGAAAAATACCAATTCCAGCACATCAAAAACCTTGTCAAATTGAAATTGAAATGAGAAGGGAACGTTACAGACAAAAGGGTCTTTTAAAATCGAATTCATTAACTGTTGAACGATTTCATATTCAATTGTGAAAATACAAGGGGATTAGAACCGTGTGAATAACTTCAAAAACTTATCAACTTTAAAGAAGAGTTAAGTGTACACTGAAAGTTATGAAATCAACCGTGCATTGTAGCATTAATTTAAATAGTCTGAGCCGTGGAAGAATTTTAATTTTAATTTTTCATTTCCTCCCAAAAACTCCTATCTTAAGTCAAAAACTGTCAGGAATGGTATCGAAATCGGAGAATTAAAGTAAATCCAAACAAATTTCATCAAATTAAATAACTTTATATACATTATATAGATAAATTATATTATATTATACAAATAAATTTTATGTATAATGTCTGAAAGGAAATTTTCATCAGTTGAAAAAAATAAATTTTGGATTAGAGTTATAACCGACAACGGAAAAGTACCAACTGCTTTTTTTCACGAAGAAGTGCGACTTATATGAAGTTAGTCAATCTTTGGTGGCCAAACCGCTCTAAAACTATTGATCTGAGAACAAAATGACTATTACAAAATTTGTTGCAAAGTTGATTTGCTTGAATAACGTAAATAGAACACAAAATATACTAAAAGTAACGATTTCCGAACTTCTAAGAAATACTATTTTCAACTCCTTTCCCCCACTGTCATTTTTGCGGCACTCACCTTTATTGGAAAATTCATAATTTTCATTCATAACAGTGGAAAGGTTACACCCATGCATTACAAAAAAGGGGTGAAATAACTCGGTATGTTTTCCTATCGCGCTCTTGGTCTATCATTTTACAATCAATTAACTAGACTACTATACAAGTTTTATACGAATTTTGTTCCAGGATAGTACATATTTCATAACTTTATAAGTTGAAATATTATTATTTTTTAATTATGTGGCCGGTATTTCTATAATTACTGTTCATATATTAATTGGTATTTTTTACATTAAAATTTTAAAACAAGATTATTTTGTATTAAAATAATTTTATTGTACCATACTAAGGAAGCAATATAATATAATTTCCTCAAATCATTCTAGAGAAAAACTACTTATAAATCAAATAAAAAAGGAAATCATGTTCAAAAAGTTTACTGTTGGACGAAAAGGATGTGAGTTTTGAACAATGTCAGCCGGTGCGACGCCTTCACAAGGATTTAGAATCTTGTCTGCCGGTGCTTAGCCCCCTCCTAATTTTGGCAGACAACGTTTTTTGTCATCAAGGGAGTATGCAGTTTCTTGTGTGCTTCAAATAAATCGTCTTCAAATTGTCAACTTTTGGATTGAAAAAAAACGCGGATTTTGAATTTTGTCTGCCGGTGCTTAGCCCCCTCCAAATTATGGCAGACAACATTTTTTGACATCTAGGAAGTATGCAGTTTCTTGTGTGCTTCAAATAAATCGTCTTCAAATTATCAACTTTTGGACTGAAAATCGCGGATTTTGAATTTTGTCTGCCGGTGCGACGCCCCCTCCAAATTTTGGCAGACAACGTTTTTTGTCATCTAGTGAGCATGCAGTTTCTTGTATGCTTGAAATAAATCGTCTTCAAATGGTCCACTTTTGGACTGAAAAAACGCGGATTTTGAATTTCGTCTGCCGGTGCGACCCCCCCTCCAAATTTTGGCAGACAACGTTTTTTTGTCACCTAGGGGGTTTGCAGTTTCTTGTTTGCTTTAAAGAAATCATCTTCAAATAATACTATATTTTGATATTTGCTACCCCCTTTCAGAGGTCGCCATTTTGAAACGCCCCCGCTTTGAGTTGGCAGACAAGTGCAAATTGATTGCTGAGGGTGGACATTAAATGGCTGTACAGGAATGGTATCGAAATCGGAGAATTAAAGTAAATCCAAACAAATTTCATCAAATAACCTTTACTCTTCGTCGCAAACCTACGACTTCCTGTCCTACAGTATCCTTTAATAATATTACACTAAACCTTGTTTAATAGATCCGCTATCTAGGACTTAAACTGGACAAACGTTTAACTTGGAATCCACATACTAGACAAACGTTCATAGCTGCCGATTTAATACAAAAGACTCATTAACATGACAGTTATAGGAACTATATGGACATACGGAGTTGAGCTCTGGGGCCATCTAAACCTTTCTATTCTTCTCGTATCGAATCCTTAAAATTCAAAATCCTTAGTAAAATCCTCAATGCTTCTGATTATGTAACAAACATACTTATCCATAAAGATCTTAATGTTCCAAATATTGCTAATTTAGCCCAATCCAGATACCTATCCTTTCATAGTAAACTCCACAACCATTCAAATCCACTAGCCTCCCTCAAATCTCGATAATCCTCCAAGGCGTCTAAAAAGAAGATGGCTGAGAGGTTGATATTGACATGTCATTGTAATAATTTTCTTCAAATTTACTTGTTTTATACATTGTGTATGGTTGGAAATATCAATAAATAGTTTTTCAAAAAATTTAATTTATAAATTATGTCTAATTTGGGATATAATTCATATTTTATGATTACCATGACGTTTATAAAATTCGAAACTGGAACCCGAATAACAATAGGCCCACTCTTGTTAACCAAAAAAAAAATTGATAAATGGTAATTTTAAAATCTATGAGCGTGGAATAAGTTGAAAGAGAAATTTCAATCTCTGATCAGAAGAATGCATAATGAACACAATTGTGTTTGTGTTGTATAATACTCTTGTGACAGCGTTGATCGGTACAAGTTGATTGAAGGTAGATAATAAATCGATTATTTCTTTACGATTATTAAAAGAATTTTCAATTCCCAAGTGTTTATTAGGTTATAGGTTGTTTGTCATTATCACCAGCTAGGTAACGTTTGTCTTGAAGATGATGACAGTATGATAATTCTCAATGTTTTCCTAACCTTGAGTTTGTTATTATATTTACTTAGATTATCCTACAGTATGCCTTAATACGGGAGGCTTTGAATCATATATCCAGTAATCGTATATTTAGTTTATCTATTTTTTTTAATGCACGTGTTTAGACATTCCGAAACCTAGTTTTATTTTGTAAATACTTGATACGTTATCTAATGTGTTGTTGCACGGGCTGGAAGAACAAAAGCTTTTAACAGTATCGAAAAAAAAAATAAAAGAATAAAAAATAACAACGTAAATTATCTCAATTATGACTCAATGTGACCATACAAATATACTCCTCTCCGGTTGCTCCACTTGGTGTGCAATATTTTTCAATCCAACCAAAGATTTGTTAATGATTGCTAACTTAGATATAAAAACTTGTTTGGTAGTCTGTGTGGTTAATGTATCTATATTTAAAAAATAAATAAATTAATAAACCGTAGGATTTTATATTCAACAGTTATACCTTTCGAGACCTTAGTAATTTTTTTGGTTATATTTTATTTCTTTAATATTCAATTATTTTCACCTACAAATTCTAAATTTTATTTTCCCTAGTAATTTTATTTTTTTTTTAAATAATTAAAATTTATTAATAAGTTATTCTTTATCTGTAAAATAATATTAACTCTGCTTATTTTTCTAGAATGAAGAACATATAATTTATTCCCAAAAATTCATCTGACAATGAGATATGAATTTATAGCCTTCAGATAATGGCCGAAACGTTGGCAAAATAAAAATATGATATCCATCCAATCATTTGAAACAGCTCTTCAAAAATAACAATATTAAAATGTGCGAATAATTGTGACTTCATTGTTTAATCATTATTCCCACATAAATTATGATTTAAAAAAAAAATCTTATATATCCAGTATAAAATTAAATGCTTCACTGATTTATTAAACTAAATATCAGCATTATCTGAAGGCTACACATTCGTAACTCAGTCGATTTTTCAAATTCGGAGCTATCAATCACATACCAAACGTTATTCGAAATAAGATAATATACTTATATTATCAAAAAGTAGTACCGATACCTAAGTTTAATTTTTTTTTATGTTCAAAAAAATGTTTAAAAATTAATTAATATTGCGAAGCATTATTCAATAATAAGATCAAACCATAATCATTGAAAATTATTATTCAAGAAATAAATTAGTCAACAATAAATCGTATTTATTATCTTAAACAGATTTACACTCAAACAGACAAACACTCCAGACAATGTACAAAAATATAAATCACATTCTTATAAAATTGAAAATTCTTATTTTAAATGTGATTTATTTAATAGAAAAACAAAAAAATAATATTAATTAATCTTTTATTAAATATGTAAAGAATATATTTTGAAACAGTTTATTATTTATTTTTTTGTTTTTCATTGGGGATTAGAATTTATGTATAATAATTAAATAATTAAGTATCGATCGTTTCCTAAAAATCGACTTTAAACCATCGATTCTAGTTACAGATTCGTTTCTCAAAAATCGATGGAATAGAGAATCAACACATCCCTAGTAAATAGTATTACTATTTAGTCAGTCTCTATCTGTATATTATATACTAATGTATGTATGTGTTTTAATTATCAAGTATTATAGATCATCCGTACATATACAGGGTGAGTACCTCATAGTGTAAAAAAAAAAAAAAAAAAAAAAAAAAAAAAAAAAAAAAAAAAAAAAAAAAAAAAAAAAAAAAAAAAAAAAAAAAAAAAAAAAAAAAAAAAAAAAAAATTGTGTGAAACTAAATCAAAAATGAAGAAAAATCCTGCAAACATTAACTTTGTATTCCAATTCGTTGCAAATATAAATAAATTTAAAGACTTTTTTTAGGAAAACAACGATATAAATGGATAGGTTGAAATGCCTTTCCGTGTAAAAACAGACCCATCTGTCCATAAAATTCACCTCAAAAAGTGTTATTCTTCAACATCATCTGCTTTTAGAAGCTAACGGTAAAATTGAGGTCTATGTTCATTATCATTGGGTTCTAAACCTTACTATGAAAATCTAATAAAATAAATCCTACATAGTAATAATAAATAAATATATTTAATAACATAAAATCCTTTGACCTGGTGTCGCTTTATTGACAGATTTCCTTTATTTTCTATTAAAAAATAAATTTTTACACAAGTAACTGATTTGTAATGAGAACACCATGTTTTTCGGTTTTAAAAGTAACTTTTTCCTTGAAATCGAAACAGAATCATTACTTTCAACATACGTATCATTCCAAAGCTAAATTTTTAAGCTTTTGTGAGATTTGAAGTTTTGTAGATAGTTTTTTTCGAAAAACGTTGAGCGTTGAAGTGTTATAAGACATTGTAACTTCCCTAAACAAGGTGAAGATCAAGCTGTTCTTTAGGCCCCAAGTTCGTAAAATTCAAAGTTCCATATGCTCTGCCCTTATAGGAAGTTTATTGCTAAATCCGAAAATTTGGTCAAAATTTGAAAAATATTTAAACAAAAATGGAAATTATACATCTTTTACGGTAAAAAACGTGGTCTCCTCAAAAAAGTCTTCGAATTATTGTATATCTGCAACGGGTTGGAATAGAAAGGTGAGATCTGCGGCATTTTTCTACATTTTTGATCTAGTTTCATTAATTTTATTTTTATTTTATGTTTTTACACAAAGAGGTACTCACCCTGTATATTTGTTGATACAACCGTACACATAGTATACAAGTAAATTTGAAGAAAATTATTACAATAACATGTAAATAACTGCTCACTAGTACCACTTCAGATAATGTTCTACATTAGGTCTCTTGACCATCTTCCTTTAAACTGTTGAACTAATAATTAGTTATTAATACGTTGGAGTGCTGCCAACGAGTTTTTTTTTTTCTCTTCAGGCTTTTGTGTAGTCATTTTATTCTTTATTAATGAGATCTGTTTTTATATATATTTTTTTTTTTACTTTATTGTAGATTTCAACTAAGATGTAATGATATTAGCACTATTCCTATTTGAATAGAATTGATATGTATTAATTAATGGGCTCAGATTTTTTTGTTGATGAGGAAATAATGTTTGAAAGTGCTTTCAATCGCTGGATAAGTTAAAAAATATATGACTTGAATAAATTCAACATCGCTGGGAATGTTTTTACCATTATGATAAGTTACGTTATATTATTTTAGACACTTTCTAGTTTATGGAAAATATGTGTAACTTCATTATTGGGAACTTAGGCATACTACCTGACGGACAGTTTACGGACGCATGGTCCCATTCAAAAGGTCTTCTACCTGGAATAGGTTGTAATATACCTGCTGAGAAACCTACCCGTTCCCCTCAAGGGGCTTATGTACTTTTTCCAAGTTTACTTAAACCTTTTCCAGAAGAGTTTAATAATTTTCTAGTTATGTTTAATCCATTTTCACATTTGTTTAAACATTTTACAATTATGTTTAATAATATTTTTCCATTTTATTTAAAAACTATTCCATTTATTTCTAGTCTACCCTTTTCCATCTAGGTTGAACCATTTTATATTTTTATTTAAACTTTTTTAGGCCTCTACATTTTTATGGGAAATTAGAGAAAAAATATAATAATCATCAAAACGTCATATTCTGACAATCTAGCATTTATTATTAGATAAAATACTGTACAATAATGTAAAAATAAAATAAATCATTAATTGTTATAATTATACTGAACGCTACAGTCCTAGAAGTCATAAACGCAAACACTGTACTCATTCCCTACTGAATTTGATTTTAATATTAATTAACTATTCTTTATAATTACTTATATTTTTTATCAACGATTTCGTAGAAAGATTTACGTTTTTAATTCAATAAGATTTTAATTGTAAACTCCCCTTCAAAAGGATTGCAACACCCATAATTCTCGAGATTTTCCTGGTTTTTACCTTAATCCATACTTGGTTTATATTCATATTAATATTATTTATTAAAATTGAGAAAGTAAGGATTAGACACATCAATGTTTTTTCCCTGTAAATAAGAAACGATGGAATTTTAGATTATTTTTTTCAAATTTCCTTCAGTCCATGTTTATCATTCGTTTCGTTATTTAAAATTACGCTAAGACTAGTGGAAGCAGTCATTCCAGAGGGGGAAATATGTCTTATTAACCCTTCGACGGGCAGGCCGGGAATTTTTTTATTCATTTCTTCTTTTTTTTTTTTCCTTTGAATGGCTATAGCCACGCTAAGCCCCACACATGTATCATGAAATTTAAGGTTGAATAAAGGATATTAGATGATTATGAGTAGGATGATCCTTCGGATATTACTTCATTTATGGAACAAAAGGCATTAAATATGTGTATCCTCCAGGATACATTGCCTGTTAAAGGGTTAAATATAAATTTAAAATTTAAAAGTTAAAATTGTAACAAATGAAAATTTTAAAAAGTTAGTTTTCTAACTTATTATTATTGTACTGTTTGTTATCTGGACTAAATATAATAAATGCTGGATTGTCAGAATTTGGCGCTTTCATGATTACTATCCTTTTCCCTCTAATTTCCCATAAAAAAAATTAGGTTCCTAATTCCATTTAGATAAATTCTATATAAAACTAGAAAAGGGTTCAACTTAATTGAAAAAGACTAAAAATATACGGAGAAGGGTGAAATATGAATGGAATTGTTTTAAATAAAATGGAAAAAGACTAAATGTAACCGGAAAAAATTAAATAAATAGGAAAATGGATTAAATATAACTAAAAAAAATGATTAAACTATTCTGGAAAAAGTTTAAGTCAACTTCGAAAAGGTATATGCACTCCCATATCCAAGTAGTTTAACTAAACAGACGAATAGTTCGGAAATTTAATGATTCATTTACTTTAGGTCAACTATTCTGTTTACAATCCCATAATGTGCGAGAACAACACTGAGAGTGAATAATACGGAAAGTATAGTAACAATAAATAACGTTGCAAGCCTTGGACAGACTCTACTTGGACATTTTAGTTCTGTTGAAAGACTAGGTTGCTGGAAGTACCTAGAAACTGTCACCTGTGATGGGCAGATTATATGGAGCCCCCTAGCCAGGTAGCATGGTGTGGAAAAAATATAGACTTTTTTTAGCTGAGTTTTGGGGGCTAAATGAGAATTTTGTAAAAAAAAAACCACCTTTTTCATAGGTTTAAAAGAATAATTTTAAGGAGAGTTCTAGGATATATAAGGAACTATATTAGATCTATAACCGACTCAATATATCCTCATTAAAAATATTTAAAGATTAAAATGGCTTTACCAAGGTATGAGGATGATTGATGAAAATTTGGCCGGAAGACTTCCCGATGGTGTACGCCAACGTGGAAGATCGAAGGGTTGATGATTGTGTGGGACAAGAACTTCGGTAATAACCAGAGGATCTCTATTGCCAAACCAAGAGACAAGGATAATGGTTGACAGCTGTTGAGTAGGTCAAGAGCAGCTTTATGCGTCTGTGAGTTTGTACAATGTGCTAATGGAAGAAAAATTTCTACTTTGCTCCCTCGAAATATTTGATTAGACGGCAGTCTATAAAATTGATAATTATTCATTAAATTAATAGCGTTTTATATATATATATATATATATATATATATATATATATATATATATATATATATATATATATTAAATCAATTATTTAGTCTAGAGTGTGTTGAAGTTATAGTACACGTTCCTAGTATTAACTCATGAGCTAATCTCTTTTAAAATTATCTAATTTTAAAAAAAAATAAATAAATAAAAAAAAACTCTATAGGTAAGAAACAACTTGAAGGAAATTTTGTATATTTTATTCAATTTAAAAAAATGTATATTTTAAAATTTAATTTATAGTTTTATTTTAATGCCCATTTTTCATATGAATTTAAAATAAAAACTGGTTAAAAACACTATAATTTTGACACGGTTGATAACATTAAGTAACAATACAACCAGGTTAATTTGTAGGAAATTTAATGATGTTGTTGTAGGTTTTATTTATTTATTTATAAATGTGGATTTAATGTTTAGACGGAAAAAAAAAAGAAAAATTATAATTTTTTGACTTTTATTTTTTTTACCGTCGTTTCAGACTACTTCAACATTTACTAGACAAACGTTCAAAGCTCCCAATTTATTACAAAAGACTCATATACATGACTGTGATTAGACCTGTTTGGACGTACGGAGTTGAGCTTTGGGGCTCCACTAAACCATCCAATTCATCGCGTATTCAATCCTTACAATCCAAAATCCTTCGTAAAATCCTCAATGCTCCTTACTTTGTCACCAATAAACTTATCCATAAAGATCCTAATGTTCCATATGTTGCTAAATTTAACCCACACCAGATACCTATCCTTTCATAGTAAGCTCCATAACCACTCAAATCCGTTAGTTTCTCAACTTGCTTCCCACTTCATTCCTGATAATCCTCCGAGGCGTCTGAAACGAAGATGGCCTAGAGACCTTCTAGTGTAGAAGTTTTAATAAAGTGCTACTGATGAGTAGTTCTTTCCAAGTTTTAACATGTTATTATAATCGTTGTCAATACATTTACTTGATGTATACATTCTGTACAGTTGTAAATTTCAATAAATGCATATAAAAAAAAGATTTTAACGGTTATTGAAGGAGACTAAATTTAAATTTGAATCCAGCTACAAAATAAAAAACATTACTCTTTAATAAAAAAAATTACTATATTTTTTTCCAGGGTTCACTCTTTTTTTTCCTTTAGTGACGGCAATAATAAGGATGCGATTGCGAACACTTTACTTTACCCAATCGCTCAAAAAAATACGCAAAAACATATCCATAAATGTGTGTGTGTACATATAATACATAATTGACACACTCAAGTATAACTTTTAATTTTTTTTTTTTAATTACGTTGATAGGTCATTCCGTTTTTACATTATTATTACAAGGAGCTATCAGAAATGTTCAATTAAAACAAAAAATATTTTTCGAACAGTATGATTGTTCGAGTCGATACAAAAACCTGTCTGTCTGAAACACATCAAAGACTAAATATTTTAAAACAATAAGAAATACTTAGAAAAGAGTTATAATTGACGCTTTTATGAATAGGATACAAACATCCAAGTGATTAGAATTAATTTTTAAATAGTATATTTGATCTTTGGAAAAATTATGCTTGAAATAAAAATTTTATATTTAATATTTGAAATAATTTTTTTTCGTAGTAACGATTATCAACGACAGGACTGAATAATGGAATATTAAATACTCGATGTGGAATACTTTTTAGTCAAAAAATTATCTCGGGACGAGATCTGATTGTTTCCGGTACTTGTTTATCAGCTTTTTACCACAGCAGTCAGATATAGAACTACTGAGTAAAACTACATCACGTTTTATGCACAGATTCTTCGCATCACCTAAAAATGGATAGGGTTTAAAAGCATGTTTTCCTTAAGGTCAGGCTATGCGAGATAGGATCAAAATGTACATCTGGAACAGGGTTGTACAACTTCAAGTGGCCACTATAAGTAAAATTGTGGTTGTGAGGGTCGCACCGTATAAAACTGTGGTATGGTATAACATGACAAGCAATGTCATGCATGGTATACCATCAACTTAATCATTGATTGGGTACAAAAACGTGTTTGCTTGATTGTTTTGATTTATTTACTTAAAAATACAAAATAAAGTGAATATAAAAAAATAAAATGAAAATAATAAGATAATGCCAAGTTTGTGTATGTTGGTTTTCACTAAGCAGTGTATCGATCACCCATCAATATTTCTTGACAAATCAAACAACTAAGTGGCAACAGGTAGGGAATACCTATATTTTGACATTATAAATTTTATGATGGAAAAGCTGATTTAGCTAACATACGTGCTTTCCTTCATTAAATCATCATGAGGCTCAAGTTTCGCAATTTGATTGGCATTCTTCCTGGGAGTAACTCAAAACGTCCATCTCTATTTCGGTTCTTTCCTGGTAAAAAAAATCCAGCAAATCACACTGTTCCAAATGAAGGTCTCCTGGACTTATTTTCTTAACAGATACAGGAAGTGGCTGAGAATTTTTTTTTTTTTTTTTTTTAAATACTTTGATTTTTTTTTTTTTTTTTATTTACTTCTGTATACAATATACATAAAAAATAAATTTATAGTAAAATGATTATAATGGCATGCCAATAACTAGTGAAGAACTAATCATTAGCAGCACTCCATTAAATGTTCTACGTGTGTTATTGAGTGTTATTGAGAATCAAGTGAGGAGCAAGTTAGGAGGCAAGTGACTTTCTTTCTCTTTCTATACAATTATTGTAAATAAAAGAAAAGAAAATCCATGGATTAAAAAAGAATAATAAAAAATATACCCAAAGATCCGGGGGAAAGAACTAGCTCTGCGCTAGAGCTTCCATTACTCACAACTAGGTGTCGCTGCGCGAGGTATCAAAATGACAGAATAACAGTTTTTAAACATAAAATAAACACGATAACGATTAATTTCGTTATTTAACGTGTTGATCTAGAATTGTTTAGAACATTTTTCGTGAGTAACAGTGATATCATCTCAGATTATAGCCATTTATCAACGATATGAAGCTAAAAGAGATCCGAGAGCTTCTCGGTGAGGTGGTTAATCAAAAATGAAAAGCCTGGCCAAGATACACTGAAATTGTAAGAAAGAAGTTTTTCGAGAACGGGTCTGGCTGTCTAGGCAGCTGGGCCCAAATAAATATTAACATTCAGCTTGTCAATTTAATCGCAAGGTATAAGTTTATTTCTGACATATCAAGCGTGGTAGAAGACTTTACGAAGGATTTAGATCGTAAGGATTGGATATGTTAGGAAATGGAAGGTTTAATGGAACCTTCGTATTCCTATGTAGATATGGGTATAATTACCCTCATATAAATAAGCTTTTTATAATTTAATGTGAAATTTGAACGCTTATTTCGTAAACGTTAGAGTATCCGAAAACGATGAGTTGAATTGAAAAAAATTGAATTTAGAATTATCCAACAATTTTTCATGTATTTTATAACAGGTACTTGTTAAATTTTCTCGAAATTATTCAACTCTTCAAGACTTGGAAATAATGAAAGATGATACTTGTCTGGTGAAGAGATGCAAATTTATGTATTATTTTTTTACCTTATTATGTGGCCACATAAATTAACGAACTGGAGATCCTTTCCTTCTGTTAAAAACGCTATATCTGGCAGTAATTTGGCGTCTGCAATTTGATTTTCCAACTCGGCTAAAAAATCATGAAACTTTTATGCTAGTCAAAGAACGATTTTTCTCAATTAAAATACAATTTGTATTAATTACTGCTTTCATGACATTCATTTGACATAAGTACTTTCCACGTATGGTCTCTTCTGGAATGAAACATTGCATCATTGGACAATTTATATTGTTTAGTTTTAGTCTTGCAAATCTGAATCCATTTCCTAATATAGATCTGATCCTATAGGTGATTGTACAGAAACATTTATACCTCACAGTCTGATACTACCTTATTTACAGATCCACAAATCCGTAGCCTAAGTCGCATTTATTTTTTTAAAAATATGTCTTTCAAATTTTTAATACTTATTGATCTATGTTGTTTAAACGTCTTGCAACATTTTAATATAACAATGGGACTTTTTCGATTTTTCCATATTTTTGTTTTATAGATATTTTCAGAAGAGATGGTTCAACTAGTCGGCTGCTTTTTCAGTGGGCGACTAGTCGGCAAAAAGCGCCGACTAGTTGGCCGTTTAATTAATTTATATTTCTCTACGCTTAAAAATAGGTTGATTGAACTAAAAACATGGCCTCAGTTGATTATATGTTTTTTTTTTTTTTTTTTTTTTTTTTTTTTAAAATTTATTGTTGGAATAGGAACTGGTTTTTTCATTAATCAATAATCAAGCTTTAAGAAAGATTATGATATTAACTAAAAATAAACTCCACAACTACTAAAATACTGAATAAAGAGCTGAACACACAAACAAATTCAAACATGAATTTGACTTTGAAAATACAACTATATTAAATCATGAGAATAAAACCAAAAATAGAAAAATAATGGAAGCAATTTATATAAATAAAACAATAGACAAGGCAGTAAACTACAAAACAGATACACATAAAATTGGTACAAGCTATGCTAAATTAATAGATAGATTGAAAATATAAATAGTCTATATAAGAATAAAATCATTAATAAGTAAAAATAATCAAAATGTGAATAATAGTGACAATACAACTAATAGAATGGAAATGGAATGGTAAATTAGGAACCAAATTAAATAGGCCAGAATGTTGATAATAAATAAACAAAACAATAATTGAACATTGCCCAGTGGTGTCAATGTAGATGAGATGACCAAGTAAGAATATCACAGTGTAAGGTAAAAATCCAAAAATTGTAAAGTGAAGTAATAATATAGTAAGGAATTGTAAAATAACATAACAAGCTCTGAAACATGTAGTATAAATGAATAAAAGCCAATGGGGAGTTATTCCTTTTTAATATAATAGCTTACGTAACCTTTTTTTTCACTTTTAATTCTTAATTGAAAAGTAATATAAAGATTGGAATACGAAAAGGAAACTACTATTTTAGCAATTTACATACGTTTTTACTTACAATTACATGCTAGATATTTTTGTGTTACATATTTAAGTCCATAAATACGATACATTTTTCCGCACGATTAAATTTCAAATTTCACAATTAAATATCTAAGCTAAGTAAAATAGCTGACTTTTGCTTTATTTAAAAAAAACAAAAGAAAAAATATAAGATAAACAAAACCCTGCATGTAGCTTCATGTAAAAATATCTAAGCTAAGTAAAATAGCTGACTTTTGCTTTATTTAAAAAAAACAAAAGAAAAAATATAAGATAAACAAAACCCTGCATGTAGCTTCATGTAAAAAGACAGCTATAAAGCTATAAATGAAGAGCCTCGAACGTTACCGATGTCATCCGAAGCGATGTTCGGGTATGATATATTGATTAAATTTAGTTCTGATTTCGAATGTCTACCGCTAGAATGCGCGCCGATTAAGCAGTAACCGGTTACCGAAAAGTAACTGTTAAAAGGAGCAAGCCACTTCTTCGCAAGTAATATCAAAATCTTGAGTACCTCATTTATCAATTCAAAGATTCTGCTCAAAGCCTTCTTCTTTTCTATATATATATATATATATATATATATATATATATATATATATATATATATATATATATATATATATATATAATTAGATATATTTTTTTATTATAATTATGATAAATTATATTTATCAACATCAAATAATTATTTCATAATTATAATTAGATATGTTCTACATAAACTACATCAGTGAGTACAATTATAACCTTTTTTAACCTTGCTGTATGGCAAGTTGTGTTTGAAAATGTTTCCGCGAGAAGTTACAGTTACTTCGTTAAAACCTTGTATCCTTTTAATTTCTCTAATAATTTTGCTGCCCGCAGGCTTCGTGTTGGACAAAACTAATTTAGGCGAATTAATATGCGCGCGTACTTTATTCAGCCCTCTGATTATTATAGTGATTTAACACTTCAAGGCTGAAGTCTCCCTCTCGTTTTCTTTTTTAAACCATTGTTAAACGGTGCCCTCACGCTATCTTCACGACACTATTAATGTTTCTGGCTGTTTGAGTTCCGATTGAGTAAACGAAATTTTATGAATACCACAATTATCCTTCAGTGGCTGAGATATGCTCACAACAGCTAATAGAACTCACTCCATAAAAAATGCGATTTCAAATTATGATAAAAAAAAATTATATCTCAAAAGGCAAACGACCTACTGAGGTTTAGAATTGCAATCAAGCACGTCAAAAATCATTTATTTGGAAAAGCACAAATTTTATTGATAAATCTATCATTTATATTTATAAGAATTATTGGATAATAGAAAAATACTTTTAGCTTCTGTAAATACAATAACATTCGTACAAATTCTGATTGTATTTATGGCCTGGAAAACAACATTCAATCCTTTATTTACTTTTTATTTTATTCTTTAATCGGTGTCCAACCAGTCACTTCTAAAAGTCTGTCTTTAAGTACGTTATTATCAATTTCTGATTTTAAATTCATTAACATCTATTCTCGCGGTGGCGATGTAGGTTTATAAACTCCCCGTCAAAAGTATTGCAACGCCCATAATTCTAGAGATTTCCCTGGTTTTTACCTCAATCCATACTTGATTTATATTCATATTAATATTATTTATTAAACGTGAGAATTAAGTATTAGACACATAAATGTTTTTCCCTGTTAATAACTAACGAAGGAATTTTAGATTATTTTTTTCAAATTTCCTTCAGTCCATGTTTATCATTCGTTTCGCTATTTACAAGTATGCCAAGACTAGTGGAAGCAGTCATTCAAACCAGACGGGGCAATATGTCTTATTTAATATAACTTCAAAATTTAAAACAAAATGTAAAAAATGAAAATTTTAAAAAGTAATATTTATTTTAATAAAAATTTTATATGTCTGGTTGAGGAATGTTTATTATAGACTTCAGAACCTTTCTTTCTTATTAAAAAAACAGAGGATTTTGTAAAATTTAAATATTTCAAAGTTTTGCGATACTTTTGAAGGAGAGTTGATTTCTTATATTTCTACTAGTAAGTTAAGATCATTAATTTTATTAATGCGATTGCAGTAAGTTCTTCTATATCCAAAAAAGTAATTTTATTTTAAAAAAAAAAATTTACAATATTAATAAAAATAAATCTGGAATAATCACTCTTTGAATCCATGAAGAAAATTACAATTTTTTTCATTCACTGTATATGCGTTTAAAAAAAATAATTATTTATTTTTTATTATCATCGTAATTATTAATATTTTATTTTTATTTTTTTAGTGAAATTACTTTTTTTTGGATATAGAAGAACTTTTTGAAATCGCATTAATGAAATTATTAATCATAACTTACCAGTAGAGATATATACCAACATCGCCAACGCGAGAATAAATGTTAATGAATTTAAAACCAGAAATCAATATTATTCGCACATAAAGACAAAATTTTGGAGTAGTGACTCGTTGAAGACCAATATAAGAATAAAATAAGCCCAAATGAAAATTTAAAAAAATGATTAAATGTTGTTTTCCAGGCCATGTAAACAGCCAGGATTCAATTCGTCTTTAGGTTCGTTCGGATATTATTGGATTTACAGATGCTAAAATTATTTTTCTATGACCCAATAATTTTTTCTAATATGAAATGTGATATAGAAGATAGATTTGTCAATAATATTAGTGCTTTAAAAAAAAAAAGCACTAATGCTTTTTTTTGACGCACTAAATTGCAATTCTGAACCACAGTCGATTCCCACCAGGAGTGCAGAATCCGAAATAAAATTAAATAGGTCCCAAAGAATTGTTTAGATAGGGTTCCAGGAAATAATCTTTAGAGAGTAAAAAATAAACAAATAAAAAACTCGAATCCAAATGGGAACTCTCCATACAAGGCCACCAGAAGGATATAGCATATTGACAATGTGAAATACTATTCCTTCTTTAATAATCGGTAGCTGCCATTTTATATTGAATATTTTGAATGTGATTTTTTATAACTGAAATCAATAAACGACTTAAAATGGAGGAACTATTAGGAACTTCTATTAATGTTCAATTCCATTAATATTTTGAAAGAATATTCCTTGTAGTTTGTAATGCAATAAAAAGGTTTAAAGTCAAGTTTATATTAGATAATTATAAAGCTGTAAAATGTAGGAAAAGAACATCTATAAACCTTTCACATTAAAATAAAAATAACGTTCCCCTTGGAGGAACATAAAATGTCCATCCATCCTTCTCTTTCTTAAAAACAATCTTATCCTGTAAAACCCAAATTTTTTTCATGCATTTTATACGAGTTAACTCTTAGACTTTCTTAAAATTGTTCTTCTCTCCAAGGCTTGGAAAGTATATTTAAAAAAATATATATATACATATATTTTCCTAGTAAAGATTGGAAATATTTTTTTTTTTTATATACAGGGTGAGTAAAAAAAAAATTGGGTAAAACTAAATTAAAAATTCTAAGGAATATAAGAAGACAGCACCTCAAAACGCAGTTAGACAATATAGAATCGGCTTTCTGCATGAAGAACACAAGGGTTTTTTTACCAAGAAATTAAGAAAAGATATCAGGATACCAAGCATCAAGTCTGAGTTTTTAGGATGAAAGTGGTAGGAATGCATATGATGACCAGGATAACTGCGAAATATTGGCCAATTACTTTGAAAAACTACTTAACTGTAAAGAACCAAAAGAGAGATTAATTTTCCAATTGACACAACAAAACCCGAATAGAGAACCACCAGATGAGGAGGAGATAGAAGAGGCAATTAAGACTCTAAAGAATAACAAGGCATCAGGTAAAAGCGGAATCATAGCAGAAATTTAGAAAATTGTAGATGAGCGGTACATCAAGGAAACAGTGAAGCTTTTTCAGGGTATTTGGGAAAAGGAAGAGATACCCGAGGATTGGTTGTCAGCTCTTATACACCCGCTCCATAAGAAGAACTCAAAAACTGATGTTAATAACTACAGGGGGATATCACTCCTGGAAGTGACTTATAAAATATTCTCCAAATTGTTACTAAATAGGCTAGAACCGCAGGTGGATTATCTTATAGGTGAGTACCAAGGAGGCTTTAGAAAAGGACGATCATGCCCAGAACAAATATTAAGTCTCAAACTATTAATGCAATATTACAAACTCAGGAACAAAGGGCTCTACATTACTTTTGTAGACTTTAAAAAAGCCTACGATTCGATAGATAGGGAAACGCTGATCAAGACGTTGGAGGAACTCGGAGTTGACAAGAAAACGGTAAAGCTGATCCAACTAAGCCGCCCTTTTGAAATCAAAACGGGTTTGAGACAGGGCGATGGACTATCACCAATTCTCTTTAACTGTGTTCTTGATAAAATAATGAGAACTTTTAGGGAGCGGAACAACTCACACGCAAAATGGGGAGTAAAGAAAGATAATTTAATATTCCCATGTTTCGCTTTCGCAGACGATATAGCTCTTCTGGCAGAAACTAAGGAACAGGCCGAGAAACAAGTGGAAGATCTAAAAGAAATCGCGGAAAAATCAGGACTACAGATATCCTTCGAAAAAAAAACAGAAATGATGGCAAATAATGTAACAAAGGATGAATCAAAAGAGATCAAAACCAAGTACGGAAAAATTAGAATGGTCAAAAGGTTCAGGTATTTGGGAGAGGTAATAACAAATAATGCCATTGACAAATTTCCGATTGAGGAGAGAGCCAAGAAGCTGGAAAAAGCTTTCAATACAGTAAGACACGTCTACAATAAAAAGAACTTGTCAATGAATGCAAAGATAAGACACTACACTACGGTAATCAGACCTCTGGTTCTGTATGGTTCAGAAACGTTGGCTATGAACAAGGAGAACAAAAACTTAGCTCGAATTGAGAAAAGAATCCTAAGAATGATATACGGCCCAATCAAAACAGAAGATGGATACAGAAGGAGACCGACGTTAGAGCTATATAAAATCTTGGAACCCATGGACTCAGCTATAATCAGGCGTAAACTGAACTTTCATGCACACATAATCAGGATGAATAACCAAAGATGGGTGAAACAGATTTATACTAAAGCCCTGAGCATGAAAAATAGCAACCATGTGTTTGGTAAAACAATGAAACAGTTCCTGGATAGGTACAAAATTACAGAAGAACTGTGCGAAGACAGAGAAAAGTTTAAAAAACACATGCAGAAAATAGAGGTCTTTGAATGCCAAAAACCTAAAGGAAGAACGGGGACCAAATGGACCCAAGAAAGAAAAGAACGATTTTCTTCCCAAATGAGAGCGTACTGGTAGCAAAGGAGAATGAAGATTGTCAACAAACCTTCCTAATTAATATTTGCGTAGTCCTTAGAAGGCTGGACCGCAAAAAAAAAAAAAAAAAAAAAAAAAAAAAAAAAAAAAAAAAAAAAAAAAAAAAAAAAAAAAAAAAAAAAAAAAAAAAAAAAAAAAAAAAAAAAAAAAAAAAAAAAAAAAAAAAAAAAAAGCCGCAGACCTCACCTTTCTGTTACAATCCCCATACCAGTTCCCTGATACACATAGATACATAGAAATACCTTCACCTTTAAACACAGACCATTAGAACAAATGAGAACACCATTTTTTTTCGGTTTTAAAAGTAACTTTTTCCATGAAATCGAAATTGAATCATTACTTTCAACATATCATTCAAAAGCTAATTAAATTTGCATTTTTTTGAAATTTGCAGTTTTTAGAAAAACGGTGATCGTTAAAGTAATATAAGGACATTGGAACTTCCCTAAATAAGGCGAACATCAAGCAGTTCTTTAGGTCACAAGTTTGTAAAATTCAAGGTTACATGTACTCTGCTCTTATAGAAAATTTAATGTTAAATACGAAAATATGGTCAAAATTTGAAAAATATTTAAACAAAATGGAGATATTACAGCTTTTATAGAAAAAAACGTGGTTTCTTAAAAAAAGTCTTTGATTTATCGTATATCTGCAACGGATTGGAATAGAAAGGTAAGGTCTGCGGTATTTTACTACATTTTTGATCTAGTTTCACCTAATTTATAATATTAAACTATAAGAGTATATTATAAAGATGAGAAAAAAAAAACTAATTTATTTGAAAACACAATAATAATGAACAAATCAAATCTTCAGAAATGAAAAATAACGAAATAGTTAATTTTAAGAGTCAAGTGTGCTCCTTGAGCCACAAATTTCCCGAAAGAAAAACTAGCATTTCTGCTTTCCTTTGGCTTAATCTTTGAGAGAACCCTTGAGTTGTAGGAATTCTTGATTCAATTTCAAAAGAACTCGACACTGGACAGAGACAGATCAGCATAATTCCAAGAGTTTCAAAACTCGAGAGAAAAAAAATCTATCGATAGTCGACACTATCGATAGTGACCATCGATAGGCATGATATAACGATAGTAACTATCGACTATCGCCCAACCCTTATTCCAAGTTAAACGTTTGTCCAGTTGTAGTCCTAGATAGCTAACTAGTGGATTCGAGTTGGTATGGAGTTTACTATGAAAGGATATGTACATATCTGGTTTGGGCCAAATCAGCAAATATAGAACATTAAGTGTCATACACAAACTGTGCCTAAAGAGAGTTTATGCTGTGAAACATTTGTACCGGCATCAGGGGTGTTGCGAAATTGCAATAAAAAACCGTTCAGAGTGTTTTGTAGGTCTGCACTTTTTTATTAAGCTAGTTCTGTTTGAAGCAATCTTTTGACTGTTTTCATACTCGTACTTCTCTGCTGCATAATTTGAAAAAGATGATAAGGCGCTCCAGTTTTGTGCTCGACTTTATTCTCTGCCATTTCGAGTAACCGTATATGAAGTAATAATGCCGAGTTACTGGCCCTAAAGTCTTTATGAAGTTTTGGCCATGGTTATGTATCCCATTCCAATGGAATTAATCAGGCTTTCTGCAAATTATCTTTTACCAAATTGCAGGCTATAAATGACAACAGTTTCCAAAGTTACAACCCTATTGTTAATATAATAAAAAAATCACTTGATCTGAGTCGTTAAAAAAAAAATATTACGTTTCTTAAGATCAAATTATTCCAACATTCCAGTCAGGTTTATTTGATTAACGTCGAAGAATTTTGGTTGGAATAATATATAGATTTTGTTTGATTAAAGATAGTCTTTTTTGTTGAAGAAGAATACCATTTCGTTTTTCAATTGAAAGTTATGATTTGACATAAGAATCATAAGTAAATTAATGAACAGAAGGATATTATTTTTATATGAATTTTGAATTTGATAATAATAGCTAAATAATATAAAATAAATAGCAGAATTAATTATAAATTTAAAACTGACAAACGTTCAAAGCTTCTAATTAATTACAAAAGACTGTTATACATGAGTGATTAGACCTATTTGGACGTACGGAGTTGAGCTTTGGGGCTCCACTAAACCATCCAATTCATCTAATATCCAATCCTTACAATCCAAAATCCTTAATGCTCCTTATTATGCCACATACGTATCTATAAAGATCTTAATGCTCTATATGTTGCTGATTTGGCCCAAACCAGATATGTACAAATCCTTTCATAGTAAACTCCATACCCACTCCAATCCACTAGTTAGCTATCTAGGCTTCAACTGGACAAACGTTTAACTTGGAATAAGGGTTGGGCGATAGTCGAACATTCTTATCGATGGTCACTATCGATAGTGTCAACTATCGATAGATTTTTTTCTCTCGAGTTTTGAAACTCTTGGAATTATGCTGATCTGTCTCTGTCCAGTGCCGAGTTCTTTTGAAATTGAATCAAGAATTCCTACAACTCAAGGGTTCTCTCAAAGATTAAGCCAAAGGAAAGCAGAAATGCTAGTTTTTCTTTCGGGAAATTTGTGGCTCAAGGAGCACACTTGACTCTTGAAATTAACTATTTCGTTATTTTTCTTTTCTGAGGTTTTGATTTGTTCATTATTATTGTGTGTTCAAATAAATTAGTTTTTTTTTTCTCATCTTTATGATATACTCTTATAGTTTATAATACTCTTATGTATTATGTACTATGTTTACGGTTGTAAGCATCAACAAATATACAGGGTGAGTACCTCTTAGTGTAAAAAAAAAAAATTAGGTGAAACTAGATCAAAATTGCCGCAGACCTCACCTTTCTATTCCAAACTGTTGCAGATATACGAGAAACCACGTTTTTTACCATAAAAGCTGTATAATCTCCATTTTGTTTAAATGTTTTTTCAAATTTTGAGCACATTTTCGGATTTAAATTTTCTATAAGAGCAGAGTACATGTAACCTTGAATTTTACAAACTTGTGACCTAAAGAGCAGCTTGATCTTCGCCTTATTTAGGGAAGTTCCAATGTCCTTATATTACTTTAACGATCACCGTATTTCTAAAAACTGCTAATCCAAAAAACTGCAAATCTCAAAAAAATGAAAATTTAATTAGCTTTTGAATGATATGTTGAAAGTAATGATTCTGTTTCGATTTCATGGAAAAAGTTACTTTTAAAACCGAAAAAACATGGTGTTCTCATTTTTGAATCATCAAATACTCAATTTAACGTTATTATATCGATTTTTTTTGGCTAAAGAAAGTCTTTTTTGTTGAAGAAGAATACCATTTCGTTTTTGAGTTGAAAGTTATGATTTGACATAAGGATCATAAGTAAATTAATAAACAGAAGGATATTATTTTTATATGAATTTTGAATTTGATAATAATAGCTAAATAATATAAAATATATAGCAGAATAAATTATAAATTTGAAACTGACAAACGTTCAAAGCTTTCAATTAATTACAGAAGATTCTAATACATGATTGATTAGACCTATTTGGACGTACGGAGTTGAGCTTTGGGGCTGCACTAAACCATCCAATTCATCTCGTGTCCAATCGTTACAATCCAAAATCCTTCGAAAAATCCTCAATGTACCTTACTTTGTCACCAATAAACTTACCCATCAAGATCTTAGTGTTCTATATGTTGCTGATTTACCCCAAAACAGATACCTATCCTTTCATAGTATACTCTATAACCATTTAAATCCATTAGTCTCTCAACTTGCTTGGCATTCTATTCCTGGCAATCCTCCGAGGCGTATGAAAAGAAGATTGCCTAGAGACCTTCTGATTGAAGTGCTACTGATGAGAAGTTCTTTTCAAGTTTTGACATGTTTTTGTAATCTTTATCAACACGTTCACTTGATGTATATATTTTGTACAGTTGCAAATTGCAATAAATGGATTTAAAAAGAAATTAAAAACTTAGGAATAATTTACTTCAAGTATGAATTACGTTAGTAGTTTAACGTATTATTTTGTTATGTGTTAGGGTTGATGAACTATTTTGTTTTTCGAAGACTAGTTTTGGTATATTAAACATTCACCATCAGTTCTATAATCGTACAAAAAATTTTAAACATATAAGCTACATATATTATATATCTTGATTTTTTTTAATATGTTAGAAAAGAAATCAAATATATTGATTTACTTCAAGTATGAAATACGCTAGTAGTTTAACGTATTATTTTGTTATGTGTTAGGGTTGATGAACTATTTTGTTTTTCGAAGACTAGTTTTGGTATATTAAACATTCACCATCAGTTCTATAATCGTACAAAAAATTTTAAACATATAAGCTACATATATTATATATCTTGATTTTTTTTAATATGTCAGACAAGAAATCAAATATATTGATACTACCACCCATTGGGAAAACCTAAAGGCTGCCCATCCACCTGACTAATAGGGATCGAAACGTATTTACCTAAATACCAAACTTCCCCTTTCGTTTCTTTACCCTCAATCTGCTCTAAGTCCTGATGTATTTTAGAAGCCCATTTTTCTAATGATTTTAGTATCGTAGGTTTTAGGAACATGGAGGAGGATATATTTAGTGAAGTTCTACTTGCAGATTTAAATTATTTTATTGGCTTACGAATCTAGCAATAGATCTCTTTATCAGTGAGGCATCTTCTGTTAGAGGTTATATATATTTTTTATCTTTATGAAGTATAAATGATATTCGATATTTCCTTTATCATAATAAGCCATCATATTTCAATAGTATGGAATTTATAATAACTCTGATGTAATAGTCTGCCACTTTCGCAGAAAAGATTGATACTATTTTTGACTCCTTTACTATCACTTTTATTGTCACTTTCCCCGAAAATTGTTGGTATTTGGTTTTTGATTACTTCTATAG
The DNA here is from genome assembly GCA_003667255.2 of Euschistus heros. NCBI lineage: Eukaryota > Metazoa > Arthropoda > Insecta > Hemiptera > Pentatomidae > Euschistus > Euschistus heros. Next base: position 2,059,956 of record RCWM02000129.1, read on the forward strand.
CAAAAGTATGATTGGTTCGAGAGTTGAAGGAACCACCCGTTCAAAGATCTGGATCTTGTAAACATTTAATTATTTTTTATTTTATGTATTTATTAATTCACTAACTCTTTGAAGAATTATATAGTGAAACGCTTTCCCAGTTTTTGATTAGTTGTTGATAGACTTCAAGACTGTTTTATTTTTTTCCTCTTTGTATTTACCGGAGTTGATGATATTTCCGTCATAGTAATTTTCTATATTTTTTATTAAATCTAATAGATGGAAATAAAAAATAATGACCATTTAGATAAAATAAAACAAAAGAAGCTGAAAAGTAATAATAATTTTATCATCACCAACAAATAGAGACTGGACTTTTATCTATACAATATGAGTAAATTAACTGGCATGTGAGTATGAACTGCTTGTCATAACATTAGCTTACATTTCCGCATGCAACTAATGTTTAATAGCCGTAATAATAAAAAATACAGGATTTTACATTGTTAGGAGCAAATTCTGAAAGTTTTCACCAATATCTAATTGATAGTTCTTTTTGAATATTTTAGCGAATTTTTTCTCTAACCATTGTAGTTTTTGAAAATACAAAAGTTTAATATCTCTTTAGTTAGTTAAATATACTGACAGCCCCCCCCCCCCCCCTCCTATTGATTTTTTCATTGTCTCGATTGAAAGTATACTTTAAACAATGCATATGAAACCTGTTTAAAAGGATTATTAAAAATATTAATTTAATAAAACCAATATTCAAAAAAAAAAATTAAAGTAACGACATTTTAAATTTAATATTATATATTACTATAGTGTATTTGTTGGGGCATACCCTACAAGAATTTATTAAAAATCATATCAGATCTATACCCCATCGAATGCAAGACTACATCCAAAGACGTAATAAATGCAAGAGGTGGTTATAAAATGTTATTAATTTAAAATTTCGTAAATTTATAATTGTTTGGTGATGTCTTTTTAAATAATGCTGCCTTTTATTTGATTTGTATTTTAATAATACTAATGGTGACTCAGAGGCCGAGCGAGTTGGGGCGTGGGTCTCAGAGCACTCGGTACTAATGGTCGAGGGTTCGAATCCCACCTGGGTGGGCTAAAATTGAAGTGGTGAACCCACTAAATGATTCTTGACCTTACAACCCTGCCTAGAAAAGGTTGCTAACCTGTAGGGTAACCAGACCTTCCTGCCCTAGTTGGAGTACATAAGGACTTTAAGCCCTCACAAACAACAATAATAATAATAATTTTCATATACCCTTATAAGGTAAAACACCTGAAGAAGAAGCCGAAAACGTGAAAAACTCAATTGTTGGAATTTTTCACATGTAAATCAGTTTATATACACTGGGCAAAACAAGTCAGGAAGCACTTACCAAAGTTTTACACTTATGCTCCTCCTGTTTAATAAAAGCTATTAAATGTGGGCCTAAAGTTTTTTGTTTCCAATATTTTTTTTTCACTTTTCGCTGCAATTTTTTGACGGCCATCCACGCCAAAAACGTTAAATCGATTTTCGTCCGAGAAAATAACAGATTTCCAGAACGATGTAGACTTTTGTACATACTCTTTAACAAATTCCAAGAGGCGTTAACGATTCAACTTGCTAATGAATAGTTTCTTCCTGGCGATTTGACCAAATAAACTACTTTTCCGTAACTTATACACCAAAGCCGCGAGACAAGTTTGTAGCAATTTTCGAAGCGCTAGTGCACATTATTTTTATAATTTTAGATACTGTACCCACGTTTTTAACAGTCTTCCCAATTTTCCACACAGGATTGCCTTGATTTCGTAAGGAAACAATTAACTCGTAAATGGCTTTTGGCACTTCATGAATGGTAATCACAGACTAAAAGGATTTCTAATCATAAGACATTGTTTCTGACCTTTATCCTTAAAGCCCATAGCGAGTGTAATCAGTTATTGTTGAAATGTTTTATTTCTTTTATTACACATGTGATTCCAGACTTTTTTTGCTATAAGGGTATATTTTTTTGTACTTCAACGTTTCCTGTTGACTGCTGTTGATATACATTCAATAAAATGTTATGTAAAAATTAAAGATTAATGTTTGTTGTGTAAAATATGAGTAGTTTCACTGAGGGAAATTGCCTATTTTAGACAGGAGAAGCATAAGCTTTTGAGTACAATTGGAGTACAGGCTAATATGGTATTAAAAAAAAAATCATCAATATTTATTAACCAAAAATATGAGCTAATTTTATACAAAGTATATAGAAGATATTACATATGAGTTTATGGTTTGGAATTAAATAAAATTTCAATTACAAAAATATTTGATGGTTTAGCTTGTACCGAAAATCGATGAATCCGAAAAAAACAAAATTATTGATATTTTCATATTTGGATAGTTTGATATTTATTCCACATCACTAAGATAATTGAATATAATTATCTTAAACGTGTTTTAATTAATTTAATTAATCTTCATTGGTATATGTGTGTATAACATTTATTTTTTCTTAAAACAGTTTTTATCCTGTAAGTCCCTTGATCTAGTTCCTTTTTTACCCCTGGAGCATTCTTTTCTGCGATTTGTAAGTCACTAAGTTACTATTTTCGACATCTCTCGTTTCGATTAACGTTCAAAATAATTATTCAAGTTTTTCTTAAGTGTTGAAAATTATATTTCACCGTTAGATTTCGTATTATGGTTAACAGTGGGGAGGAACCAGGTCGGTGAAAGTTATACACAAAGCTTGACATTGGCCGCAATTACCCATCAAGAGTTATATTTTTTATGTAATTGACATAAACTTTTATGTACACCTCATTGTATTTCCTGGTTTATGTACTGTAAACATCCAACATGAGTCTATAATACAGACTGTAGTCTGTATTCTATAGTACTGTGGCAACAAAACATCGAGTATTCAGATAATTCAATCTTATTCCAACCCCTTTGTTCTTACTGATATTAAATTGATAAACTTAATCTAGTGAGAAGGTAGAAAAAAAATTTAATAATGTCTCTTTTTAGAGTCAATGATTCGTTGAAATAATCCGCTTGTGTGTTCAACAATGTTAGATTTGATCAATATAGTTATCTGGCTTGATTTATGGAAAATGTGCTATCCTTTTATATGCTTTTTTATGTTTTATAGTTGAAATAACTGAACCTGTAAAACCAACATCAATAGAAAACGTTTAATTCAGCAGTTACATATCATACTGATTGTTTTCCTACCTGTCTTAGTAAATGAAAGCGACTTTAACCTTGAGATTCTCTGATTTATGAGTCAAGAAGTAAGGCCATGGCCAGTTTCCCTATTTAACTGTTCGCCTCTCTCTTACACAGTCCATAGATTCCAAGCTAGGAATAAATTATAGCAAAAGACCGGAATAATGGTCACGTTTCTAATGGACTACTTTTATATTATCAATATATTTATAATGCCAATATATCATCAGTCGATGCGTGTATTGTCCGCCTCAAGCAAAAATTGGCAAAGAGAAAAAGTTTGTATTTATCAAAAAAGAATGTATTTTTAGGATATGGAACACAGTTTCAAAGTTTACTTCAAGGTTTTCCAAAACGATCTGGTTTTAAGTGACAAACAATATTGAGTCGTTTTACTTTAAATGTTTCATGTAATAACTAATATTGAGTTGTTTATATTTCCTTTAAAAAATTTCTATGTTTTTTTTTCATTTTATTTTTGCAAAGGAAAAAAAGTTATTTTTGGAGGGGAAAAAACTGATTTAAAAAAAAAAAAAAATATCAAAATGGTAGTTGTATCTACTTCCAAATGCGAGAATTGTTTTTATAGAACTTTAAGATTGCTGTTATTTAGGTTTTTTTTATAAAAGTCAAATTTATCGAATATCTCAGAATCTATGTATTGTAAAAATAACTTCTTTTTTTAAAAACTATTTATTGATATTTATAACTCTATACATTATATACAATAAGTAAAATTAATTAATTAAGGAAAATTATTACAATGACATGTCAATAACATGTACAGAACGATTCACTTGTAGCACTTCAATAAAAGTTCTACATTAGAAGGTCTCTTAGCCATCTTCTTTTTAGAAGCCTCGGAGGATTATCGGGGATTGAGTGTGAAGTAAGTTGGGAGGACTAGTGGATTCGAAGGAGCAGTTTCCTTAAAATTAAAATAAATGTATAAAATGTATTAAATATTGATGTTTTTATAAAATTTTTACTTTAAAAAAAAATAAGGTATAATTGTTTACCCATAATTATCTTTATGAGTAAAAATAAAAATGCTTGCTTGCGTGGCTGTGTGCGTGTGTGGGTTTACGCGTGTGTACTCGTAAAAACAATTGTTTTCTTTTAAAGTTTATTTCTACAATGCAAATACTTAATACATACATACACATAATACATTCTGATATATTAGATGAAGAAAAAAAAAAAAAAAAAAAAAAAAAAAAAAAAAAAAAAAAATATATATATATATATATATATATATATTATAAAAATCTAATTAATTTTAACATAGCTTGGTATAATATCCTGTCTCTTGCACTTCAAAGAAGACACAGTTTCGTTAATACTCCATTGTGTTCTTTTTTAAGTCAGTTTTTTATTTCAAAATTTATTAAAAATTTTCCCTAGGCAAGTAAAAAGAAAAAAGTTAATTTAATCTAGTTTAGACTACTCAATTTTAATATTTTCCATTCAAAAATAGGTTGTTTTTAAATGTCTTGATGGTAACTTTAAAACTGCACTGAATATTTCAAAATTAATTTCTTTATTGAAGATATTTACCGATTTTGGCCCAAGCCGAGCAATTACCATTGACCATTAGTGTATGTTTCCGTACAGAAATTAAAGATAAAACTGCTCTCTCAATCAGAACCTCTCATTGACTAGCATCTAAAACATCTATAAATACTAGTTAGTCATAATAGCTGACAGTTATTAAGGAAATTAAAAACAAAAATAAATATGGACCAAAGTTTATTACTCCAGCGTAAAAACTGATGCCTCAAAAAATCTACTCAACACCACATTATTTTATTTAATTTTTTTCCAGCCAAAGATCTTGTTTGCCCAGTAAAATCTTGCACTCGCCTCGCCGCACAAAAACTGCATAAGGCACTCATAGAGAAAGGGTTCGCATTATTAGTTAATCATGGAATTCGGGAGCACAAGGTAAATTAACATTTAGACATTTTTTTTTTTTTTTTTAAATCAAATATTAGCACATTATAACATATTTATATATCAGATTAAAATATTTAAATGTTTATTGCAGTTACAAGCAGCATATTGCAAATTAGATACGTTTTGTACACTTCCAGATGACAAGAAGGAAAAATATATCTCACATCAAGATATTATGGGTTACAAATTTCCAGGAAAGAAAACGTAAATATGAAATAAATATGTAGTAAATGTACTGGTAGTGGAAAATTTTAGGAAATTTCCATTCATTTTTCTGAGCCAGGGGTTCCACTAGGTACTCATGAGATTTATTTTGTCTCAAGTGCATGCAGTAATTATTTCTCTGTGAATTCATGGCGAATTATGTTTCAGTTTTCTTTTCTTTATCATCAAATTTGCTCTGATAGTGGACACTTGGAAATCATTGAAATTCTAATCATAGCAATCATCTTCAAAAAGTCGTTTTATAACTCTAACCAATCCCCCCTCTCCAAAAAATAAAGAAATAAAAACTGTAGCTACCTTATAAAATTAAAATGTTTGGCAACTGTCTCAATATGCAAACTTTCACATTTACTCTTAGTTCGAAGCTGAGTTTAGAAATAATAATTCAACTATCCAAATGGCCACTACTGGAGCAGTTCCCACTACCGGTACATTTACCTTGTTTTTGTCATATAGATAAATGAATATAATTTTTTTTTATTATTATTATATTTTAATGAACATTGGCAATAAAAATTTTTCCTGTAATAATAAATAAAATTAATTTAAAAATGAAAACCTTTATTTTACCTGAACTACTGGTGCGGTCGGATGAAATTTTTTCTAGAAGTTTCCACTTCGCAATGACACTTTGATATCGACTTAATAAAGATATGAAACCTTGCCTACTTCGCACTAATCTCTTGATTAATGAAAGCTTGGCCGATTGGTGAAGTTTGCGTGGAAAATTCCGATTGCGCATTTCTCTACTCAGCCTTTATTCGTTAACTTATGCCTCTATTAATCCGTTCATAAATCATAATTGTCTTTCGAACCGTCGTCGTTTTCAATATTCAATCCGTGGACTTGTTTACTTCGATATTTTATTGCAATCTTTCTTTGATTTTGTAACCTCAGTGTTCTTTACTTTCATCTTTCTGTATCTTCATTTCTTCTTCTTACTTAACCTTTCTTTTTTGATCGACTTGGCATTGCTCTTGAACATGTGATTGGTGCTTAGAAAACTTCCGTTTAGACTTTTCTCTTTTTAACTATAAATAAATAGCCTCATTAGTTATATTTTCCAAACTCTCAACCATAACTTCATTTAATACCATGGGCAATAAATTATCTGTTCTTTTCTTCGTTTTCTTCTTCTTATTTATAAATGACATTCACGTTCTTACTCATGCGTTCATCTAACTCTTATTGTGTACCATTACTGTCAAGTCTTGAAACTTTACATCAAATTAATTTATCTAATCTTACTATTTGAAATAAACCCATCTTTTTACATTATATTCCTCTGAATCTGGTTCTAGCATGAAAATCCTATAAATTCATTCATATATTTTCTTTTTCTTCTTCCCCTGTCTCTACCACTTGAATCAATCTAGTGTATATGTTGATATTTAACCTGTTTTTTTTTTTTTTTTTTTTTTTTTTTTTTTTTTTTTACAAAACGCGTTCACAGTAAAGAGATAATTCAGCTCAGGCTTAAAGTTTGTTGTTTGATTTTAATTTTAATTCTAAAATAATATATAAACACATATTAAACAGTAATACTAAAACCGATCATTATACGTAAATAGCTGATTTACAATTGCAATACTGAATTGCAACCAAAATGAAATGGTTTAATTTATATGGAAAATAACTTCAAGAAATTATCTCCATTCTTCATCTGCTCTTCGTGAAACGTGTAAAAGGTTTCTGTTTTCCTGTCAAAAAAAAAAAAAAAAAAAAAAAAAAAAATTAAATAAAAGACAGTTGATTTAATATCAATACAAAAATTATGAATCAAATGTACCTAACTGGTTACTAGTATTTGCATTGTAATCTATGTATTGGCATGCGTTATATGTTATATGTATATGTTTCTTTTCATTTTCGGTAAATAATATACTCTTTTAAAACACAACTCATCAAATAAACAGATTTTTTAAAGTAATATTTCTTGGTCGAATGGAAACGATATTGAACTAACACTAATCATTTAAGATCGTTTCCATCTTTATGATTTCATACCTGATGCCTAATTTTCTTGGACCATTAATCTTACCTCGATTAATATTCAGTTCTTTGACCCCAACCATTTATTAGTTTCCCTCAGTCTTTGGGATTGATAAAATCTTAGATTCATAAAAACACTCAGTGATTTTATACTGAATCATTAAAAAATATATATATTTAAAATACTTTATATTTGTTTTATTGATTTTATTTATGTTTTGTTTTTTTAGTATTGGGAAACTCCACGAATACAAGCATGTAGTGAACATTAGGGAATTAGATGAGAGCTTACTGCCGGAAGCTGAAGTTCCAGGTTTTACAAAGGTTATAGGATCGGTGGTGGATGACTTCATTTCATTAGCTGCCATTATTTTACAATTTATTGCTATAGGTTGTGGTAAGTCATAGATATCTATTGTATTATAGTATGTATCTTATTATGGTACATTTGTTACACGTCTGTAATAGTGATGATATAAACAAATCCACACCAAACCAAACAGATGCTGATCTCTCAATTGACACTTCCTCGGTCACTTTACTTTTTTTTCCAACTCCAAGATTAATTAGGTCAGTTACCTTTCTTTGTTGCTTGTGTCTTCTGAACCACCATTCATAATCGTTTTTGAGATTCAACGTTTTTTATTTTATGTTCTTAACGTCTCATCCTTGTTTTTTTAATGATAGGCTTAAATATCAGGTGATTTTAGTCTTGCCTATGAAACTTGTTCAGTATTTCTGAGCATTAAACATTATTTTTAAATTATAAGTCTATGTTTTATTTTCATATGTCCCCTTAGTTCTAGCTGTTACTATTGAGGCTACCTTTTAGTGACAAATAGCACCTGTTACTCTCTGCTTTTAATTTTTTTAAGACTTATAGTTGCTTAAATATTACAATTATGTCCTACTCCTTCCAATAGTTTTGTTCCATTTAGTTGTTCGAACGTCTCTTACCACGTCGCTCAATGTTTTACCAGTAATCAACAGATCTTCAGTGAATTGCCAGTTCTTCAAGAACCTGTTGCAGATGTATTCTGATTATTGCTTTAATAGCCACTTCTAGTATTTTATTATTTTGGAGATATCCACATTTCAGTATTTTGTGTATGGTGAAGGCCTTTGAAATACATCGCTATACTCTTGAAGGCACCCCCGCTGTTCAGCTTTTTCATCGTAGTTAGAATTATTACTAATTAAAGAAAATTTAAATGTTTATTTGAGGACTTAGAGGTTTACTCTGTCTTTATTATCGATGTAGATGTTACAAGAGTTTGACATCACTATAGTGACACTTCTCTATCCTGTTTTGTATTCACAACATAAGATAGTATAGTTTATAAAATTGTATTATATTCTTAGTTACAACCTATAATTTTGTTTTAATGATAAGAATCCAATATAACATCAAAAAAGGTTTACTATTAGGTTATCCGGAAAATAATGCTGGCATAACTTTTTTCTTTAAATGAACAACTTACTGTTACTACTTAGAAATAATTCAGGTACTACTATACAAGAGGCGCTCCAGCTATGTACCGCCCAGTTCTATCCTAACGCTTCACTTCCAGTTTACATTTATTGATAGATCTTTCCTTTAACCTGTAAAAACACACTTCTACAGTTTTAACTTGGATTATGTAGTTTAGTGTGTTATATTGATATTTAGTCTGCTTGAATGTAAAAAAGTGAAACAGAAGTTGACGATATGAGTTTTATAATGGATTTAGCGTTTTATGTATTATTTCCTCTCCTCTAATGTGTGAAAGTGTAACACAAGTTAACAAGGCTGATTTTACATGAAGTTTGTGTTTAATATACTTAAATTTTATAAATCAACTTATGTAAGAAATGTTCTGTTTACATATTTGTTGAATGGATTCTTTGTAGTCCATATTACTTACTGCCTTAAAGTGAGGCAGATTGTATTATTAATTTAAGAAAACACATTGATCTAAAAATGAATGTGAGAAAGTATATCAGAAGTTTCATATTTTCTTATTTCCACTTTCCGTGAGAAAATGCACCAGAACTTAACTACATAACTTCCAACGTTATTCCCACTTCCCTAATGTGAAAAACGTTTTCAGACGTTAACATTTGTTGTGAGTTAGTATTATATAAATTCTGATTAATTAGTATAATATTTATTCAAGTGTTTTATTCTTCGATATTTTCTTATTTCTCATAAGAAGAAGGGCTCGTTTTAATATCAGAAGTTAATATTAGTTTGAACATGGATTTAGAGTTTGTGCGTAAATGAAGGAGTATAACTTTTCTCCTCCTATAGTAGCGACTAAAACATCGAAATATCTAGGAAGAAGGTTAGAATCGATAAAAGGTATCGTTGGCGGTTAAAGGGGCTGTAGCACCTCTTGAATAGTAGTACCATAATTCATTCTTTATTAAGATGTGAACACATGATTTTTCCATAATTTCGTTTTAAACTCGGTTGGAACGTGTCCCTAACAGCTAGAATCATTAATAAAGTCTAAAATGACAATAGCATGAGTGAGTGAACCGTTAAACAATGGTTTAATAAATTTCGAGTCGACTTCAGCCTTGAAGACTAAGAAGGTCGTGTCGAGAATTCTTCCCTTGATAATTGTTCTGCTCGCTTTTTTGGTCCTTGAAAATCCCAGAATAACCTTCCGAGAACTTGCAGAGAAACTCTCAGTTAGAAAATCGGCCGTCGCTGACCAATTTGAGGTAATTAGAAAGGTGAAAGGGCTTGAAACTCGGATTTAATAAGCAAAAGAACGAAAAAAAAAAAAAAAAAAAAAAAAAAAAAAGAGGAAAAAAAAAAAAGCATCCTTATGATGAAGTTTTCCCTGCAATTCAAATTGTAATAGAATTATGAAGCCCATCTGCCTTACTCTCTAGACCTCTGACCTACTACCACTATTGTTTAGGCAATTTTGGAAAATAAAAAAAAAAAAAAAAAATATATATATATATCAAAAATCGTTTCAGAATTTGTTAATAACAAACTTTCTATTCAGAGGCATTGGTTAGCAGAAATGTATACAGAGCGATAAGAAATGGGTTGGAATGTATCAATCCGATACTTTGTCACTGATATCGAAACGGAGCAGGTATGCCTAAACATTATTCTGAACATAGCAGCTACTTTCAGTCCTAGCCTGACATCGGATGACCTTGGTCTCAGTCCCAGTTACCTACATTGCTTCTTGCCATCGCGGTCACAGTCACACTATATTTAATGTTTCATCTGTCCAAACTGGTACTGCTGGAACAGCTAGTGACCTTGGATTCGTCTCATTGGTTTTTACTTGTTCCTGTTCCTGCCTGGTTCACCTGGAACTGCTTGATTGGTTGTTCCATGATTCATTCATTCTTATCTCAGTCAGAAACTCATGAAACTTGCTCCTTTCGGAAACATTTAATGATAGCTCTCCGCCCATTCAACCATAAAAATTGACTTACATATACATACATACATACATACATATATATATATATATATATATATATATATATATATATTTATATATATATGTGTGTGTGTGTGTGTGTGTGTGTGTGTGTGTGTGTGTGTGTGTGTGTGTGTGTGTTTATATATATATATATATATATATATATATATATATATATATATATATATATATATATATATATATATATTAATGTGATTGAATAACAATTGAAAAAATTACAATCACATAAATTACTGTTTTTCGACTAGAGACAACTAAACAGAAAACACAGGTAGAAGAAGCAATGACTATTGGTGGATTGGGAGCTTGAATGGTCAGTGAATACCTTCAAACTCAAACAGATTTCAAAAAGTTGACTATGAGCAACAAAATGTAAAAGACGGAAAAAGTAAAGATCTGTTGACATTGAATTGACAACTTACAATTCATTCAAGGCTACTTCCAATGAGATCTCTAAGTTCCTACATTCCACACCTGCATTGGAAACAGGTTCCAGCAAATAGAACATCTTTTACAACTGTTAGAGAATAACACAGTTGTAATATAAGAACGTCCTCAGCAGCTTTTTTTATTTAAAAAATATATTAGGGGATGTCGTCTTAAATATTTACTTTTTTAATGTATAGGGTAGGTACAATGAAATCATCTAACCTGGACTTTAGATTAGACTGGAAAATTCGGTGAGAAGGAAGTTGTCAAATAAGACAAAAAACATCAGGTAAAAGTATCAGGAACTGCTGGGGAGGAGGAACAAGTTGTCACTGATACCACTACCAGCAGTTACAACCCATCTCGAAGAGTAAAGGAACGTATTTTGAATAATAGAAATGTTTTCAAATGATTCTTTTTATAGTTTTATAATAAAACTATAAACCTGCATTAAATTTCGAACAAGCCAATATTTAAATAAAATATTGCTTTTCCATGAATCATTAAATGTTATATTCTGATATCTCTATCTACTGGCGCCATATGTTTATGTGTTCTTTTTTTAGCTAAGCATTACTAAAAATCAGACTTGATTATTTGAATAATGAATAGATTTTATTTTTTAATGTGGATGAACTTTGCATAAGCCAATGTATACGAACTTATTATTATATTACCAATACATAATATTTGAATGCATGTCAGTTCACAGATTCTATGTAAGATTAAACGTTTCTAGGACTGTCACCGAACTATTTCTTGGAGCATCACAAACAATTATTAAGTGATGAGGATGAAACATATTTCCAAATGGTGTACTACCCCCCTATGGATGATTGCAAACCATGTAATGAAATGACATCAGTACAAAAATTTGATATGGGAACGTTCACTATAATATCTCAAGATTCTGAGATAGGTTTGGAAGTAAGTACAATGAAGACAGGTTAGACTGTTTTTTTATTTCTCATTTTAGAAAATAAAAATAATTATATTTAATCTTGGCGTATTCTTATAAAAATGTGAAGTGGAATAAAACAGGTTTTTTTTTTTTTTTACTTTTTCTTATGTTCATTCTCACTCCGTAATTTCACCAATCCTGGTAAGCTCGTCCAATATCCATAGGTATTTGATTCGTATATTTTTTTTATAAAGTCAATTTTTCAACTTTCTTTTCCATTTCTAATTATTTTATTTTTATTGATTTTACTATATTTTTCACATTTATTTTCTTCAATAAAGTTGTTTATTCTTAGTCTCTCGACAGTTGGAGTACAGGTTCATAATTTCGAAGCCCTTCAAAATACAATTTTATTTACTTCTTCTTTAATATTTTCTTTTTAAAATAGATTTCGGTTTTTCCTTCATTGTTCTCATTTTTTCAAGACTCGAAAACTTATAAATCGGAATATTACTGATTCGGAGCAGCATCATAATGAAAGTGAATATTATACTAATTGAATACGTCTACAGCTTCCGTATTGAAATTCAAACGGAATACCAGTCCTTATGGGTTTAAAACTCTTACGCAATCTATTGTACTTATGCATTTCATTTATATATATGAGCATCCTTTTGAGATAACTTTTCTTTTTCTATCTTTTTTACTAATATAAACTTTGGACGTTTCATTTTTTTTAGATACACTTTCCTTTTTTTCTTTTTTTTTTCTGCATTAAATGATTTTGATGTTTTTTTAAATCCATTTATTGATGTGTTGATGATTGAGATGTAAGGGATAATAAATACGATGTAATGTTTTATTGACTTAAAGTAACTAACCATTTATAGCACTTCTAAAATAAAATTTCTATTTTAAAAGACCTAGAAGCCATCTTCATTTCATACTTCTTCGTAGGTTATCCGGAATTGAATGGAAAGCAAGTTAAGAGACAAGTGGGTTGAGTGGTTTTGAAGTTGATTTTGAATGAATAGGTATCTGGTTCGGGCCATATGAGCAACTTTTGGAATATTAAGATCATTATGGAAAATTTTTTTTGTGTAATAGTAAACATTTTTGGTAGGATTTTAGATTCTGAAGTTCAGGATTGAATACGAAATGAACGGATGCTTCAGTGGCGATTTTATTTAACTATCTATATGCAATCTTGCTATCCTCCCTTAATATTCAATCTTTCTTCCTTATAGGTGGAATTTTTATTCTCGAAATCTGAAAGCAAATCTCTTTATATAAAACAATTTTAAAATTTCTTTAAATTAAAGTTCTCTTTTCGTTTTTTGTAATATCTCACTTTAATTAAACATTACGGATGTCTATGCCGTACCAAAACCTTATCAATTTTACTTAATATTTTTGAATCTACTTAATTCACGTGAATATACATGAAGATCTTTATTTATAACGTGCTGTCAATTCCGTCTAATTTATGAACTTAGCATTTTATTTCATCGTCATGTTACTTGGTATGACAAAATATGTTTGTGATTTTGAAACAAAGGCCCTAAAATATAAACACCTATACTCTATATCTAATATAATATGGCTCTTAAAGAAAAAATGGAATTTATTCTAATCATAAACTCAACGACTGAACTATAATTACCATCCCCTTCTTAACAGACTACACCACTATTTTTCTCTCTTAAGTTTGCATCCAAAATCATATCCCTTACATTTAATTTCGGTAAAGAACGATTCTAAATCTTCTGCTTCGTTAAAAATCCGTTAAACTTTTCACTTCCTTTTATGTATATAAATATCTAATTTTCAACTTGTGCCATGAGGCCCATGAAGTAGTCCCCATCCGGAAAACCAAAAGGGAGACTACACTAGTTTACTAACGGATAATAAGTTTACCTTGGAGATATGAATGACTGTTCGCGGTATTTGTTAAACAAAATATAGATGACTGCAGTGTTGAAATATACGAGGCACAATCCTGTAAGTCGATGGTACGCTCTCATTGTTCATCATGTCCATCGGACCTAGCCGGACATTCCCACATCCGCTATCCGTGGGACTCTCCCTAATGATGTAACGAGATGAACACAAGTATTTATTCAATATTTATGTATACCGTGAGGTGCATTATTACTATTTTTTAATATCGCTCTCTACGTGTGCGTGCGCGTGCGCGGGCGCATCTAGTACAGAAATGCAGCTCTCTTGCTAAAGATGAAGTAATATTGTTCTTTACAAAGAGGCATTATAGAATTACATAAATAGTTAGCACAAAACTATCGTACATCGTTAAGACAATAAAATTAGCGTTCATCCCTGTAATTATACGATATGTCACCCGTGAACTGAACATCAACAACACTGATTGATAGCAATGGAACGCCTTTCAGCCACTGATTCTTAATACAGATGCAGTTCCCAAGAATTTATATAGTCGAAAAGCAACACATCCCAAGTTTTTATTACCCAGATTTCTTTCAAAATACGTCCCTTACGGTTTGATTACATCTAATTCAGAATAATCATATATTTAAGAAGAAGAAGAAAATAAACTTTATTCTGGGATAAATTGTCAACTTTATTTATTGGTTTATACCATTGAAAGTTTAAGCCGATGAGTAATTACAAGATAACTGTCATGTCTGGCTACTAATAATTCAACAAACATATACTAAACCACTGCGTTTCTTATTTATACGCTGATTAAAATAAAACAAATTGTGTGTTGATTATTTTTTATTTTATTTATTTATAATTGTTATATATTTTTTTAATTCGTTCACAGGGTGTCTCAACAACTACGCACTTCCTATTTTATTTACTTGCAGTTAAAAAAAAAAAAAAAAAATGTTTGTTCTGCTGACTACTTTTCAGTTTGTCTATTTATCATTTTCTTACACTATCAGTATTAATATTCCGGTATCATAGACACTGAATCTGTTTTTCCAAGTTCTATTATCTTAAGCTAGTCTCTTTCTATACTTTAATATAGTCATGAACAAGTCAATGATTTTAATATACTCAAGAAACACTTGAGAGAAAAACGATGATCAATCAATGAATTATATTTCAGGAATCTTATACTATATATATGTATATAAAGTATATTTATTCTTATTTCTAGTATATTCTGTAAATATTTAGGTATATTTCATCACTAAATTTCATAGGTATACCTATGTATGTAAAAACTATGTTTATGTAATTTAGAACATTGTTGTATGTAGCTCTTCATATGGATTTAACAATTATATCAGCATTTTTAGAATAACCGAACAAGGGAGATTTAATATTTTTTATTCTTTCTTTTGTAGATATTGGAAGGAAATAAGTGGGTTCAAATTGGTTACCTCCCTGGTTCCTTGCTGCTTAGAGCTGGAGAACGTTTACATAAATGGACAGGTGGAGTATATAAACCATCTGTAAGTAGTTGTTTTGAAATAATGTATCAGGTTTAATTATTTTCACTTTTAATACATTCCATTTCTGATTTTCGAAACGTCCTTTAAATAAAATAGTGTGGTTCAAGTTTGTTTTATTAAGTTTTACAATAAAAAAAAAAAAAAAAAAAAAAAAAAAAAAAAAAAAAAAAAAAGCATAAAAGGACGTGTGAGATTGAGATGATTCCTTTTTTCCTCGCTGTCTTCTGTGGGTTCCTTGCGCTTTTTTTCTTTTTTTTTTAATAGCTTTATAAAAAAAAAAACTATTTAAGTTTGTGATAAGATTTCTAATTTCGTGAAAATTTAATATGAATTGTTAAAACCAAATTTAAAAATAATTTATTTAAATTTGACTCGAATAAATACATCAAGATCTTTGCTCCTTTCCTAATTTACTAATTCAGTGAACATTGAGAAAAAGTGCATTCATAAAATTATTTTTCACATTTGCTGATAAAATATAAGTTTACATTGTATTTTAATATTAGAAATGTGACAGCTGAATTACAAAATGTGGCACCTACTTTACTTCACTTTGAACAATCATTTCTGGACATATTGTTAATAGGATTGATTTTCAGGACAGATGGTACAGGCTTTTATGATAAGATAAGAACAAGATCAATACCAACAAGTCCTGTAAAAAACCAAACATTTTTTGTCACTTATGCATTAAATGCAACTATCTATATAATATTTTCCTTCTCATTTAAAAAAAAAACAGTTTGTCAATCTCAAAGATCTTTAAGAGTATACATGGAGAAATAGAAGTATAATGTTTCAAAAGCATTTTCGTAGAAAGTAGATTTATTTATTGGCACTGCATTTGGAAATAATAGCTTATACTTACTTTCTCTATTATTTTTTTTTAAAAGAATTGTTTTGCTGTAATTTTGTTTTATAGTGTTACAGATTAACTGTTCCTGATGACTTGAATACACTTTCAAGATCTAGGCACTGCTCACTTCTGTATGTGGATCCTGCCAAAACAACAGTTATTAAACCTGTAGACATAATATTTAAAGAATTTCAGCCTTATCAGGGTCAACAGAAACAATATTGTAGCTTAATTAGGGCGTATTATTATGTACAGCGTAGGATAAGACAACTTTGTAGATAGATATACTGTTCATTATCAGTAT
This sequence comes from Euschistus heros, assembly GCA_003667255.2. Classification (NCBI taxonomy): domain Eukaryota; kingdom Metazoa; phylum Arthropoda; class Insecta; order Hemiptera; family Pentatomidae; genus Euschistus; species Euschistus heros. Next base: position 2,076,731 of record RCWM02000129.1, read on the forward strand.
AAAATGTCATATATCATGTAAAATCTCTCAAGTAAAGAGTAAGAATTATTTTAATAGAATAATAAAGATATTAAAAAATATTTTATACTTGGTAGATTCAACAGACAATACAAACTGATAACTACAAACCTTCAGTTGCTCATTATACCCTTTTTTGTTTGTTTTTTTTTTGTTTTTTTATGAACTTGTTGAAATTTATACTTGATAATGAAAATGATAAAAGGATATTTGTAAAGTGTATTTATCAATGACTAGTCAAAAACTTATTGTTTTTTTTTTTTTTTTATATATATATATATATTATATATTTTTACAATTAGTATTTTTATTAAAAACATGAATATAATTCAATGTGTTGACTATATGCTCTAATATTTGTTCCCATAGAAAAAAAAAAATTATAACAGTAAAAACATTTAAATAGTGTACCAGAAGATGTGAGGGTATTATTACTGAAGCAAATTATTACATTCACAGGACTCCATAAAAATCAAAAATGACTAGATTAGTATGACTTCCATCCTCACACCTTCATCTCAGTCACCTCAATGATAAGGATTGCTTAGCTCAAGTAATAATATTTATTTTAATAATTTTTAACTTTTTTTTTTTTTTGAAACTGCTAGTAATTTCAAGGAAGATGGTTGAGGATGAAGTCAATAAAAACACAATAGTATATTGCTAAAGAAAAATTCTCTTAGCTTAATATTATTAATGGATCAATAGTAATAGTGGTTCTATCGGTGGATTTATCAATATTCAAATCTTCAATACAGTTTCCAGAGTTAATAAAAAAAACCACTGACAAAACTTTAATTTAAAAAAATTATTATTAGACCAATACTCAACGAATGCTTGTTGGGCCGCCACTGGTTTATAATTTATCTATTCCCTTCTGTTAATCTTTTAACTTCATTCCATTTTCTATTGAATTCATAACAAATTATATTTTGTTACAAAATGATTCCACTTATTATTAAAAATATTGATTTATTTAACTTTTTCAAAAGGCTACTACAATATCTTGTCTTCTGTAGGACTTAAGTATGTATCTACTTATTTTATTTAAGAATCTCAACAACTTATTGATCTCTAAACAGTAGATCCATGGTAAAATCATTGAACAGGCAGCTTACAATTAGCTTCCTTAACAGCGATGTGGGAGGACTAGATCAAGAAGAGGTTGCATAAGAACTTATAATGTATTTATTGTGATCAGGAACTTCTATATAATTTATTCAAATTAATTTCTTGAATAGTTTGAGTTTTTCCTTCGTATTTATCTAATACCACACACCCTTTAAGTTTACGAGAAGTGTCTGTAAAATGGGGTGAGAGAAGGATGTAAGATGTGGAGGGGAACAATACACAACAACTCTATAAATAATAACAAATTAATATTTCTTCGTATTTTTTTAAATTTTTTTTTTTAAAAGATATTCCCATTGAAGGGGTTATTTTTATCAATATACATAATTCACATTCATACACGACAAATGTATTCCATAAATTACTTATTTATATACTTATTAGCCCCCCCCCCCCTTCACTGAAAGACAAAATAGACCCTTTCCAAAAAAGCGTTGTATACGAATTAAAATGTAATGACTGTGAAGCAAAATACACGGGAAAAACCGGACGATCGGTAAATCAAAGAGTAAATGAACAAATAAGAGGATACACTAATAAGACCCAAAATTCCAATTTCGCTATCCATCTAAATGAAAATAACCACAAATTTAATAAAGACTCGGGAGTGAAAATCAAGTAGAAAATAGCCTAAAATTAAATACTTTTGAATCACTAGAAATAATAAAATCGTTTAAAACCGATCCAGATTTTTGTTTAAATGATCAGATTAACATATCCAATAGCCCCATTTTAAATTTGTTTCCCATAGGAACGGAAAAAAAAAACCCAATGAGTCATAAGGGAAACCCCATTGTAAATCTAAAACTTAACCTACCTGCCCCCCCCCCCCCCCTTTTGCTTCTCACAAATTCAGTGTTTTAGTTACCTCGAAGGTGAGTGAGTGCCCATGATTGATTTCTTGTCTTATCTTTTTAAAAAACTTTAGTATATATAATCTATGTAACATAGTACTGATGTGTTGAAAAAATGTTTGTATGTTTTGGAACTGAAGATGAATGTTTAGCATTCGAAACTAGTTTTCAAATAAAATAATCTCAATAGAAGTGGCACTTAATTCATCAATCCTGATTACTTATTTGACAAAATTTTTGAAAACTCAGATATTTTTACTAGTATAGAAATTTATTTCAAAACCTTAGACTGAGTAAGAGGTGGAAGATGTTTTTCACTATACCATATATGTTGTATAAATGAAGTGCAATTTCAGTTAATTGACAATAAAAGGAGAAACAGAAAGGCTTTTAATCTGTCCTTTTGTCACTGAACTTGTCCAAGTCAAGTTTGTAAGTGAATTTAATAAAATCAGTCGTAAAGGATGTTAAAAATGTGTTTTCAGTCTCAGGACAAATAGCTCTCACAAGGGTAGGACACACTCAGTCTCTCACAAGGGTAGGACACACTCAGTCTCTCACAAGGGTAGGACACACTTAGTCTCTCACGGATCTTGGCAATTTTTTTAGAGGTTCCTAGTCAAAAAATATTAGACACGTATTTTGCCGTTCCGACCAATGGGCCCTAGAAGCCGAGAAAAAAAAAAATAAAATAGCATTAAACTAATTTATTTTTTATCTCGAGTTTAAAAAATGATATCGACATGATTCTTGCACCAAGATTTTCAGTTTTGATTGCGAATCAAAGGAAAAATACAGTCGCTCCATAGATTTCGGTTTAGGTTAATTAAATTCTAAAAAAAAAATGATTAGTTTTTTTCAAGCAAACTACCTCTATAGATTTTTTCACACAAAAATTGAGGTCAGATTCTAATTCAGTACCCTCAAAAACATTAAAAAACGGTTATTCAACAAAATCAAAAAAATATTATTTTTTTCACCCTCTTCCAGGAAAATGAAATTTTAAAACCGATTATTGGTTACATACCTTTAAATCGTCATTACTTTGTCATGCAATTCACTGGTTGGTATCGCTGGAAAGAGGAGGGTCTCAGCTTTCTTTTGATGTATATAAATGTAAAATTCGATGAACAAAAACCTTTTAAAAAAATTGGAAAATCCGAAAAACATTTTGATTTTTAACTTGAGTTTGAAACCAGATAGGATGATGAAACCAAATACATTTCAAGCGTATTACCACCCTATATTTTGTGTAAAAAAATAAAGTTGATACGTTAAACCGTCTAAGCGTAATTCATGTTTTTATCAATTTAAACAAAAGTTGCCTACCATTTCAGGCACACGGCATGGCACCGAGAACACATCTCTAACCCGTTTTGTAATCTTTGTTTACTGGGTTCTAATAACTGAAGCTTATTACATTACAATTTCATTTTCATAATATTCAACAAAATCCTGTCAGTAACGGAAGTGAGGCAGTTATTGCTATAATGTTTTTATGTCAACTATCACAATCATATTTTAACATGTTCAACTGCAAAATAAAATAAAAATTGTAAATACTTAACAATCAAATCTAATATGTGGTTCTGTCTGTATATAATGTAAATATTAATTTGTAATAAGTTATCATTACAATGAATAATTAATAATTATAATTATTTTAATAATAATTAAAGTAAAAAATTATTTCTCCCAATTTATATATATATATATATATTTTTTTTTTTTTTTTTTTTTTTTATTGATATCTATATATATATAAATACGTTTCCTGAGTTTTGAGGGTGCTGAGATGGAATTCTAGGGCTAAAAGAATTTTCTATCACATTTTACAGTGTAAAAGCTAAAATTTTTCAAGTGAAGAATATTCAATATAATTTTTTCACAAGAACCGGTATCGGATTCGAATTCAGCATTCAAGAGAACCCTTAAATACGAAATTTCATCCAAATAGATAAATAAAAGTTTGTAAGCTTCAAAGTTGCCTACAGGCAACTTTTGTTTAAATTGATAAAAACATGAATTACGCTTAGACGGTTTAACGTATCAACTCTATTTTTTTACACAAAATATAGGGTGGTAATACGCTTGAAATGTATTTGGTTTCATCATCCTATCTGGTTTCAAACTCAAGTTAAAAATCAAAATGTTTTTCGGATTTTCCAATTTTTTTAATAGGTTTTTGTTCATCGAATTTTACATTTATATACATCAAAAGAAAGCTGAAACCCTCCTCTTTCCAGCGATACCAACCAGTGAATTGCATGACAAAATGATGACGATTTAAAGGTATGTAACCAATAATCGGTTTTAAAATTTCATTTTCCTGGAAGAGGGTGAAAAAAATAATATTTTTTTGATTTTGTTGAATAACCGTTTTTTAATGTTTTTGAGGGTGCTGAATTAGAATCTGACCTCAATTTTTGTGTAAAAAAATCTATAGAGGTAGTTTGCTTGAAAAACTAATAATTTTTTTTTAGAATTTAATCAAACTAAACCAAAATCTATGGAGCGACTGTATTTTTCCTTTAATTCGCAATCAAAACTGAAAATCTTGGTGCAAGAATCATGTCGATATCATTTTTTAAACTCGAGATAAAAAATAAATTAGTTTAATGCTATTTTATTTTTTTTTCTCGGCTTCTAGGGCCCATTGGTCGGAACTGCAAAATACGTGTCTAATATTTTTTGACCAGGAACCTCCAAAAAAATTGCCAACAAGATCCGTGAGAGACTGAGTGTCCTACCCTTGTCAGTTAATTGTGATTTTTTTTATTAGGTATAATCAGGATAAGTCAACTAGTGTCCCATCATTAAGTTGGTGTCTAAAATAGTTTGTTCATCTACTTTACAAATTTCATCATACAGTTAATACAAAGACTGTTTTAGTTTAGTGTTACCATGTTAAGAGAGAAACTATTTTTCTGATATCTGGGCTGTGACGGATGTGAGAATTTACTTTCATTTGATATCTGGTATGTAACGATCTATGACATGAGTCATCTTTTTCATAATTCACTCCCTTCCCCAGCTGCGTTTTTAGATATAAATCCAAGTACCACCATACCTGACGTCTTAACTTTCAATGAAAATAAATCACCAGGATTTAATATATTTGACTGTTTACAAATCTATGTGCATTATTAACTTTATTGGTTACAGATTACCCAAATGTATTAGAAACAGCAATGTTTCTTCAGAAGTTAATACTAAAATATCATACAGCTTAAGTCCTGTTAGAAATTTTAATTCTAGTAATTAAAATAACTATCTGTGGAAGCAAAGCTCACTTGCTAATAAAGTAGCCTCAGGCAAATCAAGCTGAATTAGGCACTGATTCTATTTGAAAACATATCCTGTTCAATTTTCAATTTAAAAACCATGTATAATATTTTAATAACAATATTTAATAGTTGTAGGAAATGAGTTTCCCTTAACACAATGTTTATCCATAAATTATCCAACTTTTTCAATTGAAAGCTGCTTGGTTAAGTACACAGACATACGCCAGCATGTACACACCTATGTAATAAAATACAAATACGTTTTTGTTCAAATTCCATTTTTATTTATTTATTTTTAATTAGAGATTCAATCAAACCCACGCCTCAAAATTTAGAATTTAAATAGAATTATCAGGATTCATTATTTTAATTCACAAGATTAACAAATTATATAAATCTAGTGTTAGCCAAAACATAATACAATGTCAGAGAGAAATATATTATCTGTTTTTCAATGTTATAATTTTTAAATCATATTCAGTAAGTACTAAATAAAAAAGCAACTGCGTTAAACAATAAGAACGACACTAGCAAGTTGATCATACCAGTAATTTTTTTTTTTAGAGTGATGAGTTGCAAGCAATCCTATTTTTTTCTACATTTTATATAAGAATTTTAACTAATTGTTAGGATAACAGATAATTTTGTAGCCCAACAGGAATTTGATACAAACTAATACAACAAGAATTATTCTTGTGTGTATTAGTTGATGTTTACAACAATTAGTTACATACATTAGAATACAATTTCAATTTAATTTTTTTAACAGATTTTGTTATTCTAAATCTTAAATTTGTACATATTCACAGACATGAGAAAAAATAAAAAATAGTCTTCTTTTCATCATATTCAGTCTTATTGGCTACACTATGCATCAAAGTCTGATGAAATCATCCATTTTATTTAAAATATTTAGAATTTATTTTAAGGAATGGTAGAAATGATTCACTGCATAAAAACAAAAATATATTTAATTCATATTTCAAATAAAACATTATTACAAATATAATAATAAAATTATAAATGTTTCCTATTCCCTATGTCACAGCCAGTCGTTTGGCAAATATTATATGTTTATTCCCAGTACGGTGTTAGAGTAATTATTTAAAAAAAAAAAAAAAAAAAAAAAAAAACACAAGGAGTTATTATAGATAAGAATAATGTTTTATCTAATTAATAAAACAATGAACATTAAAATGTTGTACTTTTCAATAACCAGCTAAATACAATTAGCGACTCATAAAATATTAGAAAAACAAGAAATTTACCACCATAAATTAATATTAAAAATATATATAATGTATTACATTCATAAAGGTGTTTATTTATTTTCAATATACAATTATTACATTTGAGAAATCATACATTATGATTTCCATAATCACAAGTTCTACTAAACATTCATATTTAAAGATATGATAACAATAAAAAGATATGAAGAAAAACCTCTACTTCTAGTAAATTGGTTTATAGAGAATGGTCTGTTGTAATGTTACATATTACAAAAAAAACAATTAAAGGCTACCCATCATGGACTATTCAAAGCATATTATGTACAGTTAGATGTATTCACCGATGATTCTTTGAAAAATTTCTTTAAATTGAATCAAAGGAAAGAATTACATCCGCTGAGTTTTAAAACCAAATAACAAATAATATTATTTTCACCTCTTGCTCTATCTTCAATAAACATTCACATATTATTGATTTACTTTACATCCAATAGTTCTGATTAGAAATATTGTGATATAACACCAAGAATAATAAGCAACATTATTGACCAAAATGAATTGATTATACAATAAACTGGTTATAAAAATAAGTACCTACAGTAAAATAATAAACAATAATGTTGCATTTTTGTAGTTCATTTTTACAAGTATCTACAAGAAAACACAAGAAATACAGCCATTTATGTAATATATTAAGATAGAGAAACCTATGACTTAAATTGTTCTCAACATATTCTTAATCCTCATTTCATGCAAAAAATAAAAAATCACACAGTAACAAGGTCAATTATATATATATATATATATATATATATATATATATATATATATATATATATATATATATATATATATATACACATTTATGTTATAATAAATATAGTAAATATAAAATAAAACAAAAAGTATAATATAACTTTACATGACCTTGCGACATTCTAGTAGTTTATTCATATAACATCCCTCTCAGTCATCTTTCAAAGAATAAAAAATATTCCAATGAATATAGATACATTTGTTTAGTTTACACAATTATAATGGCTAATTATAAGAATAAAACAATTTGCTTTTTTAGTAAAATTATGGCTACCTTCAGAAAGATAAATCCATGACACATATATTTTTATAATTTTTCATCATTTCTGCAGAGACCAAAAATTCTAAATAATCTGGAAAAAAAGAGAAGTTAAACAAAATTTCAGTGTATATAAACTAGAAACACGAGCAGGATTAAATGTGCTTGAGTATAAGGTTTTTGTTTTTATAGATATCTTTCATTCAAATAATGCTTAGCGAGTCATTTACACATCTCAATTTAGAAAAGTGATGTTATTCTCATAAAATACAAATATTATGTAACTCATATTGGACATAAAATAAAACTAAATGTATATTTAGTGTTAATTACAATATTATAATTTTCATTTTGATAATTACTTAAATCTGTACTTTTTAAAGAGAAATATTTGGGATTATAAGACTTAAAAATAAAAGGACAATTAAAATATAAAAGTAAAAAGTAAAACTCACATGAAAATTCATCATTTGCCCTCTGAACATTGCTACAGTTTTATAAGAAGAAATTATCTTAGTTCTAATTTAGTTATCTACATCCTTGATGCACTTTTCAACTAACTCTTTGAGTGAATTGTTTTCCATTGCAGCAGCAACTCTTTCCTTGTCATTTATTTGTTTATTTACTGAAAAATAAAACAAAACAATTATATTTTATTTTAAAAGAGTAATATACATGGCTCATACAGATTAGAAGACATCAGCAACTTCACAAAATAATATATAGGCTAATATTAAATAAACATGGTAGGTAACAGGATAAACAGAAATTTGGACTAAAACTGTAACTCAAAACAATGCACGAGATTATACAGTATCGATGCTAATACAGTTAAGTTTGAGGTAATATTGCATGGTTTATAGATGTTTCATCTCAGGCACCTTTTATATATATGTTCAATTATATATTATTTATTCTATTATTATTTTTCTAAAAAATAATTATGCAATATTTGATTTACAATTGAATTTGTTCACAGCTTTGTAATAAATAACAATTAACAACAATATTCAATTTATTATTTATCCTAAATAAAAAAATAATGGCACCAAATAAACATTATTTACAATTGAACAAACTTTTTGAATCAATGAAAATTAAACAGTAGAACAATTTGTAAGAAACATTATCTCCTAGAACTAACCAGGGGCAAGTATAATTTTTCAATATAAATTAGTGATCTCATAAAGAGAGAGTAAAATATACACGGCATCTTCATGAGGGAGGGGGGAGGGAGGAAGGCGGGTTTTCACCACTCCCACTGTGATTTGAAAACCCAAATAGGTGGGAAATTTGAGATTTGATAACCTGCTGATATCTTTGAAAATTGTGCAAACCTGTTTATACAGACAGTTACTAAAATTAGAAACCAACATCTGTAAGTTATGAAGTTGGAATTTTTCCAGTGAATTAAAATATTTAGTCATAATTGTTGGGAAATTTTTGCAAATAATGTGCAAAGAGGGTGAAAATCAGTGTAACTATTAGCCTCAATATGAATGCTAATCAGTTTTTTACAAGTTCAGATATATAAATTTTTAAAAATGAATTCTTCCTACTCATATAGATTAATTAGAGCATTCTTAACAAAATATGAATTTATGAAAAATGCTCAACCCCATTTAAAAAAAAAATACAAATAAAATTTAGTTATGTGCATTAATTCTAAAGGATTTATCTAATGTTTAACATATTGTTGTAGTGGACCTATTTTTTTCTTTTTTTCTTATTTGGCGAGTATTTAAATATCTGTACATGCTGCATGCAATTAGCATATTACATGTATCTAACATGTTTAGTATTTTATAAAATATGTGAAATAATAGTGGACCTAATGTAAAAACAATTATAACCATCAAGTTACAAAATATACAGTGGTGTTCAAAAAATTCGGGGGCCACTTAAATTTTTTTAAATAATTGGTCTCTATTAACACCTTTCAAAGTGATATTATATGGGTTAATTCTAGTAACAAATACATCTCTAACAACATACCTTTCACTGATCTGTAAGCATTTTCTTGTCTACAGTTGAGGATTTTCATAAGTTTTCATAATAATAAGTTTCCGGTCACCCTTTGTTATGATTGTTTGCAGAGGATTAAATACAACTTGATCAAATTAAGTTTATGCCTGGTATAGTGGCTATCAACATGTCTCCTCACACCAGTCCTCAGCTTCCAAAAATAATCCTCTCTCTCTCCGAGGAAGAATAATCCTCCCGAGACATTTCTCTTATTAAATTAACAGTAAATGACTTTCTAGGTAAAATTCGGGGCGCTCGGGGGTAAAATGAAGGCTAAAGAGAACCTCAAAAAATACAGATAAAGCTCTTAGTCGATAGAACATATGGCAGAAGGTGATACAGCATTTGAAAACTTGAAAATCGCAAAGTAATAATGAAATTTATCAAAAAGTCACCGAACACTGGCAGTCTATTCGACAAGACAGAATCCTGGCCTTAATAAATTAGATGTCCTGATGGAGTTTAGCTAATATTTCTGTCAAAGGTATAGCAACTATATTTTGATAAAAATTTTCTGAAAGAAACTGTGAGGAAATCTCCTAAAACTATTAAAAGTTGAAAAATTTGTTTCCTTCATTGGCACATATTATTTGTTTTTGTTAATTTCCATTAAAATAGTGCATTTCTTTTACAGAATACTGTTTAATTCTTTATGAAATCCTAAATTAAACCAAAATTTAAAATAAAAAACATATAAAACGGCAGTTACGATAAAATTTTGGGGTGGCCGGAAACTTACGAACACCACTGTATATGATTTTAATAAATGATTTCATTGGATAGTAAAAACCTACAACTGTATCCAATTGTTTTTTTTTAAAGAATTCTGGTTTCAAGACTACATTAAATTTACTACTAATAGTAAGTTCTTATATGTAATAATAATAACATGAATGCTTGCTACTATATAAATCAAATATTAATGATAAAAAATATTTCTTTCTAGATTCGATGGTAACTTACCAGCATCTCCTGTAATGTGTGATCCTTCTTTGACATGGATTTTTAGCTTGTGTCTTATAGGAAGATTTTGTTTCAATTTCACTTTTATACAAAGCCCTATCAACGTGGCTAGGTTACAGTGGGAAACAGTAGGCTTAAACTCAACTGTTATGAGATATACAGATGAATCACCATTCAAACCTCTAGAAACCTAAAATAATAAAATGACTGGTTTTTGAGTGTTACAGATCTTAAACCATCAATCACATATCAGAATCATAGCATCATACTAATTTGATTGTTACATAAAAAATAAGACAAAAATTAAACCTATCAACAGTGAAAAAACAATTTGTTTTATTACATTTTATTATCAATTCTAAAGAAACATAAACATTAATTTTATTATCACTTCTAAAGACACAAAAATATTACTAAATTAAACAGGATATAATTATCTAATGAAACTATAAGTAACATCAAACCAGATGAAGTAAAAAAAAGGCTCACCAGCTCACAATGAAATTTAAAAAAAAATTAGAGAGATGTAGAGCAAGACTTGAAACGATTAAAAGACGCAATTGATCCATACAAACACTGCATGCTGATTTAAATATTATTGCATAACAAGTGAAGCAAAAGAAAAAATGGAAAAATTTTGTGAGCATTGTAGTTCAAGTTAATGAATAAAACACCAGCAATGTAATGAATGGGTTGAAAAGTGAAATAGGTTAAATCATATTCATCCCCCAAACCATTATTGACATTTAAATGTAACAAACCCCATCAAATTATTTCTCAGCATACATACATAAGGATGACCTTCTTTTCTAAATTACATTATAGGCAACAGATATCGTGCATGAGAATTACAAGATTACAAGGACAAATTTATTATTAAGTATCTATTATTACAAATTTATTAATTAATTACCTCTACCACTGCTGCATACATGTCACAAACTAATTCAAATTAATTTATGCAAAACATAGCAGAACAACTCATTCAGCAATATTGATTCTATTAGGTACTAAAAGAGAATTTGATACTGCAAAACTAACTTTGTTTAATCAACAACAGGTACTATTTGGGAGGGGATTATTGTTTATTATTTTATTTTTATTTTGATATAATGATTGAAAGTTTGATTTGGAAATTAATGCTTATCCTTAGCTTGAGGGCCCATTTTATTTATTGGGATTATTTTTTTCTGTTTGGCAATACACCTGCAAAACTAACATACATTTTTTGTATGGTTTTTGTTTCACTATTTTAATTGTTCAGAATTTCCCTCGAACAAATGCTCAAGGATGATTACGAAGTTTAAGCTAGTGCCTAAATACTTACTTGAAATTCAATAATTATTGGATAAATACATCTGCTATTACTAAATAAGAACAGATTTTATACGGCTTAAATCCACTAATTCTGATAAATATTCATATAGGTGATTAATTAAAGAACAGAGAAACTCAATATAAAATTGCATGTATATATCTAGTATCTACATAAAATACAAATAATATCCATCAAATTATCATTAATGTCTTGAAAATAAAATTGAGTTAATTTAAAAAACAACTTTTTCCAATAATTATGAAAAAATAACAATCGAAGGTATCATAACATTAATTAACTACTATAGAAATATACTTTAAAAAGGAATAAAACAAAAAAACTATTGATACCTCAACACCATCTTCATAGACTACATTCAAATCTTCTAAAGTATATGGTTTTTCAGGATCCTTTATTGAGCGTACAATATCTACAAAAAAATATAATGCATATGAAAAACTCGAAGACAAAGTTGGGTAGAATAAAATTCTCACGTTAATCAATTAGAATATTAAATTAACATAAAAACACCATGAATATACATTTAAACTCTCTTCCCTCCATATTCGATGAGAAAATTTTTTAATCATTGAATCACCAACAGTGGCAGTTGCTTTCAATAAATTATTAACCACATATAATAACATTACCATGCATTGAAAATAATTCATATTAAATAATTATCATAAATAAATAAAATAAAATTTTGTGGTAGTCTTTTTTTCTATTCTCAGAGAGAGATATAATATCTACATCACTATCTGTAAATAATGATAATGAAATTCTGAATCTGAGATCAAACTGACTTTGATAAAAAAACCTATTTGATTTATAAAGAAACTTTACACCCTGTTAACCTTTAAATTATAATAATGATTTATTTCATATAATAAAATAAACAATCATTTTGAAATTTTGAAACATCAAAGAACCAATTTAATGAAGAAAAAATAATGGTGCTTGATGTCTAACTGATATCCCAAAAATTTCCAGTAGGTAGACTAACACTGGTATAGGGATGAAGGAATATTAAAATGAGAGCCAAGAAGAGGTAAAAAAGAACAGCTTTGTATCGGAATACAGATAATCCAAGCAACATGAAAAATCATTAGCATTAACAAATTAAGACAAAAAATAGGTGCCTTAAAGGCAGTTAAACAATTTTGGGGTCTTTAGCACTTGTTCCCCCCATTTCATTTTGAGTTTATCATCATATGTTATCATGAGTTTATTATCATGTGTGTACAAGTAACCCAAACGTAATAACATGTTAATGTGAGATCGTTTGATTGTTCCTATTATTAAATAATTAAATAAAAAACAAAAAATTACTTAATTATTTATTTAAATATTTTATGAAGTGTTCCTCGATGTAAAATACATTTTTCCTGAAGAAATTCTATGGCTTTTTTTTTTTTGTATTTATTCGACGAATTAAATCGAACAAAGACTTGTCAGGTATAATAATAAAAAAAAATTTTGTTTTTCATTTAATTATTAAATAATAGGAACAATTCAAACGATCTCTCATTGAAATGTTATTACGTTAGGGAAGGTTACTCGTAACCTAAACATATAATAACAAACTCAAAATGAAATGCGGGGAACAAGTGCAAAAGACCCCAATTTTTAGCAAATAACTTTAAATGGAGATAATTCAATTAAAAAATAATCTACCATACAACCAGGTTTGGTTGAAGGAAAAATAAATGTACAAATATACCAAGTATCTAGCTTGAAATAACTGTATACTTATTACTTCATTATCACAAATTGAAAGATTTGTTGCAAAATTTTCTACTTTATATGTAATTAAATATAGTAAATAACTTTAAGTGGATATGAAAAGGATACAATTTTTGTAGCTTTGATAATATAGCACTTATTACAAATACTATTATCATAAACAATGAGATTATTGCAAGTAATATTTAAATAAATTACTACTGAAATAAATAATAAAAACATCTTATTAGAACTTTATGAACTTAGTACAGTTTTTTTCTTACTTTTACTGAATATTTAATGAAATGTTTAAAGAGATCAGCTAAGGTATTGTAGAAATCAAAATCCATAATTCTGGAAAACCACTTTATTTTCTCATATAATGCTTATAAATAAACATGCATAACACTTTTAATATTATACAATAAAATAAATTAATTAGAATTAAACTATACTTGTGTAGAAACTTTTAAGGACATATATCATACAATCCATCACTTCTAAAGATATTACTGTTTTGAAATAGTTGTTCATATTTCTTAATTCACCTCTTTATTCTAGGAGCAATAGTATCAATACATTCGTTCTTTACACATTTAAAAGTGATTACTAAAATCAAGAGACATTTAAAAGCTAATTGACCAAAGAAGTGTTCTTATTTTTTCATTTTACCTTTATACTATATTATTAATAATATATTATATTGGTAAATAGTATAATACTATATGACTAATAGTGCAATTATCTCATTACATTTCAATTTTAAAACCGTTTGAAGTTTGTAAGTTCATCATGTTTAACTTTGAGATATAACATTGACAGAAACAAAAAAAAAGAAATGTTATGTATTGCATATAAATAAATGAATATTCCATAAAAAGTGTTACCCTTTCACAAAAAAATTATGTACTGATGGAGTTGATTAAGTTAATAAACATTGCAATGATTCAATATTTGCAGATAAAACTCAAATTATATTTTATATCAACTGTAGAAAGTGATCAGGTGTGATATTTTAAGGAATTGCAAAGGATTATATCGAGCACCAATAAAAAATAAAACAATAATTATTTGAATTATGAAATAATCAAAAATAGATAAAACCACATATATATCTTGGTCCAGCAATAAAACTAATTTTTAATAAATATTATAAAGAACTGACCATATACAGTTAATTTCAATTCTTCAGGGGTAAACAATTCAATATTATTATTTTCTTGGGAAGTATATTTCTGCAAATCACAATTTTTCATCCTATCCTTAATTGACATGTCTGAACGAGTCACAAGACTCTTAAAACGCTTCACTAGAGGGGTAAACATGCTGAAAACTTTTAATTCAAGATAATGATAAATATGAAAAAAAAATTGTAAACATTCACTTCCAATTTCAAAATCCTAAGAGCTTCATGCAGTAAAATAAAAATCATCTACAATTACATATAAGTATAATATCGTTCCTGAAACCTCGCTGACGTAATACTACAAAGTTTAAGATGGTCATAAATTGTTACTTAATACCTATAGTGAGCAGCAAAATTTTTTATACTCCTACTAAATTCAATAAAATACGATTACTTTTACTCTCGTTGTTATAAGTGAAACAAAAATAAAATTTGCATACAATTTCATTCATTTATTTTTGGAATGTCTGACCAGCATTTATTATACCAAACATAATTATTGTAAATCAAATATTCCTAAACGGGGGGATAATCGCTGTATTCTCTTCATCTAAGCGACAGGTATCTGGTTGCAGTGAATCAATTTTAGAAAATATTTTCTTCTCTGCTAGAGTTTCCAAAATCGTGTAAATGTGGTAAGGGATGCCTGTCTCTGCTGTCAAAATATGTGGCCATTGAAAATTTCAAGTAGGTGTACGTGTCCCATCAGTAATAAAACGATTATTTTTTGAGGGACCCATCTTTTAGCTGGTCGGTTTGCTATCTTATTTTATGTCATCATTATGTTGATGTTTTCTTTTTTAAATTTTAAAATAAATAGTTGTCACACGAGAAACGTCAAACGTCGATTGATCTTGTTCTTTATCACGTCGGTGTCACCACTACGTGAGACTAAAATGGTTACTACGTAAACAACTAAAATAACGAACTATTGTTCTTTATTACTCAGGATTACAAAAGAATAACTAATGGTATACCGATCCGAAAGTACGGTAACAAGGGTGAGTGTGATAGCTATCAGTATTTCTTTCTCTCACCAGTTACTTATAAGTGGTTTAGAAGAATTCACGAAAAAATATTACGATACATTATTGAAAATATCCACGAAGAAGAGTAAGCTGCTTACCAACCTAAAAGACAGACCTAGAACTACGTAATCTCTCCACGAATGATTGTAGGAAAGGCTAGGGGACGAAGGAAAAATGTGTGTTTTGCCCATGGGTCTGAAGGATAGAGATTTAGGATGTACTGCGAAGAAAGATTGGTCCACCTAATCTCATAGAGGCTATATAGCTAGCCTATCAGGATCCCAATAGTACTCCTCACTGGAAAGTAATCCAAGCCATTCAACTATAAATATGTTGTCTAGCATAGTGACAGCTTAAGTTATCTCCTCTGATATTGATTGCTACTATGATTGCCCAAAAGACAAACACGTGTATCCGGAAATCAAAAAGTGAAAGAAGCCAATGGAGTCTTCTACCATATCAGCAAAACAGTGTAGGAAAGAAACCATTGTTTCTTTATAGATAGAAAACTATTATAATCATAAGGTATAGTTGACTGTGATATATATAGGAGATGTAGATAATTAGGGTAGGCAGTCAAAGATATTCAGCAGATCAAAATAAAATGTTTATTTTATTCTAATTCTTAAAGCCAACGTTTCGACTTGCAATGCAAGTCTTCATCAGGGCTAGAAAAAAAGAAAACAAGCAAAGAGGTATGACTACATTGTAAAAATATATGAATAAACACACACCAGAACATATAGGAATGAGTGAGAAATATGAATAAACATAAAATGAAACTAAAATAAACATAAAATGAATACTATTATAGAATAAAATGAATAAACATAAAATAAAAACTATTATAGAATAAAATAAAATGAAAACTAAAGAAGAAGAAACTAAAGATAGAATAAACTAAAATGAAAACTAATATAAACATAAAATGAAAACTATTATAGAATTCTTCTCCACTACCTTCTAAAAAAAGGCAAAGATCAAGTAAAGTATAGAAATTTAATTTCTAAAATAATATTTGCTTTTGTTATGATATTCTCCTTTTAAATCAATTTTGTTCATTTGCTATTTAAAGGCCTAAGAAAAGATCCTTTAAAACTGTCAGTATGATTGTTTGTTTGTTATTGTTTATAGGCGTAAAACTACAAAGGTCATAAACGCCTGCGGATTTTTATAAACTTTTAGCTATTTATTTTATTATTTCTCTTTTCTTTTTTTCCACTTAATTTTTTTTTTTTTTTTTTTTTTTTTTTTTGATGGGTCTATATTTTACTAACAAGTAAATTTTGTGCTTTTAAAAAGGTGAATAGAGCTTTTAAATTTTTTTCATTATCTCCAAGAATTTGAATAATGCCGGGTGTAAGTCCTAGATTTTTTAGTTGCATTATATAGTATGGACATTCTTGGAATATATGACTAACCGTGATTATCTCACCGCAGTATTGGCATTTTGGCGGTGGCTGCTTGTTTATTAGATGCGAGTGTGTAAGGTTAGTGTGACCAATCCTTAGCCTGCACAAGACTACTTCCTCTCTACGGTTTGATCGAACGGATGTGGTCCATGGTTTGACTGATTTTTTGATGTTTTTCAGTTTACTAGGTGGGCTCTCGTTCCACATGGACTGCCACCGATCATGAACTTCAATTTTTATAGGAGAGCTAATATCTTGTGGAGTCAAGATGGCTGTTCCTCTGCCTGGGAGTGCAAGGGCTTCTTTAGCAGCTATATCAGCGAGCTCGTTGCCCACAATTCCCACGTGACTCGGTACCCAAATAAAGTAAACTGTTTTGTCTAAGTTGTGTAACATATTTAGGTATCTATGAATTTTCTGTATAGTAGGATGAATTGAGTACATGTTGTTTAGACCTTTTAGTGAGCTCAATGAATCAGATATGATTATTATTGTTTTTTGATTAATTGACATAGAGAAGTGGAGAGCTGAGGATATTGCATGTAGTTCGGCTGTATATATATTACATAGTTTGTGTAATTTAAATTTGTACGTTGAATTAAGGGTGACGAAAGAACAAGCTGTTGCATTATCCGATCTGGATCCGTCAGTGTAGATCACAAAAGGATTTTGAAAGTTTTGGAACATACAGGAGAGTCTGGTTTGGAAGTCGATCGGAGGGGTATTGTTTTTGGATAACTTAGTAAGGTTAAGCATTGTTTTTGGAGGTTTGTGCGTCCAGGGAGGGTTTTCGTTTTCTTCTGTATATAAAGTTATTTCTTTTAGAGCTATTGTTGCTGGATAGATTCTTCCAACTAATGGAAGAGTTGACTTGGTATTGTTCTGAAAGGCTCCATGAAATTTTGGTTTAAATATTTATTTGTACGTTGGGTGTTGGGTCTGTGAGTATAGTTTTGAGATATAATTTATTGCTAGTTTTTGTCTTCTGAATGAAAGTGGGGGAGAAGCAGCCTCAGAACATATGCTGAGGATCGGGCTAGTTCTGAAAGCGCCGGTTGCAATCCGGATTCCAGTGTTGTGGATTGAGTCTAGCTTAGTGAGTATTGGATATCGAGCGGATCCATAAATGAAAGAGCCATAATCGAGCTTGGATCATATCAAGCAGTTATATAATTTTAACATCGTATGTCTGTCT
Source organism: Euschistus heros (assembly GCA_003667255.2). NCBI lineage: Eukaryota > Metazoa > Arthropoda > Insecta > Hemiptera > Pentatomidae > Euschistus > Euschistus heros. Next base: position 2,095,180 of record RCWM02000129.1, read on the forward strand.
GCACCCCAAGAAGTTCTACTAAGAAATCTTAGTATATTTAGTTTTTTTGTAGCATTTATTTTTAATGTGGAGATATGTGATTCCCAATTTAATTTTTTATCGAACATTAAACCCAGAAATTTATGACTATTTGTGTACGGAATCAGAAAATTATCGAGATAAAGTTCAGGAGAGTGGGGAGTATTTCTTTTTCGGTTAAAGTGGATGGATTTAGTTTTTTTCAGTTGAAAAATTGAGACCAGTGGAAAGTCCCCATTTAGTTATTCGTCCTATAGCTTCCTGTAATTTGTTTTTTATTATGTCAGTGTTCTCGGATCTACAAACTATGGCTAAGTCATCCGCGAATAGTAGCGGCTTAACACCTCTTGGTAAAGTGATCCCTAGATCATTTATCGCCAGGCAAAATAAGGTAGGGCTTAAGACACAACCCTGTGGGACTCCTTTGAGTTGTTTGTGATTTTCTGACAGTTCACAACCTATTTGAACCCTAAAGATTCGATTTATTAGAAATTGTTTAATGTAGATAAGCATATTACCTTTGATTCCGACGGATGACAGTTTTTTGAGGATCACATGATGGCTTATATTGTCGAAAGCTTTGTACATATCAAAGAAAACGGCGATAGTATGTTGTGAATTTATAAAGGCGTACTGGATTTCAGCTTCTAGAGCCACTAAATGGTCTATTGTCCCTCTGACCTTGCGAAAACCGGATTGAAAGGGTTGAATTAAATTGTTCTTTTCTGTAATCCACATCAATCTTTTATTTACCATACGTTCCATGATCTTACTTACACAGCTTGTGAGGAATATAGGGCGATAATTGGTTAGTTCCCGTTTGTCTTTTCCATTTTTCAGAATTGGAATTATCACTGAGTCACGCCAGGAATTTGGGAATTGACCAGTGGACCAGATGTGATTGTAAAATGCGAGCAGCCATTCTAGGGTTTCGCTTGGTAGGTTTTTTATCATCTCGTAGTGTATGTTGTCCGGACCAGGAGTTGTTCCTTTGATGGAGTTTAAGATGTATTTTAATTCCCACATTGAGAAAGGCATGTTATATGTTTGGGATTCGTTATTATCAGAATCGTGACGCTCAGTTTGTTCGATGTTGGCAGAGTTTTGGCTTACATTATATATTTCCGAAAAGAATTGAGCAAATGTATTGGAAACAAGTTTTGGGTCGTCAGTCAACTGTCCATTCGCTGAAATGGTATAGCGGTTGGAAATGGGATTTTTGGTGATTTTACAAACTTTGCTCCATATTTCAGTCATATTTGTATTCGAATTTATTGAGTTTACAAATTTTTTCCATGATTCATTTTTACAGTTGTTGAGAATTTTTCTGCATATTGCCCTCTGCCTTTTATATTCTATTAAGTTTTTTTGAGTCATGGATTTTTGGAATTGTTTGTATGCTTTGCGTCGATCTTTTATTGCATTTTTACAAGTATCATTAAACCAAGGGACTAGAGGTCTTTTTGGCATACCTGATGTCCTTGGTATCGACACGTTAGCTGCTTTTATAATAGAGGTCGTAATTTCTTCACATGCTAAGTCAATACTTATATGGGAAGGCGGTGAACGGGGAGGTTGGACTAAGGAGGAAAAAAGAGACAAATTTGCTTTATCTAGTACCCATCTCTGTTTTAAGCGTGTCTTTTTAAAATTTAGAAATTTAATAACAATGGGGAAATGATCGCTACTCTAAGTCAGGTAGAACTGTCCAGTCTATGAAATTATATAGTGTAGGGTTACAGAAAGAGAGGTCTAGGGCTGAATAGGTTCCGTAGCTGGAACTTAAAAAGGTAGGTTCTCCTGTATTTAGTAAGAGGAGGTTGGAGTTTTTTAAAAATTGTTCGATTATTTTCCCTCTAGTATTTATGTCACGTGACCCCCATAAGGGGTTATGACCATTAAGATCCCCTACAAAAAGAACGGGATGTGGTAGCTGGTTATAAATATCAAGTAGGTGATGAATATCCATTGTGCGATCTTGTGGAAGGTATAGAGAGCAAATTGAGAAAGTGATATTGAGATGTACTTTAACTGCGACAGTTTGAAGGTGTGAATTGATAGTGATGGCTTCTGAATATACAGAATTATGTACGGCTATAAGAACACCATGGTGATTATGATTTAAATTTGGACTATCTTTCCTATAAATTTCAAAAATTTTTAAATTTATTTTATCATTTCTGTTTAGATGAGTCTCTTGTAGAGCTAAACAAAAGGGGTCAATATCCCGTATTAACATTTTTAGATCATTAAAATGGGTTTTTAATCCATTACAGTTCCATTGAATGATTGACATGATTAGTTAAAGGGTAATAAGACATAAGGATAACAAAATTTAAAAAAAAATAATAAACGGGAGATTTAGAAATAATTTTAAATAGAAGGGTTGGCTTCTCTTATAATTTAATTAGTACTTGATTTAGCTAATGATGATTTACTGTTTCTTCCTTTTTTGTTTTTACATGTTTTGAACCCGTCTACGTCCATTAGTTAGTTCACTGCTAATAGACGAAGAAGAGGAGGGATTGGGATCAGGATCGGGTTCAAGTTCGGGAGTTATAGGAGATAGAGGTGGGACAAAAATAACGTAATCTTTAAAATAACCTATTATTGACTCGGAACTGTTATCACCAATCACCTATTACCGAAAAAACCCTATTACCAGTGATCATATTTTAAAATATCTATAAATAAACCTAAATTTGTATTTTACAATAACTTATTTTTATTATTTTAGAATAACTATATTAAAATATAGTTATATTTTAGAAAATTAGTCAAATTTATTAAATCTTCCATCGAAAACGATGGAGAAATAACAATAAATTGGGGTTGTTGGTGTAAGGTGTTAGGTTATAACAGATAGAAGAACCGATCGGTTAAGGTTATTCGACCAGTTACCGTTCTTAGATCGGTTCTCAATAACTGTTGTGTAACTTCTGTTATCTAATAACTCATATGGCTGTCCTATTATTGAAGAACCGATAGGTCACGTGATCTAATAAGGCAAACAAGAACTGGTCGCAGATGGGTTATGACGCTCCTAGCGGCCGTGGTTCGAACTAAAACAGAAATTCGTGATCGTAGTACAATCATATCACAATAGATAGAGATCGAAACTGTGAACAAAAATAAATGCATTGATTTTAATTTGTAAATAAATCTTCATGAGTTCCTTTTTTGTTTCATTACGAATCGATAAAAAATCTCTTGGTTAAGAGAGGTTCTACTTTAATACAAAGTGCTGAAACTTTTAGATGAGCTTTGTAACACCAGATTTTATTTAAATTTTGCTTAGACTGAAATAGTTCCCCAATATTCAGGGTCTTAGTGTTTTCTAATCGAAATTTTAAAAATTTAAAATGGCTAGTTAATATCAAATGCTTTTTCTTATGTTATATTACAAATAATAATGTAATGACAAATGTATGTCATTAAAATCTTATGATTATAATGGATAGTTAAAATCTTGCAATGATTATTAAATCATAAATATATTAGCTTGTTGTAAAATCTATTTAGACTTTTGTAATTTATAGTTATTCCATGGATATTTACACTTTTTCCAGTGTATAGTTATGTATAGTTATTCCATCGAGACACTACCTTTTTACCTGTTTGTAAAATATAAAACTGCTTTTTGAAGTATTTAGTCCTTTGATATATAGTTTTTTTATTTTTGTGAATGGTTTCTTTCATACCTCTTTTTAGTTATAATTTTTATAGTTATATCCATTGGAATATTTGTAAATAGATTTGTTAATAAAAAACTGAATATTTTTAATTAATTTTGTTTGTTTTTTTTCCTTTAAAAACTCTGATGTAAATTGATTGTATCTGTATGGTTATTAGAATTGTCCAATATTTTGGTCAAGTATTTATGAGAACAGTTAGTTCTTTTAAATAAAAACTCATTGTGATTGTACAATGATAATGTGGGGTGTTGATAAATTTGTAAAAACTTTATTGTAATTTGTTTTGTCTTTTTATATAGTTTTAGTCCATACATTATCTCATTCTGTGATTTTTATAATTACCCCTTCTCTTCTGGAAACTTATAAAATGAAAAATACCTTCAGGTTTGTTCAATTATTGTATCCTAATCTTTATCAGTTATTAGTTCAAACTACCTTTTGATCTACTAATCTTTCTCTTGTTATCTTTTTGCTGCCATTCCTTTCTTTACATCCCCTATCAACAATTTCCTCAGGCATCCTCTTACTCTCTAATCTGTCCAGGAAAATTTACTTTGGCCTCTGTTTTGATACATCCTTTTTGAATGAGCTCCTGGTTTAAATACTCTTTAAAATATTTTTTTCCTCAATTAGGATTGATGACTTAATTCCAATAAAAGTGGCAATTAATTCATGAAACCCTAATTGTATTGATCCTTCTGTACCATCATGTGTACCTCAAGTGATTTTTTCCTCTCTCATATATTGTCTTATGATATTATTAGAAACATGATGGGCTGTTATTATGAAATAACTTCCACTCTGAGTACCCATCTCTAAAGATAGTAGTGTTTAAGCTTTTTTTTCTTCTCCACACCACAGATTTTAGCAAATTTAAAGACAATTTATAGAGATAAGGAAAGATATAATCATTTTTTTTTTTTTTTTTTTTTTTTTTAAAGGAAACATTTTTATTCCACAGGAACGAGTTTAGGATTCCTACAGTCTTCCTTTCTCTTAATATTATCAATGAAATATCTTAATTAATAGAGGATTCCTTTCCAGGAAGGATTAGTAGACCTCCATATCTCTAATCTTCAATGCTAAATAAATCTTTCTTCGTTAGATTTATTTCCATGCCATTTTCAGAATACTGCTTAGAGTTTCCTCAGCATGTATTCCAGATCACATTCCTCAGTGGCAATGAGTTGATAAACTCCTGCAATTTGTATTATGAATTAGATATCTTTCAAAATCTCCAAACCCATGTGTTAATATTTCTCTCCTATTTCTAGAAAGGTTGTTTAATAACCATGTTAAAGAGAGTAGGGGATTAGCAGCAACTTTGATTTAATCCTTTGGTGATGTGTAATGCTGAGGGGACATGATATCAAAACTTCTTTTTAAAAATACTTTTGTATACAATTAGTAACGCTGCTATTTCAAAATTTAATTCCCAATTCTGCACCTTTATAAAGGCCTTGTATGCCTTATCTCAGACTATCACTTATCTCTGACAAACAGTGCTTTCCACACCTTATTTAAAGGACCTAAGTCAAAGCTTTCTAAAGGTGGATAAAGGCTAAATGTACCTCCTGGACAGAAGTCTTGGAAGTCCACCAAATGCTTTAAAAAAAAATTGGGATATAGTAAAAACTTGACCTAAGATGGCCCAGCCTGAATCCTGCTTCTACCTCTGTTAATTTCTTCTTTATTTTATCTTACAGCCAATATTTTAATACACAATACATGCTTAGGTAACAGATTGATACAAGCTACTTGTAATTGTTGAGTCTTTATAATTATTCAAATATGTTTTACTAACACCTATATGTATTTTTTAAAAATAAAATCTTGGCAGTACAATTAAATAAGGACAATGTTTTTTTAAAGATTTATTTAGCTGAATTCGTTTGTATCATAGTTGGCCGATTTATTTTTAATTTGTTATATATTTTGACAACTTCTAATTGGGTTCTAAAATTTTTTGTTAAAAAAAAATTGACACAATAATTTTGGTTGATTTTGTGTTATTTATCATTTGTAAGATTACTAAATAAACAAATTATTAACATTATTAGCAATGGCGAGGAGGATAAATTAATGAATTACCAGTCAAAATGTCTAAAAGTAAGTTTTTAATAGGTTAGAACCACTAGCGCCAGGTCGGTGATCGAAAACAGAACGATGGCTGGCAATAGGTTATTCTAATAACTGTTGTGATTGTAATAACTGCAGTGATTCTAAGCGTTATTGGATCCCGAAGAGTTATTGGCAACAGCAGTGATTGACGGGCGCGCATTCTAGCGGTAGGGCAGGGGTTTACTTGAATCACCTGTTACTGGAATAACCTATTATTGGAACCTATTACTGGGATAGAGCCATAACGTAGTAACCTAATACCAAAAAATAACTGTTTAGCCCACCTCTAATAGGAGATGAATTTGAATGGAGGGGTTGAGGAGGGGGTGTGGGAGCTGGAGTCGAGGGGGGAGTAAAGGTGACTGGGGGTGAGGTTATTGTGGAGGCTGTGGCTGAACTATGTTTTGGCACTATGATAACCTTCGCAGTTATGGGTCTTGGTATTAAACCAATCATGGGAGCAGTGGATTTGGTACTGCATGAGGGCTTGTTAGCCTGGTCGGTTACTTTAATAGATGGAATTAATTTACTGTCAACAGCTGATGTGCTTTTGTTTAATTGAAAATTAAAAATAATATCTGCTTGTACAGCAACGTCTTTTTTTTCAACTATTTTTTCTTTGGTGACTTGTGCAAATGATTTAATGAAGGTTGTGGGATTTTTTTCCCTATACAACCTTTTGGCCTCATTATAAGGAACTTTTTCAGTAACTTGAATTGATTTTATTTCTTTTTGTAGTAGAAATACTGGGCATTTACGATCTAATGCGTTGTGGTTACCGGTACAGTTTATACATTTCTGATTTTTAATACATTTTGAATTATCTTGATGTTTAACTTCACCACAATTGGCACAAATCGATTTTTTTTTTGCATTTAAAGGTGGGGTGGGAAAAACCTAAACAATTAAAGCACCTCATTGGGTTTGGTGTGTAAGGTTGGACCCTTATTGTGTGGAACCCTATTTTAATAGTTTCAGGTAGCTTAGGAACAGCAAATGTTACAATGTAGGTGTGAGTTAATTTTTGCTCACCATTAATTTTTATTTTTATTCTATTTATATCTACGATGATATGTTTTAATTCATTCTTAATTTCGTCTATTTCAACGAACTGGAGATCAAAACATCTGATCACCCCTTTGCTGTAGTTTAGTGTTTTGTGAGGGTTAACCTCGACTTGGAATAAACCGCCGAAATTTTTAATATTTAACAGAACATCGGATTGTTTATTATTAATCGTTTCTACAAGTAGAGTACCATCTCTCAACTTTTTAATAACTTTTACCTCGCCTACTAGACCCGTTATAAATTTATTTATGAAAAATGGAGAAACTTTTGAAAAGTTATCTTCATCTAACCTACGTATTATCAGATATTTTGGACTAACTTTGGGGTTATCAAAGACATTTATTTTTTCGGAAAGCATTTTAATACGTCCTCTTTTTCTAAACTTAGCCATTGGACTACCGGATGGATCGTCCTCGTACATAATCACACTCAACGAGGTTGAGTCTTTTTAAATTAAATATAAATTATCTTGAAGACAAAATAAAATTAAAATATCAGAAAAAATAATGAAATTATCTGTACTATTTCAAATGAACAAAAGGTAATATAAAGATAAAAACAAAAACAACTTAAAAACTACAACTTATCAGTTTGAGGTTAGAAAACACACGTGGTACGCCCTTCCTCTTCAAACACTAAATACCAACTGTGACTGTCAGTATGATAACTAGCGCTCCAAGCTTAAATTGGTACGTTTTAATATGTCTTTATAAAGTTATAGAATAAATCTGGGACTTTATAGTTTATTTGTTCTCTCTTAATCATTCCTAGGGATCGCTAATGGTCTTTAAAAAAATAAATAAAAATTCTGATGCCTATTTTTTGACCTCCGTTCTGCACCTGTTCTTAACATTATTGATACAAAAACTAATTTTTACAGCCAACAACCTCTATCAGCATATTTACATTCTTGAGCTTAATTTAATATATGTTTTAATAATCGTCTTAATAAATTTATGTAATTAAAATTTGTTTTGTTTTTTTAATTTATTAATTATTCCAAGGAATCGTTCATGGTTCTACAAAAAGATCAATATTTTGGGACCTATGCTTTGACGAATATTCTTTACCTTTTCTTAACATCTTTCACACTTAAATATGAAATTAAGTAATTCTTAATAATTAAGAACTTATTTGTTAAAGCAGATTCTTGAAACAAATACAAATCTTCACACCCTACAACTTCCATAAGCTTGTTTTTCAGAACTCTTAAACTTAAAATAGATTATGTTCTAATACGTGTCTTTTTAAATTTATATAATTAAACTGGAATTTTAAAGTTTATTTATTATTTTTTAATGATTCGAAGGAATCACTACTGTATCTAAAAAAAAATACTAACTCTCGGGGCCGAGGTTTAAGTGAGTCCTGGGGCGGACCTTCCTCCCACTAGGTCTCTGCTTGTCACAGACGAACATTTGGTTAGACCATCGCTACACGCGATTGTCCCTTGTTGTTAGGGTTGATTCCCATACACTGATCGTTAATTGTTATAGCAATTATAGAAAGTGACCTCTCCTTATAATTGCAGGGTAAAGAAATAAGTTGATCTGAAAAAAAGGGAGATAACTAATGATTGCCTCCCACTGTATCAAATGCCTCCTGAAAGGGAACATATAATCCTATTAATCGCTATATTTTAGGAGAAAGTTGATATCATTTTATCAATATAACATAGATGATCAGGCAGACCATTATTAATAAACTGCTAAGCAAGTATAACGCCTGATCAACCCTTTGAAGTAATCAGAAGGCTTGCAGTGGATTAGCTAGCTGAGTGGTGTGATAACCAAAGAAGCAATGTGAACTAAATTTGCCACTGCTGCAGTTAATTTAGGAAAATTTTTAATCCTTCCCAGTATTTACTCAGACCAAATTATAATTATTCTTCCTCATAATTATTGTATAGTGGCAAGATATTAAATATCACACACCACTGATTCATACAACCTTTTTCTTTTTGTTTGAAGAGGGAGGCTCTTCGCAAAATTTTGTCATGACATTAGTATAGAATTGAAAGCACTTCTATGTATATTATTTGAGAAACATTAGCATTCTCTCAAAAAATACTTTTTCCTCAAACACCCTTGAAATTAATTAATAATATGATATAGTAAATCAATATTTATGTATATATAATACAGTATATTATACCCAGCACATTAAATAAATAACAATATCAGGTGATATCAATTACATTAGATTGTTAAAAAAATCGAGGGGACCTCAATTATGTTTTTTAAGTGAGTGTTGACACTCTACTTCTTTTATAAATATAAAAACGGCTTTAGACAAAGAAAGATTAAGCATGACCAGATGTTCCATTTTTAAGAGAAACGTCCCATAGCACCGACCAACCCTTTGGGAACATTGATTCGTCCCGTTCAGGCAATATTGGTCACTGATAAGCCCTTGTATACATAGATTTTCAATTTGAATTACTTTTAAATAGCTTGTCTGTTTTTGTTTTTTTTTGTTATTGCAGATAAGTAGATTTAGGTTAATTCGTTTAATGTTTATGATTTTCAAGATTGTTTTATAAAATTAAGTGTAGTATATAAAATAATACTGCAATGCAGTGAGAATTTTGCCATGTAATTTATTTAATAAACATCCTTTAGTTTAATTTAGCATTCAAGTCTAATTTTCAAGGATTCAAGTAAAAATAAAAAATAACTGTTTTAACATTTAAATGAAGTGTTAATCATAATTTACAAATGATATCAAGCTAAAAAAAATCTCTAAAATATTCTTTTGGATAATACAATATTCTAGAAACCTTAGTTAGAGTGCTATTTCTGTTTTAGTTATGCTAGATATTTCATTACAGTTTTATTGGTTATTCACGATGAACTTTATTTTTAAAATTGTCTATCTTTCTTATAGTTTATGGGAATGCTGGGTGTTAAAAGATATCTTGATATATACTGGCTATCTTCTTTAGGTTTTGATAAGATATCTGATAATTTATAGATGCTTAAAATAATGACCCATGGATATCATTAATAATTAACTTCATATCAATGTACTGCACACACGATTGCTTACAGTTTAAAGAAGATTAAGAGATCTAAAACCAGGATTTTAATAATATTGGAGAACTTACAATTTAAAAAAAATTAACTCCATCCCTCCATTATCAAATCCTGAATCAATTAACTATGTTCAATATATCTCAGCTTTAATGATGGAGGGTTTAAAAACAAGCCTCTCTAGACCTATGTGCCATGGTATTGGTTCAGCATACAATGCAGTCAGCTATAAAGATTGCTTGTTGTGCTTTAAGAGCATCTATAGGTTAATTGATTCATTAATTTATTGATAACAATATTGTCATATGTATTAAAAATTATATATTTTTTCAGAATTAATTTATTAATTACATTCACAAAGTAAAGATAATGTACACAAATTAACTCAAAGCAATCAATAGGAATTAATGAATAATAATATCACAGGTTCATTAGAAGAGTTCAAAAATTGTTAAAATAATTTAGGATAGGGAAAAAAGAATTCATATACAAATTAAAATATCATAATTTTTCATTTAATAATGTTTTGTCCCAATTCTTCCATTTTGTATCACTACCAAAATCACTTTTTAGAACATCCCAAGTTAAATTGTTTTCTTTTTTATCAGCATCATTTTCACTCTGAAAAAATAAAATCAGTTTGATATATTAATAATGATTGCAATCTCCTGAGGTAATCTGGCAATCATTATTATAAAATCAGTTTAATAAGTTGCAGAAAAAAAAAAGATAGAAATATAGAACTTTGAAGAGAAAAGTTATAAATGTAGTTAAGATTACAAATAAGTGCAGGAATAGATAGTATTCCTGTTTTTAAGTTTAACAGAACTACTATCTAACCCATTTGAAAAGAACTTAATGATGATAGAGAATAGATCATCATAGATCACATAGGTAAAGAATTTGTCAAGATTAAAGCTAAGGTAATCTGATTTAGCTGTTATGTTATTAACTTTAAGACTATTATGAATGGGTAATGATTTAAATATAAAGTTTTAAATTTTGAGAATACATTGAAGACAATATCAATACAAAATAAAAATTAGAATGGATAGAAACATGAAACAATGATGAAAACATGAAACAAAAAGTAACAATATTAAACCTGATAGTATAATAGAAACAAAAATAAAGAAACTAGATAGACAGTTGATATTGGAGCTTGGGTACCAATAATTTAAACAATTAATAAAATATTATGCAAAATAATTTAACTTGAAAATATTACCTATTGAGGTAAAAACAATCATTATCCTACTCATGATTAAAAAAAAAAAAAAAAAAAAAAAAAAAAAAAAAAAAAAAAAAAAAAAAATCTGCCGTAATACAGCGTTTGAAATCATGTATCATCAATAAAAGTAAATCAGAGAAATTCAAAAAGAAGTTATAAAATCCGAAGTCCGAGGTATATGGTAGATACACTAAAACCTCCAATCCTATCCCTCTCAAATTTTACTGTCGCTAAAGATGAGTGTGGCCAAGGCGTTGAGATGGAAGATGACACCTTTCTTATTGATCAATTCAAGTCAGTTTTCTTGAATCATCTGCTTCAATTAGTTGCAGCCAGTAGAGAGTTTAATTAATCATTTGGCCAGATTCGAGCAGTTCATGATTTTCCAATCTCAACATGAACTATTTCCAATCTCACTAAACACTTGGCATCACATTCAGACTTTGTCATTGTCTGTGCAGCTTCTATGTGCTTCAACCACGACCTTTATCACACATTATTGTCATACAAATCCATTTGTATCATCTTTTATTATTTGTTCAAAAAATGGCTGACTTTGGCTTCTGGGAACTTGGTCCATTAAATTTTCACAGTTAATTCACAAGGAACCCAAGTATTAAGATTGTTTTATAGCCATTTATAATGTATTATGTCTAATATAAATGGATCAAAACTGTTTAACAGTCGATGTTAAGCTCTGTAGTCATCCCGCCAGATGAAATTTGTTCGTCTACCTCAATTTTTTGAAACATTATATCAACTATTTCAACAATTTGTCGCCCAGAATGTTTAGAATTATTTAGGAGAGAAAATGAATCAACACAAATAAAATGGCATGTACTTACATCATTATCATTTTCTTCTAAATTCTCTTTGTTTGATGTAGTGGCCCCATTAAGCAATATTCCTAAGAATTTATTTTTATCTATTAATTTGAAATTATCTTTTTTTTCTACATGATCAGATTTTCCATCTTTGATTTTGCATTGGTTAACAGCATTAAATAAGTTGACAACACCACTGGAAGAAGTGAACATGTAACAAAACACAACAATAAATAGAATTAATATATGAATGTTTAATAATTAATAGATAACGGACAATTCCTTTAACATGAATATTTGTTTGTATGATTGTCCTTTATGCGTGCTTCTATACCATTCATCCGATTGAGATGTAGCTTTGGAAAGTTGCTGTAGATACGCCCACAAAGACTTATGGTATAGGTACAACTACTTTATATTAAGTGACGAGTTGGTCACTACAATTTGATACAGCAAAAACTTGAATTTGTCACAATAATAGTGATCAAGTTTCCTAGGAATCAGGATTAAGTTTTTATCTATATGTAAAAATAATTCTATAAAAATCGGCAATCTTATTGACAACACTAAACAATGACCTCTGTAGGTAGTCTGGAATATTTGAAAAATTGGATTAGAATGATTTAGAAATTCTCTTGAAAAGTTTATTGATAATGAATATAACTCAGATTATCAATACATATTCAAAGCATTTTCCATACAGTTTCTAGTATTTTATAACGTGTAAAAGTTGATTCAATTTTCATAATCTTTTGGGTAAACATTGTCAACAATGAAAGTTAATTAAACTTAAATTTTCAAGGGGATGAAGTTTTGTGCAAATATGCCTCTTAAACAAGCAATTGGTTGATAAGTACTAAAAGCACGACTGAAAACTATTCAAGTTTGGACAACAGAATATTGTTTTTTATGAATCAGAAGAGTATTGGGAATCAAGACAGGAAACCAACTGAGTAAGCACTGCTGAAGTCCGTTTATCTGAAACAGATGAGCAAATGGAAGTACAACAACAAACTATTTGATTATGCACTGCTAAAGTCCATTCAAATGAAACAATTAAGCACTGGGAAGCAAGATTGAAAACCATCTTGACATATTTAATCCTGACAAACAATAAACGAAGATTTTAATCTTAGTATATTCCCTTATGGTGCTTAATGATCTTCATTAAAATGTGGTGACTGAAAGAATGGACAAATTATGCAAGTATTGCAGAGCATCTCAAATCCTAGAATAAAATACAAGAGATGCGCTGCAAAAGTGAATAAATTACATTTCAGGTTTTATATTCACAACCAAAACCCATTCTCAATGTTGGCTTATAGCTGCACTACTAACTTTGCTAAATTAAATCGATTTTGCAGAACTGAATAAGAATAAATGTCAGTTGACGATTACTAAGCTGTAGTTAGAGCTTAAATATTATCATAAGTTTCCTTAAAATTTGATTTTTGTTAAAAGTGCAGAAATGCACCCTTTAATAAAAAACTCAAAGAAAAGCAAACAACTAAGAATAGAAATAATGTAGGCACACGCAGTTAACTGCAGCACAAAAATCCAAGTGAGCTCCAGTGTAACTGTTATCCAAACAAAGCTGCTCCTCATTAGACAACAAATAAACTTTTTTTACTGTTTTATGTTACAGCATGGTTGCTTCGAATATTTCATTCATTAAACTGCAGTCCCATCCCTTTAAGTCTTCTTTGAAAAAATACACTAAACAAAACATTCCTGACAAGCACCCTAAGAAAAAATTATCTCAAACACTGATGTGAACATTCTCTGGAGGAAATATGTAAATGAAAATAAAACTATTATCTTCACTTCATGTTAGAAGAAAATACAGACCCCACAGGGACTTTACATCAGTAAAAGGTTGATTAATTTATTGAAATAGGTACACCAGTCATTGTAGAGTATTTTTAATAAGTAATAATCTTTGCAGATGTGTGTAAATGCTTAAGTTTCAGCTCCATTGGATGAATAGTATTGGGACGTAATAAGGATAATCTAACATTCATTTTCATTATAAAGTAATTAATTCTCACCTAACAGTAATTTTCATTAGACGTTTTTCATAATTTCTGTCTAAAGGATTAGGCTTCATTCTTCCTTTAACAATCCAATCACAAGTCTGTAAAGTAAAATTTAAAAATATTAATATCTAAAATGGAACCATAGAAAAATTGGAAACTGATTGAAAAAAAAAAAAAAAAAAATGGAAAGAATAAATTTGTGATTATGAGCTTTAATTCAGGTGAAACTAAATATAATAAAAATTCATTGAATTTATCAGATTATCCTGAAAAAAGTTTCAGCACCCAGTTACGCCTTTTATGATTCTCATGCATTATTTGTGGCTTTTTTTTTTTTTTTTTTTTTTTTTTAAATAAAGGCCTTAGCGTTAGCCATTAGCCATTTTCTCATTTAGTCATTGCTATAAGTACCGACTTAAATTTAAGACCAATTAATTACAAAAAACAAAACAAAAAAAAAACAATATTTCAATTTAATTAAAATTGAATTAATCTAAATTTTAATATTTGTCTCACTTAAGAAGGCACCGAATTCATTGATAAGTGAAGCAGGGTTTTGCAAAATAGTTGTATATGTTATTGTATTCATATTTAATTTATTTCTAATTTGCGTTGTAAATTTTATTCTTTCTAAGGCGTATTTTTTACAATTCATAATGATGTGTTCTAGGTCCTCCCTGTCTCCACACAACTCACAAACTTCTGACTTTTTCTCCTTTATTTTAAATAAATATGATCCTGATAAACCATGATTAGTCCGTAGTCTGCACATACTTTTAATCCATGATCGAGGTGCATTGACTTTCTGGAACCAGGGAATGAACGAAACCTTTGGGAAGTGAGATTTATAAAAAACACCCACTTGTGACGCATCGGTCCACAGTTGCCAGTCCTCTAACAGCTTGACATTAATCAAAGAGAACAAATCCGAGTAGGGGATTTTGAAATTACTAGCAGAGCGCCCGGAAGCTTCCTTAGCCATTCTATCAACAATCTCATTTCCTTCTATGCCTGAATGGCCCCTGATCCATGCCAGCCTAACCTTTTTATTAGATGCTGAGAGGTCAAACAGAGCTTTAACGATATTCATTATAAGGAAGCTTGAACTAGATGAAGGTTTTAAGTCATTCAATTTAATTTTAATTTTAATTAAAAGGTTAATTTTAAAATTAATTTTAATTTTAAAAGGTTTTAAGTCATTCAATTTAAGTCATTCAAGTGGCTTTAAGTCATTCAATCTAATTAAATAGCATCTTCAGTCAATAAACAAACTATGTTCAGACATATTTAACATTAATATTGTCTGATAAAAACAAGGTTCAATCAGCCCAGTTGATATATTGTAAGGATCATATGTTGGAAGAACCCCCTAAAACAACAAATCAGAGCAATAGGAGTGTTGATAGTTGAAAGCCTCACCAAAGTGAGAATTGCACACTGAATACCTCCTAATATTAAATAAATCTTAAAATAGACTGATCTTTTCAAAAGCCTCAAATTGAATCAGGGAGTATTAGAACATTCTAAAAACTTCAAGACATTGGTGGAGAGGACAGTTAAGCAGGATGCAAATGAATACAGCATAAAAACACATTTAAGAACATCTATTATATCAAAAACTTTCCTGTGTTGATGACCCTGGGAGTTTTATGCCTTAAATCTCAAACAAACAAACAAAGAATATTAAAAACCACTAAAGGATACTGATTTAAGAACTGCCAGGATCTGATGATTTTTGACGGTCTAAGAACATCCTTGGCTACTTCTTCCTGACATATTAATTCTCTTGCTTTTGAATATTAATTAATACTTTTATTTTTTAACAGGACACTCTCCCTCCTTGTTTAAACCTTTTGATTTTGATCCTTGTTTAATATATTTGTCGGGAAGTTGGAGATAGTCTCTTAACCTTATCAACCCCTTCTCGTCGGTTATTACTAAAATTTAAAGTTTCAACAAAACTGGTACATTATAGAACTGTGGAGGGTAGGGTTTGGGGCAGGATTAAGAGATGGCCTCTGCATTATGTCCAAAAACTAATGAAGGATACTGGTTTCAGATCTGCCGGGATCTGATGAGTTTTGATTGTTGTTCTTTTAAATATTTTAAATAATAGAATTTTACCAGGAGTTAGTAATATATATTTATTTTTTTCAGTCAGATAAATCTTAGCAGCATTTAGACCTTGCAATCAGGAATAGGGAAAAGTTCCACTAAAAGTTAGTGATGTGTCGGTACCAACATTTTTATTTCAAAATTAGAAGAATTGGAATGTTTAGTGGAGCTCCAGTGCTCAACTCTTGTCCAATATAGGCCCAAATAGGTCTCATTACTGTCTTATAAATGTTGAAGCAGTCTATAATGATAAGCAGTTTCGAATTGTGTCTTCTGTTTGGATTTTAAGTAACATGTTCGTCCAGAAAAAATATCTTTTGAGGAGTAAATTTACAAGTTCCAAACTAAAGAAATGAGCGACCCATTCCTATATAAATAGTTACGGCCTATAAGCTCCAGAAACATAGTTTATAATGAAAAAGAAAGGAAGAAAAGTTACTGCTTCATAAAAAATGGACTTATGGAAGCATATAAAATATTCTACATGTCATACATAGTAAAAGAAGATAACACATTCAATAAGAAAACATGGAGGAGCAAATCAACAAAGAATGGAGTGACACAAAGCTTTTTTACAAATGAGCTGCAGAACATAGAAAGACAGAAAACTGAAAAAGGTAGATGGATCTTCCAGGAAAACATATACAACTTATAATAAATTGCTTTGCACCCAATAAAGGAAAGAGAGTTTATACATATAGCAATATTATTCGACCAATAAGAAATATGTCATGTGTCTCACCCTTTGTAGGAGGTATGACCTTTTAGAACCTCAAATATTAGGAGACCCAGAAAACTTCATCCCCGCCAACCCATTAGTGACTCCTGTACATATTCAACCAGATTATTCTGAAGTATGAAACTATTATTATTTTATTGACTTGAATTCAAGCTCGACCCGCAGAAGAACCTTATATTCTCACAGGAAAAATCTTAACAGTAATATATTTCAGTTACTATCTAATTAACCTAATTATATTAGGTAGAGGTATGACCTTCCCCCCCTTCACTTCCACTATCACATGTAAGGGGTGTTGATTCACCTCTTATGTACAATTAATTAGCTGATGAGAAAAATGTAAATTGAGCGTTATAATAAATGGATTCTATATACAGTAGAATATCATTAATCCAACTCCTAAGGGACCAAGGGGTAGGGCAGAACAGCCAAAAGGGCGGATTAACCCGATATTTCTAAAATAACTCACCTTGAAAATCGTTCATAATGAAGTATGACCTAAACATTGTTTTTAAGGACATATAGAGCAAATTCGTAAAAAAATAAATAAAAAATAAAGTAAAATAAATAAATTAATAAAAAATTACAATTTTCACCAACTTTTTGAGAAAATTTGGAAGCTTGTATCTTAATCCCTGTTAATTAGTAAGGTTCTACTGTAGTGTGAAGCAGCCCCCTACATCACGAGCAGAAGTGTTTGTAGTCTTTAGTAAAAAATTCATTATTATTCTTAATGTTTGTTGGAGCTGAACATTCTTGCATACTTCGACTAGGGCAGGAAGAGCGGTTACTCTACAGGTTACCAACCTATCCTAGCCAGAGAGGGAAGTGGGAAAAACCCACTCAGGTTGGATTCAAACCCATGACCTTCTAAACTAAACTAAGACCCTTGCCCCAAATCATTCAGCCTTCGAGTCCCCTTACAATAAATACTAAAGACATTAGAACCAAATAAGTATCAACCAAATATAACAACGCATTATTATAAATAACAAGTTGTTTCACTTTGTAAACTATGGACTACAAAAAAAAGTTATCATAGTCACAGATTAACTTCTTCAGCAAAGTTTTTTAGTACAAAGTAAGGAGTTATAATCCCAACACAGCTAACAACACCGCTAAAAATTAATAATGCTTTTTAATTACCAAACTTACTTTCACTTGATTATTAGACAAAGAGTCCTCATTGTTAATTGCCTCAATTGCTTTTTTAGCAGATAATTTTTTTGCCTTAGCTAAAACAATGGTTTTCCTTTTTCGTGGTTTAGCTGTCTTTAAGATTTTATTCATAACATCAGCCAAACCAAGAGTTGGACTTTCTTGTTCCTCAGATACTTCATCTTCACTTTTTATTTCTGGTTCATCCTAAAAAAAAAAAAAAAAAAAAAAAAAATTAAAATTACAGAGATATAGATGCTATCTGTAAAAAAGATAAAGCAACATGTAAATATTAAAATTTGCCACTTAAGGGATATAAGTAATACTGACTGATTCAAATTCATAAATTAGGTAATAAAAACTAAATAAATACACGTAAACAAAAAAATATTAAAGTTCACTTAAATTAAAATAATAGAAATGAAATTAAATTAAATGCAACCATGTATGTTTAACCTCAGCCAGAGGCTCAGATATAACTCTTCCTCTCCACAAAAAACAGAGTAAGCACCGCCCAAGACAATCCTAGTGCCCTTAAACCACTCACTTCATTGGTATACTAACTACTGCAGTCTTTTAAGTCCATATTAGCCTCTTAGCAATTGAGAACAAGAATTAGGATGGTTGTTAGGGTTTAAATAAATTCAAGAGAAGGTGATGGCATACCATCAAACCTGTTTAGTATCAAAAGCAAAGGATAAAAGTCACCTCCATATCAATATAATGACTTTTGATCAACCATAAGTTACAAAAAACTTTTTTCAAAGTGATAAAAACTTTCAACACCTGGGCGAGCAGACAGAATGATTACCATCAACAAATTCTTTAATTAAGACATCAAGAGCGTTATGAATATCTTAAGACTTAAAAATATATGAAACATGAGAGTACCTTCAAATTAAAATGCAATATCATGAAACATTGAGTTGTTCTATACACAGTGGTGTGTACTGTACTCAAGATCTCTTATCAGTTAAATTGTATGTTCATAGGATCAGATACTTCATTGAAAAGATTTACAAAAATGCATTAAGTCTTCAAAATAGTAACTACTTCAATACTTTCATTAGTTTAAATAATACTGATAGATAAAAATGCATAATAACCAAGAATATGATTGTATTAACAGTTCGAATGATTATTTACTAGAATTAAACAGATTTCAGATGTAGAAAAATCATTTCTTATCTTTTTTTTATTTTGCAATACTCTAGATGATATATATATGTACCTTTTCTCTTTCGCTCTCTCTCTATAGAGAGAGAGAGAGAGAGAGAGAGAGAGAGAGAGAGAGAGAGAGAGAGAGAGAGAGAGCGAGAGAGAAAAGGTATTTGTCTTCTGAATGAAACCCAACACTTCAATACTTAAAGCTAAACAGCTATTCTCCATTTTTGATATCAAGTGGGAGAAATAGTTTATACATTAACATTTAGACAGACAAACTCTAAATTTATAATTCTTTGTTAATTTATATTCACCACAAAATAAGTATGATAGTGAAAGGAACATTCACAATTACACAAAAGCTGCTAAGGATGTTAGTTCCTGCGCTTTGTAATTTGTCACTATATTTTGTGGATATATAAATAAATAAATAAATAAATTGAAATATTTAATAACAAACTAAAGTAGCATTAAAATCACGTTGTACACATAATTTTTGGCATTATCAACATTAATTCCTTAATATTCACAAAAGAACACTTTAGAAAATGTAATAACAAACGCTGTACTATTCGTTATATGAAACTGTAATCAAAAGATAATATAATTAATAACTGGTAATAAAAGCATTACTTACGGCACACATAATTTAAAACAATACTTAAAGGTTTCTATAATACAACAGAACAATAATAACTTTATCAAATAACTGAAAAGTATAAATCCACTACGCAAAATGAAATAATTACTTTAACAAAAGTTTCACCATAAAAAATATGACTAGAACTTAACTTCTAGACATTTGAAAGTAAGCAAACAAACGTGCAACCTAACAAAGTGGTAGAAAGAGTAGGTTATTTGAAGAGGTAGAAACTCCAAAATTTTAAGTTGAGGTAGGATGAGCCTTTATTATCCTTGGGGTGATAAGTATCAGTAGCAGATAAGTGTCCATGATTATCTCGCAATAGCAATGTATAAACTTTTATATAATTATTATTTAAATGAATAATTTTATTTTATGTTAAAAAAGCATATTAATATAAAGAAATTGTAAAAACCTCTATTTTAGTTATAAATAAATTGCACCAACAACCTAATAAAACCATACAATTTAAAAAATCCTCGAAGTTTTGGTTAGAAAAATATTTAGAAAGATATTTGGCCCGAAATGGGTAAATGGTGACTGGAAAATAAGAAAAAAAATTAAAGTGCATGTGCTCAGAACTACAAGCTAGAAATGTAAACTTGTTTGACCGATCTATTTTCCAGAATAAATCTAAAGATAAATGGAGAGGAGAATAAGGTGAAATAATTCTTTTAAACGAATATTCCATTTATGAAAATTTTATTTAATGATGAAATAGGTATTTATATCTGAAAAACAGGTATTTCAGATGCGTTTATGTGACAGTCCTATTTTATTTCCATCTTAATAATTTTCTCTTGTCTAAAAGCATGTGGCTGCCATAAATAATTGATTTGAAAAATATCAAATCTATAAATTAAAAATTAAAAAAAAAAAATTGTTTAAATCATCATGGCCAAGTTGCATTAAACAATTTTCATTATGGTTCAGGCTATCAGTTTGTTTCTGGGATAAAATATCTCAGCACAATAACACATCATTTTCGGACGATCGTCTCTTCTTACTACTATTTTCTTAATCTGAAAAATGAAGTGAATTCAGCAACAAAAATGTAGAGAGCCGCTATTTTAAATTATTCTTATTTTGCTCACTTAGTGAATATTTTAATCACATCTATGAAAAAAGAAAAAAAATATGTGTGAGTTGCAAGCCTTAAATGGCGGCTTAAAGCCAAACGCGTGATCCATACAGATCTTGCTTTTTAAAATAATTCCGGAAATAGTTATCCTACTTTAAAGTTTGACGTGTCATTCGATCAAGGATTAATCCCTTTAAGTTTTAAAGTGACCGTAATTCAAAAAATACTAGTCGCGCGAGCGATGCCAACGGAAAATTCTTAGAAAATTCATTTTTCCCTCGACATGTATCGCTCTTCTTCATGTCATTGCTTCTCAACGGAATGAACTTCGTGTGCGTGCGTGCGTTTCTTATGTATTCCAAATTCATACCGATTATTTTTAGGTCTAAAAAGTTTATAGTTTTCTTTTTCTCTGATTCTAATGTGGATTTTATTGATGGGTGGATTTCGTTTATATCATTTAAAAACCTATTGATTTGCCTGCTCATCTCAGACCTTAGGCATATTATGTCATCGATGTACCATAATCCATATATGATACGACGGTCCAATTTAGAGTTTTTTGAGTGGAGGATTTTTGTTCTAATTTGTCCATAAATAGGTCTGTCGGATGAGGGTAAAAGAGGGGAGGGATCACAAAGGTAAGCCTTCTTCTATTTATAGAATTCATTTTCCAATTGAAAGTATTTATAATTAGCAAACTGTTATCAAATCGTAAAAATCTAATTTTTCTAATGGTGGTAAATTAGATTTTTAGAATAAACAATCCTCCTCCCAAAAAACTATAAATTGACCCATTATATTATACACTAGTATCGGTATGCCAATGACATAATATGCCTATGGTCTGGGACGAACAGGCAAATCAATAGGATTTAAAATTACACAAACGAAATAAATTAAATTTAAACAATGGAAACTTTCGATATAAAATAATGATTGTTAAAAGATGGAATTCTCTTATATCTTAAAAAGAGGTACCTTGAATCCTCTTAAATTGCTTTATGCGAAAGTGCATTACTGAACGGTATTAATTTTTGTTGTACTGCCTTTTAACAAATTAGCAAGTTCTGATAGTTTAAAATCTGACACATAAGTCAGGTTTTAAACTAATGTTTTCAAAGAAAATGGTTTCTTCGTTAATAAAGTCAGGCGTTCAACGTTTTCATTGTGTTCCTAAACATTTACCAGTCTCTGAATGCGATGTCAAAAACCTTTCCGAATTTATTTACTTCAGTAAGAAGTTGCTGGTTCTAACGGGGGCTGGTATTTCAACTGAAAGTGGAATCCCTGATTACAGATCTGAAGAGGTTGGACTTTATTTTCGTAAACGATTAAAACCTTACAGGCCCGTTCAACATAGTGAATTTGTTTCAGACAGTCATATCAGACAGCGGTATTGGTTGAGAAATTATGTTGGATGGCCTACTTTTTCAAAGAAGGAACCTAATATAACGCATTCATCTTTAACTGAACTGGAAATTAAAAACAAGTTGGTTTGTATAATTACCCAAAATGTTGATAGTCTTCATTTTAAAGCTGGAAGTAAAAATGTTGTTGAACTTCATGGTAGTGCATTTAGAGTAAAGTGTTTAAATTGTGGTATGCTTACAGATAGACATGCTTTTCAACATACTTTAATGAAGTTGAATGGTGGAATATCAATTGATGATTGTGTTCCTAATCCTGATGGTGATGTTGATATAGATGAAGTATGTTTTTTTTTTAACACATAATTTCAAGGTTACGATTAGTTTGTTTTTATTTATGTTAATTATATATATGTTTTATTTTTTCTTTTAACATTTTATATATTGTCTTTGCATGTTTCAATTTTTTAATGAACATTCTTCGATTGGAACTGTTACCACCCCATAATGAGGATTTTATTTATAGTTGATTTAGATTGTCTGAATGCTGTTGAATAAACCAACGTATTAGCATATGAAAATATTCGGAACTGAAGATATTCTGTTTTACTTGACTTGTGGATAATGTTCTTATTTATCATATTGCCATTATGATTCTCTTTTGACCTATTCCTAAGCCTTGATAGTGACATAGTATATTGTCTGTTTTTCTGTCATATTTTGTCCGGAAGGTCAAAGGTATTTTCTATAAGACTTCTTCTATTACCGTGTCTTTTCTAATTTAAATTTTTCTTGCTGAAAATTAGTTTAACTATGAGTTTTATTGTAAACAAAAGTTATGAAATAAAAAAAATATCAATAAACTAAATAGAGACTAATAAATCAAATTATAAGTAGAAAACTCTAAATTTGAATACTGGGTTTAAACTAATTTTGCATTGCAGAATTTAAGATAGGCAGTATTTCCAATCAAATTATTAACTAAACTGTTGGGTTCAGCTCCCTTTGCTCTCTCCCATTTTATGAGAAAACTAAATTTAGGAGATGTAATTTTTTTTTTTTTTAAATTTTTTATTAAAGACTTTTTTCTACTGTATGTCATATGTCTTCTCCAAAATTAAGTTTGTTCTATTTTTTTTGTCCAACTAGTCTCCCTTATTCATTTCTCTATTCACCATTCCTTCCATGACCCCCTCAACCCAACGTCTTCAAAGGTGACCTTTCTTCCGTTTTCATTCCGGGCTCCATTTAAAAATTCTTTTTGCCCATCATTCCTCTCCCATCCTCATAACCTGCCCAAACCATTTTAGCCTCAATTTAGTATCAATAGTGTTAAGGATGTTATCTATTTGTTTCACTCTTTGGAATTTTCTGAAGCTGTGATACAGCACATAAACATCTTTTCTAGGGCTAGTAGTCTTTTCACATGGCTCTCCTTTATAGTACATGGCTCGCCTGAATAAAGTGTTACACTTTCTTGGAAAGGCTTATATACATTATTATTTGTTTTTGAGGACACCGACTTACTTCATATTACGGAGGTGTCTATTATAGTAAATGTAATGTTTTTTCACATGGTATAAGGGTTTTTGATGATGAAATGTATATTTTTTGAGTTGTAGGTAATTTTAATGTGTGTGCCTCCCAATATGCATCCCATGCAGCAAACTTATAATTCTGATTTAGCCCTCCTCCCCCTCCAAAAAAACAAAACAACTAAAAGCATACAGAAGCGTTAAAAAAAAATGTCTGCAACTTTGTCATTGATTACCACCGTTTCACTTGTCTAAAGAGAATGGATGAATAGATAAAAACAGTTATAATCTTTAAACAGAGTAATCCCAGAGGTGTAAGATGATGATGATGATGATCCGTGGCGCTACAGCCCAGCATGGACCTTGTCCTCCTCTATGAGCTTTCGCCATGTAGCTCTTTCTTGTGCGGTCGCTCACCAGTTGCAGGCTTTCAGAAGGTCCCTGGAGTCCCTGCTCACAGCATCCTCCCATCTAAGTCACGGTCTACCTCTTCCTCTAGCTCCATAGAGCCTCCCATCCAATAGCTTCCTTGGGATTTCGTCAGCTGACATCTGGGCAACATGGACCGCCCAGTGCAGTCTTCCCAGCTTTATACACCGCATCACATCAGCTTCACCATACATCTGGTAAAGTTCCCTGTTGGTCCGCCTTCTCCAATAATCACCAACTCTTATGGCCCCAAATATGCGGCGCAGTATTTTTCTCTCAAATATGAGAACTTCTTTTTCTTCTGCGCTTGTCAGGGTCCAGGCTTCCGATCCGTAGGTGAGGACTGGTCGGATTAGGGTCTTGTAAAGCTGGCATTTCGTGCGGCGAGTAATAGCTCGGCTTCTCAAATGTTTGCTGAGCCCAAAATAACTCTTGTTGGCCTTTAATAGTCTTTGGCTTATTTCAAGAGATATCCTATTTGAGCCACTTACAATTGAGCCCAAATAAGTAAAATGGTCTACCGTTTCAAAAGAAAAAGGTCCCATTCTCACCTCTTCTCCTACTGCAACACCCGCTCCAGGTCCAGCTCGCATGTACTTTGTTTTATGCTGGTTTACTGACATGCCTATGGATTCCGCAGCTTCAGCCAACCTCAAAAATGCTTCTGATAAAGAAGCAAACGATCTTGCCACCAGGTCCAGGTCGTCTGTAAAACCAAGTATCTGCACCAGCCTGTCAAAGATTGTTCCACTTGTTTGTATTCCGGAATCTCTTATTGCTTTTTCAAGGGCCAGGTTGAACAGCAGGCATGCTAGACCATCCTGCCTTACTCCCCTCCTGGAGTCGAATTCTGGAGATAGTTAGTTCTCCCTGGATCCGGACGGAGCACTTCACCTCATCCATGGTCATCTTTATGAGGCGGATCAGCTTTGAGGGAATGCCCATCTCATGTAATGCTTCGTACAACTTGGGTCTTTTGATGCTGTCATAAGCACTTCTGAAATCGAAAAATAGATGATGCGTCGTCATCCTGTGCTCTAGTGATTTTTCTAGCATCATCCAAAGGCTGAACATTTGGTCGATTGTAGATCTTCCTCCCCTAAATCCTGCCTGATACCTGCCGATTTCCTTTTCAACAAATGGCCGTAGCTTCACGTAAATCACATTGGATAGGACCTTGTAGGCACACTGGAGTAGGGTTATACCGCGATAATTAGTGCATTCCAGAATATCGCCTTTCTTATGCAGAGGGTATATTATGCCCTTTTTCCACTGCCCTGGCATACTTTCCTCAATCCAAGCTGTCAGGATTATATTTTGTGAAGCTCTTTGCTGCCATACTTGAGGAGTTCAGCTGGGATTCCGTCCTCACCCGGAGCCTTATTATTGTTTAGACGATTAATGGCATCCTCAATATTGTCATATGTTGGTGGGTCAGGTGGGTCTGAGTCATCTTGTATTCCTAGGGCTTAAAAAGTCTCCGGATCTCCACCACCTTCATTCAGGATATTGTTAAAATGACGCGACCATCAGCTGAGGATTTCTCCTTTTTCCGAGAGTAGCGACCCGTCTTCCTTCCTGCAGGCTATTACTCTTGGCTTAAAAACCGCCCTGCTTTCGTTGACTTTCTTATAGAAGACTCTGCACTCGTTTGCATTTTTGTGCATCTCAATTTCTTCTAGTCGCTTGTACTCCCACTCCCTCTTCTTCCTTCGATGGAGGCTTTTCTCCTGCCTTCTTTTGTCCCTATACTCTTCCGTAGCTAGTCGCGTGTGTCTCTTCTGGACCATATTCCTATATGCTAAGTTCTTCGCCTCTGTAACAGCTGCACACTCATCGTCGAACCATAGGGGTCTCGCTGCACGTTCCTCCATTCTTATCCTTTCCTTAGCAACTTCCTTGATAACTGTCGAAAGGGTGCTCCACTGCTCTAGGTCTGAACCCACCGCCATGCTGACCTCTTCAAGCCTCTGATCAAGTCCCTGGTGATAACTGGCAATTACTTCAGGATCTTTCAGCTTGGTTACAGCAATCTTTTCTGCCTTCTTTCCTAGGGCCTTCCGAACATTGGATATTCTTGCCCGTAACTTGGACACTACTGGATAATGATCAGTATCCATGTTCGCACCAATGAAAGACACCATGTATGTGGCACTGGTTTTGTGGTGAACAGGCGTTTCCAACAGCTTATCTTGGATTTTAAACCAATTAACCCCAGAATTTGCATAATTAGATTCGCGGCACATTCCAAAATTACTCAATAGTAAGCGCCTATGCTCCAACTGAAGATGCATCCGAAAATGATAAGGACGAATTCTACGAATTACTCGAGAGATCTCTCCACCAATGTCCTAATCATGACATAAAAATTGTTGCTGGCGATATGAATGCTAAAGTAGGACGCGAGCAGTATTATTATCCTACAGTTGGTCGACACAGCCTTCATGAAGTCTCTAATGATAATGGACATCGACTAGTCAATGTTGCAGAAGCATGTGATCTGACTGTTGGAGGAACGCTGTTCCCCCACCGAAACATATATAAGGGAACTTGGAGATCACCGAATGGAGAGACCACTAATCAAATCGACCACATCCTCATATCATCACGCAACAAAACAAACCTCATGGATGTCTGAGTATACAGAGGAGCAAATGTGGACTCGGACCACTATCTCGTGAGAGCTCATCTGAGGGATAGGATATCACTTGTAAAAAGACAGCCAGCATATAGAGCTAAGAAATTTAACGTTTCGAGATTAAAGGACGAGGACACACGGAGGAGATACGAGGATCGCGTGGATGAATTTATTAGGCAACTGGATGCCCCTCTGGACTACGACATTGATAGTCATTGGAAATCAATAGAAGATGCTGCGGGTGCTGCGGAGGAAGTCCTTGGCTTTCGGGAAAGGGAGCCGCATAACCCATGGTATGATATGGAATGTCTTAATGCAAATGCAGCCAAAAACAAGAGCTACAGGCTAATGATTCATCGGTGTACAAGAGCAAGCACTGAGGAATACAGACGTCGAAGACGCTCCGTAAAGAGGCTACTTCAGAGGAAGAAAAGGCAATGGAGGAATAAACAGCTACAAGAAGCCCAGACCCTGAAGACCAATAACGAGATCAGAAAATTCTACCAGAAGATAAACACTGGAAGAAAGCCCTTTCAACCTAGATTAAATGCATGCAGAGCTGAGGATGGATCGTTATTGAGTGATGAAGGTGGAATCCTCAGAAGATGGCACCAATATTTCCGAGATCTCAACGATGGGGACCCTCCTCCCCAACTCTCAACTCGCCCAGTTCCAATTGAGGATCTACATCCGCCTGATGAAGAGGAAATTATGTCAACCATATCCAGGCTTAAAAATAATAAGGCGCCAGGCTATGACGGCCTTGGAGCGGAGCTCTTCAGGCAGGGCGGGATGGAACTGACCAAGACACTCCAGGATCTCACCTCTATCTGGGTGAAGGAAACTATGCCACAGAGCTGGAACAAAACGATAATTTGCCCTATTCACAAGAAGGGAGACCAGCTAGACTGTCGTAATTATCGTGGCATATCACTGTTACCAGTAGCATATAAGATCCTCTCTCTTGTCCTCTTTGAGCGTCTCCTTCCATGGGCTGAAAGAATTGTGGGTCCCTACCAGTGCGGTTTTCGGAAGGGCAAATCAACCGTAGACCAGGTCTTCACCCTCCGACAAGTGCTGGAGAGGGGTAGGGAATTCAACATCCGAACCCACCACTTATTCATAGACTTTGAAAGTGCCTACGACAGTATTGATCGCAAAGAACTTTATATCGCATTAGAAGAACTTGGAATACCCCAAAAGCTCTTAAGAATGTGTCAGGTTACGATGGAGGGTGTAGAATGCTATGTAAGGGTCCAAGGCGGGATGACCCAGCCAATCTTCTCAAGTAGGGGTGTCCGTCAGGGTGATGCATTGGCCTGCCATCTTTTTAACATCGGCCTTGAAAAAGCCATCAGAAGTTCCCAAATCCAACTGGGTAGCACCATATTTAATAAAACGGTTTAGCTGCTTGGTTATGCCGATGATATTGATATCATGGGACGATCGTTTGAGGCTGTCTGAAATGCGTTCCTTCTCCTTGCTGAGAACGCCAGGAGAATGGGTTTGGTAATAAACGACGCAAAAACGAAGTACATGGTATCAGGAGAGCGGGCAGTACAGGGCGAAGAAGTCAGAATTGGGGATTACAAATTTGAGAAAGTTAACGAATTTGTATACCTCGCTTAACATCCTATTCATCCTTAACATCGTTACGCGGGCAGCTGTCTAGGGCTCTCTCAAGCTGATCGTAGAAAGCTTCCTTCTCTTCCACTGGAGATACTTCTGTTGGTGCGTAGCAACTGAAAACACTGAAGTTGTGGAATTTACCCCTTAGCCTCAAGACACAAATCCTTGGATTGATGGGGGTAAAACCAATGATTAGATCCCTTGTTCTTCCCCTGACTAAAAAGCCCGTTCCAGAAATATGTTGCTCTTCGTGACAGCTATAGTAGACAGTATGGAACTGTTTTTCCAGGACTCCCTTTCCCTTCCACCTCACTTCCTGCAGAGCAACCAGGTCTAGTTTGTAATTGTCCAGTTGTTGTAGGAGCTGCCGAAGCGACCCCAGTCTATGAAGTGATAAAATATTCCATTGTCCAAATTTGAAGTCCATATGGCAAATCCTAAGTTGTTTCCATGTGATCAGTCCGGCTATATCTCTTAGAGGTTTCATAATAATGGTTGTTTTAAGGGGAGCAGGTTATTGGCCTGCTGCCCCCGAGTCAGGTGGAGAGGCTGCCTCCTCATAGCCTCCTGAGGTGTAAGAACAATATAGAAAAAAATCTTTGAAGCAAATTGTTCTACCAGACACATTGTAGTGAAATACATTAAAATGACATTTTATTTTATTTTATTGTTATAAAAACAGTTGTGGTTATTTTATTGGCTATTCTATATATTTAGTTTGCTTCCATTTCATTTATCATTTCTCTTCTTGTTTCAGAGTTTGGAAAACCAGTTTATTGTTCCGGATTGCTCAAATTGTGGTGGGATTATGCAACCAGACATTGTATTTTTTGGTGGCAGTATACCTAAGGAAAGACATGTCTATATTGAAAAAAATGTAGATGACTGTGATTCATTACTTATCCTTGGTACCTCATTGACTGTGTTTTCAAGTTACCGCATTTTACTAAGGGCCCATGAAGCAAACAAATCGATTGCAATTGTAAATATTGGTAGTACACGAGGTGAACAATTTGCTTCTTTAAGAATAAATGCTAGATGTGGAGAAATTCTACCCCTTGCTTGTTTAGATACATATTTGTAACTTCTTACTTTCAAATCATTTGTTTGTGAATAAATGTTGTTTTTACTTAAATTTCATGTTCGATTTTTTAATTTACTTGAATTAGATGTTTTTGCTTTTCTTCAAGTATTATCCTTTGATGTATATCAATTTATTCTGTATGATGAAAAATATTGATATATTTGACTTTTTGGAATGTCTTAATAATACAATATTGTTGGAGCTGTTTGCCTGTAAACCTTTGATTTAGTCAGCATATTTTAAGGTATTGTAATATTTTGCTTCTTTTTATATTTTGAAGAAATCTACGTAAAAAACTAAGTAGTTCAATCTAAAAGGCATAGCACTATTACCTATGACCTGCAGCAGTTATAGGATATAATAACTAAATAATTAACTAGAAATTATAGGTTATGAGTAAATATATGATTATGGCTATGGATACAATTTTTAACTCATGGTGGATTGTTTTTATTAAGTACTGAACGTTTAGCCTGTTGTGTAGACCTTCTTCAGGTCTTCTATACTAACTAAATATACATGTTTTAAAGATAAGGTTACTATAAGTAAAGAAATAATTACATAAAGTGTGTAGTGAATATAATACTGTAAAAAAAAAAAAAAAAAAAAGGAATATAAAGTCATATTAACCAAAAATTAATTAAAGTCATAAATCCTTTTTTAACAAAACATATGATGTAAAATCTTGAGGGGGGTGGGATAGAAATAAATAATAAATTAATAATAAAATTAAGAAGAGAAAAGAAGGTACATAAGAAGAAGATTAAAAAACTATAAGAATTACATATTGACATGTAATAGATGACATTTTCATTGTAATTTTAAAAGCATATATGGGGCAGATCTGTACAGAAACCAGGGGTGGGGGGAGAATTAAGTGGGGAAAAGTTATTCATTAGATGATTTATGTAATTATTCAGAAATTTATTGAATTAAGGGGAAAGCAATTGGATAGGAATTATCTTTTTGGTATCATGTGTCTTCCTCTCTGTAACAAGAAGCAGATAGATGAACACAATGATGGTTGAGTGTTCAGGTTATATTGATTTAAGATGGTGAGGGTGTTGGGAATGGTAGTTTAAAACTAAGCTAGAATATGTCAGTTTTGTATTCCGATCTGTGGATAGTGTTATAAGGATTTCTTGTGATAAGGATGTCTAGGAAATGAAAGTTTTAATTCCAGATTCAACTGGAATGGGGATGGTTTGAGTTTATGGCAACTAGGACAACTTGATTCTTTTGGGATTAAGTACCAGGAGGGCTTATCAACATATTTCTTAGTAAAAATTATGCCATTTTGAAACAGAGGCATTATTTATCAAAATTATTTAGGGTGATGCTTTAGAGCCATGTGGGAGAGAATTCTCTGTGGTAATTCCTGATAATTGATTTTATAAAACTGGAATAAGACATTCTTTGCGGATGATGTGTTTATTTACTATTTGCAGAACTTCATTGATTAGATTAGGGTTCGGTTTTCAGTTATTAATATACATTATTAGGATAACTACTAATAGCAGACAGGTTAGGAAAAAACGTTACATTTCTGACACTGTTTATCAAAATATGGATGTTAGAGTTTACTTTGTTATGAATTTTGTTTCGATAATACCTCTAGAAAGACTTGTTATACAGTTTTACTTGGTTTCCGCTTATGTATTTTGTATAAAATGGTTTCCTTGAAACTCCTAAAATGTTACAAGAATTGCCACATGAAAATGCCAAGGTATTGTAAGATGACATTTACAGTTTCAGAAGTTGACACCTCATTCCTTCATTTCATTATTTGTTTCCACTTCTTTATAATTCATTGCATTTTCTTGAATTTCATTGGATCTTTTAATAATTTTCTTCAACTGTTGAATTCACACCCTCCTTGCTTCCTGGTTTGTAGTTTTAATTATATTTTATCCTATAATGGAAAGATCCTCATCCTCAATATTTCTTGCCCAATTTGAATCTGATTTGAAGGAGTTCATCTTTTCTATTACAATTAATATTTCTAAGACATCTACAGCTATCTTAATATCCTTGCCATTAACATATTTTTGTTCAATAAATTTGATTTTTTGTTGAAATATTGATAAGATGGTCTCTGGATTCCAAGGTTATAAACCTGCCTTACTGAAAACATTTTTTATATCATCCTTACAACTGCAAAATATGGAATGTGAAATTCACTGTTTTTGCATTCTATTTTTAGCAATTTGTTACATTGATTTGGTATAATAAAATAGTTCGTATTTTCAACCCTTTGGCAGGGTTATTCCTTCCCTTTATAGAGTGAATTCAGATTTGAGAATTTGCTAAAACGTATTCCAATCCTAAAGCAATTGTTAAATAATACAAAAAATGTGTTTTTTTCACATTTGGTACTTTGCAGTTGTAGGTATAGATAAAGTAATTTGTGATTGTAGGTACAGATAAAGCAATACGAAAAATGTGATTTCCACATTCGATACTTTGCAGTTTTTTTTTGTAAAAAATGGGTTTGTTATGGGTAGAAGTGTCGTTTGAATTTTGGGTTTTTACAATTTTAGGCTCTCCAATGATCAACCTTACTCCTCCGGTGTTCTTTTAGACATTGAAAGACGGCCACATCCATGGGTAAGTCTGGGAACTCCATGATTTCTCGCTGATGTAGCAACAGTTACTCCTTTGGATACAATTAATTACTGCTTGCATTTGTGCTTCATATTTTGAACCAAAATAAGCCAACTAAAAAGTTTATTTAAGTATTTTCTCGACTCAAACAAAGCAACTAATGTTTTAAAAGTAAAAATTGCAGAAAGATATAGTAAACTGTAAAAAAGGCGAATGAAGTAAACATTGAATGACTCTTGACGTCTTTGAGTTGTGTGCAATTCTTCAAATCTTGACAAGACCTTCATATATGTCGAACATTTAAAACAATTTTAATTTAACAAAACCAAAACAGAATGCCCTAAGATAAGCAAAATAATAATATTGATCTGCAATGGATACCAACAAGAGGTTAACTAGCACCCTAGCAAACCCATAATCCTTAAAATTGAAATGGATATGCTCATGGATCATTGCATCAATTGCATTAAGAGTAAAACCTCTCAACCCCAAATAAAAAAAATAATAACATTTTTAATATATAAATTTAATGTTGATAAATCTTATAACTAGTTATATTTAGCATGACAGATAATGCTACTTTTTACTTGTATTAAGTATCTAATTAACGAAAATATATTAGGTAAGGCCATAGAGTTATAAGACACATGGAGAGGCCCTTCTCTTATTTTCTTCAGTGATGGGTGAGGCCGAAACACCAACCGGCCACGCCCTCTTTACCAAACTGGCGACTTGCATTCCATTTGGGCTAGGGTATTTCCACATTATTAAATGGAAAAATAACGCATTAAATGTAATAAAATCCCAGAATAAAGCATAAAAAACCCAAATTTGAACTGAAAAACGGCTAATATGCTGATTTTATGGTCCAAATCAAAATGGCTGCCTCTTGTCAGTTACTGCCTCAGCGATTGAGACGTAAGCCCCCTCCACTTGTCTATAACTCCATGGGTTAGGCCTTTCGGGTTATTTCAATTTATTGAACTTTAAAAAAATATTAGAGTAATATTTAGAGCTACATTTCAGTTTTGTTTTATCTACTAATTTAGATACAATTCAGTATTCATTTTAGCAAACATGGAAGACTAATGGAAGATGTAGAAATATATCGGGGATGTGATGAAATACATTCGCCACTAATTGCAATTATAGAAATATATCGTCGACCCGGAAGAAGACTACCACATCTCAAAAATTAGTTGTTTTGAGAATTGGCAATGGACAGCTGATACAAACATTACTCTTTGATTTGAGAACTTGTGACATCTTATAAAAAATATCCTCTTTAGGCTCTGATACCATTAAAGTATTTCTCATTGTGACAGTATTTTTTTTTTTTTTTTATTACTAAATCGTGAGATGTGATAGTCTTCTTCAGGATCCACGATATATAGTGGAAATAAAAACAATCTGTTATAGCGAAAAATGTTACTCTCCTGTCGCATAGCTAAGAAGACATGTTTGAGATGCTAAGCGCCTCAATCTTCTTATCTTCTCATCGAAAAATGCGCATGTGTATCAATGAAGGTAAGTGCACTCAAAACTAACTTTCAACAGATAGTGGGGAACAGACAATTTGAACATTTGAAGTTATTTACAGAAGGAGAAATTTAAAAAAAAGAAATAAAAGAAGAAAAATTGATTAAGAAATAAAAAAATGTACTTACTCAATAATAAAAATACAGAAATTAAAATACACAATATGGATATTTAGTTAAAATAAGATATAATCATAATTTTTTTATAAAAGTGATATATATGTCATGTTATGTATATTAATATGTTTTTATTTCGTTTGTGGGTGTATATTTTTAGTGATGTCATGTCTTAGTCTCCTATTTTCTGTATGATGGGATTCTCGTAAATTGTAAGGGAAAAGAATTTTTTTATCTGTGAGTGTACTGTTTAATTAATGGCAGGTTTAAGCCAGGTAATGTTTGAAATTCTGGTGTATACTAGATAGTTGTTTATAATTTTCATGCATGATTTTTGGATAACTTCTGATTTCCTGTAATTAGAGTTGCCAGGTATAGGTCTAGACGGGAGAGGTATATGTTGATATTGGACGTGTTACTATTTTATACTAGAGAAATTTATAATGTAATGATATTCTTATATAGTTATGTTTATGTAGAAAAAGGATAATGCCCGCACCAAACAACCATTTATCAAGGTATATACCCTGAGATAACATGCTTTTTTTTTTAAATTAACTGCTTGAAAATTATTAAAATAAATAGAATTAACTTCGATCTTCATATCAAACCGTTGTTTGGTTTTCTGAAATGTTATATTGCTATGCTAGTATTATTTAAAACATTTATTTTGACTGATCTCTCAAATGTCATCAATCCGAAACTTGGAAATAGAAAATTGAAGAGCTGTGTTTATTGACTGAGTGAATATATTCAAAGATATTTTGGGTGGGATCAGTAAAAAAAAAAAAAAAAAAATTGTTTAGGCAAAGTTAAGAAACATAATTTATTTTATTTGCCAACGTTTCGGCCAAATCTTGGATGGCCAATGAAACATTCAGGACAAATGAAAAATTGGAAAACAAAAGAAAAAAAAATTAAGAACTTAAATTAACATTATATACTGATGTGCTATCTACAGTTCTCGCCATTTCATGACAGTTTATCATGTTAATTTTAGTTCTTCATTTTTTTCCAATTTTTCATCTGCCCTGATGGTCATCAATTTTGGTCCGAAACGTTGGCGAATAAAATAAATTTTGTTTCTTCAATTTGCCTAAATAATTTTTTTTTAATAATCCCACCCGAAATCTCTTACAAAGCAAGTTCAAATTAGTATACAAATGAAGTAAATATAAATTATTATTTAGACTATTATTTTATTTGTAATAAAATATAAATACAATTTTTGGAATTCAGAACATTTTTTACTTCTTGCAAGAAGAAATAACTACTTTTGTAATAAAATTAGAAAATAATGGCCAGCTCTATTTATCTAATGTAGACGTTAATTGTTTTTCTTACGTTTTAACATATTTGATTGAAATAAATAAAAACTAAATTCGTAAAAGACGGGTTGCGGGAGAGGGGATCAGAGGATAAATATATTTAGCGGTAGAGCGGGGAGAGGTGCCAGTGTAACGATGTGCTCCAGAGGATTGAGCAGCCTCGCAGACGACCAAGGGCCAGAACAACTATTCTTGCCGGTCGAGGAACGTGCTCCTACGCCACTTCTACGTAAGTTAATATAGTACACATTTTTTAAAATATATTCCGTCTTTTTAATATAGAAAACTATTTTAAAAAAGTGATTTAAAAAAAACGGACATTTTCACATGACCGCTGAAAAAAACATTCGATTTTATGGAAGTGTAAAGTATAATTATATCAAATAATAAATCGTGTTTAATCTTTAAAATAATGTATATACGTGTACCTGTGAAAATTGTATACATTCATTCATTTTATGTATATGAGTTTGTTTATAATAGTAATTCAATTATTCTTTAGCGAACTTGAAAAAAATGATTACCACGTTTTGCTTGCAAGTATGAAAAGTTGTTACCTTGACAGTGAAACATTAATGCCATCGACAAAGAATAACGGTTCGCATAAATATTAATGCATTTTTTTTTCAACAGAGTTTCATACCTTTGTTTACTTTGAAAGAAGAAAATATCATTTAACGCAAACAAATACATTTTACAAATTGTCACTATACACGAAAGTATTTAATGTCGCATACCTGTATTCCAACACGGAGGAAACATACGTTCCATACAGAATTAGCATCATCTGCGGCTGTAGATTGGAGTGGCTATTGATAAGATTAATCTAGCAATCGGTCATACTCGTTTAGAAGAGATAATCCAGCCGGATGGAGAAAATTAAGTAACTCAGAAAGTGTAAAAATAATATTGTTTTTTTAAATTAAAATAATAATCATTCCAAAGCATAATAAACGAAACCGTAAAAAATGATTCATCAAATTCTAAAACTTACATAATTTATTTAAAAAATACAATGATAAATAAATATTGCTCATTTTTAAACTTGATACAAAATTTCTTGTATGAACTCCCTTTATATATATAATATATTCCGTCTTTTTAATATAGAAAATTATTTTAAAAAAGTGATTTAAAAAAAACGGACATTTTCATATGACCGCTGAAAAAAACATTCGATATATATACTCGATATATATACTATAATATATGTACCCTGTTGTCTGAGCTGGCAAGCACTTGCTGCAGGAGTCGGTGGGCTTACTGGCCTGGAGTTACGGGGTACCCAGTTTTTGTTCTGATGAGGACCCCATTAAATAAGGGGTCGAAACGTCAAAAGGAAAGGAAAGAGGAGAAGGAAGAAAGAAAAATATGTATATGGATAATTAATATTTATTGTTAAATATAAAGGACCAAAAACCCGATTATTGTTAAACAGTTAATTATATAGTTTCTAAGGGTCGACAAAACATAATTTTGATATATATATATATATATATATATATATATATATATATATATATATATATATATATATATATATATATATATATATATATATATAGCAACAAATAGGTATATTGACGGGTATAGCTGTTTTAAAAGATCAACCAAGAGCAAAATAGATTCTTGCGGAAATTCAACGATAAAAACTCTCTTAATATCACTATTACCCTGTCCTTAAGCTACTTGTTGAGCATTTCGATCTGACTTGATATGGTGGAGGAAAAATTTGTTCTGCTTCTCAACATTTCACCTCAACTATATTGCGGGGAAAGACTGACTACTTCCGTCCTTAAGAATCACAAAACATCTCCAAGTATCCGTTACATCGCTCAAGACGCCCTTGGCGTCTGCAACAACACTTCAGTATTATTGCTGTCAGTCATTGTTACTCTTTACTCACATTGGACTTCTTCAAGCATAAAACTGCCAAGTTTAAGCGCCCCGGCTTCCCTCTTATTTTTTTTTCTATTTCATCATCATCATCTTATGGCGCTTATGGTCCTTGTAGAACCCTGGCCTCCTCAACGATTCTCTGCCATTCAAACCTTTGTTCGGCAACCCTTCTCCATCCTCTCACATCCAGAGTCCGAAGATCGTCTTGTACTTTTTTCTATTTACCTTGCCCATATTTTTTGCCTCATAAATTATTGAACTTTACGATGTGTTATGCCTCACAATAATCGTCTGTAAGAACACTTTCGTCTATCCGTTTTCCATCCTTGACATCAAACAAGAATTATAACCAGGAAGACCATCCTCGTAAGCATAGCTGTTGTTTACAAGCTATGTTTACGAGGGAATCTCTTCTGCCTGTTCTCGTCGTCTGATAAACTTGAGACCCATATCTTTCCCAGAAGTAATAGTAGCATTATTGAACGATCCAAGTTGTAGACCCATTAATTTTCTCTGTAGTTTTAGATTTTGGCATTGGTTTTTATTTTATTTTATATTTATTTTTTATTTCTTTACAGAAACACCTATTTTTCTGATTTTTTTTCTTCTGAAAATGGGTGTTTCTTTAAGAAAACTGTATTCAAGTGAAAATTTTTTAAATCAGTTATTAAAAGCTATAATTCCCCAGACAGTGAAGAATGTTAATAAGACCCTACTCAATTTTTATCATCAAGAATTGACTATTAGTGTTTCTTATTTGTTTATTGTTTTTTAACACATCTAGAGTGATTCATGGGAAACAATAATTATTATATTTGACGCAATGGTCTCCTCAACATTACTGTATGCAGCTCAGATCTGGAGTTTAATTTACCAAGAAGCCATCGAGAATATCCAACTAAAATTTCTTGAATCGATATTTTTTGACCCAGATGTACACCATATTGTAAGGCTGAAAACAAATCGTAATCCGCTATTTATTCCAGTATTAAAAAACATGATTAATATTTCTATCAACATTATGACACTACCGGAAAACCGATTACCTCGTATCTATCTAGAGCTAACAGTCACTCGTTTTAAATAGTAATAAACCAGACTTTAACTATAGCTGGATATCTCAAATTAGACAAATAACCATATATGATGATATTTATGAACACAATTACGATTTTTTCAATTCACAAAAATGATTATCTAATAAAATTACTATAATAGAAAAAGCCTCGATCCTTTTATTCTGTACAGATATTACCCGTGCCCTAAATTCAACTTATTATCCGTTATATAAGAAAATTTCAAAATTTAGTAACCCTCATCTAGAAAATTAGCTCAAAACTAATATCAGCATAAATAAACTTAGGACTGTTAGTCAGTTAAGAATGGCCGAAGATGATTGCCTAAAAATATTTTTTTTTAAACAATAGCTTAATAATTAAATCCCACCATGCATGAAAAACTAGTAATATGCATATATCAAATAGTATAAAACAACTATTATTGGATTGTCAAGCACATAACAGTAGAAAAAAAATTAAAAAGGTATATATGGTAGTCCGTACTGTAGAATATTTATCATTGGTAAATATCTTAGAATACAGTCTAGAAAAGATCAATTATGTTTCTTAATTTTTATTAAACACTATAAAATAATTTATTTTTATTTTTCTATTGTTGTTGCTGATACCTATTTTGTATTATTATTATTATATTGTATTGTTAGTATTAACTAGGAACTATTATGTATTAGTGAAAAGACGTGTTTTTTTCTTGTCGTTTTTTATTAATTTATTTTTATTGTAATTTACAATAATTATTATTATGCATTTATATAACATTTTATGTAACATTTATACTGGATAGCTCAATTGTCATAAAGTTTGTACTTTGAAGCAATCAAATAAATAGTAGAGATTGGTATAACAGATAACGTAATAAAATACAGAACAGCTTCCAGAAGAAGGAAAAGAGAGAAAGAATTAGTATCTGGGCAGAAGAGAGAAGGAAACAACAAAGTGAACGGATGAAGAACTATAAGAAATCAAGGAAAGAAGTACGGAAATGATCGCATGCGGTTACTTCACGCGGTCCTAGACGACCAAAAGTGAAAAAAAAAAAAAAAAAAAAAAAAAAATGTCACGATGACTGATGTCAATTTTTTGAAACTGAGACACCCATATTTCTTTTCTTTAAGTGAAAGAAGATTAAAAAAAAAAAAAAAGTAGTTACCTGTATATTGGGAACATTAAGAATTAATAACGTTTCAATTTACCAGAAGTGAACTTATATTCACTAACAAATGGAAACAAAAAGGTATCACTTAATTTGAATTTAAATCCATAATTGGGGGACTCGATGGCCGATTGAGTTAGGGCGAGGGTCTCAGTGCACTCGGAACTGAAGGTCGTGGGTTCGAATTCCACCTGGGCGGGTTAAAATTTATTGCGGACCCACTAAATGAATCATGGCCTAACCACCTTGACTAGAATAGGTTGGTAACCTGTAGTATAACCCCGTCCTTCCTGTCCAAGTTGGAGTACATAAGGACGTTAAGCCCAAATAAACAAATCCATAATTGTTGGATTGTAATTTGGGAAGATTAGAATGGTTTCACGGAGACGAAAAGCTCATTTCCGTATGTCTAAAGATGCCTGTTATTAGCAATGAACATGATCTTTTTTAAAATATTGGAAGTTTAAAGTTTATTAAGTGGATAGGTCGTACCCCTTTAAAAATAATCGAATTTTAAGGAAACTCATTATTGTAATCTTCAAGTTCTAACTCTAATGCCGGCAGTACAAGACGAATGCAGGCGAACATGAGTGTGTACCGGGTCACCTCGCCTTAGCTCGGCTCGGCTAGGCAGCGCTCCAAAAAAAGTCGGTCTCTGGGCACGAGTCAAAGGACCGAGAGGAAACGAGGTACGAGGCGAACCGACCCAGTACACACTCGCCTGAGCTCGGGATTCAGATTTCTGCGAATGGCAAGGCACTTTTGTTATTCACTTCTAAGTTTCGTTTAATCACATTCCAACACTTCCATCATTCAATTTCCAGTTCCTTACTAATTAAGGAACTAAAGAAAAAAAAGATTAACTAAGAACTAGAGAAAAAAAATATTCCTTAATGGCTTCATTTAGACAATTTATTTTTTATTTATTTTTTTTTTTTTACGTTAAGACCGCTGTGGATCACGCTACAATTTTATTCGTCATGAAGGAAACCCGGCAGTCATCTCCAGGATCTCTTCCCCGCTCTGTCCTCCGCCCATCTCGCCTTCATCCTCTCACTGTGCTCCTTCCTCCTGTCCCGCGACCACACGAGCGTGCTCGGTCTGCTCACCCTTCCGCACTCAATCCGCCCCCTCTCCTCCACTTCCCTCCTGTACTGTGCTCTGTTGTGTATTGTGCTTTCCTGTAATCCGCAATGTTGCAGGTCAGCTCTGCACTCCATGATCCATGAATTGTTATATGCCTTGAGTTTACCAAAATAGTCGAAAATCCTTTTGGTCAGTCTGTTCGAATCCATCCTCGTCAAGTGTCCGTAAAAGGCGAGACGTCTTTTCCGCATTTTTGAGACGATGCTCTCTGAGAACTCGTACACTTCCTCGTTGCTTTTGTGCCTCCAGCCTTGTTCGATCTTCTTTGGACCCAGGATCCTTCTGATCATTCTTCTGTCGACTAATTTAATTTGTTCCATACTTCTGTTCAGGATTAGCGTCTCAGACAATTTATTTTATTCATTTAGCCAATATATTTTTTATTTAAAAAAAAAAAAAAAAAAAAATATATATATATATATATATATATATATATATATATATATATATATATATATATATATATATATATATATATATATATATATATATATATATATATATATATATATATATATAAGCAATAAATAAA
The DNA here is from genome assembly GCA_003667255.2 of Euschistus heros. Taxonomy (NCBI): domain Eukaryota; kingdom Metazoa; phylum Arthropoda; class Insecta; order Hemiptera; family Pentatomidae; genus Euschistus; species Euschistus heros. The sequence goes on from RCWM02000129.1 coordinate 2,136,186, forward strand.
ATGTACAAATTAACTATTAATATTAATTAACTGTTTATTAATGATATTCTAAAAAGTTATTTTAGTGGGTTTTTACAACTTCTAATTAAAGAAATTATTTTTTTTTTATATCCATTTATTGAAATTTACAACTGTAAAAAATATATACATCTAGTAAATGAGTTGATTAGGGAAGAAATTCTAAGTAGTTAGTTAAAGTAGCTAAATTTTCTTCGAAAATTCGCTTAAAATAAATAACCAATCAGAAAATATCAAATAAATTCGGACTTATCCAGTCCTGTTCCGATGAATGTTTTTATCTACCGTCTCCGTTTTTTTTTGTAAATGTTTCGTGGTTATGTACACATAAATATAATATGCGTAGGCTGCAATAGCTGCAACTGCTGTAACCAGAATCCTCACATCCATCTTCATAAACTTCCAATAAAACACTAGCTTTAGGTTATATAACTGAACTACCCAACTTCTACAAAGCTCGCCTTTCCTCGTCCACGAGCCATTCGGCGAGTGTACACAGCTCGCTTCCGCTTGGCTCGGGTGGCCTCGTTGACGAGCGCCTCGGCGAGTGTGTACTGCCGGCATAACGTTATCATCGTCTCACACTTGCTTTGAGGGTAGTTCTGAACAGACGTTATAGATAGCTGTGTTGGTCAATTCTTTTATCAGTGTTTTTAACGAAATTAATTTTAAAATTCTTAGAAAAATGTTTTAACAAAGATTCTATAGACTTAAAAAAAAAAAAAAAAAAAAAAAAAAAAAATCAATTTACAAGTAATAAATTTTATCAAACAGCCATAAAACAAGTGATTACAAAGTTGATAGCAAATCAGAAAACGATTTTATTGTTAATATTATAGTTAAAATCTTCTTAATGCTTTTGACTATTATAAATATATATATATAGATATGTATATTTATATCATAAACGGAGGCTACTATGATACTTTGATATATTTGTCCTTGACATTGAATATTGGCGTGTAATCTACCGAGCGTTATTTGTTTCACCGAACGAAATAATTCGGAAACATCAATTTTAAATAATCAAACTTTCCGTTTTAGAACCTCAGCAAAGCGAGCTTGTACAGTTCGTCTTGCAGCACGTTGTTTGTCAGTGTCATGTGAAAGGATTTTAAGCAGTGCATACTCAAACGGTTTTCAACCTTGTTTCCTGTTTATGTTGAGCGTCTTGGAGGCATAGAACTATGTTTAAAATGAATTCAAATTGTTTGACTCTTCACACACGGAATGACCAAGTATTTCAGTAACGGAATTAACGAATGCATAATATTTTAAACAGTTATTTTAAATGAAATAACAGTAAGCAATGTCTTTTTCATATTTATGTATGATATGTTATATTCATTTTAATTATTACATTCATTTATTGCAGAGTAGTTACCTACAACAAGCATTATCAATAGTTCATCCCTAGGGGATGAAGAATATTTATTTTTATTATATGTATTTGTACCAATCCAGTTTTCAATATCTGTGGAGTCCTATTGATCTTATTGGCGATGTGGATTGCACTTAGATAACCAGAACTAGGATTGCATCAGCTAATATAGCATATTTTACGATGGAAAAGCTCTTGAGAAGTAAACTCCGTAGTCAAATATCGAAGCTGATGCCATACAAGATTATCATCAGACGAGTGGCAAACTTTGCATGGGAAATTATCACGATAAGCCCTAAGTCAAAACCGTTTGAATAGTAATGATTATTTCAGATAAAAATGACAAACTGTGTTTGAGGAAAAATAAGGAAAAGAATGCTTTATTTGGATACTTTTCATTATCAAGTTTCGTAAGAGTGCCACGCATAAAGTTGATGGACATTGCATACAGAATGGGAGAGCAAAAGATAGTTACAAAGCTATCCTAATGTGAATGTTGTATCTTCATCAGTCAGGCTAGCTATTTAGTCCAGTAAAATAAGGGTTTGGCAAAGATAAAACACCCATGCTAGCACGGTAAATGTGTATGTTTTGGCAAAATATGATAATTATGACATGTTCAGCGGACAGGCGAGGGTGATTCACAGAATTTAATATAAATTACATACATAGCATCTAATAGTAAATTTGACCAGCTTTTAGGTGATAAAAAGTAATTTGGGATCGGATAAATATTTGCGTTGTTAGAGCGAAAAAAATTTTATTTTACATTATTATTTTGGTTTTACAACAGTCCGCGGTTTTTAGTGTTCTGGCATGAGTATTTTAAGCGACTTGATTAAAACTTCATATATAGAGCCTAATAATAAATTTAACCAGCTTTTAGGTAGAAAAAAGAAATTTTGGATCGGAAAAATAGTTTCGAAGTCATAGTGAAAAATGTGCCTAAAAACCTGGATTTCACGATATTATGCGATTTTCAGACGTACTAGAATGTGAATTTTAAGGAACTTGATTCTTGATTATATACATTCTTTGTATACAATGTACTCTTCTTCGCGGAGTCTTCGGGATTGACCGCAAGTTGAAAAATTTCTACATGTATTCCCAAGACCATAACTTCGCGAAAAATGGTCCGATTTCGGAGTTACTTTTTTATTTTCCGGTAAATAACCGGTATTTTTTCGATTTTGGGTATGAAGTCGACGGCTGCCATGGTAGAAAACTTCAGATTCGGATTCAGCACCCCAAAAACATACTAAACGTTGAGAATAAAAGTTCGGCAGTTTTTTCTTACTTGGCTAATTGGGACGATTTAAGATTTCAAATTTAGTTAAGTATATTAGATCATATCTAACAGTAAGAAAAATCACACTTCATCATTCCGAAAAATCTCTGTAATATTTCACCGGTTCAACAAATTGAAATCATGACTTACTTTTGTCAATATTGATAAAATACAGAAAAGTAACCACACTCTCAAAAACGCATCTGAACTTGGGAGATGCAAAATTGTGGTGGTGTAAAAATTCTAACCTCAACGTACTACAATGAGTCCATTCAATTATTGTGATATATGATGTGGAATTGGGATAAAATAAGCGTTTGACATAATCGTAATTAATTATTTAAGATATTTAAGTTGATTTAAATATTTCTCTTGAAATACGAAAAAATAACATGGAGGGAAACGAACAATTAAGTTGTGCGCATAAAATGGTAAAGGGTGTAAAGCATTGTTGTTCATTGACTCTTTTATTAAATTTTAATAAATCAATTTTCATGTAAGGCAAAAATGGCAAAGCCTAATTGATTACAATCATCCGACATCTCGCCTTAAGACAGGCTTGTCAAACTATTTTATATTGATGGTGATCGATAATTAAAATATGGAAAACGATTTCTTAGCCCACTTGAGAAAAACTCACCGATCCAGGATACATTATAGACATAAATTATGATTCTTACTAGATATTAACCCTTTAATTTCGAACATTTTCACACTTTCTAGTTGTGTTTAATCAATACCTTTTGGTATCTCTAATGTTAACAGCTCTCCGAAACAACATTCCACTAAACACTGTAGATGGGAGTATGGACACTTATTTTCATTTTATGTTGTTTCAATTAGCGCAAGTAATCCGAAATCTATGTGAAGGAAGTTGTTCTCCAAGTAAATTTTATTTATTAATTTTTTGGGAGGATGGATCGACTTGTAATATTTATATAATTTGATGTCACAAAACAATCGGACAACGTAAAGGTATCAAGATCATCGTAGGCCCACGTAATTATCATGTAATACTATATTCTATAATTTAACAAAACTAACTTTCCTGTAATGCTGTACATGAAATGAACATCAATTTCATCCACCGATATCTAAAAATAAACTTAGGGCAATCGATTCCGGATATCCATTCATTTATAAATACGAGGATGAATCAAATATAAACGGTAATTTTGCTGTTGACTGTACCAAACACGTTCGGACGTGATGCGGCTGTGGGCGATTGGAGTGTTGCTTAATAGGAGTGGGGGGAACTGCTTGCCTCACACTAGCGTTGTGTTCTGCCTTCAGTACAGCCATGACCGAGCGAGAGGTACATCCATCTGTTGCGCAACGCATCATCATAAAATTTTTAACAAATGAAGGTGTTAAGCCTTCGGAAATTTTTACTCGTTTGGGGACACTACTCTGTCTCAAAATCGAGTGTATACGTGGGCCAGAGAATTTAGGGATGGCCGAGAACGTGTTGAAAACAAAAGTCACGGTCGACGCCCAAGGTCAAGTCTTACAGATGACAACATTAGTGCGGTTCGACAGCTTATTGAAGGTGATCGCCGGTTAACTGTTCAAGAAATCTCGTCGGAAATTGGTATCAGCTATGGGAGTGTTCAGTCTGCAATCACAGACCACCTTGGCTTCAGAAAAATTAGTGCTCGCTGGGTTCCGAGGTTGTTGACCGAAAATCAAAAACAGGTCAGGTCGGAGATTGCTGGGAGACTTCTGCAACGATTTCAAGAAGAAGGTGAAGATTTTTTGAGGCGCATCGTCACATGTGATGAGACGTGGGTCCACCATTACACCCCCGAATCGAAAATGGCAAGTAAGGAGTGGCGAAGGAAGGATGAAGGCTGTCCAGTGAAAGCCAAAACTCGTCTCTCAGCCGGAAAAGTTCTTGCAACAATTTTTTTTGACTCAAGGGGAGTTCTACTCATTGATTTTCTTCACGATCGACGAACAGTGAATGCGGCTTACTACTGCCAGGTGCTACAGTCAGCAAAACCAGTTACCGGAACAAAAGACGAGGTGTGCCCATTAGAGATGTCATCCTTCTCCATGACAACGCAAGGCCTCACACCGCATTGTTGACAAGGGATAAATTGGAAGAAATGGGCTGGGAAACTCTCGAACACCCTCCTTACAGTTCAGACCTGTCCCCTTGTGACTATTTTTTGTTTGCGCCCCTGAAAGAATCACTTGGAGGAAAACGATTTGAAAACAATGAAGACGTCGAAAAGCACTTGCGCGAATGGTTAAAAACTCGCCCTCAGTCTTTTTATGAACAGGGAATATTCAAGCTTCCAAATCGGTGGCAGAAGTGTGTAGATAATGCAGGAGACTACATTGAAAAATGTTGAAGGTATAGTTTCTGTATAATATTATTCAATAAATATAATTTTGAAAATTACCGTTTATATTTGATTCACCCTCGTAATAGATGGTATCGAGAATTGATGTATCCTTAGTAATCAGGTAGATTTTATTTGGAATTGTTAATAGAACCAATAAAAATTCATAAAATAGCTACTAACAATTATAACTAAAAATATTTTATAAAATAAATGATCAAACAAATAATTGTACGTGTTTTTGTAATGTTTTAACAATGGAAGACATTATCCTTTGGAACCAACCAACAACAATAATTCAGAAGTGATAGAAACCCTCTTTTTCTAATGAATGAAACACTTTGTGATATATTTTATTCTGAATTGATTCATTGATTTTGAAAATTTTTGAATGTTGAAACTGGCCTCTCTTAATAATCGAAGCCTAGCTACATTATAATATTATTTCAAACTTCATCACTCTATTTATTACAAGGGGTACATATGATAGCACCTCTTATGTTTTCTTTTTTTTTTATTATGAAATAAATTGTTAAAAATATTGCTTGTAAATTGTAAAATTATAATGATCTTGATATCTTGTTCTAAATTATTTCATCTTGCTGATTATTTGTAAGAAAAAGCCAAAAAATTAAAAATGTTTTGGCTTGCCCCTACTTGAAAAACGTTTAAATTTAATAAGCCATTGGTTTAAAATTAGGGGAAACTAAGAAATTGTTAAATTATAGCAAATAAAAGGATGGGCTTGCTTTTACTAATAAGGGTACAGCTGATGGGTTACGGATTTGGTTTTAACTCTAAAGCTGGTCTCACATTGAAACCGACTTCATGCGACACAATCCCATCCTGCTAGGATTTTCTTCCGACTTGGCAGTGCTGTTTTGAATATGAACACAGACAATTTTTTTTTTAGGCCTATGACTTCCATTGAGGTCCTATACTGGCCTGGGTGGGATGGTCAAGATTCATTTCGTGGGTCTGCCACGAAATAAATTTTAACCCACCCAGGTGGGATTCAAACCCACGACCTTCTGGTCACGAGCGCGCTGAGACCCTCGCCCCAACTCACTTGGCCATTGAGTCCCCTAACTCTGATTTTGATAAAGTGAATCAATTTATCTTTATTATATTAGACAACGAAGAAAAAATATAGTTGTTGAAAACTGCCAAAGTTGTAGAGTTAAAAATGAAAAAAAACCTATTTCATTCTATAATGAAATAATTAAAATTTTTCTGACTATAAACGAATGTTATAATGAAGTTATTCAGCCCAAGAACATTGCTGTGCAAGATATGTAGTCCAGTAAAATAAGGCTCTAAAAGTCCATTTTTCGCAAATTATGGTCTAATGGAAAAATTGTAGAAATTGGCCAACTTGCGGTCAGTCCCATTTCTCCGCAAAAACACGTTTGTCCTATTCTTTTGGCTTAACTCCGAAACTATTTTTCCGGTCCAAGATTACTTTTTTTTTATATTAAAGCTGGTTATATTTACTATTATATCCTATGTATTTAATTAATATTATGTCCCGTGAAATACCTAGCTAGCACGATAAATATGTATGTTTTGGCAAAATATGACAATTATGACATGTTCAGTGGGCTTGTGTGTGTATTTCACGGGATTTAATATAAATTTATAAAGACCATAACTTCGAAAAAATGGTCCGATTTCGGGGTTGTTGCTTTCTTTTCGTAGATACTGGTTCCAGCTACAGTTAATATAAAAAAACATTCTTCGAAAATTGCTTCGTTGTTGCGTAATAGGTAAAAACGGAAAATAATCGGTATTTTGCGATTTTGGGTATGAAGTCGATGGCTGACGTGGTAGGAAACTTCAGCTTCGGTTTTAGCTCCCCAAAAAACATAAACATCTGGTGAAAATAAAAATTCGGCAGTTTTTTCTTCGCCAAATCCTTATTTTACTGGACTAATGGTACATTTTCTGACTCAAAAATTTAGGCAGGCTTTCACTTAGCTTTTTTTTTCTTTTTTTTTTTCCAAGTGAACTGAAATTTATTCATATTCATCGTTTGAGGTACGCATGATGTTATAGAAGGATCAGTACAATTAGGATTGATGAATTATTTGCTACTTTTATTGAAATATTATTTATTTGAAAACTAGTTTCAAACGTTGAAAACTCATCATCAGTTCTTAAAACACGGATAGTGTTCTTACCAGACTCCCAAGCTGCTATAAAGGCGATCTGCAGTTTGCACAGTTACGATCATGTTCATTACGCTAAGAGAATTGTTAACAATCTATTTAAAAAAGGGATCTGGGTGACATTTCAATAGGTACCATTTCACTGTGGTCTACAGGAAAATGAGCAAGCTGATGAAGGAAAGCTCGCCCGAATCGGTTCCGAAATGCCGAAAATCGATGATGATTCGGCAAAAAGAATTATAAAGATTTTTCATAAAGAAGAGGTAAGGAATATAACAAAGAAACAGGCTGAAGGCAGGTTAGGAGAGTTTGCTCGAAAGGCAAATAGCACAAACAGCATATAGGCAAGTATTTGTCGAATGCTTCCAAATTAAGACTGGACATTATTACCTGCAGAGAAACTTGTACAGAATTGGAGTTGTAAGGAGTCCCTAATGTTCTCATCAATCATAACTAATGTTCTCTGTGCTAAGAAGACCAAATGCATGAACTGAATTTACTGGCAAGACTATATTGGGCTGTCAGAAGCATGTCGAACCATGAAGCAAGAAATGAAACATGTTGATACTCACCTATGTAGACAAGGGCTTCTAAAAGATAAAAACAAATTAAATATTTATGATTCATTAGAAATGATGAAACCGTTCAAAGCCAATCCAGAATTTTGTCTGAATTAAATAATCCAGATAAATATTCCGATAGTACCATTTTAAATATGTTTTCTGTAGGAACAGAAAAGCCGACCAGTCATAGGGAAAACCAAAACCTATGAGACTACTAAGTCTGCTCTAGGCCCTGATATGTTTCAGAAGCCATTTTGTCTCCTTAAGTGAGTATCAACATGTTTGATTTCTTGTAATATAATTTCGAAAATTTAATATATATTATCTATGTAGCAAAGTTCAGATTTTTTGGTTATGTTTTTAGAACTGATGATAAATGTTAACTAGGATTAGGACTAGGAACTAGGGTTCGAATAAAAAGAATTCTTTAAAAAAAAAGCTTTCAAAGCTCCCACTAAATTACAAAAGAAATAAAATAAAAAAATTACTTGAGATTAATTACACCAATTTGGACTTACGGATTTGAGCTCAGAGGCTCCACCGAACCTTCAAATTCTTCTCGTATCCAATCCTTACAAATCAAAATCCTTCGTAAAATCCTCAGTGCTCCTTATTATTTCACAGACAAACTTATCCATTAGGATCTTAATTTTCCATATTTGGCCCAAACCAGACACCCATCCTTTCATAGCTAACTCCATACCCACTCGAATCCACTAGTCTTCCAACTTACCTCATCCTCAAGTCACGATAATTCTCCGAGGCGCCTGAAAAGAATATGGCGAAGAGACCTTCTAATATAGAACTTTTATTTAAGTGCTACTAGCAAGTAGTTCTTTACTTGTTATTGACATACTGTAATAATTTTCCTCAAAATTACTTGTATACAGTTTACAGTATACAGTTGTAAATATCAATACATAGTTAAAAAAAAATTTTCACGGTTGCCTTCAGCCTTTAGTTTCACCTGAAAAAGTTTCAAACGCTTCTGTTGCCAATTATCGTGAACCAGCACTTGCTGAAGTGGCAATCTACGCATTATACTTATAAAAGTTGGACTGATGCCAATAACTAAAAAAAAAAAAAGTAATGGGCGAAACTAAAAGAAATTTTGTACGGATGAGATGTTAAAACCATCATTATTTTTTTCATTTAATTACTTAATACGGCCATGGACCAGGTGTTAAAAATATGTCGTTATTTTTTTAAAAACTAATATTTTTGAAATAAAAACTGTATGACTGTGGGATATATTTTATGAAAAAGTCTGAGATGCAGTCTGGAGTGAGAAAAAAAACGCCCAACTTAAAAAAACATTTAATGTAGTGGCTTCAAGTTCAAGTTTTGATGTATTTTCTCGTTTAAACACGGTTTTGTTAACCATTTTAATCCACGTTATCGCTTTAAACTCTGTGTTCTATGATTGATGGATGATGAAGATTTGGAATATAGTGAACTACTATTAATACAAATTGCCTTTTAGTTACTCAAAAAGGAGTATATTATGTTGGTTTTTTTTTTTCCGCAAATTGTTGAGAACGGTTATTAATACTGAAAACAAAACTTTCAGTTTCAAGCCGATTAGCAGGGTTGTCGTGGTAGTGTGGCAAGCTAATCATTCACATTTTATGTTTCTTTTCATTATTTCCGGGCTGAATTTTTTTTAGAATTTGAATATGTATATGGGTTCTGTGAAATCGTCGGCCTCATTTGCATTTACCTTAAGAAATTCGTAAAGATTAATGAAGTTATTTATAAAATTATTTCACAGGAAAAAACGCGCAAGAAAATCTGCAACTCTCTCACTTATTTTATAGCCGAGTCACTAGGAGGAGAATTAATGGAGCTAACGAAAAATATTTTTTTCCAAGTTAATTTTTATATTTTTTTTGTTTCGTATCCGCATTTCTAATTCGCCACCTCAAAATATGGACATTTTTATGAACATTCAAACAATTGCTTTGCAATTTTTTCTTCTATGCTCCACTTTTTTTAGTACTGTAAATATAAATCAACTGAGAAGAACCATTTACCAAATTATCGCAAAAGACTAATACGCACCTGTGCGCTCTAACGCCTTTATAGTTGCATTGAAAAAAAAAAAAAGGATATAACTAGCAGGAAATTTTTTTTTTATTTTTGTAAAACCTTTTTTGTTTATTTTTTTAAAGGTGATTTTTACTATCGAAAAAAAAAAAAAAAAAAAAATTAAAATGCAACTATTCTTCAGTGGTAGTCATTTACATTCATCACCTCAACAAACTTCAATACAATTGAGAAAAATAATATTTCTATCTTTTTCCCTCGTCAAACAAGTAAACTTTTATAATAAGAATCATTCTGAAATAAAAGAATATTAGCTTGTATAAAATTGGTTGCTTTATTACAGTTTTCTCATAATTGTTTCTCCTCTACAAATTTTAATATTTAGGTTTTTAACAATAGAAATGAGTCCAGGCTATTGAGCATTTAGGGGACGTTCATGCAATGGATGGTACATCCATGTGCCTGTTTATCCACAGATGAAAAGATATTTGAAATCTTTTTAATAAAAATGATAAATATAATTGAAATGTTAGTTAGTTACTGTGTGATGAGGTTAAGGAACCTCTACATTGTTTTGGCTGTTGACCAAAGGCCAAGATCACTGGGCATTGGCTATATTTACCCTGTAAAAGCAAAATCATTCTAAAGGATAAGCCATTTGTTTTCTGTTTATTTTTATATCATGCATACACAGGCTAGGAACAACATAAACAAACATTTCATTTAAATTACAAAGCGATGAGTCATATTTCCTTTAGAGGCCGAGTGAAAGAAATTCACAATTTTAATCTCGTTTAGCTCGAGTGAAATAGTAGCATTAATTTTGATTTAGATTATTTCTTTGAAATTGAAAACCTCTCAACGACATATAAAATATTTGTGTCAGAAACAATCTATATCTAGACCAAACAATACCGCTTCCATTATAATTACAGAGCTTTTACTGTAAGATGAGAAGAAATAGTTTAAGCCATAATATTGGAAAACTATCGCTCGAAACAGATAAGGAAATATGACTAATGGATTGACTCAGTTACAGATTATGTTGACATTTAAAAAGTATAGTATTTCGTTTTTCGAAAAAAACTTTTATTTCGAATAATATTACCTTCTGCCTCAAATATGGGAAATACTCAATAGCCTAAGTACACATACATAACGTTTTTAAATTAAAATTATATTAAAGCTATGAAATTAAAGCTATATTAAAAAGACATCTTTAAAATAAAATATGTCTCGTGGAAGTATAAGGGATCAGTAAGATTGGAAAATTAAGAAAATGAACTTCAAAAATTAAGGAAATAAATTAAAAAGTATAGAAATTATTAATTAGTTTATCATCCTCATTTAAGTATTTCTTTTTTATAAATCCTAAATTTTTTTTCAACTCACATATAGTTTTTATGGTCCTGTTTAGTGATGTGTTTTATTTTTGTTTCACTAACCGAATTTTTTCGATTATCGGTACCAATACCTAGATTTTGAAAAAAATTGGTGTTATAAAAAACAATTCGTCTGAGAGGTAAAAAAAAAAAAATCCAAACAATAATTATGGAATAAATAAACTAGTAAACAACAAATAGCATTTATTATTTATAAAATTTTATTTACATTAATCGTGATTCTGGAAAGAAAGAAATAACCTATTTTACGAATTCTTATTGAAGAAGATAAACATTACAACGGTTTTGGATTTCAATTATTACTTGAGGAGTCCCTAATGTTACTATTATCTTTTATAGAACACTGAAGACTGGAGGCTACACTGATTTTTCTCTGGATATTGTTCCAATAGTTTTACAGGATTCGAAAACCAGTATGAACATGTAATGAATGAAGAAATAAAGTTGATGCTGGAACAACAAAAACCTTTTAAGAATATCAATAATGAATAATAAAATAATGCTGTTGTATCTTGAACAAATTGACCAATTGCCTGTCAGAAGCAATCGTTTATTATTGAATAGAATTATTTTAAATTCTGTACCAAATCTGTACCAAGAATTCTTTAAAAAAATCCATTCTTATAGATGATGGAAAAATATCGGTTTATGTCGTTGAAATGATGTATAAGAATTATATAATTAAGTATGACAATACCATCACCAAAGCGGTATCGATCGGTTCTCAGGAATCGACTTTGGACCATCGATTCTCGATAACGATTCTTTCCTGTTGATATCCATCAATATTGTGACCTAAACTTCAGCATGAGCAATAAATATTTGTTAATCTAACATTTGTTAATTTTTTAATTTGACTGATCCCTCTTCAAATCAACATTTAAGGGACATGTTTACCTACTGTCAACAAATCCACATCTCCATATAAAATAAAATATAATTTTGATTAAAAAAAAAAATGTATAGCAAATTAATGGATATACATTTATACATATTTACAATTTGACTGTGGACCCCCAAAATAATTCCCCCTCATTAGTTAAATGGTTAATGAGGATTCCAGGAGATCCACGCATTCCATATTTGCTGTATCATGGATCTTGGGTCAGTGGAGGCAAGCTTCCAAACAAGAGCAATCCAAGCCAAACTGGCTATTACCAGCATTGGATTTCCGAATTCTATAATAGATCTTAGAGCCATTGATGCTTTGACCGGCAATTACAGGGACGAGTGGGAATGGAAAAATAATGGAGGATTTTTTTTTTCAAAGGTATTATATCGATAATCCTAGGGAATAATTTGGTAAGTCGACAAATAACCAAAATTATGTGAAGGGCACTGTGATCATCTCCTAGGCCTTCTGCACCCTCTGAATAAGTTAGTAACACTTAGGCCTATTTATTTATTGATGGATATACTGAAACGTTACGATTTTAGAATTAACAACTTATTTCCTGTAACTACCGATATGTTTATGAAATGCAAATTATAATATTTTTTTTTTTTACATTTTTCAGCTTTTCGTTTATGAATTGCACATATCCCTTTTCCCGAAGACGAAAGACAAATGTAGATGAAGTTCCTCACAAAATGTCTGGGACAACGTTTATTATCTAACAAGCGGTAAAGAAGCTAGAGGGCATTGTAAAACATTACACTGAATATTATGAAATCTGTCTTTAGTATGACTTAGGGTACGCATGATCGTATAGAAGGATCAATACAATTAGGATTAATGAATTAATTGCCACTTCTATTGGGATTATTTTATTAGAATACTAGTTTCGAATTCTAAACATTCATCTTCAGTTCTAAAAATTCAAAAAATATAAACAAAATACAAATGTAGGACTTCGCTACACAAATTATGTATATTATAAAAATGTAGATATTCTCCCAAGTAGGCAAAACGAAATTATGTACTTCTAAAAGACCTCAGGGCCTAGAGTAGGCTCAGTGTAAAGAGGAAGTTGGAAGAAAGGGGAAGTTGGGTGAATTCTATTTACAATAGAACTCGATAAACAGGAAGGAGAGCGCAAAGAAGCAAAAAAAAAAAAAAAAAACCTACATCTAAAAGCTATGGTTGTTATTCAGTGCGCTCCAGTGTGCACCATCTTCTAACCTCTTAGGGATAAGAAAATGTGGGAATGTTAAAGAAATACGTAGCGAAATTCTGTGTTGAAGATAAAAATGCACGAAATCGTATCTACTGATTTTGATAGTTCTTGTGATTTTTTTAAATTTTACTGATAACTATATCTCATGATCTCAAATAACCAATCAATTTATAATTCGTACAGGTTTATTCAAACTAAGAAAAATTGGTAGTGATGGTTTTATTATTAGAATAAATTAGGATCTTAAAAAAAATGATATTTGGAGTAACTTTCAGGTTATTTCGAGTACATTATTGCGTGTTGAAGAAAACCTCTAATTTCCTTAAAAAAATGGACTTCATAGGTTTTTACCTTAGATGTTAAATGAGGGAAATACGTTCCATAATTATCCGAATATGTTCCGTGTTACGGCATTGTTTATATACTTCTAATATTGTAATTCGACCTAACTGAGCTATCAACCTTTCCAGTTAGGAAAAACAAAACAATATCTGTAACTTTCAGTTTAGAATTGTATTTTTTAAATTTCAAAATATTTATTCTTAGTTTTTTATTATTTTTTTTCCAGTTTTTCCACATTAATGGTAATTATATATTATATACACTGCAATAGTCCAGTAAAATAAGGCTCAAAAAGGCCGTTTTCAAGAAAAAACTGCGGAACTTTTATTCTCAACGGATCTTTATGTTTTTTGGGGTGATGAATCCGAATCTGAAGTTTGCTACCACGGCAACCATCGGCTTAACTTTCGAAGTTATAATGATAAATGTTCCGAAAACCATGAATTTAACAACAGTACGGGTTTTTAGGCGTCTGGGATATTATATTATATGGGATATTATAACTCCGAAAGTATTTGACCAATTAAATTTTTTTTTTTCAATCTGAAAGGTGGTTAAATTTACAATTAGATCCTATATATGAAATTGTTATCAAAATTCTTGAAATACACAAGCTATCACGCTGAAAATCACTTACTTTTGTAAAATACATGTTTTTTTGGCACATTATTCGCTATAACTCCAAAACCATTTGTCCGATCCAAAATTTAATATTTTTATTTAAAAGCTGGTTAAATTTACTATTAGATCCTATATAGGTAACTTATAATTAACACCGTGAAATATCCACACCAGTCTACTGAACATGTCATAATTTACATATTTTGACAAAACATACACATTTAGCGTGCTAGCTTGGGTGGTTTACAGGATTTAATATAATTTACATATATAGCCTCTGATAGCGAATTTAATCAGCTTTGAGATAGAAAATAGAACTTTGTGATCGAACAAATATTTGAGGAGTTAGAGCGACAAAGGTGCCAAAAAACACTTGGATTTTACAACGGTACGTTTTTATTAGCGGGCTGGCTTGTACATTTTACGGGGTTCGATTAAAATTTAAAGATTCTTATAGTAAATTTAATCAGCTTTAAGATGAAAAAAAGTAATGTTGTATCGGACAAATAGTTTCAGAGTTATAGCCAAAAGAGTACGACAAACGTGTTTTCCCGGAGCTGTGGGACTGACGGCAAGTTGGCAAATCTCTCCATTTTTTCCCAATAACGTAAATTCGCGAAACATGGTCCGATTTCGGATTTATTTTTTTCATAAAATAAATAGCTGGTACTAGTTCCAGCTACAATTAATATTTGAAAACTTTCTTCAAAAAAAGCCTCGTTTTTGCGTTATAGATAAAAAAACAAAACTTACGGGGGTTTTTTTTGGCGTTTTTTTTTGCAATTTTGTATATGTAGCCGATGGTTGGCGTAGTAGCAAACGTCAGATTCGGATTCAGCACCCCAAAAAAACATAAAGATCCGTTGAGAATAAAAGTTCCGCAGTTTTTTCTTCGGCAAACCCTTATTTTACTGGACTACATGGGTGCATATATTTGTACGCGCTCTCATGAATATATTTCATGACATAACGCATATTTAAATAAATTTTTATACAAACTATTTTTATAATAATACATAAAATATTTTTAAACAGTATAATTTGAAATAATGGGAAAGAAAAAAAAAAGTGTTCAGTTGTAATTTCTTAATAAAATGTATTTTATATTGTTATAAGTTATTGTTGCTTTATTATCACCATTCATATTAAGAAAAATAATTCATCATTAAATTCTACACACGAAATGTATATTTATAGTAATGATGTGTCGTTACTAAAATTTTTCGATTTTCGATGCTGGTACCGATACTTTGTTTTCATAATAAATTTCTATTAATAAAAACATAATCCATAAGAGTGCTAAAATAGCAAACGAAAACTATTATAAAATAATAGCTATTCAATGTTAATTAACATAAAATACCATTTATCATCTACAATACATGATATATTATTAACTACAACGCAGACAATAAAAAAAAAAAAAAAAAAAAAAAAATTATACGACAAATTCTTATTTAAGAAGTTAAATTATCCCAAGATTCTGGCTTTTATTTATTATTTAAGAGATCGCAAATATTATTAAAACCTTTCATTCAATCCTGAAGATGGAAGAATGCATTAATATTTTTATGGCTATATCCATTATGGTTCGAAAACCAGAATGGACATGTAATAAAATAAAATAAAATCTGTATTATGGAATAACGAAAATTGCATTAAATTTATGTTTTTTAGAAAAATTAAAAATCAAAATTAATAAAACCTAAATATAATAAATGTGCAATTCAGTAAAGAGAGAAGTGTATTTTATTATGGATGCACCATACAGCATCAAACGAAGCTTTATCCATTATCTGTAATCATGAACCGTGATTCATAAAAGAAAACTCATCCATAATTTTAAAATATTTCTGTGATTAAATATAAAAGATACAAAGTTTCTCAGCTTATAAAACATATATAATATTGATAATTTTTCTTTGAGGTATATTTAACAGTATGTAGTAACATATGTACTTAAAACCTCAGTATCCTTTTCAAACGCTCAAAATCAAACGATGCTAAATGAGTTTAAAATAGTTTGGCAAGGATTGTTTGTTTACGTTTTTTCTTTAAAGCTATTGCCTAACGCTTGCATGCCAAACAGGTAATAGAATAAATTATCTTAGATAGTTTTGTCCTCATGATTTTTAACAATTAAGTCTGCCTATTCAGCTATAAATATTTACTTCAACAATCTTCACTATGTATAAAAGTCTGTTATAAACATGACAAACGATCATAAATTAATTTACCGCAATGCATTCGACCAATGTGGTGCTGAAGATTATTCTGGGGGGAAGGGGGGGGGGTAATTTCAGGGCTAGTCTATTGTTTCATTTTTTCACGTAAAAATCTATTATTTGAAAGTTGAATTTTAAATTTTAAAGAATCTTTTTTTTTTTTATTAATATTTACAAATGTATATATCAAGTAAATATGTATAAAAATTATTCAATTACAACTCTTTCGTAACACTTCAATAAAAACTACATTATAAGGTCCCTAGGCCATCTTCTTTAGTGACATCTCAGAGGATTATCGAGTATTGAGTGGGAAGCAAGTTGAGAGAATAGTGGATTCGAGTTTTTGAGTTATGTAGCTTTTCATTAGAATTTAGGCTTCCATACAAGCTCCATTATGTTGGACTATCCGATTTTAATTAACAATATTTTTGAACTGACCATAACCGGTTTATAAAAATACGAGGTATGATTTATGTTCACCCCTGCCCGTTTCAATTTTCTTTTGTGTTATAAACGTTCATTTAGCTTAAAAAAGAAAAATAGAATCTTCTTTATTTGATTATATCATTTTAAAGCTTAAATACTACATCTTTTCCTAGTTGTGGTTATGTTTGACCTTACGTCTCTTAAGTGTCCATTACTGGTTAATATAGTTATATTCTGTACTTCACGGGTGGCTACTGCTGTTTAAAGAAAACTGGAAATACCGAAAGAAGATAATTTTAAATAAGATAAAAAATGCATTCATATTTCTTTTAATTCAGTAATTATTTAGAGCCGATGATTACCATATTGTATGCCGTTACTGCTTATATAGAAAAATCAACGATGAATGCGGCTATACATTATACTCTGATAAATATTTGTTTTAATTCATTTTCAACTATCATTTCATGAAGGTTTTCTAAACTAATATGTAGCTACAAAGTTTGGGAATGAGTGCATCGATTGATTGTGTTTTTAAATATATATTTTACTTTTTGTTAGACCGTTAAAAACGTATGTTTAAATGCTATGACTATAACTGGTACAACATGTCCATAACTGTTATTTTTAGCTCTATGTAAAAAAATATAGAAGTTTATTTGAAAGGAGGATTTAGTGTATTTGTCAATTTTACATTCAATGGAATAAACTATTGATAATATAAATATATAACCAAAGATGACATATTAAAAACTGTATCAACGAAAATCCTTTTTAAATAGACAAGTTCCTCTTATCTATGACCATAAATAGCGAACCGTCGAACGTTTTTCTAATAGACGTTGGAGTAGTCTATAACGGCGAGCGGTTTCTTGTTGTTTTAGTCTTGTATGTGATTTCCAAGTACATAAGACTTATTTTTTTTTTAGCGAAATAGCTTGGTTTCTGTTGACCAAAGCAGGGTACTTAGCACTGAAAACTAAAATATCAACTCTGCTTAGCTGTCCACAGTGTAGATTTGAGTCATGGATAAATTGCTCGTTCATTAGGAACAAGCTCAAAATGCAGACGCCTTCGGAGTTCCACCAAACATAAATCATCACTTTTTTCCTAGCCGATTAAACCGAACCAAAACGCGGCAGTATTTTGAGATAACTGGCTCTCCTTCGATAGCACGATTTTCTTCAGCGGATATCTTTGCGTTTAAACCTTTTTTCTTCTAACATTGTAAGTGTGTTTTAAAAATGTAAATGATCCCATAAAGCCAACTCAAGTGATAAGGAAATTAGTGAATAATAAAAAGAAACATTGATATAAATAGTATGGGGATCTAGTCAGAAATTGGGCCTATTGGTTCTGGGGGTTCTTAGCCCGAGTGTAAAATTGTATGAATGAACCTGACTTATTTTCTTATTTTTTTTTTTTTAGGAGAAGTAGATTGTTGTGGTATGCAGTCATAAAGATACATAGCAATTAAAAAATAAGTCCTTATCCTAATACTTAACAGTCAACTATACCTCATTAATTTTATTTTTTTATTGCGAATGAACCCAATCGGAAAAACGCAAACCACATGCGCTTCCTAGCCTTCCTCTGTACTCATATTTCCTTCATTCTCCTGATATGTGCCTTCTTTCTTTCATCTGTCCAAGGTATCCCAGTCTTTTTCTATGGTGCTTTTTCCCGATCAGCTTTCCAACTTTGGTTTTGGATCTAAAAATGTCTCTTTCTAGGATGCCTTTTTGAGTAATTTCTGATAGCTTTAGGTATTTTTAAATTTCACCCATCCATTTGACGGTGTCTATGTGGCTTTACTCCTTTTTTCATAAAATTCCAATATTCTTTTTGTAAGAAGATTCGTGTTCATTATTTTGACGTGTCCGTAAAAACTTCACTGTATCTGAATACTGTTTAATTTCCTGTTTACTTCTGAGTTTATGTTGATCATCTGAGAATTTCGGACCAAGAATTTTCCTTATGATTTTGCATTATTTATTTTATTTTTATTTTATCAATTTATGTATTTACCTTATTGTATCGTAATTTTATTTAATTTTTTTCATTGTCCGATTTTCGTGTAAATAAGGCATGGCGGTGAAGTTATAACTCTATTACTGCACTCAACTGTGGCAGATAATAATAGTTTTAAATTATTTAAAGTAAAAAAAAAAAAATTACATTGATGGTTTAAAAAATGTAAATAAATAATGTCTTGAAAGTATTTACGTTGATAATAACATGGAGTTCATTATTTGTCTTGATTATTGATTATAGTATTTTTACGTTCAAAACAATTTGCGGACGCAACCACATTGCTTCATGATGCTCAAAGCGTTTAAAAATTTAATTTGACTATAAAAGTAACCGAAATAGCTTGTGAGTTGGTTTTCCTCGAAACTAATCTAAGGTTTCCGATGATCACATAAAAAAATAGTTCAAAATTCAAGGTCTGAGATAATGACATACAGTTGGAAGTTTGCATTGTTCTATAAAACAAACTGTAAGAGGATTTAACCAAAAACCTTTGTGACATATGACATTCATCGCTAGGAACCTTGGCCTCTCTAACAATCAGTCCCAGCAATATCTATCCAAAGCTTTTCCTTTCCAATTAGTCACGCTAGTCATCTTTTAGTCATCTTTTCCAAATCCTCTTCCACATCAGCAATCCAGCTCTTACGAGGGCGTCTTCTTCTTCTCTTTCCAGGGAAGGTTGCCATTCTTTCTAGATGCCCTAACCAGCTGATCCATCTAGATTTTATAAGTCTTACTATATTTTCATATATAAGATCTTCTATTTCTTGGTTATTCCTAATTCGCCATACTCCTTGCATAGCACACAACGGGTCTGATAAGAGATCTGTACAGCCTGAGTTTTGTCCTTTTGGATAGCAGGTTTCATTTTATCATCTTTGTAAGGTCAAAGTAAGCTCTATCACCACTCATTATTCTTATTTTAACCTTTTCACTCACTATATTTTCGGAGTTAATTTCCGTTCCAAGATACACGAAGTGGTTAACAGCTTCAAAAGAGTGGTTATCAAGAGATAAGTTACACGGCTTTCTTCTAATTCCAGAAGCCTAAGATACCACATAAAGGTTTATAATTTCAAAACCTACTGTTTTGCAATATTTAACCATCTTGTCCAAAATGCCTTTTAAAGTTTTCTCATTTCTTGCCAGGACCACAATGTCATCAGCATGCCTAAGAATTTGTTAGGTTCGACCCGCCAAAGTCCTACCCGACTCCAAATTCTTCATTGCTTTATGCAGGGCTATATTAAACAGGACCGCTGGGAGGGCATCACCTTGTCTTACTCCAGAATCAAAATGTATTTTCCTGCTTATCCTGCTACCGACAAGTATACTAGCCTGAGTCTAGGACATTGTCATTTTGATCAAGTTAATCAATTTTAGCGGGATATTGAATCCCTTTAAAGCATTAAAGAGCTGAGACCTATCCACTCGATCAAATGCTTGTTTAAAATTCACAAAGAGCATATGAACATCGATCTATGTGGCTGTAGATCTTTTTTCTAGAGATTTTTCTAAGGTTTACCGCTAAGTATATATCAGGTCTATTGTGCCTCTGTTCGCTCTAAAACCACCTTGATAGTCTGTGAGAATATATATAGTACTTTCTATAGCATACTGTATGGCATATTTCGATCATTCTTTGCTGCATATGAATCCAGTTCCTACTTACAATGATTTTCATATGTCTTTTTAATCAAATCGTTCAGAATAAATTCATAAATAAAATCAATAATCATTGTAAACATTAGAAGGTTTATAATGTATGAACTTTTTTTGAAAGCGTTTTTTATTTGCAGTGGCCCTATGTCCTTATATACCATATACTTATCCTAGCCTTTCGTGGGTCCACGAAATAAATATAGATGGAGAGCTAACAAACATGCTATTGGGTTGCCTCACATGAAATGCACATTATTAGGGACAGGAAGTAAAAAAAAACATTAACGAACAAATTAATTATATTTTATTCGAACTATTTATCATCTTTTTCAACATAATTCTACCAACGATTAACCAAGCTTTCAATGCCAGATTTGAAACATTTTGAGTCAAGTGATGGGACGAAGTCAAAAAAGCAATTTTTAATATTTGATTAATTTATAATAAATTTTCTTTCCACAAAGTTACCCAGCAGTGGTAATTTGTAGGTGATAAATCGGAAGAATATAGAAGATGAGATAGACTAGGACACCAGAACACTAATATTTTAATTTATTTATTGTTTGTATCGACATATGAGTGATCATGCAAGAGAACACGTTCTTTCCTGTTTAAATATTTATCCATTAGGCCAATTCATTGGCAGTATAATCTTGAATTTCACGACTTAAATAGGAATAAAATGATTTCAATATCATTATTTTTCAGGTGAAACTAAAGACTGAAGGAGAAAGCGAAAAATTGTTTCTTTTCAAAAAATTTTTTTTTTTTTTTAAACTATATATTGATATTTACAGCTGTATACTGTGAACTGTAAACAAGTAATTTTGAGAAAAATTATTACAATGACATGTTAATAATATGTAAAGAGCCACTCAATAGTAGGAATTCAATAAAAGTTCTACAATAGAATGTCTCATGGCCTTCTTCTTTTCTGACGCCTCGGAGAATTATCGTGATTTTAGGGTGGTGCAAGTTGGGAGACTAGTGGATTTGAGTGGTTATAGAGTTTACTATAAAAGAATAGGTATCTGGTTTGGGCTAAATCAGCAACCTTTAGAACATCAAGATCTACCTGGATAAGTTTGTTGTTGACATAATAAGGAGCACCGAGGGTTTTGGATAGTAACTATTACGAGAAGAATTGAAGCCCCAAGGCTCAACTCCGTACGTCCAAATAGGTCTAATTAATGTCATGTAATTAAGACTTTTGTAATTTATTGGGAGCTTTGAACGCTTGCCTAGTAAATGTCGGAGTAGTCGGGTATAAAAAGATTAGGATTGATGAATTAATTGCCAGTTCTATTGGGATTATTTTATTAGAATACTAGTTTCGAATGTTTAACATTCATCTTCAGTTCTAAAACATACAAAATTTTCAGCATATCAGCACTATGTTACATGGAATATATATACTAAGTTTTCAAAAATTTAAGATATGAAATCAGAAATTGGTACTCACCTGATGAGATCTAACAGATATCTGAAATATATTCATCGTGGAAAGGGGAAGGGGCAAGTAGGTTAATTTTTGTGAGGGTTAATATGGGATTTCCCTTATGACTCATTGGATTTTTCCGTTCCTATTTGAAACATATTTAAAATGGGGCTTTTATGGTTATTTTCATTTAGATGGATAGCGAAATTGGAATTTTGGGTCTTATTATTGTATGCTCTTATATGTTCTTTTACTCTTTGATTTACAGGTCGTCCAGTTTTTCCCGTGTATTTTGCTTCACAGTCATTTTAGTTCACAGTCACATCATTTTAGTTCGTATACACCGCTTTTTTGGAAAGGGTCTAATTTGTCTTTAGGTGGAGGGAAGTATAAGGAACATAGTTTACCTACTATTTAAATGATGCGTTTAAACCTATTTTTTAAAAATTCTTTTCCGACATTGGTGGAAATGTTTATAATTGAAAAGTAGTTTATTGTGCATTAAACAGCAGGCAATAGGTACACACATATATATAGGTATGTATCACGTGCAGATGCAGCAAGTAACATTCTTGCCAACTGTCTGATGCCTCTAACATTAAAATCTTATTTCCATTTTCCTTATTTAAAACCAATTTTATAAGGTTTTGTTACATTCATTTTTGATATACATAATTACTGGTTGTTTATTTATAATTTAGAGAAAACGAAATTAACGTACTTATCGATACGATAAATATTTGAAAGAAAACATGTCGATATAAAAATATCGATATTTTTGATATATCGATATCTAGCCTAATAATATACATTATACGTTGTTAAGCATCTTTTATTATTTTATTGTTGAGTATATAAATAGTAAATTATAATAAAAGGGTTTTCCGTTTAGTAAATAATACAAATAAAAGTGATCTTTAACTTTTACCCCCTCCGGCACCTGAAATTGACTTCATAAAGAGATATCCAGAAGATCCACTTCCACACATTCCTGAAAACATTAGAACTACATGATTCACTGCCGGAAATTATTCTAATTTTTTGGATATTGAGGCAAGTAATGTGTTGAAAAGTACTGGCAGAAGAGAATGTTTGCTTATTCTTCACAATTAACAAGTAAATACCTAATGCTGACGTGAACTGTCTGTAATTGAAGTGCTCTAACTTTAACACGTTAATTTCTAATAATTAACAGAGTCAAAATAAAGTTTAGAAGTTGTATATGCACATTCTTCTTATTTATTTATTTTTATTATTTTCCTTATATGTTACCCCCCATATAAGAACCGTTTTTTAAATATATATTTACATGATAAAAGAACAAAATTCACCATGATTGTTTTTTTAAATATGAATTAATAAAATTACAATGTATACTGAAACAACACAATAAGAAAAAAATAAATAAAAAAACAAGAATCATCTAGTAAACAAGAAACTACCTTCGCTGCCCATCATTAGTCAGTTTGTCAAAGTCGATCGTTCGTACAAATGTGAGCAAGTCAGTCTTAAATTTAGAAAACAAATTTTGTTCTGTCTCTGGCCATGTTCCATGTTTGTGAATAATACTTTTTAAAAGATCAAATCTTTGTATTTTAAACGATTTACATTCGTAAAGCACATGTCTAAAATGTTGGATCTGTCTTCATTACGTATGTCAGATCGTAAAATGTTAAATCGTTTTAGATATTGCTTAGGGTTATTGTGTTCTGTTATTAGTTGTGTTAGTTTGTAGTTGTTGCTTTGTATATTCTTGTAATTGTTTTGTGTAATTTGAAGTATAAATTTTTGTAACTCGTTTACCTACAATTGGTCTCATCTTTCAACCATATCTCAGCTTATGGCTCGCTCAATGTAAGATAGTAAGATTTGTTATATAAACGTATCAAATAACATTTAGCCGCTTCTTTAGCTAGGTAATCGGCCCTTTCGTTACCTTCAAAATATTTATACTATTATATAAAAGGACAAGCCATTCTGCGTTTGTGTTCACTAACCGCGAAAACTACTGAATCAATCTGTACCAAATTTTAATTACATCATCTTCATAGTTAAATGAAGGTTCAGCAGTAAAAAAAAAAAAAAAAAAAAAAAAAAAACGATAAATATGTGGTGCGCAGTGAAGTTTGAAAATTGCCCGATATGGCAAGTGCCATTCAAGAGAGGTTATAGAGCTAGGAACTTTGCTTAGTTTAGTTCTATTGTTATAAAAAAAAGCTAGGATTCCAATAAAGTTTAAAAATCGAACGATATGTGGCTAGCTCCATTCTGGAACAAAGTTTGCAATGGGGAAACTATTTAACCCATCGGAACCACATTGCAACTACATACATCACCTTCATATTACTAGAAAGGTTTATCAATAATAAAATTTACAATAGTAAAGATTTAAATGTACAATGTTGAGTGGCAGAAATGAGGTTAGCTACACTGTCATATACCTTTATGGTTAGAAATTATAATCCAACTAGATGAAATCAATAAGGTTATTTTTGCCAAATAAAAATTATTAATAAATCAAAATCTTTTGCTTTTCAATGCTATAATAACTTCGTTAAAAATTACTGTAAGTTTGAAAATATTATTGAAGAAACAATGCTCAATTGCATACCTCACTACAAGATTTTTTTCGATAAAATTATCTAAGTTGTTAAGTTATGACAGCAGGTGAAGCCGCGACGGGGGATCCTAGTATATATGCATATATATATATATATATATATATATATATATATATATATATATATATATATATATATATATATATATATATATATAAATATGGAGTAATTTCACGTTTGGCCCTGTGAACCAATTAGAAAACCAAAATAGCGAGGTAAAGTGATTTTTCAGACTACCGTTATAATGCTCAATAACATTTTTATTTACATTAAAGAAATAATGTGTGTGAAAGGTTTCATCGACAATAACAAATTTTTGTCACTGTAAGTTAAAAATGGCTTTGTAAGAAACTTTTTACTGAGGAACTATCATCTAATGGGACCAATGAAGATCTGGGAGAACAATGAAACCATTTCCTGACATTGCTAAACGAAGAAAAGTCACTGCATACAATTTCGAGAATTTCACTCAATGAAGTTTACGCAACAACAGACTATGGAAAGGTTTCTCATATATCCAAGACATATAATTTCTTAATTTTCTGAATAAAATTTCAACATTGTATATTAATATTAGATAAAAAGGCTTTTTAAGAGAAACGGACATGTAATAAAAGTATTTAGCACCAATTTATTTGTAAATCAATACCGTTTCACTCAGTGTCCAACGGATAAAATACCACTGGTACAGCTGAGAGAGCAGCCCTGGGATCTCAAGGTTTTGGGATCTCAAGGCTTTGCATCTCAATAAGTATACTATATATATATATATATATATATATATATATATATATATATATATATATATATATCTATATATATATATAGTAAAACTGTCTATTAATTTTCAATACTTGATTTCTGTTATGATTTTATTTTATTTTTGTTGATTGTTGTGATTAGTTTTATCTATTGATATTGTAATTATTTTCCCTCGTTGAGATTATTATTATAATTAGTTTTTAGTCATTAGCCCCTGGGCGGTTAACTAACGGTGGGGGGAGGGAAGAAGAAGGTCTGATTTTTGAGTTTTTCTATTATATCTCCTTTAATTTATTAAATTTCCTATAAAATTGTTTATTTTTATTTGTCGAACTTCCAACCGTTATCGAGATATACGTTATTGAAAACCGATAATTTTCGCAAAAATATAATTTTTTCCTCACTGTTTGTCAAACATTTGCTTCTAGTGCCTTTTACAATCGTTTCTCAGAAAAAATGTCAGAATCAAAGTTGTAGAGCATTACATTTACTTTAATTTCATATATACGGCTGTGGCACTTGAAGCAAATGTTTGACAAAAAGTGAAAAAAAAACATATTTTTCGAAAATGATATAGTTTTAATAACGTATATCTCGAAAATCGTCGAAAGTTCGACAAATAAGTATATTACCAATTTTATAGGAAATTTAATTATCTTTAATCTTTATTCGAAACATATTTTTCTATAATCCACCGTTTTCGAGATGTAATAGAAAAACTAAAAAATGCGACCTTCTCCCCTCCCCGTCACTGTTAGCTTACGCTCCAGGGGCGGGGACTTAAGTATGTATGTCCTCTAACTACTTAGTCCAGGAAAATTAGGCTGCAAAAGGCTGTTTTCAAGAAAAAACTGCGGAACTTTTATTCTCATCGGATCTTTATGTTTTTTTGGGGTGCTGAATCCGAATCTGAAGTTTGCTACCACGGCAACCATCGGCTTCATATTCAAAATCGCAAAAAAAAACGCCAAATAACCCCGTTATTTTTGTTTTGTTATCTATAACACGATAACGAAGCTTTTTTCGAAGAAAGTCTTCAAATATTAATTGTACCTGGAACTAGTACCTACATAATAAAAAAAAGAAATCCGAAATCGGACCATTTTTCGCGAAGTTACGTAATTGGGAAAAAATGGAGAAATTGGCCTACTTGCCGTCAGCCCCACAGCCCCGTGAAAACACGTTTGTCGTACTCTTTTGGCTATAACTCAGAAACTATTTGTTCGATACAACATTACTTTTTTTCATCTTAAAGCTGATTAAATTTACTATAAGAATCTATAAATGAAGTTTTAATTAAACCCCGTAAAATGTACATGCCAGCCCGCTAATAAAAACGTACTGTTTCTATCGCAAAGCTGATTAAATTTGCTATCAGATGCTATATACGTAAATTATATTAAATCCTTTAAACCACCCAAGCTAGCACGCTAAATATGTATGTTTTGGCAAAATATGTAAACTATGACATGTTCAGTAGACTGGTGTGGGTATTTCATGGTGTTAATTATAAGTTACATAAAAAAGTTATAATAGTAAATTTAACCAGCTTTATGATAAAAATATTAAATTTTGGATCGGACTAATGGTTTTGGAGTTATAGCGAATAATGTGCCAAAAAAAAAATGTGTTTTACAAAAGTACGTGATTTTCAGCGCGACAGCTTTTGTATTTCAAGAATTTTGATACAACTTTCATATATAGCATCTAATTGTAAATTTAACCACCTTTTTGATAGAAAAAAAAACATTTTGAATCGGACAAATACTTTCAGAGTTATAATGAAAAATGTGCCGATAACCATGGATTTAACAACAATACGGGTTTTTAGGCGTCTGGGATGCATATTTTAAGGGACTTGATTATAACTTCATATATACATTCCAATAGTAAATTTAACAAGCTTTTAGATGAAAAAAAGTAATTTTAGATCAGACAAATATTTTTGTAGTTATAATGAAAAATGTACTAAAAAAACTTGGATTTCACAAAAGTACGGATTTTTAGCGTACTAGTATGTGTTTTTGGCCCCTTAATCTCTTTAACTCTAAAAATATAGGTCCAATCCAAATTCTTTTATTCATATTAATGCTAGTTAAATTTATTATCAGATCCTTTTTTTTTTTTTTTTTTTTTTTTTTTTTTTTTTTTTTTTTTTTTTTTTTTTTTTTTTTTTTTTTTTTTTCGTTATTTTTTTTTTGTAATCATCATCATTTTTACGGATGATTAGCCCAGTGTTAGTTGTTAGTGATGTTATTATAATAAAATATATGTTATGTTATTATAATAAACATGAACTAAAGATCAGTTTTTATTCATTACTACCAACTCCTTGTACCAGCTGTACCTGACAGAGTGGGGTCAGAAAATCTTCACTGACGTTCGGCGTGATCAAAAGTGATCAATTATACAGTCATTTCTATAGCAACTAGATTTGATTTTTCGTTGAGATTCGAGAAAGGGAGTCCTTGAAAAATAACAATAGGTGAGTTTATAAAATATTTTTAACATACATATTATCGTATTTATTATATACTACATTCCTGAAAACGGCCTTTTATTTTACTGTACATTGTACTGAAATAATTTCATGAACGATTTTATACATAGGATCTGATAATAAATTTAACCAGCATTAATATGAATAAAAGAATTTAGATCGGACCTATATTTTTAGAGTTAAAGAGATTAAGGGGCCAAAAACACATACTAGTACGCTAAAACCCGTACTTTTGTGAAATCCAAGTTTTTTTAGTACATTTTTCATTATAACTACAAAAATATTTGTCTGATCTAAAATTACTTTTTTTCATCTAAAAGCTTGTTAAATTTACTATTGGAATGTATATATGAAGTTATAATCAAGTCCCTTAAAATATGCATCCCAGACGCCTAAAAACCCGTATTGTTGTTAAATCCATGGTTATCGGCACATTTTTCATTATAACTCTGAAAGTATTTGTCCGATTCAAAATGTTTTTTTTTTCTATCAAAAAGGTGGTTAAATTTACAATTAGATGCTATATATGAAAGTTGTATCAAAATTCTTGAAATACAAAAGCTGTCGCGCTGAAAATCACGTACTTTTGTAAAACACATTTTTTTTTGGCACATTATTCGCTATAACTCCAAAACCATTAGTCCGATCCAAAATTTAATATTTTTATCATAAAGCTGGTTAAATTTACTATTATAACTTTTTTATGTAACTTATAATTAACACCATGAAATACCCACACCAGTCTACTGAACATGTCATAGTTTACATATTTTGCCAAAACATACATATTTAGCGTGCTAGCTTGGGTGGTTTAAAGGATTTAATATAATTTACGTATATAGCATCTGATAGCAAATTTAATCAGCTTTGCGATAGAAAAAAGGAATTTGGGATCGAACAATTATTTGAGCAGTTAGAGCGACAAATGTGCCAAAAAACACTTGGATTGTACAACAGTACGTTTTTATTAGCGGGCTGGCATGTACATTTTACGGAGTTTGATTAAAACTTCATTTATAGATTCTTATAGTAAATTTAATCAGCTTTAAGATAAAAAAAAGTAATGTTGTATCGGACAAATAGTTTCAGAGTTATAGCCAAAAGAGTACGACAAACGTGTTTTCGCGGGGCTGTGGGGCTGACGACAAGTAGGCCAATTTCTTCATTTTTTCCCAATTACGTAACTTCGCGAAAAATGGTCCGATTTCGGATTTCTTTTTTTTATTATGTAGGTACTAGTTCCAGGTACAATTAATATTCGAAGACTTTCTTCGAAAGAAGCTTCGTTATCTTGTTATAGATAAAAAAAAAACAAAAATAACGGTTTTTTTTGGCGGTTTTTTGCGATTTTGAGTATGAAGCCGATGGTTGCCGTGGTAGCAAACTTCAGATTCGGATTCAGCACCCCGAAAAACATAAAGATCCGTTGAGAATAAAAGTTCCGCAGTTTTTTTCTTCGGCAAACCCTTATTTTACTGGACTAACTCCTAAAGATGCGGAAAAAATAATCGCATATTTCATGCACTCTACAATATATGAATTGATATATATATATTGAAAATTGCTCTCATATTTTCATGAATTAAATAGTTTCTTTTTAGGGGTTTAACCTCGAGATGTAATCCAACAAGAGCAGAAATGGCTGCATATTATACAGGTTACCAACCTATTCTAGACGTAGTAGGAAGGTCTAGATTCATTCCGCGCGTCACCCAAGAAATAAATTTAAACTCGCCCAGAACGGAATCGGAGCCCTAAAATTAAAAAGTGAATTAATTAATTTGTCTCACTGTATTATTTACTATTATTTGCTTGTTATGTTAAGTTTCTTCGCAAGTGTTGTCTATCATTCACACATTATCTTCAAAGTATTTTCATATGTTTTAGGGAGCGAAAGTCCTACTTTTCATCTGCAGAATGGAAATCACCTCGTTTTCCCAAACAACGAGGACAGAATTCAAGAGCTTTCCAATGAAATATCAGCACCATATGAGGTACCGCAGTTTCCGATTGAGCAGATTGAAAACAAGCTAGCAAGCCAAAAGAAGATAGCGTCCAAGTGAGTAATATTTTTTTTTTGTAGTTAAATGAAATATTGCCTACATATTTTTTTTTCGCAATCAGAAAGCAAATGATTGAGAATTGTTGATAAGGCAAGAGCTAGTCAATTATTCAATTGACTTCTAGAATTGACGTTCTCCTTAATCACTGGACAGTAGTAGATTAAAAGAGGTTTGTTACTAAGCCAAGTTGTTATTATTATCATTATTAATATTGATGTTTGTTATAATTATTGAAAAATAAATTAAACAATAAAATGTTAATTAGGTATGCCATGAGACATGTTCCGCAGTAGCATAAGTGCATGATCAAAGCGTACATTTTCTTGAGATACAATACGATAATCTCTGTGCAGCAACCACCTGTTTTTTTTTTGGTTTTGTTCATTTTTTGGCAATATTGGATCAGATTACATTAGACAGTTCGTGGTTGACTAACAGTCAACTTATATCCACCGGATTGAAAACTAATTTAACCGTTTTGAAAAAAGCTAGCTTTATACTTTAGTATATTTATTTTATATAGCAGTTAATACTGTTAGCGTGACATTATATATTATTATTATTATTTGTTTACTGTCCATTAATAAGCTGCTGCTATGAATATATGCTACTATGCTATACAGGGTGAGTATCTCTTAGTGTAAAAAACAAAATTGGGTGAAACAAGATCAAAAATGTAGCAAAATGCCGCAGACCTCACCTTTCTATTCCAATCCCTTGCAGACATACGATGAATCAATGACTTCTTTGAGGAAACCACGTTTTTTTTTTCATAAAAGCAATAATATCTCCATTTTGTTTAAATATTTTTAAAATTTGGACCATATTTTCGGATTTAGCATTAAAGTTTCTATTATAGCTGAGTGCACAGACTCATCTGTTTATAAAATGCACATCAAAAGTGGTATTCTTCAACACAATCTGCATTCAGAAGCTAACGGCAAAATTGAGGTCTATGTTCATTAACATTGGATTTTAAACATTACGTTGAAAATCTAACAAAATAAATCCTAAATAATAATAATAAATAAATAAATGTAATAACATAAGATCCTCTGATCTGGTGTCGCTTTATTGACAGTTTTCCTTTATTTTCTATTAAAAAATAATTTTTTTTCTTGTTTTTTATTCTAATTAAATGTTTAAAATGCACATTTCTACTAAGGGATTGTCATAATGTTTTATTTACACAAGCAACTGATTTGTATGCCAAATGAGAACACCATGTTTTTTCGGTTTCAAAAGTAAATATCTCCATGTAATTGAAACAAAATCATTACGTTTAACATATCATTCGACTGATTCAATTTGCAAGTTTTTGTGAGATTTGACGCTATGTGGATAGTTTTTTTCTCGAAAAACGGTAAGCGTTGAAGTAATATAAGACATTGTGACTTCCTCAAATAAGGTGAAGCTAAATCCGATGGATGCTAAATCCGAAAATGTGGTCAAAATTTGAAAAATAATTTTAAAAAATGGAGATATTACAGCTTTCATGTAAAAAAACGTGGTTTCCTCAAAAAAGTCATTGATTTATCGTATGCCTGCTACGGATTGGAATATAAAGGTGAGGTCTGCGGCATTTTGCCGCATTTTTGATCTAGTTTCACCCAATTTTTTTTTTTACATCTAGAGATACTCACCCTGTATATGCTAAGGCAACTGTGCCATTAAGTGTAATCATTATAGACTGTCCTTTGGAAAATTATGTAATTTAATATTTTTTAGGTTTGATAAACGCAGCCATTATGAATCATCTTTAGAAGGATCAATGAACGATTTAAATTCGGAGAAACATTTCAAAATAGAAGAACACGATTATGTTCCTTATTATCAAAGGGTTGCAGTCAGTGGAGAAGACACTAGTGGGGTATGCTTATTATATAATATTTATCAATGTAAGCCGATTTCCCAATAATCTCTAACGCACATTATTCATCAAGGTTCCGATCGAAGATCTCGAGAGAGCTTCTAAAATGCTTGTAGATGCTTTGAGAATCAGAGAAGAGTATATGTCAAGATCTCACCAGAATTTTCCGTTGTTGACATCACGTTTTTTACGCTCAATTCACAAAAAAGATTATTTGTCAAAATGTGTAGAGCACGATGATAAGATGTCAATTGAAGGTAAATGTTGTTGACTTGTTTAATTTTTATTATAAGTATAATAAAATATCATATATTGAACATTGTTACGGAATGAGTGTGATATCCTTAAAATGTATTAAGATATAAAGCTTTTATAAATATTACAGCTGCATCATCCTTGAATAATAATACCTATGCTGAATAATTCGATTATAATAATATGTATATATAGAAAAAAAAAGTTTCTATTTGTATATATAGAAAAATATTATAATAATATAAAAAAAAATAGCATTAAACTAATTTATTTTATATCTCGAGTAAAAAAAAAATCGAGATGATTCTTGCACCAACAATTTTATTTTTTAATGCAAATTTAAAGAAAAATACAGCTATTTCATAGATTTTGGTTTAGGGTAATTAAATTCTAAATTATTAGATTTTTCAGCAAACTACTTCTATTGACTTTTTAACACAAAATATGACGTCAGATTCTAATTAAGCATTCAAAATAAAATACGAAATGTAATCCAAATGTAAAAACATGTGAAAATAAAGGTGTATATTTTGGCAAAATATGACAATGATGACATGTTCAGTGGGCTGGCGAGGGTGTTTTACGGGATTTAATATAAATTACTAAAACATTATTAAAACTTCGTACGTAATAGTCTAATAGTAAATGTAATCAGTTTTAAGATGAAAAAAAGTAATTTTGAATCGGACAAATAGTTTTGAAGTTTTAAACAAAAGAGTAGGACAAACATGTTTTCGCGGAGAAGTGGGACTGACCGCCAGTTGGCCAGTTTCTACACTTTTCCCCAAGACCATAATATCTTCGAGGTAAATGGTCCGATTACGGAGTAGTTTTTTTTTTTCATTTTGTATGTACTAATTCCAGCTACAATTAATATTTAAAGACTTTCTTCGAAATAAGCTTCGTTTTCGTGTTATAGATAAAAAAGTAACTGGTTTTTTGGGCGTTTTTTTGCGATTTTAGGTATGAAGCCGACGTCTGCCGTGATAGCAAACTTCAGATTCGGATTCAGCACCCCATGAAGCATAATGATTCGTTGAGAATAAAAGTTCGGTTGTTTTTTCTTCGGCAAACCCTTATTTTACAGGACTAGTGAAAGAACAAACCATTTAGTAAATGGTTCTCATGAAAAGGCATCTCATATGGTTGAGCATCTGACTAATGAAAGTCAAAGCACTTCAATAAATTCTTAAATGATCTATTAACGAGAGCTCTTGCTTGCTTAAAATGCAATCAATCCGTGTCAGGATGCCAACGAGGCAATACGGGCAAACAGAATTTCCTATGGGAAAAACCGAATGAAACCAAGAAAAGTATTGCTTGCTTACAACTGCAAAGCAGTGCCATCAGTCAGTGAAATCAGTAGGAAGTTTATATGAAATAAGAATTTTCATGCCGAAACAAGCTTTGTAAATGAGTAGTGTTGAAGTGTTGTATCTGCTAAGTGACATCAACGCGCGTTGTCGCCTCCTATGACTTTGCTAGTAAAAGGGGTGTCGCGGTTTACGCATAAAGGTCAGGGCGTAATCTATTAAAGGTTAGCTATTAGTAATTATAAAGGTCTAGCTCCGAATCTATTTGGTCTTCAGGAGCTAATTTGATCTCATGATATTCATTCCAGTATATAAAAAAGATTCTTGCGAGTCGAAATGGGGAAAAATAAGAAAAAGGGGAAAACTCGAGCTTTAAAAACCTGTGCCTAGAAATATATTAATAGACTAATTCGATCTGATTTTCATGCAAATTTAATCAAGAATAATTTATTGTATATATTTAGAGTAATTATTACCTATAATCAAGAACAGTAACAATTAATTTATAGGATTAAATAAAACAGAACAACTATCAAAAATGATAAAATTTATGTGATTGCTGATTATTTACATTCTTTTACCACTTGTGTTAAGTAGGTAGATTTAAAAACTAAATCAGCCTTCATAGAAATTAGTTTATCCTCATTTGTTTCTAGAGTTATTTTGTGCGTAATTCATCACCGAAGCTATTTCATAGAATAGTCTACTTTTATACACTAGTGTCCTCAGAAATTTCTGAATAAATTTTAAGCCGTAAGGCACAATTTGGAATGCTTCCATTTCTTGTTTTTAAAATAATATAATTCCGATCTCTTTGTCTTAGTCACCGTCATTTTTGGCTGCATCCTAATCAAGGTGGTCCTCAAATTTATCTCTGTGACACTTAGCAACCTTTTTTTTTTTTTTTTTAATTTAGCCATCATAATCTTTTATTAATCTAAACTAATTACTTTTTTGAAATTCAAATTTTTGTTCAATGTAATGAAATTTTGTTTGTTCTATATAATTTTTTTTTCTGTAGAAAATTATAATTATTATAGATGTGTAGAAGTTTCATAGAGGTTTAGTAGTATTTTCATATTTTCTGCTTACATTGACTACAAAACCACGTTGCTCCGGGTGAAACGCACCTTATCTTTAAAATGTATTCTTATAAAACATTTCACCTACCTTTATATACTTATTTTAGTTTTTTAATAATAATAAGCAATTCAGACAAGTTGAAAAATTTGAAAGTCCAAAAAGTCGGTAATTGTGACTTAATGTTTCCATTAGCAATATAATAGACATTCAATTAGGACTGATGAATTAATTTCCACTTCTATTGGAATTATTTTTATTTGAAAACTAGTTTCGAATATTAAACATTCCTCATCAGTTCGGAAAGTATACAAAAATTTTAAAACATCAGCACTCTGTTACATAGTTTGTATATATTAAATATTTAAAATTAAAAGACAAGAAATGAAATATATTGGTACCCACTTGAGGAGGCAAATGGACTGAAATATATCAGGACCTATAGTGGGCTAAATGCGTAGAGGGGAAAATGGTCAGGTAGAGATGGATCCATAAAGTTTTCCCCTAACTGGTTGGTTTTTTTCGTTCCCTATTGGAGACAATTTTAAAATGGGACTATACAAAATATTTACATATCCTTAGGTGGGTGCCAATATATTTATTTGATTTCTTATAGAGATTATATATATTATTCTTTTTTAAATTTAAGATATATAATACATGTAACATAGTGCTGATGTGTTGAAAAATTTTGTATGTTTTAGAACTTAAGATGAATGTTTAGCATTCGAAACTAGTTTTCTAATAAAATAATCACAATAGAAGCGGCAATTAATTCATCAATCCTAATTGTATTGATCCTTCTATACCATCATGCGTATCTCAAGTAATTGACCTTCAACCTGCTAATAATTTTCCACTTCTTCTACACCTTAATATCGTAGCGTTAGGAGTCCTATCCATCTTTTTTTTGTACATCTAGTACCAACGCAGATTTCACAACCTTACTAACACTTCCTTCCATTAGCCCTCACTAAAATCGATTAATTAACAAATACGTAACTTTTGATTTTATCCTTGCTGTTAGAGAAAGATGTTTCACAAATTCATCTCCATGCATTACGGTACGTAGTCTTGGTATAGTAGTGCCTAACTCCCTATTCAAATCTAATAATTCACTAATGCTTTCACCGATGCCTACCAATACTCAAAATTTCAGTACCTATTGTTAAACAGTTCGTATATCTCTCATTGTTTGTTCCTATCCTCCATCCTTGAGGTCTTACATCAAAACAGGATCAAATATTTTTTAAAGACTCTCAATGCATTTGTAATAGTGGTGGTAAGCGTCCACGTTTCAACGGTGTATGTGAGGATAGGTCTAATTAAAGTCATGTACAGACTTACTTTCGTTTTTCAAG
This sequence comes from Euschistus heros, assembly GCA_003667255.2. Classification (NCBI taxonomy): domain Eukaryota; kingdom Metazoa; phylum Arthropoda; class Insecta; order Hemiptera; family Pentatomidae; genus Euschistus; species Euschistus heros. The sequence continues at coordinate 2,172,094 of RCWM02000129.1, forward strand.
ATAACAATGATCTAAATATGTAAGTGCATTACCTTTACCTGTTTACATATTTCTTTTATTCCATTATTTAAGTAATTCTTAAATTTTTACAGACCATCCAGTTCATGCTCCCTCAAATGAAGGTGATCCATGGGAGTGTGAATCTCCACCATCTTCAAACTACGTAATCAAATGTAAGTCAGGGGTTTTCCAAGTATATTTGAATAATGAAGCAGCCTCATTGGATAAGCCTTTGAACTATGAATACCCAGATCTCGCTACCTTCGTCTCGGACATGAACAAGCTCAATACAATGATTGCTGATGGGCCTTTGTAAGTAGATATACTTTTTAATTTCTGATTGACCGAATCTGTCGGTTTCAATATCAATATCTTGATAACTAAATTTCAGTTTGAAACAACGGTGAAAGTAGATTATTAAACAGATAATTTTGGATCATACTTGTAGCGGCGGCTAGGGGTTCGTTGCGAACTCGGCCAAAAGCTAACTGCTTTTTTATGGAGCTGGTAGCTTAAATTTATAAATACAATTTTCGTTCATACATACCACAACAATCAATAATCAACACTGTCGGCCTCGACAATTCTATACTATACAATATTCTACGATAGTAGAACCTCACTAATCCGACCCCTAAGTAACCAAGGGGTAAAACAGAATGGCAAAAAGGTCGGATTAACTAGAGAATACAATGAACACTGATTTTTCATAGTTAAAAGTATATTAAAATTATATTGAAAAGCTATTTATTATTTATTTAAAAAAAATAAAATAGAAAGGTACTTTGTATACATTAACAGACTAACATGTTTGGATAGATAACTTTTAGCCAGCTATTTACATTTATATATTGACCGTAATAAAACTATATTATATTAGGTTTGTAGCAGACTAACTCACCTTCAAATCGTTCGTAATGAAGTATGATCTAAACATCGCTTTAAGGAAACCGTAAAAAAAAAATCACAATATCCGCCACTTTTCGAAAAGGATTCGTAAAATTTGAAAGCTTGCATCTTAGCCCCCGTTTAAGCTTCAGAGTTTATTTTCTGCTCAAATCGTAGAAAATTTAAAAAATCGTAGAAAATTTTAAATATAAAAATCTTTACTTTGGTACCAATCATGCAGCAGATATTTTGGTGAAACGTAGAAATGGTCGAAAGTTTTGACGTTACCCATAGGCGAGCTGCTGCGCTTCAAGGGATGCGGGTTACTGAGGTTCTTCTGTATTGATGTTGACATTTGTATCTGTAAAAAAACAAAAAAGATAAACATTAAAATAAGACTTACAGGAACTGGGTATCTCACGTAAGGAGACTGGATAAAGCACAGAGTTTTCAAGCAAAACCAAAAATAAAAACATGCAGGATATAGACTGAAGAATGAAGGAAAGCTCACTGAAAAAGAATGCGGCAATACTAGGCGAATGTAAAACGTCCACAGAATATCGAAACGAATTTAAAAGAATAAAATAAAACAAAAAAAGGAACTAACCCTGGATCAAATATGTTTTCTACATAAGTGGCTCTATCAGATTTTGCATCATAAATCTAATTGTAAGAATAAAGAAGATGAATCATATTTGAATTTTCGGGGTTCGTAAATTTTTCTTTTGAGTATGACCTTGAACTGCATCGGCATAGCACATATTTCGAATATTATTTTTGCAAAAATAAATAATTTTTTTAAATTACATTTTGATTTCACATACACGCTGTGAATCATAGCAATCCGCCTGAAAGCACTCTTTCGTCTGATGTAATGTTTAATTACCAACAAAATCACAGCAGATATATGCCTAATAGATAACATAAAATAGATAGTCGATTAATTGTTCTACTATGTAAATAACTAGTAAGTTGTAGTACATATATATATAATGAAGATAGTAAATATTATAGTATTCAGAAATTTTATTTTTTTTTTTTGAAAATTATATCTTGAAAGGAAATGAATTGACTATAATTACAGAAAGTAATTTTTCATAAAATCATTAATAAAATTTTATGATAAGAATTCGAACAAATATTGCAGAAATTTAAATAACCACGAAGATGTTTTCTAGAATTTTATTAATTATTATCTAATTTTTTTCTCATTTATTAATTGAAATTGCAAAAATATACATCATGCATATTACGCATTATACTAAGCGGTATTAATGGCATGAAAAACACTTATAGAAAAACTAACCAATGGTAGTACTTTAACGAAAATTCTACATTAGAACAAGATCCTGAGGCGATCATCTTTTCAGACGCCTCGGAGGATGAACGGAATGGGAAGCCAGTTGAGAAACGAGTAAATTTGGGTTTTGTGAAGGAAAGGTATCCAGTTCGTGCCACATGAACGACATATGGAATATTAAGATCTTTGTGGATCAGTTTATTTTTGACAAAAGAAGAAGCATTTAGGATTTTGGATTGGAGAGATTTGATACGGGAAGAATTCGATGGTTGGTAGAACCCCATAAGACTTTACCGTCAAAAAAAGGTCTGATGATGGTCATATAGATGTGTTTTTGGTAGTGAATCAAGAGGTTAGAGTGATTGTTAAGTGAGTGGTGGGTCATACGAAATCGACGAGCAGCTTTTTGTCTTTTGAATCTTGTATGATGGTTCTTGTGAGTCTCATGTTTAGATAAATAAACTCCATATCTGTAATTACGGAATGTTGTGCTCAGTATTAGGCCCCATACTTCCTTGATACTCAATAAACCTTGCTTGTTGTTCCTAATTTCACAACAATAACAGTAGTTTGTTTTAATTTATAATAAAATTGTTTCTATAATTTTTAAGATATTTTCAATTATATTGTTTTATTTGTTGCGCTTACAGGAAATCATTTTGCTATCGCAGACTGAGTTATCTTTCTTCAAAGTTTCAACTCCACGTTCTTCTTAACGAGTTGACAGAACTCGCAGCCCAAAAAGCAGTCCCTCACAGAGATTTCTACAATATTCGCAAGGTTCCGCTCACCTATCCGATCTTTATAATGCTTTGAGCCGACATTTATTTAACGTTATTATTTTTGTTGGTACTTTAAGGTTGACACGCATATTCATGCTGCATCTTGTATGAACCAAAAACACTTGTTGAGATTTATTAAAAAAACGCTGAAAACTAACAAAGATGAGGTAGTCACAGTAACTAGAGAAGGTCCGATGACATTGCAAGAAGTATTCAGGTCCATGAATTTGACGTCCTATGATTTAACTGTAGATATGCTTGATGTCCATGCGGTAAGTATTATTTAGACATTTATGTAATGCATTATATATTAGTTTGTACTTCGGTAATTATTCAATGTTTATTGTCTTCCGCTAAAGCATTTCTTCTCCAGTTTTTCACCCCCATTTTTATCATGTATCTTCCACGCCAGTAATCCAACTCTTGCGGCGACATGCTCTTCTCTTTCTATTATAGATTTTCTTGAAAGTTTTTTTGGTCATTCTTGTATCTGGCATCCTTTCAAGAAATCCTAACCAGCGATTTAATAAACCTTACAATATTTGTATATTGTATGAAGTCATCCATTTCTTAGTCCTAACGCTATGCTCCTTCTGCATGCACAGGGCCGAAGATACGTCTCCAAATCTTCCTTTTAAAAATCCTTATTGCTTGTTGGTAAGTAGCTTTATGTGTCCACACACTACAGGCCTCATAAGGGATCTGTACAGTTTGACTTTGGTCCTGTTGGATAAGAGGGTCGACTTTAATCATATAAATATAAAATTTTACTGTATTTTGTTGGACTTTATTTGGTACCTTGACGGTCATTCCACGTTAAGCGCAAATAGCATCTAGACTGCCGATTTATCAGTGCCTTTTGAAAAAATAACGATACATAAAAGACTGGTTATTTCATTCAGATTAGGTAAAACATTTAAATAGAAGGATATTTATGTTCCAACAAATAATTCAGACATTATTTAATTAAATACTACGCCAAATAATAAAATCATCGTTCAATAAGATAATTCTGTACCTACAAAATAAAAAAAAATATATATAAAAAAGTAATATAACTATTTGCATACATCATAATGTAAATAAAAGTATGGATATTATTAATTTAATTTAATTTATTTATTTTTATTTTTTTAGGATCGGAACACATTTCATAGATTCGATAAATTTAATGCAAAATATAATCCTATTGGAGAAAGTAGACTGCGAGAAGTATTCTTAAAAACAGATAATTATCTGAATGGAAAGTATTTTGCAGGTATAATAAAGGTTAGAAAATTTAACAAAATATGTTGTTTATAATAGACGATTTAATATTTGAAAACAAACTATTTAATTTTATTTTAAAGGAAGTATCTTCCGATTTGGAGGAAAGCAAATACCAAAATTCTGAATTGCGTTTGTCTATATACGGAAAAAACAGTGATGAATGGGACAAGTTGGCAGCCTGGGCTATAAATTACAATGTGTACAGCGATAACGTCCGATGGCTTATTCAGATTCCACGTTTATTGTTTGTATCTTTCATTTTTTTTTTTTTTTTTCACATTAAACGAATTAGTGATAATATATCAATTTTAAAACTTAAATATTATATTTCAGTGACATTTTTAAGCTAAACAACATCATGTCAACGTTCCAAGAATTTTTAAATAATATTTTCCTACCATTATTCGAAGTGACGAATGACGCAAGTACCCACCCAGAGTTGCACAAGTTTCTTCAATACGTAAGTTTGATTTTTTAAGATCAAAAAATGTATGATAAGTAATAGTGTTTAAAGTTGACATTTAAGGTGTCTGAGCTCAACTTAGGCCACTATGAAATGTCAGTAGAAAGGTATTTGGAGCAGGGATGTATTGATAAATAAATTGGGAAGTCTGGTAAAGATGCTTGGGAAATACAGTCAAAATTGAAACTTTATTTTTTTCATACTTAGATCTCCTATATTGTTTCTTCTTTATACCCACTCTAAGTTACACGTATAAAAGCGGCCGATGTAAAAATTGAAAAGAAAAAAACATCCTAATTTAGCCGATACCGGGTGTTCAGCATAAGACTGCTTCGACTTCGGGAGTTGGTTAAACTATTCTCAACTAGCTTCTCCTGTGTTAGTGAAACACATTTAAGCGTGCTGCAAAACAATGCGACAGAATCATGATGAACTTCGCCGAGCAGTGGATGCAGTCAAATGATCGGTGCTGAGTATGAGAGAAGAGGAAGGACATTTTGAACAATCATTTTAAATGAAGTATGTAAATTATACCTCATAACGTTACTGTCTGTGGAATGAAACTTAACTTATATCCAATTCATCTCGTATTCAATCTTTACAATCCAAAATCCTTCGAAAAATCCTCAATGCTCCTTACTTTGTCACCAATAAACGTATCCATAAAGATCTTAATGTTCCATATGTTGCTGATTTAGCTCACACCAGATACCTATCCTTTCATAGTAAGCTCCAAAACCACTCAAATCCGTTAGTTTCTCAACTTGCTTCCCACTCCATTCCCGATAATCGTCCGAGGCGTCTGAAACGAAGATGGCCTAGAGACCTTCTAGTGTAGAATTTTTAATTAAGTGCTACTAAAGAGTAGTTCTTTTCAAGTTTTAACATGTTATTGTAATCGTCAATACATTTAATTGATGTATATATTTTGTACAGTTGTAAATTTCAATAAATGTATATATATATATAAAAAAAAATGAAATTATCTTAAAAGTGTCTTTAAATTGCAAATATTAGAGTAAGATAAATAGTGATTAAATTACTTTTCTATTAATAAAACTATTTAAAATTCTCTTAGTATTTTGCTAAATGCCGTTGTTGCGTCTCCCTGTTTTTGTAATTAATAAGCGATTTCAGTTTCAAAATAATTATAATAGTAGACGTATACCATTCGAAAAGTGTTTTTTGTAGATTTTTTTTTTTTTTTTTTTTTTTGAGTAGTGCAGTTTTCTAAGATATGTAATATTTTTGAGAAACGCAAACGCATATTTTTGGAACGAAATTAGAAAGTTGCTATTTCATATTTTTATATGTGGCTTTTTTTAATGGGAAGTCTTAATGGGCATATTTTAAAGTAAATTTCATCTTCTTTCTGATGAGCATATTGAAATTGATCTAGCGTTAGTAATTCGGAAAATGTAGATTATTTGTGAAAAAGTAGAATCTCATAAAAGAAAATGTAAATCGAACGAAGTTAATGCAATCTAATGCTGAACGCCCTGTTTAATATAAAAATAGGTAAATATGTAATAACAACCATTACAACGTATGAAGGGATGGTTTCGTATGAAAAATACCTATATTTTGAGCTCTGAATATCGAAACACGATAGTAATCGAAAATATAATTTTTTCTATATACCTATCATCTTTTTTTTTTTTCTTTTTTTTTTTCTTTTTTTTTTTTTTTTTTTTTTTTTTTTTTTTTTTTTTTTATGAACTGTCACTTTAAATATACCAATCACGTTATAATGATTTCCCCGTTTGTTTTATCGTTTTAGCTAATTTTGCCAACGTCATCGAACCACTGCTCCACCAAATTCGTCAAAAATGAATTGAATGTTTTATATATTTATATTCCATTATTCTATCTCCCCTCATGTGAGATATTTTAATTGCACATATTTTGTGAATAGAAGAAAAATATCGATATTTCGATATATCGTGTATAGATACCCTTCCCTAACCATATGTAATGATAATATTCCGACGCGATGTTTACTGATTTGAATTTAACATAGGTCATAGGATTTGACTCTGTGGATGATGAAAGTAAACCAGAGAACCCTTTGTTCGATAAAGATGTGTCAACTCCAGGCGAATGGAATGATGAGGAAAATCCACCATACGCTTACTATCAGTATTACATGTATGCGAATCTGACAGTACTCAACCATTTCCGAAGGTAAGTACAATTACTAAAAATTATAGTTAATTTATTAGATAATTAGATAAAATAATTTATTATGGTGTAAACTTACATATTTATCATATTTACGAACTTGAAAAAATATGTACAGAAAATTACAAATAAATAAACATATTCCTCTTTAGAATCACTAGAATGTAAGCTAATTCTACCATTTTCTCTTAAAAATAAGTATAATAAAGCATTTTCGCCAGTTTGTTTTTCGGAGCCAACCTTTCTTAAAGTTGATAAATATGGATCTGATTATAGGAGAAGAATTTTCATTAGATCCATATTTTTAACAGTTCGAGAAGTTTTTCTTGCATTGTGTTCTCTGAGGTATCTGATGTCCGTGTGTCGGCCATCCAATGCTTTTTCTGACAATTTCCCTATTGGAGTAATGAAAAAAGAAATAATTTCGGGACCATGTAAAAACAATTTATGGAAAGACTCTGGCATATAATGTCTCAGATATAAATCTTTAGTTTCAGCAATACATTCAGTGCATTTAGGTATATTACTTGATTTACCACTAGAAACTACTTTCATAACGGTGACCAAACAAATTATTAATGTTTCGAATTTTCCTGAAAATCAGTGAGAGCAGTTTTTTTTTTTAATATCCAGGAAAAACAATCGTACGAATTTTCCCCTTAACTTCATCCGAGCATTCAGATAAATTATATTCTTCCACGATTCTATCAAATAAAGTTTCGTATCTGGTGCTTAGCTCACTATGTCATACAGTGGAGTATTGTTTTTGAAATCTAAAACCACAAAATCACCGTAAAAGGCAAATATTAACCTAGTCATTGGTAGATATATCAAAGCAGACTAGGTATAAATCCAAATGTGAGAAATACTAATTATGATTAAAGTATTAAAAAAAAAACTTCATTTTACGTTGTTATTTTTTCTTTTTTTTTGTTAATCAATTTCAAAGATGAAATATTGTTGAAATTTTAATCACTTTTATTGTAGTCAATAGACCTTAAACACTGTTGGCCAATATTAGTCAATGAACAATTCACTAGAGACTGACACTTTAACGGGTGAAAAGAGGAACGAAAAGCTTTTAGTAATGAGATGGTTATCACCAATGTAAATATATACAAACTGAGCTAATTTTATTCCTTTTATTTGTATGATACAAAGAATAAAACTGGGGCCGCTGACAGGGGGGGGGGGGGGGCAAAACCCCCGGACTCGGGAAAGGTGACAACTGTTGGGAGTGTGGGGTTTAACTTTTTCCTCGGGGCCCGGTTTATTCCGGCAAATGATACAATCTGTTTGTATCAACAATTCAAGTTAATCCTTAGCTTTTTGCCTTAGTTTTTACATTGGAATTGTCATATTTTCTTTATGTTCTGCAGTTATAATTTCTACATTACCCCTCCACAAATTTTTTTCGAACTTGATTTTTCTTATTTTTAAACACATTGTGACAGTGTGTGGCCTACTAATGACTCATACAGTAACTGCTAATTGATAGCACTTCAATAACAGTTCCTTATTAGACTAGGCCATTTTCATTCCGTATACGTCATAGGATTCCATATACTCTTTGTCAATTCTAACCCGCTATTCAAAAAGAGACTTAAGGTACAATCTTGAAAAACGGCCGCAGGATGAATAAAGAAGAATAAATAAGCGAAACTATGGATATTATATCACTGATATAGGAAGTAATGGAAGAGGTTAAAAATTAACGGAGTTTGTAAAGCAGTTATTAATTCAGTCAGATTTGTTTTACGTCAAATCAAATCAGTCAAAATCTAGTTCTAAGTCCAGAAAGGTATAGCCTTTTCATTCCATGTTCCAACTCTGAGGACACTGCGTTCACCACACGAAGATATCGATGGATAGTGGTGATTGGTATCCTCACTGATGATTTGAGAACATGTGAATAGAATCTAGAATAAGGTACAAGTGATATTTTTTTTTATAATTTTACCTAAATATGGCGACAACTTAGAAGGATAAAATTTCATTTTGATTGAAAAAGATTATTTCCAAAGGTGTTCTAAAATATTTTGATTCAGTAGCATATTTATATGATAATACTAAAAACTATGTTTATACTTGAAGGGAAAAAGGTCTCAACACTTTCGTTTTGAGGCCACACTGCGGTGAAGCTGGTCCTATTCAGCACTTGGTCTGTGGCTACATGATGGCAGAAAATATATCTCACGGCCTCCTCCTGCGAAAGGTAGTGAAAATAATAGGAAAAAATTATTTTATTTTCTGATTGAAAAATAATTAATTTTTCTTTTTTTCAGGTTCCAGTTCTGCAATATTTGTACTACCTTGCTCAAATCGGAATAGCTATGTCCCCACTGAGTAATAATTCATTGTTTCTCAACTACCATCGAAATCCTCTCCCGGAGTACTTAGCGAGAGGACTCTGCATATCCTTGAGTACTGATGATCCTCTGCAGTTTCACTTTACAAAGGTAAAGTTAAAATTTTTATCAAGCATTGATATTTAAAACATAAGGCAAAATATAATATACATGAAGAATAACAAATGTTATCGGAAATACAATGGCGTCAAGGAGAGAATGATGTATGGGGAATGCGTGAGGGAGACTGGCTAGACAGAAGATGCAGAGACTTATTTTTGGCGAAAACATATGGCATAAAGTTGTAATAAATCGTTAATAAAAATATTAGAAATCGTATTTTTTAAAAATGAATAGTACTCTTTCCTATAGTGGGAGTGATTCTTTACTGTCATTAGTTAATCGAATAATGAAATGAAAAACTATTTATGCTAAACTTTCTCTTTCAATAATATCGGAATCTACAGAAACTTTATAAGCTAGGGCAGTGATTCTCAACCATTTTTGATCCGCGACCTCCAAATTGTGAAAATATATAAAATTAAAATTTCGCGACCCCCCCCCCCCCCCCCCCAATCATAATAGTAATCCTAACTGAGTAATAATAGTTAGCCTAACTATTAATAATTGAATTTGGTCTGTAACTATACATTTAAATGTTGTTTTTTTTTTTAAATATCATATAATCAAACTGCACCAATTTTATGTCTTTAAAGAAAACTCTAGTTTTGCACTATTATTATTCCCTACTACCGACACAAAAATCGGCATTCAAATCCGTGATTTACAAGTCAAAACGTCCCCCATGTTAGTTCTCTACAAAAATTATAATCCTCGATCCATTTAAATAAGTAACGGCGTAGTAAATTGGCTTAGTAAAACCACCGCGGCTGGTTTGATATACAAAAATAATGGAACAATAAATTTTTGTATCAGTCTACATGACGGAAAAAATCTTTTTTACTTAAACTACACAATGATAGGGCCATATTTTTAAGTTTTATTTTTCACGCCAATGTCCAACATTAGTGTGGGATCGCCCCACTGTGCGACTCCTATGGTAAATTAATTAAATAAAACAATTCTATCCAGAGGCGATAGTAAAAAACAAGGTAGATTTAGTTCTTCCACACTTTGTCACTCGTTCACGGATACCATATGCATGACAACTGTTTTGTCCTTGTCGCAAGCCAAGAGATCATGGCTTCCTTTAAAGTAAAGAAATAGTTCTGCCATTGACAACTAATGAAACTTTTTTTTAATCATTTAGGAACCTTTAATGGAGGAATACAGCATAGCCGCACAGGTTTGGAAACTGAGCTCTTGTGATATGTGCGAATTGGCAAGGAACAGTGTTCTGATGAGTGGTTTCCCACATAAGGTAAACTAATATTTGTCAAGTACCTACACTTTAATAAAAGAATAAAAAAAGAAGTGTTCAATAATCCTGTTGTGATAGAATGATATAGTCCATTCTAAACCGTTTGAATTGTTTTTTATTTTTAAATAAATCAATTCCAAATAAAAATTGGGTTAGCACTACAGATGTACAAGCGAAGAAAGTAAATAGAAATACAATTACCATCTTTCTAGGTCCTATGCTCAACACAGTTTATACAGCTGACATCCCTACGCATCCTAGTATCGTCCTCACTACGTACGGAGATGACTCATGTGCGTTATCAATAAATCATGATCCCTTCATAGCATCCCATACACTCCAATATATTATAAACCTTCAAGAATGGTGTCAAAATATGGAGATTAAAATAAATCTTACCAAATAACCTTTACCCTTCGTCGTAAACCTACGACCTCTTGTCCTATAGTTTCCTTTAATAACATTCCGCTGATCCCTGTTGAACAGATCCTCTATCTATGATTCCAACAGGACAAACGTTCAACTTGGAATTCACATACTTAGTTCTCGACTTCTTCAACATTTACTAGACAAACTTTCAAAACTACCGATTTTCTACAAAAAACTTATTTATATCACAGTTATCAGACCTATTTGGAATTGAGCTTTGGGGATCCAATAAACCACCTAACTCATCTCGTATCCAGTCCTTGCAATCCAAAATCCTTCAAAAAATCTTTACTGCTCCTTACTTAGTCACAAATAAACTTCCCATAAAGACCTCAATGTTGCATATGCTTCATATGCTGATTTAGCCCAAACCTTTCATAGTAAATTCCATAGCCATTTAAATCCACTCGTCTCTCAACTTGCTTCACATTCTATTCCTAACAGCCCTCCGAGGCGTCTGAAAAGAAGATGGCCTCGGGACCTTCTCAAATAGAACTTTTATTGAAGTGCTACCAGAGGGTAGTTGCTTCACAAGCGATTGTCATGTTATTATTTTATGTTATTACCACATTAACTGGATGTATGTTTTTTCATGTACAGTTGTAAATTTCAATAAATAGATTAAAAAACAAAAACAATTACTATCTATCTGATGTCACCTTTAAATGAATAATATACGTACAATACTTTTATTATATTTATAAAGCGACAAAAATCTCATTAATTTTTATTAATTTATTTTCAGAGCAAACAATACTGGTTGGGCCCGAATTACACTAAAGAAGGAGTTGCTGGTAATGATATCACTCGCACGAATGTACCGGATATAAGAGTTGCATTCAGATATGAAACCTTAGTTGATGAATTGTCCAATATTTTTAAGGCAGTAGAAAAAGATATAATTTAAAAAAAAAAATTAAAACAATTGATAACAATTTTTAGTACCTGTATTGGAAAACAATAAAAACGTTTGTATCTTTATTACGCATTGCCTTCACACAAGTCACAATCGAAATAATACCAACATAGAATATCTACTGATGATAAAATAAACAAACATTTTGTGTATTTGTTTGGCATTGGCCATAACTAACAATAAGTGTTGAAGACCGCATACGTTTACATTACCAACCCTCATGTATTTTCGATCCAAAATAATTATTAATATTTGTATAGATTGTTTCATCGATTCTGTAAATATATTTATAAGCTCTTGTAAGATAAAGGATACAATAATATATAAATGTTATTTAAGAGATAGCTTATAATACAATCGCTTGGCAAATCACCAACAGGCGTTGATAGCATCTTTCTTGGAGATTGGGGTCATTCTGTCTAGTTTCTACTGTAATGTTTCCAGATTGTTGTGTTCTTAATTTTTGATTTTCCAGAAACTATCACCCAGCAACCGAATCACAATAACCTCAAATAATAATAATGATTGTAGAAGTTCTAATATGTTCCATATCCAAAAGTGTCTCTGGTGTCTTAAAAATTATAAATATGAAACCTAATTATAAATACATAATTATTAAGAATAAATACAAATTATATTGCATGATATAAATGACATGAAATGTTAACGATTTTCTTTATTTGCTTGCTTTAAAGTATTTCGGTATATAAAACAAAAACTAAAATTTTAAAGATTGTGTTGTGATATTTAAACATATCTCTAACCAAATTCGTCTACAAAAATAAGCAAATGTTTGTACTACCATTTACAATTAATCCGACATGAGTGTTCAAGTGATATGTGAGATGTAATAGAAATATCACTTAGCAAATTCCTACTTGGGGTAGAAATAAAATAGGGGAAAGCTGTATTTTACATATTTTTTAGATGATTTATTTAAACACTCATCTCCTAAGAAGCAAGTGTCCACGCTGTGGAACATGTTTAAAATGGTAGTTGAATTAGTTGTAGAGGATAATTATTATTATCGCTAAAAGTTTAAAGTTTCCCGCTCAAAGGAGCAAAACCAACTTCTGTTTGAATCATAATTAAAATTTCTACCAATTGGCATACATATTTTTCACTTAAAAGCTACCTGTCAAAAAAAAAAATTAAGTTATTTTAAACCGGTATTTTAAAATTTTGAATGGGACCAAATTAATTTAATACTGAATTACCCGCATCAATATTTTACCACTGACCATGATTTTTTTTATCCCGCTCATCATTTTTGATAGACATACAAATTTGGCTTAAAAAACGTGATTCAATAAGTGAGTCCTTGCAAATTTAAAGTCCTGGTCTACTTGCGACTCCATAATTTTCATTGAAATTTTATTATTTATTCTATTATATAATTTCGTAATTCTATAAACAGAACGTTGATAAATACGTACTTTATTACTTTACGTAGATTATTTATCATATGAATATTTCTTATTAAAAAAAAAAAAAAAATTGTAGTTGTCACCCTTGTGAAGTTGAGAAATTTAAATTTATGTAGAAAATTTAAAAAAAAAAATTATATATTGATATTTACAACTGTATACAATATGAAAAGAAATGTAATAGTCTCGTATTAATACGAAAAATGTATACAGGATTTAAAACAGTTAAATATTCATTATAAAAATAGAAGAAAAGAAAAATATTGATTTTTGTTTATAAACTTTTGTTTAATAAGTATATATAATATACATTCTTATAAGTTATCATATATATTTTCTTTGTTTTCTCCACTCTTCCTTTCATGGGTCTACCCTTTCGGGAGTAATAGTCAGCTCTTCCTGAGGTGACGCCCTATTGGGAGCTGAGTCTTCCGAACGTCTCTGTCCTAGCAGCTCTCCACCAGGGAGGTCCTACCAGCAGATTCAACATGATGTCGTCCCACCTTTTCTTTGGGCGCCCTTTTCTTCTTTTAAGGTCATATGGAGTCTAATCAGTGACAATTTTGACCATCTAATTTGTTCACGATTGATGAGAGGTGCACGTATAAAAAAAAATTCTTTTAAATAAAACGTTTTCTTTTTAGTACATGGTGGGGACTATGGGTGACCGATTGCCGATCGATTGTTGACAGCTATCGATTGCCTATGGAATGTTTTTCAAGTAATCGACGACTTCGCTTCCGCTCGATTTGAGAGGGACATTTTTTTATTACTACATATTTGTAATTATTAGAAATTTACTTGTTGAGAAATCTTCTCAAGTTATGAATTATTAATCAAAATAAAACTATCTCAATATTATAATAGACGTTTAATTTCAATACTTTTCGTGATACCCACTAGACAATGCAATTACTTAATTTAAAATAAATTACTGTTTTTTTATAATTTGAAATTATCAAAACCAATTTCTCAAGAAAATTGAATTATTGACTATACCAAAAAACACACGCATAAGTAAGTTTTCTTTTTAATTTAAGAAGTATAATTTTTTATAATTAATAGAACTGCCAGTTTATTGCACTATTTCCGGAAAAGGATTACCAGAGTTCACTACTGTTACTATCAACTTAATAGGTAAATGTTCTCAATTGCTGGAAATAAAACGAGTTTGAATATTTGCCATTCGGTTTAATCACGAAAAAATATTTATGTATTCCTGCAACCTCGAAATCATCTGAGAAGATATCTTCAGAAGCTGGAGAAATAATCACCGAGAACAGAAGCAGTCTGAACCGTCTGAAAGGAAACACACAAATATTTTTTGATTGAATAAAGAGCTGTGTTTTAATTACGTCTTTAAATATTTGAAAATTAGGCATTTGAAAAATGCTATTTAGTTATTTTAATTACATACCATTTCTGATATTATCGAATAATTTCATCTTATTTTGAAGTAGTTTTCTTTTCCACACTAAATTTTAAAAACAGTCAGTCGGGGTCTCGCTGTTAATATTCCTCTGATGTCTTGATATTTTTTTTTCATTGCCACTTATCCGACAAAATCGTTGGCATCATATTCCCCTGGTACCGATAGCTGCTGTTGAGATACTTTTTTTTTTTTTTTTTTTTTTTTATAAGGGTAGTACAACTATTTCCGATTTCGTATCTACAGAAGGCATTATTTCACAGTCTTCATAATCTTCCTGGAGATTCCATCGATGGTTTAGTGGATCCCCACAATTCTATACCGTAAGTCCAAATAGGTCTGATAATCGTCATATAGACAAGTTTCTTATAGTGAATCGGGAGATTGAACGTTTGTCAAGTAAGTATTGTAGCAGTCGAAATCTACGTGCAGCTTCTTGTCTTTTCAATCTTGTATAAGAGTTCCAGGTAAGTCTCTTGTCCAGATGAAATCCAAGGTATCGTATTTGTTCCACATTAATTAGCGGTACGCCATTTTGGGAAAAAACTGCCGTGACATCAGCAAACATAGCTATAGAGGTTTCGGAGGGTTGGATGATATCGTGAAGGTAGAAGTTGAAGAGGATGGGAGATATTACTGATCCTTGCGGTGTACCGGCACTGTACGGTTATGGCACGGGTTCGGTTATTGAGAAAAGAATGTAGAATATCTTATTGATATTTTGGAGTGTTGACTGACTTAAGTTTGTATAAGAGACCCTGATGCCATATCTTGTCAAATGCTTGTTGAAAATGTGACAAGTGTGTGTTTTTTCATTGCAAAGCCGTTTACTATGAGTTCTGATAATCTTGATAGTTGATGTGCAGTGGAATGACTGACCTGAAACCAAATTGAAAATCGGGAATAATGTTTATATCTTGAAGAAAAGAAGTTAGGCGCCTTTTTATAACTGCTTCCAGAAGTTTTCCTAAAATTGGTAAGAAACTTATAGGCCTGTAACTGCTGATTAGTTTGGCGTTTTTCCCAGGCTTATGAATAACTACCAGTTCAGCCTTCTTCCAATTATCAGGAAAATAACCTGTGCGTAAGCAACTATTGAAAATTGAAGTTATAAAAATTATGGCTTTTCTCGATAATTTTTTAATGGCAATAGCTGGAATTTGATCATGACCAGGACTTTTCTTTGTTTTAAGTCTTTTAATAAGAAGAGCAAATTTAAGCGTGTAAATTTGCTCAAAGTGAGGTATATTATTTGGGGCATATCGTTTCCAGTGAGGGGGTGAGGCCAGATCCCAAGAAAGTGGATGCAGTGTTAAACTATCCAGTCCCAAAAACGTTTAAAGATATCAAGGCTTTTTTGGGCATTGCTGGGTATTACAGACGCTTTATCCGGGGGTTTTCTGACCTAGCTAAACCTCTGACTTGTATTTTAAGGAAGGACCAAAAATTCAACTGGGGAGAAGCTCAGCAAACGTCATTCGAAGCGATTAAAACAGTCCGTAATGATTTATCCAGATTTTAATGATCCATTTATATTATCAACATATGCTTCTAGTGTTGCAATAGGGGCTGTTCTGTCACAGCTTAGAGAAGGACATGAAAGGCCAGTGGCATACGCTAGTCACCAACTTTACAACGCAGAGCGGAACTACTCCACCACTGAAAGAGAGTTGCTGGCAGTAGTATGGGCAACTGCTCAATTTAGATCAGAGATGCGCAAACTTTTTAAGGGGAGGGCCGGATGAAATAGAAAAATATCTAGGCGGGCCGGATGAAATAGAAAAACATCACATCATGCTGCTTTAAAATGGATGTTACATTTAAAAGATCCTTTATCTCGATTATCACGGTGGAGCCTCCTCCTAATGGAATATGGTTACAATGTGGTACATAGGCCTGGAGTACGTCATCAAAACACTAGAAAGAGTCCTAATGGGCTTTCTGTTACACTTGGCCCACCATTAGAAGGGACTAGTGTCGTTAGATATAGCCGGTCCATTTGGCACAAGCACAATGGAAAATCAGTATCTTCTAACGTTTATTGATAACTTTACGAGATACGCAGAAGCGATACCGTTAAAGCAACTGACAGCTAATGAAGTAGCAGAAGCATTCGTTAAATATATCGTTTTAAGACATGGTGCTGTAATAACGTTATCCGAGTTCCGAGATCAGACAGTCAACAACATAGACTTTCACCCCCTCTCTCCCCTAACCCGAAGATATTTTGAGGAAGACTTTTTATCACACTTACAGCTAAGGGTGGTGAACAATATCCAGCAGTCAGATCTTTTGATTTTTGGAGTTGAATCTTCGATGCTAAATTTTGTACTATATAAGTTATACAAGTAAACTATAAACTATTATAGCAAAAAAAAAAAAAAAATGCACTTTGGAAGTAATAACCTAAAAATAAACGTTATTACATTGTTGCTGCATTTCAACTAAATGACTATTCATGATCATGAACAGCAGTATATGCGTTTTTGCACCTCAACACGGCCCTGCTAGGACCAGCGCACCGGTTCCACTACTCTTTCAACGCTCTCTATGAAGCCATCGTTTTAATGTTATGAGACACACCATTTTAAAGCTAATTATATTATTTATAAGTTTTGTTTAACACTTTTCTTCCCAAAACGATAGAGGGCGTTCTGCTTGAGAGATGGGGCTTAACTAATGCATAGGCATGAAATAGAGTATTCTTCCAGAAAATATCTCTTTCCTTTTATACCTCTATGGCCATCTTCCAGTTCTTTAGTGTTCTTTCCAGATTAGTCTTCTTTGGTATAACCTTAGGAATATTTACATATTATGTAATGTTATATTCCAGAACTTTCACTATTTGTAATTTGTTTAAAGCGTCTGTTAATCAGTTATCAACTTTAAGTAAAAAAATGGTATGTTATGACTTATAGCAACGTGTGTTGTTTCCATTTAATTCTTTCTAGTATGAATGTATTTTCCGTTGTATAAACTGCCAATTCTAATTCTATCTAAGAATAGGCATAATTTTAGTGATTGTTTCTTCTTTTTTGTTTATTTATGAAGCATTGTTGTTTTAGCAGCTTTAGAAGTAGGTTTAACATATATATGTAAATAAATGGTCTATTCACTTGGTGATCAAATTCTCATCGATGTAACTACTTGTAATATCCTTGATTATTTTTTGTTTTATTTTTGTAGGGGCATTACATGTGTTATTAAATAGGAATGATTAAAGAGGAAATGAGTATCCTTAGTTCAACTTAGCTAAGTGCAATGCACTATTGAAGATGAACATTTTTTATTTATCACTATTGATTTCCTTTTTCACATTTAAATAAATCTGTTATTGTTAATGAAACGGATGCAATATATTTGGGTTCTCTATAATAGATTAAGGATTTGCATTACATGTGGTTAGCTTCTGATAAGTTTTGATTTGGATGTCATTTTGCTACTTTCACATATGGTGGACATTGTTCCAATGCTACTGTATAGTATGCTTTGTTTTCCTTAAAAGCCTACATAAGACACAATGTTAGTTTTGCTTTACACATTATTAAATTTAGTTTGTTATTAATACTTTTTCATTATTGGCATACTTTATTATTTTATGGAAATCTTTATTAGTGGTAGAATAGCCTTGTTTACTAGTAATTTTAACTTATCCAGTTTTATTATGTTGTTTTTATCTTTCCTACCCTTCCTCTTATCTTACCATAGAACTAAAAAAAAAAAATAACATTTTTCAACCAGCATCATCTTTAATTATCTTATAATATTAACCATGAGATTAATTCATTTATAATCTCTACCATGAGAACTATGCCGCATACTCTTTTTTTGATATTATGCATATGTATGCATTTTATTATTTGTTTAATACTTAATTTAATTAGGATTATATTGATTCGGTAATGGTTCGGATCGGCGACACCAACCCCTAAACGCGCTCAGAATACCTTTTATCGATTCTAACCTTGTACCGATTTATTTCGATGTTATAGTCGCTGCTTTTAGAGGGGAAAGGTTATTCTCCTACATTTACTGAAAATCCCTAAATCCCTGTTCAAAGTAATATTAACTTCTGTTTACCTTCTAATATTAAAATGAGAAATAAGGAAATATTAAAGTGGAAATATCGAAATATAAGACACTAAATCAATTTTGAATCAATATTAATTTAATCAACAATTAATATACTACTGAACCAACAGTAAAGTTAATTCCTCATGAACTTTCTGTCAAAGAAGTGAAAATAACAAATTATAAATATAAAAAAGACAGAATCCCTAAGTATTTCTTTGGCATAACTTCTATTTATTTAACATTTGTAGCTACATATTTCGGAGACAATATTCCATCATCAGGCTTCTAATTTTTTTAAAAACACATTAATCTATAAGATTATACCAATAGTTCTACAATTATATAGTAATCTGTCATTTACCTCTTAATCTGTGATTATTTTCACATTGTCAATTCTTCATGCTATAAGCCATTATATAATATAAGAAAGAATCCTAGTTGAAAGTGATGATGTTAATTTCTGCTATATTTTCTCATGGGAAGTGGAAATAAGAAAACATAAAAAACCTGTGATATACTTTCTCTCATTTATTTATAAACTGATATGTTTTATTGAATTAATTATACAATCTGTCTCACTTTAGCACAAAAAGTAATATGGATGACAAAGAATCCATTCACAAAATATGTATACTGAAATTTTATCACTGAAATTGAAACAACTAATACAAATATATAAAACACTAAATCCATGTACAAATAGATCTTGTTAAGTTTCATAACACTTTTACAAGTTGTAAATTTTATCACTTAAATTGATAGAACAAATATAAATATGTAAAACACCAAATCCATGTACAAATTAATCTTCTTAAGTTTTATAACACTTTTACACATAAGATTAGATGAAATAAGAAAACATGAATTCATAAAACACTTAATCCTTTATGAAACTCATTTTGTTAACTTCTGTTTCACTTATTTACATTTAAGAAGTCTAAATATCAATATAACAAACTAAACAACACAATCCAAGTTGAAACTGTAGAAGTGATTGTTTTCATGTGAGGTTATAGGAATGAACTATCGAAAAATGTAAACATGAAGTGAAGCGTAAGGATCGAACTGGTCGGTGTAGCGCGGGTCAACCTAGTTTGGTGGTGTCGCCGATCCGAACCGTTACCATTGATTCTTCTATACAATCATACATACCTCAAGTAATACTCAATTTTATTGCTATTTACTCTTTATTTGTTGGGGTTTGTTCATTCTTTTGTATTATTATTACTCTTTATACACAACCTTTAGTTGTAATATTTTATTCACAGCAAAAGACAAGGAAGCATTCAAGTTTATATTACAAGGAATATTAAAACTGGAAATGGATTAATACCTATTCTGCTAATCAGCTACGGAAATAATGGGGAGTTTTATTCACCATAATTCTTCTTCATCTTCTAAATCCTTTGTGCCTTTCAGTGTGGAGGTTCTTCGGTCCGTCAGCCATGCATCCTGGTCCCTAGCTAGCACATTCATGCTGTTTAGACTACTTACTCTTCTTTATTCCAGCTTGGAGATGTCTGACCATGATTGAGTTGATCTACCCCTGGGACCTCTTCCTGTAGGCCTAGATTCGAAGAGCTCCCTTGTGTCTTGGCCCTCCTACATTCTGCATATGTGGCCAAACCATCTCTGGTACCTCTTTTCAACTATTTTGTTAACAGGCAGAACTCTGAGGTTTCCCTGCATTCTCCCATTTCTATTCCAATCTCTCCTAGTTCGGCCAGCTACTCTCCTCAGGTACCACATTTCCACTACTGTTACTTAGCTCCAGTGGGACCCAGCTTTTGTTTCCATAGATGAGTAGGTGAATAAGAGGCCTTGGAAGATGTGTAGCATCACATTATTGTCTAGCTCCTTTTTTCCTACTACCATGTTGTATAATTTGTATTAGACACTGTTTGCCTTCTTGATCTGGTTGGAAACCTTTCCATCAATCTTTCCAATCCTGTTGAAGACTGTACCTAAGTAGGTATATTCCTCAGTCATCTCTTAAGTATCTCCTCTGCATTAGATCTCTACATTATCTTCATCTTGGCCAATATGCATCACTTGCCATTACCTTTCTATCCAGCTTAGCCTCCCTCTCTATTACTGCTTGCTGTAGGTTTTCTTTCAAATTGCTATGAGGACTATTTTATCTGTATAAACCATAGCTTGAGCAAGGAATGTCCTCATATTTCACTTCCCAACCACTTTTTGTGCTGCCCTTCAGGTGCATATTTTTATCATTTAATCCATGACTATAATTAAAATAGGGGGCTAAGGCTCTCTCCCTGTTTTATTTCATTACCCATGTCAAAAGCCTCAGATTTTCTCCCGTTTATTGTTATAATGCCTTGTAATTGTGGTACATGGATTTTGCAGTATCTATTATTGCAGTTGGGCCATTTTTTAGTGGCTAGAGCTGTCTATATCTTCCTATTGCTGTTTTAACCCTCATACTCCACCACTTATTCTAGATTACTATGGGTCCACATTTTTGCTTCCACAGTCTCCAGAATAGCTTCTTTCATTTCCTCCCAAAGTGTAATTCTGGAGCTTTTGAGTTACAAGTTCTGCATACTCTATTCTCTTCTCAGGTATCTGTTTTGGTCCTGCCCTCTTATGACCTCTCTCAAGGTCTGCATAGAATCGTTCTTTATCAAGAACACGGGCATCCTTTGTTTAGGCGTAAACTTGTATAATAGTTACTATTCCCACTGATAATTCAATGTTAGCCACTTTTATGCCTTAAAGAAATGGGCTTCCAGCCCTCTGCTCTAGTAAACATCCTTTCTTTCATTATCATTCCAACTCTCTCTTTGGCCCTAAGTCCTGCCAGCACTCTTGAGTACATATAAACATTCACTTCCATTGGATTTTTCTTTCTTTTTTTTTTCAATTTCAATTATAAAATCATGATCTTGACATATTCTGAGATTAAATGTTCAAT
Organism: Euschistus heros; assembly: GCA_003667255.2. Taxonomy (NCBI): domain Eukaryota; kingdom Metazoa; phylum Arthropoda; class Insecta; order Hemiptera; family Pentatomidae; genus Euschistus; species Euschistus heros. Next base: position 2,193,916 of record RCWM02000129.1, read on the forward strand.
ATTTTCAATAAAACTGATAAGGGAATGGAGTGAGGCATGAAACATTTTTTTACACATAGGAATTCTAAGAAATGAGACCAAACAAATAGGTCTTTCCATCCCATCAGTTCTCAGTTTCTGTTGCCATTCTTCTATCATTTTTTCATTTTTACACTAAGGGAAAACTGACAGTCTGACTGAAACTGAAAGTGAACTGGGAATGGATACAACCATGTAAAAGGGCCTATTGGCACATCACTTCCTAATGTTTTTGAATATATTATAAAGTATACGTTTATGCAAGAATTTTATTCTATCTATTTATTATACCATTATTAAATGTACATAACTTTGTTAAAACTGTTCATGATGCTGTTAAAGTATAAAACAGAAACATTTCAAATGTTTAAAATTAATCAGAACTAAATACGCTCAATTATTGTGCATTCATATACATTTCGTAACTTCTATTTACATTATCAGTTATTTCTATAAAGCTGTCACACATTTTTGCATACCAATAAACGTTATTTATTGTAAAAAGTCTTTGTTAATTTTTTTTATTACCCCAATCAATAAAGACATGAACTTATTCTCAAATGCATTAAAATTTGATGAAAAGATTTTTAAAAAGTCACACTCTTAAATTTCTTGAGGAAATATTTTTGTGTTTAAGAAAGATCTTCATTCACAAAGCTAATTCATATTCACTAAACTAATTTTATACATACTAAAATAAATAAGGCAACACAAAGCAATACAGTTACAAAAATCAATTAACCCTGTAGATATCACAATATGCCTAAGAGGCATGATGTAGAAAGTTAATAACTATCCGTGATTTTCAATACCACACACCATATTCTAATTATACTATCCAAAGTCAGACTTGATTATGTTATCATTCGATTAATCTTTTTGCGGCTTTCTCAAGATCAGTAATAACCTGATTTTCAAAACATACTATGCCTTTGAGACATAGAGTGTGCTTCTAACATTAATTGTTACATGCCTCTTGAGCATAGGAAGTTGCTGAACCACATATTTAATTGTGATTTGTTGTGTTTCTATTAACTGTTCAAGATTCATTTTCTTTAATTAGATCTTAAGGAATCTTGAACAGTTAATAGAAACACTACAAATCACAATTAAATATGTGGTTCAGCAACTTCCTATGCTCTTAAAGAAAGCAAGAACAAACAAATAAAATTCCTGTTTTTTTAAATCAAGGGCTCAAAGAAAATACCTACCTCTGCATGAAGAAAAAATTAATCGTAGGGAAAGATTTTACTGTTTGAAAACTCCATTTAAAAATATTGTATACAAAATGACTCGCCATAAAAGTAGGTTTTATGGTATGAAAATCAATGCCTAAGAAATTTATATCCTTGAAATTGATGTGTCTTTTCTTTCTTAAGGTGATTACTAAGTGTACTTAACTTTATTCCATATTTGCTATTTGTGATTTGAAGAACATATTGACATTATTATCAGTCATTAGAAACTTCCTTGCTGTGGTAAACTTATATAATTAAAATTATTATTTTTTAATGTATTTCCCTTACCCCATCACACTTCCATCTGTTTGGACCCCTTTAAGAGGGTCTACGAGGGAAACATTTTCAATCCAATGAAGAGGTCAGAAATCTGGTGCAAAATTGGCCAAAGAATTTTATGCCAAGGGCATTAACAAATTAGTAAAAATATGGGACAAGTTCATAAGTTTTAACCAAAGTTTTGTACTGAGTGAATAAACTAAACCGGTTTTGAGCAGTAGTGATTTGTCTCGTTACTTATTTATTTAATGACCCTCGTATTATGTTTTATTGTGGTAGGGCTATTACATTTCTTATTAAACAAGAGAAAATTATTTAGAAGTACCCATAGTTCAATATAGAAAATTTCTTAAAGAATTATTTGTATAAATAATTATTGATTTCCTTTATCGCATTTCAATAAATTTGTTAAATTTGTTGTTATTAAACCAGATCCTTTAGTTTTGGGCTTTCCATTACAGATTAAGGATTTGCATTACATTCTGGATTGCTTCTGATAAGTTTTGAGTTGGGTGTTATTTTGCCACTTTCACATATCGTAGACTTTGTTCTAATACCACTGTCTAGTATGCTTTGTTTTTATTAAAAGACTATTTTTATATTTTTTTATTCTGGTTCTGATGATGGCTTTGTTATTGAATCAATATTTGAAACATCATTCTGTATTATTTTGTTGCCGTGTGGTATACTAGTGTATCTACCACATTTGGTATAGATCTATAACAAACAAGTTCTTTTGTTGTGAGAGTGATTAAAGAACCATGAAATTTCAGAGCTATTGAATTATTTACATTGCAGCTGACTGAAGAGCAGTTGTAGAATCATTCTTGATAGTCATTGATCTTTTACTTTAGCAGGATAACAGGGTTTAGCTCCCTCTCAAAAGATATTCCCCCTAGGTGATATAATGTTAGTTTTGCTTTATCACATTCTATTGACTCCTGAATAAACCTTTATTGTTTTGTAAATTTGTTTTTTTAATAATACTTTTGCATTAGTGGCTTACTTTATTAGCTTATGAAAATCTTAATTAGAGGTAGGTTAGCCTTGTTTACTAGTTCTTTTAGCTTATCCAGTTTCATCATGTATTTATCTTTTCTACCCTTCCCTTTATACATTCCCCATCCAACTTAAAAAATTATTTATACAACTTTCATATAGAACTACAAATAACTTATATAATTTTCAATTCTCTTTCATTTGATATTGTGATTATATATGCCTTTTAATATAATTTTATTATTTGGTTAATTCTTAATATTATTGCTGTTTACTCTTTTATTTATTGGTCTGTGTTCATTCTTTTGTATCATTACTTACTCCTTTTTTTACACAACCTTAAATTTGTTGGTTTTTTTCCCTCCAGAAAGGTGTGTTTTTCATCTTCTGACAGCATCCCTGACTATCTTCTTATGATATAAATAAATAATTATAAATGTATGGTGGGAAATACTTTATTACCTTTATTAATGAAAGGAAATCTTGTTGGAAATTTGATCTAACAATTTAAAAAACATTTGTATCAATATAGTTAGGTTTCTTTTGGTTGAATTTAGATTTTATAGCTATTGTTTTATAGACCAAACATTTCCTTGTCAGAACCAAAGATTGTCATTTTATTGCTCATTTTTAGAACTTGGTTTCTTAACTAGTTTATTTGTTCCTCTCTAAGTATATGATTTTCCCACTAGCTGAAATTTATGGTGAACAAACCATTATCTGAAATAAACCATTAGTTTGCTGTCCTTTATTGTTGTTTGTTGTTTATTGGGGCCATATCTCCTCATGTACTTTAACTAGGGCAGGAAGGACTGGTTATCCTACAAATTTTCAACCTATTCTACCCTAGGTGGGAAGGTCAAGATTCATTTGTGGGTCCACCACGAAATAAATTTAAACCCAGCCTACCCAAGTGGGATTTGAACCTGTACCAAGCGCATTGAGGCCCTTGGCCATAGATTCCCCAAACATCCTTTTGAATCTTTCCGGGCCTTCATCATTCAGCACTTGGTATGTTACTCCAGTCAGGTCATTGGTAATAAATTTGGCTTGAGCATTGAATCAGATAACTGGTGTAATATGCCTGTTGGATGATAAATTGTTATATTATTATTATAAGGCCGTCATAAGGGTACTAATAAATGGCTGTTCTACCATTGTTAGCCAAATGGAAGCTATAGGCCCTCTAGAATCAAGAATTTTCAACTATTAGAATGTACAAAAATATTTATAGATGTGTTGTGTGTATGTATTTATATTTTTACAATTTCCTGTTTATTCCTAAAGTTTTTATATAATTAGTTTTCTTATGTTCTTTTCTATTTTTTTAGTCTGCAAAACTTTCTGAGGAGGAAAGAAACACTTTGGTTGAGCCGCTTTTCAAGACGGGATGGGAAATGGTCAATAACCGTGATGCCATTATCAAAGAATTTAAATTCAAAGATTTTAATAATGTAAGAATTTTTTTAATGTATTTGTTTTGATAAAAAGGATTACTTAGTTAATAAATCTGTACTTTTTTAGGCCTTCAGTTTTATGACTGGTGTGGCAATTTTTGCTGAAAAAATGGACCACCATCCTGAATGGTTTAATGTGTATGATAAAGTTACTATAACTTTATCATCACATGATGTAAATGGTCTCAGTTCAAGAGATGTGAAACTGGCATCATTTATTGATAAACTAGCATCTAAGTTTATCATTTAAATAAAGTGATAATTATTTAAGATGTACTTTTCATTCCCTTTATTTTTTTATTTTGTTTTTGTATAAAATATTTTGTGTTTTGTTAAAAATAAAAAAGTTTTTATGATTTCTAAGATTTTTTTTCATTTATTCAGTTTGTTAAACAATCAGCGCTGATAGACTTAAGTATTTAATTTGTTTTAAAGATATTACAAAGTGTATAAATCAGGGGTTTTTTTTTTGTTTTTTTTAGATCATTGCAAGTGACTAAGTATATTCTATTGCTTGATTTTAATAGTACTGTTTTTCATTGCTTAAGCTGTATTTATTATTAAACTTTTTTTTACAAATTTTTACTCTAAGAAACTTTTAGTACTATTCTATCATCACTATCAACACCAAGAGTGCTTTGTAACTCTTCTACGATTCTTCTGAATCAGTTTTCCCTTCTATTGGGGTATTAAACGTGTGTGTGTGCTAGCACAAATTTAAACTAATATTCCCATAGTAATTAGGATTGATGAATTAATTGACACTTCTATTGGGATAATTATATTAGAAAACTAGTTTTGAATGCTAAATATTCATCTTCACTTCTATAACATACAAAATTTTCAACACATCAGTACGATGTTACATGGATTATATACACTTCAGTTTTCAAAAATGTAAGACAAGAAATCAAACAATAGTACTCACTTCTGGAGATCTAAGAGATAACTGAAATATATCCATCGTGAGAAGGGAAAGGGAGCAGGGTAGGCTAAATTTTTGTGCTTCACTATGGGATTTCCCTTATGACCCATTGGATTTTTCCGTTTCTATTGGAAACAAATTTAAAATGGGGCTGTTGGAAATGTTTATCTGGTTATTTAAACAAAAATCTGGATCGGTTTTAAACGATTTTATTATTTCTAATGATTTATAAATATTTAATTTTAGGCTATTTTCTACTTCATATAGTATTTTTACTCCCGAGTCTTTAATAAATTTATGGTTATTTTCATTTAGATGGATAGCGAAATTGGAATTTTGGGTCTTATTATTGTATGATGTTCTATGTTCTTTTTCTCTTTGATTTACCGATCCTCGAGTTTTTCCAGTGTATTTTGCTTCACAGTCATTACATTTCAGTTCGTATACACTGTTTTTTTGGAAAGGGTCTATTTTCTCTTTAGGTGAAGGGGGGAAGTATGATGACAATGGTTTAACTATTCCTTTCCGACTTTGGTGGATATTGGGCCATAATATGGTATCAAAATATATTTCTTCAAGGTAACTTTATCCTCTGGGGGTTTTATGTATATATTATTCATAGTTTTTTTATGGAATTGTTTTTTTAGAATATTATCTATTGTAATTTTACTGTATTTGTTATTACTGGCTAAAGTGTATATAGTTTAGATTTTTTTGTTATAATCTTGTTCATTTAACGGTATGTTTAAAAGGCAGTAATTATGCTATTGAAGGCTGTGAGTTTATGTGTTAGTGGTCTCCTGATATTATTTCAATAGACCACTAACACATAATCTGGGGGCTGCAGTATGCTGCTCTCTGAGCTTTTCTCTAACTAACTCTTGTCTCACTTGAGAAATGTTTTGACAATCTGGAATCCAGATTCTTATCAATAGGTGAATATAATGCAAAGTATATTTACTAGGGATAAGTCTCAACACATCTAGGTTAGATGCCTTTTGACTATAATAAAACAACACTCATTATCTACTAACACCTAACTCTCCAACATTTTGTTGGCCAACCTCTCAGCAAAACAAACTCAATTTACTTGACTCTTTATTGCTAAAGTATTTATATTTATTCCTTGCAAATATGAATCTTTCCAACTATAATATATTTTTAGGTAGTTAGTGTGTTTGAGGTGATTAAGTGACATTTATTTTAACTTCAAAGTAGATAATGAATTTATCTGTGAATTACCCATGTATATATCGTCGCCACTATGTAAAACTAATGAATGTGAAAAATCGCTTTCCTTTATTCTGTTCGTTTATTGTTGTTTTCTACAAGGCCTTATGGTAAAATTTCAAATCTGATCAACCATTAGAAGACCGAAATCAGTAATGCAATTTTTATGTATTTCTAGCATTTTATCACAGGTAGGCCTAGTATAATACAATGGTAAATGAACAAAATATAAAATGCGTTTTACTTAGTGGCTAGGATATGTATACAATGGGAAAGTGTATCCTTTTCCTTAAAAAAAGGTTCTGGGATATTTATGCATTACATAAATTAATATACAGGGTGTCCCGAATTTAAATAGCAAAACTTCAGGAACTTATAGGGGGCCGAAAAACTAAGACAAAAAGTCCTTTAGAGATTTGCACGTTTTTGCTTAGTTTTAGAGAAAATCGCAAAAAAAGAAACAAAACAAGTTTTCATTTTTATACTCATTTATATTTATGTTATGTTCTTTTTAATGTAAAGATTGCTCAAAATGTTGTCCTTTGGCACCAATGCAAGCATTACATCTAGCACTCACTTGATAAATTGCAGGTAAACATTGTTCTGATGATATTTGGTGCACTGCACCTATGATTCGGTCTCTTAATTGCTCTCTTGATTTGATTGACACCGAATAAACTTTCTACTTCAAGATTCCCCATACAAAGAAATCCATGGGTGTCATATCAGGTGATCTGGGTGGCCAAGGTACTACTCCTCCACGTCCAATCTATCGTTGTGGATAATTTATATCCAGCCAAGATCGAGCAACTCTGCTATAATGAGCTGGACATCCATCGAGTTGGAACCACATTTCAATCCGCTGCTGTAAGGGAATGTCATCTAAATAATTAGAAAAGTCGTTCTCCAAAAAATGTGTAAATGTGATACCATTCAATCTTCCAGGTAAAAAATATGGTCCTACCAGTAATCCGTTTCAAATTCCAAGCCAAACGTTAATAGCAAATTCATGCTGAAACCTATTCTCTCTAATAGCTCTGGGATTTTCAAGAGCCCATACATGATAATTTCTTTGATTAACAATTCCTCCTCTTGTAAAGGTAGGTTCATCGGTCCATATAATTTTTAATGGAAATAAATTATCATTGCAAATTTTATCAAGAAACCAGTTACTAAAATTCAATCTCTTGACATTATCTTGAGGTAATAAATTCTGAACTTTTTGAAGATGGTATGGTTAGCGATTATACGACCTTTCAAAGTTCGCCATATTGCCTATGCTCCTCGGATGCTATTCTCAGGATTGTTATCAAAGTGGCGTTGGACACAACTTCTTCTCTGATAATCTGCTCTTATTGCTGCCTGGAATTGGTCGCCTTCATTATGTATTAAGAATGACCCAGTCTCTCGTAGTCTAATAAACGTTAACGAAAAGACTCGTCGATTAGGCACTCTTCTATTTGGAAATCGGAGCGCATACTCCCGCACCACTTCTAAAGCATTACCGTTACAGAAACCATACACAAAAATCATATCAGCGTATTCAACATTAGAATATGTATGCGGCATTGTGGCTGATGCTATTCACACAAAAATATCTGAGTAACTGATTGAAGACTGATTTAGGAATTATAATCCTAGAAGGAAGCCAAAGTGTAAACAAATAAAAGAATGTAAAGGATAACATTAAGTGTTAACATATCTCACTGCCTAGCCTGACGAACTTTGAAAGGTGATAATTGCTACCTGTAACATTTTTTTTTTTTTGTTTCTTTTTTTGCGATTTTCTCTAAAACTAAGCAAAAACAAGCAAATCTCTGAAGGACTTTTTGTCTAGTTTTTTCGGTCCCCTATAATTTCCTGAAGTTTTGCCATTTAAATTTGGGATACCCTGTATACCCACCACTAGATTCTAGAAATTTTGCCATGAATACACCCTCAAAGTAAATAAAGTCTGCAATAAAGATGTATAAGGAGGTGATTTTATAGCGAGTAGGAATATACACTGAAGCCTCAGTCCACTTTGTTTTATGCTAGATTTTATCTACACCCTTAAAAAAAAATAAATTATATGAGTTTGAATTCTTAAATAAAGTATAACATAGAAATTAGTCATATTAAATCATGAAAAGAGAGAGCTGTTGAGTCAGATATATATTTTCCAAAGAGAGCTTTTTATTTAGGAAGCTTAACCGAACAAATTTGTTTTCTTTTATCAATCTTACAGTACAAATGGTATAAATGTTCAAGATTCACTTTATGAATATAAATTATAACTTAAACATTAATAAACAAATATACTACATCTCTTAAATGTAAACATATTGGTAAGGTAAAAAAAAAGTTAAATAGGTTCAATAAAACTGATACACTTTTGTGATATGGAAGATACTTAGTACATGCAATTGTGAAAAAACAAGCAGGCACAAAATATATATTTTCAAATTTTTATATATATATATATATATATATATATATATATATATATATATATATATATATATATATATATGTATATATTACTAATATAAAAAGGTATAAAATTTCTATTTTCCAACAACTGGCAGGCTACAATTTTACAAACATTTTATTGATCTTGTACTTAAGATTTCAAAAGATTATTGAACTTCATAAAGATTATTATAAAAATGCCAATGATGTCAAAATAGACTTCATTAAAGATTCAGATCATATTATACAATATAAAAAGAAATAAATTATGCAGAACCTATAACTGACTATCAATTAAGAGCAGATAATTAAAATCCAGAATTCCAGTAAATTAATAACATTAGAATATAATTATTTATATTCTAGTATACTTAATGAATTCAACTAGAATTAATGGATTTTAGATAAAATTTCAGGTATACATAATATATATATATATATATATATATATATATATATACTTTTTTTTTTTGTACACATCTAATGTAAGTAATTTAAATGTTTTGCTTCTAATGTTTCATAATCTTTTGTTAAAATAAACATAAATTTGATTAATATTCAATTAACTACAGATAATTTAATAAATATTACATATTCTATAAAAATCACACCAGATCAAAATAATTTTGTCTCTTTTACATTCAATATATAAATTAACTTATTAGCTAAAATAAAAAATAAATAAAGATCTATTACTCAAGGTTATTCAAACGAGTTTGGCTTTTGTTTTTGTTTAATTTTATAAATGTTTATACACATGAAAAAATTTCAGATTAAAAACTTCTGAAGTTTTTTTGGTTTTTCATTTACAATAAATTTATAAATAAATATTACACATTTATACATTCAGTTTCATTAAAAATTAGGCCACTTCATAAAAATGGCTATATTTTTTTACAAAGTTGATAATGATATTAATAATAATACAAAATGTATATTTACAATAATACATTAATATTTTCTACAAAATCCAATCCTTAAAAATATACATGGATCAAAGATGGATGAAATAACTAGGCAATACTTCATCCCTAAATAATGTTAATTACATCCACAAACATAAGGGTTAATTACAAATATACAAAACATATTGCAGCTTTTAACAGTAATTAAAATAAGACAGAAAACTAATAATAAGAAGGGAAAAAGTAAAAATCATGTAAACCCTAAATCCAACTGTAACAGATAAAAGATAAGACAGTATAGAAAAGAAAGATTTCAAATACCAAGGAGTTTTAAGGTAGGCTAATAACTGAAGTAGTAATCACAACTATTGAATCTTGAATACAAAAATTGAAATAATGTTAATAAATAACCTAAATATTCAAAGGCATAAAATGTTAATGATCTTGTTATTTTGATTATTATTAAAGAGGCTATTTTTAAAATTTGAAAACAGTATATATTTTAATTACATTTTAACATGAAAAGAAATTATATCAAAATCAGCAAAAAAACTTATGAACAAGTAATTAAAATGTTTAAAATTAAAGAAAACTTTATATATATATATATATATATATATATATATATATATATATATATATATATATATATATATATATATATATATAAAGGTTCAAATAAACAGTTCATTTGCATTTTATACTGAAAACAAAGTAAAAACAAAATATTATAGGATTTATTTCAAAATTATAGTAAAAGGAATATTATAAGAGAATGTTAGCATCAAAAATGGTTCTAAAATAAATCCAAAAATTTTTATATTTACTCTAAATTTTAAAATATTAGAATATTTAGGAATAATAGCAATATTTCAATTACCTCTTATTAATAATGATTGTAACTATATAAATTATTTTATTCCTTTCTTTTTTTTTTTTTTTCCTGAATACTACGTAATCTCTAAATATCAGAGAAAAAATTGGGCTTCCATTTGAAATAAAAAATAGTTGGCATATGTCTCAATAATAAGACGAAAAATATAACTTCTAAAAAAGTCTGAATACATATTTTTAAAAAAGTTAATTTACATTTCTGGGCACTGTATGTGAGTGAGTTACTGAACGCCCAGAAAATCTAACAGAATCAGATGAGATTTAATTAAATAATAAAAGTTTACAAATATTGTACTTTGGTTAAATTAAATTATTAAGAGAGAAAACAATTAAGATCTTCTGAAAGGAACAATTTTTTAGAAATATGTAATATGAAACAACTATTTAAAACAAAATTTACCTCAAAAAACATTCCCTTCTTATACTAAAATAAATAAAATGTGTGTGACTTGTAAAATGTTTATTACTATAAAAACTTAATGAACATAATTTATTGGCTGTCATAACAAGGAAAAAAAAAAATTATAGTATGTTAAAATATTAAAATTGAGTACCCCAATGAAGCTACATTTTAACTAATGCATCATTCTATAAATAAATACAATAAAGTTTCACAATTTACATTGATAAACCAAATAGATAATGACTATTGAGACATGAAGGGTGGATTAGCATAAATCAATTTTTTTTTAAAAAGATTTTACAGTAAATCTAAGGAAAGAAAAAATGTAAAGAATTTTAAGTAAATGAACTGCAAATATGAGTAAGTGTTTAAGTATATATACATACACATTAATGGTTTTGATTTTTGTTTTTCTAAATAAAGTAGCCCTGTAAAGAGATGGTTTGGTCGGTGCAGTGAATAAGCATCAATCATTCCAAGATGGAACATAATATAAACAATATATGTATCTGTTTGTTTGCTATTGGGTGTGTGTGTAAGAGAGTGTGGTGCTAATCAACACAGAGGTAATTACTATATTAACTAGATGCAAGAAAAAATAAAATTAATTTTATGAACTACCACCACCTTCGTCTAAGTGTTCAGCTGTTCCCATTATTTGAGACAGAGTAGGGTAAAATGCCAGTGTGACAGCCAACACTAGCATAATGCATGGTAGAGCGAATATCAGATTCTGAAAATTAAAATAAATAAATGATAATTATACAACAATATAAAAAAATTAAATAAACAATATTATGAAATTGCTCATATAGATAAATACATAAAAAAAATAATTTTGAAGGATAACATGGAAAGGTAATAGTTAAATAATGAGGAAAAAAAGGATAAACTATATAGAAATCAAAAAGACTAAGTTGAATGAAGGAGTGATGCTTCTACCACTCAAATTACCAAAGACTTTGGCTCACCCCATCACAATCGCGAAGTAAACAAAACTGTAAAAATGTATCTTCAGAAAACGGTGCCCCTTAACTTTTCTTCCGTATCACCAAAAGAAATTATCAATATTATTAAACATCTTAAAACAAAAAAAGGTCCGGGTGAAGACAACATACCTCCAATAGTCATAATATAAATCTTAGCAGATAAGCAATAATATTCTTAACCAAAATTTTCAATTCCATATTCCGCCTTCGTCACTTTCCTACTTCCTGGAAAACAGCAAAAACAATCCCAATTCCCAAACCCAATAAAGACTCAGCGTTAGTCATAAACTATAGACCAATCAACCTTCTCAACATTCTTTCAAAAATATTTGAAAAAATACTCTTGAAGAGGTTAAACAGTTTCATATCTCTAAACAATATTATAATTAGTGAGCAATTCGGATTCAGAAACCATCATTCCACAGTAGCACAGTTATCAAGATTAACAGATTATATTACGGCAGGGTTTAACGAAAAGAAACATACAGGGATGATCTTACTGGACATAGAAAAAGCGTTTGATACAATATGGCACAACGGTTTATTATACTAACTTATTACCTATCGGTTCCCTCCCTACATCATACATACTATCCATTCATTCCTTTCCAATAGATCCTTTCAGATTATAGTTAACAATTCCACTTCTCCCAAATATCCCTTATCAGCAGGTCTTCCTCAAGGATCCTGTCTTTCACCAACGCTATTTAATATCTACATATCCGACCTACCTTCTCTCCCTTCAGTTGAAAGATCATTATATGCCGATGACACGGCGATTTACACAAGTTCCTTCAGGATAGACACAATAGAAAACAGATTAAAATCATTGTACTTCAGATTTCATAAATATTATAAAAAATGGAAAATAAAAATAAACGAACAAAAAACAACTGCAATAATTTTTACAAAAAAAAGGCCCAACATACCAAAACATATCAATCTAAAAAATATTCAAATCCCTTGGACTCAAACTGTTACCTACCTTGGTTTGGAACTAGATAAACGATTGACATTCACACCTCATATAAATAACAAATGCGACAAAGCCAAAAAACTCTTAAGTACTATGGCTCCGTATTTCAGAAGAAAATCCCCACTATCGATCAAAAACAAAATCATTCTGTATAAATCAGTCATAAGACCATTACTGACGTACGCCTCTCCCGTATGGAGCTACACCTGTGATTCTAACTATAAAAAAATTGAAAGGGTGCAAAACCGATGCATGAGAATAATAAATGACTACCCCAGATACACAAAAATAACCGACATGCTACTCGAATTAGATTTTCAGACTATTAAACAATTTATTCACACACAGACCAGAAACTTTTTCAACTCCACAAACAATTCAGGAAAACCTATAATTCAAACAATAGGCAATTATAACAAGAAATCCTTAAGAAGATACATACACAAACGTACAAACCACATACTACTATAACAATATTTTGCTAATAAGACATCCAAAAGTTATTGCTTCGGCTTGAAATTAAATTTATTGGAACACAAATTATATATAAGTTAATTATCCAAAATGTTGATTAACTTAATGTACAAAAAGTTAATAAATTATGCATTTTAGTTTACTAAATATCATTATTAGGTATTTGCTTTTATCAATCTCTTTTTTTCTTCGAATTTTGTAGGATTTTTTAGTATTTTTCCTACTGTTAAAATAAATGCATTCCAAATTATACCCATTTTAGCTAAGCCCAGCTGTCAATGTAGAGTAAATTGTTTTATTACTAAACATGTAACAATATTTAATATGTGCAATTGTAAACTGTTTAATCATTTGAATAAAACTTTTATTTATTTATTTTTTTATGAAGGAGTGAAAATTAAAATTTCAATAATAAAAAAGGTGTAAAACAGAAGAGAAATAAAAAAGTATTAAATGAAAAATTAGAAGAGAGAAGCTTACCATAAAAAAGATGACTAGATAAAAGTATGTTAAAAAAAGTCAGCAGAAGGAGAAAGTTTATAAAAAACTGGACTAATGAAGTGTAAGAATGTGGGGAAAATGAGGTTCAATGGTGGGCCAGATTTGATTTAGAAAGGGTATGTTACCTATAGTTTATAAGGTAATAATATTTTCCAATATTATGAGAATTATTATGGCTAGGGATTTGAAAAGGGGGGAGGAGGTATTAACTGGAGGGAGGATTAATATAGGAAGTGATAGGATATAGGGGGTTATTAAGTTTGAGAATTTCGGAAAACATGGAGGAATGTAGGCATTAAAATTGAGATATCTGTAGGCTGGGTTACTAATTTGTTAAGAATCTAGAGGTTTTTAGATGTTTATTAAATCCAGTCACAAGAGAAGATTTAGGATTATGCTTAGTGGGAACATAAGTGATTTTGTTGAATTAGAAGAATTATACTTCATTGTCATAATCGGTGTGTTCCATGATCATACTCTAATTATTCAAGTAACAATAATTTGATCATGTAATTTGAGGAAGGATTAGGTAAAAGATAGGCCTTTGTAAAATTGAGCGGCAAGGTTAGACAGTAGGGATGACAACTCCCTATCCTTCTGTCTTTCTCCTAGACTTAGATGTACTAAATGTTCCCTACTTTATTTTACATATTCTTTTCTCTCCTCTACCAGACACAAGACTTCTCCATCTCCTTGCCACCATATTAAAATAATTGGTGAGTTTTATTTTTGGCAACTATCCTTTATCAGTCAACTATCCTATTTTTTTTTTTTTTTAAACATACTTTTATCTAGATTCATTCTTAAAGCATGATTCTTTAAGGATATTAGCTTCTTTCTTTTAATTTTCCCCTTTTAAACTTTAAATTTAGGGTCACCTGTGGTGTAGTGGTTAGCATAGCAACCTACTAAACCCAAGATCGCGGGTTCGCAGCCCGGCAGATGACCTTAGGATTTTTTAAAGGGAGTAAAAAATCCTTAGCTATGCCGTCCTTCGGAAGGGACGTAAAATGGGGGTCCCGAGCCTGTGCGATGTCAGGTACTTGTTAAAGATCCCTATCCTAATTATACCTGGATAGGCAAAATTTAGGACTCCCACCGTAGCATCGTCCGATTAGCCATAGCAGCATAAAGTGATGTTAAACGAAATAAACAAACAAACTTTAAATTTCTCAACTGTTTCACACGTTTGTTATTGATCAGTTTTGTTTTCACCCCTTCTTGTTTTTTCTTTATATTTCATTCAACTAAGCCATTCTTCTTATTTTTACTGATATTGGTTTCCTCCTTATTTAACTAGTTAGCTTTATATGTTATTCTTCATATTTTTAAAAATAAACTTGTTTATATAAATTCATCATATTGTTTATAAAATAATTAAAACAATAATGACAATAATAAACAGTAATTCATCAATAAACTAAAATGGTCAATCAAAAAGTGTATAAGATATCACTTGTATTCTGAAGCTATAAAAATCAAAGAAATTATTTTTGTGAAAATCAATTTGATTAATTAACAAAGTTTTCCAATTCAAAAGTGGAAAACTTTGTTTGTTTACAAATATAAGGAACTTAAACGGTGGTCAAAGTTAGCGGCTTAAAGATCTAACCTATTTTTTAACTTAGCTTATATCCAAATACCATATGATAATTAATCTTTTATTATTCACCCAATAAAAATTGAAATCGCATTTTTCGCAAATTAGCCGCGATCCAGGCCGATTTTTTAAAATTCCTTTCTTAGCGAGCACCTACGGCCCTAGAGGAAATCTACATATCGAATTTCATTCCAATCCGTTCGATGGTTTCTGAGATTTCGTGTTAAGTGAGTGAGTGGTATTTGACAAATATATAATAGATTATTTTGTTTAATATTATGAAATATTTATTTATGCATGTTAAAAATAAGAAATGAGGGTCAATCCATTTAATAATCAAGGGTCAATCACCCAATTTAAATATAATTTGTTGTTTATTATTTTAATTTTCATATCGTGCAAGAAAGTTATTCAAACGCTTTTTCTAAAACTCGAAAAAAGAATTAAAAATCGTTAATTTTTAGGAAGGAGAAGAGACTCACAAATAATATTTAATTTCTGTGTTGAGTACACGTAGTACTACCAGCAGCATAAGTTTTAGTCCTGAGAATGCACTCCTTGTCCATTAAAGAAAAAAAAATTAAACCAATGGTGTAAATTTATACAAACGAAAAAAAAAATCAGGGTAAATGTAGATGATAATTATAATTCGGAATTAGTTTATTCTAAGATAAGTTGTAAACAGAGTGGAGTTGAGTTAATTTTCTATAAATAATAATGTACAGTGAAAGTTAAAAAGAAGATTTATGGTGAGGGGGTGCAAGAATATTGGTAACAACCAAAGAGGGGGCTGAGGAGTGAAGGTTAAAGTGCGTGAACCATATAGCTGATCTGATAAATATGCAGGTATAATGATTGATTCTGGACAAGCCATATAAGAGAATTATCATTTGATTTGGGAATATGCTTCAGTGTTTCTGACATACGGATTTGAAAATCTTAATAATGTTCAGGCTATTGGTGTTTTAGCCTCATAAGAAACACAATGGAAAAAAAAAAAATGTTTTGTATTATTTCTAGTCTAAAATTTCTCTTGTCTTTTAAACTAAAGTCTATTATCTAGTTTACATAAGTCTTCAAAGGGATAATTGAAACCATAAATAATATAGTAAAGCAACTTTCATCATTTTGCACAGTGAACCTTGATGATGATAAATTAGTTCATGTTAGTTAGATGATGCAAAATAATGTAAACAAAAAATTCTTACAATATCAATTTTAATTTTAAAATATTTTATATGAAGATAAATTCTAAACATAAACAAATAATTGTATATATCTATATCAGCAACTTGACAAGAATATAAAATATATTAGGTTAAAAGTCAACTTACAAAGTATGGTTGATGTGAAATTGCTTGGTAATCCAATTTCAAATTTGCTAATTCACGTGCAATCTTTGTCTTTTCTTCATTACACTGCATGTATTTACTCCCAACAATTACCAATTCTTCTTCAAGTCTTGAAATCTAAAATATTGGTAAGGATAAAATTATTAACTTCATTTAATTTTTTTAAATGCAGTAAAATTAGAGATATATGTGAAAAATAAAATTATTATGTAGGAGAATCAAATATAAATAGGACTTTTTCCAGAATTATTTACTTGTTTAAAATTAAACCTTAAACATATTTTTTAGTTTTTATATATAGCCTCCTTCCACGTTTACACATTTTTCCCACCAGGTGGGCAGTTTCTAGATTCCCTCTAGATAAAAATTTTGAGGATGTGAATTAAAACTGCTACCAAACTGCTCTACGTCATCACTGCTTTCAAAATTAAGTCCGCCAAGTGTTAATTCAAAGGCCCTAAGAGCTGGAAGTCACAGGGGGACAAAACTGGGCTATAAGGAGGGTGTTCAAGTATTTCCCAGTGCCATTGGTTCAATTTTTCTTGAGTCAGTGCAGCAGTGTTGGCATAGTCGTGCAACATAACGTCCTCTCTGACTGACTGGTTGCATCTTATGTTCCTGTAGTCAGCTTTAGCACTTTCTAGCAACTGGCAATAATAAGCAGCAATGAAAGTTCGATGCTCATGGAGAAAATCTACCAGCAATACTCTATTACAGTAAAAAAATGCAGTGACAAGGACTTCTCCTGCCAACTGGCGTGTTTTCATTTTTTCAGGGATAGGTTCCTCTTTACTTTGCCATTACATTGAGGTCATTTTTGATTGAGGCGTGTAATGATGTACCCTTGTTTCATCACATGTCAATATTCTTTTTAAAAAATGGTCTTTTTCTTGGTTGAATCGATTGAGGAGTCTTTGGCAGGTGACTGTTCGGATCTGTTTTTGATCTTTTGCCAAAAGCTGAGGAACCCAAACTTGCACAAACTTTTCGGAAGCCCAGGTGCTGTGATAATGGTATGTACACTACCATGACTAATTTGCACCACACTAGCAATGTCATCAACCGTGAGGCGCACCTTCAATGACGTGGATATTCTCATCTGTCACAATATTCATGTCACTTCTTCTCGCCCTTCTTTAAATTTCTTGGCCCATTCAAATACTTGGGTGCATGAGAATGTTGCATCACCAAACTGAGCATTAAGTCTAGAGAGAATTTCACTGGGCTTAAAGCCTTCATTCATCATTAATGATGACACATTGCACAACTGCAGACGTGACTTCTTGCTCAGACATGGCTGCACGGGGGAAGCGACCGGTCCCCCTTTCCTCACCCCTCTCCCTTCTCAAGCCCGTTGTCCAGCAACTAATTTTCTGTTCTGTACCCAACCCTCCATATTTGGAATCCAAAAGGCATCTCAAAAGAAGATATCAGGCCAAATAGGCACAATAAAAATGACATAGAGCAACTTGATGATAAAGAATTTGCCATTATGAAGATAAGAACAATGAGGCTTGGACAGATTTCAAGCCGAGCTCTTGAAGTATGTTGGCAACAGACTAAAAAGAGAGACTATTCTTGTTATATGGGAGGAAGGGGAAAAATGATTGGAACCAATCAATAATCTGCCCTATTTACAAATAAGGAGATCAAACAAAGTAGGAAAATTACATTAATAATTACTCAATACATAAATCACAAGCAAATTAAAGTTCAGCAACAATATTTCATTCTGAGATTATGATCAACCAACAGAAACATGTTCTTTGTTCTAGATGGGAACTTTGAATAAAGACTCCCAATGTTTTTCTTCTAGCTACATTACTAATGATAATAGTTTTTATAATTAAATTGCAATTTTATATTTTAATTCATTTACCTTAAACAATATATCATCAAATTGTTTTTCTGATTTGTTGTTAAGAAACTTCTTTTCTTTTTTATAACTGTCCAATTTCTGCTGCAATGAATGATTTTCTTCATCAATTATTAAACATTTCTCCTTCAAACTAAAATTAAAAAATCAACCTTAGTCACAAAAGAAATAAAATTTAAATATTTATCCAAATAAATAATAAATTAATTTAAAAAATAACAATATAATTGACAATTATACTTTGCTTTGTAAAAAAAAAAAAAAAAAAAAAACATTAATAGGTAAAAATAGCTGCATAAGAAACCTTATTAAACAACCAAGAATTAGCAAGATTTAAAAAGAACAAAAATCTGAACATAATACCTCATCAACTCAGACTGCAATGTTGAAATGGTATTCTGTAGTTTGTTACATTCTTGTTGGGATTCAAAAAGTTTCTCATGAATTTTATTGTCATCAGTAATATTAACCGATTCAAGTTCTGCTGTTAAAGTAATGATTTGGTCCATCATTTGAGCTTGCTCTTTTCTACTCTGTTTAGCAGTTTGTTGGGCTTCTAAAAGTTGTCCTTGAAATGCATAGATTTAAACACAATATTTGAAATGAAATCAAAATAACATATATGTTGGAGAAAATCAGTTAATTTAAGGCCAATTTATTTTCAATTATTGAAGTTAAATAAAGGTTAGATTTTTTAACTAATAAAAATCTTGATCTTTTGAATAGAGTAAATAAAAATGGATAAAAGATTAAGACATAGAATTAATTCATTAAAAATTCACAAACTAAAGAAAAACTAAAAAATAAATTGGTGGTTCTCCTTTCTTTAAACTAAAAATGATAGAAATTTATATATTATGTATTTGCATGTTTATTGTTATAAATAAGTGTAGAGTTTGTATACATCCCTAGCCTAGTAGTTGTCTATTCCATTACTTCAATAATTACTACATTAGAGCAAAATAAAATAGAAAAAAAAATTTCATTCTGAGACCAAGTCCCTTAAGAATAACAAAATGGAAAAATAAACAGGAAATAATAACATAACATTCCACAAATAAAATGAGAAATAAATTCTTTTGGTGCAATGCTTAGTGTATTATATACAATAGAAGTACCTAAATGTTATATACAGCATGAGAAACAATTATATTGAGTGGAATCTAAATTGTACAAATAGTTATTGAAAGAATTCCAGAAACGCAAGAGCATGATATCATTTAATTTAGTGGGTTAGTAAGCGTTACCTTGGATAAGAATGAGATACTAAAAATAGAGATATTTAAATGTTTTCAGGGATTTCACTTGTTTGGTATGAGAAGTAATAGAATTCTTCTATTACGAGGAGGATGGAGTGTTGGAATGCAGAAGTTCTGTGAGATGGAATATATAGATCAGAAAAATGGGATCTTGTGTACATTGAATTGACTGCAGATCTGAAATGAAGCGTATTGTAAATATAGGAAGGATGAAGGGAATTGATAATTTGGTAAATGAATGTCCCTGGAAATATTATGTATGGAAAATGAATAGAGCCAGTTTAATTCGGAATAGAGTTATAAAACATGGGATATCAAAGATGAATCGGGCAAAGCAGTTCATGATTCGCTTCAATCTGTCCTCGAGGACCGTCAAGAGGCCACCATAAACTAGACAACCATAGTCAAGGAAAAGGAATGAGAGGGAGGATACTAAAAGCTAAAAAGTCGACTGGGGAAGAAGGTGACAGGTTGGTGGAATAATTTAAGTAGACCTATAGAACAGTGGGAGATTTGGGCAATCTGAAATTTTCAGGAAAGGGTTTGTTAAAAAATGATACTGAGATTTTTAACAGAGGAGAAAGAGATGGGATGATCATTTAGGATTAATGGAGGAAAATGGGTATATGAACTAAGGAGGGAGCGAGAGCCTATTATTATGGCCTGAGTTTTCTTTTTATTTAATTGTAATTGATTTAAAGTTGCCAGGCACTGATTTCTTTCCTAGTTGGTTAGGTATTTTAACTGTTTGGGAAACGGTGAGAGAGGAAAGACCTAAAACCAGCAGATGGAACTGTAGGAGAAATTGAAAGATTCTAATTTGGAGAACAGCATAGAGTGATTGCATAACATGTTATGTTATGCAAATATAAGACAAGGCAAGTCAAATAAGACATTTGACTCAGATTAAACAAAATTATCCTGAAATAACTATGAAACATTCTTAAAAGAAATAAAATACCTTATTTTTTAACAATATTATTTAATTAGCATACATACAGCAAAAAATCAGCATATTTATTTTTATTGCAAGCCAAATGGTAATATACAATTACTGTAAAAATGAATACAAAAAATATCACAAGACAAATAATACATTAACAATCATTTAATTTATTATGAACTTACTTCTAAGAAGGAGTTCTTCCTGCTCTTGGTTTCTTTTATTCAAACTGTTTTGAATATCTTCAGGAACATCTGAATTTTCATTCAAATGATGGCTATGGAACTTAAGCTGCTCTTTCAGTGCTTGCTTTATAACAGAACACTCTTCACAATATTTGTGATCCTTCTGTAAAAAAGAAAGAAATTAATAATTTATTTATCATGCCTAGTTAGATAAACAAAATTATAAGTACATAAGTCACTCACCAGGAGACCTTAGGAACTGTCTGTAGTCAATTTTGATTAGAATTATTTTGGTGATTTCACATCAAAAAAAAAATAAATAGAAGAATATATATATTTTTTTGTTTTATCCAATAGACCCTAGGAGCTGAGGAAATAAGTAAAATGATGTGAAACTTGTATTTTATATTTCAAATTTGAATTATGATTTCCATATTGTACTTTCACTAAAACATTTCTATTTTAAAGTAAATTATTTGAAAAATTATCAAGTAATTGAACAAACAAACCTCATAACTTTTTTTTTTACTCAAATATTACATTAGATTATGATTCAACACATCAAGAAACCACAATATAATAATATACCATTGAAAAAAAAAAAAATCTTTAGCTCTTCTGAGGAGGGTTAAAATATTAAAATCAAATTCCTACCAATATCAAAAAATAGTTTTAAACTGATTTAGTACTTTGATGGTTCAATGAATATTAAAAATAAAGAGAACAGTATACTTTATCGAGTAAAGTACATCAAAATAATACTGCTTTTATATGATAAAACCCCATATAGATATTTAGAGATGAATCTTTAGGTAATAGAATACCTTTCAAATTGATTTTGGAATTAAAAAAACTGTAAATAATTCCATCACCCCTTAAATAATTCAAACAAAATAAATGTCATGTAAAAGGTCCTAATGTACACCACTCACTTTAACTGGAGTTGTGAAATGAGTTTTAAAACTTACATTATCAGCAAAATAGCTAGATTTGATTTTATTTTGAAGAAATGTGATTTATGACTAGGTAAATATAGAATGTAAGTTATTGAAAGTTATTAGTCAGTTCCATTTTTTAATTTTTAATCCCAATGACTGATCCTTCTTAATAACCATCTCATTTTTTACAAAACACTTTTAAGGTAGCACAATGATTATTTATATAAATGAAAAGATCATTCCTTTCTAACCAGTTAAGAAACAACAAGATACAGAGCCTCAAAATGAAATGTAAATTCATATTATCAAAATTGTGAATCTCCTTGAAACAGTTCAAAAGAAAATTTCTATGACAATTTAAACATTAAGGTTTTTTGGTGTGTTGAATTCAAATATGACGTATTTTTTTTTAGTGAAAGAATCTTGTAATGCTTTCTAAATCTTGTAATTGAAATACTTGTTTACACAGCAGTGTCAAATTTTTCGGGCAAAAAATAATGGATTTTTGGTATTTACATTTTTCACTTAATGTAAACTAAAATTGAAATGCTATGGTGAAAGAACCATGATGACATCACACTTTCAACTCAAAAAAATAAACTAAGAGTTTCACCATTTTCTCATTTTTTTTTTTCTCAGCTCCTACACTCAAATAAAACAAGAAAAAAAAGTATCAATTTTTATTCAATGTAGAATTACCAAAAAATTTGGATAAAATCAGCAATGATCAGTTTAGAAGGACCTATGGTCAGTGTATAATTACAGAAAAGTTGTTATAGAGAAAATATCACTGTTCATGGAATGAAGTATAAAAAAAAACATAAAGTTTAAAAAAGATGTTTTTCTCATTTGTTAATTTTTTTTTTAAGTGATACCAACATGAAAAAAAAAAAAAAGTGGCAGCAAAGATGTGATCAAATATAAATATAAAATAAATATTTAGTAGTTTTTTAATCTGCCACACTATTCAGAATAGTTAAAATTTTTTGAAAATCATGTAGCATAAAATAAAAATAGCATCTTTTAAATCATTATTGTATCAACCATATTCTTAACATTTCTAATTTTGTAGTAGACCAGAGTAATCACAATGTCTATCATCAAAGGAGGAGGGGCATTATATGAACCCATTAGAAAGACTGAAGATAATGCTAAATGAAGAAAGTTCAAACTGTATCTATCTTCAAGTAAGCCGCCTTCACCTTCCTAATAATTTTTTATTATAAGGATAGGATTTTTACACAATAGATGATCCAAATGTAAATCATGATATATTTTTTATAGCAGTGAAACTATCAATTCACTTAGAAAATAATAATATGGACACTAGAAACAATAGGTTTCAAAATATACATTAGTGACAACACATTCTCCAATACAGGGTGAGTATCTCTTAGCGTAAAAAAAAAAAAAATTGGGTGAAACTAGATCAAAAGTGTAGCCAAATGCCGCAGACCTCACCTTTCTATTCCAATCCGTTGCAGATATATGGTAAATAAACGATTTTTTGGAGGAAAGCATGTTTTTTACGATAAAAGCTGTAATATCTCCATTTTGTTTAAATATTTTTCAAATATTGATCACATTTTCGGATTTAGCAATAAATTTCCTATAAGATCGGAGTAATTTAACCTTGAATTTTACAAACTTGGGACCTAAAAAATATCTTTATCTTCACCTAATTTAGGGAAGTTACAATTTCTTATAATACTTCAGCGCTCACTGCTTTTCATAAAAACAATCCACAAAACTGCAAAGCTCTCAAAAACTTGCAAATTTAATAAGCTTTCAAATGATATGTTAAACGTAATGATTTTGTTTTAATTTCATGGAGAAATTTACTTTTGAAACCGAAAAAACATGGTGTTCTCATTTAGCATACAAATCAGGTACTTTGGTAAATAAGACATTATGATAATCGCTTGATGAAAATCTGTATTTTAAATAAAAGAAACACTTCATTAGAATAAAAAGCAAAGAAAAAATATAATATTTATTGACATAAATTTTAGGCCAGTTCAGGTATTCATAATAACAACAGCGACTTTGACCTCTCTCAGTACTAAGCACATTATCGCTATTTCATAGTTATTTTCCTGTTTATTTTGAAATGGGAGGGGATTATTGTTTATTATTTTATTTTTATTTTGATATAATGATTGAAAGTTTGATTTGGAAATTAAGAAGCTACAGAGATAAAAGTGTCACTATCATTAGAAAGACCCTTGCTAATATTGCTTATCCTTAGCTTGAGGGCCCATTTTATTTATCGGGATTATTTTTTTCTGTTTGGCAATACACCTGCGAAGATGGCAACGTTCACAAATGGTGAGTACGCTGACATACATTTTTTGTATGGTTTTTGTAATGGAAACGCGAGTGCAGCGCGGCGGGAGTACCAACTTAGGTTTCCAGATAGGCGCCTCCCCTCTACGATAGTGTTTCACGAACTCATCAACGTTTATCTGAAACAGGTTCCGTTCATAAGTTACGTCAAGAATTGGGACAAGTTCCTCATGATGTTGAACTCGAAGAGGAAATTATTGATATAGTAAATGAAAATCCCAGTGTTTCATCAAGAGACTTGGCCCGTGAAATTGGTATCTCCCAAAGGTCAGTTATCAACATTTTGCACCGAGAACATTTTCACCCATATCATTTCACACAAGTACAAGGGCTAGAACCTAATGATCATGTACATAGAATACAATTTTGCCGCTGGCTTTTAAATAGAGACATTCAAGAACACCAGTTTCTGAGGAAAATTTTATGGACAGATGAGTCTCTTTTTACAAGGGAAGGAATTTTTAACGTCCACAACCGGCACTACTGGGCAGCTGAAAACCCACATATGGTTCAAGAAGCATCTTTCCAGCATCGTTTTACAGTGAATGTGTGGGCTGGGATAATAGGGGACCGACTCATTGGGCCACATTTTTTGCCCAGCAGATTGAATGGAGAAAGTTATTTGGATTTTTTACAAAATATTCTACCACAACTTATTCACGACATTCCACTTGATGTTCAGTAAAACATAATATTCCAACACGATGGTGCTCCTCCACATCATTCGGCAGCAGTACGGGAATGGCTGAACCAACGATATTCGACCTGGATAGGTAGAAATGGTGTGATACATTGGCCAGCTAGGTCACCTGACTTAGCTCCAATGGACTTTTATGTGTGGGGCTACATAAAAAGCGAGGTATATGCCAGAGAAGTGACCAGCATTGAGGTCCTAAAGACGAGAATTCTGGAGGCCGGAGCCAAATTGCAACAGCGTCTGACTTTAGCAGTGACCGTAGGGGCTGTGAGAAAGAGAGCAAGAAGCTGCATTCGAAATAATGGAGGACATTTTGAAAATTTAATAAAATAACGGACTCTGGCGGCGCTTTATTGACTAATGCTAAATGAAGAAAGTTCAAACTGTATCTATCTTCAAGTAAGCCGCCTTCACCTTCCTAATAATTTTTTATTATAAGGATAGGATTTTTACACAATAGATGATCCAAATGTAAATCATGATATATTTTTTATAGCAGTGAAACTATCAATTCACTTAGAAAATAATAATATGGACACTAGAAACAATAGGTTTCAAAATATACATTAGTGACAACACATTCTCCAATACAGGGTGAGTATCTCTTAGCGTAAAAAAAAAAATTGGGTGAAACTAGATCAAAAGTGTAGCCAAATGCCGCAGACCTCACCTTTCTATTCCAATCCGTTGCAGATATATGGTAAATAAACGATTTTTTTTGGAGGAAAGCATGTTTTTTACGATAAAAGCTGTAATATCTCCATTTTGTTTAAATATTTTTCAAATATTGATCACATTTTCGGATTTAGCAATAAATTTCCTATAAGATCGGAGTAATTTAACCTTGAATTTTACAAACTTGGGACCTAAAAAATATCTTTATCTTCACCTAATTTAGAGGGAAGTTACAATTTCTTATAATACTTCAGCGCTCACTGCTTTTCATAAAAACAATCCACAAAACTGCAAAGCTCTCAAAAACTTGCAAATTTAATAAGCTTTCAAATGATATGTTAAAAGTAATGATTTTGTTTTAATTTCATGGAGAAATTTACTTTTGAAACCGAAAAAACATGGTGTTCTCATTTAGCATACAAATCAGGTACTTTGGTAAATAAGACATTATGATAATCGCTTGATGAAAATCTGTATTTTAAATAAAAGAAACACTTCATTAGAATAAAAAGCAAAGAAAAAAATTTGTTAATTTGAAAATAAAAGAATCACTGTCAATAAAGCGCCGCCAGAGTCCGTTATTTTATTAAATTTTCAAAATGTCCTCCATTATTTCGAATGCAGCTTCTTGCTCTCTTTCTCACAGCCCCTACGGTCACTGCTAAAGTCAGACGCTGTTGCAATTTGGCTCCGGCCTCCAGAATTCTCGTCTTTAGGACCTCAATGCTGGTCACTTCTCTGGCATATACCTCGCTTTTTATGTAGCCCCACACATAAAAGTCCATTGGAGCTAAGTCAGGTGACCTAGCTGGCCAATGTATCACACCATTTCTACCTATCCAGGTCGAATATCGTTGGTTCAGCCATTCCCGTACTGCTGCCGAATGATGTGGAGGAGCACCATCGTGTTGGAATATTATGTTTTACTGAACATCAAGTGGAATGTCGTGAATAAGTTGTGGTAGAATATTTTGTAAAAAATCCAAATAACTTTCTCCATTCAATCTGCTGGGCAAAAAATGTGGCCCAATGAGTCGGTCCCCTATTATCCCAGCCCACACATTCACTGTAAAACGATGCTGGAAAGATGCTTCTTGAACCATATGTGGGTTTTCAGCTGCCCAGTAGTGCCGGTTGTGGACGTTAAAAATTCCTTCCCTTGTAAAAAGAGACTCATCTGTCCATAAAATTTTCCTCAGAAACTGGTGTTCTTGAATGTCTCTATTTAAAAGCCAGCGGCAAAATTGTATTCTATGTACATGATCATTAGGTTCTAGCCCTTGTACTTGTGTGAAATGATATGGGTGAAAATGTTCTCGGTGCAAAATGTTGATAACTGACCTTTGGGAGATACCAATTTCACGGGCCAAGTCTCTTGATGAAACACTGGGATTTTCATTTACTATATCAATAATTTCCTCTTCGAGTTCAACATCATGAGGAACTTGTCCCAATTCTTGACGTAACTTATGAACGGAACCTGTTTCAGATAAACGTTGATGAGTTCGTGAAAAACACTATCGTAGAGGGGAGGCGCCTATCTGGAAACCTAAGTTGGTACTCCCGCCGCGCTGCACTCGCGTTTCCATTACAAAAACCATACAAAAAATGTATGTCAGCGTACTCACCATTTGTGAACGTTGCCATCTTCGCAGGTGTATTGCCAAACAGAAAAAAATAATCCCGATAAATAAAATGGGCCCTCAAGCTAAGGATAAGCAATATTAGCAAGGGTCTTTCTAATGATAGTGACACTTTTATCTCTGTAGCTTCTTAATTTCCAAATCAAACTTTCAATCATTATATCAAAATAAAAATAAAATAATAAACAATAATCCCCTCCCATTTCAAAATAAACAGGAAATAACTATGAAATAGCGATAATGTGCTTAGTACTGAGAGAGGTCAAAGTCGCTGTTGTTATTATGAATACCTGAACTGGCCTAAAATTTATGTCAATAAATATTATATTTTTATTCTAATGAAGTGTTTCTTTTATTTAAAATACAGATTTTCATCAAGCGATTATCATAATGTCTTATTTACCAAAGTACCTGATTTGTATGCTAAATGAGAACACCATGTTTTTTTCGGTTTCAAAAGTAAATTTCTCCATGAAATTAAAACAAAATCATTACGTTTAACATATCATTTGAAAGCTTATTAAATTTGCAAGTTTTTGAGAGCTTTGCAGTTTTGTGGATTGTTTTTATGAAAAGCAGTGAGCGCTGAAGTATTATAAGAAATTGTAACTTCCCTAAATTAGGTGAAGATAAAGATATTTTTTAGGTCCCAAGTTTGTAAAATTCAAGGTTAAATTACTCCGATCTTATAGGAAATTTATTGCTAAATCCGAAAATGTGATCAATATTTGAAAAATATTTAAACAAAATGGAGATATTACAGCTTTTATCGTAAAAAACATGCTTTCCTCCAAAAAATCGTTTATTTACCATATATCTGCAACGGATTGGAATAGAAAGGTGAGGTCTGCGGCATTTGGCTACACTTTTGATCTAGTTTCACCCAATTTTTTTTTTACGCTAAGAGATACTCACCCTGTATATATTCTAAAGATTAAAACACAGATATAATAATGAACAAATTATAAGTTCTCTTCATTGGAGACATAAATACATACAGTCAAAAATGGGGCTAATAACATAACCAGCAACAGAGGAAAAATAAGTGATACATTGTGATATCTTGGTTTTATCCTTAAGAAATGACAAAAATTGAAACCACATACAGAACTTAAAAGTGGCAATGAACTTGCCAGGTTGAGGCTTAAGAGATTCAAGATTCAGCCTACTATACTGAATACAAAAAAGGACCTCTCAACTTTCAAAAGATATATATATATATATATATATATATAAGATATAACCTTTGAATTTATATGACTATCCTTGAACACATCTGGACCTATGGGAGACGGTAAAATTTTTGAACATCAAATGAATCCAATCCTTCAAATCCATCACTAATACTCCTTATAACATCTCTAAAAAAACCTTAAATCATGGCCTTGTTATGGTAAAGCCTTAATATTGCCTATGTCCTGGACTATATATCAGACAGATTTTCAAAATTTCTTTAAAACCTTTTTAATCATCCAAATTCTCTTCTTCTTTGAGCCACTAAGGTCTATTGGAGGACCTAGACCTCGTCCACCTCATTCAGTTTTCAGCCACTCTTCTCTATCTCTTTACACCCAGCACACTGAGGGCACACTCTCTTCCTTTCATTTGAGGCATTCTAGTCCCATCCATCCTGAAAACATGGCCCAAACCACCATAATCTGCTTATCTTTATTCAGGTGAATCGTACAATAATTCTCACTTGATTTATCTGGATCACAAATTATGCGCATCATTTTCATTCCCCAATGAAAGTTTGGTAAACCTTGATTTTGAAATTTATGGGCAGACCCTTAGTTCTGGAACACCTTGTTGAGAGCCCAAGGTCCATGCAAGGACCTGAGTCCAAGAACCCTAGTAATAGGATAAAAAACCTAGTTATTTCATCTTTTTTTTGTTTCAAATGCATGGTTGTTATCTATCCAATGTTCTGAATGAAAATTTATGACCTCTAGCAAGATATCGTAAATTTCTTAATTATAAAATCCTCTAGCTCAATCTTTATCCAGTTCCACTGATCCCTATAATCCTCCTTGCAGGTTAAAATGGCAGTGGCAAGTTTCTCCTACCATGTTATGAATGTTTTTAGTTTTAGCATGTTTTCTTCACTGATAGGATTCAGGGACACAGTAAGAATGAAATACCTAACTGCCCTCTCACATGATAGGGGAAAGCTGGTTTGGGAATCCACAGCCTTAAAGAAAATATTGTAAATAAGTATAATGTATATTATTTTATTTTATAAGTTGATTTATTATTTATTATATATCTAAAGAATTAATTTGTTTTTCTCCTTTAATGAATAATTTCCTTGTATTCTAATAGATTTGCCTTTAATTTATCATTGTTTTGTAAATAATGCATGAATGTGTACCTAATGGCACAATTATTTATAGCTCTTAACTGTTTTATAATTTTTGTTTAAAATAAAAGCTTTATGAAAAGAAATTGTTAGTTTTTGACTACACTTCCATCATCACAGGTTAAATCTGTGACCAAGAACAAGGGAAAATATTGATGATTTTAAACAAATTATGTACAGTCAACTATACTTAAAATACAGTTCTTTGGGATTAAGAGGAAATCTTACTTCTGGTCTTTCTGGTGCATTCAGACAATTATCACTATCCACAATAAGTGGACTTGAGTCTTCTTTTATATCGCAGCTCTCAATGGTTTCACTGGATTCACTATCAATTTCTGAAACATTTCAAATAAAGTTACAATTCTATGGACAACAAAATTAATAATTAACTTAATAATCATTATTTTCTCACAAGCAATCTCATTGAACTGTTCACGCCTTAGACTTAATAAAATTCATAATAAATAAATTATTTATTACTTAAATAAGTATAAATCTCTTAAAGGCTTTTGATCAGTTAAATATTTTTGGATTCATAATTATTTTTCTTAGACCCAGTAGTAAATTCTTTAAAATACAAATGAATTTTAGATTTCAGTCTCAAAGTTTCCAATTATTTTTTCTATTCTTAGATTCTTTATTATGGCCTTCTTTACTAATGTAATCTTTTAAGTTGAAGAACCATCAAACCATGATGTTGTTCTTTTAGTTACCATAAGCATACCATGCTTTTGAACAGCAGTAATTTTGGTATGTACTGATGGTAAAAAAATTCCACCCGATCGATTTTTTCATTTTCTCGGGTAAAAGTTTCATTTTTTTTAGCTGTTTAAGTCCCCATGTACTTTCACCCAGGCACGTAAACAAATTAGGATTATTAAAAATATTACCAAGCAATTTTAAATTTACAAAAGATGGGTATATGCAATCAGTTATAATATTGGTATGAATATTATTTAGAAAAAAATGCAAGTAGAACTGAAGCTATGAAGTAGAAAATGAGCTATAGAACTGGAATAGGTACACTATCTTATGCAACATCTTCCACTAACTATTTATAAACACTATTTCCATAAAATAACCAACAATAACAATAAAAATATAGCCATAAATTTACCTTTTAAGTCAGTTAATTCTGAATCAACAAAGTTGTTGGTTTCTTTGATTCCACCATTCAAAGCACCTTTTTCAGTTTTACAGTACTAAAAATATCAAACAAACATAAGTCCAAAATTACTAAAAAAATTACCTAAAATAGTTTTGATACCACTTACAGAAAATGAATCAGAACTGTCTTGCATATTTGCTTCAAAGTTTTTTAATGAAAGACCATCCAAACTATCACCTTCATCAATTTCAATTCCTTCTAGAAAAATTCAGAACTTACAGAAATAATAAAACAACTATTGAAATAGTAAAATGTATCATAAAATGAGAACTGTATTTAGATTGAAAAGTATCATTGGTAAAATATTACAGAAATGATTACTGGAATTTTCTATTGTTTCATTTTATCATAGCAACTTCATCTTTTTTTAGTAAAAAATTGAAATATTTTCCAAATCTTAAACATGTAACATTAATTAAAAAAACAAAACAAATATACATCATTACAAATAACAGAAATAGCTTCTTTGGACCATTGGTATATCCTTGGAAAACCACTTCCCATATTCTCGAGATGACTAAACCACCTAAACCTTCCTTCCTATTTTTATTTACATATTTATTTATTTTTTTAATTCAAAATATCTGGTAGGTCAAATAATGCTCCCAGTTCATTATTTCCCTCATTCTCTGCTCTTCCTCAGAGTAGACTGGAGAACAATATATTTTTTGGAGTATTTTTTCCCTATGTACAGAGAAATTTCTCTATATCGCTTGTCAGGAACCACGTCTCACTGCCAAAGGTTATTACTGGGTGTAAAATGTTCTAAAATAACCACTGTGATGTTCCTAAAAAGGTATTTGAATATGAAAAATTGCATACTCTAAGATGACGATTTCCAAATGTATTCCTTCAAATGCATAGTTACAGATTTGTTTTCATGGATAAATTTGAATTCAAAACATCAAATTTTATTTCCCTCACATGTCCCATAACATGAGTTGTTAACGTTAAAGACAAATAAGTTCAGTATTTCTGCAATTATTAACTTACTTTTTTTTCTAGTACCTCTAATAAGTTTAGATATATTGAATTTTAGAATAGATAGTGAGATTAATTGCTTACAATAATGATGACTTCTAATGTATGTGTCCCATAGGATCAATCTATTTCCCTCACATTTTTTGAAAAAGCCCACCAAAGCATAACCAAGATTCGTTCCATTGTATTTCATGCTGGCAACACTGAAGAACCTTCTCGCAAAACCGAGGGTAACCTAACTTACTACAAAATTCATCTGTTAGTTTCCCCAATTTGGTTTTATTGTAAGTGTTTGACTCGTATCATTTGAAATTCTATTTCCCTCACATATTGACTTTTCAAAGAAGATAAGTTAGATTTTTGCTTTATTTGTCATAAAGTTCATGTTTCACTAGTAGTGCAAACTTTTTTTTTTTGAAATGCAGGTATTGTTAACCTCAAAATTCTATTTCCCTCACATCACCGAGAGGGGTAAAATGGACCTACATCCTCAAAACCTTTTTTTAAATTTTCCAATTTTTTTTTTTTTTTTTTTGTCACAGATTCAGAAAAAGGAATAAAACAGGCTTCGGCGAGAAAAAATAAAAATAATTCGGAACTTCTTAGAGAACTTAGGTTGAAGGAACAGTTAAAGTACCAGAAGAAACTAGAGAAAAAAAAAGTAAAACCAGTATCAACATGTCTGCCCGTGAACAGGAGGAACATCGAAAAATTTGGAGAGCTAGGAATAATAAATGGTGTTCGAATAAAAGAGCCGAAGCTAATGCAGAGAAAACTCCCCTACCGGAACCATCAAGCTCAGCTGCTGCACCAAAACAACTATCCACCAGCAGAATGCATATCATTCTTAAATCAGCAAGAAAAAGAAAGAGACAGAATCTGAGTAAATTACTGACAAAAATAAAAGAATTAGAAGAAGATAATAAAAATATGCAAAGAATTTTAAAAATGAACAAACTGAGTTGTTATGAAGTGCAACAAGTTCTCCATCCACTATGATTTTAATTTCTTTCAGTCATCTTAATATAATGTTCTATTAGGAAGTTTAAAAGTATTTAATAATGCCTTACCAATTTAATGTTTTCTTGTATTACTTTTGTTTTATGTTTAAATGTTTATTTATTGTTAACTAATATATTATAATTTTCTGATTGATCTCATACTCAGTAACAATTCTTTTGTAATGGGTAGGATAAATATTGTATTAATTGAATTTTGAGTTTTTTCTATTTCTATTTCCCTCACTTACATGATATCAAACATGATCAAAAATATGCATATAGACTACATTTTATGTAGGGATCTTTTGCTAGTACTATTAAATTGCTATTATAAAGATGTTCATAAAAAAAAAAAAAAAAAAAATTATATAACTTTTTCTAATAGAATTACAATTGCGAAATTCAAACAAAATAAAATAATGACCCATAAATTCAAATATGAGCATGCTCACACTTTAAATGAAAAATATTTAAGGGAAAAAATTAGATAAGTCATAACGCATATTGTTATGGATAGTGTTATTCTATGAAATGTAAAATATCGCCTACCGGACCCCAGATTAATTTTTTTTAGCTGAGAGGATTCTCAACTTTTACTAGTATATAACACTTGGAGAGTGCATATCAATTTTTCCATTTGATTCAAATCAAAAACTAATTGTTGACCTCTTATTATTAATTATTACTTTAAGTATGTAATTTAGCCGTTTTCCTACTTATAAAACCATTTCAATAAATATGGTTTAAATCACATGATTGGATTCAAATGTTAAAGGTAAAAAATATTGCTAGTAAAAACCTCTCTAGCTGCATTAACTGCATTTCTTTGAAATTGTTGGAATAATGTAACAATGTAAATATCTGGGAGATGAGGTCAACAATTTGTTTTCGATTTTAATCAAATAGAAAAAGTGATATGCAGCTCCCAAGTGTTATATATCAGTAATATATGAATATATCATAACAAAAAATGTCTTTTGTGTAAATTAAAAAACTAAAAATCTTATTCCTTTTCTCACCTATATCAGCTGAAGGAAAATTACTTAAGACCTTAAGTTGTAATTCATAAGCCATAGCTTTTTCATTTGCAATATTTTCTGCTGTTCGAAGATCAGTCAACTGTTTTTCCAAACTCTCCTCAGCCGCATGTCTTAATGCAAGCATTTTTTCTAATTCCTTATTTCTGTTTTCTAACCTTTCAATGGTCTTAACTTGCTTAGCTTCCAACTCCTGAAATAGTACAATGGCAATTTTATTATTATG
Organism: Euschistus heros; assembly: GCA_003667255.2. Classification (NCBI taxonomy): domain Eukaryota; kingdom Metazoa; phylum Arthropoda; class Insecta; order Hemiptera; family Pentatomidae; genus Euschistus; species Euschistus heros. Next base: position 2,227,944 of record RCWM02000129.1, read on the forward strand.
ATTCAAAGACCTCTATTTTAACAGAATATTTCGACAAAAGAGATGTAAGTATTGTTGCTACCTATACTTTCTAAACATTTTCCTGCTAAACAGACAATCAAAATATATTTGGATTTCATGCTGAAGAAATAAATAAACATTTGAGGCATGGGATTCCAAAACCAGCTAAGTCCAATTTCCAAATTTTTTTTTTTTTTTTGGGGGGGGAGGGTTAACTATTTGAATAGTTTTTTGCTAGAATATCTTTAGGTGAAAGATTTTCTCAAAAAAGTAGCTATATCACATTAAAAACGGCCATTCAAAAAATAATACCCCTTCCTAATCCAGTCTGACTTTCATCTTTATCGACCAGCTGTGAAAATTTGAAAAAAAAAATAGTCTTATCTGGTTTTGGAATTCTACGCTTCATTTATGATATTAACAATCACTTAGTTTATTTTTTAAATAATTTTTTCAGTCAACTGTCAACAAATTCTGAACTTGTTCTACTTTATATTTTTTCAGTGAAATGGAGAGGAAAAAAAAAAAAAAAAAAAAAAAAAACAAAAAAATACAGCAAAAAAAAACAAGACACTCAAAAGGATAAGAGGAACTTAATAGCAAACGTATTTCAAAGCAAATCCCAAAATAAAGCCATTCCTTGAATCAATCACATGTAAGGAGATTTCTCGAATTCCATAAAATTAACTGTAAATGAAATTTGGCAAGGTAAATTATTCATAAAATAAATCATTTAGAGAAACCTTAGCAAAAATAAAATTAAAAGAATCTTTCAAAACTAGTGGGGTACTCCGCCATTTTTCAATTCTTTCGTCGTTTTCGTATAGTTTAGTTAGGCCCAGTTTTTCAAATTTCTTATTTTTAAAACAGGAATAAAATGGCTAATATAATATTGAAAACTGGATTTTAAAAAAATCCATTCACACCTCATCCCAAATCTATACCTCCTCTAATAAAAAGTAAATAGCACTAGTGAAATATGATCACCTTTTTGGAATGGAAAAATAAATATCCAATTTAGGCAGCCTCATTCTACGCTTTGTGATGACACAAACCAGTGTTAACCAATCTCCGTATTAAGTCATAATTGAATTTAGTCACCTTTTTATAAAAATAATTTGATACTTAAGAGTAGAGGTTATGATTTGAAAACATATTCCAAATAAATTTTTCAGGGTGGATTGCAACAATATGATTTATCCTAGTTAAATATCATCCTAAATTTTCAAATTGAATATATGTAGCTGAAACATAATGGAAACATTATTATTATTATTGTTATTAGTTATTGATATTAGTTATATAGTTATTGTTATTGTTATCAGTTATACAGTTATTGTTATTTATGTGAATAGTTTTATATTTATTTTATATATTATATTTTATATTGTTATCAATAAGGTTTATATTATCTTTTTAATATTTTAAATTTTGTTTTAATTTTATTTTATATTCCGCATGGATTGATCATTTTAATATGTAGATTCTTATATTTTTAAAAAATAATGACTATTACGGTTTTTTTTTTTTTTGTATGTCATATTTGATGATTAAGTATGCTGTGTTTTTTTGCAACCCATTTAAAATGGGCAGCACCACTTAATAAAGTGTTTCTCTCTCTGTTCCTTTCTTTTATAGGATTTATAAATGTTTTCTATTTAAATATTATCTTATCTTATTTCCACTTATTTAATAAGTTAAAATAGTTTGAACAGGGATTTAGTGTTTGTGTAGGAATAACTTTCTTATTTTAGAAACCTTTAATATTCTAGTCATGTGTTATGCTATAAGAAACAGTAGGAACTTTTAATTAAACTCTTCCAAGAGATTGATCCTATTGTACAAAAAAAAGATTTTTATACACAACAAACAATTTTCTTAACAAATAGGTATTATTTATTGAGTACAAAGGCATTTCATTTTGTAATGCTCTTAGAAATTCTCTTTCTTTTGATTTATAAATCATAAATATTGGTAAATTTTTTTTTTGGTAAATACTAAATCTTGCTTGCGCAATTTATTTTTTTAAAGTATAAAAATGTGATACAATACCCAGTAACCCCCTAGTTACCAAAATGCCACTGGGAATGTTAACATCAAAGTGCATGGTCCTCATACTATAAATTTGACTTATCCCAGCGGAAAAAAAAAAAAAAAAAAAAAAAAAAAAAAAAAAATCTGATCAGAATATATTTCATAAATAACTACACATTAATTGAGATATCTGAATGAAAAGAGATTTGAGTATGTCACCTTTGCGAAGCATGTACAATAAAATAAGGGAAGATAGAGAGAATATGTTAAAGGGAATTATTTAATTGAAAAAGCCGAGTTGAAAGATTAAATCTAGTAAAAGGAAGGTGATCAATGTCTTATCCATATTTATTAAATTAAGATACTAATAACAGGTTTATTATTGTTCTTGTATAGAGTAAAAGGAGGAATGGTGCGACTTTTTACTCACCTTTCAATACAGAATTCAAACAAAGAAATACATTAATGCTTATAAAATGAATGATTTCCAAACATGAAAGGAAAATAAAAATAGAATAAAACATATTTCTTAATTATAAAATTATAACGTACTTGAATTTTGGCTTCTGCATCTGCATTTTTTGCTAGTTGAATACTTAATTTGTGTGCTAATTCCTGAATATGAGCATGGCTTTTGGTCATTTCATCAGTTAGACTAGAATATGCTGCTTCAACATTAACAAGTGACCTAAAATAGAAATAAATATGATGCTGAATAACAAGAGAAAGTTGGAATAGGTAATAGCAAATATCAATGTGAATATTTTGAGTATAAAAACGAATAAAGGATAAACTTTGGCATAAACCACATACAAAAAAGTATTAGATAACGATTTAATATGAAAGCCAATAATGTTTTCATCCCTTTTTATCCAATCTGCTGGTGCTCCTCAAAGAAGTATCCTTGGTCCTATCCTCTACAAGGTTTAGACAGCTGACATCCCTAAAATGCTAGTAACGCCCTCACTACATACGCTGATGACACGTGTGTGTTATCAGTAAACATGATCCCTCCATGGCATCCCAAACACTCCAATTTCAAATCATAAACCTTCAAGAAAGGAGTCAAAATTGGAAAATTAAAATAAATTTTATCAAATGACCATTACCCTTTGTCGTAAACCTACAACTTCTTGTCTTACAGTATCCTTTAATAACATTCCACTGATCCATACCAAACAATCTAGAGATCTGCTATTTTACATTAGTTTTATTTTGCTTACTTATTGACTATTTTGATCACTTATATGAAAAAATAAAAGAAAAAAGGAAAAAAATATGAGTTGCTAGGCTTAAATGGCGGGATGAATTCTGTATCTGTAGTCAAAAGTGTTATCTTGACAGATCTTGCTTCTTAAAATTTCTCCAGAAATAGCTATCCGACTTTAAAGGATGACGTTTTATTCTATTAAGTATTAATCCTTTTAAGTTTTAATAGGCCGTATTTCAAAAAATACAATCCGTCTGAGGTATGCCAACAGATAACTTCTAGAAAATTCAACTTTTCCCTATCTATCATTTTTCTTCATGTCATAGCTTTTCAACAGAATGAGCTAAAATTTCCAATGGGGTGCCATTGGATAATGAATAACAAATGAAGATGCCAAAAGTCGTCTTAAAAAAAAAAAAAAAAAAAAAAAAAAAATTGTTTTTCTCTCAGTTGGAACTATTACAATTATTGAAGTGGAATATGGGATAGAAAAAACTGGCCAAAGAACCAGAAAGTCTAATGAATATGTATGAGATCATCCTACAATGGATTCCAGGACACTGTGGACTTTCTGAAAATGAGAGGGCAGAGAAACTCCAAGCCCACAGTTCGACGGTACCCTCAGCCTTGAAGAGGTTAAAACTTTTAATAAATGGGCAACTAATCAGAGATGGACAAGCAAATATCCAAATCATGACTCAAAATATGCCATTTATGAACTCATTTAGCAAGGACAGGTCTTAATCATCCGATTACGAACAGGGCATAATAGACCCAGAGCCAATCTTTAAGTTTTTTATTAATACCTTAGGAGGTCAGTTCTTCATTTTAAATCCTAATTTGGCTATCTAAAGGGAAGAGAGAAGAAGAATCCACTCCTAAGATATGTTGAAAGTTCAAAGTTTTTAGCTAATCGGGAAGATAGTAAACAGATCTAAATCTAAATCTATAGGGTACAGTATGCGATGCGAGTTTGCTTTTTTTTTTTACCCCATCCCAAAAAGTTCTCAATGGGCTAAAAGAAGGTAAATCTTCAAAAATCAGAGCCGAAGTTGTGGGAATATAACATCCTCATTCCTAAACATAAGAAAGGAAGGTCAAGCAACTTTAAGAATTACAGGCCTATGTGTCTCTCCCAGGTGGTTGGCAAGCTCTACACATCCATCCTTGAACTAAAGATAAGAGAGTTCGTAGAGGAAAACCTTGAAGAGGAACAAGCAGCCTTCAGACCACATATTCTCTCTCAGGACTATAATTGAAAAGTCAAGGGAAAGGGGGAAGAGCATGTTTCTGGCTTTCTTTGATATAGAAGCAGCATTTGACTCGGTACCTAGGTATGAGATATGGACAGCTCTAACCGCTAAAAATGTCTCAACTGCAATAATAAAGCCTGTAAAATCCTACCACAATACAAAAGGCATTATAACAATAGATGGAAGAGAATCCAAGGCTTTTGACATGGGCAATGGAATAAAGAAGGGAGACAGCCTTAGCCCCCTATTTTTTACTAAAGTCATGGACAAAATAATAAAAATATGCAAGCGAAGGACAGCATGAAAAGTGGTTGGGGATTGAAATATGAGGACAAACCTTGCTTCAGCTCTGGTTTATGTAGATGACATTGTCCTCATAGCAGATTCAAAAGTAAGCCTGCAGCAAGCAGTCATAGAGTGGGAGGTTAAGCTGGATAGAAAGGGAATGGCGCTCAGTGCAGGCAAGAGCAAGGTGATGCATATAGGTGGAGATGAAGAAAAAGTGAATATCTGATGTGGAGGAGATACCTTTGAGATGATTGAGGAATATACCTACTTAGGAACAGTCTTCAACAGGAATGAAAAGATTTATGGGGAGGTTTCCAACCGGATTAAGAAGGCAAATAGTGTCTACTAACAATTATGCAACACAGCTGCAGAAAAATAAATAAATAGACAATCATTTGTAACAAAACATTTTAAAGGCCATTTATTTACCTACTATCATCTATGATAATGAAAGCTGGATTCCACAGAACGAGCACTGGAGCTGAGTAACAGCAGTTGAAGTGAGGTACCTGAGGAGAGTAGCTGGCCGAACTAGGAGAGATCGGATTAGAAATGAGAGAATACGGGGGGAGGGGGGTATCTCAGAGTTCCATTTGTAAGAGAAATAGGTAAAAAGAGGCAGCTGAGATGGTTTGGCCACATTTGTCAAATAGAGGAGAACTGAACCCAAGAAAGCTCTTCAAAGCTAGGCCTACAAGAAGACATTCCAGGGGCAGGCCAACACCAACATGGACAGACCCCATCCCCAGGCTGGGAAAATAAGAGCAAGTAGTCTTAATAATGCCATGAAAGTGCTGGCTAGGGACCGGGATACATAGTTGACTTGGAGCGAGGCACCTCCACGCTGAAAGGAACAAAGGAGGAATAATAATAATAATAATTTAAAATTTAACATGAGCATATATTTATTACAATTACTATGAACCTTTTAACTTCTTGACATTTCTGAACAGCTTCTAGTTTTTCGTCTAAAACCTTTTTCAGAAACTCTTTGGCAGTACATTGATACTGATTTTTTTCCTCTTGTAATTTCACCAGCTCTTCTTTCAGCTTTTCTTCACCGAAATTCTAAAAAATAAATAAATATTGCAATAAAACCTTTGCTAGCTCAGGTATGAATTATAATGAAGTAAACTGATTAAAACAACAAATGGAAGCTTAAATAACTTTTAATAACTTAAACTACTAAAATTGTAAAAGAACTTTGCAATTAAAAGAGAACAATTATTAGGTAGGTATATACTTTATATGTTCAAAGCCATTCTTATTTGGCCAGAGTTCAATACAGGGTCATTGTGGCAGAGTTAAATGAAAACTATATATTTGTAAATGCTTCTATATATTTGCTTAAATTAGGTTAGCTTCAATCAGTATTTTATTCTTACTTAGTATGCTATTACATATTAATCTCATAGGTGCTTAATCCGAAAAGTTAGGATAAACAATTTTTATTACTGCCTGAGAACAATAGGGAGGGGCTCCATATCATTCACCTTCAAGCCACCATCACCACTATTTTGAATCTAAGCCCAGATACCCTAGGAATCACTTGAGTTGTCGTGTGCTGGTTCAAATTTATCTGTTTATCATGTGCCACCAGCATAGAGCTTTCTATAGTTGAATAGTAGCAACGCAACATTGAATTCCAAAACCAGATATGAACAGCAGCACATTTTTTTAAGCTTGGAGCCAAGTTTATAGAGATGCTCTGAAGAAATCAACTGAACGAAAACTTTTATCTTAATATTCTAAGAAACCTAAAATTTTGTGAGGTACAGGTTTAATAGAATTCAGTCTGAGGGAAATAAAATTCTTCTGTTCAAAACCCAAAGAGTGAGTGAAAGAATCTGACAGCTAGCCTCGAGATGGCAAAAAATCAAAGGACATAAAAAGATATTATTTGATAATGTAAATATTATTTGAAAAAAAAAAAGAGGAAAAAAGGGGACAGTTTAAGTAACATCATAAGAATTAGGATATTTTTTTTTTTTTTTTACTTCACCATTTTTCAGGGCTTATCCTATTATATGTTATGAATTTATAATAAATACATATACAATTGTACAATGCTAATAATTATGTAGCATATAATAAAGTGTTATACTACTACACAGCCTAATTTAATAATACTAGAATACTGATTACATTTTTTAGTATCTATGTACATATTTTGCTAATATTTGAATAAGCAAACATTCAATTTAAATATGATAAAAATAAAATTACAATAAGAACAGTTAAACAAAAATAAATTATTTGGTTCATCATTATTTAAAGGTCAAATTAAAAGATTGGGGTTAAAAAAAAAAATTACTGCAGCTTGAAAAACAAAACATATATCATTTAAATTTAAAAATAAAGATATCATACTTTGGAATAAGCTTGAAGCTGATTTTCTAAAGTTTCAACACGAGTCAAAAGCCTGTCCTCAGCTATAAGTGCTTTCCAACCTTGATCAGCAGCTTCCTTAATACTATTCAGAACTTCTTGAAGCGCAAATAGTTTTGTTTCTAGCATGTGCTCCCTTTGTGATGCTTCCTAAATACAATATTAATCAATGTTTCAAAGTACATTTACAGGAAATTACACACACACTTAAACCAATTACTTGATTCATAATATACATATTCCATAGATACCAAATGTGGCTAATAGAAAAGGATTATCAAAATCAAAAGTATGAGTTACAGATATTGGTGAGTTCAGACAGTTAGAAGGTAGATGAGTTATCTAATAGACGAATTGAAGTTGCATATGAATGTTTCACCAATGTATATAACAATATACAGATATTCTTATAAGAGATATAGGGAACTATATATTGCATTGATGTAGGAGTGGGCAAATAACCCAACAGTTTAGTGCAAAGATTAAGTTTGTTATAACTCCTAAAAGGTAAGGGGTAGGTAAAGAAAAACTAGGAAGAAAGATTTATTTAAATTTTTTTTTTAAATAGGACAAAGATCAAGTAGAAACTGAATAACAGATGCATTCTTCAGATTTTTATTAACTAAGCAATTACTTAGTTAAAATAATATTACTTTTAAAATATTAATACAAAATATGTTTGTAAAGGTTTATAAGAAATGTATTGGTTATAGAATGTTATCAGAAAACCAGCAACCTTCGTAACAAAATGATTTGTCAATGCAACCTTGATTTTATAAATCTCAATTTTAAATGATAAAATTCTTTAATTCCAATCATATATTTTTCAGTTTGTACCTATGAGACCCTCAACACTGCAGTTGAAAATATCATTCAAAACAAATAAAAAATAAAAATAAAAAAAAGAAAATAAATTTTGAAATCTAAACTTTTTATTAGAAAAATTCCATGTAATCAATAAAAATAAAATAATACCTGCAGATATTGATGAAGTTCATAAAGATCTTCAACAGGAACAGCATTTGATGAAATTATCGATGAAGATTGGCTAAAATATAAAAAAAAGATTTATTGAACTAAAAACAAAGCAGAAAAATTTGAATTATATCAAAATACAAACAAGGACAATTAATTAATCTATCCCAGGCCCACAGCTATTGGGCCATCTAGTGTCTCTCAGTTCAGTAAACGGAGGAAACCAAAATATAATAATTAGTTTCAGAGTTACTTTGAGAAGACATGTAGTCAAATGAAAGAAAGTAATAATAATTACTGAATGAGAACAATTAAACAACTCTTTAAGTTAATAGCTATGAATTGATTAAATGTAGTAACACATGAAATACAATAATTTTTAAAAATAAATTTTAGATAATTTAAGTTACTGGAAAAACCATGACACTTTTTTAACAGACAGCAATTGTTTATTTTTGGAATTACTTGCTTTATTCAAATAGTAATGTCATTTGATTGATGGTAGTAATAGCATCATTTACAAAAATATGTACATCAATTTCTATTTTATTTCTAACAGATATAAAAAAATTTAAAGATAAAAAACTGAACTTTCGTTTTCACCATATTTTACTGTTTCACATAAGTAAAGGGATGATCATATGTGACAAGCTGGCAAAAGTTGCTGTAAAATGGATGTCATCAGTGTATACAATAAGATCAGTGCCAACAGATCAGGGAGACATTCTTTTGATTATAATGAAATGAACATATAAATTGATATATGGCCATAGATTAAAGGAATGCTGAACATACGCCATCCAACTGCTCATGATCTTATGGCAGTTCATTTGATAGCATATATATAGTCCAGTATATCAGCACAAAAAAGGCCAAATGGATGCAATACTTAGGATAATTCTGATTTTCCCACCAAGGGAAGTGCTCCCATTTTGGAAAGAAACAATTAATTTTAAAACTATGTAAATTATCTATAATTTGAAAACAAATTAAAATGTTTGACTCTAATACTTTTTAAGAGATATTTGAATTTCCTGATTTTTTCTCAAAACTTTGATAAGTACAGACTTCTGGTTGTATTTCACTCAATAACAAACAAATGGTTAATTCTACATCTAAGTTTGAAACTATGTAGACTCTGAGATACAATCACTGGAATATTTTCCTTTTTCTATATATTTTTTTTTTTCTTTCTTTCTTTTGGGTTCTTCTTGTTCTTCCAATAAATAACCTTCCATTTTTTCAGAAAAGGCTTTTTAATGTTCTTTTGACCATCACTTTGGTCTGTACTGTTTTTGTTTTGGTTGTTCTAATGTAACTTCCCATGTATCTATCTACTTTGTGTCTGGAGGTGTCTCTTTCTGAAAGAAACACATTTCTTTGCTCGGCATATCTAATGAGCATTCCCCTATCCACCAACTGGACCCTTTCTAAAAGATACATCTTTCTTTCCTTGGCATATCTACCCAGCATTCCCCTGTCTGCCACCTGGACTCTTTCTAAAAGATACACCTTTCTTTCCTCAGCATATCAACTGAGCATTCCCCTGTTTTCCACGTAGGGACACGCTAGATGGCGGTTGACAAACCCCACACTGGTTTTATAATTATTATTATTTTTATAATAACTCTACTTTTATAAATATTCTCTTTTATTCTTTTATTTTAATGAGGACATTGGAACAAAGTTGTGAAATGAACAGATCTATACTATTGTATAAAAGGACAAACCATTTTTTGTATGTGATCACTAAATACAAAAACTACTAAACCAATCTCTACCAAATTTTAACCATATTATCTTCATAGTTTCAGAAAGCTTTAGCAATAACAAAATCTACTGATTTTAAATTTTCAATTTGTTATTAAAAAAGTGATAATATGTGGATAACAGTGAAGTTTTAAAATTGACCGATAGGTGGCGAGGGCCATTCTACATGAGGATCTGGAAATTGATAATAAAATTTACTTATATTCAATTGAATTATTAAAAAAGATTTAAATATGTGGTGTGACATGTAGATCCAAGGGAATTCTAACTACAACATAGTTCTAGGAAGGTATGACAATAATAAAAATTTAAGTGTACAATGTTGAGTAGCAGAATTAAGGTTTGCTACACTGCCATAAACTTATGTGGTTAGAAATTGAAATTCAACCAGATGAAATTAATAAAATTATTTCTGCTAAATAAAAACTACAACCAAATCAAAATGTTGATCCTTTGCTTTTTGATATTGCGTGTTAAATATGATTCATGGGCCTTTAGTTATAAAAACTTATAATGCAGTCATTATCTGTGACGTATTTACACTCATAATCTGCAAGTTTCTTAATAGTCTCTGTCCATCTGGATTACCAACTCATAGTTTAAAACTATAAATTAATGTCCAATTATGTTTTTACATAATCTTCAACCACCTAATCAATGCAATAGTACCAGGTTTAAAATTATTGCTATGCGTGAAAATATCATTGGTTTTATAATTCTCAATTGTATGTTACACTAATTACTTTATAATTAGTTTGTATGTTACACTAATAACTTTATAATTCTCACTTGTATGTTACATCTTAAGTTCTTTACTGATGAGAGTGGGCGAAGCTGCGACTGAATATTAAAAATAACCTAGTTAAACATATTTCTCTAGAGTCGACCGTTTCTGAGATATAATCGAAAATCCCAAAAACAGTGACCTTTTCCCCTCCCTTACCCACCGTAAGCTCATTCCCCAGGGGCGAGGACTTATAGTATACTTAGGTAAATAAAATAAAAGTCCTCGCCCCTTAGTAGTAAGTAGGAACAAACTACTCCTAACGAAACCCTGAAGTCAAAACTTATTGCATACTTTATGCACTCTACAACATGTTTATTGACTGGAATATTAATATTTTCTTTTATTTGCATCATTCTAGTGAGGACATTTGAAATTTCTTTTGAAATAAATGTATTCTCATTGGTCCTAGACACGTGTGCAAATATTCAAGTCAATCAGATCACTGGAAATTGGTGAAGATTACGCTGAAAGATTCCATTGCAAATTAAGATAATAAAAGCATGTTAAAAAAGAAATTTCGCATCAAAAAAATAGTTTTGAAGTTAAAACCAAAAGAGTACCGAAAAAACATGTTTTGACGGAGAAGTGCAACTTACCGCAACTATTGTATACTATAGTAGTATACAATTACAACAAAAAATTTCCTCTATTTCACTTTTTTTCTCCTAATTTATGAAGAATAAACGGAAATTTCCAGCAATAATATTTTCCCTTTAAATGAACAGTTCTATCTTTTTATTTTTAACTATGTATTTCCAGTCTATTTGTGCCCATCAAGTTGATGGTGATATTTTGTAGTACAAAAGAAAAAAAAAATCCTTTCATTGGATTCCTGAAATCGAACAAAGTGAAGTTAGGGAACAAAATAGGTAATATATCACTGATTGATCTTGGCTCATTGTATAAATAAAGAAACTTTTTAAATATTATAAAAAATGCCATGACTTTTCCAGTAAGCAAAAAATAAATAACTCAGATAGAGCATATTTTTATTTCCAAAAGTTCTCTTTAAGCCAAGGTAAAATAAGAATTATGGTAGAAAATGTTTCTAATAATAATTTAAAATAACTTAGGAGAACAATTAAAATAAAATCTTCTGTTCCTTTAGACACTATTAAAATAGTTCATATTTCTTTTCAGACTGGTATTTACCAGGGTATGGTAGATACCTCAACCAAATGCCCAAGGTGAGTTTCCACCTCAAGGCTAATGGGCCTCACCTATCTCGGGAGGGTGCTTGGTCACTGGAGGGAACTCACCTAATGCTAGGCAGTCACCCATCCAAGTGGCTACCAAGCCTGTGTTTTACTTCAGTATCCATAACTGTTGTTCTAGCCCACTTAGATATCCCCATTACCTTGTTCATACAAATACTCAACTGAAAACATTTATATACACATTTTTATAATAACAAATAATGAGAAACTATGATAAGAAAAATGAAATATGTTAATTTAACTATAAAAATTAATTATTTCTGATTCTATAGATAAAATAATTCAGTTTTTATAAAAACATTAGACTTAAAATAAACATTAAAACACACTATTTGAGCAAGATCCTAAAATCAGGAAAACAATATGAAAGTCTAAGAAATATGAAATATGTACTCTATTGGGCTGTAAATAAAAAAATATAAACAGTGAAACTCCAATTATCCGGATTGATTTGAAAAAAAAGTATACATATTTTTTATTACATACAATTTTTTTATTTATTATTATTTTTTTTTTTTGTAAAAAGTTTCTTAACAGACATTGTAGGCCGTGGTTCAGAGTTCATGTAAAATATGATGGGTCCCACGTTTTCATGACAAAATAAAAGACATAAAACTAAATAGACCAAGCTGCAGCTACCAGAACAGCGTCTCAGAATTAAGGGCAGAGTCCACACACCTCTAACAATTTTATAAAGACAAAACATTTCATAGAGATGATTTTCGTTGGCCGTTCTATGCTTGAGCTCTTTCAATTACATTGTAGTGGTCAACATTGTTCACTTTGTTAACAGTTATTTTCTTTGCACGTTTTCAAACAGTTCTGGGATTTTCATCCGCAAAGCTAGGATGTCATCCTTTTTTTTTTTTGTTCACCCTACCTAACATCATGGCAATACAGGTTAAAATATCATCATCCAGAGAAGATGAATTTCAAGGCTGAATGAAGACTCCTTTTTAAAATTTTTTACGTTCCAATCATTGTTGAATTTGTGCACATTCACAGAAACTTATTAATGTTTTTGGCTCTTTTGGCCCTGCTCCGAACCAAATTTGAACTCATAAAATGAAATTATAGAAAATTATGCATAAACTCGTTTTTAAGTGCAATAGATGTCAGCTATTCTCCAGATTGGATTTTACTCTCAGTTAAAACATACCATTCCCCTTGAATGTTTTGATCATTCTTAATCAATCTTGTTTTGAACAATTTTTTTTTCCTGATAATTATTTACATATTGGAGGATTGATATCAACTCTGAAGTTTGATAATGGAGTACTGCCAAAGGTTCACAAACCAGTGACATGAGAGAGAATCACTAGGATCTCAAGGAGACCTGCTTCATATGATGGAGCAGTCCTCAGCCTGAGTGTAAATATTGTAATTATCTTTTCTAAACAATATTTTTATATCATTATTGTATCATAATATTTTATTATTTTACAGTTTAGAGATATTAATTTTTTTGATTTGTATGTAAATAAGGATTTAGTGTAAACTTTATAGCACTATAAATTTATTGTACAATTAATGTATTGCTCTTAATTGTGGCAGACTATATTTGTCAAAATTTAAATTTTAAATTAAAAAAAAAATCTATTTCATTTATTGATACATGTTTAAATGCTTCTTGCACCTTTAATAAGAAAAATAAATTGTTTAAATTTTTTTTTTTTATTAGGTACATTAAAATTAATTAAATAATTAATATTTAAATTAAAGAATAAACTAATGGCAGTTTCAGATTCTTACATTCATATAAAATTCTAATTCAAATAAATAAATAAATAACCAGCTTCAACAATGATAACCATACTTATAATAAGATAAAACAAAATTAGTAAGACACCTAATAGTTTCACCTACCTGGCCTTGGCTTCTTTACCATCTGGAAGATATAACTTGATATTAGCAATAATACATCCATGGGTAACTGTGAAAAAAGAAATTTAAAAATTATAATATAAGAAAACATAAGTTTAGTCAAGATTATGAGGAGTTAAGATTTAAAAAAATCAAGAAAAAATATAATAAACTGCTTTATCATCATAGAAATAAATGACACATTCATGCAATTTCATTTTTTACTAATGCTAAAGAATTTAAAGAAAAACTGTTTCAAATAATGTTATACTATGAACAAACAAACATTAGATACAATTATAGAATTGTACATTGCTTTTAAAACATTTATTTCATCTGGAGTAGAAAATGGAACAAGAATCTACACGTCAATTTGGACTAGGTGCGTGGAGAGGGGGTAATCTGATTCGTTCGGGAGTTGTCGGTAGTTATCGGCTTTGGCATTCTCATTGTTGTTGCCTTTCGTTTTGATAACACTCCTGTAGTTATGATTTTTTGAAAATTCATAAAAAATTCAGGGGTTTTATATTACAGTTGATATCATTTCTGGTTATACTACAAACATACGAGGTGTGATAAAAAAGTTCCAGGACTTTTTATATACTATGGGAATGCAATGTCTCACAGCGATGCGGTTGGCAGCATTGTATTGCCTGACTCAACAGGAACACAGCTGTGTTTGCAGATCAATCATAACATCACTGAAAGTAACATTAGCACAGTTTGTTTGAGGTTTGTTTTATAGAGTTTGGCTATTTTATGAAAATGAATGTGAAAGAAGAGCAACGTGTTTTTTGTGTTTTGTGTGAAACTTAACAAAACGTTTTCTGAAACCTTTTTGATGTTACAAGAGGCTTTTGGTGAAGAATGTCTAAGCCGATCATGCTGCCATCAGTGGTTAAAGAGGTTTAAAGATGGCCGAACATCCACAGACGACGATGCTCGTTCCGGATGCCTTTCAACGTCAATCAATGATGACAATGTTGCTAAAGTGAACGCTCTCGTACGATCAGACCGTCGACTAACAATCCGTGAAATGGCAGAAGAGTGTAACATTTCATTTGGGTCATGTCAGGAAATTTTAACTGAAAAACTTCAAATGCGTCGTGATGCAGCAAAGTTTGTGCCAAAACTGTTGACTGAAGACCAAAAACAACACTGAACTCATGTTTCTAAGGAACTTTTTCAAAAGGCAAATGACGACGAAAGCTTCTTGAAACATGTCATTACGGGAGACGAGACATGGGTTTTTGGTTACGATGTGGAAACAAAAGCCCAATCATCACAATGGACATCAAAAGGTTCTCCAAGACCCAAGAAGTCAAATCAAATGTGAAGGTCATGCTTACGGTTTTCTTTGGCTGTAAAGGTGTTGTCTACTATGAATTCCATCCACAAGGTCAAACAATTAATTGTTTTGTTTACCTTGAAACCCTCAGAAAATTGCGTAAGGCTGTGAGAAGAAAGAGACCTGAGCTGTGGCAAAGTGGTGATTGGGTCCTTCACCATGACAATGCTCCTGTTCACTCTGCATTAGTTATCCGTAACTTTTGTGTAAAAAAAAACGCAATGACTGTCATTCCTCAGCCCCCCTACTCACCTGACCTGGCTCCAGCCGACTTTTTTTCTTTTCCCGAAGCTCAAGAGACACCTGAAAGGACGAAGATTTCAAACAGTTGACGAAATTAAAGAAAAAAAACAACGGAGCTGCTAAACACCTTTACAAAAGAAGAGTTTTTCTGGGGCCTTTGATCAGTGGAAACACCGGTGGGAAAAGTGTGTAGCTTCCAAAGGGGAGTACTTCAAAGGAGACAAATTTGAATAACCTGTATGTTGTATGAATAAATGTATAAAAATTCAGTCCTGGAACTTTTTGATCACACCTCGTATATCAATAAATATAAAATAAATTAGGTTGCATTTGACTATTTTTCTGTTTGAAAAAAAAAAAAATTAAAAAAGTGGAATTTTGCTGTATTTTGTTGTTTCTTTCAAACACTTTTTTTTCTATACGAAATACACAAGATTTTTTTTTTATTCTCATGAAGCATACATAAGAATTACAATTTATGTAAGTTTCAGATTTTTATCTCCAGTCCTATCAGAATTATTAAAGACCAAATGTACGATTAAAAAAAACAAAACAACTTTTTGATAATGATTTTTCGAAAATTCATAATTTTTTTTTTTTTTTTTTTTTTTTTTTTTTTTTACTGATGGAACTCACAAAGTAAAAAAAAAAAATACAAATAGTTGTCTGATGTTTAAAGAGGGCACATAACAAAAATATTATTGTGATGGGTGAAGTGCTCACAGATTTTAGAGTTCAACTCTCAGATCATCCTGAAAGATAAGCACCATAACTTCGTGAAAGGTTCACATGTAATTTATGTTTTGTAATTTTATGTTATTCTTAACCCTATAGTGCATAGTGTAGCATATCTGCAACATTATATTTATACTTATGGCTTGGAACTCTCTTTGCGTTTTCTGGAACTAAATCTTGTTGGAGAAATGCTACATCATCCCTCTAGGTATGAGAGAACATTGCATGCCCTAACATGTCTCTACTTGTTACTTACACCTGCAAGTCCTCAGTGGACTTACACCTGGAGACTCCTGGAGAAAGTGTTCGTATTTCTTTTTATAACATCCATTGTGATTTTTTTTTCAAGTAAAATTTCTGTGGCTTTTCCCAAGGTACGTAGTTTGTAAAATATCAATGAGAATAAAATTCTTGTTTTTTATTATCGAGATAAATCACTTTTTAGTTAAGTGCAATATAATGCATATCATTAAATATAATGGTTTGTAGGTGAAAAACACTTTTTTTCAGTATTTCTCTATTAATAACCTGACCAAAACCTTCAAAAAAAATTATTAGAATGAAAAAGATTTGCTATTATTTCATAGGAAAAAAATAGCTATTTTGCTGTTTCTTTTTAATACTGACTACCTTGAATCTTGGCCTTCTAGTCTAGCTTTTAGTGCCTAAGCCACTAAGTTATCTCACTACAAAAATATAAGTGGTTCGGGTGAATTTGATTGAATATTTTTCAATTCAATTATACATTCCTTTAATGATGATCACTCTAAGGTAATTTCCCCCCCCCCCAAAAATAGCTATTTTTTCCTTATGAAATAATAGCAAATGGCTTATGAAATAATAGCAAATCTTTTTCATTCTAATAATTTTTTTTTAATATGTTTTGGTCAGGTTATTAATAGAGAAATACTGTTTTTGTAATCGTTATTAACACATTTACTTGATATATATATATTTGTACAGTTGTAAATTTCAATAAATGAAAAAAAAAAAAAAAAAAATTATAAAAAAAAAAGTTCTAGATTAGAAGGTCTCTTAACCATTTTCTTTTCAGACGCCTCGATGGGTTATTAGTAATTTAGTGTGAAGCCAGTTGGGAGACTAATAGATTTGGGTGGGAATAGAGTTTACTATGAAAGGCTTGGTATGTCGTTTGGGCTAAATCGGCAGCATATGGACCAATAAGGTCTTTATGGATAAGTATATTTGTGACAAAGTAAGGAGCATTAAGGATTTTGGATTGTAAGGATTGGTACTAGAAGAATTGGAAGGTTTAATAGAGACCTAAATCTCAACTCTGTATATCCAAATAGGTCTACTAACTGTCATGTAAATGTCTTTTGTAGTTTATTGGAAGCTTTGAACATTTGTCTTGTAAATGTTAAAGTGGTGTATAACAAATAGCACTTTGTTGTCATTTTAGTCTTGTATGTAGATTCCAAGTAAAACGTTTGTCCAAATGGAGTCCTATGTGGTGTATCTGTTTAATGGAAATCAGTGGAATATTACTAAAGGATACTGTAGGAAAGGAAGTCGTAACTTTACGACGAGTAAAAGTTATTTGAAGATATGTCTTTGGATTTATATTGATCCTCTAATTCTGACACCTTTCGTGCAAAGTTTGTAATATGAAATTGTATTGTTTGGGATGCTTTGAAGGAACCATTATTTACTTATAACAAACATGTTCCATCAGCATACATGGTGAGGATGGAGGAGCTAGGACGAATCGGGAGGAAATGAACTAAAACACATTTTTTTAAACTACTGATACTTACTTACTAAATTTAATATTAAACATATTTACATTACCTTTTCTAGTATTTTCTATCACATCAACTCCAAACTGAACTATGTCCCCAGAACATACTTCCCTTGGCAAACTTTCTTCACCTGATTTACTCAATCTTTGATTGTTGACAAATGTACCATTACTGCTCTTAGTGTCTTGCAAATAAAACTGTAAAACATCAACAAATTTAAATTAATAATAAGGGTAATGTTAGTTGGTTAAGGTATTTGATTAATCAAATAACAGGAGAAACACATTTAATTTTTAAATTATTTGGATGTAAAATAAACACTTTCAACAGTTAAAATAGACCATAAATCTAAGAAAATACCAGCGATGGCACCTCCAATTTCTCTGAACCTGAATATAACAAATAACAGGTATAAAAACTCAGTCAAGGGAAGATAGATGATAGTTTGAGACCAAAACTGTAGTGCATGACAAATATGAAAATAAAAAATAAAAGCAGAATCTACATTAAATAAAACATCTCATTTCAGTTTAACAAGAGACAACTTTAACTATCAACTGCCATTGCTGGAACTATTGATAATAATGATCTCAGCAAGACATAGCCTACTTCTATTTATGGTAAGAGATAATAGCAGGAGCTGCAAAAAACATAAACATGCAGAAAACTCATTTGTTTAAAATATCAAAATAAATATTTATTACTCATTAATTATGGGGGAGGGATACAAAAACAATATTTAAAATAATAAATGGCCAATAAAAAAAAATTAAACTATTGATCATTAAATCAAAGAATTACCTCTTTTAAAGATTATTTTAAGACTATTTTTGAAAAAAAAAAATCTGAAAAAAATTATACAAAAAACTGAACTTTTTAAAAAAGTCGATGGACCAAACAAAAAGGGGAAACTCTATACTACTTGGCCATCACAGATCAATTGTACAGTAAAAAGTGTTGGTTTGGTGAACAGGTAGCACTTTTTTTTTTTTTTCTGTTCTTTTTATATTCTTTTATTAATAGAAATTTACAACTGTATTAGAAAACACATCTAGTAAATATGCGGTATACACTGGTAGTACTCTAATGAAATATCTACAAAAAAAGATCATGAGGCCATCTTCTTTTCAGACATCTCAGAGTATTGCCAGGAATGGAATTAGAAGTAAGTTGTGCAACAAGCGGATTTGGATGAGTAATAAGTTTATTATGAAAGGAAAGGTACCTGGTTCATGCCAAATTGGTGACATATGGGATATCAAGGTTATTGTAAATCAGTTCATTTGTGACAAAGTAAGGAGCATTAAGGATTTTGGATTGGAGTGATTGGATGCGGGAAGAATCCGATGGTTTGGTGGATCCCCATAACTCTATACTGTAAGTCCAAATAGGTCTGATAATCGTCATATAGATCAGTTTCTTGTAGTGAATTGGGAGATTTGAATGTTTGTCAAGTAAGTGTAACAGTCAAAATCGAAATGTAAGTATCTTGTCCAGATAAAATCTAAAGTATCATATTTGTTCCACATTAATTAGCAGTACACCATTAAATGATGAGATAGGCTTTTGACAGAGGGTAAAGGTTATTAGCTGGGATATGCTAGAATTTATCCTAACTCTCCAATCATGACACTATTCTTCAAGGGAAGTGATATGTGACTGGAGTGTCTGGGATGCAGCAAATGGATCATCATTGACTGATAACACACTGGTGTTATCAGCATAGGTTGTGAGGATAGTATTAGGATGAGTCGGGATATCAGCTGTATACACAGTATAAGAATGGGACCCAGGATACTATCTTGAGGAATACCAGCTGTCAGAGGAAAGATGGATGAGGAAAAATGTAGCTGGAAGGAATTGGCGGAGTTTATAAAGCAGTCTTGGACGCCATACCCGATTAAAGGCCTGCTCAACGTCAAGAAAGACACCCACCCGTGCAGTACATCTTGCACTCCAATACAAATGAGATGACATCCACCACACGATAGCACGGCTGAGTAATGGAGAGAAAAAAAAAATCAAGCCATACTAAATAAAAATGCATATCTGATCATAAAATAAGAATTAGAATGATGCAAATTCAATACTTGAATATTTGTTCTTATTAATTTTTTTTTTTTTTTTTTCGTTGGTCCCAGAACATAAAGATTTTTGGCTGACTTTTATGTTATTCTTTGAGACATTAATTGCTTTCAAAAGCACAGATAGTCTGTAGAGGATTACTTTGCCTCATATCACACAATAATGTGCTTAGTTGTTGCTTTGAGATCAGTTTAGTCGTGCATTTTTCACTGACATACATTTCAAACATTGAAACTCAGGTCAAAAGTCAGGGACAAACAGGTAAAGAGATTCACGGGCCATAACTGTTCAGCTAGATCAGCTAAGACCAATGTGACTTTCTCCAAGATGGTTCATTGACCGATACTCTGAGCAGCTAATAAAACATTGAGAAGGAGGGAGTTGAGAATCCTGGACAGTATGACTTTCCTAGGAGCATCACCCCATTCGAGAGCCATTGCTACGCCTGATTGTGCGCACCTTTGAATATATATTGCAAACTCCTTAACCAGCAGCTTTAACATTCTAACTTCTCATAAAAACTATAATAATAATTGATTTTATTGTACTAAATAAAGAACATTCAACACCAACTTTAGTAAGTACAACTATCATAAAGCAAATGTTAACAACATTGGTTTTATTTATATGTTATTAATTTTTAATAGGGACTAGGATTCACAAGGGTAATTATCTAACTTTCACTTAACTACTCTTTATATCTTTACTACAATGGTTCAAAGTTTTATGGTTTTAACAAGTGATGTATTAATCATATTCACTAAAAATGATTTTTCAACACTAATACACAGACAAATTAAGTAATCTAGCTTTAATGGGCTATTTTAAGAATAATGCTGAAATCATTAGTAAATCAAATACATATATAAATAGAGGAAAAACTTAAATTGATAGCAAGTAATAGTTACCTTTCCATTAGTATACCAAAATACAGCATGGTTTCTAGAAAGAACTTTACAATCAAATATGGCATTACTTGGAGAGGGCCTTGCTCGAGCTACTGAACGTCCAATTTTCACAGGTTGATCTAATACTAAAGTACGCTCCTGGAACAATAACACACAGTTCTGACCATATACATATATATTTATTTTTTTCAGTAGACACTACCAACCTTAGAGATTTTTGGACACATAAAATAGTCTTCTTACAGCAATTTATTTCTTATGCGAAAACAAGCGGCCCGGAGGGGGTGAACTACCTCACTTCAATGAGAACCATGATTTCCATGCTACAGTCAAGCTTGACTGCCACTACCTTTGGGCTAACACCCTTCCAACCGATGTATGTCTAAACACTGAGGTTCAAGGGCAGTAACAAATCATTCTAGATCTGCAGATTATGGTTCTTAGGGTAACCCAGCCAACTTGGACCAATACATTTTCCCCCAAAACAGACTTTCTGTGGATCGAACTTCCACAAGACTATTTTACATTCTAGAAAACCAGATCACGATATCAAATTAAGATATGGAGTAGGGTTATCAGTCCTAAGCCTGGTCTGTGTAAGCTACCTCCAGTAGACTGACAGGCCTCACTTGAGGGGTAGATGTAGTTGCCACAGAAACACAGCAACAGGATATTCCTTGGAGACTGGTTACCCATTAAAGTATTTTTATTGAAATATATGTACAATCTGCCTCAATTAAGGGCAATAGGTAACAGTGCTAAAGATGTATTCATTCATACAATATATACAAGTACTCATATACACAAAATAATGATAATAAAAGATAAAAAAACAAGTAATAATTATAAAAATAAAACTAATAATTCAATTATCAAGAATAAAATGAAATAATAAGAATCAAGTAACAAAAATATAATATATATATATATATATATATATATATATATATATATATATATATATATATATATATATATATATATATAATATACATAAATAATAATAATAAAAAATTAAAAAGAATAAGATACATTCTTACTATATGTACAAAACAGACACACTCAGCCTGGGGAACCCCGAATCGAGCCTGTTCCCCAACTTATTGACCCGAGAGATCCCAGCACTGCTCTCTCAGCTGCAACACTAGTAATATCCAGTGGAGGCTGAGTGGGAGCGCTATAGCCACATATGCTCTGGACATAAGTGGAGAAGCTGGTCAGTACCAGGACTCCAGCATAACATTATATTACAAAAGGTCTCGGGGCCATTGCCGTTTCAACCTTCTGGGAGGGTTATAGGGATGGTTAAGACTGGATAGGGATTGGGCTAGAGGATTGGGATGATGGGATAGATTTTGATGAAATTTCGAGAATTTTGAAGGAATGAGATCTAGGACAAAAGGTATTTTTAGGTCATTGTGTAGGGTTTTGTTTGTAACATAATAAGGTGCATTGACAATTGTTCGGAGGACTTTGGATTGGAAAGTTTGGATGCGTTTGATATTGGATTGTTTTGCTGTCCCCCACAGTTCAAGTCCGTAGGCCCAAATTGGTTTCAAGATTGTTTTGTATATTAGGAGTTTGTTGTCGACTGAAAGATGAGAATTCCTGCCTAGTAGTCTGTAACATTGGCTGAATCTCCTATTGAGTTCTTGTCTTTTGAATCTAGTGTGAGGGTTCCAAGTTAGTCTTTTGTCAAAATGAAAGCCAAGGTAGCGTACTGTGTCGGATATAGGTATAGGAATATTATTGAAACGGATGGGTGGACAGGATTTGCGGCGAAGGGTAAAAGTTATATGACTGCATTTGGCTTCATTAATTTTTATTCTCCACTTGCTGCACCAAGACCCATTAAAGTATTTACTATGCTCAAAAGAGCTTAATTTTGATTATCTATAGCAAACATCTTAGCCATCCCGACTACTCACTCTCTCTCTCTCTCTCTCTCTCTCTCTCTCTCTCTCTATATATATATATATATATATATGATAAATTCGTTAAAGTGGTAACTATTAAATATTTCCTATAAATAATACTAATCTGTTTGGCAATCATACAATGGTTAAAATTGGAGCAATGTCTCAAACTCTATAACTTTATAATAACAAATTATTTTAAAAACATCAATCTCAGTAACTTCATTTAATTTATTTTCATGCTGAAATTCTAATACTAAATTTCAAGCACAAATTGTACAATAGACTCCCATATCAAGTTTATGTGGGAGAGTGTGATCTGGATAAGGGAGAGTTGACTATAGTCACATTCAAAAAATTTAAACACTTGTGTTTAAGGAGTGTGTTTGGCATGGTATAGCTGGATGTGGATGTGGGCAGAGAACTACGAATAAACTGTTTAGGAGAGAGCTCACTGCTAGGCTTTTCCACTGTTGCCATACTTCCTTATCTCTGGGGGATAGAATAGAAGTAGTACATAGACTAGTAACAAAACTTCCTATGTATTACAGGTATTAAGTTGCTAATTTCATGAGAGAAACTATAGGATAAGTAAGAAAGAAAGAAAAATGTAAATAATTACATAATTTTATATATTTAGCATATTGCCTACAACTTCCCATCCAAATATTAATTGAAAGTTTATTTGTTTTTTTTTTCAACTATCCCTGAGTCATGTTGTTTTACCAGTGCCTTAAGAGTATTGTTCTATATACCCAGACTAGGATGGGTGGACAGTGTGGAGGCTGACTCAAGGAAAGTACTCCATAAACTGAACTGGAAGGCATCAGCAGTGGATAGAGCAGGAAGGGGGAAGCTCTTAGAGAAGGCCAGGACCTGATCCTGGGTTGCATAGTGCCAAATTGATAAACAGACACAGGGCGCACAGCAAAATACAAATACATCATTATGAACTGCACTACCTTTGAGATAAACAGGGCCAAACTTCTGAGAGAAACCAGACTCATAAGTTCTTCCCAAGAATAATGTCCCTCAGGTAGTCACTGAGAAAAAATACCCTTATTCCAAAGATTTTGAGTTCAAGAGGAAAAGGCACACAATATTTCAACTTCAGGAAAAGAGGACCTAGTCCTGAAGAGAGAAAAGGCGGAAGAAGACACTCACCCTTTTGGAGGAGAAAACTAGCATTGAAAAAAAAAAAAAAAAAATTCTATGACTGTTTAAACTACTATTTTTAGGAAATATAATCATCACCCTGCTTAAGTTAATCTTGTCGATACCCATATTGTCTGAAGGCAAGGAAGAGTGAAAAATAAATAAAAACTCCAACATGCACATTGTACAACCAGTTATAGGTTGTTTTATATTATCCGGCACGACATATAGCAGACCGTAACATTTCAGACAAGACAAATACTAGTATAGTTATTTTTATAGTGCCTGTGTATATAAAGTGGATTGGAACCAGCAAGACACGGCACGTTTCAGACAAGACATTATAAAGAATATTTCGTCAGAGCTGGCACGTGTCGGACCGTTTTTCTTTGTCAAATTTACTTTCTGACTCCGACAGTGCAGTGCTGCAGTGAATTTGCCCCATTCCACTTCTTTTTCTGCCTTAAAATTCTATTTTATAAAAATATATATATATATATATATATATATATATATATTTTTTTTTTTTTTTTTTTTGCAAAACTGGATGTTGAAAAATTAATTGAGTGCATAAGTAGTAATACATTAAACATTTTATATTAATATAAGAATATAATAACAGAAAGGTGGACCCGGGCAAACATAATGACTAAACATAAGTATGAAATAATAAACTATAAACAACAAATCATTAAAAAAAATATATCTCCGCTTCTCCTGTGCTCCCAGTTCCTACTGAGAACCCGCTATATCTGATAATATAAATACACCATGTATTTGTCTGAACCGTGCGGTGTCTGATCCGCAACGTGTTGTGTCGGATAATATAAAACAAGCCTATAGATCTTCCATGAGTCAGATCATCAATTAATTCATTGGGTCCAAAAGCCATTGCTCTCAACACATATCCACTCAAATGCCTGATCAGAATTTTACCTATCTCACAATAATCATGTCTTTTTAAGTTGACATTTCGGCCAGTATATGTTTCAAAACAAAAACTTTTCTGGCTGCATTTTTTAAAATAAATTTTGGTCATTGTGGTGATTAGAATAAAAACAAAATTTTTATTAAAAATATTTGACTTTTTTATATTCATAACTATAAAATTCCATAACAATCAGTCAACTAGCTGTCAAGGAAAAAATTAAATACAAATTCCCACGCAACTATGACAAAAGGATAGAATTACAAATTAAAAGTAGAATAATGACACCAATGAGAGTAAGTTCCAAATAAAGTAATCTAAGGGTGAATAAAGGCAAACCACAACTCTTTTTTTTCTTCAGAATAATAAAGTCAGGAAAAAAATTGAAAATGAGATAAACTGGAATTAGCTAACTACTACCTAAACCATGGTAATTCAAGTTGAAATATAAGCAAAAGGCAAACAAATTGAAAACAGATTCTCATGACAAAAAGAAGAAATGTCAAAATAAAATTTATTGAATAAATAAGATGTTCAAATGAAATATAGGCATATAAACCATTTAAAATGATTAAAATATTAATTTGTTTAATCATCATTAAAATTTCTTATAATCCAGGTAACAGATTTTTTTTTTTTTAATACAGCATTAAAACTTTGACTGCGGAGTACTACACTGTGCAGTAGTGGGGAGGTATCTGGTGGGGCGGGCTACTAAACTGTGTAGTAGCCTGACTTATTCTACTTATTTGAAGGTCTCTCGCTTTCCAGTTTTCACATTGATACTCTGCCCCGCTATTTGCAAGTGTTCAGTGATTTAAAAATTGCCTTTCGTTTTAAATTTTATCTTTTTCTTTTCTTTTCTTTTTTTTTTTTTTATTTATTGCAATTTGACTATTCAGTGAAGTTAATAGCACAAATTTAGTTTTATATTATTAATGTTATAATGTTGTTAATAGAGGGAAATAATTTGAATACAATTTATAAAATAAAAATATATTTTAAAATTGCTACTAATTTTTTTTTCTTCCATATTAAAAATAGTTTGATATCATTGAATTGAATGATATAAAAACTCATTTCCATTTTATTTAAATTTACTATCATTAAATATATGTTTATATAAAAATATGTTTCTATATAATACAGAGTAATATTATTGGTATATGTAGAGTAATACCATTGATTATTATATACATAAGAGATATTTTGAACTTGACATACAAAAAGAAAATATTTTAAAATAAATGTTTAAAACTATTCTTTTTCATCAAAAATAATTTAATATTCTAAAAATAATTTCTTTTAATCTTAAAAAAGTATTTTAAGGAGGATAAACTTATATGAAGAGCATTTTATAAAAAATGCATAATTTGTAGTAGGCTTGTAATACGGGTTGCATACACTGAATACAATGGGGGTTTATTAAGGATGGCGGATTACTATATAGTGTAGTAATAACTTTTTATGCATTTTTTTTACATCAGTAATTTAGTTTTAATGCCGCTATTAGCATGTTTTAAAGCAAGGCACAAGATTTAAATTAAATTAAAGGAAAAACATTTTCCATCACCGGCGATATTTATATATTTTAATGCTCGTAGTCGAAGTGTTAGTATAATAAAAATATCAATTGCTAAATCTTACTTGAAAGAGATGGGAGTTGGGTCTGCATGTGAGCACTGCTTTTCCAGCCATTATGATGCATCATCACCACAAGTATCGGACTTCTGCAAATAAAATAAAAGTGTCATTAAAGACAAAATAAAAACAGATAGAAATACAGTAGAACCTCGGTTATCCGAACCCTCTGTTATCTGAACTCGCAGAGGTGCCCACTATGATGTAATAAATGCCATTGATGTAGCATTTCAATGGCTTGAAAGGCAAGAGAAAGCAACTGTAGTTCAGCTGCTTCAACTCAAAAAAATAAAGGACTTGACACTGACAAAAAAATAAATGAAAATGTTGAAGTAGACGAACATTGAAGATTTTTTCAAACCAACCGAAATAAAAAAATGAGGCCTTTTGTATGAATGTATGTAAATAAAACATAATATGTACCTAATTAGTTTTAATGCACATTGTAATAAATGATGAAGAATTTGCATTTATGTATTGAATTTTTCTGGATTTCATTTAACAGACCGATTTTTTTCTTTCTGCCTTTATGTACAATTTTTAACCTCGATTATCCCAACTTTTCACTTATCCAAACTACCCCTGACACCAATTAGTTCGGATAATCGAGATTCTACTGTACACTGGAATGAACAATATAAAAACAGTAGAAACCCTCTTAATTGGCTTATCTGATGGATAAAAGCTCACAAAATTTGTTGTATCTCTTTCATTTATTAGTATTTTTATAGAAAATTTAAAATTTAAAATTTTATTTTAAAAAATACAACTTCAGTTTGAAATTCATAAAAACAGATACACACATCTAACTCTATCCACATCAGTAGTTACAAAAGAGCCATTGCTAGTCCCTAATCTAGATGAAGGAGGGTTGGTTGAGGGACTAACTTGGTTGATTTGTTTGCATATTCCCACAGAAGAGACATATAAAGAAAGATATCAATGAACAGCTTGAAGATGCCTGTAATACTTGTCCCACTTAAGACATGAAAATTATCTTGGGAGACTTAAATGCACATATTGGAAAGGAAACACTGATCAAAGATAGCTATGGAAAAAAGCAAGAAGAAGTACAAGAAAGGCAGTGACTATTGCCAACCGTATAATATAACCTATTTTTTTAATACTGATGTTATTATATAGACAACTTTGGATGACAGTTCCATTAGATTTTTTCCATACCGATTTGGAGAGAACAATAAACTAATGCTAGAATATAAGCAGAAAAATAATCTTTATCTGTGGTTTGAATAACAGAATTGGATGGAATCAAAGAAGTGCACATGATGTTATAGGCCTACTTGGCATAACATGCTGAAAGTTAAACCCACAGGCATATGATCAAGATTCAGGATTACATACAATGAACATGCTTGCAAGTTGAGAAAGAAAAATCTTATGCAAACAAAACAACTTATACAGGACCAACAAGACAGCACAAGGTGGACTAAGAGGCTTCTCCACTCTTAAGATGTATGGAGGAAGGAAATAGAAGAAGTGTATTATACAAAACAATGATGGATTTTTCGAAAATATAAGAGAGAATTCACTTTTTCTTGACAAACAAACTGGTCTGCCAACAGCCAGATTAAGGCCTTTAACCCATAACTAAGTTTATGTAGGTACTATTTTTTCTGCTAGTAATCGTCTAGGTTAAGTAATGAGTGAATTACGGTATCATCACTTTGTCCATTTGAAACCAGAAACTGAATTAGTAAGATAGGCTATAAAAACAATTTTACTCTCTTGCCTTTAAATTATTAGGTAAAAGATTATACATCTTAAAGTTTAATACATAATTTCTGGCTTATGATATGTAATGTTTTATAATTATAGATATACATATGTAATATGTATGTATGTATCTATGCAAATGTATAGATATATACATTTATAATTATTTTTTCTTAGATAATATTAGAGCTGTAGTTGTAACTGAAAAAATATTTCATCAGACATGATTAAAAACAAGTCGTTACTAGGACTTTGTTAAATATAATATCTGTCATAAAATGAAACTTAAATCACATTTGATGTACTAAGAGTTACATATAAAGTGATGCTAATATTAAAAACTCAGCTTTGATTTCAATTGAGAGATGCACTGAAAAAAATATGCATTAATTGAGATAACCTTTTTATTTAGCAAAATCAACAAAAATTTTGGTTTTACTCATGTTTAACTAGAATAAATTTCTGGAGAGTACTCAGCTGTTATCAATACAACGGGGATAGACTCTAGATAAAAAATATACCGAAGAAATCAAGACCGAAGCTATATCCAGAATTAATTACATTCATATCGAAAAATGCCAGAAAGACATCCGCAAAAAGTATCAGAACACTATTATGATATTGATGTATTAAAGAAGGGGATTACTGAGGATTATGGTTTTAGGGACACTTATCAGGTCCTATATATGTTTACTATCATTCATTGTTTTAACGATGGTATGGAAAGAAAAAGGAATTTCTCCTGAATTACAAAAAAAAAAAAAAAAAAAAAAAAAAAAAAAAAAAAAAAAAAAAAAAAAAAAAAAAAAAAAAAAAAAAAAAAACCGATAATGAGTGCAAAACTTTGCGTGAAATGTGAAAATTGCTAAACTTAACTGTCTCATATATTATAAACAGGTACATATTAAGAAAGTTTTAAGGTGCAAAACCTTGTTCTGGACATCGTCCAAAAGTTCTTTCGGCATTGGATGAAAGGTTAATTATTAAGAATATCTGAGGCTTATCGTTTTAAAAAGAGCTGCTGAAGCATGTTTTATGAACAGACAGACAGTCAGTGCTAGTATTGTAAAAATGAACTTTAAAGAAAAAAATTTGCATTGTCAATCAGTACCTAAGAAATATTTTGTAAGTAAACTGAACCAAAAGAAAAAAGATCTTAATTGAAAAGAAAATGTTATTCACACTATTGAATTTTGGGAGTGGGTGTTATTTAATGACGAGTGCAAAATAGATCTTTTTATACCTGAAAGGTTTCCAGAATGTGTAGAGGAGGGCGAAACAAATCCAAGAACTCAGTGACTCTTAAATATGAATTAGGTTCTGTGATGGTTAAGGGGTGTGTGGGGGCCTCTGGAGTGAGGAAGTTGAATTTGATTGAAAGGATAATGGACTATAACAAATTGGAGGCATCCTTTAAAAAATTAGGTTGAAAAATGATAGCTAACAGACTAAACATGAAATTTTAAATAATCAACAGATGCCGAAAGAACTTTTGGTCACCCATAACGAGGTTTTGCACCATAAAACTTTCTTAATCTGTACCTGTTTATAATATATGAGACAGTTACGTTACTTAAGTTTAAAAATTTTCATATTTCGTGTAAACTTTTGCATCATTATCGATTTTATTTTATTTTCTGCAATTCAGCAGGAATTCCTTTTTATTTCCATCCCATCGTTAAAAAAATGAATGATAGTAAACATATAAAGGATTTGATAAGTGTCCCTAAGACCACTGGCCATAATGCCACTCACAGGTCAGGGATAATCCGCATTAATCCCCTTCTTTAATACATAAATATCATGGTGTTCCAATACTTTTTGCGCATGTATTTCTGGAATCTTCCAATATTAATGTAATTAATTCTGAATATAGCTGAAATGCTGTGATTTCTTTGGTATATATTTAATTTAGAGTCTATACCCGTTGTCTGTACTAGCTGTGTACTCTTTGGAAATTTATTCTAGTTAAAAAATGAGTAAAACCAAAAATTTTGTTGGTGTTCCAATACTTTCTAAACTAGCTGTAAGTATGGATCAAAAATAAGTAATAACTTTAAAATTAAATTGATTATTTATTACCTTAAGATTCAACTAGAACCATCCTGCATACCCATAGTATCAATATCCTTAGTGAAATATTTCAAAGTAACAAAAATTTCAAGATAACATATATCTAAGTAGTAAACTTTCTTCTTTACCTAAAATAAAATTTACAACTCAAAAAATGTAGATAATGCAACATCTAAACAATTAAAAGCATTTTTTTTTTAAAACTTATCTATGTTACTCTTACAAAAAAGATGCAAGTATTTAATAAAAATTAATTATAAAATATTCTATTTAAAAAAATGCAATGACATATTAAATCTTTAAAATATAAAAAAAGAAGTAAAGGATGATACATTGGATAGGGTGTGATATAATAAAGTAGCGTGGGTTCTTTAAACAATGAATATATATTAAATATGTTATTACTATTATATATGACATTAATATTTATGGACAGCGAATACTAAACATTGCACAAATTATCTTTCTTTTTATGGACAAAGATATATAAAATATAAGAAAAGAGAAAAAATATATAATAAGCAATATATAGTTCACTGTCAAGTAATATAAAAAGATGATCAGGGATGCAATCTAGAGAAAGAAAAAAAATGTCCAAGACAAAATCTTTAATGGAGTGAAGAAGTTTCAGCCAACAATGTAAGGCTTACATTATATCTCGCAAGGGCTTTGGTCAAACTTAATGGAAAAAATAATGCACAACCCACGAATTATTAGGAGTTTCTATTTAGAACTTTTCTTTAGTTTCTCAAATACCTGGTAATAACTAACTCCATCAATGTTTCACCAATTAATGTACCATCAGGACTGAAGATCAAAAAATATTTAAGTGTAGACAAAAGGAAATACAAATGAATAAGACATAATACAGACTAACTAAGGAGAAAGAGATGGGCTAACTTAAAAGAGGCTATTAGATCGAAATATACTTTCTTTCATTGACATTTATTTAGTAACTTTATTTTCATTGGTTCAGATGATGCCTGAATCAGTCTAACCTGGACAGGTTAGATATTTACAGTTATTAAAGGGATTAAAGGCTAGAGATGGAACTGTCAAATAATAATCATTTATATTTTATAAATTGAATAAAAATAATTTATTCCTCATATCTTTAGTTCAGTACACTTAATTGCCTGATCTCCACTAAAGAGGGCAATTTGAGGTTTTTCTTTTTTTTTATATCTCTTGAACATATCAGAGCCATGATCAGCTAGTAATAGTAAATTCATGGTATATACTACGTAATAATAAAAATATAATTCCTAAAACATACAAAATAATTATAATCCATGCATAAAAAACGAAAACAAGGTCATACAGGCCTCTCTCGCTATAACTGAAAATTTTGATGTTAAACTAATTATTCAATAAAGTTCGTAAGGTTATGGAAGAGTCACTTCAAAAAATTCCCTAATGATATGCTGTTCAAGAAATTCATAGCATACATGACATGCAAATCTAGATTTTAAATAGAGCTCTGGTAACAGATTGATCCATCATATGCTACAGGACCCTAACAGAAGAAGTATAAAGAATACCTATAAACACTCTGCTTTTAACATGGACACAATTTAATTTTTTTTTCAATGCGAACTAAGAAGGAACATAATTTTAAAAATTTAAGTTTAAGACTGAAAACTCAATTCAGATGCAGACTAAGGGAGTATTATTTCTTATAAGAAGAAGTTGATCAGAATTTAATTAGATAAAATATTGTTCTTTTAAAGGTAATATGCTAGTCAGTTTGTAAACAAAAGCTTTTCCTTCTGATAACTTACAAAAGTCTTTTAACTGCATATATCTATATATTTTATAAATAAAAAAAACAAAACAAAAAAACAAGAGAGAATCTTAAATCCTTAGAAGTATGTTCTAATAAAAATAATATATATATTTGAATATACTATTCAATTCTAAGTCATTAGAAAGTTTTGAATATCCCATATTCCAGTTTCAAACAAATTAAATATCAACTTATCGTCAGTTAAAACATAAGATCAATTATTGTGGATGCTAGTCAAGTTAAATGGCAATAGCCTTATTATAACTAAAACCAAGATAAATTGTTTGGATAACAAGAAAGATTAAATAACCTACCACTCTTATATTTATTGCACTACACATACAGAAACATGTTTAAATGTCATAAATTATAACAGATTACCTGAATTCAGGTTAAAGATCACAATACTTAAAAATATTAAATAATTTTTAACAAAGTTCACTTATAACATAATTATTAATTAAACATCCAATAAGATAAAAAGTAAGTATTTGCTTCTTCTAAAACCCTTTAGAGAGACAACTTTAAAAAGTCAAAACATCAAAGTTTGTAAGCCACTATAATCACAAGTGTTGTATAGAAATAAATGTATAATTTACATTTAACAGCAAACCCAACATAAGGAAAAACAAATATAAACAATAAACAGTACAATAAATAATAGAAATAAATAATAATTGCCCAAAAATAAATAATAATAAAAATAAAATAAAAAATAAAGACCTATAGTTATTCTTGTTTAAAGAAAAAAATCAAAACCAAAAAAATATACTTACAATAAAAACTCCTGGAAGAGCTTGAAATGCAAAATGTAGATGGCATAAAATTAATACAAATCATTTTAAAATGTTTGCTAGGAACAAAGAAATCTATTACAAGTCACCACATATATAAGAAAACATTTTAGGCATACAATTAAATTTATCACAATAAAAATATAGTAAATGCATACAATTGTTCATTTGATAAATGCATGTTAATCAAGACATGGTAGCTTTTATCGTATTTAAAGGACAAAAATTATGGAATCAAAAACTTTCCCAGGAGAAACATAAATATTTGAGGAAAAACAAAAACATTGAATACTATTAAGAATCAGGTGATAACAGGCTATAACTGATTTGGTTGCCACTCCTTTCGTCCAAAGAGCTAATAGTGGGCATAAAACTACAAGAACTACATATTGTTAACTTTTCAATATTTACTGACGTAATATATAATGATGTAACAATCCCTACTAACGAGTACTGGTTGTAATGGTGGGAATTATTAAATCCAGCATGTGAGTTTACTGATCCTTTTTTACCCAGTAGCCTACCTTTTGAATCTTTTCATATCATAGCTCTTAATATTTTGTATTTTTGTTGTCACTTATATTTTGTTTTGGATATTTGGAGCAGAGATAAGGTTCCAATGCAATTCTAAAGAATTTTACAGACTCGCTATATTGGTAATTTATAATCCTCTAACTTCCTTTCCTTTAGTGAACATAATCAGGTCTATCTTTGCAGAGTACATTATATGCATGGGCTAAAAAATGGTAACAAGTAACTTCCTCCTGGGCAGTACTTGGCCCTATGCAATCTGCATTTAGAAGCTATCGGCAGAATTGAGGTCTGTATTCATTATCATTGGGTTTTAAACCTTACATTGAAAATCTAATAAAATAAATCCTAAATAATAATAATAAATAAATAAATGTAATAACATAAGATCCTTTGATCTGGTGTCGCTTTATTGACTGTTTTCCTTTATTTTCTATTAAAAAATAATGTTTTTTCTTTGCTTTTTATTCCAATGAAAAGTTAATTATGTTTAAAATGCATATTTTCATTAAGGGATTGTCATAATGTTTTATTTACACAAGTAACTGATTTGTATGCCAAATGAGAACACCATGTTTTTTCGGTTTTAAAAGTAAATTTCTCCGTGAAATTGAAACAGAACCATTACTTTCAACATATCATTCGAAAGCTAATTAAATTGACAAGTTTTTGTGAGTTTTGACGTTTTGTGGATGGTTTTTATCGAAAACCTGTGAGCGTTGAAGTAATATAAGACATTGTAACTTTCCTAAATGAGGTGAAGATCAAGCTGTTCTTTATGCACAAGTTTGTAAAATTCAATGTTACATGTATTCTGCTCTTATAGAAAATTTAATGCTAAATCCGAAAATGAGGTCAAAATTTGAAAAATATTTAAACAAAATGGAGATATTACAGCTTTTATGGTAAAAAAACGTGGTTTCCTCAAAAAAGTGTTTGATTTATCGTATATCTGCAACGGATTGGAATAGAAAGGTGAGGTTTGCGGCATTTTTCCACATTTTTGATCTAGGTTCACCCAATTTTTTTCCACTAAGAGGTAACCTGTATATAAATCAATATATGATTATTTTACAAATTAAGGTTAATTATTATTATCAAGAAATAAACGTGTTAAATAATTAAATCTATATAAATTATCATACATAAATTTAGGAATTATTATAAATCATAAAATGAAAAGCTGAAACAATTACTAAACATTTCAATTCGAGATTGTAAATTGAAAATGGGACGAAAACCAGTCAGACGATTGAAGAGGAAAGACAAATTATTGTGTGCTACATAATGAGTTTCGGTCGGTTAGAGAAGTGAACAGACCTCACTTAACAGCCAAGATGCAATTCAGAGGTTTGGAATGAAAAAACTTTTGAATATATACAGAGAGCAGGATGACTAATAATAATATGAACGTCATATCACGAGGAACGTTAAAAGAAAACCAAGACTTAGTGGCCCTAAATTAGTGGATGAACAATTAACTTTCAGACAAACAAAGATGAGAACAGGAGAGTGTTTCAACAATGCGCCAATGTTTGAGACGGAACTGTGGATAAAATGTGGATCTAGTAAAAAAGACCAAAGTGGGTGGTCATTCCCCCTTAATCACCGGACATTAACCTTAGTCAGCATTTCTGGAAATACTTAGAGGATAAAGTTGGGAAAAGGTGTGTTTCTAACAATCAACATTTAAAGGACGTTACTATTACAAAATTACAGTGTTTTTAACTCAAACATTAGTGAATCCAATGCCACCGCGCACAAAGTGCATATCAAAAGCCTAGGTTGCCTCACTAAATATTAATTGTTATGGAATGTCAATATTAAATAGAAATTTTATAAAGTGTAGGAATACTTTTGACTCATGTTTTTATTGCTGTTTTTCAATTATTCATAATGTGCTATTTATCTAAGGACAATCATAAGCAAGGATGGTACTATAGACCAGGAGTTTTTAAATGAACGTTAAAATAATAGGGAAACAGGGAGGAAAAATATATTCTAAACTTAGGTTACTTTAATCGTTGTTCCCTCCCGTGCTCGTACATGTTGTTGGAAAGATCAGGAGGAATTGCATGAGAAATGATTAAATTCGTTATATTTGGGAGAAAGGAGTGATGTCAGAACGCAGCATCCTAAAGGAATGCCGAAAGGCTAAGTAGTTCTTTGAATTTAGATGTCTTCGTGGCAGAACCAGGTGTATGTACATTGACTATAGTGGAAAACTTGTGGCAGCAAAAGGATGCACTGTCCCAGGGATGAAAAGACTTGCAACAGATTAAACCGATGGGCTAAATGGGCTAAAACTGCAACTATATGCTAAATGGCACATTGAAATTGGAGGAAGAAGACACTTTTTTTTTTTTTTTTTTTTTGGCACATTGTTGAATTAATTTACATAATTTTATTTATTTATTTAATCGTTGCGAAAGTCCTTAGAGCAGGACCACGACCTCCTCAATAAGCCTCCTCCAACCATCTCGTTCCGCGGCCTTGCGGCGCCATCCTCTAACGCCTGCCTGACGGAGGTCTTCCTCCACATCATTTGACCATCTCAATCGTGGCCGCCCTCGAATTCTTAAACCTTCTGGCTTTTCTTTTAGCAGTTTTCCAGGAAATCTATCTGTAGGCATCCTTTCCACGCGTCCATTTTACATAATAATTTACCTTGATGAACTTTTTATAACCTGATGCAGAGTTTCTCCCTGTTTGATTATATACTATTACTTTTTCAAACAGTTAAAATAAATTTGATAGCTTTAGTTAACACTAACAAATCATCCAAAACATTTTTAAGAATAAAAACATCACTTTCATAATTTAAAAATAACTTATTGTTAAAACAACAATGCCATTATTCCATGGAAACCTACACGCCAGTAGTTCAAATATAATTTATTCTCTATTGTTAAACCATTTCATCTCGGTACACGATATAAGATGGATAAGTCATTATCCAAAGCAGAAGTTGGCCATAAGGCGGAGGAAAAAACAAATCCTATTGGAGATGAGAATAATAGAAAACAAGAACGCACAAGCGGAGATGAAGAATTAAGAGAGAATCAGCCAGGACCGTCAAGCAGATTGCGAAATGTAACCCTAGACATGAACATATGTCAGCCTGTAAGGATTTTTTTCTCCCAAAACATTCATTACATTTAAAATAAAAATTTCCATTATGTTAGAATTAAATATATCTATCAATGTATGTTGGGTTTAAGTAAAATTTAGTGGAAGTTTAAATTGTTCAGTAAGTTTGTAATGGTAAAATGTTTACGTAATAACATGAATATATTATTATAAACATGAATATTAATTATTGTGGCACCTCACAGAAATGGTAATTTAGTTTAGTCACTAGGGAAAATAATGAGAAAAGAGAAAAAATAAAGATGTTTTTGTCCAACTGATTTTTGTATGTTTTGAGATTCTAAATCTGAAATTTAACTTCACCACTCGAATTACTAAAAGGTTCTGAAGAATATACAGTAATTTGTAAAAAAAACTATGATCATTTTTTTGGTTTTTAGCTATTACATGGAAAGATGCGCATTATAAAAGGAAATAGTAAAATTACATAATAAGAAAACACTATACATTTTCTACTAGGTATTTCTTTTAGATTTTGTAGTCAAACAAACTATACTCAAAACATATAGACTACTGAATTAATGTATTTCTGTCTAAATATGTAAGTTTTTCACAAGCCGCTACACCAGATTCTAGGTACATTTAACGCGCTCTTATGCCACGAAAGCTAGATTGACCAAAAATATCTAAATAAAACAACTTGTAGAAAATTTAATGGGTTTATTTATATTTATTAAACTGTTCAAGTATTACCATTAACTAATAATTATTAATTTTTTTACCTTTTTTTGGGAAACCTCATTTTTTTAGATATAATTAAAATCGAATATATATACAGAGTGTCCCGAATTTAAATGGTAAAACTTCAGGAACTTATAGGGGACCGAAAAACTGAGACAAAAAGTCCTTTAGAGATTTGCTCGTTTTTGCTTAGTTTTAGAGAAAATCGCAAAAAAAGAAACAAAACAAGTTTTCATTTTTATACTTATTTATTTACATTTATATTTATGTTATGTTCTTTTTCATGTAAATATTGCTCAAAATGTTGTCCTCTTGCACCAATGCCAGCATTACATCTAGCACTCACTTGATAAATTGCAGCTAAACACTGTTCTGATGATATTTGGTGCACTGCATCTATGATTCGGTCTCTTAATTGCTCTCTTTAGTTGATTGACACCGAATAAACTTTCTGCTTCAAGGTTCCCCATACGAAGAAATCCATGGGTGTCATATCAGGTGATCTGGGTGGCCAAGGTACTACTCCTCCACGTCCAATCTATCGTTGTGGATAATTTATATCCAGCCAAGCTCGAGCATAAATAAATTCTGAACTTTTTGAAGATGGTATGGGTAGCGATTATCACCTTTCAAAGTTCGCCATATTGCTTGCCGCGATATTGCTAATGCAGCAGATGCTCTTCGGATGCTAGTCTCAGGACTATTATCGAAGTGGCATTGGACACAATTTCTTCTCCGATAATCTGCTCTTATTGCTGCCTGGAATTGGTCGCCTTCATTACGTATTAAGAATAACCCAGTCTCGTATTCGATTAAAAGTTAACGAAAAGACTTGTCGATTAGGCACTCTTCTATTTGGAAATCGGCGCGCATACTCCCGAACCGCTTCTAAAGCATTACCGTTACAGAAACCATACACAAAACTCATATCAGCGTATTCAACATTAGAATATGTATGCGGCATTGTGGCTGATGCTATTCTCACATGAATATTTGAGTAACTGACTGAAGACTGATTTAGGAATTATAATCCTAGAAGGAAGCCAAAATGTAAACAAATAAAAGAATGTAAGGGATAACATTAAGTGTTTACTATCTCACTGCCTAGCCTGGCGAACTTTGAAAGGTGATAATCGCTACCTGTAACATTTTTGTTTTGTTTCTTTTTTTGCGATTTTCTCTAAAACTAAACAAAAACGAGCAAATCTCTAAAGGACTTTTTTTTCTTAGTTTTTCGGTCCCCTATAAGTTCCTGAAGTTTTGCTATTTAAATTCGGGACACCGTGTATAAAAGTTAAGTGTTGTCTAAAACAAAACTTTAAAAAAAAGGAATAATAGGGAGAATAACTTATGCAGTGACTGATGAGGAACAACAGAGTTTATTGCTCTGAGGCCTACTTTATATACATTTATATTGTTTACTATGACTGAAAATAGGATTAAGCCTAATACTGGACTGCTTCAGACCTTGACTTCCCCCTTCCAGTTTATGACTACTTTTCATAAACTTTATACTTTGAGCACTTAATACCAATACGGTATTAAGGAGTCCAGAGACTAATTCCGTCTTGGTCAAAGGCCGAAGCAGATAAAAATCCATAACATCTTAATCCTAACCAGTACTTAGTTCTACTATCTAATTCCTGAAGTATAATCCCTTAATCCTATATGGTACAGAGTACATTTGATAGCAAAAATAAATAAAACTTTCTTCCTATAATACTAACATTGTACAAAAGTCCCACTTTATGTACACTCACTTTACACAATAATTCTTAAACCTAACTTATAACTAATATATCTACACGCAAAATAAACTTCTTCTTACAAATAAATTCACACACTCACACAAAATAAAACTAAAACTTTTCTATGTACAAAACTCATTTCTCACTTTACAACTTACACGCTACTCACTAAAATATATATATATCGCTATTAAAATAAAACCTTTTAAAAAAACTAACAAAAGAAAACCTTTATTCTCTATAGATATATTCCTAGTTACAAAATCCAAATAAAACATTTTTCTCATTAGCATTACAACAAACAAACAAAAATTTTCCAAAAATATAAGAACAAAACACATTTTTCTCCAAAACACAAATTTTAAATAAAACTTTTTTTATT
The DNA here is from genome assembly GCA_003667255.2 of Euschistus heros. NCBI lineage: Eukaryota > Metazoa > Arthropoda > Insecta > Hemiptera > Pentatomidae > Euschistus > Euschistus heros. The sequence continues at coordinate 2,267,330 of RCWM02000129.1, forward strand.
TCGTTGCTCACAATGGAACACTCATAGACTAACTTGCTCCTCTATCGGGAGCCTTAATTGTTCAATATTGACGTTTCTACGTTTACGTGGTTCTTTGACGCTCTCCAGCGTCACCACATTATGCTCTCTAATGGCGATCACTCTGAATGGCCCCTCATACCGAAGTAACTCTTTACCCCGATTGGAACTTCGTTTTCTATAGACAATAGGCCCTATCTTAATATTCCCCATGGCGCCTTTCACCTTTAAATTCGCCTTCTCTACTCTATTTCTCTTTTCCCCTTGGATTTTCTCGCGAATCTTACCCCATAATTTACCTAATGCCACCTAGTTATTTAAGATTTGCTCGGTAACTTCCCCATCCACGATGGTATCCCTAACATCTTTCCTACGCTGTCTAAGCCCGAAATTAACTTCAAACGGTGAAAACCCTGTAACCGAGTGGATTGAGCAATTATATGCCGCAACCGCTTTTTCCATTGCTACGTCCGGCTCTAATCCCTTTTCGGCCTGGCAGATCTAATTCTAAGATGGTCGCTCAAGGTCCCATGTAACCGCTCAATCCTTCCTCAATCTAGACTTAGGGTGCCCTGGGGTGTTGATCTTCCACGAGATTCCTAAGGCCTTGGCCTCCTCCCGAACCTGTGAATTATCAAATTCCAGCCCTCCGTCAGATGAAATTCGCTCCGGTATCCCGTAGAACCTAGACCATGTACGCAGGGCTCCTAAAACCGCTTCGGCTGACTTCTCCTGTACTAATTGTGCCAACGCTATCGTACTGAAGAGGTCTCGCATTGTTATCCATTTGTATCCTCTCCAGGAAAATGTATCAATTTGTAAGTCAGATAACGGTGCCTCTGCCGTAAGCGTTTCCTCCTGTACCCACTTGAGGGGGGGGGGGGTTCCTGTCATATTTGATGGTGAGGCAGATCTCACAGTTCCCAATAATTTCCCTTACCGTCTTTTTCATCCTCCACCAAAAATATTTCCTTTTCAGGGCTTGAAAAGTTTCTGGAATTTCCCTGTGGTTTGTTTTCCCCTGATGGTAGGCAAGGGTTAAGTCGTTTTGTTTTCACACATCCTGGATGGTTTCCAACATTACCGTACACCGGATGAATATTCGGTCTAACCCTAGTTTCTCGGTTCACCACAGTCTTTTAATCTTATCCTACACGGTATTGTTTCCTGCGTACAGGTAGAATGTCTTACCAGAGTTAGATGCGTCTTTTAACGCCCAGGTTTAAAGACTTTTTAAGTCTTTATTAAATATTGTCATATTTAAAGCCAATTAAAGACTTTTAATTGACCCCAGGTTGAGACCAGATAGTCGAAATGTCAGACTCACCGTATTTAGTGTACTCTATTTTTAACGGCCCGGAAGTCCTGGTTTTCCAAATAACTCGGTATTTTTTATCATTAATAATTTCCTCCCGTTCTTCCATCTCTCCCGGCCTTTCTTCCTCGGAACTCCCTTCTTTCGGAAGGCCCTCCCCGTGGTCGCTATTTCCTGCACCGTCCTCTCCCTCTCCCTCCGGTGTCCTCTCAAGAATTGCCGGATATCTCCCGATGGTCCCGCTTCCTCCTCGACCGCGTTAACAGTGACCGTCCACGACAACCAGTCCGCTACAGCATTCTCTCCGCCCGGCTTATAAATAATTTCGAGATTGTATTGACTGAGGAACTCCTTCCATCTCGTAACTCTCGCGGAGGACTCTTTAAGCTTCCCGACCCACTGCAATGGTCTGTGGTCCGTATGGACTCTAAATCTCCTCCCAAAGATGTACGGACGGAAGTGCTCCACAGACCATACAATTTCGAGAAGCTCCCGCTACAGCTCTCTCGTCTCCGCGTCTGTCAGTCGTCGGCTCGCGTATACCACCGGTCGGTCCCCTTTCTTATATTCCTGAGGCAACAACACCCCTAGCGCGTATTCGCTCGCGTCTGTAGTCACCGTGAACATTTTGTTAAAGTCGGGAGACGCCAGTACCGGTTCCTTTTTTAATTTTTCCAAACACCGCCTGAATGTTGTCTTCTATTACCGGGGTGATAACGATCATCCGGCCCTTCTTTAATAAATCGTTTACGAGTACTAGAAATCGCGCCATCTCCGGGACAACCGACGGTAGTAGTTCAGCGACCCCATCAAGCGTCGGATTCCCTTAACGTCTCGCGGGATAGCCATCCACGCGATCGCGTCAACTTTCCCCCTGTCAAGCTTTACACCCTCTTCTGAAATTGTGTTTATTTCCCTTTCTCCTAACCGCGATTTCTCGGGGGACAGTTTCATACCGAATTGACGGAGTCTCTCGAACACGGCCTTTAAATGACACATGTTCCCTCTCCGACTTACTGAATACGAGAAGGTCGTCCATATAGACTTGACAAATATTTTCGTCAACCCCCCCCCCGCAGGAATTCGTCCATTAATTTCTGGAACATGACGGGTGCGTTCTTTAGCCCAAAGGGCATTCGCGTAAACTCTTAGTGTCCAGGTTCGAATGTGAACGCCGTTTTGCCCTGGTTCCTCGGGTGCATCATTATCTGGTGTTAAACCGCCTTAAGATCTAGGGCACTAAATACTACCGCCCCGCTAAGTCTATCCAGGATAACCTCGAATCTAGGGTTTGGGTACCTTTCATCCCTAGTGTTCTCGTTCAGTTTACGGTAATCCATTACCACCCGATAGTGGATACAAGTGCACCGAAATTGGAAGCTAAGATGGTATTTATCTCGACCATCTTGAAGGTGCAGTTGGTGAGGGAAACAGGTAGAAAGGAAAGCTTCCCTCGGGAAAAGACCTTCATTGAATGCGCACAGGACCTGATAGACGCTAGCGCCAGGGATGAAGAGTTCAGAACAACAAGGGAGGAATCAGGCTGGAGCAATGTGGCTTACAGGAAGCCACATGAATCATCTTGGAAGAAGCGAGAATTTGAAGCGAGGACGCACGAGAGAAGGAAGCCAGGTGCAAGGAGACCAGCACCCAACAAAGGAGGAAAAGAAGATCGACGGTGCCACGGGAGTGGCGAGACAGGTCACTCGATAGCAAGATGTCCCCGCACTAAATGTTTTGAGTGCGGCAATGAGGAGCACATTGCCAGGCAATGTCCATATATCTTATGGAGGAAAAACAACTCCAGGGGCGAGCCCATGGAAGTAAACAGGCTCGATAGGGGACTGAGGAGGACGTCTGAGTCCTCAGGATCATCAAGAACTTCTGAGGTATCCGCAGTCTCGGAGGCGAAAAGGGAAGCGGAACCAGAAAGCTGCGGAGACGAGAGGACTGGCAGCCAGGAGCGGAGCGGCCGGAGGAGAGCGACACAGCCTGGACGCGTGGCAGCCTGAGGAGGGTGCCAGCAGAGAGGCGGCCGCATTCTGCAGATTAACGTCGTGAAGGCGAGGAACGGCGGCCTGCCTATTATCCGTGGTTGATTCACTTTAACGACCTCATTTTCTCCCCGTCTAATACTGATAGACCTCTTCATGTTTGTACATCTTTCTAAGATTTTCTCGAACTCTCATTCTTCTGAATTAATGACCATCATCGTAACCGTGCCCCGTCTTGACTTAAGATAGATCCATGAAGATAGGATTAGAAGAAATAGACCACTAATTTTTTGAAGACAAAGCCACTTGGGTCTCCACCCAATGGCGACTGGACAGTTTGCATAGTCTTCAGCAAAGAGTTAATTGGACCGATCATACAACACCCCTCTTATCAGGAACGTTGGTTCTTCTCAGGGACCCTAATATTCCCCCTTTACAACCACCTACTGCAAGGGTAATTGAAGAATATCATGGAAAGGATGGTATTACTCGAGTTGTTAAATTAAGGATTGAGAAAACCGAATTCCTGAGACCCGTTTCCCCATGCCGAAAGAGAGATTGGCAATTACGAGGGTAAGTCAATAATTATCCGCAATATAGTTATAAAATTTTATTGAAATGAAATAGGAAACTTACAAGTACATCATTTTTCGACATAGTCCCCTTGCTTTTCAACGCACTTGGTCCAACGTTGTTCAAGTTTCCTGATGCCCTCATGAAAGAAGGTTTTGGGTTGAGATGCGAGCCAGGAATGCACCGCTTCTTTCAATGCTTCGTCCGAGGCAAATCGACGGCCCCTAATTGCCTGTTTGAGTGGACCAAACAAGTGAAAATCAGATGGAGCGAGATCGGGACTATATGGAGGATGATTCAATACTTCAAAATTGAGTTTCTGAAGCGTTTCTACAGTGTGGGCAGCTGTATGCGGACGGGCATTGTCGTGCAACAACACAACGCCTTTTGACAGCAGTCCTCGGCGTTTGCTTCGAATTGCAGGCTTCAGCTTAGCAGTAAGCATCTCACTGTAACGTTCACTGTTTATTGTTGTGCCCCTTTCCTGATAATGTTCCAGTAATGGACCTTGTGAGTCCCAAAAAACCGTAAGCATAAGTTTTCCTGCGGACGGTTGGGTTTTGAATTTTTTCTTGCACGGCGAATTTGGATGTTTCCATTCCATACTCTGCCGTTTACTCTCCGGCTCGTAATGATGGATCCATGTTTCGTCACCAGTAACGATCCTGTCTAAGAAGTTGTCCCCTTCGTTAACATAGCGATCTAAATGTTTTGTGCACACGTCCAAGCGCGTTTGTTTATGCAACTGTGTCAGTTGTTTTGGAACCCATCTTGCACAAACTTTATGAAACCCAAGTCTGCTGTAAATGATTTCGTAGGCAGAAAACCGTGGCTAATTTGCAGACGATTTGCCACGTCGTCAACAGTTATCCGTCTGTCTGAGAGAATCATTTCACGTGAACGCTCAATGTTTTTCCTCGTTTATGGCGGTAACTGGTCGTCCAGCTCCTTCATTTTGCGTAACACTTGTGCGACCATTTTTGAATTTTTCAATCCATTCATAGACACTCCGTTGTGGCAAACAATTGTTCCCGTACTGTACCAAAAGTCTTCGATGAATTTCGGCCCCTGATACACCTTCCGACCACAAAAAACGGATCACTGAACGTTGCTCTTCTTTGGTGCAAATAGAAAGTGGAGCGGCCATTATTAACAGCACGACAGCGATAACAAAACTAACCTACCAGCTTGATACGAACATAAACATAACAACGAATAAACAAAGCATGCGCCATCAACACAAAAGAACAGTACTGCCAACATAAACAAAAATATAGCTATATTGCGGATAATTATTGACTTACCCTCGTACTAGGCTGGTTTTATGAAAGGAAGTGGTACCACAGCCCAAGTTTTCTCACTCAGGTTAATGCTGGAAAGATCCCATGAATACAATATCCAAACCCAGCTGTTTGTGGATTTTCGGGCAGCATACGATAGTGTGAAAAGGGATGAACTATATAAGATCATGATCAATATGAAGGTTCCACCTAAGCTTGTGATACTCATCCAGAAAACAATGGAAGCGGCACAGTGTTCTGTACGCATTGATGGCGAACTCTCTAGCTATTTTCAGACTTTTAGGGGATTACGGCAGGGTGGTGGTCTGGCGTGCCTTCTCTTCAAGTTTGCCCTTGAGGGCGCAGTAAGGGAGTCTGGAATCCAGTTGGGAAGAACTAATTTCAACCGGTCAGCTCAATTACTGGGGTATGCAGATGACGTGGATATCATCGGGCGAAATTTTAATTCCATGGCCGAGGCGTTCACAAGACTACAAGTGGCGGCTGCGAGAATGGGGCTTGAAGTCAACCAAGCAAAAACCAAATACATGGTAACAAAACCACATGGGATTCTCCCTTCATCTGTACAAATTGACGGCTGTACATTCGAAAGTCGAAGAGTTTGTATATCTTGGTTCCTTGATGACGCATGACAACATTGGAAAAGAAATCGAAACAAGAATTTTGACAGCTAATAGATGCTAATTCGGGCTGGTGCGATTGATAAAGAGCTGTACTTTGTCTCGCACTACCAAATTGCGTCTATACAAAACCCTAATTAGACGGGACCTGGTTGAATGGCAGAGATTGCTTCGGGCGGGTTGTAGAGCCAAGGAAGAAGAAGAGGAAGAAGAAGAAGGGTAAGTCTTGGCCATATCTAGACTATCTTCCATAGGCAGGGGTGAAAGGAGATACACCCCTGCCTATGCAAGATTCGCAAATAACACCCACTGAATGATTAGGTCCACTGAGACGTTCAACACCGAAAACATCAAGTATTTTAACCCTATTTTATACGTAACTTGAACCGAATTCCACCATAGATAAATAGGAGCAATATGGCCTCCCAAATGCCGATAACCGAAAGTCCTTGCTTGATCTTTCGGAAACTAAATCGTCATTAATACGATTAATGATTATTAAAATATCACATAAACGATGTTCTGAACGTGAACAATTAAATAATACAGACTCACAATTCACAAACAAAATAAAATGAGTTAACAATGACACTAAGTGGTCACTTGAATGCTTAATACTACTTTAATCTAATAATTTTACCATATTAAAAAAAAAAACATATGTTTTATAAAGATCTTAATATTTGTTTTAACCTTGTAATCAATCATTTATTTTTAATGATATCAATAAATCGAAGAGGGACAAAAATTCGAGAAAGTGGATGAGACATAAAACAAAATTCAACGATATAGCCCAGATAATTCACAAAAGAAAATGGACTTGGGCAGGACACCTCGTTAGGAGCAAAATCGATAAATGGTCCATGAATATTATAAATTGGTACCCCCGAGATTACAAAAGAAATAGAGGACGACCACATACCCCATCGGATCAAGAAATGAGGACTACATGTGGAGGAGCAACATGGCAAAGAGTGGCTGAAGATAGAAAAGAATGGAAAAGATTAGGATAAGCTCACTATTTGGCCAGAAAAAAACCGGAAAATATATATAGTAAAAATCTTAAGAGAAAAAAAAAAAATGAATAAACTCAAAAAACCTCAGCCATTAGCTGATTTTGTATATAGATAGAAAAAGAAAAAAATGTTTGTGTGTATATATATATATAAATCAATGTATGATTATTATACAAATAAAGGTTTATTATTATATCATTTTTATTATTATCAAGAATGAACGGCTGAAACAATTACTAATGAAAATGAACGGCTAAAACAATTACTAATCACTTAAATTAATGTTTGTAAATTGAAAATCGGACGTAAAACCAGTCAGACGATTGAAGAGGAAAGACAAATTATTGTGTGCTACATAATGAGTTTCGGTCGGTTAGAGAAGCTACATAATGAGTTTTCGGTCGGTATGAACAGACCTCACCCAACAGCCAAGATGCAATTCAGAGGTTTGGAATGAAAAAACTTTTGAATATGTACAGAGAGCAGGATGACTAATAATAATATGAAAGTCATATCACGAGGAACGTTAAAAGAAAACCAAGAATTAGTGGCCCTAAATTAGTGGATGAACAATTAACTTTCAGACAAACAAAGATGAGAACAGGAGAGTGTTTCAACAATGCGCCAGTGTTTGAGACGGAACTGTGGATAAAATGTGGATCTAGTAAAAAAGACCGAAGTGGGCGGTCATTCCCCCTTAATCACCGGACATTAACCCTACATTTGTGGAAATACTTAGAGGATAAAGTTGGGAAAAGGTGTGTTTCTAACAATCAACATTTAAAGGACGTTACTATTACAAAATTACAGTGTTTTTAACTCAAACATTAGTGAATTCAATGCCACCGCGCACAAAGTGCATATCAAAAGCCAAAGGTGGCCCCACTAAATATTAATTGTTATGGAATGTCAATATTAAATAGAAATTTTATTAAGTGTAGGAATACTTTTGACTCATGTTTTTATAGCTGTTTTTCAATTATTCATAATGTGCTATTTTGTGAAATATTCTATAAATTCAAAAATATATGTATTGATAAAAGCGTTGACGTATACATTAAATGGTCTTATTGTTTTAAATCTATAAATAACGCAAATATTTGTTATTTCTAATAATTTATAGCAGGTGTACGGATACTTTTGACTCCGACTGTACATAGTTATTGGAACATGACTGCCAGTTTTTCTATTCCAATCTTTAAAATCCAAAAACCTCTCTATATTTATTTTCGTTCTTCCATTCTTCTTTTTAATACAATATCTCATCAAATTGATTTGTAAATGCCTTCTCGTTAACCTGTCTCCTTTGAAAAATCCTTCATTATTCGTGCTGTCTTATTTTGGAATTCTTCACCCGTTTCAATTTGCAATATTTCCGCTCTCACTTCCTTTAAAGACCATTTAATTTGTTTACGTATCTAAGGACAATCATAAGCAAGGATGGTACTATAGACCAGGAGTTTTTAAATGAACGTTAAAATAATAGGAAAACAGGGAGGAAAAATATACTCTAAACTTAGGCTACTTTAATCGTTGTTCCCTCCCGTGCTCGTACATGTTGTTGGAAAGATCAGAAGGAATTGCATGAGAAATGATTAAATTCGTTATATTTGGGAGAAAGGAGTGATGTCAGAACGCAGCATCCTAAAGGAATGCCGAAAGGCTAAGTAGTTCTTTAAATTTAGATGTCTTCGTGGCAGAACCAGGTGTATGTACATTGACTATAGTGGAAAACTTGTGGCAGCAAAAGGATGCACTGTCCCAGGGATGAAAAGACTTGCAACAGATTAAACCGATGGGCTAAATGGGCTAAAACTGCAACTATATGCTAAATGGCACATTGAAATTGGAGGAAGAAGACACTTTTTTTTTTTTTGGCACATTGTTGAATTAATTTACATAATTTTATTTATTTATTTAATCGGTGCGACAGTCCTTAGAGCAGGACCAGGACCTCCTCAATAAGCCTCCTCCAACCTTCTCGATCCGCGGCCTTGCGGCGCCATCCTCTAACGCCTGCCTGACGGAGGTCTTCCTCCACATCATCTGACCATCTCAATCGTGGCCGCCTGCGAATTCTTAAACCTTCTGGGTTTTCTTTCAGCAGTTTTCCAGGAAATCTATCTGTAGGCATCCTTTCCCATGTGTCCCTTTTACATAATAATTTACCTTAATGAACTTTTTATAACCTGATGCAGAGTTTCTCCCTGTTTGATTATATACTATTACTTTTTTCAAACAGTTAAAATAAATTTGATAACTTTAGTAAACACTAACAATTGATCCAAAACATTTTTAAGAATAAAAACATCACTTTCATAATTTAAAAATAACTTATTGTTGTTTTAACATATTCCGTAGAAACGTACATGTCAGTAGTTCAAATTTAATTTAATCTCTATTGTTAAATCATTTCATCTTGTTTCATGTTTGAAGATGTTAAGGATTAAAAGGATCACACCAGATAAAAAACAAAGTTTTCTATTATAACTTACAATGTGGTACATTTACAAAGAAGTAAATCAATTTTAATTAAGTTAAAACATCACATGATATTATTACAATATGATAACCTCTGCCACAACCTACTAGATCATTTAGTGTTATATCACATACTTACAAATAATAATATAAATTAAATCATTGTTATTTCAACAGAAGATGGATAATTCATTAACCAATGAAGAAGCTGATCATGATGCGGAGGGAGCAACAAATACAATTGGAGAAGAGAATAGAGAACAAGAATCCACAGAAGGAGATGAAGAATTAGGAGAGAATCAGCCAGGACCGTCAAGCAGATTGCAAAATTTAACCCTAGACATGAACAGATGCCAGCCTGTAAGGATTTTTTTCCCCTAAAACATTCATTACATTTAAAATAAAAATTACATTTAGAATTAAATATATCCATTAATGTATGTAGGGTTTGGAAGTTAAAAAGTTTTAGTAGAGAGGAAGTTTAGAGAGAGAGAGAGAGAGAGAGAGAGAGAGAGAGAGAGAGAGGAGAGAGAGAGAAAGAAATTGTTCAGTAAGAGAGAGAGAGAGAGAGAGAGAGAGAGAGAGAGACGAGAGAGAGAGAGAATGAGAGAGAGAGAGAGAGAGAGAGAGAGAGAGAGAGAGAGAGAGAGAGAGAGAGAGAGAGAGAGAGAGAGAGAGAGAGAGAGAGAGAGAGAGAGAGAGAGAGAGAGAGAGAGAGAGAGAGAGAGAGAGAGAGAGAGAGAGAGAGAGAGAGAGAGAGAGAGAGAGAGAGAGAGAGAGAGAGAGAGAGAGAGAGAGAGAGAGAGAGAGAGAGAGAGAGAGAGAGAGAGAGAGAGAGAGAGAGAAGAGGAGAGAGAGAGAGAGAGAGAGAGAGAGAGAGAGAGAGAGAGAGAGAGAGAGAGAGAGAGAGAGAGAGAGAGAGAGAGAGAGAGAGAGAGAGAGAGAGAGAGAGAGAGAGAGAGAGAGAGAGAGCAGAGAGAGAGAGAGCGAGAGAGAGAGAGAGAGAGAGAGAGAGAGAGAGAGAGAGAGAGAGAGAGAGAGAGAGAGAGAGAGAGAGAGAGAGAGAGAGAGAGAGAGAGAGAGAGAGAGAGAGAGAGAGAGAGAGAGAGAGAGAGAGAGAGAGAGAGAGAGAGAGAGAGAGAGAGAGAGAGAGAGAGAGAGTAAAGTATTACATATATGTAATAATAATGAATATATTCAAAACATCTAATTATTATTTGAATTTTAGGGCTACCAACAGTTCGAGACCAGTGGCGTATGGAAAGTCTTCCAGAAGCTTAGAAGACTGACAGGATCCAAAGAAATCAACCTAGCAGATATATTTGGCTCACTGGACCCTCGTGGAACTGGAAGACTTCCCTGTATTACATAAATTTTTTTATTACAGTCTTAGCTTAGATTTTATTTTCAATACTTATATCATTAAATTAAATTTATTTTATTAACTTTTCAGATAAGGCGTTCGTTTCTGCATTGATGGGAACCATTGGCTACCATGCCGCCTTGTCCTGGACTGACATCGAACTAATTACGCACTTTTGTCTAGATAGAAGCACCAACAGTATTGACTACAGATCCTTCATGGATTTTGTTGAAGAACCAAGTAAGTAAAGAGAATTTCTCTTTTTGCCGCATGATTTCAGGTTTGTATCAAGTCTGGTCAAAAGTTCTGTTTCATACTTATTTTTAGATGGTAAATCTTAATATTTCTTTTACCCATTAAATATCTGTGCGTAACAATTGTGATGAGATTTTACGCTATTGTCTAATGAAAGCAAAACAGCTTACTGGATTGGAACCGATCACCCACGGAACTGCCCTTCGTTCTTCACTCCTAGGACTATTATGATTTTGGTTCAGGGGGGGATGGAGGGAGGGGCATACAGTGTACAATTTACATATAAAATAGGTTGTGTGGCAGTTTTTATTTAATATAAATGAAAACCATTTGTAAATAAATACATATTATATAAATAAATTACCACGCGAACTTTTGAACAAATTTATGATTATTGATTAGTGCATAAGTGATTTGCTTGTTTCCCGCCCTCAATACACTTCATTGATCAGAAATTCGCAATTATAATAACCAATTAATACCAAGTAACAGTAATTATTTGAGTTTTCCATTGTCATTTTTTACTCAAGACTGATTTCAGATTTGTATTTAGTGAATCTGAAATTTCTAAAATCAAATCGTAAAAATTTATCCATTATTACAATGATTCTTTAAATTGTTTCTTTAATTCAAACAATCGCCTACAATTCCATCATCGTGTTTTCTTTCATTCCAGTATCTGTTTTAATACACAACAATGGGCCTCATTGAAGGAAATGGGCTGTACAGAATCCGCTGATTCTTTTTCAAGTCAACTTTAAGTACATTAATTAAATATACATTTCATTTGAAACCACGACTTTCAACAAACAATCATTTTTGTTGGATAGCATATTCATATTAGAAGTCTAGCTGTTCTATTTATTTGTTGGAACAGTACGGTCCTAATCTAATGTAATATGTTATCCTCTTTTAATAATTGCAGCTTCTACTTTGTTACTTTTCTTCTCTTATCTCAAGATGAGCCTAGGGTTATATGGGATGTCTTGAATCTGGAATTCTGCTGGAATATTAGGTCATGTAATCATTATAATTAGGAAACGGATGAAAGAGGCAGCTGGAGTATCTTGACCGTATAGAGAAGGACGGGCCCAAAAGGAGTTCTTCGAAGCTAGGCCGATTGGAAAACATCCTCGGGGTAGTGTCCCACGAGTGTCTTATTTTTCACTTTTTCATTTGAAATTTTTTTAAAAAATCTTTTCTGCCACTGTGAACATATATATATGCATATATTTGTGTATGTGAATTTACTCCCAAAGTACCCGTTGCATCTGGCCCCTCTTATTTTTAGAAGCTACTTATTTTTTTAGTCATCTGAAAACACAAATTTGTTACAGTGTGCCCCAGGGGTGGGGTACAGTGTAACAGCCATTGAAATGTAGTATAACGACATAGGGAACATTAAAAAAATGAAATATGAAAAATAGATTATGTTTCTCAAATATGTTCCGAAACAATTTTTTGCTAAACGAAATTGGGTATAAACAAATTTAAAATGTGAGAACATTATATTTTCTTCCTTTTCCTATTCCGAACTAATTTCGATGTTACACACCTACAAAAAAAAAAAAAAAAAAAAAAAAATATATATATATATATATATATATAATCTGAGGAGGAACAGCATAACACCTTAAGTTACACTGTGCCCACGCCCTACTGTTAAAAACAAAAATTTGTTAAAATTATATCGGATAGAAATTACGAGAAACTTTGTTTAAATCACCAACTAATTGAAGATTAAAGAGAACATATACTTTATTACTAGAAATCATTAGTTTTCCAACAAGAATAGAAATTTACTAGCCAAATTGTTCACAAATGTTTTAAAAAACAAAACATAAATCCGATTATTCTTCCATTTATCTTGCAATTTGACATCCAGAATTTAATTAAGAAATAAAGAGGAACCAAAGTCAAATTAAAAAAGGACGGAGCTAATCATGATGTTACACTTTGCTTCGCTTGACCCTACGACTCGTGTTCATTAAATTCGGACATCTTGGTAGCGGGCTTCTTCAAGATTGGTTTTCACTATTTTTTTTATTAGACTTTTGGCTTGAGAGGGTACTCTAATCAGATTCGTAATTTTCGTTATCTTAAATCAAATAGAAACTTACCAAAAAGATCTATAACCTTTTTCCTGAAATAGGGTACAGCTCCCCCTCAACTTTGGTCAAAATATATGTAAGTTACTAGCTGTATGGGGACCTTGGAAACAGTGTTGTACTTTTTAGAAGACCATTTTCATCAAGTTGGCAGCACTACCGGGTGGGAGTGACACGATGGGCTTAGCCTGTTCGACGATATTCGCGGTCAAGTCCTGTTAGGCTGTTGAACATAGTTGGCTTGGCGAGTTAGGTATGTTTACAACATTATATTAGTTATACGGTGTTCTCAGAACTAAAATCTGTTAACTCATATAGACTGAGTTGTTTTATAAAGGAAGCAGCTAAACATTAGTCGAAGGTTTCACTCACACTTTTATAATCAAAGGATCAAAAGGGAACCTCAATCTCCCCATGCCAGGTTACCAGTATTCCAAAGAAAGGCGAGTCAGTTTACACTTTGGATGAATAAAAATTTTTGTAAAAAAGTAATAAATTGCCGGATGGAAAGAGGAGGGCATCAAATACTAACAATGATTTACGTGAATTTTCTCTAAAAGAATTCGAAGTCGCTTAGCAGTTCATTCTTGCTGCAGTTGCCTCTGGATCCAGAAATGAAGCTTTGTCTACTTTCGCAAGCCACAATCGACTAACGTATGGACATCAGGAGGTGGTGAACATTTCTCGACGTTCACAGAGAAACAGAAATGTCACATCAACAAAACAATTTATTTCTGCTCAAAAAGTGATTAAAAAAACTATAGTAAGTACGCATTTCAACCTTTCTAAATCTCTGAAAGCAACTGATGTTTATTATCAATATGATGTACAATTTTATAGCACATTTATTGAGTTTTAAATTTGTATCTTTTCTAATTTACCTAACCGGTAAACCGGCATGTGGAACCACAGTTTCCTTTTATGATAAATTACTATAAAAGTGTTTAAAATCAGTTATGACAGGAATGGATAATCATTTCAGTATTTTCTCTCCTCTTCTCTTAATCCAACCATCATTTACCGCTGAGCGGTGTGAGGTTTCTTCTTATAGAGCCTGACCTAAGAAGCCCTGTCTTACACCATTCCTCTTTTGTTAAAGGCCTCTTTGATTACTTCCTCCCAGGTCTTCCTTGTGGTCGTCTTCTCTCTACTCTGGCTTCGTGGGTAACTCTAACAATATTTTCTTCAGCCATCGCGAGACGTGCCCAAACCACCTTAGTTGGTTTCCTTGGATTATTTCTTCGGCAGGCCTCAGGTCTAAGTTTGTTCTTATAGTCGTGTTCCTCACACGATCTCTTCTTGTTTTCCCCTCTATTTTTCTTAAATAGCGCATTTCCATGGCTTGGATTTGGCTTTCGTGTTTGGAAGTGAGGGTCCAGGACTCGCTTGCATAAGTTAGAATCGGGAGGAAAGTATTCTTGAAAACCACCTTCTTAGTTGCCTTTGAGACTTCTTTCTTGTCCAGGAAGCCTGTCTTGAGGGAATAAAAGCATCTTCCAGCTGTCTTTATTCTTTCATTAATTTCTCCATCTACCCTTCCATACTCGTTAAGGTGGGCTCCCAGGTATATGTCTCTTAAAATAACTTAATAAACCAAATAACTTATTGTTAGTAGCTGATGGCGAAGAACAAAACAAAAAAACTATTTAATTGTATTGAAATCGTACTACCTAAACTTAAAATTATAACTGATAATGAGGATGTCCACTAAAAGAAGTTAAATGATGGTTGTAAATTTTTAACTTTTAATATGAAACAGAAACATGAACTGTTTAAACTGTTACTAAACTTTGTTAAGATTTATATTAAGTAATAAACTAATTTTTTTTTTCTAGCCCCTAGAGCGTATGAGCCCGTTTTGATACCACCCAGTCCGATATTGGAACCACGGCGCCACAGTACAGCAGCTGACACGGCCGAAATAGGAGCATTATATAATGTAATGGATTACATTGCGAGCGTCTTGATATACAAGAAAGTCCATTTAGACGCATATTTAAGAGAAAATGAGTCGGTAAGTTAATTGCTAACCTGAATTTTTTTTTCTCTTTTAGGCATTATGTTTGGATACCCTCCGGCTTTCATAGGTCAGATGACGGAACCTGTTTATCTTTTATTTAAAATTTCACTCATAACAGCTATAGCTGTGTGTTTTTGTAATATGATAATGATTTTTATGTCTCTTTGTACTTATATAATAATAAAATAACTATGTACTTATGTAAATAAATGACGCTTTAACTCATTTTTAATCGGTCAATAATTATTTTATTGAAAGAAGTATCAGGGTTATAGAGAGACAAATAACCCATAAGTTTATTTATATTTATATGTATAAGTTATATTTATATTTATAAGTGTGCCCAGAGGCACACTGTTTTCTCCCTTTTACTATTTTGTTGTGTATAAATAATAAGTATAAATATAATAAAAATAAATATAAATAAGTATAACTCTGTCTGTAAATAAAAAATCTGATCTATACTTATGTAAGCCATTTGGTATATTTTAATCACGTCTCTCATTAGAGGTTTCAAATTCTCATTAAACAATAAATCAATTTTTTTTTAATTATTAGAATCATAAAATGTACAGACAAGTCTCCATCAAAATGTTTAATATTGCGTTAATATTTGGTAGATATATAATTATTACATTTACCAAATTCAAATTAAATAGGCCAGAACATGAATCTGATTAAATAATAAATATTATGTAATTTTAAAATTAAGATTACTTATTATTTTTCAATTTTTTATCACCATTAATAAAATATTTGATTTCCATAGCTTATGAAAAAACAACATGTAACAATCCCTCAACTTAAGAAAGTATTTATTCACATGGGAATTCTTCTGGATGACGAGCACTTTAACTTAATATGCAAATGGTTCGCTCGAAACGCTTTCCTAGTAGATACTTCCTTGTTTGTTTCCCAAATAGATGATGCTATTGAACGTGTAGTCACAAGCGGCAGCTACGATGCGGAAAAGGTAATTTTATTTGCATTAAATACATTTTTAAATATATTATAAAAGTATTTATGTATTTTATATTTTGAACAATTTATGTTGTTAAAGCATTGTGGAAGAATTGAAGATACACAATAAATAAGAAATTTTAACTTTTAAACGGAATTTATGTTCACGAAAAATAAATATGTTATTCTATTGCTTTCAATTTGATGACTAATGACAAAATTATACTTAGAAGCTACTTATTTTTTTAGTCACTTTAAATCACAAATTTTTTACAGTGTGCCCCAGGGGTGGGTACAGTGCAACAGCCGTAGGAGGGTATTATAACAACATCGAGAACATTAAAAATATTTAAAAAAATAAAATATGAAAAATAGATATTGTTTTTCAAATATGTTCCAAAAAAAACTTTTAGTAAACAAAATTTAAAATATGAGAACATTATCTTTTCTTCTTTAATGTCATTAGCATTGTGTAGGCCAATGTCGGCCTTCCTTTTTCCCAACTATTTTCGATGTTACACACCAAGGAAAAAAAAAAAAAAATCATATAATCAAAGAAGGCACAGTATAACACGTTACGTTTCACCGTGCCTATACCCTACAGTTTGAAACAAAAATTCTTTAAAATCATATTGGTTAGAAATTTCAAGAAGCTTTGTTTATAATTGAGACACCAAATAATTTTTGATTAAAGGGAACATATACTTAATCTCCAGAGATCATTAGTTTTCCATCAAGAAGAAACTTCAATAGCCAAATTGTTCACAAATGTTTTTAAAACAACATAAATTCGATTATTCTGCATTTTGATGTCCAATGAAAGATATTTAAGGTGAGATTGGCTAACAAACAAAGAGGCAGTAAAATCAAATTAAAAAATGACAGAGCTAATCATGGTATAATACTGTGCTCCTTGTTAAATTGCTAATATTATGTGAATGATGATGCTTGTGTTGAAATTTTATCTATTGCACAATCTTTTATATATGCAAAAGTTTCTGCCTACTTATAACACGTAAAGTGTGATCAAGAGGAGTTTCGTAGGTTGAGCTTCATTGGTTAACCTTTTCTAGATATTAAAATCACTAAAAAGTAAATGTATCGTGTGCTTGGAGGTAAAAGTCACTAAGTGCAATTTTTTCCAAATTCAACAAAAATGTCATTGTGTGTTGGTATTATCAATTCCCATAAGTATAAAAAGTCACCATGTGAATATGAGAAAACTCACTATATAACTTTTTTTTTCCTTTTCTGAAAAATGACTTTTACCTCCAAGCAGACGATTTTAATCTCTCAGAAACTAAAACAAAAGATCGGTAATCCTATATATATGGGATAGCATAAGAGGATAGATACTTAAAAGGGGAGGACACACTCAGTCTCTCACGGATCTTGTTGGCAATTTCTTCGGAGGTTCCTAATCAAAAAATATTAGACACGTATTTTGCCGTTCCGACCAATGGGCCCTTGAAGCCGAGAAAAAAAATAAATATAAAATAGGATTAAACTAATTGATTTTGACTGATTGATATCTCGACTTTAAAAAATGATATCTACATGATTCTTGAACCAAGATTTTTATTTTTTATTGCAGATTTAAGGAAAAATACAGCCCCTCTATAGATTTTAGTTTAGGTTAATTATATTCTAAAAAAATGATTAGATTTAAGAAAACTACATCTATAGATTTTTTCAAACAAAAATTGACGTCAGATTCTAATTCAGCACCTCAAAAACATTGAAAAACGTTTATTCAATAAAAAGAAAATAATATCATATTTTTTTTACCCTCTTCAAGGCGGATGAAATTTTTAAACTGATTATTGGTCACTTTCCTTTAAATCGCCATTGCTTTGTTACACTCACACAAATTCAACTTAATTGGTAACGCTGGAATGAAGAGAGCCTTAGCTATCTTTTGGTGCATATGAACGCAAAATTCGAAAAGGGGAAGAAAAACCTATTAGAAAAGTTGGAAAATCCGTCTTGTTGAAATGGGATTCGCGTGCGCTGCCGCTAGAGTCTCTGGTGGTAGAGGCTGAATTCTGAGTGTACTTCGAACGCTAGCGGTTTCAAAATGTTATTGCTGAACATTTTTCTGATGTTCAAAATTCAACAATGAAAATACGAAACGTTCGGGGGTTCAAAACAAAAATACGATGACAAAGACGGATACGAAATGTTTGTTCGGAAAAAATAAAAATAAAATGCTTACCCAGAAATATGCTCAAATGATCTCGGATTTCGACACCAGTTAAGTTCCTTCAAGTATAAACATTAAATAAAAAAAAAAAAAAAAAAAAAAAAAAAAAAAAAAAAAAGGAAAACAAAGAACGAAATAACTGCCGTGTGAGTTTTTTCGTTCCTTTTTTTCCTTTACTGGTAATACACTGCCTTTATTGCTCTCCAACCCTCCTTACGAGTGTGATCAAAAAGTTCCAGGACTTTTTATATACTATGGGAATGCAATGTCTCACAGCGATGCGGTTGGTAGCATTGTATTGCCTGACTCAATAGGAACACAGCTGTGTTTGAAGATCAATCATAACATCACTGAAAGTAACATTAGCACAGTTTGTTTGAGGTTAGTTTTATAGAGTTTGGCTATTTTATGAAAATGAATGTGAAAGAAGAGCAACGTGTTTGTGTGAAACTGAACAAAACGTTTTCTAAAACCTTTTTGATGTTACAAGAGGCTTCTGGTGAAGAATGTCTAAGCCGATCATGCTGCCATCAGTGGTTCAAGAGGTTTAAAGATGGCCGAACATCCACAGACGACGATGCTCGTTCCGGACGCCCTTCAACGTCAATCAATGATAAGCTGCTAAACACCTTTGCAAAAAAAGAGTTTTCTGGGGCCTTTGGTCAGTGGAAACACCGGTGGGAAAAGTGTGTAGCTTCCCAAGGGGAGTACTTCGAAGAAGACAAATTTGAATAACCTGTATGTTGTATGAATAAATGTATAAAAATTCAGTCCTGGAACTTTTTGATCACACCGCGTGCAATCGCTGATTGTTTGGGTTTAAGTTTAGGGATTAAGATGTATATTATTCCCCTTATATATTATTATATATATATATATATATATATATATATATATATATATATATATATATATATATATATATATTATTACACCTTAGCTTATATATATATATACCAGGTATGCTAGGTTTAAAATGTCGTTTTAATTCCAATAGAATGCGCTCTCAGCCTATTGAAGGATTTGCTTATCTCTAAACGCTATTTTGTTTGTTAGTCATTTGTTTACAAAAGTCAGTTGTTTTTAAGTCGTTTACGTGGACGTATCATACCTTTCTTTGGTGTTAAAAATGTCTAATTTTAAGCCAAATAAAGAGCATTTGCGGCATGTCATGATTTTCTTATTTAATCAAAAGAAAAAGGCATCTGAATGTCATCGAATTCTTGTTGAGACTTATGGCGATGTTGCTCCAACCGTCAGGACATGTGAACGTTGGTTTCAAAGTTTCAAACGTGGTGATTTTGATGTTACTGATCAAAAACGAGAAAATCGACCAAAAAAGTTTGAGGACTTCGAATTGCAATCTTTATTAGACGAAGACAATACCCAAACCCAACAAATGATGGCAGAACAGTTGAATGTCACTAGGCAAGCCATTTCCGATCGCCTGAGAGCTATGGGAAAGATTCAAAAGGTTGGAAAATGGGTTCCACATGAATTGGACGAACGACAGATGGAAAAAAACGAAAAACTGTGTGCGAAATGCTGCTTTTACGCCACGAAAGAAAGGGTTTTTTTGCATCGAGTTGTAACTGGCGATGAAAAATGGATTTATTTTCAGAATCCCAAACGAAAAAAATCATGGGTAACGCCAGGACAACCATCCACATCGAGTGCAAGACCGGATCGTTTTGGGAAGAAGACAATGCTGTGTGTGTGGTGGGATCAGAAGGGAGTAGTCTACTACGAGCTTCTCAAACCCGGCGAAACAGTCAATACCGAGCGCTACCGACAACAAATGATCAATTTGAGTCACGCATTGATCGAAAAACGCCCAGAATGGGCTCACAGGCACGCCAAAGTCATTCTTCAGCATGATAACGCTCCTGCACATTCAGCCAGATTGACTAAGGAAACGATTTCTTCGCTTGGTTGGGAACTCCTACCCCACCCGCCGTATTCACCTGACCTGGCGCCTTCTGATTATCACCTCTTCTCATCGATGGGACACTCATTGGCGGAGCAACACTTCAACAATTTCGAAAACGTACGAAAATGGCTCGATGAATGGATTTCAAATAAAGATGAAGCATTCTTTTGGAATGGTATCCATATATTGCCCGAGAGATGGACAAAATGTGTAGAAAGCGAGGGTCAGTACTTTGAATAAAATATATTATACTTTTTTTTAAATTACTGTGTATATATTTTAAGAAATAAACGACATTTTAAACTTGCATACCTGGTATATATATATATATATATATATATATATATATATATATATATATATATATATATATATATATATATATATATATATATATAATTAACTGTTTTACAATAATCGGGTGTTTGGTCCTTTATATTTAACAATATTTTGTTCATACAATATTATTATTTATCCATATATATATTTTCTTTCTTCCTCTCTCCTCTCTCCTCTCTTTTTGACGTTTCGACCCCTTATTTAATGGGATCCTCTTCAGAACTGGAAAAACAATACTATTCTTAAACATCTTTCCGACATTGGCACACCTCCAGTCATTAATAATACAAAATTTGACAAATACACACCAAAAACTGGGTACCCCGAAACTCCAGGCCAGTAAGCCCACCGACTCCTGTAGCAAGTGTGACACCAGGGTACTGAGCTGCTCGGCGGACTACCCGGCCAAAGAGTCCGAGGTCCAATTACATAATTTTTCCTTTTTTTGTAACTAAAATTTAAAATCTATAACTAATGAAAAACAATATATAAACATTCACACACACACCCATATGACAATACACACAAATATATAGGGGATATTTCCCTTCGTTAAAATACAATAAAACAATTATGTTAAAACAATACCCAATCAAATATTTAAAACAATTTAAAACTTAACAATCTATTTTAAACTTTTAATATGACAATTAATATAACCTAAAAAAAAAAAAAAAAAAAAAAAAAAAAAAAAAAAAAAATTTACAATTTTATATCCATCATTTTACAAACAATAAAACAGCCACTCCAAAACCCTAAAAACAACTACAGTATTTTGACACTTTTTATATTTTAAACCATTATTTTCAACTAAAAATTTTTGATAATTCAAATAACAAATAATTTTTTTTTTTTTTTTTCCTTTTTCCTTCTTCCCGTTCTTCCCCTTTTCTTCTTCTTTTCTTTTCCCCTCAATTTTGGCAATAAATAAATAAAAATCAACACGAGAAATGATTGTTCCAAATTAAATCAGGCTTACCACAATATTCTAAAGGCTATAAGTTAACAATTAGGATAGATGGGCTGTTCTAAAATATTCATGTTTGGTCTACTTTTATCTAATAGCCAAAATTGTAAACATTTTAAGTGTCAAAATTTAAAATTTTTATTTATTTATTGCCAAAATTGGGGGGAAAAGGAAGAAAAGGGGAAGAAGGGGAAGAAGGAAAAAGAAAAAAAAAAAAAAAAAAAATTATTTGTTATTTGAATTATCAAAAATTTTTAGTTGAAAATAATGTTTTAAAATATAAAAAGTGTCAAAATACTGTTGTTGTTTTTAGGTTATTGGAGTGGCTGTTTTATTGTTTGTAAAATGATGGATATAAAATTGTAAATTTTTTTTTTTTTTTGTTTTTTTTTTTTTTTTTTTTTTTTTTTTTTTTTTTTTTTTTTTTTTTTTTTTTCTTTTAGGTTATATTAATTGTTATATTAAAAGTTTAAAAAAGATTGTTAAGTTTTTAAATTGTTTTAAATATTTGATTGGGTATTGTTTTAACATAATTTTTTTATTGTATTTTAACGAAGGGAAATATCCCCTATATATTTGTGTGTATTGTCATATGGGTGTGTGTGTGAATGTTTATATATTGTTTTTCTTTAGTTATAGATTTTAAATTTTAGTTAAAAAAAAGGAAAAATTATGTAATTGGACCTCGGACTCTTTGGCCGGGTAGTCCGCCGAGCAGCTCCAGTACCCTGGCAAGCACTTGCTGCAGGAGTCGGTGGGCTTACTGGCCTGGAGTTTCGGGGTACCCAGTTTTTGGTGTGTATTTGTCAAATTTTGTATTATTAATGACTGGAGGTGTGCCAATGTCGGGAAAGATGTTTAAGAATGGTATTGTTTTTCCAGTTCTGAAGAGGACCCCATTAAATAAGGGGTCGAAACGTCAAAAAGAGAGGAGAGAGGAGAAGGAAGAAAGAAAATATGGATAAATAATAATATTGTATGAACAAAATATTGTTAAATATAAAGGACCAAACACCCGATTATTGTAAAACAGTTAATTAAATAATTTCTAAGGGTCGACAAAATATAATTTTGATATATATATATATTCAACCTCAAATACCGAATATACAAATCCCTCAACATAAAGCAGTTTCCATTATCGACGAATAAGAAACCTAAAACACCTGAAATATTTTTCAAACAGCTTCAGTTGCCTTAAACCCAAGTTAGACTTATAGAGCAAAATCGACCGATTACCACTGGAATTATTTCGTGCTTGAAGGAATGCTAGCAAAATCTAGCTAGCAAAATCAAACAAATAATAAAATTCCAATGTTTACATTTAAATCTATAAAATGACTTGAATTTTACATTACAAATTATTATGATCTACGAGGTGATTAAAAATGTTATAATTTGGGTTGTTCATTTTTTCTTTAGCGCTTATTTAATAGAATTAAACAAATACTTTTATCCGTGTAAACACTAAGTAACAATACATCCTTACCAAAGTACTGAACCCAAGAATCTTCATGGGTTGTAGGGCTCAGTTTTTTTTTGTTAATTTTAATTTTATTGTTTATTATATAACTGTTTATATGACTAAAAAAACAATTAATTATAGTTGCTGGCGGTATATATATATATATATATATATATATATATATATATATATATATATATATATATATGTTATCTTCATCTTATTTATTTTATTTCTTTAACTTGTTGTCAAGTTTTAATGCACCAAAATCTTGTCTTTAGTTATAAGTGTAAGTTAACTTTATTCTCGTTTAGGAACAGCTCGTAGCAGTTCCTTTATTCTTCGTCCAGATGTTATAACTCTATATTATATTATAACAAATAAAATCATAAAGATTAGATATTAAGCTTGGGAATAGAATTCACGTATTGAAATATTGTGATATTTCATGTTGGTGTGTATTTTTCTGCACTTGTTGGATAATTTGTAAAATCATGCTTTTTAATTTATAATTATACAATTATTTTAAAGTTTATAATTTCTAATATGTATCCCTTTAAGATTTCTAAAAATATCGGGAGGAGATTCAAGAGCACGTTTCCTAAAAAAACTCTTGCGGACATGCGGGCTTGTGACACACGTGAGTTCTTTCGACATTATGGTTCCGCCCACAATTGTCAGAATCGTTGGGCCAACATGACAGAGGAAGTCACCGACCTTGTTATAAGACTGCAAAGGGGAATTCACGTTAACAAAATTATACCAAGACCTCGATTCCATGTAAGTTTCTGAATTTTTTTTTAGATATCATGTGTTCATTTTTAAATTGTACCAAATTTAATGATTTATTCTTTACTATATTTGAACAGCGTATTTAAGTTCTTATTTATCTCATTAAAATATAATACGCCCATACTTTATTTTGAGTGACTTGTGATGACAAATATTCTATTTACCAAATATATCTATATTTCAACAACTATTTTATAATAATCAGGTTATAGGTCCTATGTTTAACAACTATTGTGTTTAAACACTATCTGCTTTATTACTTTTTTTATTTAAGTTTCGATCCCTTGCTCAAGTTATCAAAAATTATGTAATTGGACCTCGGACTATTTGCCCGGGTAGTCCGCCGAGCAGCTCATTACCCTGGTGTCTGAGCTGGCAAGCACTTACTACACGAGTCGGTGGGCTTACAGGCCTGGAGTTTCGGAGTGCTAATTGTTAGTATGTATCTCTCAAATTTTATATTATTACTGGATGAGTGCCAATGCCAGGAAAGATGTTTATGATTTGTATTATTTTTTCCATGTCTTAAGAGGATCCCATTTGAGCAAGGGATCGAAACGTAAATAAACAAAAAAAAAGTAATAAAGCTATAATATTTATTACAGCTCGAGGATCCTTCTGAGAACAGGACCCCCTCCATTCTCGGTAAGTGTCGAGCCGCCCTCAGTCCTCCAAGTTTGGTTTGTCCTGCGGTGCCATTTCCTCTCATCGTTCCTTCAAAAAAACTACGTAGAATATTCCTTTCTTGGATTAGGAGAGTAAGTTCATCTGCTGGGGACAAAACTCATATTTCCGAGCCGAATGTTGGCACTGTTGTTGCCTTAGTCAGGAATCTGCTTCTGAAGTGTGGCAAAGACCCTAGTCACATCGACTGACGTTTGTGATTCTGTTACGTATTTGATTGGAGAGATTTTCATCAAGAAGGATAGGAGGAGGTAGAGTACTATTGGGAGGAGATTGGGAGAGTGGTTGGAGATTGGAGTTTATTGTTGAAAATAAGCTTTACAGCTGTTTGATCGTTAACATCGGTGTGTTTCCAAAAATAGCATGTGGGATTATGAACTTCAAGTCCACTCGAGAACCGTGAACTATATCTTTCTTTTGTGTTGTTTTTGTTATTTCTGAACATTATTTTTGAAACGTGTTAAGGTTTCTACTCTTAATAATTTTTTTGCCTGCGTATATAAGATTTCATTGTTGTTTGAACTGATTTGAGTATTTAGTTTAAACCTTTACAACCGTAACAATGTATCGGATTTGGAATTCATGGCTATACATCTACAGTCATAAAACCTATTTTACTTTGTTCATGGTTTTAGTGCTTATATCTTTTTATTTATTATATATCAGTTTGATATTTTTTATTAATAAAATAATAATGATATCACTTCCACCAAGCTAACTCTTACCAGGCCGGTCAAAATCACTCCTGCTTGTCGTAGCAACTATTAACTTAATACTATGATTTCGTACAGACCACTAAATATAATTTCATACAAGTAGACCACAAGTAATGAATGTGTATATGTGCTTTTATAATCACAGGCATATATATTATGCTCCACACATCTCTGTTTGTGGTATTCTCCCTCCATCCCGATAAACGAAGAGCTTTTAGGTTCTCCTCGAAGTCATCACGCCATCTTTTTTGAAGTTCTTTGACGAAGCGGACTGTAGTTTAGTAGCGGACCGTTTCCACATAGATCATAGAGCTCTTGCTTTCGCTTGATTCGCTTAAAAACATTTTTGTTATTTTTGATAGCAGATAAAAGGATCCAGGTCTCGGTACCATAAGTGAGGATTGGTCTAATCATTGTTTTACAGAGCCTTATTTTTGCAGTTCTTGTCAAGTACAAGGATCTAAATAATTTCATATTGGCGACATAAGTTCGATATGCCCCCGGTATTCTTTTATTTACCTTGCTTCAGACCTTATTATTGTATTTTAATTCAATCAATTCCCAAGAACGTTAAGCTTTTGGTATGCTCGAAGTTATATTCATCTACACGAAATCCCGTGCGGTCATTTCCTGAGGAAGTGTTCTTGTTTATCGCTAACCCTACCTTCTTTATTTCCTCATTTAAATTTGTAAATGATTCCCCGTATACCTGACTACTCGAATTCATAATATTCCCTGAAGTAATCAGCATGCTTATTACTTTATTATAAAGCTCGGGACAAAAAGATAGCCCACTCCGAAGTTTTTTGCAAGGAGATCTTGCAGGCCAATATGACCTGTATGTTCTCTTTAAAAAAAAGCTCTTTTACCAATTTCGATGTGTGTACTGAGGCGTTACCTTGTCGGAAAAGAATATTAGCTTTAGGTTCGGTTTAAAAATATTTTGATAATTGATTTCCTTTTAATACCAGATAATCTTTGCAGTTCATTCGGCCAGAAATCATTACGATATCAGTTCTTTGATTTTAACGGATGCCACCCTATATCATAACAATACTTCCTTCCATTTGTCTTTTAGAAAATACAATTCATTCTTCATTCCACTGTACATGGTCAAACTTTTCCGTTTATCTTTATGGGCCATACTGAGGGGTGGAATACGTTTTATTTTTTTTTTTCCTTTTTACTAGATTTGCAGCAAGAAAGGACCCTTCTAACGTTTTGTATATCTGTTTTTACCCCAGCATGCCAAGCAATTTGAGGACCTGTTAAAGTGGTTGAAACGATCATTAAAATTTCTCGTTTTTGTCTTATTTTCAATTTAAAAAGTTCGAAATACTTTTTCTTCTCCTACTTGTATTTCTTGAAATATTAGAAACGGAATATCCTTCATTTTCATCATAATCAGAATCACATTTCTTTCAGTCAAAGTTAAATATTTGGCTCGCTCCATTTCCACTGTTACAACTGATCACACCCAGCACTTGGTCTATCATTTTGTCCCACCTAAAATACAACATTTGCTGTTTATTCCAAGAAATTATTTTCATCGATCACCTTTATAGCTAAGTACGATTAAATTTAAGTAATAAAAGTTATATATGGTGAAAAAAAAAAAAAAAAAAAATTAACGATGATAAAAGTTTAATAAACGAAATAAATCAGAGCCGGTTATATTTTTGTCACGAACCTTATATTTATATATCACTACATGGAAGAAATGCGTTTATAAATCCCATCAAATCATATTCAACCTTATAACAACAGAGACTTTTAACAGTGAATAAATTTTTTTTTTAAAACACATTTTATTAATTGTCCTCAGTTCATCCTAATCTTATAAGAAATTATAAACACAATTTTCGTTTCAGCAATTCGACCGTCTAAATACTGGGAAGATAACCGTGAATGAGTTTAGAAGAGCCCTAGACCAATGTGGAATTAACACAAGTACCTACTCATCAATATACATTTCCCCCAAAGAATTCGATGCACTGGCAGAATTGTATTCTGAAGGCTGTGAGCCAGGCTATGTCATGTGGAGAGCTTTTGTCTGTGACATTGAATCAGGTAAATTTTGTTTTCAATGATCAACAGAAACATTAATTATATATATATATATATATATATATATATATATATATATATATATATATATATATATATATATATAATAAATAAAACCAACTATTTTGGCGATGTTTCGAGACTATATTGTTCTCATAATCATGCCCTACAGTGAAAAAACATGTTACAATAAAATTATATAACTTACACAAGTTATTTCAAAACATAAAGTTAGCTACAATATAAATATATAACTACATGTATTAGAATAATAAAAATATATACAATTACAGAATATAGAGGAGTATGAAACTACTTACAATGTTACCGGTGGATGTGGTATCGACTAACTAAATTCTAACAATTCTAGTACACAACTGACCTGGGGAAATATAGATAAGTTGTTATTGTAAAAAAAATCAAAGGATCTTTTGTTATTACATTTTTTATTATTATTTAGGATTAATTTTATTAGATTTTAAATGTAAGATTTGTGATTTTTAAGATTAGTGATGATATTTGTGAGGCATTTCTACCTATCTCTATTTTCTAGATTGTCATAATGTTTTATTTACACAAGTAACTGATTTGTATGCCAAATGAAAACACCACGTTTTTTCGATTTTAAAAGTAAATTTCTCCATGAAATCAGCTTTCAAATGATATGTTAAAATTAATGATTCTTTTTCGATTTCAACACATCGATAAATAAAACATTATGACAATCTAGAAAATAGAGATTAGGTAGAAATGCCTTCCCCTGTAAGAAAAGATTCATCTGCCCATAAAATTCACCTCAAAAATTGGTATCCTTCAACACAATCTGCATTCATATACTATTGGTAAAATTGAGGTCTATGTTCATTATCATCACAAAGCTTAAAAATCACAAACCTTATAGTTGAAAATCTAATAAAATTAATTCTAAACAATAATAATAAATAAATAAATGTAATAACATAAGATCCTCTGATCTGGTGTTGCTTTATTGACAGTTTACCTTAATTTTCTGTTAAACAATAATTTTTTTCTTTGCTTTATTATGTTTAAAATGAACATTTCCATTAAGGGATTGTCATAATGTTTTATTTACACAATATATATATACATAATTTAATTTTTTTATTAGGAGTTTGCATCCGAGATCTTCATAGACGGCCTAGTGCGGATATCAGTGATCACGAGTTGCACGGACCCCGAAAAGAAGTCTTGAACTTACCATGCAAATACGCGAGGAGGAAGAATATGACAAGAGAGGAGCACCGCAGGACAGAACGTGTCATGGAATACGTAAAACATCAGCTGCACGATTGTGACCTCTACCAATTTTTCCAAAGCTTCGACAAGTAAGTACAGCTGGGCTTAATAGCAGCTACATAGTTTGTTGATTTATCTATATAGTTTTAATCCATATATGCTGTTTATACATAAACTATATTTATGATGAATGAAATAATCTTATAATTAATACGAAATTTTATAATAAACATTTCAATAAATTATTTTTCTTTTATTTACTAAAATTCACAAATGTAAAACCATACATATCTAGTGAACTTGCTACATTACGAATATAGCAATTACTGTTAGGAAAACTAACTATTGGTTGCACTCGAATGCAAATTCTACATTAGAAGACCCCGAGGGCGTCTTTACAGATTATCAGATATGAAATAGGAAGTATGTAAAAACAAGTGGATCGGGGTGTGTATTAAACCTACCATTACGGCATTAAACCCTTTTTGGACTTTATGGCTGAGATGCTTGGAAATAACATTCAATAATTTGATTTTTGATTTAAATACGTTTAACAAAACATATATCAAAAGTGTTTTTCAATAGCGACTCCTATCTTATTTTTTATTATTATTTATTTATTTTTTGGCCAAGAAATATATGTAATGCGGCTTGCCTACCGCAACGGGTCGTTTGACCCATA
This sequence comes from Euschistus heros, assembly GCA_003667255.2. Taxonomy (NCBI): domain Eukaryota; kingdom Metazoa; phylum Arthropoda; class Insecta; order Hemiptera; family Pentatomidae; genus Euschistus; species Euschistus heros. Next base: position 2,296,456 of record RCWM02000129.1, read on the forward strand.
ACTGTTATAATAATATTTATCACCTATACATGCATAAATGCATATGAGTTATTAATGGGTATGGTTCTCTATTGAGACAGTTTTTTTTTTGTAAATTTTTTTTTAAAGAACAAAGAGTGAAATTATACGGTTCATTACATTCGTTAAAAAAAATCTCAACGAAGCCAACTTGTGCTAACTAATAATTTCTGATTTATGGTACAAATGTATCCAAAATAGCCATAGTTGTTTCAAGTTTGGTTGAGACTATCGATAAGCAGCTTTTTCTGACAAAGGTTAGCTGTCGATTTACGATATACCGAACAAGCCTGATAATTTTTATATAAAATTCTGGCTGGCATCTGACGTTACTTCCAAATATGTTATAAATGGATTTCAATAGTTGGGAAAGAATAAAAACAGAAATTTTTCTTTCAGTTTGATAAATAATCAAGACGGATTTTTTACTTAGAAAAATTTTTTATTGATATAATAAATTAAACTAACAAATGTGTTTATCCAAACATCTTAAAATATATAATTTTTAAAACGCGGGTCATTTGACCCGTTGTGGTAAAATAGGCATATATGTAATGTCGATAGGTTTAGTGTCAATATAGGTGGAAAAGTATCTGATTCGAGTCGAATTAGCAACGTATGGGAAATTAAGGCCATTGTGGATCCTATATAAATTATTAAGGAGCATTAAGGATTATACCACGGATTTTGGATTGGAGAGACTAGATATTCATAGTAAATATCCATGAAACGTTCAACATATGATACATGAAGGGTGTATAAATGGTAGCAGTAGATGATAAAATGAACGTTGTCCTGCCAACTGCTTGACTATTTTGCCTTTTTTTAATATTTAAGGATAAAAGATTTTTTTCTCCATCACCATAGAAAAAATTATTAAGGAGATAAGAGGAGCAAAACAGCAGAAACATAATAAACTTTCATTCCCCTCCCCTTACCTCCAGAATTCAAAATTAAATGTCAGGCCTTGTATTTTTCAATACAGCAAAAGGCCGAAATTATATTTCTGCTCCTATTACATCCTATTACATTTTCCTTTAGGGTTTTGCCAAAATAAAGAAAGTTGTTTTCCTTCATTAATAAAATGAGCAACATGAAAAGGAGGATAGAAAAACTATTTTTGCCGCGTATAGAATGTTGTTCCCCACTTATGTAGTGTTTGGCACTATTCCAGCAGGATTAAAGGAGTTAAAGCCACCAAAGCCTGCAAGGAGTTTACTAGCCACAATTCAAGACATCAAGCTTACTCAAATCTAGAATAGACCTATTTCGCCCAGTCGATTTATACATCGAAGTTCGCAAAAGCACATGTGTCTACTATTTTTTAATATGTTGTACCCATAAGGGTAGTTGATATCCAACTTTGCAACCCTCAAAAACTGGTGTGATTTTTGTTGTTCTCGAAAAACCTAGAAATTTCAGCATTATTTTCAGTTTCATACTAATAAAGAACTGTAAATCTTTGACAATTTAAGCCCAATTGCAGCTCTGTAGGGAAATCGGATGCGGAGAAATAGCTCTTTAAAATTGGTGACTTTTCACAAAATTTGAATTCTTCCTGTTACAGGCAAGTTCTCAATGCAAATGATGAAAATACTGGTTTTATAAAATTATCAATTACTCAAAGTATATTTTTAATATATTTATGGCTGATGGGGAATATTTACACTATTAAATAGCACGACTGACAATTTAAGACCGATTGTAGCTCTACGCATACGCATCTGAATGCGGAGATACAACTCAAAAAATGGTGATTTTTCACAAAATTCATTCTTTTTTTTTCTTTTTTTACTATCAAATACTCGACCATATACAGACTAAAGTACTGGTTCCCAAAAATATTTTCAGAAACAAACTTAAAGGGAATTTAATGATCTTTAATTTGAGACATGAACGGTCCTTGAATGTAAGACATGTTTAGTCGGAACCAACCTAAAATATAAAAGGGAATAAAGGGAATTTACCTAGTTTTGATTTGAGATCTTGAGATGTATTTTAGCCTATTTTCAGACCATACACTTTTATTGAGTAAAATGTTGACGTGTGACGTTAAGTAACTTTTCTTCCTAATAAGATTTTCTAATCTTTTCCCATTTCTGAGAAAACAGTTCGGCCTACAGTAACCGATTACGTTTCAAATTAAAGCTCATTAAATTTCCTCTAAGTTTGTTTCAGAAAATATTTTTGGGAATCCAGTGCTTTCGTCAGTATTTGGTCCAGAACTTGACACTAACAAAAAAAAAAAAAAAATTAATTTTGTGAGTTTCCACCATTTCTTGTATCTCCGCATCCGAATGGCTTAAGGAGCTGCAATTGGTCTTAAATTGTCAAATATTTAGTTTTCTTTAATAGTGTAAATATGCTCTATCAGCCAAAATCACATAGTTCATGAAATGTAAGCGGAAAACTAAAAATAGTGCTAAACATTTGTAGTTTTACAAAAACTACTAAAATCGAATTAGGTTTTGAGGTTTGCATACTTGGATATCAACAATGTTTATAGGTTCTAACAATACATTACAAAATAGTTGATACATGCGTTTTTTTTTTTTTTTTTTTTTATTTTTTTTTTTTTTTTTTTTTTTTTTTATTTATTTATTTTTTTTTTTTTATTATTATTTTTTTTTTAAATTGTATAAATCGACTGAACCTCAAACTACATCGTTGACACTGCAAAATATTTTTAATTGATATATGCAGTATGTAATCTTATCTTGTAAAATGGACTACCCGTTTACAGCCTATACATTAATCTATAACTAACTAAATGACCACAAGATTAACAGAATTTTGCGGTCTAGAAATACCATTAGAAACATACAGGACTCCAATTGGACAAACGTCAAAATTACTTGGAATCCACATACAAGATTAAAACGACAAGGAACTGCCCGTCGTTACAAACTACTTGAACATTTATTAGACACACATTCAAAGCTTCCAGCTGATTACAAAGACTCACATAGGTAATTAAATGACAGTGATTATACCTATTTTGGCTTACGGAGTTGAGCTTTGGGGCTCCACTGAACAATCCAATTCATCTCGTATCCGATCCTTACAATCAAAAATCCTTCGAAAAATGCTCAATACTCCTTACTTTGTGACCAATAAACTTATCTATGATCTTTATGTTCCATATACTGCTGATTTAGCCCAAACCAGATACCTATCCTTTCATTGTAAGCTCCATAACTTTTCCAATCCACTAGTCTCCCAACTTGCTTCTCACTCCATTCCCGATAATCCTCCGAGGCGTCTGAAAAAACATGGTCTAAAGACCCTCTAGTGTAGATTTTTTATTGTACTACCAGTACAAGTGCTACTAGTGAATAGTTCTTTACAAGTTATTTACATATCATCGTAATCACTATCAACACATTTACTTGATGTATATTATTTTGTACAGTTGTAAATATCAATAAATAAAAAAAATTTAAGTAATACATATATTTATATTTTTACTCAATATAATTTATATACACTTAATTTATTATTTTTGAATTAGGAAGAGCAGGGGCCATGTCACACGAAATCAGTTCAGGGAAATAATGAGGATGAGCAACGTTATATTACGCGAACAGGATGTTTATGATCTGGAACAGTATTTCATCGACTACAGTGGCTTCTGCTACAAGTTCTTCCTGCAAGTTATGGGTACCGGGCTTCCACCACCACCTGCTACGGTGCGTATTATTTCGTTTAAGTTAATTAACCTAAAAATTTATATAATAAATTTCTAGTACAAGTTGCTAGGATAGTTTGACCCACTATGTAAATAGGATTATTTGTGAAATTTTTTTCTTCTTTTTTTTTTTATTAATCTGGGCATTTTATGAAAAGGCAGTTCAAAGATGAATTTTTTGAACGATACAAAATATTATATCATGAGGTCACAAGTGAAACACAAGTAAAAATACATGGTTTTAAGTAAACGCAAATGAAAGGTTTTGTTGCTTTGTCTACATTTGTACTAGCATTATTTTATCAAATAAGTTGAAGACCTGAATATAAAAAACTGTAAATAATGAAAATCAATTTAAAATAATAACATTTCATAATAAATTATAAAGGTAGTATCTAAACAGCATTATCATTAAAAAAAAAAAAAAATTATTTTCTGCATCATTTTATAAACTACAGAAAAGAAACACAATTTATTATAGTATAGAGGATTATACCTGATCGATCTCAGAACTATTTACCTGGAACACTCGGGTTTATACATTTGACTTTTTAAAATTACAAATTATTTTATTTTTCATTTAGATAAAGTCTTCTACGACTGTCAGCTAGTGAAATAAAGATAACACCTTATTAGAAAGAAATGGAATTTATAGAATAGAAATGAATTAAATGTGCCTTTGGCCTGCAATGTATATAGTTCTATTAATAATTATCTTTATTGGGGTGTGCGGTCATTAAAAAACGCAATAAAAGAATATCAATTTATATGTAGCCTTTATCTGGACTACAAGAGAAATGCAGTGGAAAATCGATTATCTGAACTAATTGGTGTCAAGGGTGGTTCGGATAAGTGAAAAATTCGAATAATCGAGGCAGAAAATTATACATAGAAAAAGAAAAAAAAAAATCGGTCAGTTAAATGAAATCCGGAAAAGTAGGAAAAATTCTTCTTTCTTTCTCGCTCCATACACTCCTCCCCCTCACCTCTTTGGTACCCACAAGGAAATTTATTCCCCTTAATTTTTCCCTATATCTATCCCTATCGAAACAGTCTTGACTAGAAATCCCCAATTTCCCCGTCTCTTTCTTCATCTGCCCGATGTACCCCCCAACCCCTTTATCTTTCCCAAAGATCTTCTTATTTAATCTGCTCTGGTTCATCCTGACCAAATTACCGTAGAAACGTAGCCTCCTTAACCTACTGTCCGTTTTCAGGTCTTCCATTTCTCTGTTAGGCCTCAGCCTATATCCTTTCGGTAATATTATTGGCCCATACATTTTCCTCAAGATCCTCCTCTCCACTCCCAAAAGTTTCCTTAAGCTAGGAAGAAAATCAATCTCCATTCCATACAGAATAACTGGCTTGACAACCGAGTTGTAGTGTCTAATCTTCGCTCTTACTGAAAGACCCTTTTTACAGTATAGGCTGCTGGTGGCAAACTTTCCATACATTAATACAAAAGACTTCATTCTTTTATTTAGGTTGGTTTGTAAGAATCTTCATAGTTCGTTTGCTTCAACATTTTCATTTTTTTTGTCAGTACCAAGTCCTTAGTTTTTTTTATAAGTTGAAGCAACTGAACTATAGTTGCTTCCTCTTGCCTTTCTAGTCATTGAAACGTTACATCAATGGCCTTTATTACATCATCGCGGGTACCTGCGAGTTCGGATAATAGAGGGTTCGGATGATGGAGGTTCGGATAATCGAGGTTCTACTGTATAATGAAAAAGATATGACAGAAACAATGTGATTATAATATAGATGAAACACAAAAACAAAAGGTATGGCTTAATAAGATGCGTATGAGGTATAAATTGAATAAAATAAGCCAGATGGATAACAACAAAAGATGACAGGATTTGGTTGATAAACATACGGCACGCCTCCACTTTTCTTAAATCTCAGTAATAGAAATGTTGATTATTTAATACTATATTTATTTTTAAAACTGCTTATAATATAACTATTTAACTGTCAAATTTGGTTACATTAGATAAAGGCGAATCAGCAATGATAAATTAAGTAAACATAAAAGTAGGAATTTCATAAAAGTATTGGCACAATTGCTTGCGTTTAGATAATAAGTTCTTTATTAACATTACCATATACTTTAATCCTTTTAGTCTGAAATAGAGTAAAACAAGAATGGAGAAGCTTATTTTACATTATTTTCTGTTTAAGTCAGTGTTGATATAATGGAGAAAACACAAGATAATTGTGTATTACTATGAATTAGTGTGTTTTAATTGCGTTCTCATAGATTCAGTTATTGTAAAATTGAATATAGACTTGATATAAGTTACAACCGACGCTCTGGGAGGCAACAAACGTTTTCTGGAAGGAAAAAAAAGAATTCACAATATAATAGCAAAAACTCTAACTACTTCAGCTTCTAACATAGCATAAGAGATTGCATGAAGTCCTAGCACAACGTTCATCATGCAAACAGCAAAGGATGTAATCCAGATGTAATTATTATTGTAGAGTTTAAAGAAAGAAATCATTCATTCATAGTGAGTTCAATCGAAAAAATATTGAGTTTGTCTAAGCCTTCATAAAGGAATATTTTTGGCCATAAATATGTATTGAGAAATCCAAACAGTGAATTTCAAATGAGCAATGTTAGGCCAACAATAAACGTTCAGTATTTTAGTTGGGGGTTGGGTGTCGTGGAACGGAGGGGAAACTTTATTGAAGTTATCCCGAATTAATGATGGGTCGTTCTGAGTGACACGGAATGTGGAACTGGTTCCAGCTTTGAACCGGTTTGGAACGAAACCAATCGCCCAAGTTTTTCGTTGCACCTGGAACAAAAAGCAGCGCCATGAGATCTCTCGTTTCGTTCCCTCGGTGTTGTAGGGTTTCGATTTCACCTCTCGTTTCGTTCCACCCATGGTCGTTCCGACTGCTTTGTTGCGTTGATCCTTCCGCTGTTGATTTCCTCCCCCCTCTCCATCGCTTTACCACCTCGCACATGGGCATCTTCATAATGAACCGCTTTCTTTGAAATTTTCTATTCTACCGACAGGGCTCGACTTCTTCTTTCTGATTCAGAGAAATGAACCACACAAGTTTTTGCTGCTTATGCATTTAAATGATTTTTTCGCTATTTGTTTAAAAGCTAATGGAGCAGTCTCAAGAGTTGATTACTCTTTTTTCCTCGAAACCAATGTAGTTGGAAAATTCTCGCTCAATTGTTCCCTATACTTGGGCTAACTTCTCCCCTCCCCCAAAAATTAAATTCTTAATTGAATAAAACTATCTTAAAAGTTTACATTTTTTTAATAAGTATACTTAACTATTTAAAGCTTCTTAATATTATAGTACCTATAAAATGTTGAATTATAAAATAGAAGGAGGAGATTAACAGCTCGAAGTCACAAAACGGTATGTAAAGAAAATGCATGATACATTGATATTAGATTAGTAAAATGTGGAACGAAAAGTGGAACAGACCGTAAATTCTCATACCACTTTTAACGGCCCTTCACTAGTATGCAGTAGGTTAGTCAAACTTACGTGGAACGAAAACTGGAACTAGTTCCAATAGTGGAACGGAACGTAAATTCTCATTCCACTTCTAAGTTGGAACGGCCCTTCACTATTCCAAATCACAGCGAGAAACTGTTTTACAGGAAGATTGGGATAAAGTTCCGGCTGAAGTAATCCAGTAAGTTATTTCCTCGATGCTACGAAGACTTCAGGTCACAATAGGTGCAAATGATATGGTAACAAAATATCAAAATGTACTTAAAATTTAAAATAATATTTATCAAAATATTGTCTGTTTGCCAATACTTTTTTGACCCTTGAAATTCATATTTTATATGATAATGGGTAATAAGCTATTTACCTTTATACTTCTAAAATAAAAGAAAAAATGTGGGTGTGCCAATAATTTGTTGACCCGCTGTAAATACATAAATTAACTAGAACAGATAATCAATCACCAGCAAAATCAAAAAGTCATAAATAAAACAAAAATATATATAATGTTGTGTTTTTTTTATCTTAAGAAACTTTTAAGATGAAGTAAATAATTGGGGTATGCAGTCAGGGAAACAGAATTTATTTAATTTTAATTTAATTTTAATTTTATGTGACGACGCACCGTGGGGTAAAACTAGAAAAAAAAAACTACCTAAAAGTGCATGTATTTATATAATAGTATTTTCGAATACCTAAAGAATGTAGTATAGGACTGTAGAACTGGACTGTGAAACTTTTATTTTACTATTAATCATTAACAGGATCTGTACACGCCCTCGAAGTTGTTCTTTTCTGATGTAGTGAAATTACACGTTTTAAAAAAATCTGTTAAAATAATTTTTATTTCATTATTCGCTTTGTTAAACCCCTTGAACAACACTTTAGATGAGTACTCGTTTATTTAGGATTTTTATTTAGCATAGCCGTGACTGCCAAGAATTTTCAAAATTAGCTGTCTCGTAAATCTAGCTTATCTTCATTTCATCTGATGTTTTAAAAAAAGCTGCACCGAACTAGGTTCTCTGTTTGGATTTAAATTGATGCAGGGGTATCTGAAAAACAGTGGTATCAGTATAAATCTCCAGCCTTAGCTATATTTGTTCAGGATAATTTATTTGTTATATTTTCTTCTATAGAAACCAATTTTTGGATATGTTTTTATTTTTTTATATATTTATATATTTTATTTATTTTTTATGGATTGGATATGTATATTATTTGTTGCTTGTGTATTAATAATTAATATTTATCATTCTGTTCTATAAAATATTTGTAAAAATGTTACTGTTAATGTTATATATGTAAAATCCTTATAAAATATATAGATTGTATATAAGTATAAAGATTTAGTAAAATTTAGGAAATACGGAAACAACTGTAATAGTAGTCACCAAATACCATTAGTACTATCTTCCGTCTTCAATTCATAAAATTTTATTCCATGGAGCTGGAGCAATAAAGTATGTGGCGCTTCCAATCGTTCCATGAACGAAATATATCAAATAAATTCTTACCCTGAACAAATACGCCCGAGTCCGAGATTGAAATAAATAACAGTGTTCTTCAAATTTACTTCGAAAATACCTAGTTCGATGTAGCTTTCTTTAAAAGACCAAATGAAATGAATTCAAAACGAAACCAAACATAACCATTTTTTGTTCAAATTTTTAACTTAAACTCTGACTTTGACTGACTGATGATCGGATTCAGCTGGTTATGATTTTATTCGATTTAGCTCCTTAAAAACTTATTGAAGGACACCTAACATGATTTTTTATTTTTTATGTTTTTTTTTTAATTTTTGCTCTTAAATGGTGACCTTATCTCTTGGTACAACAAGCTGATTATGGTTTCATTCAATTCACCACCACAAGAAAACTGTAATAAAAAATGCTTATAAAACGACTCCTTTACATGAATTAGGTTTTTACCCATGTTTAGCGTTTTCTCCTTTGTGCAATGATTCGTAAGTTTTGAGTGCTAGAAGAGAAAACAAAAAGATATGACAAAAAAGTGAATTTAAAAAATAAACGGTATGAAAATTTTAAAATATGAGGTAAAAAACAAATGATAAGATAAGATCAAAAGATGATTGGACTTACAATTAGTTAATAAACAGAAAAAGATAAATCAAGTATCACAGATAAGCAGTCGCAAAAAAAAAAAAAAAAAAGTGTAATTATATTCATACATACCAGACTTAAAAGACGAGAAACTGCTCGTCGTTTCCGACTAGTTCAACATTTACTAGACAAGCGTTCAAAGCTCCCAATAAATTACAAAAGACTTATAGACATGACACTGATTAGACCCATTTGGACACACGGAGTTGAGCTTTGGGGCTCCACTAAACCCTCCAATTCTTCTTGTATCAAATCCTTACAATCTATAATCCTTAGAAAAATCCTCAATGCCCCTTATTATGTCACAAACAAACTTATCTATAAAGATCTTAATGTTCCTTATGTTGCTGATTTGGCCCGAACCAGATACCTGTCCTTTTATAGTAACTCCATACCAACTTGGATCCGTTAGTCTCCCAACTTGACTCGTGCTCAATTCCCGATAATCCGCCGAGGTGTCTGAAAAAAAAAATATATACTCAGATTAAGTTAATAAAATATTGATAGATCATTAATTTTGTGAATAGCTAATGAAATCGAGTGTATTGAGCAGGAAAAAAAAATCGTTACCAACATATTTCGTTCTTTTTATTTTTCTTCCCTGTTAATGGTTTTATATGGACAATAATTATAATAATTATATTATTTCTACCGTCCTAAATACATTAATGTCCTGCCGACCAAGTCTCTATTTTTAACTGTCGAACGTTAACTTCCTGTCTTTTCTAAACCTTATTATTAGAAATCCCGCCAATACCATATCCACAGGTAACGTAAACCTACTACTTAAGTCAGACTCTTTAATTATAATTCCCAACACATTTATTATCAAGAAATTAATACAGCCAAAATCATTGTCTACTGCTGCCATTCAATTTTTAATTCCCAAGACCTCATAACCAACACTGACCACGTTAAACAAATGGAGGGTATTATAGTATACAATAGCTTTTCTATTAGCATTCAGGGCCACCGTAGACTGGGGTCTTAAATAAGGCGATCGCGCTCAGAACTACAAAAGCCGGTTTTTTTCATCTTTTAAATTTATTTTAAGTAATGAACTTTTAAAGATATAATTGTATTAAAAAAGCTATAATTTTATAAAAATTATAAAAGTATAATAAGTTTTGAATAAATAAAATGCATTACTTTTAATAATGTATTTATATTATATAGTTAATATAAAACTATCTTTGATAGAATTATCGTAATGATAATTCATAATATAAACCATAAAAATAATAATATTTATATAATATATACCTATAGTATAAAAATAATAAGATATTGTAGATAAACATATTTTTCACAATATCTACTCATAAAATAATGTAATATAAACAATAAGCATTTTTATATATATATATATATATATATATATATATATATATATATATATATATATATATATATATAAACACTTATAGATTTACATGTATGCACAAATATGTGTAACCACCAATATATAAATGGAAGTAGATATGTGAATATATGTTTTTATGTAGTTAGTTAATATTTTGTCTTATTAGCATTCAAATAGTTCTTCAATTTTTTTCTATATATCTTTCCTATTCTATTCATTATTTTTATCTATATCTTTCCTATTCTATTCATTATTTTTATTGATTTATTTTCTAGATTTCTATCTTTTTCCTGAACGCATTGTAATTATCATATTATAGTTATTATATTATCATATTGTTGTTATTATTATCTTTTTTATTTTTCTCTCTTCTTTTTCTTATGTATATATTTATCACAAAAGTTCTATTTTTAATTGTGCAAATCTATATCATATTTTATACATATTATTATCTTCGTTTGAAATTAAGATATTATAAATATTATATAAGCCAGAATATTATAAAACTTTATCACACATGTTTGTTATTCTTAGGGGACAATATTTCATTTCAAAAATATTTTAAGCATCAATCATATTTTCAGGATTATAATTATGTATAACCATATAATATTTTTTACATAATTTCTGTAACTGTGTTATATATTAATCACGTAAATTTTAAAGAAGCATTTCAGCAACATTGAATCAATTTTAGTTTTACTTGATCCCCCCCCCCCCAAAAAAAAAAATGTTTTTTATGGCTCTAATCAAAATTATCCGTAATATGAAGCTAATAGTAATGCGTCAGGTAACGATTTCAAAGCTAGATACTCCATTGTTAACATGTCATAAACTTCGTGGTCAAATGATTTTATTTTATTTGTGTGCGTTTTTCTAAGGTTCGTGATCAATAGATAGGAAGATATTAACAGCTGATTCAAAACGCCCGTAATATTATGAGTTCTATACGCCTCAAAATCTTTGTAGATTTTTCATTGAATGAAATGTTCAATATCTTAATTTTGCGCAAAGGAATTCCACTTTTCTCTTTGCTTATATTTTTGCAAGAGCCTTCCATTATCATATAAGGCAGCATTGCCATTCCCTTGCGTTAAATTGAATAAATCAAATTCAAAGATTTAGGTTTTAAATTTTCAAATTTGTCGTAAACCTACGACTTCCAGTCCTACTGTATCCTTTAATGACATTCCACTAATCCCTGTTGAACAGATCTGCCACCTAGGACTCCACTTGGACCAACGTCTTACTTGGAATCCACATACAAGACTAAAACGACAAGAAACTGCCCGTCGTTTCAGACTACTTCAACATTTACTAGACACACATTCAAAGCTTCCAGATAATTACTAAGACTCATTTACATGACAGTAATTAGACCTATTTAGACGTACGGAGTTGAGCTTTGGGGCTCCACTAAACCACCCAATTCATCTCGTACCCAATCCTTACAATCCAAAATCCTTAGAAAAATCCTCAATGCCCCTTACTTTGTCACCAATAAACTTATCCATTAACATCTAAATGTTCCATATGTTGCTGATTTAACCCAAACCAGATATCTATCCTTCCATAGTAAGCTTCATAACCACTCAAATCCCCTAATTTTTCAATGTGCTTCCCAAACCATTCCCGATAATCCTCCGAGGCGTCTGAAAAGAAGATTGCCCAGAGACCTTCTAGTGTAAAATTTTTATTAAAGTTCTGATGAGTAGTTTTTTTTAAAAGTTTTGTCACGTTATTGTAACAGTTAACAGCACATTTACTTGATGTATATATTTTATATTTTATATAGTTGTAAATTTCAATAAATTGTCATGATAAAAAAAAAAAAAAAAAAAAAAAAAAAAAAAAAAAAAAAAAAAAAAAAAAAAAAAAAAAAAAAAAAAAAATAAATTTAAAGATTTATTTTCAATTTCATCCTTAAGATTTTATTTATTAGTATTTTTAATTACACATCTTCAGTCCCCTAACACCCCAAATTCCCTTCATGACAAAAATACAATTCCTTTCTTTTAATATTTTCCTAATAGAATCGTTTATATCAAATTTCACTCGTGATGATGTCTAGTTAAGGCATGATATTTAAAAACTTAATTATTCATTTTAAAAAATTAGCAACAAAGTGTTATAATAAAAACCCTAAAATTTAAATTTCTTAAATTATGAATTCAAAAAATTACATTGTTTAAAAACATCAATGACTAGAATAAGAATTAAAAAAATTATTACAACTCAACAATTAAATGAAAAAAAGTCGTGAACAAAGGTAAATTTATAAAAAGTGAAACAAAAATTAATACGAGTCTTTGATGGCACAGATAAGTTAAGATGGCTGGCTATATGTGAAAGTACGATTGATTTACTCAATATTCTATGATATGATTCATCCTGTGATATTACTTAAATATTTATCTTCCTTGTCTTCCATTCCATTCGGCTTATTATTCAAGGTTTGAATAATTGGAATTAGTAGACGGTTCTTGCCAGTTCTGATTCAATCGATTCCTTCAGATCAATATTACCAGGTCCTCCAACCTTTGTTGTCCCATTGCTGACCGTAAGCAGTTTTTAATTTTACTAAAACACTAAATGATCTTTCTGCGTGAGCAACAGAAACAGGCAGACAAGAAAACATGCGCAATGCCACACAAGCATTTGAAAACATGCTTGTTACCCCCTAAGCTCAACGACTATTTTCATTTCGCTGAATAATAATTATTATTTACTTCTTAATTAAATTGATAAAACAAATGATCAAAAATAAAGAGTTTGGTGGAAGTGTTAGTGAAAAAGGGGGGGGGGATTTTGCCCCTCACAGCTGTCTATAGTTTCATTTCTAATTCGGCCCCTCCTTGTTTAATCAACACATCTAACAAGGGGACGTTTTGACTTGCAACTCACAGATTTGAATTCCGATTTTTGTGTTGGTAGTAAAGGCCTATAGTAGTGAAAAATTCTTCTTTCGCGTAAAATTGTAGTTTTAAAAATATAAAAACACTTTCAATATGCTCAAGACAAGACGGGACAAGACAAGACAAGGTAATACTTTAGGGCGCTCAAACACTTTTTAAAAAATGACAAATTTTCAATGAAATCCGCTGTAAATCATTGGAAATTTTTTTTCAAGATAAACCGACCTCAAATCTCGATTTAACGCACCAAAAAACTCTTATATTTGAAATTTTATCAAAATTTTTTAACCCTTTCGAGGACGTTAAAATTTTAAAGTTGAGATTTCATCAAAAACTTCTAACGGCCATTACAACTGCTTTGTTCAACTAATTACAATAGTAATAGCATCACAAGAAGCTGGGTACATCCTGCTTTTTATCCATGCATATAACATTGGGTTTACTCCAGATTTTAGTGGACAAAAACTGATGTGAACAAAAATTTCCGAAGTCAACTTGAGATATTTCAATAAGGAGAAATACTGCGATCTCCGTATTTAGGCTAAACCATGCAGTTTTACGGCTTCTAGATGACCCTAAAATTTGGATTCAATCGGGGGGTGAAATATGAGGGATAGCGCAAATTATTTACGTTTTTTTACCTCAAAAGCCTACATAATTTTAGGAGTAAAAAAAAATAAAATTTTTTAATTTGTCAAAATTTGGTTTATACATGTTTTTTGAGATGAGGAATCTGAAAATGATATAAGTTTTCAGTATAAAAATTTTCCTCACCTATATTATATAAATAAAACGTTTTAAAATGATCTATTTCTGTTTCAAATTTAAAGACCATTTTTAAAAAATATAGGTAAGGGGAGTTTTTTTTAAAACAAAAATCTGATATTGTTTTTAGATTAATCATCAATATAAGGGTTGCAATGTTATTTGAAATATAAAAAATTTTAAACTAAAAACCGATGTCATTTTCAGATTCGTCATCTCAAAAAACACTTAGAAACCAAATTTTGTTTAAATAAAAATTAAATTTCTCTCCCTCTAAAAATTTGTAGGCTGTCAACTTGTGAAAAACGTAAATAATTTGCGCTATCTCATCTACAAATATTTTGCCACCGATTGAAACCAAATTTTAAGGGCAAACTGCATAGTTTAGCCTAAAACCGGAGGTCGCAGTATTTCTCCTTATTGAAATATATCGTGTTATTGTTGACCTCAGATTAATTAATAAGTAATTGTTACTATCTCGTCAAAATCATGAGCTCTATTCTAAAGTTCAAAAGATCACTGACCTCATGGAGAAAAGGAGAATCACTTTCCATGGTCACATAGGCAGAATGAATCCTATATGAGATGATCAAGGGAGCCTGGTTTACCAAGATAGAAAAAGACCTGTTGGAGATCGGGATTACTTTTTAAGACATCCAGAAGCGCGATCCACCTAAAAAGATACTCGGGGATCACTATAGTTTTCTTGAGAAACTAAAATTCAGGACGGGAAAGATGTGGACAGAAGACAGAAAGAAGCAACACCGGCAACGAAGGAAGGAGTATTGTGCTGAAGTCAAAGCCAAGAACAGACAACTGAAATCACGTGGTCCTTAGTAGGCCGAAAAAAAAAAAAAATTACAATCTACCAAAAATGTGGGCAATAAGTATAGATGGCTTTATGATTATATTCAAACATTATGTGAAAATAATTGAAAAAGAAGAAAGAAAAAAAAAAAAGAGAAAAGAAAAGGACTATGGTTTATAAAGTATACATACGTATAAGTGAAATATATATTGTTATAAAGTAACTAGGATCGAGGACCGCCCAGGCAAACCAACGCTAGATGTAGGTTAGACCTAAGTGATAATGGTTATTGCAAGTTTATATTGTAATAAGGATCTAGTTGTATTTATTAAGTTGTAAATAAATTACTATTTAACTGTAGTTTGGTTAGTCATACCCTCAGTGGCCTGTAACAATATGTGTGTGTGTGTTTATATATATATATATATATATATATATATATATATATATATATATATATAATATAAAATAGCTAAAATATAATATATATAATAAAATAAAATAAAAAGTTAAAATATAACTTTATTAATGATATCCACTCTTATTTTCTTCCAATCGGTATAGTTTATTTTATTTATTTTTATAGATACTTTATTCACATACGTATTTTACAATATGTTTCTTTTTGTCTATATATTTAATCTCGTCTACATTCATCCTGTTTCTATTATATCTCTTCATTTTATTTTACTTGAAGCCCTGACGAAGGCTTGCTCTGTAAGCTGAAACTTCGGCACCGTAAATCAGTATTATTAATTGGGTTTTGAAATTAACGAGTTTCTACTCTACTAATAAATGAAATGATTGTTTCAGGAATCTAATAAGGACCCACCAGTTTTCCGTAAATATGGCTTGATAACTGAGAAAGGATATGCTCCGTACGAAGCAGAAGGACGTACCGGCCAAGAAGTTCTACAAAAAATAAAAGACACCGTTAGTACAAATCCATCTGCTATTTCGATATAAATACACTGCTCCATAAAAATATTAGTGCACATAAAAAAAAAAATTTAATCTTTTCTCCATAATAAAATTATTTTACTTTCAATTCTTTATGTGTATTTTTTACACGATGTTTAGTGCAATACCTGGTAGTTATAAAAAATACTATCTGTTACATATTAATTTTAGGAAACATTTTGTCTCAGAACAATGTTTTATTTTATTTTTCTATTTCAGTAGCTGTTTTATAGACGCTAATGCATTTCTTAATCTGACAGAATCTATTGCAAAAGAAAAAATATATAAGTCAATTAAAATCTTGTTAAACAAGCAGCTACATACTAACTATTATGTTATTTAATATTGCATCACCATTAAACAGCAATATTAAAAATTTTCAGGTATTCCAAAGGAACTTGCGGCTCAAGTACTGGTTCGAGACTTTCGACAAGTTTAATTCAGGAGTGATGAATGATGCTACATTCGTTCGGGCACTATCCGGAGCACACAACTGGGCATTTACCAATGCGGAATACAAGAAGCTTATTGAACTGTAAGTGTATCTATACTTGTAATAGTAAATCTAAAATGAATATTCCATCTATGAATAAAATAAATAGTCTATTATAAGCGTAATGAATGAAAACAAAAATGAAATCATGTCACTTGAGGTACGCATGATGGTATAGAAGGATCAATACAATTAGGATTGATGAATTAATTGCCACTTCTATTGAGATTATTTTATTAGAAAACTAGTTTCGAATGCTAAACCTTCATCTTCAGTTCTAAAACATACAAAAATTTTTTCAACACATCAGTAATATGTGAAATCCACCCTTCAATTAAATTCACACTGGAGTTAGAGTACAATAAAACTAAATTTTTTAGACATCTCCATAAACAATAACCAACATGAATTTAGTATATACAGGAAACCCACACACACAGATTTAGTTATAGACAACAATGCCAGGAGACCTCTAACACACAAACTCGCAGCATTTCATAGCATGATATACCGCCTTTTAAATATACCACTAAATGAACGAAATTATAACAAAGAAATACAAACAATACACACTATAGCTAACAGCAACGGATACAGTAAAACCACAATCAATAACATTTTAAGAAAACAAATACATAAAAAAACTATGAATAATATATACAAAACACCCCCAGAGGATAAAGCTATCCCTAAAAAATATATTTTGATACCATACTACGGCCCAATATCCACTAAAGTCGGGAAAGAATTAAAAAAATAATGTTTAAACCCTGCATTTAAAATAGATAAACCATTGTCATCATACTTCCCTTCACCGAAAGACAAAATAGACCTTTTCCAAAAAAGCGGCGTATACGAATTAAAATGTAATGACTGTGAAGCAAAATACACGGAAAAAACTGGACGATCGGTAAATCAAAGAGTAAAAGAACATATAAGAGCACACAATAATAAGACCCAAAATTCCAATTTCGCTATCCATCTAAATGAAAATAACCATAAATTTAATAAAGATTCGGGAGTAAAAAAATTACATCAAATAGAAAATAGCCTAAAATTAAATACTTTTGAATCACTAGAAATAATAAAATCGTTTAAAACCGATCCAGATTTTTTTTTTTAAATGATCAGATTAACATATCCAATAGCCCCATTTTAAATTTGTTTCCCATAGGAACGGAAAAACCCAATGAGTCATAAGGGAAACCCGACTGTAAATCAAAAATTTAACCTAGCTGCCCCCCTTTTACTTCTCACGAATTCAGTGTTTTAGTTACCTCGAAGGTGAGTGCCCATGTTTGATTTCTTGTCTTACCTTTTTAAAAACTTTAGTATATATAATCTATGTAACATAGTACAGATGTGGTTAAAAAATGTTTGTATGTTTTAGAACTGAAGATGAATGATTAGCATTCGAAACTGGTTTACTAATAAAATAATCTCAATAGAAGTGGCAATTAATTCATCAATCCTAATTGTAATGAAGTCATGTCGTTTAATTTTTTTCGATATACAGTCAGTAATAACAGTTTCTGACCACACAGAATTCGGATGTTGGGTTTGTATCCAACAAAACAAGCAATAGCACTTAGTACTTTTTTTCACGTAAACAACAAAACTAATAATTATTATTATTATTCGGTGCAACAGTCCTTAGAGCAGGACCAGGACCTCCTCAATAAGTTTTCTCCACCTACCTCGGCCCCCACCACTTGCACCTAGCCATCTTCTCACTCCTGCCTGCGGAGGTCTTGGTCCACGTCTTCCAGCCATTTCAATCGGGGCCGCCCTCGAATTCTAAATCTTCTGGCCTTTCTTTTAGCAATTTTCGAGGTAATGTATCAGCAGGCATCCTCTCCACGTGTCCCAACCACCTGAATTTTGCTTTTTTTATTTGGGCTACTATATTTGGCTCTCCAAACAATTTCATTAATTCCTCATTTTTTTTTTCTTATTCTCCATTCACCATTTAGACACTTTTGGTCAAATATCTTTCTAAATATTTTCCTCTCCCGAAGCCCGAGTAGCTTTTCACATCTTTTTGTAAGTATCCATGTTTCACTCGCGTATGTAACGACGGGTCTAATAATGGTTTTATGGGCTGTTATTTTAGCCTTACGCGATAAATCGAAGTAGAACACTTTGAATTTAAGGTTCCTGGCCCTCCAGGTTGGGGGTTGGGCGCAGGGCTAACGACCCTGTCCCACAAAAAGATCAGTGTTACAAAACCTCAAGAAGGAAAAAACCGGATGGATTTAACAATAATTATTGAACAACAAAAAACAATGAAAACAAAGGTAACATAAGTTTTTGGTCAATTTCTGCAAATGTCAGTAACGAATTTGATATAGATGCTAGAAAAAAAAAAATTATATTTTATATGGTAGCCCTGTCAGGTATAGATAGAACCAGTTTTGAGGTCACAGAATCCGGAATATTAATGGTCCAATATTCCGGATTCTGTGAGGATACGCTTCTTAAGACCTTCCATAGAGCTTATTTGACTCTTCAATAGTTCCCGCTTTAAATGATACCAAAGGTTCCCAATAGGGTTCATGTGAAGATATTGAGGAGCTGGATTGACCAATTTCGGGCAATTGTAAAGGCACCAAGTTCGGGTCATCAGACTTGTTTGTTTAGGGTCATTGTCCTAATGGAAATGGTACTTACTCTTCAGTCCCAAGCTGTCCTCACTTGGTATTAAATTATTTTTCAGAATGTCACAATACATTGCTGCATTCATTTTCCTATTAATGAAAGCCAACTGCCCAATTCCTGCAGCCACCATACCCCCCCTATCATCAAAGAGCCTCCTCCGTGTTTCATTTTAGGCTATGTATTTTTTATTTTTATAGGTTAAATATTTTTTACTTCAGATTTTTCTGTGCAAGTGTAATTATTTAAAATAATACAAACTAATAAGAGAAAAATAATCATTATTATTTTTAAATCACCCGAAATCGTGATTTCAAGAAATATGGGTGTCCAGAAACTTTTATAACAAACTGTACGTCTTTGATAAGGAGTCTCACTTACACACTTCTTTTTTAGCTGGATCTAATAACGTTATCATATTTGTCCGCCAGGCACCCTCTGTCTATCTTGAGGCATTGGCTACTTATTAGCTGCATTTGTTTATATATATATATAAATGATTGTTCTCATAATCATGCCAATATTACTGATGGATATGGTAGCGACTGAACAATATAGTCTCGAAACGTCACCAAAATAGTTTTTTTTATTTATTGACTGAACCTCAAGAACCTTACTAAACATTTAATAGTAACAGTCAAGAAATTTATCCATATATATATATATATATATATATATATATATATATATATATATATATATATATATATATATATATATACCATATGGTTTTTGACCTACCGTGTGGTTTCTTACCATTAACTGTGTTATTATAGTAATATAAAGAAGTGTCCAGTTGGATTACTTACTTTCCTGTCCAATCGTAACCTCCTTACGCCCATTTCATAAAAGACTACCTGATCAGTTAAAGTATACAGTTCCATGGGTCCAGACCCTAACAGATCTTTCCAGGTGATTAACAAATGTTATGAGTGTAGAAATGTACAAAAATATGAAAATGTATATGAGGCAGTTATCACAGCAGTAATGTTGCAGTACCTATGTATTGGACTCGATGGTCAGACAACTTGAAGCACTACATCAGAGAGGTTCAGCTTTTGTTTCTAATCTGCAGTCTTCGAAGTACAAGCTTCTAAGAAATTTAAACATCAAAGGAAAGAACCCACACATGGGACATCCCCATCACACATGGAACTAGCACTATAGCATATTTCCTACAGACAGATTAGAACAGCGATAGTGAAGGCAGATAATTGGTATTTTTGTTCTTTAAACGGCAGAAATAATATCACTTTCAGCCTCAATAACTAATCCATTTTTTCATTTTTTTTTCATAAACGATGTGAACAATAACTGTTATTCTGTATATATAACGCTTTCTCACTTTGTTGAATATAATTTTATATCCTCCAAAAATATAAGTTTTAAATGGTATTTCTCCTGAACGAATTGTTAGAAAAGAATGTTTCAACACACATTGAAAAGGACAAGTAGATACCTTTCAACCGAATGACAAAGCAATTACAGAGGGTAATAAATAATAAACGACAGTACTGAAAGGAATTTTACGTGGAGATTGAAGAAGACCTATAGGAAAAAGTATTTTAGTAACAATACATGGGCCCTCATTTACCTGCAGAGACCATGAAGTTGCTTAGCTAATGAAAGAAAAATATTGGCAGCAAGATGTTCCCAACTACAATAAGACAGCACACAGCCAATCCCTCCATGATTTAATGCCTATGGTTTTGGGGGTGAGGAAAAATCGTTGTAAGCAGGTGGTTTTAACTGGTAAGAACCCAGGACAAAACGTTTGAAAGTTAAACCTGATTTATTAAAAAAATAAATGAATAAAACGCACACGCACACCAACACAAGGATTTTATTTAGTCAAACATAAAATAAACTAAGTTTGACATAAAACATCCATTAAAAATAAACTAAGAACGAAATTAAGATATACTTGTCTTATTCACAACATCTTGGTTATCAATGTGTGTGCCTAAGTGTGAAATTAATTTTGCAATTAATAAGTACTAAATAACATACACCCATAGTTATTTAGTGTTGTAATGATTAAACCATTCTAATAAAAATATTTATAAATAATTTGTACTTTAAACAGGTTTAGAAGACCGCTCACAGACAATGTCGTTGAGTACCAACAATTTCTAAATGCAATCGATGAAATGTATACACAACCTGATCTTGAGCGGTCACCGTTAATAAATCCAGTGCCCAACCTAGGATGGAAAGAGCGAGCAAAGTACACCGATGAACAATTTGATATTCTCGGTAAAGCGTTGAACAAGATCGTCCAACATGGCATTTGCATGGACCACTTATCTACGTTTAAGGTATATTCACAATCACAATTATTTAAATTATCAAATTCATTATGATAGTTAATTGTAATAAATATTGATGTGCCAATTGTTAATAAGTTACAATATGTTTTGTTCTGTTGATGTGCCGTTTGATATAAGTAAAACACTATATTGTTTTTTAAGAAATATATTTTATACGTTGAAGATACTGAAGAAAAACTTATTCATTCTTTTTAATTTATTACGTTATGGTGAGTTCCAAGTGTTTGAGGCAGTGAAAAGAACAATAATATATTAGAGATGCCAGGTATAATTTGAACGATTGCAGAGTTATTGTATAAAGAGAGTTATTGGCCAACCATGGAATAACCCCTATAATATACTTTACGAATCCGGTAGTCATCAATAATTTATATACATACTGAAACTAAATTTAAATTATGAAACAAAAATAAAGAATCAATGA
Source organism: Euschistus heros (assembly GCA_003667255.2). Classification (NCBI taxonomy): domain Eukaryota; kingdom Metazoa; phylum Arthropoda; class Insecta; order Hemiptera; family Pentatomidae; genus Euschistus; species Euschistus heros. The sequence continues at coordinate 2,318,490 of RCWM02000129.1, forward strand.
TTTCCAAAATAGTAGCGAAAAATGTTAATAGCAACAACGTAGTTAGGGTAACATATTTGAGGAGGTTAGGAGACAAATATGGTATCTTTTATTTCGAAACAGAGTTTTTCGCAGGATAAGTAAAGGTCTTATTGTCTAATAATTAAAAAGGAAAAGTTTTTTGACGCATGAAACTCCGCGCTAAAATATTTACTTTACTGACAATAATCGTATTTCTTTCTCCGAGTAATATGTAAAGCTAGAAGAGAACTATTGAGCGTTAAGTACTCACCATTCTTTGATAAAATTAACAATTGTTTCATTATTTTATTTTATGGCACTACAACCCAGTGACGAGTCCTGGCCTCCTCCACTAGCTTCCTTCAGTCATCTCTGTTTTGTGAAGCCGCCATCCAGTTCCTTACTCCCAGAATATCCCTCGCGTGTCTGGCCACACCATCCGACCACCTCAGTTCCGGTCTTCCCCTTCGTATAATCAAATTTCTATCATATAACTCTCTTTATAACAATTATCCTCATATAATTGTTTCATATGTAATCAGAATACGAGTACATAAGAAAACACAAAAACACGGGGAGGAGTGGCGAAGGACATCCTTGGCTACTCCTTCCTGACAGATTAGTTTTTGTCTTTTTTAAAATTTAAATTTTAAAATGACACCCTCTCATACCGTTTAACCTTTTTCAAATGACACTTAAGGATCCCATTTTGAGATCTGCCAGGATCCAACGATTTTTAAGATGGTGGAAGGATATTCCACCATTGTTGTCCTTTTGAAAATCCGCCATTGTTCTCCTTTTTTAAAATTGAATTAATTATTAAATTTTTTTAAAAAGGACACTCTTGCTATTTAACCCTATAATAGCGCTCCTCGTAGTATCTTGACGAAATTCACCGAACAAAATTGTACTCGTCAAGATTTACTTTCCTTTGACATGGGAAACACCATTACCATTATTTTTCTAATACAACTTCCCAACACTTAATCATATAGATCTTTATGTCTCTTTTCATCCTTTCAAAAATCTTTTTAAAAATCATATAAAACACAACCTAGAAGGATATAATACACAAGGATATATATACACAACCATGTAAATAAAAATATTCTTTCTCACCGAATTGCGAATTGAATTGCGGATTGGTCGTCCCACTGCCTTCGTGTTGTTAATCATATCCACCCTCAAAAACGAGGGCACAACAATTTAGCACTGTTATATTTCTGGACGTACCTAGCCGAAGCTTTCAAACAGTTAGGGCAAGCCCAATGATCCATGCAGGCTCCATACGAATGATCCATTTACCCTGATCTCTTTACCTAATCCTGCAATCCTACATTTCAAATCGCTCTTTACGAATACACGTGTAGAGTTTTCTAATTGTCATCTAATTAATGGCGGTGTGCCATAAGGGAGCGTCTTTATATTAGGTTGATGCAAAAATAATGCAGGATTTTATTTCCGTTTCATTATTAATTCCAATTGTGTAAACAAACTAATGCACAATGCTAAGTTATACACACCATTTTAAAGCCTATTTATCTCGCTTACTTTCCTATATAATCCTTTTTTTTTTTTTACATTTAATTCAGTCCATTCAGTACCTCCAGACAAAATGACGTCTAGGAGCAATTTTCGTCAAATGTCCTTGTAGGAGTTCAAACTCGGTCGAAGTACTGCGCAAACGGCTCAAAATATTAATGATGTTTGGGGGCTAGGTACCATTAATAAATCTACAGTGCAGCGATGGTTTCAAAAATTTCCTAGTAGAAATTTTGACCTTTCAAACAAAGAAGGTGGTGGCCATCCCCCTGCTATTGACAACGACCAGTTAAAGGCAATAGTGGAAGCTGGCCCCACCAAAACAACTCGAGAAATAGCGGAAGAACTCGATGTGGATCAGTCAACAATCGTACGCCATCTCAAGGCAATTGGAAAAACAAAGAAGCTCGCCAAGTGGGACCTAAAACCTGCATTATTTTTGCATCAACCTAATATTTTCTTTACTGAATACCGATTATTTCCAATATCTTAACAAAATTTTCAGATGGTACAGCTATTGTATCACCCCATTCAAATCCTCTTAATCTCTTCCTACACACAACAATCTTAAAAGCTGTTTTGATAGGACTTGTAGCCACAGATGAACAGCAATATCATTTTTTCTGCAAAGAGATTATTCATTTACTTTTGTTTCTTTATATATTGATATTCATGCAATATTATACTGTGACAAGTACAATGTTTCTCCTTATAAATTAATTTGAAATTTGACATATTATCGCTGTCAAAATCGATATATTTTGACCAAAGAACGTTTGAATAATGAGTATTACAATATATTAGTATACATTTTTATACATTAATTTTAATAAATGTTTTCTTTACTTTAATAGAGAACATAAAGAAGTAACCCATTCTGTAAAATTCATAAATGCGTAATTTAAGATTTCATGTTAATTTTTTTTTTTCAGGATATGGACCTTCAAAAGTGTTCAACCATACCTCGTCACCGATTTTTGCAAGCTCTCGACTTTCTAGGAGTGCTCAAGTATTTGTCCGAACGCGACCAGTCGTTAATTTTTAACGCATTCAGTCGGCCAGTTTTTCACCGGATGGAGTTTGACTACACACGGTTTTTGAAAGCATGCAATCACGTTTGCCGCAAGTCCTTTGCCGACGATGATTAACAAATATTTTCAAGTACATACAAGAATTTCCGACAAGTTTTCAAAATTTTTTTTTTCAATAAATCAACAAGTTCATGAAAACTATTTAGCTGTTTTTTTTTATTTACAGATAACTTATATTTTACAAATTTTATTGTGAGAGAAATAAACATTATAGTTCTATCAATTATGGATCAAAGTTAGAATATTAAATTTATTAAAAAAGATTCAACTAGCAATAAGACTTTAAATTTATAAAACAGTATTGCCATCTCCCTTTTCTTTGGCTTACTCCAGAATGCTATGCATCAAAGAGCCATTGTCCATAAGGTTTGTTCTCTAGCTCCCTTTACTTACTTCTTATACACAAATCTAGACCTTCCTCTAGGTCTTTTTCCATCCGGTTTGGCCTCTAGGAACCACCTAGCCTTCCGATCATCACTTATGCGCCATACGTGTCCGTACTGTTTCACCTACCATTCTTTAATAATCAGCAACGTTACATCAAGTTCCTATCTGATTATTTTTTTTCCTCAAATAATCTCTTCTTTGCCGATAATTTTTCATAGATAGTTCATATTTCTGTGGCCGTTGCTTTACTAAAACGTTTGTCGAGGATCTCTGCACCATATAAAAGAATAGCCAATAACACTGTCTTGAATATTTTTATTTTCCTATCCTTCTTATTTCCTGCTTGTCTATTATTGTGGAGCATATGGAATAGAATTCACCATTAGCTTTCCGGACTCTATTAAGTACTTCCTGATCTATCCTAACTTTTCAACTGAAAATCGTACGTTTTAAGTAAAGTAAGGATTGGTGTAAACATATTTTCACCACATCTGACAAATCTCTTAGTTCCGGCCCTGGACTACTAAATAGGACATCTCATATTTCTATTGAAAACAAACTTCTTATATAAGACAAAACCATCATTAAACCTATTCGGACCTATTGACTTGAAATATGGCAGACAGCAAAAAAGCCGAATATCTAATATTCCTTCCTTCCTATTATGTCTCCAACAAAACCCTACATAATGAATACGTCATCGAACTCATACCCTTAAAGTTTTTGAAGTTACATCGCAACTTTTCTTCCATTCCAACCCTGTGGCTCATAATCCAGTTCCTCACACCCTGATAGCCCCCCCCCCCATAAAATTAAAACAATAGTGATCTTGAGACCTTTCGTAAATATGTAGAATAAATATTAATGTTCACTAACGTCCTGAGTGACTGTACTATAACCCTCTTACTCTGCCTCCACTGGATATTTTACAGCTTGGAGGGAAGCGCTGAAATCTTTTCGGACCTGGCTAAGTCCCTGTCCCTCCATTAAGCGACGGGTTTGGTTGGGAGATCCCTAGGGTAATTGTATATTTTAAATGAAGTACGATGTGTTTTAAATTTTAACTTGATATAATTTTATTATTTATTTATTTCACCTTATAAACTAAAACTACATTTAGTTTAACTTTATATATTGTATGGTTCTTTATATTATTTATATATTGTATAGGTCTTTTTCTGTTCCTTATTTTTCTTCTTTTTAATTTTTTCATATTGAACATATTGTATAAATGAATTCATAATTCCATGTTACTTATTACCCACATTTGAGGCAGATGTTTCACATTCCTTTTTTTTTCTTTATTTCTTATGTAGTTTTTACAATTCACAATTTTAAATGCTGTATCAAAAAATAAACCAGTCTCAAACTTATATAAAATACTATTAAGCAGCTTAAGTATATGCTGATATAGTCATAATTTATAATGAAAGAAAAACATACAAAAAAACTTTTAAAGAAAAAAAAGTATATAACATCCTAGTAATAAAATAAACCAAATTGTAACTATACATTTTTAAATATCTATATATTTTTCTATACATACATAAATACTCATACATACTTACATACACACACATCTAAATACATACACTCACACATAATACATACATATGCAAATACATATTCATATACATACATACACAAGTATGTTTAAAATAATAATAATAAGTATAATATATTGGTATACTACATTAATAAATGTCTAGTTCTTTTATGTACATACCGTTTTGTACTATTTTTATTGCAGTTACCAATATTTTTTATAAGTGGGTTTTTATTGTTTTTACACTTATTGAAAAATTGTTCACATATTTTCTCAATGAATTCATTAATATATGGTATACACAATTCTTTATGCATAATTTTAATTTTTGTAAAGTATTCATACTTTCCAGTAATTCTTAGACATTTGTTTTGGAATATTTGCAATTTTCTATAGTTAGTTTTTGATATTTTACTCAGTCTGCCGGTGTTCCTCAAGGAAGTATCCTAGCTCCCATCCTCTACACAGTGTATACAGCTGACATCCTGACCCATCCTAGCACTGTCCTCACCACTTACGCTGATGACACATGTTTGTTATCAGTAAATAATGATGCCTTCATTGCAACCCAGACACTCCAATCCCACATCATAAACCTTCAAGAATGGTGTCAAAAATGGAGAATTAAAATAAATCCAAATAAATCCCATCAAATAACCTTTACCCTCCGTCGTAAACCTACGACATCCTGTCCTACGGTATCCTTTAATGATATTCCTCTAATCCCTGTTGATCAAATCCGCTACCTGGGACTCCATTTGGACAAACATCTTACTTGGAATCCACATACAAGACTAAAACGACAAGAAACTGCCCGTCGTTACAGACTACTTCAACATTTACTAGACAAACGTTCAAAGCTCCCAATTAATTACAAAAGACTCATTTACATGACTGTGATTAGACCTATTTGGACGTACGGAATTAAGCTTTGGGGCTCTACTAAACCATCCAATTCATCTCGTATCCAATCCTTACAATCCAAAATCCTTCGAAAAATTCTCAATGCTCCTTACTTTGTGACCAATAAACTTATTCATAAAGATCTTATTGTTCCATATGTTTCTGATTTAGCCCAAACCAGATACCTATCCTTCCATAGTAAGCTCCATAACCACTCCAATCCACAAGTCTCCCAACTTGCTTTCTCCTCCATCCCTGATAATCCTCCTATGCGTCTGAAAAGAAGATGGCCTAGAGACCTTTTAGTGTAGATTTTATTGAAGTGCTACTAGTGAGTAGTTCTTCACAAGTTATTTACATGCCATTGTATTCACTGTCAACACATTTACTTGTTGTATATTATTTTGTACAGTTGTAAATATCAATAAATGAAGAAAAAAAAAAAAAAAAGTTTTTGATATGAAACTAAATATAGGGCTTGCGTATGTTATTATAGGTCTTAAGCAGGCTTTATATAGTAATAGTTTATTATCTGTGCTTAGCTTAGAATTCCTATTAAAGTATGTGTATATAGTACCCAGAGCCCTGTTTGCTTTATTGCACACATAATCAGTGTGTGAAGTAAACATCAATCCTTTATCCATCCTAAGTCCTAAATATTTAATCTGGCAAGGGGAGGACACATTCAGTCTCTAACGGATCTTGTTGGCAATTGTTTTTGGGGTTCCTCGTCAAAAAATATTAGACACGTATTTTGCCGTTCCGACCAATGGGCCCTAGAAGCCGAGAAAAAAAATAAAATAGCATTAAACTAATTTATTTTATATCTCGAGTTTAAAAAACGATAGCGACATGATTCTTGCACCAAGATGTTTAGTTTTGATTGTGAATAAAGGGAAGAATACAGCCACTCCATAGATTTTGGTTTAAGTGAATTAAATTCTAAAAAAATGATTAGATTTTCAAGCAAACTACGAGGGTAAGTCAATAATTATCCGCAATATAGCTATATTTTTGTTTATGTTGGCAGTACTGTTCTTTTGTGTTGATGGCGCATGCTTTGTTTATTCGTTGTTATGTTTATGTTCGTATCAAGCTGGTAGGTTAGTTTTGTTATCGCTGTCGTGCTGTTAATAATGGCCGCTCCACTTTCTATTTGCACCAAAGAAGAGCAACGTTCAGTGATCCGTTTTTTTGTGGTCGGAAGGTGTATCAGGGGCCGAAATTCATCGAAGACTTTTGGTACAGTACGGGAACAATTGTTTGCCACAACGGAGTGTCTATGAATGGATTGAAAAATTCAAAAATGGTCGCACAAGTGTTACGCAAAATGAAGGAGCTGGACGACCAGTTACCGCCATAAACGAGGAAAACATTGAGCGTTCACGTGAAATGATTCTCTCAGACAGACGGATAACTGTTGACGACGTGGCAAATCGTCTGCAAATTAGCCACGGTTCTGCCTACGAAATCATTTACAGCAGACTTGGGTTTCATAAAGTTTGTGCAAGATGGGTTCCAAAACAACTGACACAGTTGCATAAACAAACGCGCTTGGACGTGTGCACAATACATTTGGATCGCTATGTTAACGAAGGGGACAACTTCTTAGACAGGATCGTTACTGGTGACGAAACATGGATCCATCATTACGACCCGGAGAGTAAACGGCAGAGTATGGAATGGAAACATCCGAATTCGCCGTGCAAGAAAAAATTCAAAACCCAACCGTCCGCAGGAAAACTTATGCTTACGGTTTTTTGGGACTCACAAGGTCCATTACTGGAACATTATCAGGAAAGGGACACAACAATAAACAGTGAACGTTACAGTGAGATGCTTACTGCTAAGCTGAAGCCTGCAATTCGAAGCAAACGCCGAGGACTGCTGTCAAAAGGCGTTGTGTTGTTGCACGACAATGCCCGTCCGCATACAGCTGCCCACACTGTAGAAACGCTTCAGAAACTCAATTTTGAAGTATTGAATCATCCTCCATATAGTCCCGATCTCGCTCCATCTGATTTTCACTTGTTTGGTCCACTCAAACAGGCAATTAGGGGCCGTCGATTTGCCTCGGACGAACGGCAAACGGTTATGTTTAACCGTCTAAACGTAATTCATGTTTTTGTCAATTATCACGACAAAATACGTGTCTAATATTTTTTGACCAGGAACCTCCAAAAAAATTGCCTGCAAGATCCGTGAGAGACTAATTGTGTCCTCCCCTTGTGAGTTGACAAAGGGATAGGCGTTCTGTTTACAGTCAGTTGGGGAATATTGTTTGGCCGTCTCTTTTTAAATAGTATAGCTTGTGTTTTTTCCTGATTTATTTTGATTATCCGTTTATTGTAAAATCTCTCTATTTTTTTTAGTGCAGTAGTCAGTCTATTAGTAATTGTGTCCGGTCTATAACTTGAAGTATAAAAAGCCGTATCATCGGCAAACAGAAATCTTTGAACTTTGAATGAGTTAGGTATGTCATTGATGTAAATACTGTAGAGCGTTGGAGATAAGAATCCGCCCTGAGGTAGACCGGCGGAAAATGTACGTACTGTGGAGTAGTGGACATCTATAGATACTTTTATCGTGCGTTTTGCTAAATTTGATTTTATAAGTGCTATTAAATATGGTGGAAACTCTTAAAGCATCAGTTTCAATATTAGCCCGTTATGCCAGATACTGTCAAAAGCTCGTTGCATTTCGAGTAATACCATATGTGTGTGTTGTTTATTATTAAATCCCTGCCTAATTGGGCTACAGCAGAATGCTGATTTCTGAAACCGAATTGTTCGTTTATAAATATTTTGTTATTGTGAATATATTAATTAAATCTTTGAAATATTATTTTTTCAGCTATTTTGCCTATAACGCACAATAAACTTATGGGTCTGTAGTTTTCTACTAGTTTTTTTTATCTTTGTTTGGTTTCGGAATCGCTTTAATTATAGCCAATTTCCATACTTGTGGGTAGTATTTCAATTTTAGCATAGTATATACCAATTGTACCAATCGTGTAATTCCTGCGGTTGGTAATTTTTTTTAAATGTATTGTTGGTGTTTACGCCTGAACATATTATTTAGTTTAATCAAAAAATTTATATATGGATTTGTATTATTACTATTTTTTTAAAAATTGAATTGGTTAAAGGTTTGCTGTGTTGATTCGGCTATAGATGAGAGTATAATCTTTTGAAAATGTTCCACTGCTTTTTCAAAATAATTTTTTTCAAGTTTTTTGTTTATTATTTCTTTATATTGTTTCCAGTTTATTTGCGTATTGAATTGTTTATTATTATTGTTATTTTTTAATTGGAATTTGACCTGGTACGCTAGAGGGTTGTGATCCGAGGTTAGTTCCGCCACTGAGTGAATTTTATTTGTTGTTATATTTTTGGTTATTACTAAGTCTATGATACTTGGTTTTCTAGAGCTAGCAGTGGGATAATAAGTTGGTTTACCTGGTGCATTTATTTTTATATTATTTTGCAGACAATAATCCAGTAATTTTCTGCCATCCTGATTATTATTAAAACAATTCCATCTGCTCTGTGTACTATATATCCCTCAATAATTAAGGACCTAGCATCACTTAAATGTATTTCCGCAATACCCGCAATTTGTACGTTATTAGTTTTTAAAAACTCTTTGAATAGTTGTTTTTGGACCTACAATTCCAAAACATAACATTAATTTTACAATTATTTGTCATATTTAGTCTAATATTTCCATAATCCCTTCAATTAAGACACTATTTTTTCTATGTGGTTATTACATATTTTTAATTTTCCAATTGTTGTTTTGACTGTCTTTATAATACGGGGTAGGTTAAATCTTTTAAATAAGTCTTTAAGGTCTTTTAGAAAATTATGTAGGTGTAGAGAAGCCCTTTATTTCGTTGGTGGCTGATAGTGGTGGGTGTTCTTGAGTCTTATATTGGTATTTTGAGTGGCTTTTTTGGGATTCGTTTATTTTCCAGACGATGGTTTTCTATAGCAGTTTTTGGCGATGTGAAAAAAAGATTGACACCTGAAGCACTGTGTTGCTTCTTTAGAATTTCTATAACGCTCCCATCTGATGTGACATTTACGTACATATTTTATTTTACTAATTTCATCCATGTTTTGTAGTGTAACTACATAAATCGGTAGTTTAATTTGATTTCCTTCTTCTGTGGTTTTTATAAACTGACTATAATAGCAGCAACATTTTGTATTTTTTAATCATCAACATCATCAGGAGGTAGCCCCTTTTAATACAAATGAAGGAGTTTTATCTTCATGTAAATTGTATGTGTGGTATTCTCCTCTGTTCTCTGTTATTAGATGTTTTAAAGTGTTAAAATCTTTAGTTGAAGTATAGATTAGCATTCTATTGCCTTTGTTTTTTAAATGATATTGATTTTTTATATTCTTATTTAAATACTCAAGTGAGCTTTTATATTTTTTTATTTTGTTATATAGGACAATCGGTGGAATTTTTGGTTTCTTATTAGCTTTATCGAAGCATTCTTTTGGAATGTCCTCTTCCTCATCGCTCAGAATATCATTTTTTGTAAGTATTTACGTACCTTCTATTTTTTGTTGGAAGTTAATCTTTTTCTTTTCGTACCTTTTGAGGTTTTTATTTCTTCCCATTGTTCTTCACTATTTGAAGCACAAAATTCCATTATTTTAAAGAAAAGTAGAAAATAAAAAAGACAAAAGAAGAAAATAAAAATAAAAGTCAATATCAAACGCTGCCCGTATAGATAGAGCAGGATCTAATCATGTATTGGCACGGTATTAACACTGTTCACTGTACTAACACAGACTGTTCACATTCCTTAATATAAACGTTTATGGTCTGTTTCATGTTAGAAAATCAATATTTTATTTTTATTGCTTGATTGATTTTTTCCTGGCCTTGGTGACTAGCTAATAAGGAATCATTATATTGTAGAATAATGTTCTTGATTTCTTTTTCGTCAGTGATTTGTGGAATTTCGTTATTGAATATTTTTTATATGTAGTTGTTGAATAAATAATCTAGGGAGGCATTGAAATGGGGTATTTTGATATCGCTAATCGTAAATGTTGAATGCATGATGTTAATGCAAATCGGTACAATACTCAAATTGGCACAAAATTTTTGACAATAATATATATCAATTTATTGAAATTTACAACTTTACAAATATGTACATCAAGTAAATGAGCTGATAACAATTACAATGACATGCAACAACTTGAAAAGAACTACTCATCAGTAGCACTTCAATAAAATTTTACACTAGAAGATCCCTAGGCCATCTTCTTTTCAGACGCATCGGAGGATTATCGGGACTGGAGTGCGAAGCAAGTTGAGAAACTAATGGATTTTGAGTGGTTATGGAGCTTACTATGAAAGGATAGTTATCTGGTTTGGGCTAACTCAGCAACATATGGAACATTAAGGTCTTTATGGATAAGCTTATCGGTGAGAAAATAAGGGGCGTTTAGGATTTTTCGAAGGATTTTGGATTGTAAGGCTTGGATACGAGATGAATTGGATGGTTTAGTAGAGCCCCAAGCTCAACTCCGTACGTCCAAATAGGTCTAATAACAGTCAAGTAAATAAGTCTTTTGTAATGAATCGGGAGGTTTGATCGTTTGTCTTGTAAATGTTGAAGTAGTCTGTAACGACGAGCAGTTTCTTGTCGCTTTAGTCTTGGCACAAAATTTAAAATATAATGGGTACCGAACTCTTATTATTTTAAATAAAAGTTGAGCTGTCGATAACCGGTTTCTTTTCAGCTATACAATTCAGCAGATACACTTATCCTGATGGTTTCGAGACTGTGGATGAGAATTAAAAGAATGTTTGAGTTAATCAATAAATGTCACTTTGCATGTACTAAATGTTATATTCTGTATATATTTTAGACATATTAGTGCAGTAAGGATTGCTGTTTACTTTTCGTAGATGTTTGTTTCGTTTTTTAATATTTGTTACACTAGAAAAGATCCAGAGAGGAAAATCATACATTTAGAATGGCATTAAAACTGATAATTTAGATTTTTCATGGAAGTACGGGACTATATTGTACATCAATTTGCCACTGCCTTATACTTTTAATATAATATATTGATTGCAAAGGGGTTAGATTTACTCCTAGCTTTTTAATTGGTTTTGTCGCTGCTGTGTTATTTAAAAAAATGTTCAAAAGAATTATAGGTCACTTTTTGATAACGATACCTGCATCTGTTTTATGGCTTGGCTTTTGAATCTGATAAAAAATTTATTATAAGTTTATATGTTTGTGGTTCTCAACATTATTTTTGTTTCTTTCGTTCTACTTAAGCACATTTTACTAAGTGGCTGCACATAAGGTAAAGTTGTTATTGTTATGTTACTTATGATCGTAGATGTTATTTTTGATGGTCTATAAGTGATTATCTACCATTTTTTTTTTGTTTTTTTTTTTTTTAACAATATGGCTTTTGTATTTTCCAGAAGTTGTGCTCAATTTTTGATCTGTGTACAATAAACAACGTTTCTTGGTTGGTTTTGTTATTTTTAGGAGACCATGTGAAAAAATCTCATTGCATGTATACAATAGCAGGAGAGATATTCAACTAAAAACAAAAAATAAATAAAAGGCTGTCTATTGTCCAATCCACAAGGCTCGCAGCACCTTAAAGTATGTATTCACATAATTCAATGAATAACAGTTGTATTCACAGTTGTTATTAGTTTAATTTTCATAACAGCTATTAAATAGTAATTAGTAATATAGATACTATAAATAGTAATAGTAATTAAATAGTAGTGGAAGAGGCCAAGGTTCTGCATGGACCGTAGCGCCATTGTTGTTGTTAAATAGTAAACCTGGAGAATTTTTTTAAAAGAAAACTTAGTTATTTTAACGGACTCTGCTAAGTTAACACTTTGTATCACCTCTCCTTCCTCCTCCTATATATAACTCCCATAAATCCTAGGCAAGTAGTAATTAGCTAGTCGTAATGTATGTTGTAACTTTTGTTTGCCAATAAAGTTTTTTTTTTCTTTTCTCTGAGACGGAATTTCGTAATTGACGCCCAAATAGGGATCATATGCGTATAATATTGTTGCTCTAGACTCCAAGTCTGCAGTACCTGTTTCCAAGATTCGGTCTACCTTCCGAGGATATATATTTTTTTTACATTTACTTATAATTATCGTAAGAACTTTTAATTAATATATGTTTAATAGTTTTATAAACAGGGGGTTTCTTAACACACAAGATTTATTAACAAATAAATATGACATAAAACAATTACGTACACACAGAACAGACCAAGCAGCCCTGGAACTAACTAGAACACACACTGTTTTATTACTACACACGCAACACACACGACTTTTCTTACGAAGTTTCACAATATTCTAACTGTTATATTCATAACCATTTTGCATAGCAACGAGAAGCCATACGTTCTAGAAGAGTCTACCGTTGCATAGCAACGGCTGCTCTCGCCAATTTCGTTACAATATGTTTAATATATTAAAATTGTTTTTAAGACTAGCACAGAACAGTGCAATTGACCTTAACGATTTTAATAATTTAGACGAAATGGCTTCTGTTTGAAGATCTTCTAAATTCGGGAAATATGAGAAGGCCCGGGGAACACGGAAGTCAGAAGAGACAATTCGACAATAATAAACATTTCGATAGAAATAAAAACTATCGAAATAATTGGCAAAACCATCATAGCCAAAATTATAGGTAACATGAGCCTCCTCCTCCCCAGCAATATCACAAATAATAATCATAGAGACCAACAAAGGAGCCCAAATGGTTCAGGACAGTAAAATCGGAACCAAAATAATAATAGGAACCAACAAAGTGATCATCAAACAGCCTCAATGAGAGAGAACTGTCACAGCTTTCGGTGGCAACCTAATTTTCAAATTGATGAAGAAGATCCTAGAGATAGGGAAATTAGAGAACTCAGAGAACAATTGGAGAGACTAAACCCCTCCAATGACTCTGTTTTAGAACAAGACCCGGCAAACAATCAAAGCACTTAGGATCTGAAAACTCAAATCAGTTGCCTTATGTTGATGACAACGCGAATCGAAAATGACTTAAAGACACTGGTCCTTTGAAAAATTATATTAGAAGAGATATAGTGCCCCCAGGAGTGAAAAGAGAAAAAAAAATTGTTATAAAAACTTTAACCGGAGTAGAAACTGGTACGGAAACTATGTCCGTTTACTCAAGGAATAATTTTCTCAAATGTCCTGAGAGAATAAAATTTTGTCTTTTTGATTTCAGTAGCAAATCCAATGGTGTTTAAAACGGAAAATGATCCACTATCAGCTACCGATCTATTAGAACGTAAATTGAAATGAAAACAGACGATCCGATTTATTCAAAAAATTACAGATACACTCACCAATTCAAGGAGGATATTGAGGAAGAAATTTAAAAAATCTTGGAATCTAAAGTAATCAGAACCAGTAATTCACCTCATGATTCCCCCTCGCGGATTGTTCCAAAGAAAACAGACGCCTCCGGAAAAAGAAAAGTACGGATGGTAATTGATTACAGAAAATTAAATCGGGAAACCACACCGTACAAATTTCCTCTCCTTAATATTGAAGATCCACTCGAAAAATAGGGAAAAGCCAATATATTCACCACGGCTTTGGATCTCTGTTCCGGATTTCATAAGATAAAAGTTCACATAGATTCAATTCATAACACAGCATTTAGTACTGACCAAGGGCACTTCGAGTTTTAAAGGATGCCGTTTGGGTTATGCAACGCCCCTGCCACATTTAAGAGGGCTATGAATATTATTTTCGCAGATATGCCACTGGTACTCGGGTACATTGATTTTTTGAAACTTATAGTGATAATTTAGAACATCTAAAAGCCGTTTTTGAAAAACTGAAAAAAAAAAAAAAAAAAAACATAATTTAAAAATGAAAACGGATTGAACCTAACCCAGATAAACCCGAATTCTGCAGAAAAAAAGAGAGTTATTAGGTTTAACAGGGTTTTATTGGTCAAGAATAGCTCCTATATGACAAAGTGTAAAAAATGGAATTGAACCTATGCCCAGATCGAAAAATTTAAATAAAGGTCCTATAATTCAAGTACCAAACAACCGATGCGAATAATTACGCAATAGGAACCGTATTAGCTCAAAAGAAAAATGGTAAAGAACTTCCCGTTCGATACGCGTCGAGAACGTTGAATAAAGCAGAGCAAAACTATTAAAAATGAATGCCTTGCAATTATATGGACCTGCAACCACTTCAGACCTTATCTTTACGGGCGTAAGTTATTGATCTACACGGACCACAAGCCTCTCGAATGTCTGAAGACTTGGAAGACACAAATCGCTCGTCTTATCAGCTGGGTACTGCTGTTAGAAGACTACGAATACGATATCAAGCACATCGAGGATAGAGCAAACAAAGTTGCTGACCACTTGTCGCGACATCCTGTTGACAAACATGTCTCTGAGGCACCTGAATATGATCTGTATCATATCTCAGAAGACGACTTTACAATAAAATAATAGAAATCATTAAAGAAAAAATGTCCACTAATAGAATAAAAAAGTACTCCTTATTATTACAAGATGTCACAGATAAAAATGAACAAAAATCCTTTATTATAGACCAACATATTGGTAAATCATGCCATAGAGGCATAAATTAAACCTATATGAAATTAAAAAACTAAATATTATAGGCCGAACATGAAAGATCACATTGCCAATATAATCAATACTTGCGATGTCTACAGTAAAATTAAAGACGATAGAAGACCTATCAGGCCTAAATTCATCATAACTCCAACACCCGAAAAACCGTTTGTTTCAACTATGATAGACACTCCATATGAGGAATTACTATGTATATATAATTGCAGATACTTTAAAGAAAATATTTACGAGATACAGCGAGACAGCAAACGCTACTGATTCAATGGCAACTTTAAGAAAATATTTAGTTTATTTTCCAAAACCATTAACTATCACAATAGACAATAGACATGAATTCAACAATAATTTATTCCGCGATTTTCTAAAATACTTAAAGATTGAAAAACATGAAACAACACCTAATCATCCAAATTCTTTGGGACTTTTAAATAGAGCAAGCTCCACATTACTAGATCTAATTAAAATAATTATCATTCAGTCTACCAAATCTGAAGAGGAAAAATTAGAATTGGCTACTATAACAATTCGATGGATCAAGATTTAAAACTAAGCCTTAATGAAATTACTTTCAGTATAAGTCGTGAAAATTATAATGAAAATCCAGAGGTACAAGAATATTTAGTTCAAGAATAACACTCGAATTTAAAGAATACCAGGGATGCCATCAAAATAAATATTGAAAAAAAAAAAAAAAAAAAGTAAAATAT
Organism: Euschistus heros; assembly: GCA_003667255.2. Lineage (NCBI taxonomy): Eukaryota > Metazoa > Arthropoda > Insecta > Hemiptera > Pentatomidae > Euschistus > Euschistus heros. The sequence goes on from RCWM02000129.1 coordinate 2,334,346, forward strand.
GTAAATAAATTAATCAAGACTAGGGAAGATATACCTAATTTATCAGAAGACCTATATATCAGGAAATCCAGTTCCAATAAAAAGGCAAACAATTAAATGGGAAATTTATAGTACCCAAGGGAAAAAAGAAACAGCTAAACGCCAGTCAAATAAAAAGACCAAAGAAAAATAAGGAAAAACAGAAACAACGCATCCCAGCACAAGTCAAAACGAATGCCTTGCTGATAACCCCAAAAACTGAATGAAGAAATTGAAAAAGGGTTCAAGAATTACGAGTTAACCCAAACAATCTTCCTGTTGCAGATTTCGATGATGGACTCTTTCAAGGTTCTTCAGGTCTCATTCTTCTGGCTCTGACCAACCAAATGGAAATGTTGGAAATCCAGGTGCTATCGAGTGGCCCTGGGGCTCGATCATTCAGAAGAATTCTTCGTTTCTGATGATGGAATGGTACACATTCCTTCATTATAAAAACTTGTCCCAATTGAACGATGAAATTGCCACTCTAAAAATACACATTTACAATTTAAAAGTGATAACGATTCGAAAATATTAGACGCCAGGTATGAAAGAAAAATAAAACAAATTACTCACTTTGTTAAACGAAAACATATTAACAGAGAAAAAAGAGGCATTATCAACGGATTGGGTTTATCGCTCAGTTGGTTGACAGGAACGATGGACGCTGAGGATAAAGAAAAATACGACGCTATCCTACAAAAAGTCGAAAATAACTTATATCAAATTTAACACAATTTTAACAATTTTAACAATTTAATTTATTTAACACAATTAGCCTCAACTGAAAATTAAATACCCAATTTAATAGAGATATTATAACTTTAAATCATTTTAAAACAATATAGAAACAAACTTACAAATTTTATCCTACATTTTAAATTATCCTACCATGATCTTTTAGCTTATCTCACCCTCATAGGATCGCAGTTACAAGAAATTGAAGACGCTTTAGAGCAATGTAAGATCGGTACGGCCCATCTCAGTATTTTATCTTATGATGATATTAAAAATCCCTTACAACACGTTATAAACGAAAGGTGTGGAATTAAATTGGCTATCGAGCAAAGCAATTTGTTTAATGTCTGATTCGGGAATTATTTATTTCTTTATTAAATAACTTTTAATGGTTGCCCTTTCGCCTACTTATTTTATTTTATCATATCCGACAATGTATAATGAAAATATTGTGACTATTCCTGTAGCAAATAGCTTAGTAATAAGGTATAATAATCAATTTTATAATTAAGAAAGTGGGAGATACTATGAGGAAGAGAAAAATAAGCTTCTATGCTCATTTGAAAAGAATGAACGATGAAAGGCTGACAAGGAAAATATTCATGTTTTTTGACAAAAAACCCAAATCCCAAATGATGAGTATTGGAGAGGAAGATGTAACAGAGACCTGATATGAGACAAATTTCAACACTTTGAGGGATTTGAAATGAAGAAGAGAAGAACTGGAGGATCAGTGTGGACAGAGTACCGAAAGGAGCCACATATAATACGCATTGGCAAAAGAGGAAAGAGGATGAACGCAGTAGATGAAATGTACGTTGTACAGTAGTTGTTTAACGCGGTTCGAAGGTAAAAAAAAAATCAGTTTTATATAGGAGAATTTCTAAAATATAATTTGAACTTTTATTGTAAGCAAAAAAGTATTAGTTTAGTTAACGATAAGTGTATTTTAGAATTAAGTAATCATTTATAACTTGATAATTGTAAAATAATTAGAATTTCACAAGAACAATTTATTAAACTTATACCAACTCTTATTCAGTAGCTTACTTTTAATATATCTACAATAGAAACTAACACAACATTAGCTATGTTATATCATTCACCAATGACTAGTTTAATAAGTCTTGATAAAAATGAAATATTTGTAAATAAATCCTTAGCTGTAAGATATCAAGAATATATAAATATACCTATTATATCTCTTTATAATATTAAGGATTTTATTAATGTAAATTATATCTTTGATAATCTAAATACATTAGATTTTGGAACTTTAAAAATATAAGCATTAGAAGAATACTATGTAATTAACCATCCAGAAATTATGATTTATATTATGATATCATTATCCGCATATATATTTGTTCACCATGTATTATTTTATTATTATAAATTTAAGGAATGGTTTGTAAACAAATATAACAACCCCACACCTTTAAGAAAAATTGTAATTCCTGACCAAAACCCAATCACAGATCCTATTAAATCATCCTTTTGTGACACTAGGTCCAGAGCGTGCCATTCCTGCCTCACCGAAAAACAAAAATGGTAGTTCGGAAGACCCAACTTTTTAAGGAGGGAAGATTTATAGCAACGGACTCTGCTGAGTTAACTCTTTGTAGCAACTCCCTCTCCTCATCCTATATATACCTCCCATAAATCCTAGGCAAGACATAGATTTGTACCAGTAGTAATTAGCTAGTCGTATCTTTTGTTTGCCAATAAAGTTTTTTTTCACTTCTTCGAGGCAGAATTTCGTAATTCTTAACTAAAACCTTACTAAAGGATCTAATTATTATGAGCGGTGAATATCATTATGTTGATTTTTATTCCCTTTGTTATTCCTCCTATTCATGGATAAGGTTACATCCATATGTAAGATAAAAATGGAGAGGATATTTCTGAGGCGAAGAAATCTAAACCAAGAAATAATTCAGATTTTTTTTACGTTACTGAAGTTTGGCTTTTGAAAGCCATCAGAAGTTTTTAGAATAGTTTGAGTTCTTGATGCGGTTTGTTTTGTTGAAAAGTTGCAAGTCTTGACATTTTGTGGGGTCTCAACTTTTTGATCTATCGTTTCCTTAACAAAGTTCTGCGGCGTTGCTTCACGTTTTAGTTAGTGATATAAGTGTGTGATGTCTTTTCCTGTGCATTGTTGGCTCTTATTTCAACGAACATAAAAATATTGAATTATGAAAAAGAAAAATTGAAAGCAGTTTTAAAATTTAATTTATCATTAATCGTTAGATAATGTTTCACTGTTTCAAAATACAATAATGCATGCATTGATTGTAAAACAATTTTTAAAATACGGATTCATAAATTAATCCCAATACAAAGGTATCTGAATGTAAGGAAGTGTACTTTTAACCAACTTAAAAATAATTTATTTCATGTAAATAAGACATACATATTTACTGGTATTTACAACTGTTCATTATATACAAGTAAATTTGAGGAAAATGATTACAAAGACATGCCTCTAGCATGCTAAAAACTACTCACTAATACCACTTCAATAAACGTTTTACATTAGAACTTGGTCTCTTGGTCAACTTCTGTTTAGAGGTGAGCAAGGATAAGTAATTAGTAAGGCTGTGAAATATATGCAATTGCATATTCCTCCTAACTAACTAAACCATATAATATTATCAAAATATATATATGTTTTGATGCATTTGGAATAAATTTGAGCTATTTTTAATTTGCATATTTGTGCAAATTTTGCTATAAATGCATATTTTTACATATTTTGAACTAGATTTGCGTATTTATCTACATATCCGGCATATCAGCATTTGACATTTGAACTTTTTTTAAAAATAGCTATAAGAAGTCCTCCCATTCTTTTTTTTTGTTCGCCTAATCAATGCGCTTGTATGTGTCGAAGTGCTGATTCTTCGGTTACAGCGAACTTTCGATCGTATTTGCTTCTCTTAGAATTGTTTAATCCGATTAAACTCTCGTTTATACTTCGCTCAAATACGTAGAATATTGTGACTTAACTTTTCATGTCACCCTTCTTTCTTCTATCATTCCATTACACAGTCTCTCACAGAGTGTTCACCGAGACTGTTCTTTTGTGTTAACCTAAAATACTGAAAGTCACTCCTCCAAAGACAAAAAGATCTTGTTGGAAGGTACGTAGGTGAGCTTTCAAATGAGACTTTCAAGAGTAATGGAGAAGTTTTATATTTATATGATGTAAAACGGTCCTTTAGTGTTGAGCGTTTTAAATCTATTTTGAGGGCTAATAGACAATCTATTTTGTTCGAAAACCTGAAAAAGTGGTTGTCTGCAATTCAATTCTACAGCAGTGAATAAGTGGCATGAATAAGTCGGGAGAGTTTCTTTATGGGCGTTGCTTATTGTTTTTGATGAATATTGTTCTGTTTTAAACTATAAGTATTTTGGTTGTGATTGTTGTTTTCCGTTTTCTGGAAATTAATGTCATAATTTTTTTTCGTTTTTAATGTTTCCCATTAATGTGTTTAATTTATCTTTAATATAGCTTTTTAACAATTGTTTTTGTTTTTTAATATTAGCTTTTTAATATTTGTCTTCCTAATGTACTCCTTTTCAACACAATTAGTTACTAAAACTTGAGTTTGTACTTAAGTATAGGTGTGTATTGCGATTTTTTATTTTTTCCAATAATGCAGATAGTTGCATATTTTCGGTATTTGATTGCATATTTTACCCAATATCTATGCATATATATATATGTGCATATTTTTCAGTTTTTATTGCATATAATTCACAGCCCTAGTAATTAGGCTAAATCAGCTACATATGGAACGTTATGATCTTTATGGATAAGTTTATTGGAGACGAAGTAAGGAGCATTGAGAATTTTTCGAAGGATTTTGGATTGTAACGATTAGAAAAGAGAAGAATTGGAAGGTTGATCCGTAAATCCGTATGTCCAAATGGATCTAATTACTGAAATGTAAATAAGCCATATGTAATCCATTAATAAAATAAGGTTGATGCTGGTAGTTTTGTTAAAGTAAAAAAAGATTTATATGAATCTTAGGTTTTTGGAAAGGATTATAATTATATTTATTGTAACTATAATTTTTTGTTTCTATAATGATGAATAGTGATAAAGGGGCATATTATGTTTGGTATATTTCTAAATTCTTTGAGTTCGTGGAGTTATATGTCATAACAGTTCATTTGATTTACTCTCACAGAAGTTATTTTTGAAGATTGCCAATAAATTTGGGGTTGCGTTTATACGTAGATAGGATCACAAGTTTCCAACCTGGCCTAAGACCAACCATGCAGGTCTATAACTGTTTTCTATTTATCCGTCGTCTGCACTTCCTCAGTTCTGTCAATATGTACCTACATTAAAGAAAACTTTGCAGTATCATAATGTTTAAGATTGAATACCGAGCAGTTATTGATTCTATTGTGAGGAGGGTTGCCTTACCCCTAAGCAAATTAATGAGCACTTGGATGCTGTGTATGGGTAGTTTTCTCTCTCTTATTCCACTGGAAAATATTGGAAGAGCACCTAAACTAAAGGCATAAATCATGTGGTCGACAAAGTAGGTAATGGTCACCGTTTTTTGGGATTGTAGGGGAATACTGCCGATTAATCTTAAGGAAAGGAATACCACAATTATTGGCAAGTATTATGTAGTCAGCATGCAAGACACCATCAAAAAGAGAAGACGGGGAAAATTGAGCAGCGGCTTCTTCATGACTATCTCTAATAAGTGGTGTATTATTGAGCTTTCTCAACTTTTAAAGTGATATAACAAAGCTGTGTTGTACCACGTTCTGGTGTTCAACCAAGAGAAGGAATTTGAATTTAAGCACTCCAATAACTTTTTACAGCCAAGTAGCAAGCGTAGTTTTGTTGTTTTGAACTAATTGAAAAAATTTTCTCAGGTTTATGATTTTATACGCCCTAGCTCTTCAAAGCTTCACTTTTTACTTTTTTTTTCAACATGAAATGTCCGTTTTTATTTCTTTATTTGGGAGCGTGAGCTCTCCTGTTATTTACAAGGAAAATATGGTACTGTTTACTATGTTAAAATATGTTACTAAAAAAATCCTAAAATATCAAGCCACCTCCCCTTCACTCCGACGTGAAGAAGGTTCTTGTTCATGGAAAGCTTCCGTCGAAAACAGATCCGAAGAATTTGTTCAGCACCATTCCAGCGTATTTGTTCTCCTTCCTGAATCTCCGATTCCGCTTTCATTGCCTCCTAAAGCAATTAACTCCTCTGAGGTAAAATTTCTTTTTAAAGAATTAAAACCCTGTAAGTACCTTTGATATGATCACCTTGGCTCACAAATCCTCAGACAACATCCTCATAAAGCAGTCGCATTCTTTCGTTGTTGTACACGGCACCTAAAACAGTAATCAAATAAATAAATAAAAATACAATAATGCATACATTGATTGTAAAAACAATTTTTAAAATACGAATTCATATATTAATCCCTATTCAAATGTATTTGAATGTAACGAAATGTACTTTTAACGTAATTGTAATTTCCTAGTTCTGGCCCTGTCATAGACCCAAGGTTTTTAAACTTCCTCTCCTTTCTTGTGTTCTAGAAGTCTCCATATTATTATTTATTTTTAAAACCTTGCTCATAGCTGATTTTAAAATGCTGGGGATCGGATCCTATTTCCCCCGAAGCCGCCCTACGCCCTTCTATCCTAACACTAGATTTCTCACTTCGTTTCATTCAACTAATCCTGCGGTGCATTATGTCTATAATAATCAACAGTACCTATCAATTTCAAATTACTTTTAACTTATTAACTTAAGGAGCTATTTATTTATAATTTAATAACGATTCAATTTCATAAAAAAAAATATTAATAATCAACATTTTTTTAAGATTATATTTAAAAGAGTCGATAAATATTTGTTGGTTTCGTCCAGTGCGCCCATGGACCCAAGGAAAAAAAATTACACTGTTTGGTCAAAGCATTTTTAAGAAAAGTTTGAATCATCCAGTAAACAAATCTTATAAATTTATTCACACAAAAAATGATGGTGAGTTTCAATTCAACACACTGAAAACCCATATGTTTCAATTATCATTGAAAAATTAAATAAATATTTTTAACTGTTTCCAAGAGGGTTCAAATCTTGAGGGCATGAGTTTACAATTCATTTTGAAGCTTGTCTATCTTGCCGAAAAATAATTATATCTTTGGAAAAAATAATTTCCCTCTTTGCATTCATATAAATAACATATTTGATTATTTGAAAGTACTGCAAAAAAAAAAAAAAAAAAATGAAAAGGAGAAATGGCTGTATACTTCATGAAAGGTAACTTCTACATCAACATCAAGATTTTAAGTAATTATTTACTACATAAGTGAGGCAGTTGGCTTTAATTAATCATCCTTCAATAGGGTGAATGCTGATGGACTCTTACTGAAACCAACATTTGTAGTTTCGACACAAAATGCTATAATGTTTTTATCATTTAAATTGAGTTTAGAAATAGTGCCCAGTAAAGTTTGACTAAACCCATACAAGTTTCTGAGACATTATTATCAGAATCTCTTGATATTTTATGGCAACAATGGAGACAGCACTGTTCCATCTACAATGATTATATTTCATATATTTATCAACATCCCTTATCCTTTATATAAAATAAAACATCTTTTATCTTTTTCAAAAGAACAATGAATTTAAACATTAACAAATACTACTCTTCTAAGTAAAGTCCATTGCTTTCATATGTATTTCTGACATTAATTGGATTTGATAAGTAACACTCAATCCTATGGTTATGAGGCTAAGAACTCGTAACATACATATTTTGCATCTTCTTACTAATCGACCTCACCTTAAACAAACCATAATAAAAAAAGTCTAAATCATAATTATGAAACTACACTTAATTTCTGATTATTTCCCTGAGGGACCAGTTATAACAATGAAAACACCCCCTATCTAAAAAGAACTACACATCTGTATAAGCCTAGTTCTTGGTTGATTAGATGTAAACTGTAATGGTTTTTACTCAGCAAATAAGTTTTTAAAAATGCATGTAGTTATTTAATAAAGTTAAATATAGATACTAACAAACAAATAGACAATTAAAATATGTATCATGAATTTATATTTAGTATCAATTTAATGTTACCCAATGCAGTAAAGATAAATATTTTAAAATTATAAATACTTTTCATAGAATTTTAATAAATGTTTATAAGTTGCAATTTTTGTAAAATAATTCTACATCTGTTGTCACAATGGTACATAAAACAAAATAAAAATTAACTTATATTTGCTAAACAATTCTGTTCTGTGTAAATTTTCAATTTTTCATGTTTCTCTGTTTGTAAAAATATTTGAAAAATAATCCTGTCAGTGATAATTTTTCAACAATATTATTATTGTTGAATTCATGAATAATGAACAATTGTTCCTTGTTTAATGTTTATCTATTTTATTTAAATCTTTGTATATATGCCAAGAAGGGACATCAATGGAAATAGAATTAGAAGCAATGGACTGGGCAAGAGGCTGAAACATAGAATTCTATCTCACATATCTGAATCAGAATATAGAATTAGAACTTAATTTAAAAAAAACAAAAAACTTTAGGCTCAAGGAAATCATATTTCAAAAAGGGAGAATGTTTTTCATAGGTAAGAAATTGATTATTTCCCAATTTGTATAATTTAATCATAACATGATAAGGTTATGGAATATCCTCATTCAAGTACATAACAGAATGATATATTTATTTAAAGTGATTCCAGACAAATTAAAAAAAAAATAATAATAAATATAGAACAAGATAAGATTAATAACTATAAACATAGAAAAAAAAAAACATTTTTAATAAGAGATTAAAAAAAAAAAAAAAAAAGGTTAACAGAAAAAAATTACCAGTGTATATTATAGAGATGATATTTAAATGAAGAACATATTGAACTTTTATTTTACTTATTTTTTATATTTTTTTTTTGTTACCACAATGACACATAGTTTATTTTGTTACATATAATATAATAACAAATGAGTTACAAATAATATTATTACACAAAACTATTTTCACTGGTAAAGAAGACTAGCTTACTGTTTTAATAAATGTAAAACACTGAGATCTGATCTGCTTAGCAAATGTTTCAATGCTAATAACAATTTCAATCCTATTTCACAAAAGAAAACTGTGATAAAAACAAAATTTACAAGATGCAGTTATACATTAAAATATTTAATTTTAATATAATTGTTTAGTAAAATATGAATGTGGCAATGACTAGATTAAAATTTAATATGCTTTTAGCAGTTACTTAAATTTTTATTGCAGGTACAAGAGATATTACTGTTTAGCTCATATAAATACAATTAATTTACAATAAAAGAATACACAAAAATATATGACAATTTCATAAGGCTACGATGTTAATTTACATATATGTACTGGTATGTGACTTTATTATAAACAAAAACAATAAAACACAAACAAATATAATACAATATAAAATGGCCAATACCAGTCGTTACATTCCTCAAACGATTAATAATGTTTTTATTAATACTGTTATTATTTAATCATGTATTTTCAAGCTTAATTTAAAAATGAATGCTTTAAAGAGAAACCACAAAATACAAATTATGCTACCCGAATAAAGTTACAATTTTCAGCCATGAAACATAATAAGATTCCAGTTATCCAAACATCCAATTAATCTTGGAAAAAATAAGGGAAACAAAATTATGGAATAAATTTGGAATAAAAATACTTTCAAAATTATATAAAAAGTAAGACTAGTAACAGGAGACAAAATGAAAATTGTAAACCATTTAAATTTACCATAAACATTATTGCAGTGTTCTAAATTATATCAGTCTTTTACAACTTAAAGTATATTGATTTAGACTAATTTCCTAGATAAACAAAACAAGCTATAAATGTGACCACCCATGTTGCAATACATTTATTATCATGGCAATTAGACAGTAACAATTTTTAAGTGCTTTTAATACAAGTTTAAGATTAATACAAAATCAATTTTAATAAAGAAAATACAAACTTTCTACAACTATCCACGTTTTCTTCTTAAAATCATACATTCAAGTTATAAAATTTATCATACATACAAACAGTACAAGAGTGTTTAATACAAATATACTCCTTAGTGATAAAGAAAAATAATAAACATTTAAACATAGAAGAATCATTCAAAAAATCAATACCAGAATCATTAATACTGTTAGATATGGTGAATAACACAATAAAAAATATGAAGAAATATTATCGCGTAATAATATTCTGTTACTAAAAAAAAAAACTGTGCGAACTAAATTATAAATATAAAAAATTATAGTTAAATTTTTTAATGAAAAATTCAATCTTTAGGTACTGTATCAATTTCACAAAAGCAGCACTTTTCTTGATTTTTCCATTTCAAAATGACTCTCTGAAATGGCCAGCATTAGTCTAATAATTCTCTAATGAGTGTGATTATAGTCAAATTAAAATAGCATCATTAAATATTGCTGCTTTGTTGATACTGAACTCGGACATTTGGAAAGCCTAGTATTTTTATATGATTTAAATATCACAACATTAACTTCAGAGATACAAATTAACATGTCAGGGCTCAAAATACAGAAACTATTTATTATAATTACTGTAACATATATCTTTGAATTGTTAATCAGTAATTCAGTAAAATATGATATAACATTTTTACACTTAGTGCCTAAATAAACCAAAAGATTCACAAGCTAGTCATATAGTTAATATTTCAAGAAACAATTACTACTTTATTTAGTCCTGGATAACTATATTTTAATCTGTTTTTCTTCATTGATAATAAGAAAAACTTTCGTACTCTTGAACCAATTTATTATTGTTTTAAGTGGATAGAGATTAAAAGGGGAAAAAAAGTTTAATAAATGAAATGAATTGAAGTGCAATATCTAAAACTGTAATCAATCATTTACAGAATGAATTTATGATCATAGAGTCAGTTTAAGTAATAAAAATTTATAGGAAACTCTCATGAGAAAAGACAACTACATAGTGATTAACATGAATATTGGAACATTATACAGAAATCAAGAGCTGATTAATTAACTCATTGATAAATACAATATTATTCAATTCAATGGTGAATAGTTGAAATGACAAGAATGGTTAAAAAACTATAAAAGGCTTAAAAAGAAAAAACAAAAACAGTTGTCCACTGCAATGAACCACAGAGCCCTAACATGCTGACATCTTTTCATACTTTTTCAACTAATATGAAAAAAATATGATGTAACTTTGAATAATTTTCTTACTCACAAATACATACTCTAAAGATAGAATTGAAATATTATTATCATTATTATTATTAATAACCACACAAAAAGTAACCTTACATTTAAAATAAACATTTTCAGATGAAATTAATCACATAATATGCAGTTCTTATAAATAGATCTGCTAAAAAACAGGAATAATTCATAAAAACGAATAGCATCAAACTTTACGATAATCTCCATTTAAATGGAATTCAAATTATGTATGGAAATTAAATACATAAAACATTCCAGTGATTAAGAAAAAAAAGTCCATCAATCAAGTCATGTTCATCAAAAAAATCAATTCTATAAAAAAATAAAAGTGAAAATAATAGTTTGTAATAAAATAATATACTTGGCAGTAAGATTATGTATTATAAGATTATTATTTAACAATTACAAGAAATGGATGGAAGTATTGAGAAATTTATTTATAAATCCTGGACATGAAAGTAAACAGAATACAATATGAAAACTATTTAGATATAATTCATATAATTTTCATGAAAAATAAAATGTCATGGCAAAATTGGCACATACTTTTGATCACTCTTACTAGATAACCTCAGCTAATATTTCTAAATGCTGAAATAAATATATCATTATACTTTGAGTAGTAAAAATATCATATTTAACACAAGTACTGTAAATTTTTAACTATAATATATTTGAAGAATATAAAAGGAACATGGTGATTATAGCCTCATGAGCATAGAACTCATTTAATAAGTTTCGGTCTGAAGATTAAGAAAAATTATTTAACAATATACTAAATCATCTATTCTCACAAAATTCATCATCTCATAACAAATGCAAATATTATACAGATAATAAAAATTTATGAATGATAAAACTAACAAAAAATAACCCTTAATTAAAGTTTTGACATCATTAAAAAAAATCTTTATGAAGATCATTAATTATTTAATTAAATATACTGCTAATGTTTTGGCTTGCAACAACAAGTAAGTTCATTAATGAAATAAAGTAATGGGAATATCTCAATTATTTATCTCGTTGAGAAAATAATTAAACAATTTTAAATTTATTTTTATGAATAAATAATATTTATTATTATATCTTACATATTTTTAATGTAAGTTTTATAAAGATTCAATATCAATTTTAGGTACATGCCCAGATTTATTATTAAACTATGTAAATATTTAATAACAAAAGAACTGATTTATAGTATTTCATTCAGATTATACGGGTTTAGTTTTCTTTTGGTGAAAGAAGCAGTAATTTCAACAATAAGTAAATTATACTTGGAATTTAAATCCTTAAAATTTATGAACATTGATAAACAAATATAAATTAGATAAAATTAATTAGTTAAAATGAACATGAAATGATAAAGAAAAAAATGTATTGCGTTAAAATGAGGCATAGAGAACATGGAGGACAAGTTAAAGCAAATCTTGAAATTCATGAGTTAAAGGCGACACACATTAGAATCTGGATTTTAGTTTCATGGCAGGGCCCCCATAAATTAAATCTAGATATTCTGCTTGGTAATCTGTAGGATAACTCATTCTTATTGCTCTAGTTAGATTACATAAGGACATTAAACTCCAATAAAAAACAATAAAATGAGGAATGAGAATTAAAACAAAATGCACAGGTATAATACAAACACCTATATACATACAAAGCCACCATAGTTCAAATAATATATAGTATAATTGTGAAATAAGATGGTATAATTAAATACTTTATGAGAAAAAAAAACAAACATAATACCGAAAATATATTTTTCTTAAGGTGCAGACCAAAACTATTTAGTTCAGACTATATTAGCAAAATATTAATAAATACTGAAATCTCACTCAAAATTTATAATCAATATTTTATATACAAAACAATGACAAAACAATATCACAGTGAATCAGACTGATCAAGGGAAGTTGAGTAGATCTGAGGGGGTTCTGAAAATTGTACTGAACCACACTGTGTCTGCTCATGAATATCCAGTAAGGAATTACTCAAAGCTGATCTTTTTATGTTAGCATGACTTTCATTAAAATGAGTAGGAGATTCACTATGGATGCAAGCACAGACCTCAATATCAGCCACTCCACTGTCTCTATTTTCATTGCAGTTTCCATTTACAGATCTTCAAAACAAACAATACTTGATTATTATAGGGTCACCATTAATTAAAATTCTCTAATATAGGATTAAAAATTAAAAATACCTTCCATTTCGGTTAGATTTTTGTTTTTCCAATTCAGCTTCAATTCTCAAATTTTCCATCTCGTCCATTTCACTAATAGATTCACGTATGTCTTCAACAAACTTGCAACGATCATGATCATTTCGAGCATTAAATGTAATCAGAATTTGTGAATCTACCCTTTGGGATAATCTTATTCCGAACGGATAATCTAGAAAGAAAATGACACACATGACAACAAATTTTAATTTTTGATTGTTTGAATTAAAAGTGAGAATGTCTGTTAAGTTAAATCTACAAACAAAGAAAAGCAATTAGGATTCTTCAAATTGCTTCCTTTCACAGTTAGGGAATTGTTTTTTGTAATTTTTACAATTAAAAAAAAAAAATTCTATTAATATATTTTTCTAATAAGGAAGTTTAAAGATTCATTATTCATCTTTTAGTTGAGTAAACAGGGGATAAAGGGTTAAAGTATGAGGGGGAGAAACTAGAGTGAAAAATGGATATTTATTCACTAGCCTTAATAGTTGGTTTGAAAAAAAAAATTAAATAAATAAATAAATATTAAATCCATACCATTTGGGAAAAACTACGCAAGTCCAAAATCACAGGCTTTAAGAGTAGCACTTTGAAGTTTTCTACATAAATAGAATTTTTAAAATAAATTATTTATCCAACTGCTATTATTCACTAAATTCTCAATATTTTATCAAAGAATTTATAGCATAAATGTATGCACATACATTGGAAATGCAGATGTCTTTTAAAGAATACCATTGATGTAATAACTTGCCTACTTTTACATGATGTGTAGAACACCAATATGGGTAACCCACAATATTTATTTCATTCTGGACAGAAATGGACTAATATAGTTTTTCCTAAATGGTACAATAACTAGTAGTAAATTCAATGAGATTCATTTTGTGAGAGATTGTTTTATTTTATTTATTTATTTATTTTTATTCAAATGGGCAATTTATCTTTTGAAGTAAAAAACTGAACAAATAGCATATTTTTTAAGAGTTTTTTTACTTTTCACTTTTTCAAGACAGACAAGTACTAAGCTGATTCAGCCCACTAAACGAAAAAAAAAAAAAATCAATTGAGAAAAAAAACTTTAATATCTCCCCCCTATTCAACCATCAATTAACTGGATTATTATATCAAAGCATTATATCTAAATAAATATTCAAAATAAAAATAAGTTCAGCAAATCAAAGTTGTAGGAAATTTAATATTCTAAAATATACATATATATAGAGAGGAGTATATTTCTCCATAAAACATAAGGAAATTATAAGATGAAAACCTAGTAAATGTCTAAAATCTAATATTTTCAATACTGATCATGTATATACTACAACTTACTAAAATTTCATTTAGTTTTTTAAAAGTACCTGCTGACTGAATTATTTGTGAGGTATGACAATACATAATAAAAGGTCAATGTGCAACTGAAACACATTCTATACTGAAGACAAAAGAAAGTTGAAGGCCACTTATTAAAAAAATTTAAAAAACAGCAATTATAATTTTTCAAGAAATGTTTTTTAAAGATATTGTTATATAGAATTATATTTCCGGTCCTTTTTTATATGTCACATTTTTAAGTGATTACGCAAAAAGTAAAAATAAAAGAAAGAGTTTAAATAATTTAACACTTTGACTGCGGACATTTAAGTATACAAATATCGGAAGACAAATTTTTGTTCTTTAATTTAATTTAAAAATTTGTACCTTACTTTGAAACATGCTAATAACGGCATTAAAACTAAATTACTGACGAAAAAATGCTTAAAAAGTTATAAGTAGGCTAAGTCAAGCTACTACACAGTGTAGTAGCCTGCTCCATCAGATATCTCCCCACTACTACACAGTGTAATACTCCACAGTCAAAGTGTTAAACATATTATGAATTTGTAAAAATAAAATTATTTATTTTAACCTTTTATTTATTCATTTATTCACATGTACATTCATGTAAACAATTCAGACTTCATTTTAAACAATCGAGGATATTCATACAATGTTGGATGATCCTGTATACATTGTGAACAAAACAGGGTTTGCCTAACATTCAGCTCTTTCAATTAGTGTAAACATTGTTCTTCACCTTAAAAAGCAATACAACAGGAACTTTCTAAATCAACCTTTCATCGACAACACCAGCATGTTTATAATCCCCTTGAAATTTTTTCCCCTTTGATTAATAACTTTTTTATAATAATAAATTTACTTTTAAATCCAAAACATATTAGTGGGAATTGATAGAAATGTACTTGCTAGAAGTTTCGATTCTTTAATTTCAGAGAAACCAACTACTTTAATAACATGATTTTTTGTCAACAGAACCTTTATATCACAAACATTAATTACAAGTTCCTCCATATTTCCGCTCCACTCTATTAACGGAAGAAAAGATGGTACTTTATTATTTTTCAAAGAGATGGAGGTAGGTAGTACTACAAGGGAGCAAAATTAAATTATTAAAATAAAATTTTGATATTTACTTACATGGTACTTCAAATAATGATACTGCAAGGCCTGAAAGTGAAAAACTCTGTCGAAAAGTGTAAGTTACTGAACTTTTCTTCTTACTCAATATTTTAGTTATCACAAGCAGGTCATTAAATAAAAATACTTCTCTTTGGTGAACACCAGGGCGTTCTTTTTTATATATGTCATGAACTTCATAAAGACGACAATAGCAAACAAGGCGGCGATGAGGCAAAGCTAAATTCTAGAAAAAAATAAATGGAAATAAAATATTTGTAAAAACTGTATGATATTTAAGAACAATTTCATTAATAATTATCAGTTTCTATAAAGAAAGCTTAACATTTGTAAAATGATTAACTGAAATGTGTTATGGCCATTTTAACACATCCTTGTGTTGGTCATAAAATTAAATGTATGTAAAATGGCAAATTAATATAATCAAGAAATTCTTTAAGTGCAATTGTGACTAGGTCAAGATAAACAAATCAAATACTTCAGAGTTATTAAACTTAAAATTAAACATCAACATAAGGAACAACACTGTGTCTTTCATCTAGAATAGTAAATTTGAGGGTTGTTGCAGTGAAATACACCATTTATCAAGATATTTATTTTTTATTTAATTTTATTTATTATTTTTTTTTTTAGCTACCAGCATCTCATAACATTTTATATTATCAAAAATACCAGTGTCATCAGTATATATCTTCATATATCAAATGTTGATGGCTTTATAATTGTTAAGTATATTTTCACATCATGCCAAAAGCCATATTTTATTTCCACAGTAAACCAAATAATAAGCCATAAGTTATTAAGTTTTAAAATAATTCTAATTATAAATTACTAAATCTTCAATCTAGCTATCTAAGACTTTGTTTTTTTAAATATATCCTAAGGGTTTTATTTTGATTTAAATAAATAGTGGCAATAGAGCAATAGAAAGGGAGCTATAAGTCAGAAGGGAAGATGACTCTAGTTGTTCTGGCGAACAATCCTGTGAAAAAATAATAGACTTGACAGATAAAATTAAAATATTTCTATTATCAGTAGAAAAAAAACAACCAAATATTTTAAAAAAATTAGATTATATGTTATAATATTGGCAGAAAACATTTATAAATCATTGCTTTATGATGAAAACACATCATACCAGTAAAATTTCAATAAAACAATCCCATTTACAACAATTTCCCAGATTTAACACTTTTTTACCTGGGCCATTGGAATTGGAAATTTTCGAATGAAAGTTTAATTGTTTAATAATAATAAATAATATTATGTCAAAATAAAATTACTTTTGTGTTCACAAAAATAAATTAAGTGTACAATGAAATCAAAACCAGAAAAGAAACAACATATGCTATGATCTAATCAATTCTGAGAACAGAATGTTATTTAATTTTGCCGATCTACCACAACATGTTTCCGTGAATTCTACGACACTATTACAATAGGAGTTTCATTAAATAGTGAATGTTTTGGATTCATTAAAGATTATTCGTAGATTTTTTCTGTGCAATACACTAGTAGAAGATAACACTTGTAAAAGTATTAATGAATTAAAAATTGCTGATTTTAAAAAAAAGTTTAGTTTGCGTTAAACAAAAAAAAAAAGATGAATATTTTGTGCCAATGCACTCATTTCAGTAATTTAAATCTTTCGTACATAATTATACAAACATAATGCTTATTTATTAATTCTTAATTCATATTATTTCCTGTTTACTTTAATTTAATATTCGTCTACCAATTTACATACAATACCTATATGTACTTAATTTTATAATATAATTTTTCCATTTTTAGCCATTTTATTTTTTTCCGCTTATAACACTATCCCAGGTACAGCGCTCTTTTCCTCCACTCAATAGAAGAGCGTTACAAAATTTTACTGTAATTTATTCAGCATCCCCAATCTTCCAGCCAGGAAACCCTTTTTCGCAATGGCTAGGAAGAGAATGTTTAAAAAAAAATTCTCAGTTAAGAGAAATAGAGTGATTTACTTCTTTTTTTTTTTTTTTATTTCAATTTTACCTGTTGATTATGTAATTTTTAACAGGTTTGTATAAGGAAGAATTGAATTAAATAAATTCAAAGCCTAATAAAAGAAATTGTAAAGAAATAATCTGGTAAAAAAAAAAAAAAAAAAAAAAAAAAAAAAAAAAAAAAAAAAAAAAAAAAAAAAAAAAAAAAAAAAAAAAAAAAAAAAAAAAACCTAGAAATATAGCCCAGGGAAGGGTTATGGTGAATTCCACTGAAAGCTGAAATCTACAGGTTGACTGATAAAGAACTATGACCCATATGTTTATGCCTTTCTAATTAATTGTTTAACAAATAAAAGTTCATTTTATTATATTATTCACTTATAATATAAAAAGAAGTAAATAGGCATAAGAATGCAACCTTGTAATTGTAAAAAGATAACTATCACCTAGTACAATCCTAATGTATAGGTATTTAAAACTTACAGGGTATTTAAAATTACTTCGAAATAAAAGACTTTTAGCAGGGGTGACTAATAATTTTTATTTAGAATCTTCCAAAACGATGTATTAAAAAACATTTTTGGTTTTAAAAATGAAAATATATAAAATAAAATAAATGAAAAAAAAAAAAAATATATAACTGATACGGGAAATAATACTTACTGGTTTTTTACCAACAATTGTGGACTGAACTTTTAAAACTTGAGCAACATGGTCTGAACCCGTTTTAAATTCATTAGCTTTAACACGCTCATATATTCCAATAAGCATGTTTTTATCAATATCACAACAATCATCAACTCCTATAAGTAAGAAAATTATAATATATAAAAGAGAAAAAAAGCATAATAAAATAAAAACATTGTCCCTTCTGCACTAGTATATTAACATAATACTATCATTATCAGCAACAAAAATTTAAATTTTTAAAAAACTGGTCTTTCCCATAATATTTTAATGTCAATTAGTTTTAATATCATTAAAAACTTTAACCACAGTAAATGTAATAATAATTAGTGAGTAATTTTCACATTCATGTTTAGATACAATAAGTTTTTCTTTTTTATATTATTCGATTAAAATTAAAATTTATTTTTGTTTAACTTTTTGTGAAGACCATCTTAAATGAATCATTTGTAGCTTACTTATTAAAACCTTTATAAATGCATTGGTATTGAAAAAATTAGTAATAAAATGATCATTACACAAATAAATCAATTGATTTTTCAATTTATTGGCTGATATTATTTATGTAATTTCATGTTTATATTAATTTTTTCAAGTTGTTATGATTACACATTGTTTATTAATTAAAAATTAATAGTTTTTCCAAGAGAGAGACAAGAAAAAAAAAATTACATAATGTCAGTCAAATGCTATCTTAAATAAATATAATAATATAAATTTAATGTTAGTATGGTTAAAATATTACAGTAGTTTTATTTTGTTTGATAAAATAAAATTAGTCCATACATTTTAAGAAATGGTGGTAAAAAAATTACAGCATAACAAGCAATAATTAAAAAGCGACTAATATTATTCATTGAGCAAATGATAAGACACTTTCAGCTTTTAATGCATACAAAAACATTATACACATTGTATCTTTAAGAGTCAATATATATTTTTTTCAATAACTAGAAGTACAAATTTAATTAGGAAAAAAAAAAGAAAAGTGGGTATAATTTCATATTTCTTTTCTTTAAAAAAGGATTGTTAATTATAAAATGGAGATTTTAGATATAAGTAAAATTCAACATTTAATATAATTAAATAACATACAAATACTAGTAAGAATGTGTTGTGTTTAGATTACCTCTAAGATTTTTTATAAAATCTTCTAACGACATGCGGCGCTCTGCTTTCAGGTTAGGAGTATGAAGGTCAGTATTAAGCATTATTATTGCAAATGCCAAGACAAAAACAGTGTCAAGATTTCTAAGCCTTGAAACCATATCTCTATTACACTGGCAATATCTATGACTAAATATTTCAATAATTCTTTCCACTTTTTGGGCTTCACCGGGCATTCGAAAGTATGTTTGAAATTTCCTTAAAGCAACATCAACTTGCATACCAGAGAGATCCAACTCTTGAGCAAAATACCTGAAATAGTGAAAAATAAACACTCGACAAAATGAAAACAATAATTTAATGTAACAGAGTTGACACTAAGGGGGATCTCTCCTTGCCATTAAGTAACCAAATGGCAGGGTTTTATTCTGATTCATATGATATAATTGTTAATATAACCTTATAAATGTTATTTCAAATGTATTTGAATAACAGTTATAAAGAATTCAAATTGTTTATAAGAACCCTGATTTAGTTTATTCACAGTTTGTGTTCAAATTTATTGTAAGAATGGTAATAAAAAAAATCAAAAAATCTTACTCTAATGTTGCTCCATTGAATGGATCTTGAAGATTACCAAGATATTCACCAATCATTTGCTTACTCAAACCTTTTCTTGTAATTAGAAATTGAGCAATACTTTGAGGAGAATTTTCAAGGAAACCTCGTTTAACAAGGTAACTAATTCCACGTTCAGGTTTTTTATTGAACAAATTTAGTCCGACACGATACTGCCTTTTTCTAACAGTTTCTGGAACCTGATAAAATTTAATACAAATTCATTAATTAATAATAAGAAAATGTTCCTTTAAAGTTAATGTGGTGTATTTCACAGACAAATATTTTCAAAACCTACAGTATTCAATAAAAATTAAACTATTAAAAACATTCTTTAATGTTTTAAAGAGACAACAATAATGTACCAAAGGTGTTTTAATATTGGTAACTGGAGGAATCACACTGGAATCGCTACCAGATGACTGAACACTGGAAACGCTTCCGCTATCTGAATTTTTATTTAGATTTATATTGGTTGGATTTTCTAATGAACGCACAGAAATTGAAGATGTTCTTTTAGGAACTTCTGGTGGTACACGATTAGTACGAGACTTGGATGCTCCATTTGATTCTTCCTGTAAAAAATTAAAAATTAATTGTTATTAAAATTATAATCTATTTTCTCAACAAAAAAAAAAAATTATAATAATAAAAAATAAATAATTGAATGAAAAATAAACTACACACCTGTTTGTTATCTACACATGGATCTCTTGAGGAGCAATCCTGATTCATAATGGTGGTAGAATAACATGCTAATTCACATCTTCCAGAATAACTCCTAGGTAAACTTGGCATTGGGCTGCTTAAACTTCGTTTCTCCCTCATTGATAGTGATCTTAATGGTAAGTTAGGATTCTGAGATTTCAAGTTATTACTGCTAGAAAAACAATCTAACATCCTGGAATCACTTCCATCTTCCTGAAATCCCATCAACCTCCTACTAAACCTCTTTTCTGCTTTTGCCATAGAAGTAATAGTAGCAAATTTTTTAACTAGAGTATAATGGCGAAACGCACGTTGAATAGTCAAAGCAGCATTTCTGGCTTTATCACCACCATACTTTCTTTCAAGCATTTCAATCTGTTTATCCAAAAGGTCTTGTGACAGTTCATATCTGAAATAGAATAAATAAATTATTAAGAAATATATTAATTATTTATATCTATACATGAAGAGGCAAATCACTCATGACGCCACTTGTTATATAGAACAAACATTTTTCAAGTACCAAATCTCTAATCCCATGAAATGTGTTAGGTAAAATATATTAGGACATATAAATGGATATATAGCATACTATGTTGTTTCAAAAGTCCTTGTGCATATGCATAGCTTTATTGCAGATTACATATTTTAAACATGATTGAATACTACTCTATTAACTAAATTCATTGTTCTCAACTACTTTAAACCATATTTCTGCCAGTGATTGGATTTGATGCCAGTACAACTACAACTCCTTTGCATTTGAGGAAAAAAGCTCTTCAAATTTAATTTTCAGGCATCATTCCTTATCACAAATCCGACCTTTTAAAAAATGAGCCAATAATTTAAGCAAACCCAAATCTGATGGAGCGATATCTGGACTAAATGAAAAGATGAGGAAAAATATTTAATCCTTGCAAGTTCAGACGATTTTTTCTTTGTCTAATGAGAATGAATTGCAGAAGCATTGTTGTGTACCTAATTGGCTTGGTATCAGGAACAAGCTCAAAATGAAAAACGCTTTAGAAGTTTAACCAAACACAATGCAAAAGCTTTTTTCTCAAACCGATCCAAATGAACCAAGGTGTGGCAGTATTTTGATGGATAACTGGCTCTTCTATGGCATAAAATGTTTTGGAAGCTGCCTTTGTACTGACCTTTTTCTTCTAACATTGAATGAACAGTAGGAACAAAAACATTCTTATTGGATTAATTATGAGATTTAGAATTGAGGTTTGGGTTCAAGCACAAGGACTTTTGGAAGAACCTAGTAGGCACATAACAGTTATAAGGAAAAATTCCAGGATACTTTGAGTGGTTTGCTATTGGTATTAGTGAACGGTGAGTGTAAGAACCCCTGCCAAACTAAATATATAAATGATTATCCCACTTTTCATACAATGAAGTATTTGGAAATATACACATCGCTCTCAGTTTGATTTTGGTAACGAATAACAGTGTGTTGTCAGCTAAAGATCAATTTAGTAAATTTTCCAAAATGAATCAGAAGAGTGTGCAAGTATTCTTGTCAGACAATTTAGGAACGTCCCGTTCCACTTAAATAGAAATTAAAAAAACAAAACAAAAAAAACAAAGTCCCTTGAGAACAAACAATAAGTACAGAAATAAATAAAATTATACCCACTCAGAGAACAAATTAAAATTATATATATAAAAAAAAAAAAAAAAAAAAAAAAAAAAAAAAAAAAAAAAAAAAAAAAAAAAAAAACTACATACATAAATAATTTGTAAAAAGAGGGAAGAGAAAAATAAAATAAATGTTCACTGTAGATATGGCATGAATGTCATGAGGGAATCGGACTATTTCAATAATAATTATAAACTAATTTTTGTTATTCAATAAGAAAGGAAGGTGTCATGAACAATCTCTACAGTTGCTAGTTGCCACAAAATGTTAGTATCAGAAATCAGGCATTCTATTGATTATTTTGCAATATAATCTATTTCTTTATATGTTAGTGAACTAGAATGTAGCACTTTTGGTTTGTAAAACTCTTAACTTGCGTCTATATCACTTCTTTTTTTTTTTATTAAATAATAACATTAAGGTATCAAATAAAAACAAATATTGTTGGTTGAATTCTATTATAACATTTTCTTCTTTAGACATGGTTTCAAATCAGTTACTAATTTTTAAATTGCTAGAATGAATAATTTTAATACTTTTATGAAATTCCTCAATTTATCATCTATTCATGAACTGTTAAATCTCTATGGTATGTTCTTAATAAAATTTTTTGTAATTCCTGTTTGTTATTATCATATTAAGCTTTGTCTTTTGAGTCCATTTTATTTGTGATCCAATGTATACCTGTTCCCAGTAAATTAAAAAGTCCTTGTTTTGTTCTACAGGGTGTCCCCAATTTAAATGGCAAAACTTCAGGAACTTATAGGGGACCGAAAAACTAAGACAAAAAGTCCTTTAGAGATTTGCTCGTTTTTGCTTAGTTTTAGAGAAAATCGCAAAAAAGGAAACAAAACAAGTTTTCATTTTTATACTTATTTATTTACATTTATATTTATGTTATGTTCTTTTTAATGTAAATATTGCTCAAAATGTTGTCCTCTTGCACCAATCAAGCATTACATCTAGCACTCACTTGATAAATTGCAGCTAAACATTGTTCTGATGATATTTGGTGCACTAAATCTATGATTCGGTCTCTTAATTGCTCTCTTGAGTTGATTGACACCGAATAAACTTTCTGCTTCAAGGTTCCCCATACGAAGAAATCCAAGGGTGTCATATCAGGTGATCTGGGTGGCCAAGGTACTACTCCTCCATGTCCAATCCATCGTTGTGGATAATTTATATCCAGCCAAGCTCGAGCAACTCTGCTATAATGAGCTGGACATCCATCAAGTTGGAACCACATTTCAATCCGCTGCTGTAAGGGAATGTCATCTAAATAATTAGAAAAGTCGTTCTCCAAAATATGTGTAAATGTGATATCATTCAATCTTCCAAGTAAAAAATATGGTCCCACCAGTAATCCGTTCCAAATTCCAAGCCAAACATTAATAGCAAATTCATGCTGAAACCTATTCTCTCTAATAGCTCTAGGATTTTCAAGAGCCCATACATGATAATTTCTTTGATTAACAATTCCTCCTCTTGTAAAGGTAGCTACATCGGTCCATATAATTTTTAATGGAAATAAATTATCATCGCGAAATTTTTCAAGAAACCAGTTACTAAAATTCAATCTCTGGACATAATCTTGAGGTAATAAATTCTGAACTTTTTGAAGATGGTATGGGTAGCGATTATCACCTTTCAAAGTTCGCCATATTTCTTGCCGCAAAATTGCTAATGCAGCAGATGCTCTTTGGATGCTGGTCTCAGGATTGTTATTAAAGTGGCGTTGGACACAATTTCTTCTCCGATAATCTGCTCTTATTGCTGCCTGGAATTGGTCGCCTTCATTACGCATTAAGAATGACCCAGTCTCTTGTAGTCTATTAAAAGTTAACGAAAAGACTCATCGATTAGGCACTCTTCTATTTGGAAATCGGTGCGCATACTCCCACACTGCTTCTAAAGCATTACCGTTACAGAAACCATACACAAAAATCATATCAATGTATTCAACATTAGAATATGTATGTGGCATGGTGGCTGATGCTGATGACACATTTTTATTTCAAATTGCATAAAAATCCTAAGATTGATGAATAATCAAATCTTAATATCAGGTTTTGGTTAAAAAATATGTATATTTTTTTAAAATGGACTTATTTGAAATTTATCGTGTAAAAACTAAAATAATAATAGAAATAGATCATTTTAAAACGCCTTATTTATATAATATAGGTGAGGGAAATTTTTAAACTAAAAACTGATATTATTTTCAAATTCTTCATCTCAAAAAACACGTAGAAACTTAATTTTGTCGAACTCAAAATTTTTTTTTTTTCCTTTGAAACTGTGTAGGATTTTAGTAAGCAAGAGGCTGTCAATTTCTGAAAAAAATGTAAATAATTTGCGCGATCTCACATATTTCGCCACTGATTAAGACTAAATTTTAAGGACATCTAGAAAACGTAAAACTGCATAGTTTAGCCCAAATCCGGAGGTCGCAGGATTTCCCCTTATTGAAATATTTCAAGTTATAGCTGACCTTGGATTTTTTCATTCACATCAGTTTTTGTCCACTAAAATTTGGAGTAAATCCAATGAATGTTATACGCATGGATAAAAAGCAGAATGTATGCTGATTCTAGTGATGCTATTATTATTGTAATCAGTTGAACACAGCAGTTGTTATGGCCAGTAGAAATTATTGATGAAATCTAAACTTCAAAATTTTAACCACCTCGAAAGGGGTAAAAAATCAATGTTTTTTTATTTTGATAAAATTTCACATATAAGGGTTTTATGGTGCGTTAAATCGAGATTTGAGGTCAGTTGTTCATGAAAAAAAGTTTCCACTGATTTACAGCAGATTTCCTAGGAATTTTGTCATTTTTTTGGAGTTTTTGAGCACTCTAAAGCCAGGTAATGTTCTGAGCATAACGGGAGTATTTTTATATCTAATAGCATACATAACTGCAATTAAAAGGAAAAGAATCATTTCTTTATCTTGACTGAGAGCTGAGAAAAAAAATCAAACGTGATTTTCATATTTTTTTTTTTTTCTCGGCTCCTAATGCTCATTGGCGGCTATAACTCTAGATTTGCACTATTATAGGTCCCTACTACCCACTCAAAAATCGGCATTCAAATCTGTGAGTTACAACTGCAAACGTCCCCTTGTGAGTAACTGACTGAAGACTGATTTAGGAATTATAATCCTAGAAGGAAGCCAAAATGTAGGCTGCTCCCGAGCCTATCTGTGGCATAGCCTGGAGCCTTACAAAAAGCGAAATTGCAAGGCTCTATGACAGAATCGCCTCTCAGAACTGGCAAATAGAACAACTGAGACAGTCAAAACTGTTTCTGGGAGGGCACTGCAAGAAAAGAAGCATACAACTTCTTAATCTTGACAGAGCCAAGCTCAAATACCTGACAGAAATGTATACAGGGCATTGCAGATTAAACAAACATCTCTGCATAATGAAAATCAAGACCTCACCGAACTGCAGATTCTGCAACAGGGAGGATAAAACGCCTTACCACATTATATGCAAATGCGATATGCTGGCAAGGAGAAGGTTTCTTCATTTTGGGGAAGAAATCATCCTAGATCCGAGTGTGGACATGGACCCTATTAGTATTATAGGGTACATGAAAACACTAGGACTGTACTAATAATAGTACAGGATAAATGGTATAGGCACAATGAGCCACAAGGCTGAGGTGCCACAAAAGCCGGAAAAAAAAAAAAAAAAAAAAAAAAAAAAAAAAAAAAGCCAAAATGTAAACAAATAAAAGAATGTAAAGGATATAATTAAGTGTTTACACATCTCACTGCTTAGCCTGACGAACTTTGAAAGGTGATAATCGCTACCTGTAACATTTTTGTTTTGTTTCTTTTTTTGCGATTTTCTCTAGACCTAAGCAAAAACGAGCAAATCTCTAAACGACTTTTTGTCTTAGTTTTTTGGTCCCATATAAGTTCCTGAAGTTTTGCCATTTAAATAATCTAGTTTAAATCATTTGTTTCCAAAAAATATATTTTAATTAAATTAATTTGAGATGTATCATTATGATTATTGCTTAAAATTTTTAGATATTTTTGTAGGTTGTTTAATTCTGTTTGTTGTGTTTTAATGTTTATGTTAGCATAGAATTGTAGGTTTCATTTATTAAGCATGATTCTTGTTTTTTTATTGGTATTATTCCTGGTCATCTACTAATGTCCATTGATTTCTAGGAAATGTGATTGGAATGTTTAACAAAAGTAGAAGAATCATATCCTGTAAAAAAATATTTGTTTCTTAATATATTTTCTTCAATATTTAGTGGGATGAATTTCAAGAGGTGTATTTTGTTTATGTTTCAATGATGCCAAGATTCCTGTTTTGATTGCATTTAATGGGGAAATATTTTGGTTAATCTATATGATAAAATGTTGTATTTATATCTGTACCTCGGAGGTACAGGACACTGTCCTTTTTTTACCAAAAATATATTACATATTTTTATTCACCTTTTTTCCCTTTATACCGAGGTATAGAATTCTATTTTCTAGACAAAGTAATTGTAAGGTAAGTTATATAAAAATGTTTTTTTTTTCATTTATTTTTTGGGGGAGGGCATAACGTCCTTACGTACTCCAATTAGGGCAGGAAGGATGGGAAATTCAAAATTTATTTCGTACATATAAGTATAATAAACAGTTCAGGAAGTGAAATCTTTTTTCCTTTAAAATGCTCACCTGTAAAGTTACGGAAATGTGACTTAGTGTTCTGTACCTCTGAGGTACATATATACAGTTAATCTGTTTGTTTACTTTTTTTCTCATATTCTTTGGTTTTCTATCCAGTAATTTGGTTTTGATAATTTAGTTCATAATTTTATTTTTTATTTATTAATTAAAATTTACTGTAAACAATTTACATCAAGTCAATCTACTGTATTACTAATATTATGACATAGCAAAACACTTATAGGAAAATTACCCCTTGCCCATAAGTAGCACTCAATTGTTAAATTTTAAATTTACTTTGATGGACATAGCTTATGGAATAATAAACCAATTGTAAGATTACTAAAACCTAAAATAATTGGATGTTATTTATTCTGTAAGATAGTTCCATTAGAGTAAATTTTAAAATTTAATTTAATGGACCAATAAAAGGAAATAGTATTGATCTCATGTTATTCTGTTATTGAAAATTGATTTCCTGAATGTTTATAGTAAACGAAAAAGACCAAGTTTCAAATAATTGATTAAATAAAAAATACAAGAAACTAGTAATGAGTCTGCCTTAACAAATTTACATTGTTACTGAAAATGTCTAATATGGAAAACATTGAAAATGCCTCAATAATAAGCTGTAGAATCATAGATTCAAAATTGTAACATGAATAGATTGTAGTAGGAATGCAGATATTTTTTATTACATTGTACATTAAAGTAAAAATCTGCTGCTTATTTTTAATAGAGCAGGAGGCATACAGCTTTTATGCTACCTGTTGTCATTCATAACACCTAACTATTTCAAACAGAAACTTACACTGTCCCCTATTAAATTGGTGATGGAATACTCTTCAATAGTTATTATATTTTTAAAAATTTCATTTATTGATCCATATTAATTTTTTTCAAGCTCCATTCCAATGGCTATGAAATCCATAGGTTGCTTTGTTTTGGGTTTTAAAAACTGTATTCATAAGGTTTTCATTTTTTTAATGTCTTGTTTATCTGAATGTAAAATGTGAAGTGATTTTTCAAATAACTTTAATATTATTGGAGCTTTATTTTCTCATTGTAAGATTATTTGATTTTGTTCAATATTAAGTATTTTTTTATCATTGACAATGGTCACTTTTTCATTAAAACTATTTTGTGATTATATCACCATAATACTTTGTTTACTATTGTCTTATTTATGAAGAGGATACTCGAGAATAAAGTTCATCTAAAACTTTATCAGGATTAATATTGTCTATTGCATTTATCAATTGGATTCATTATAATTTATCTGGTACTGTATTACTTTTTTTTCTTTTACATATTTGATTTTGAAATCAAATTCTAATCGTAATAATTTCCCGTGTAATTATTTAGTATTTGCTTCTAAATTGTTTAATGGAGAGTTTGTATTATAAAATTATTTCCATTTAAATAAGTTCTGAAGTGTTTGCATGCCCAAATAACTAGTAATAGCTGTTAATGTTTTTCTATGGTTGATAAATTTTCTTTATGTTTAAATAAACATGAAAGAAAATTGTGTGATAAAACAGCTTCTAGTGTATATTTTAAAGTGTATTTTGTTAAATTAAATTGTTTATTAAAATACGGCAACTGTAATACCCACTCAACCACCCTCTTTAGAATTATATTCCTGCGTATATCAGACAAGCTAATTCCCTTCCTACATTCAAATACCTCCTTTTTTCAGCGCATATTCCATATCCAACACAACACTCGTTAAATACAAACCTACTCAATTCGAATAAGTTACCACGTTTCAGAAGTTTTAACAATAACTATTTTTATAAATTTAGATTTGATTCATTAGAAATTCCTACTATGTGTAGAACTTTTAGTTACTTTTAATATTTTATACCAGATTAAGCTTTGTACTGCAGAAATTTCTTTTTTAATTTATTTTGAAAACATTATTTCGATTGTTCATGACACCTTCCTTTCTTATTTAATAACAAAAATTAGTTTTTAACTATTATTAAAATAGACCAACTCCCTCATGACAATCAAAATATACATCTACAATTGAGATTAGCACCTATTACTAGCATCTTTTGTCTTACCAGTAATTTGTCATTGTTCATTAGTTATCAGTACTCCAGTCAGGTATATTTGTTCTTATTTAATGAAGTTTTCTTTAAAAAATGATACAGAGATTCCTTTTATCAAACTAATGGATGCAGTAAATAGTTATCCTTCAACGACTACTCATTTTTTAAAACAAATTGTTCATATTTAATAAAATTATAACTTAATTAATTTATGCTCAACTAATTTTAGATCTATTTTTTCAAGGACATTTCAATGAATTTAAGAATATTCATAGGTTTTTTCAAGCACACATCAAATTCAAGGAATTGAAGGTCACAGGACACACTCTGGATCACCTCACAAGGGAAACACTGATGAACAAATCTTCAAATCATTCAACACTGTCGATTCAATGAAAGTACTAACCGAGAATTCGTCGCTGAATTACTTAATTTGTTTGACTGACACAACAAATTCATTTGATTGTTCAAAATAGCTCTTGAATAATAGGCAGCTGATGGTTTGAAAATTCTAATTAAACCTTGAATATTATTACAAGTTTCCTTTAAATTAGATTTTTGTTGGTGGCATAGCAACGCCTGTAGTATACAGCTAGTATTAAATAAAATATAAGAATCTAAAACATCATTAATATTGATGCTCACACATGCTGCACTCTTGATCTCTGCAATGCCTCATTATTGTTTCTAAATGATCCTTTTTTATTAACACCTTGAGACCAATTATGAGCTGGATAAGAATTAGATGGGATACTTTCGTTTTTATAGCTTTCACTTCTGAAAAAAAAATTGCTTGTTAATTAAGTTAATTTTAAAAGTTCTTAAACATATTTAGAGAAAGCCATAAATTTTAAGAATAACAAATGACATCCTAATCAATACACCATAAATAGAATATAAAATTTGGAGGAAATTAGTGTAGCAAAACCTCTCTAAACCAGTCCCACTGGTTACCCATTTGGCCAGTTTAACAGACGTACCCATGAAAATTTTCTTTTCTTTCTGTAAATGCTTTTTTCACCTACTATCATTAGTAAAACAGCAAATATGACTTTATCGCAACTCATTTTATAGTATGTACATACATGAAACAAATGAAACATTAAGTATTCAAATGGAAAAACTAGATGCTCACGGACAGCATTATTACTTTAAAAAATCAAATGATTATCACTTCTAATGCTTTTTCTTATCATTGCTATTCAACCTAGTGCAGTAAAATTTATCATCTATGTTGGTAATAATCGATTTCACCGTCAATCACCAATGCTTTTATAAGTAAATTTTGGCCACTGATGGGGGGGGGGGGGTTCCCCCCTTCAACATTCTTCAAGAAACAACTCTGAAATAACATTTTTTTCCAACTATTTTTAAACACAATTCTTCAATCAATCTCCTATTTTGTCAATGAATGGTACTTTTTCCTAAATAAAAAGTATTGTGGCAGCTATTACTCATATACTAAAATATAAAAAAGAAAACTTTAAATTTTGTCCCATGGAATAGGATGGTTACAACCTCATCAAGGATCATTTGACATGAGGTTGGTTAAAAGAGGTTCTACTAGAATGCCATTAAATGTGTGACTATTATGAATCAATCGATAGGAGTGTATAAAAAAAGAGAGAGAGAGAGAGAGAGAGAGAGAGAGAGAGAGAGAGAGAGAGAGAGAGAGAGAGAGAGAGAGAGAGAGAGAGAGAGAGAGAGAGAGAGAGAGAGAGAGAGAGAGAGAGAGAGAGAGAGAGAGAGAGAGAGAGAGAGAGAGAGAGAGAGAGAGAGAGAGAGAGAGAGAGAGAGAGAGAGAGAGAATTTATTTTAATATACAAAAAAATTAATTCTCACTTGTTAATTTCCGTATGCATGTGAGTAGTTCCATTAAGAAAATGTTGATGAACTTCAGTAGAACTACTATCCTGCTTTGTATTATCTGATCTAAAAAGAAAAAACAAATTAAAGCAGGAAAAAGTTACTAAACCTAAATAATTGATTATTCTATTTACCACTTAATAAAATTCTCTTTTTTAGTGATACCAAGATAAATAAGGATCTGACTTAAAAAAAAGTTTGACTCCTTTTGCCACTGCTTGCGGGCGATATTCTAGAAAACTGGATTAAATGAGAACAAATAGCCTAAGATAACCAATAAGCAGTTATGTTGATGTCATTTTATGGGCATAAAACCAACTGATTAGAGAAAACGGTGAGTGAAGTCATTGTTCAATAAACCAACTTAGGAAGACAAAATGAATTGCATGGGTTACAAGATTAATCCAGGCAAAAAGATCATTTAGGAGACCGAATGAACAGCTACATGGGAGAAATGTTAGAAAACACCCTTCTTGTTTAAGTAGTTTTCTTACAAACATTTTTCTTGTCAATGAAGATTTATTCTACTATTTTGAAATTCAATTCAGTAACCAAAACCAAAACAGTGTTTTCAAAGGACTTTTTTTAAGAGAGGAGAAATGGTTAGCTATATAAAATTTTCTATTGAATATTCCTGACCTGTTCTTCATTCAAGAACAAACTTCATATACAGTTATGTCTTAATTAAACTGAGTTTAGCTTAGTTGTTTATCTTTTTAAAAAATAAGGGTTAAAGTTTCTGAGGTATAAATTAGATTCCAGCAAGTTTATAAGTATAATAATATATGAAGTGGTAATACATATCAATCAACTATTATCTTAGTTGAGTGTAAATAAATTAATTAAGGAGCAATATCTTTAGTATTATTTCTTTATCATTGAAATATTTTTGAGTCAACTGAACACAAGTAGTACTGTTAAGAAAATTCTTTTTTAATCAAACTTAGTTTTTATAAAAGATAAATGCTACCTGAATTTGAAATGAGTACAAGCCCACAAGGAGATGACAATGAGCCAATAAATACTCTGGGAGCAAACAGTTATATGGTTACGGTTTAAAATTAACCAATAAACTTCATTAGCATTTACAATACATAATAGAGGCTCTATAAAGAAAATTAGGGGCCTAATAAAAACTATAAATTAAAACAAAGATGAATAATACTATAAAAAAAAAAAAAAAAATCCTTGAATGAAAATCGGAATATGAAGTGAATATTTCTTTCACTTGGATTATTATTTCACATTACTTAAATTCTGATTTAATAAGTTGTTTTATACTTAGATACTAACTACACTGATTACATTAGATTGAAGCTTATTCCCAGCATCAGGTTAAGAGAAAAATTTTTCATTTGGGCTCCAGGTAGTAAAAAGCCTAAATTTACAATTGTCGAAGGTTAGGAACCTCTATAAGAAGTGGGGTTCATAGGTCTTCAAGCATTTATCAGTTATAAGCTGCTTTATATTAATGTCACAATTACAAACATGCAAAGATTTTCCCCAAAGCAAATTAACTTTTATGCAATTTTTTATATTTATAATTAAATGTACAATCGTGTAGAATATAGCTTCTAGGGAATCTATTTTTCTGAAAAAGGGAATATTAACCTAACAGTGGAAGTAGGGATCCCACATCTATTTGCTTGGTATTATCATAACATATGACAATTAATTCTTTAAAAATTATTTTCGTAATTAGATATGTTTTCATGAAATCTAACTATAATAACAACTTAGAATGCTTCTTAAATCATCGATGAACAGAATGTGATTTTATAAGTTAATGCTACCTAAAATAATCTGAAACAGACTCGTAGGGCATTTGTTAACAAACCATTGGATAAATTTTCCTTTTTCCATCTTGCAGAATAATTAGTTTGTCATTCAGAAAGAGACTTATAAAAATTCTGGGGGGCAGTCTGTTTCCCATAGAAGTTTTACAACAACCAAATACTATTGAAAATATGTTCTGTTTTTAGATGCTAAATTACCGTATAATTTCTTAGAATTTGGTTTAATTTTAATATATCACTAGGTGTTCTCTGGTTTTATTCAATCCAGACAAAATATAATCTTTGATAGTCTTGCAATCATTTTAGTGTTGATACTTATATATATAAATAGATTAATGGAGTTGAAGATAAATAATAGATATAAGGAGTACCAATACTTTTTTGACCGTTGAAATTAATATTTCCATGTTTAATTTATCTAATTTGTCAGATTTGCACCACTTCTTTTCTAGGCACTTCTTTATTTCAACTAATTTCAGGTTTTCTTTTCATTCATGTTGAGGTGTTAATTCCCAATATACTTCAACCATGATAAATAAAAAGTATTAGGATGATTAAAAATATCAATAAAATAAAATAGTGCAGTAGAACAAGGTTTATTTTTCATTTCATTTCAGTATTTAAAAATATTACCAAGCAATTTCAAATTTGCAACATTAGAACATAATAAGGTTTATATCCGACCCTTGAGTTGATTAGGACTTGCATTCAATGGGGTAAAGGTCTAATATGATTTTGAATAAATTCTTGAGAGATATGCCCCCATTTAATGCAAAACTATAATAAAACATATTAATTTAAATTATTAAAACTTTAATTTTTTTTAAATAACTGCTTGCTTTTATTTTAATAGAATTTATATTAATTCTAATACTGTTCATGTGTCTTGGCTAAGGTATATGGCAATGTAAATCCCTAAAGAAAGAATGAAACTTTTGTCCGAGGAAATAAAAAAAATCAATAGGGTGGAATTCTTTGTCTGTCAGTATATATATATATTTATAATTAATGGCAATGTGAAAAAAAAAATCACAGAAATAAGTAGTTTAAAAATCAGAATAAACGAAGGAGTTATGCCAGTGAGATTAAATTAACATATTATTAATGTTACATGCAAAGAATAGATAGATTTATGTCAAGTACAAACAAATTACTAAAAAGTGAAATGTGAACTGGAAACATTTTAACAATAAGTGAAATTTATTTACGCAACAAAATAAACATTTATAAGATTCATCATAGTAAAGATTGAATATGAGAACAGTCAATTTCTGATATAAGCATCATCATCAAGAAACATGAATATAAAAATAAATACATTACAGAATTGAAGCTTTTAAAACGTGTTTACTTAGATTTCTGAAGAAGCAAAATAAATAAATTGGAGCAAATAAATCTATTCACTTGTCAAAGTGCACTACATGATAACTCTAAAGAAAGCACGGAAAAGCAACATTTAATGAAAAATAAAAAACAGAACAATGCAACTTAAGAAATTTCAGGATAAAATAACAGAGTTGGTACTGACAATTAATGAAACTGAATGACCACTAAAACACGATGGTAATTTATTTAAGGCAAAGATAATAAATTCCTTTATGAATGAGGAATATTATGATATCCGTCAAAAATACAAAAAAAAAATAAAAAAGCGTAGTAAGTTCATTTTATTATACTTCTGACAGTTATAGAATGCTGATAATAGTTAACATCATAATAAAACTGACTCGAGACAAAACAAAAAATTAATAAATCAAAAGCCAACTATTGATATACATACAATCTTAATTCAGGTGATAAAAAAAATGAAAGTAATGACTGAACATAATAGTAAGTAGATAATGTGGAATTCAATTATCATGATATTCTAATTGATCACAATTGCACAATTAAATGATTAGCAATAAATATGATAAGAACCAGCAAAATAACATAAATAGAAGGATAATTTCTACAATCAGAAGGTCAGATTTAAATCTGATAAGCTATTCATTGTTTACAATAATCACAATGGCTGTCAAGCAAGATATCATGAAATTGTTTTGTCAATTTTTTATTCAACAGATAAAAATGATTCATACCTATCTTCATTTATTCTTTTGATATCAGCTATTTCCAATTCAAACTTTAGACGACTGACTTCACAAAGGAGAAGATCTCTTTCTGCCATCATAGTGCTTAACTGGGATCTAAGATCATCAATATATTGGGACTGTTGATGAAGATAAAATACATGTTCACAAACACCTTCTGATGTTTGGCACTTGCCATCATTTGGACTAGAGTCAACAAAGTACTGATTGTTTTCATTACTCATGCTTTCAGTTTAAAAAATCGCACTCCGCACAATGACACACACACATGCAAAACACTTTTTTCTGTGTAATAAGAAAGTGGCATAATGCAAAATTAACTAGTATTTAGAATTAAAATAGTTATAACAGCTGCATTGTGAGACCACTATCACTCCTAACAAGGAACAGTGAGCAACTGGATCGATTGTTCCAGTGTTACCACTTAAAAATCAGTTATTTTGTAAAAATAATAAATTATATTAATAACTTAATAAAGATAATCAGATTTGTGACCATCCTGATATTATTGCGAATGTCATAAAGGATATTTTCATACATAAAATTTATTTTTTAAGAATGAAAGGTTCAGAATGTTTACAAAACGAATAAATTATCTGAAGTAAATAAAAGTTTTTCACACTTCCTTTAGATGTCATTATTTTTGTAAATCTTAAAACATAGTAATCTAGTATGATTGTTAAATTAAGTTGAAAACGTTTTTACTGTTTAAAGATAGTTAAAAGCAATAATAAGTATAAGCATTCAAATTCAAATTAACGTAGAATTCAAAGCGCTGATCAGGAAGAAGAATCAACACCCAGTGCTTGGGAACAACGGGGTCATTCTGCGTTATGCTTTATTTATATAAGTATAACTCTGCTGATTGCGGTATTATGGTTTTGTCCATAGTATTAAACAACAGACTACTGGTGTATATGTGATATGAAACTTGCACAGATCACTAGAGTAGTTTCAGAAGTAACGAGTCAACAACAGGTATATGTTCCATATATCGAAACCATGATGATAAAATAGAAACGATGGTTCGACTTGTTGAGACGTACGTGTGTGTTTTTCATGGTTTAACAAATAAGACACACATGGTGGACAGCGGTGGAAAGATACATCTTCAAGTAGATAATAGGTTTTATCCAAAAAAAATATTATACAGCTATAAAAACAAACATGAAGAATTTCTTGGTCAAAGATTAGAGTGGCTAGGTCACTTGTTCAGAATGGAAAAGTATGTGATAACTGTCAGATTAAGCAAGGTCCAAAGGTGTCTTTCAGTCCTGTTTAATTACAAAACGTCCAGATTTAAAACTGTTCAATATCTCTGTTTCATCCAAGGCAAAAGAATCTCATGAAACTACATAGTAGACTTAAAAGACAACTTCATTATATATTATACCAGATAAACCAAATGTTAATATTCAGATTTATCGAGTAGAGCTATGAGGGGCAACAAAATATTCGTACATCAAACGTACCCACTTCTTCTAATCGAAACTTATGAAAAACAGAGTAAATGTCCCATATTACGTATTTAGCAATTCGTTAAATCATGAGATTTATATCCGTCGTGTTTTTGATCGGCTAAATTTTCATTAGAACATTTTCGATCATTCAAATTCAAACAGCCTTGGCCACGTCAAATTTGACAAATGGAATCATGATCATAGCCAGATTTTCCACTGTTGTGGAGAATTAGTATGTATGGATAAAGAGAAAAGCATGGCTACCCTCATCTGTTTGAAACCCACCCTTAATAACAGTATTTCTCATATCATTAGAAAATCAATGATAACTTTTAAGTAGCTGCTTGATTTCCTCGAAGTATCCGAAAAGTTTTAATATCCGTGATTTAATCACTGGTTTTTAATTTATGTGGGGTTGTCTTGCGGGATCGATATGAGACAGAAAAGACTAATGGATTGTTTCATGATATTCATTTTTTGGGTCCTCAGACGGCCCTAAGTATCTTGCCCTTTGTAGCTTTCTATTCCAATCATTAAAACCAAAAATTCCCATATTCTTGGCCGACTTAATCTGCATTTCTACATCAACTTTCTAAATACAAGATCTCAAACTTCTAACCTGTACTCCTCTTCACATATAACTGCTTGCTTTGAAATGTTTTTTGTTATTCTAGCCCACCACTTATGGAATTCCCTACCTAACCTTTACGCAAACCTTCTTGCTGAAATTCTTTCAAACATCATTTATTTTTCTACTTCCTACATAATAAATCTTCCTCAAATAAGTAAAAATATACACCAGTATAAGTCTATTTTGTACATATACTCTAAGATATGGTTTTTATCATAATTTCTACTCCGTACATTAATAAGTTTCCAATTTTTTTTATAATATTGATGTCTTTATCTGAAGTCAATGTAGCCAGCCTATATTATAACCAGGGCCACCGAGAGCCAATCCGGGCCACGGGGCAAATGCATTCGCCTAGGCACCCCAAACCTCCCCTCTCCCAACGGTAGTCACCTTAGGCCGGGGCCCCTTCAGTCCGGGGATTTTATCCCTCCCTGCCCTTCTCCCCTGCCAGCGGCCTGTATCTAACCTTATTTAAAATACATTTTTGTTACTCTTTGAGGACGATGGGTCCCAGAATAAGATTATTTCATGTTCAGAATGCTTTCAGTTCATATTATGTATTTTCCCTTTATTTTTTAATATATCTTTATTTCATATTTTATTTTCCCATTTTTAAAAAAAATAAGGAATACATTATTACTTAATGTCGTTATAAAATTTAAAAAATGATAATAGTGCTAGCATAAGCGTACAAAAAACCGAAAGATAAATTAGCAATTTAAAATAAAATAGAAAAGCAGACGTCATTACACATCAATTAATGTAATTATGTAACAGTCTTATTTTCCCTAATAAATACTCTCAACTTAAAAAGTTATCATAACGATTGTTAGTGCTTGAAGTATTGACATTTTAAATAAAGTTAGCAAAAAAAGAAACCTAAATTTTTTTCACCTTAGATTTAAGGCGAAAAAAAAACTCCAATATCTATAATTTATTTTAATAATATTATTTTTATCAGTTACTCTCTTTACTTTAATTTTATTTTATTTCTTATAAAATGGCCAGATATCAATCCTCAACCATTCAGATACACATGTATCACAACTTGCTTTTCATTCCATTCTAGATAACCCTCCGAAGTGCCTGAAAAGAAGATGGTCTCGGGCCCATCTGATATGGTACTTCAGTATATAGAACCTCACATTTACTTGATGTATTATATTTTATGTTGTATGCAGTTGTAAATTTTAATAAATAGCTAAAAAAAATTATTTATTATAAAAATGATATTTCGATCATGAACTCATTAACTGAACCGTTTAGCGAATGCCATTTATTACAGTAAGGTGACTATACCAACCCAATTTGTTGTTTATATAATTGCAACTCTCATAACCTTTAAAAAAAAATAAACTGTAATTGAATAATAAAAATCAACTGTCATTTTAATAACCAAACTCAAAAACAAGAGCAATTAATTTTATATAGTAGTCAGCATTCTTTCAAAAATTATATTAGAAGCACAGCTAATAATTAACTAATACCATTAACAACAAAACATAAAAATCAGGCCTCGATTTCCATAAATTAAACATTCTCTCAAATACATTTTTTTTAAAGTATCAAAGGTATCAAATAAAAGTTAGTTAAAATAAATCCAAATTTTACTATAAATTTTTTTTTTGCTATATTTTTAAGTAAATAAATAAAAAGGCTTTATCTACCCCGAAGGCTCGATGCCGTCTCTACCAATCTCTGGCCATACACCTTTTATAAGTGTATCAACTATGTGCTTCTATTATTGATGTATCTAAATTGAAATTCTGCATTATTCAAGCAGAGATTATGATATATCACGTATTGAATTCCAAAATAATAGAAATAATCTATTCAGAAATTATGACATTCAACCCCCGATACAGGTTTTAGTAGGCTTGAGCCAGTCTTCCATAATTGCACTTATTCATCACCTCTTAAAAATATTTAGTTTAAATTATGCCAAATTATATCATTTACTATATGTATTATTATTTTATTCTCTAAACGGTTGTAAATTTCAATAAATAGCTGAACAAAAAATTATACCTACAAATTTCAATTACCACTAAAATGTTATAAGCGTTGTAATTTCTCTAAAATCATAAATCCCTGATTATTTAATATCTCTCATCGTCAATACATGGTGTGGGGAATGGAGAAGTATAATCACTAAATAGTATTCTTGTTTAGTGAATAAATTACGTTATTATTTACAAATATTTTACGTCTGTTACTAAAGACAAAACCTCCTCCTTCAAAAGCACACAAAGCCGACAAAAAAAATTTTGTTTCGGAACATGTCTTATGGAGAAGAGATAGAAGAAAGTTACCTTTAATCTGGATGATGTTTATAGATTTTAATATTATTACCATTGCTGAAGAGAACAAAGTATTTTAAAGCAAACATCAAAACAAGGGAGTGATGTCTTGTTTTGGGCTGGGATGGACTACTACGGATAGACAGAAGTAAGATATTTTTTCAGAAAAAATGAATGCAAAAAAATTATATAGAGTTCATCCAGGAACTAATTGTTCAAAAAGGAGATCTGACTCGAGTGGTGAACATCTTCCAGTAAAACTACGCATTTTTTTTTCAGCCAAAAATACTTCCATTTTACCGTATCCAGCCCGATAGCCAGATCTGAATATTATATCAAACTTTATGGAGCATTTTATTCTCAAGGTAGACAGCAGTTTAACTCCACACAATAGCTCTAAACCTCCTTCCAAGGAAAGTGGGCAGATATTCGCCAGAGGTATATATATTGTAGAAACTTTTTGATTTCTTTCAAAACGATTGTCCAAAGTCTAAAAGGGAAACAGTGGATCGATACATTACTGAGGAGTACGTCCAATAAGAGGAAATAAATAAATAAGCTAAATAGCCTATATTTTTGTAGTGGGCATTTGTATGTTTTTTTTTTTAGTTCGAATAAAAATAAATTTGTGTTATAAACATACAGGTTTTTGTTGGCCTTTTGCTAAGTTATAATTGCCCAAAATACTTATAAAAAGTTTCATCTTATAGAATTAATATTTGACAAAACAAATGGGGGTGGCCTATAATTTTGTCGGGGAGTGTAGTTTTCTCAGAAACTGGAAAAGACTGAAAAATGGAAAAAAAAAAAAAAAATAGAGGAAATAGTCTGGCTGGTTTAGCAAGTTCGTTAATAGCTTGCAAGTTTCATATTTTAAAATGAATGTCAAATTCTACATGATTTGATTTAATCTCTCGTAATTTGAAATTCATTCAACATTTTTAACATCCTATTTTTTATCAACATTTTTTCATGAGGACATAATATCTTTTTCAATTTTTTTGGATATAAAAACTAAGCAATGCTGATTTTTGCATTGTTCATCCTACCGGTCATATGTTGAAGCTCAAACATAATCATTGGCACGATTTTCAAATAAATGATTCGATAATTTATTATTATTCGGAAATTAATAATTAAACTGATTTAGACCTTTAGCTATATTCTTTAAAATTCGCAAGAACCACTGATGAATTTTTCTTTCAAATTTTCTTTTCTTGAATCTCATATTTTTTTCAATATTGCATTCCGCTCGATAAACAAATTGTTTTTTCGTGCGATAAACTGACTATTGACGAACGGGTATCTTAGGCAATTCCTTGGCTATGGTAATTTAATTTGTTTTTATTATTTTCTTATTCTATTACTTTTACTAACATTTACTTAAATAACTCAATTCGCATGGCATGGGACATTTAAATGCATATGTAGCTAATTATATGGGGGTGTATAGGTAAACTTTTATACTCGTATATAAACTAGAATTGCTTTTGCAGTCAGCTACTTAACTTCGATTATTCGCCAAAAAGCGCCGACTAGTTGGCCATATTATTTATTTATATTTCTACCCTTAAAAATAGGTTGCTTGAAATAAAAACATGGCCTATATTGATTGAACATTTTTTTTTTAATCGAACTTTAAGATTATGGTATTAACAAAAAATAAATTCAATAACTTCTACGATACTGAGTGAATATTTCACTAAATATTTTCGGTTTTGTGTCATAATTAAAGGGTTAACACGAAAAGGAAACTGCTATTTTAGCAATGCACATACTATTTAATTACAATTACATGCAAGATATTTTTGTGTTATATATAAAAAGTCCATATCTTTTTCGGC
Source organism: Euschistus heros (assembly GCA_003667255.2). Taxonomy (NCBI): domain Eukaryota; kingdom Metazoa; phylum Arthropoda; class Insecta; order Hemiptera; family Pentatomidae; genus Euschistus; species Euschistus heros. The sequence continues at coordinate 2,375,571 of RCWM02000129.1, forward strand.
ATGATTGGATTCTAAATTTCACAATTAACTATCTAAGTTCATTAAAGTAGATCGCTTACTATTGCTTTGTTTTTATTTATTTTTAAATATTGCGTTACAAACCTGCCCGTTTGCGAAAAAATATAAGATAAACAAAAGCCTGTAGTTACATGTTCTGCTGGCTATGAAGCTCAAAACGAAACGCATCGGACATTGCCGATGTCACCCGAATTCCAACAGAAAGAATGATTAATAAGCCTTTTTGCCAGCCGACAAGTCGGCCAAAATTATAGACGGTCCATCTCTAATATAAACTATATTTATAATAACAGTTTATATTATTTCGCTGTTATGTTATTTTATGTTATAAATAAGAAAAATCTCATGACAATAAAAACGATTTTCAAGCCAGTAATACTGCTTAAGAGAGAAATGTCACAACCAGAACGAAACGCAATTGTCGTGATATTCATTAAAACAGCTGTAATTTCACCCAAAGAGTGGAAAATTACACTTCTCTAGTGAAATTTTTACGAAAACTTTCCAGCCTTTATCAAACAGCGGAACCAAGAAGTTAAGTACAGTGAAACTCCGATTATCTGGATTAATTGAAGTCGAAATGAATCCGGATACCCAAAAATCCGAATCATCAGATTTATCATTGAATTAGAGTATTGAAACAAAACATATGTGATGTTTTAACTATGCATTTCATTGAATAATAAAAAAGATGGCTGTTCATAAAATTATATTTATGTAACAACAAACAAAATAGGAGTTTAACTACGCACTGATTCCGTCTGGTTGTGCCCGTGGTCATTTTCATACCTGATCTAATCTGTTTTTTAAATTTCTATAACGCCTTAAAAAAAAGTCTACCAGCCTACGTGGGTGAGAACCACTTGGCCAGTGAATGGAATTCCTGCCTATAACCTGCGGGGATGCAGATTCGATACCTAAGACCCCTAAGATTTTTTTACAAAGTTTCAGGTCTGAAATATTTTTGTAATGAAAAATATTGTTCCCCTTTATGGACGGAATAGTTTCGCTGCTTAAAATAAGGAGCAGAATCAACAAGAAATACTAATGATGTACTGCTGACATCTTACACTTAAATTAGGTTGTCTAACATCAAACGTCCGGTTTTGGTAAAAATAAATAAATAAAAAAATAACAAAAAAATCAAATATTTTTTATTCAAAATATTCATCAGTGAGGATAAGGGCTGAACAAAGGTTCCAAAATTTAAAAAATATATATATACTAATTTTTACACTTAATATTTGTTGTTTCCTTAATCAATTTTTTTTTTTTTTAAGGAGTTAAAAGTAATAAAAATTACATCTAATATTGAAATTAATAACTATATTTTTCAAATATTATTTAAAGAGACAGTGGCATAGTTAAAATATTTATATGTATATTAATATATGTTTTTGATAGACTGTTTTAATAACAAATGCTGTACTCATCCTTCATTTGGTAATAATGAAAAAAATTTCCATACATGATTATTTAAAGTTGTAGTAAAATATATGTAATGTAAAAATCAAAACATATTTGAAAAGATTAAATAGTTGACTGAGAGTGAGTAGTGATTTAACAAAAGAGAAGGTGCTGATTAAAAAGGCATTGGAGGAAGGAGAAAAGGGTTTTGGCTAGAGGAAGCACTGGTTGTCCAGAGACAACAAGTTTAGTTATTCACTTGGAATTGAGTGAGTGTTGAGTCAAAGAACACATCTTGGGCCCAAGGCAGCGTTAAGAAGCAGTTATTTGAGGATGGTGAGGTGAATTAATTTCTTGGTGTTCAAAGAAGAAATAGTTAAAGGTTGTATAATGCTAAACATTCATCTTCAGTTCAAAATCACAACATTGTTCCACACATCAGCACTATGTTACATATATTATATAAACTAAAGTTTTTAAAAATGCAAGACAAGAAATCAAACATCAGTACGCACCTTAGGAGGTCTAAGAGATAACTGAAATAGAAATGTACTTCTCACTGAATTCGTGAGAAGTGGAAGGGGGCAGGTAAGTTAAATTTTTGTGATTTACTATGGGATTTCCCTTATGACTCATTGGATTTTTCCGTTCCTATGGGAAACAAATTTAAAATGGGGCTATTGGATATGTTTATCTGATCATTTAAACAAAACTCTGGATCAGATTTTAGTAATTGATTTTTAGTAAATTGTAGTAAATTTAACTTACCTGCCCCCTTCCACTTCTCACGAATTCAGTGAGAAGTGCATTTCTATTACAGTCATCTCTTAGACCTCCTAAGGTGCGTACTGATGTTTGATTTCTTGTCTTACATTTTTAAAAACTTTAGTGTATATAATCCATGTAACATAGTACTGATGTGTTGAAAAATTTTGTATGTTTTAGAACTGAAGATGAATGTATAGCATTCGAAACTAGTTTTCTAATAAAATAATCCCAATAGAAGTGGCAATTAATTCATCAATCCTAATAGTCAATTATGTTACAAAAACTAAACAAACAAACTTTAATTATCAAATGTGTGTTGCCTATAAATATAATTTTATGTTAGCGTTAAATCTTTATTGTAATAGTAGTTTTTTTTTTAATATATTGAATTTATGCTCAGATATATTATTCTTTTTGTTTTAATTTTTAAATATAATAAAACAATTTTGAAATATTTAAAACTGCATATAGAAGTTGTTTTTATTTTTTATTTCTTCTTCTTCTTCTATAGCTCTTCAGCCCGGGGTGGGGCTTGGCTTCCTGAACAATAGTTCTCCAGATATTCCTATACATAGATTTCTTCCTCCAGTTAGTCACTCCTAGCCGTTCAAGATCATCGACCACGTCACTCAGCCATCTTTTTCTCGGCCTTCCCTTTCTTCTAGGACCATATACCTTACTTTGGAGCATCCTTTTTGGGGTTCTGTCGTCAGGCAGTCTCATAACATGTCCCAGTCATTCGATCCGGCGGGATTTAATAGAAATAACTATTTCAGTTTTGTCGAACAGCTCGTATATCTCTTTGTTCTTATCCGCCATTTTTGAGTTCCTACATAAAAAACAGGACCAAATATTTTTCTAAAAACTTTCCATTCAAAGATTCTCAACCAAAGTTCTGAAACCAAGTTTTCAATGACAGATTTGAATAAGTGTGTCAGAAATGCAATTTTTAATGTCAGAATCATATGTGAACAGTTTTCATCGTATATACTTATCAAGCCCCGAAAAATGAGGTCTTCTGTTGGGAACAGACCAGATCATGGGGGATAAGCTAGAACTTCATAACACTACTACTTTAATTTATTTATTATTTATATTTATATTTATTTATAATAAAGCGCTACAGTCCTAGTCGGACCATGGCTTCACTAAGTACAGACAGCCATTCCTGTCTATCTTCCGCCTTCCTCCTCCAACCATTCACACCCAGTTTTCGCAGGTCATCTTGAACGTTGTCCAGCCATCTCAGCCTTGGCCTTCCTCTCAATCTTTTTCCTTCCGGCCTGCCGTTCATCATCTTTTTTGGAAGTCTATCTTCCGTCATCCTTTGCACGTGGCCGAGCCACCTTAATCTGCCTGCTTTGACTATTGAAATTATGTTGGGTTCACCGAACAATTGTTCCAGCTCCAGGTTTGTTCTTATTCTCCAATTCCCGTGGTTATTCACCGGACCGAAGATTTTTCTGAGGACCTTCCTTTCCCAAATTCTCAGCAATCTCTCATTCTCTTGGGTCAGTACCCAGCACTCGCTTCCATTTTGGCAGATCGAGACACTTCAGGAGACTTCATAAATTTACTTAGGGCAAAAAGGCATTTGCTGCCAGCCGCTATTCTTGCTATGATCTCTGATTTCATATAATTTTTTTCTGTTATTAGAGATCCTAAGTACTTAAACGTGTTGCAGCGCCTAAATCTGTGCCCATTAATTTGTACTTCTTCATCTCCATATCCTTGTAGGCATCTTGAAGTCTCCATGTATTCCGTCTTGCAGCAATTAATGACCAATCCCTTGCTCATAGCCGACCTTTCAAACTCTTACAAAACTCCAGAAAGTGCAGGAAATGACCGTGCTGTGATGACTACGTCATCCGCATAAGCCATGTGTTGGGTAAGTCTATTATAAATATCTCCTCCGGGATATGTCTTTATAGCTCTAATCGCTTTTTCAAGGACCAGATTGAATATTATGGGTGACAGAGGATCACCTTGTCTTAGGCCGCCAGTCACTTCGAATTCTTTCGATAATGTTCCACCAACCCTTATCTGAAACTTAGTTTCTTTCCAGATCATTTCAAGCAATCTTACTAACTTTGATGGAACACCTAGAGATCTAATATCCCTTGCCACTTTTCCCCTATCTACTGAGTCATACGCTTGCTTGAAATCAACAAAAAGGTGATGTAGACTTATATTATGCTCATAACTAAATTTCATAAATAATTTATTTATTATCTGAATCGAAATACGAGGTCGGACGTTATCATTATACAGGATTTTCTGTTCACAAGCGCATGCTGTTGTTTGATCAAGTTTTCATGAATTCAGTCAATTCCTTGGCCTTGCAATATTGAATCGATAGCCCCCCCCCCCCCCCCCGGTTAAAAATAAAACTGTATGATCCCGGCTATAGACAAGATACAATAATCATAATTTTTTTCGGTTGAAAATTCTGCTTTAGCATGAGAGGTTTACCGACGTCTAACAATTGATTTTATCGGCGTCATTTCCATACATGATCCATGCCAGCGGAATAAACAAATTATAAAAATTACAATAAAATAAAATTACTTGTAAATCGGGTGTATCCATCTACAACTTTCTAATAAAAATAAACTCTATATGTATATGTATACACTGTATATTTTTTTCAAAATTATTACATTGTGATATTAATATTTTCAATATTATTGCTCATTGATTCTATGTAATAATCACTAGATTTAGATGTTAAAAAATACAAGACTTAGATGGTAGGATGTATCTTCGTTTTCGACTATTCCAACTTTTATTAGACCAACGATCAAAACTTGCTATTAATTACAAAATACTCGTGACAATATTTAGACCTATTTGTGCATAGGGGGTTGAGCTTTATGGCATCACTAAACCTTCAAATTCTTCTCGTATCCAATCATTACTATCCAAAATCCTCAAGTCTCCTCATTATGTTACAATAATCTTAACATTCCATATATTGCTGATTTGGCCCAAACCAGGTACCCAACCTTTCATAGTGAACTCCATTCCCACTCGAATTCAAAAGTTGAAACTTGCCTCTCACTCAATTCCCGATAATCTTCCGAGGCGTCTGAAAAAAAGATGGCCAAGAGACCTTCGAATATAGAACTTTTATTGAAGTGCTCCTAGTGAGTAGTTCTTTACATGTTATTGACTTTCCATTGTTATAATTTTCCTCAAATTTACTTGTTGTATATAATGTATAGAGTTGTGAATATCAATAAATTATTTAAAATTCTCAAATGTATTGTGTCACAAATGAACTTATCTATAATGATGTCAATGTCCCATAAGTTTCTGAATTGGCCCATAAAAGTTACCTATCCTTTCGTTATTGGCTTCATACATTCTCGAATTCCCTATAACCAATTCGTCTGAAAAATTGTCTAGGGGCCATCTGATGTAGGTTTTATTAAAGTTTTACCAATGGGCATCTGCTTTACAAGCTATTATAATAATAATTTTTCCTCAACTTTACTAAATGTATATACTTTTACAGTAGTAAATATCAACAAATAATAACAACTGGCAGATCAACTGAGACCCCTAGATTTAAATATGAATGCACCAATACTTTTTAAACAGAATAAATTTTTTTTCTCTATTTATTTATTGATCTTCACGATAGTATACTTTATATACACAATGCCGGTCAAAAGTATGAGACCACCCAGAAACAATATCATTAAGTTTAAAAGTTTGATATTCAGTGAAAAATAAATGGGTTTAAATAAAATTCATTACAGATTTACACTTTAGTCCAAGACCTAGGAGAATGCTAGTCTGCCTTTAAGGTAAGGATTAAAATTAAGTTTTAAATACATAATTTAAAACTAACTTTTTTTTTCATATTTATAACAGCAATTTTGTTTACCAACAAATAAAAAAAAAAAAAAAAAATACTTCTAGGCGGGTATAGAAGGCAACAGGATTTTTGTTGAGTCATTTCAAATTTTTTTATTTTTTTTTATTTTATATCAATTTAATGAAATTTACAACTGTAGAAATATATACATTAAGCAAATGTGTTGATAACGATTACAATAACATGTCGAAACTTGAAAAGGACTACTTATCAGTAGCACTTCAATAAAAATTCTACACTAGAAGATCTCTAAGCCATCTTCTTTTCAGACGCCTCGGAGGATTATCGGAAATGGAGTGGGAAGCAAGTTGAGAAACTAGTGGGTTTGAGTGTTTATGGAGCTTACTATGAAAGGTATCTATCTGATTTGGGCTAACTCAACAACACATGGAACATTAAGATCTTTATGGATAAGTTTATTGGTGACAAAGTAAGGAGCATTTAGGATTTTTCGAAGAATTTTAGATTGTAACGATTGGATACGATATGAATGGGATGGTTTAGTGGAGCCCCGAATAGGTCTAATCACAGTCATATAAATAAATCTTTTGTAATTAATTGGGAGCTTTGAACGTTTGTCTAGTAAATGTTGAAGTAGTCTGTAACGACGAGCAGTGTCATGTCGTTTTAGTCTTATATGTGAATTCCAAGTAAGACGTTTGTCCAAGTGGAGTTGGACGTGGATAGTTGGCGGATCTGTTCATTAGTGGAATATCATTAAAGGGTGCTAAGGGTAAAGGTTATTTGTCGAGATTTGTATAGATTTATTTTGATTCTCCATTTTTGACACCAGACCTCCATTTTGAGTCAATGAAGGGATCATTGTTCACTGACATTTCAAATTTAATTAGATTTTTATTTTGGAAAAAACTCAAAAGGGAAAGAAAGTGTTTTTACGTGCAAATGAAAAAAAAAAAAAAAAAAAAAAAAGGAATAGCGAGAGATAAATTGAGAGGGGGAGATATTAAACTTTTAAATTTACCTCAGAGTAGTCTCAAACATTAGACCGACAGTAAACATCAAGTAAAAATGACATGTCGATAACTTGTAAAGAGCACCCATTATTTGCACTTGGAAAGAAAATTTTACATTAAAATGTCTCTAGGCCATATTTTATTCAGAATCTTCGGAGGATTGTCAGGAATCGTGTGGGAAGCAAGTTAAGACACTAGTGGACTATTGAGTTTACTATGAAAGGATATATAACTGATTTGGATTAAATCAGCAACATATGAAACATTAAGGTCTTTATGGATCAGTCTATTTGTGAAGTAAGGATTATTGAGGATTTTTCTGAAGGTTTTAGATTGTATGGATTTGATACGAGATGAATAGGGTGGTTTAGTAAAGCCCCAAAGCTCCACTCTGTGTGCCCAAATAGATTTAATTGCTCTCATGTAAATGGTTATTTTGAATTCAATAAGATGGTTTGAACGTTTGTTAAGAAAATATTGAAAGGCAGTCTTGTATTAGTCTTGTATATGGAACCAACATCTTAAAGTTATACAGTCGACTCTGGCTAACTCGAATTCCACGGTACGAATTATCTTTGAGTTTCACGTTGTTCGACTTAGGTATAGTTCGAGTATAGAGGTAAACGAAATGAAAATTCTAGTCACAGAGGTAAGCAATAGTGTAATCAACAGAAAATGCAACAGCATTCATACATATTAGAAACCTTGTTTAAACGTCAAAATTAACATTAAAACATTCCGGATCTTCTTCTACTTAAGACTGTTGGCAATCATATTTTCGATTGAAACGATAGAATAAAACACACTGTCTGTTACATCACTAGTTTTTTAATAAAAAGATACGTAAAGTAGGTGCTGTTGCTTTGGCAATAGTTGTAACGTCTGCTGGCACTTCTTCCTAGATTTCTTCTTCAGAAGGAACATCCTCATCGTTGGTTATGGATACCACAATTTCGTTATATTTTCACTTGAGTTTCGCATGATGGTATAAAAGGATCAATACAATTCGGATTGATGAATTAATTGCCTCTTCTATTGGGATTATTTAATTATAATACTAGTTTCGAATACTAAATATTCATTAACACTATGTTACATGGATTATATATACTTAAGTTTTAAAAATGTAAGATATCAAACATTGGTACTCACCTCAGGATATCTAACAGATATCTGAAATATATCCACATGGTAAGGGGAAGGGAGCAGGTAGGTTAAATTTTTTTACTATGTGATTTCTCCTTTGATTCATTGGGTTTTTCTGTTCCTATTGGAAACAAATTTAAAATGGTGCTATTGGAAATGTTTATCTGACTACTTAAACAAAAATCTGTATCAGTTTTAAACGATTTTTTTTTAGTTCTAATGATTCATAAATGGAATATGAATGGAATATTCTATGGAATTCATAGAAGTGGAAATTAATTCATCGATCCTGATCGGTATATTTCATTTCATATTTTCGTTTTATTTCATTTGGAGTTGGGTATGGGTATATTTTTGACTTAGACAGGTTTTTCCAAGGGGATTGACTGTATTTAAGTATATTTAAGAGTCAATGTATTATCCCGACCGTGTGGGATTCAGATTGTATCGTGGAAAGGTTCATACTGCAAGGTAGAAACTGGCTGTTCTACGGACTTTCGAATAGTTTTTTACTATACTAATGATATTTTCTCGTCCGAGAATTATTAAGTGCTGGATATTACTGCGATAAGACAGCTCTTCATAGCAGCTGTAGAGATAAACAGTATCAGGCGAGGGGACATGAACTAGTATCGGTTGGACAATTGGAGGGGGGGGCGGTGATGAAACATGTCGAGAAATGCCAGGAGGTGGGGGGACCTGTTCCTAAAAGCAACCAGTTGGTACCTTGCTGTCAGCCTCCAGTTCGTTTCAAGGTAAATCTAGTCATTCCTATAGCTTTTACGACAAGGCGTAAGCCTTCTGTCAGATTTTTGTAGTTAGATTTAATTCGGTATCAAGTGTTTCGATGTGGCTAGGTCCGATTTTGAGAAGAATTCAATGCAGGTGTTAGTTGTGGGTTGACTTCATTCACGCTATAACTTAACACTCAATTTAAACAATAATTATAAATAAAACATAACCTTTGATACTGCTACAGCTTCTTAATTAAATTTATTACCCATCGAACAAAGAATTAAAATAATTTACACGAAATCCACTTTTATGTCACCTTTCAAAAATTTTGAAATTCCTCACGAAATTTCTTAGTTTTAAGAATCACTTAATAATGTTACATTTTTACAAATACCATTGTATAGCAAATTACAATTTTCTAAATAAAAAAAAAAAAAAAAAATAATAGAAATACAGTTGCTCGCCTTATGATCAGATTCAAAACAAATTTTTAGATCAATATAAAAGTTTATTTTAACAATTACTGGTGTCCTTTACATCTCATTTTTAATGTTCAGAATATTCACTTGTACTTAAGAATTTAGAAATTACTTTTTTAATACCTGTCATGATTCTTTTTTTTTTTTTTTTTTTGTCAATACTACTACTGTTTTCTTAAACTAATATATTACCTGTCGTATAAAATGAAAATTGAATTAATTTAAACGAAATTGATTTTGATGTTATCTTAAAAAAAAGTTGGAAAATCCTCCCGAAATTTCTTAGCTTTAAGATTCACTTAATTATTATTTTTAATTTACAAATAGTAGTGTACATTACAGGTTTCTAAACAAAAAAAAAAATACAGTTGGTCATATTATGGTCAGATTAAAAAATTATTAGTGTTATTTTTCAATAAAAACACATTTTCAGATCAATACAAAAGTTTATTTTAACAATAACTGGTGTCTTTTACATCTCATTTTTAATGTTTAGAATATTCACTTGTACTTAAGAATTTAAAATTTAATTTTTTAATACCTGTTGTGTATCCTTTTTTGTTACTAATATGAAACTATAAGATTTTTATCACATACTTATAATACTTAATACTACTAGTTTTCTTAAGTAAATGTATTACCTGTCGTATAAAATGAAAATTGAATTAATTCACACGAAATTGATTTTGATGTTATCTTAAAAAAAATTGGAAAATCCTCCCGAAATTTCTTAGTTTTAAGATTCACTTAATTATTATTCTATATTTACAAATAGTAGTGTACATTACAGTTAAAAAAAAAAAAAAAAATACAGTTGCTCGTGTTATGGTCAGATTAAAAAATTATTAGTGTTATTTTTCAATAAAAACACATTTTCAGATCAATACAAAAGTTTATTTTAACAATAACTGGTGTCTTTTACATCTCATTTTTAATGTTTAGAATATTCAATTGTACTTAAGAATTTAAAAATTAATTTTTTAATACCTGTCGTGATTCCATTTTTGTTAATAACATGAAATTATATGATTCTTATTACATACGTATAATACTTAATACTACTACAGTTTTCATAAGTAAATGTGTTACCTGTCGTATAAAATGAAAATTAAATTAATTCACACGAAATTGATTTCGATGTTATCTTAAAAAAAATTATGAAATCCTTCCCTGAATTCCTTAGTTTTAAGATTCACTTACTAATGATTCCATCTTTACAAATAGTAGTGTACATTACAGTTTTCTAAATTAAAATTAAAAAAAATTAATAAATAAAAAATAAAATAAAATAAAAAATAGTTGCTTATGTTATGGTCAGATTAAAAAATAATTTTTTTTTTTTTTCACCTAAACAACTACTCATATTAATATAAGAGTCTATCCTAACAATTACTGATGTTCTTAACATCTCATTTTTAATGCTTAGAATATGAACTTATTCATACAAATTTAAAAATTATATTTTAATATCTATCGTGATTCCTTTTCTGTTACAGAGATGAAATTATACGATTCTTCGACAGATAATCGAATATTATAAAAAGACAAATTGGTTATAGGAGTTTTGTGTTTATGAACAATTGATTGTTTTCTTAAAAGTTGTTACACGTCAAAAGTTCAATTTTCGAGCGATTTTCACGTCTTGACAAATAGCCTTGTTTGTCAACGATTTGTTTAGAAAAGTGGGCGCGCTAAACTTATTCATGACTGAGATAAATGTTGTTACTCAACTCCCACTTGTCGGAATATTTGGGTTAAATTTTTTTTAAAGATTATATTAATGAAAGCCAGTAAACTTTGTTTATCAATTGTATCGTGTAATAGTGTATTTAGAAGATACTGTGAAATCAAGAGATATTTTAAACAATATATGATATTTGAGTGCTCAGTGTAAGAGCATTAGGTAAAAAAGCTTTCGTCAACAGAATAAAAGCGATTCTCCATTTAAGTTAGAAGTCACGAACATTGGCTTGGTGGGTTGTGTTTCGTCACCTTAAAATACCGCACCTGAAAATGTTGTTTACGTTCCCAATAGCTCATGCATATATACTTTATAGATATATACGTATAAACATACACAACACACACACACACACACACACACACACACACACACACACACACACACACACACACACACACACACATATATATATAGAGAGAGAGAGAAAGAGAGAGTGAGAGAGAGTGAGAGAGAGAACTAGAGCGGTATACATCAAAGGGTATCACCACTGATAGCACAACTACTTGGATAAAAAGAAGTTATCATGAAGTCGTATAAAAAATAAGATGGTCTCGGGATCTCTTAGTATAGAACTTAAATTAAAGTGATTCCAATTGGTAGATACTTAATAAGTCGTTGACATGCCATTATATACTGTATCCATTAAATTAACTAGACATATTTATTTAAACTTTTAAGTTTCAAATATCACTAATGTCTTGGCGAAACCTAGAACGAACAAGACTTTAATCAAAATGCCTTCCCATATTGGAATATATTGAATAAATGATTCGTTCCATTAAAAAAAATAACTTTAAAATACTTTTTGGTTGTGATTGAACTCTTAAATTTTTCTTCGATGATTGATTTACTTCGTTATTGTATACAAATAAAAAAAAAAATACATCTAGTAAAGGAGATGATAATGTTAGTAATAACATGTCAATTGCTTGTAAAGGAATTACTTACTGGTAGTATTTTAATAAATTATATATTAGAAGGCCCTAGTTCTTTACTTTGATTTTATTGGGTTCTAAATATAATAAGATATTAATTGAGCAGAAATTTGAATTTTAATGTATAGGGAAAAACATCTGAGCGTTATTCCTTGGGCCCAATGTCAACATCATACATCTGAGTATTTGATTGGTCAATTGGAGACGTTCTCTGTCACTCATTTGAAACCAAAACCCGTTGTAAATAAAACTGTGATTTTTCCGAATCTAATCGTTAATCTTAATTAATAAAAACAACGTGAAAAACACCTCTCTCAAAGGCTGATAAGTGAAAAAAAACATTCAATCGCCCTTGACTTGTCGGAACATAATTTTTTGAATCTTTAAACGACCTTCCTTGGATGATCTTGAATATTTAAAACAATTTAAATTTAACCATATCATGATAGAACGCGCTGAGGGTATAAAAACGATTTTTTTTTTTTTTTTTTTTTTTTAATTTATACATTTATTGAAATTTACAACTGTACAAAATATATACATCAAGTAAATTTATTGACAAAGATTACAATAACATGTTAAAACTTGAAAAGAACTACTCATCAGTAGCACTTTATTAAAAATCTACACTAGAAGGTCTCTAGGCCATCTTCGTTTCAGACGTCTCGGATGATTATCAGAAATGGAGTGGGAAGCAAGTTGAGAGACTAACGGATTTGAGTGGTTATGGAGCTTACTATGAAAGTAAAGGTATCTGGTGTGGGCTAAATCAGCAACAAATGGAGCATTAAGATCTTTGTGGATAAGTTTATTGGTGACAAAGTAAGGAGCATTGAGGATTTTTCGAAGGATTTTGGATTGTAAGGATTGAATACGAGATGAATTGGATGGTTTAGTGGAGCCCCAAAGCTCAACTCCGTATGTCCAAATAGGTCTAATCACAGTCGTGTATATGAGTTTTTTGTAATTAATTGGAAGCTTTGGACGTTTGTCTAGTAACTGTTGAAGTAGTCTATAACGACGGGCAGTTTCTTGTCGAAAAACGAAAATACTGCAGATTTTCCACTGACAAAGGGAGGACACACCCAGTCTCCCACGGATCTTGTTGGCAACTTTTTTGGAGGTTCCTGGTCAAAAAATATTAGACACATATTTTGCCGTTCCGACCAATGGGTCCTAGAAGCCTAGAAAAAAAAATTAGCATTAAACTAATTTATTTTATATCTCGAGTTTAAAAAATGATATCGACATGATTCTTGCACCAAGATTTTTAGTTTGGATTGCGAATTCAAGAAAAAATATAGCCGCTCCAAAGATTTTGGTTTAGATTAATTAAATTCTAAAAAAATGATTAGTTTTTCGAGCAAAGTACCTCTATAGATTTTTCCACACAAAAATTGACGTCAGAATATAATTCAGCACCCTCAAAAAAATTGAAAAACGCTTATTCAACAAAATCAAAAAATATAATTTTTTCACCCTCTTCGAAAAAAATGAAATTTTTAAACCGATTATTGGTTACATACCTTTAAATCGCCATTACTTTGTCAAGCCATTTACTGGTTGGTATCGCTGGAAAGAGGAGAGCCTCAGCTTTTTTTGATGTATATAAATGTAAAATTCGATTAACAAAATCCTATTAAAAAATTGGGAAATCCGAAAAACATTTTGATTTTTAACTTGAGTTTGAAACCAGTCTAAGCGTAAATCATGTTTTTGTCAACTTAAACAAAACTTGCCTACCTATTCGGTCAGGCAAATTTTGAATGCTGAATTCGAATCCAATGTCGGTTCTTGTGAAAAAAATATATTGAATGCTCTTCACTTGAAAAATCTTCTCACACTGTAAAATGTGATAGAAATTTTTTTTAGTCCTAGAATTCCATTTCAGCACCCTCAAAACTCAAGAAAGTATGTATATATATATATATATATATATATATATATATATATATATATATATATATATATATATATATATACATATATAAATATATATATATATATATATATATATATATATATTAATTAGTGGGTATCACGGAGGGAGACTACAAAGATAAGGATAAATTCGGAAAAATGGTTAAAAATATAAAGGTTCTTGTAGCGGAGAAGAAGAAGCATGGAAGTAAGAAATGGACGGAGGAAAGAAAGAGGGAAATGGGCGAAAAAATGAAAAGAAGTTGGGCAGAAAGGAAGAAAACCTGAAAATGATATACGCGTGGTCCACCGTTGGCCTGTATCGCGATAAATAAATAAATAAATAATATATTAATTAGGAGAAATAATTTATTACTTTAATTATTATTAAAGTAATTATAATTATTTATTATAATTATAATTTATTGCAAATTAATATTTACATAATATACAGACAGAACCACATATTAGATTTGATTGTTAAGTATTAAAAACATGCTATTAAACATTATAGCAATAACTGCCTCACTTCCGTTGCTGACAGGAGTTTGTGCATTAAAGGGCAATAATTCATACCTCCAATTCTGTGTTGTTTTTTTAATTTGAAAGCCTTAATTAAGTTCCTTATTTTAAATCATACATAATTAAATGGATTTTTGTTAAGTGTTTATATAAATGTTTTTGATTTACATTTATTTTTGTTCTTTGTTGTTCAAATTGTCAGCTGTTAAAACTTTATTGCAACTCATATGGAGCTCATAGCTAGATGGATTATTCTTTGAAAGCCATGATAAGGAGAATAGCTTAGTTGCACCTTCTTCTGTCTTGATAATTATGTTTGATTTTACTCAAGGAGATCTCTCGTCCAGCTCCTTTCAACCTCCAACAAGCATTAATGTGTAAATTTGATTGTTAGCGATAGACACTGAATGGAATGTATCGTATCGATGTGGAAAAGTAATGGGATTAAATTGGTTGTGGTTCGGTTCTAATGTTCATCCTTGCTCATATAATGCTTGTGGGGTACATTGTAAAGTCTGAGAGGCTTGCGTGGGGTCTATATTAGTATTTTCTTTTACAGAACCTGTCGAGTGCCAGTGGCAATACGTATGCCGTCCGTGTACATTTTGTTTAGTAATTACCTTAGATTTGATCCTGGCGGTGTTCCAGTATTGGTCTTATCTTATCATATCGGATGGAGGAAAATTTTGAAGATAGCAAAAATCCATCGTTTCCGGTTGAATGGAACTGATAAAATACCTGTGCGCCATACAAAAATACAACAGTCAGGTACATTATTTTTGAAATAATGCTGTTGCTATGTATTCCTTCAATAAATATAACTACTGTTTAGTCGAATGTAATAAATGAAATCGTTATTGGTTGTCCGGTAAACTCTGTTGGTCCATTAGTTTAATAATTGTTTTATAATCTCTTGTGATAAGATTTTCAGAGTTTTTAATAGCACATGAGAGAAGCACATTTACAGGTCTGTATAATGAAGGTGAATACATGTCTTTATTTAGACTTGTAAATCCTTGGATATAATTAGGATTGGTGAAGTTTTTGCCACTGATTTTTTTTTTTTTTTTTTTTTTTTTTTTTTTTTTCAGGACTACTTTCCAATGTTAAACATTCATTATCCTTTCTTAAAAACATACATATATATAATAGATCAGCAATTTGATAAACATATTATATATTTTAAAATGTAAGACAAGAAATCAAATGTTGATATTCACCTAAGGAGTCAAAGCGATAGGACTTCTTGAAGTTATTGATTCCTATAGAAAACTGCGGGGTATTAGAAAGAAAACTAGACCATAGGAAAAAAATAGACTATATGTTAGGTTTACCCTAGTTACTGGTCCGTTCTTCACCAAAGTCCGTTCTTCACACCCCCCATTCTTTTTATTACTCCTCAATTTACGCTTGGAACCAATATCTACAAGAAGCCCATCCGTTATGCCTCCTAAGGTGAATAACATAATGTTTGACTTACTGTCAGATTATTAAAACTAATATATATAAATATAAACTCTGCATCAAACTGCTGACGAATCAAACTAAGAAACTTGTTTTAGAATAAAACGAAAATTCTAATAGGATTGGGAAATAATTCATCAATTCTAAATGTATTGATCCTTCTATACCATCATGCGTTCAAAAATTAGTCCTTGATAGCAGCCCTGGGTATAGAATAATAATATTTGTAAAACGCACCAGAGATTTTCTGGGCATTTACAGGAACTGTTCAGCATTTATTTAATCTTAACAAAGGGAACAGTACCATTGTTCTCTTTCGTGGGAAAAAAAAAAGAAGAGAGAAAGTGATGACAATCGAGGATGAAATTTCCTCAAATCCATAATCGTTTTAGTCAAATTGTAGAGTTCAGCGTTTTATTTATTAAAAATATGATTCCCCAATGCTCCTTATTATGTCGCCAACAAAGTTATCCACGATGACCTAAATGTCCTTTAGGTTGCAGATTTGGCCCAGACGAGAATTCCTACCATGACAAGCTTCCACTCGAATCCACCAGCCTCCCTAGAGACCTTCGAACGTAAAATTTTTATTGAACCCATTGCCACTAATGGGTAGTTCTTTACATGTTATTGAAATGTAATTTTTATTCGATGCACATAATGTATACAGGTTATTTTTATTATTCGTTCTCTTCTGAAGTAACCCCACTGAAGAGACGTGTATTTTAAAAAAATTGCATACACCACGCAAAAAGCATATTATATGCATACAATGTTTCATATAATACAAATCTAATTTTTGAATTATTAATTAGTTTAACAAAAAAAAATATTAAAAAGTATCTACATATATACAGTGGTGTTTATAAGTTTCCGGCCACCCCGAAATTTCATTTTAACTTCCGTTTTATATGTTTGGTTGTTTTTTTTTAATTTTGGTTTAATTTAGGATTTTATAAAGAATTAAACAGTTTTCCGCAAAATAAATGCACTAATTTATAGGGAATTAACAATAACAAATAATTTATTCCAATGAAGGAAACAAATTTTTCAAGTTTTAATAGTTTTAGGAGATTACCCCTCAGTTTTTCGGTAAGTTTTTATTAATATATAGTTGCCATACCTTTGACAGAAATATCAGCTAAACACTATCGGGACATCTAATTTATTAAGGCCAGAATTCTGTCTTGTCGAATGTACTGCCAGTATTCGGTAACTTTTTGATAAATTTGATTATGATTTTGAGATTTTCCGGTTTTCGAACGCCGTACCACCTTCTGCCGCAAATGTTCTGTCGATTTAAGGTCCAAATTTAAGCCAGCTACTTCGAAAAGTTCCCTTTTTTTTGACTGATGCAACCGGGTTACTACAGCTAGAATGTGTTTTTGATCGTTATTGTGCATATAAATGCAACACGAACCATTTTTTTTCGCCCATATTGCATTAATTGTTTCGCATTGTATTTCTGAACATATTACCGGTCATACGTTCGTTTATGAGCACGAAAACTCCAACACTATAAGCTGAAAATACACCCCACGCCGTTTCATTACTACCACCAAACATAACAGTTGGTGTTAAATATTATAAAAATTATTCCTTGTGCCTCTAGGTCGTGTAACATACTGTCTCCTATTATTAGCTATCAAACTGAGTCTGATTTTTCTTTCTGATGAACGGTTTCTTCACAGTGCAACACAAATGACGGGAACACAAGTCGTAGATTTTTTGCAAATCCAATGTTAGCATCCGAAATAACTGGCTTGGCTGTCATATAATCCACACATATGGAGGTAGCAAATGACAGTTACTCGTCAAATACCCCACTGTGCGCCGTTTCATTACTACCACCAAACATAACTAACTGATGAACGGTTTCTTCACAGTGGCTTGGCTGTATAATCCACACATATGGAGGTAGCAAATGACAGTTACTCGTCTAACATTCATCGGAGATGTCTTCGGCACATCTTCCTGAGTTTATTTTCGAAAGTCTACTAAGGACTTTATCTGTATTTTTTGAGGCTCTCTTTGGCCTTCCTTTTCTTAATCAATCCTCTAGGCCATGGCTTCCACTAATTTCACGTAGGAAGTCATTTACTGTTAATTTAATATCAGAAATGTCTCGGGAGGATTAACCTTCCTCGGAGAGAGATGATTCATTTTCGAAGCTGAGGACTGACATGAGTAGACATATGTCAGGCATAAAGTTAATAAGATCAACTTGTATTTAACACTCTGCAATCAAAACAAAGGGTGACCGGAAACTTATGATTATGAAAATTTATGAACTGTATACAAGAAAGTGCTTACAGGTCAACGAAAGGTATGTTGTTAGAGGTGTATTTGTTACTAGATTTAACCCATATAATTTCACTTTTAACGGTGTTTATAAATCAAATATTTAAAAAAAATTAAGTGGCCGGAAACTTCTGAACATCACTGTATATTCACCTATATATATCAGATAAAATATATATTTGCAAAAATATACTAGGAATGTAATGCTATTGTTCTTTGGAATATTTAAACCTCTTGAGGGTTAGCTTTAATCTTAAACAATCGTTATACTTAATCCATTGCGAGATCTAAATCAGCAACATCTGCGGAGGCTGACCTACAACAGTGGAGGGGGCAGCGTCTGATAACAGGCTCAAGCAATTGGTCTCTATGACTTCCTCGCACGTGGGATTGGCAAATAGTTGTCTGGGTTACAATTTTAACAGTCAAACTTTTGATTGTACACCGTTCATTGAATCAGTAATATCACCTACAGATTAATTCTCAGATTCCATTATATAAATGTTTTAGAAACTAATCACGAATTGGCAGAATAATTTTAACTAAATGTTTCCTAAACCTTTATTTCAGGCAGAAAGTTTAAGTACATCGATACATTCTTTAAAAATAAATTTTCATCAACATAGTATCAATTGATACTAGAGTAGACTCCAACTTATCCGGTGTTACCGGTCCGACTCCGTGCCGGATAACGGAATTCAATTAAAATTAGAAAATAATTTGTCTATAAAAAAAATAATTGTTTTTAAATTAGAAGGTTTTCCGTGAAAAATATGACGTTTACGTTTGCACTGAGTATGGCGAAATTGGACATCCAAACAAACTCGTAGGTTTCCTTTCTAGAAAACATTTTTAGCAATTTTTTTTTTAAAGAAACTAAATTAAGTATAAATTACTTATTGGATATTATTAACTTAATATGTATGTAATAAAATTTGTAGTATTGTTTTATTTATTGTAGTATTTATCACAGAAGGATCTGTTATATCAAATTACTTGAATATACAAATGATATAATAGATAAAATAATAAATAAATATTATTTCATTGTAGGAAATTTTATTTTATTCGTTATGGATGCGTAAAATATTATATTTTATTTTAAAGATTTTAAACATATTAGGTAAAAATTATTCTTGTTTGCGAACGTCGGTTTAGAGTTTACTGTTTATTATCACTATTTTTTCTCTTAAAAAATAAATTTGAAAATCAATAAACGCTATGCATGAAATATAATATAACTGGAAAAATTATGAGCAATGAAACATATTATCAATGCGCGTAAATATAGGTAACTAAAACTTAGTAGATAACTAAAATGGGTAATCTGATCAAAAGTAAAAACCAATGAAATGCCTCTTAATAGGTATGATTATTATAATAAAAAATCTATCTCTAAAACTATTGTTTGTTAGTCATTTTATTTATTTTTTTAAGAATCATTCCTATAAGACCAAAAAACAAGAATATACAAGAACTAAAAAGAAATGGTATAAGTACAGTTACTTTCAAGAAACTTTGTCCTTTTCTTGCTGCAATAACTTTTTTTTGCAAACACGTAGTTTCTTCACACTTAATATATTCAGAACCTGTCTCTCACACCATCTGAGAATTACGTAATTTTTAATCACTTCTGAAGTACGCCTCTGGAAGAAAAACTGTTTACACACCTCTGATATGTTTAATTTAATATAACCAATAATAAAATTGAATAATACGTGCGCTACCTTCCTCTACGAGTAGCAGAAAACGCCGATCTTGGAAACTGATTTCCTGATAAAAGAGTTAAAAACAACACTATCGTACAGGACTTCTTCCCGGGATGATATTCAGCGAGCTCTTGTGGATGGAAATTCCAGAAAAGTTCGAAAAAAAAGCAACAAATTAAACGACGCTGATAACCTCAAGACAACCTAAACATATCTAGTACGGAAACAAAAAAAAAAAAAAAAAAAAAAAAAAAAAAAAAAAAAAAAAAAAAAAAAAAAAAAAAAAAAAAAAAAAAAAAAAAAAAAAAAAAAAAAAAAAAAATTGCAATGATAAATGTTTTATCGTTATAAAATTATTGAAACTGATTTAAGAGTATCTGTCTTAACCGCCCTTCTCTCTAGACCTCTAGCCTTCCAACTATTATTTATTTTAAAACTTTGACCACTTTTTAAATAATGAAAAAGGAAAGTTTATTTATCAAAAGTCAATAGATATCAGAAATGGCTAATAATAAGAATTAGAAATTCTATTCATAGAAACCAACACCAATCAACTGTCATAAAAACAATTAATAAATAAAAAAAATTAAAAAAAATATAAAAATAAATAATTAAAAAATCTAGGAGAATGGATAACCCCAAACATGAACGAGGAACTGGCCACGAATGATAAATATGCAAAGTTGGAGAGAGCTTTCCATCTCTGTAAGGACATCTACAAATCCAAGTCTCTTTCTCTTTGGCTTAAACAGGCATTACGCTACTGTAGTAAGACAGCCGGTACTATACGCCTCTGAATGCTTGAATATGACCAAAAAGGGCCTACTTAGGAAAATTGAAAGATTGAAAAATCCTAAGAAAGATAATGGGCCCCATAAAGGAGGGAGGCGAATATAGAATCAGATATAACAATGGGTTACATCAAAAGTTGGAAAGCATCACTTCAGCTATGAGAAAAAGGAGATTAACATTCTAAGGTCACATATTCAGAATGGACAGCTAGAGACTAACCTCTAGAATCTTTAACACCATCTCTAGAGGAAAAGGGACCAATGTCAAAGAGGTGAAACTGGTTCGAAAAGATCTAGAACTTCTAGGAATCAATCCTAAAGAGGTTTCCAGAGATAACTACCGAACCCTCATCAGAACATCACAACATCAGATGTTCTCCGGTTGGTGACGGCTAAAGTGTTACGAGCCGGAGAGGAAGTGAAGTGGACCGATGAGAAGAAGAGGGCTCATAGCGCGAGAATGAAGAGTTACTGGGCTAAGGGGAAAGGCCACCAGAGTTAGGAACTGCGTGGTCAAAAAGGAAAAAAAAATATATAAAAATAAAATAAAACATAAATAAATAAAAAAAAAATCGTTCTTGCGAACTTTAGTGGTCAATGTAAAAACAAAAACAGGATGGTGTAATCTTTTAAAAGGGACTTATAAAATACGTTTCTGTAGGTTTTATCACTAGAAAAAAATACAGTTGTATCAGCTTTAACAGTTTAGTTTTTGTAATTCATCATTATATATGTATTCTATGTATTCGGCTACAGCTCTTAATATTTTTCTCTACCTTTACCATTCCTTTGTTTTTGTTTTTTTAAATTTTATAAACATGATAGTAAATGAACGGACAGAAAAATCACTAAAATAAGGGAGTAAAACGGGAAGGGCATAAATATGAATGACCATTCGTACAAAACAAGTTATGAAAATTGATACAGTATTAATCTGAAACAACGCATGGCAGACGACCAAACCAAGAAAATTATATAAATATACTCTCCAAATAACAAACAAAACTATAGAGAAAATATCATTTATTACAAAAAACGATTTCGTATTATCCTTATTTAGTGTCATCAGGATTTGACTAGGCACGGACTGCTCTTTTGACCGACAAGCATAATATCTGATATGATTTCAGCCTTTTTGAATAATTTAGAACAATACTAATAATGTCAATCATCTTAACAAGACTAAGTTGAACGATATAATATAAGTCTAAATTAGCCTACGTCAATAAAAAAATACAAGTTATTTGAAAAATATAAAAATCAAGTTATAAAAAAAGTTCGTACAATAAATTCTGCCCCTAAAAGTCATGACATAAGCAATTAGGTGAATAATTGAACACTGAATATAGTTATTAAATTATTATAATTTTTTTATTAGTAAAATTGACAATATCGTATATTTCATTTGTCCGTAACCAGACCCATTGTATTTCATTTTTAGGGGACATAGTCCCAAACTAGAGTTTATTTCCTACTCTATTTTTATTCTATTCTGAATAAAGGGAAATCGTTAAAAAAACTTCCTGCTGAATGCATGAGTCATTCGTTTGGATAGTATTTTAAGCATCGTTATTATGTTATATTTAGTACTTATTCTCAGGGCCACTTTATGATTTCTGTAGACGCAGGTCCGCGCCAAGTATACTTGCAATTTTATTTAATAGCTGTTAAAAGAAAAAAAAAATAATGGTCGGGTTTAGAAATATTCAACCTATCAGGAATTACTTGCAAGTGACTAAGAATGTACCTTTGAGCTTTACGATAGGTGATCGGATAAGCTAGTCTCTTCCCAATTGAATTTTATTTTTAACTTTATTTCTTGGAACCCACATACAAGATTAAAACAACAAGAAACTGTCTGTTGATACTGACTACCACAACATTTACTGGACACACGTTCAAATCTTCCAGTTAATTACAAAAGACTCATTTACGTGACAGTGATAAGACCTATTTGGACGTAAGGCGTTGAGCTTTGGGGCTCCACTAAACCACCCAATTAATTTCGGATCCAATCCTTACAATCCAAAATCCTTCGAAAAATCCTCACTGCTCCTTACTTTGTGACCAACAAACCTATCCATAAAGATCTTTATGTTCCATATGTTGCTGATTTAGCCCAAACCAGAGTAAGCTCCATAACCACTCAAATCCACTAGTTTCCCAACTTGCTTCCCAATTCATTCCCGATAATCCTCCGAGGCGTCTGAAAAGAAAATGGCCCAGAGACCTTCTAGCGTTGAGTTTTTATTGAAGTTCTACTAGTGAGTAGTTCTTCACAAGTTATTTCATTTCATTGTAATCATTATCAACACATTTACTTGATGTATTTTATTTTGTACAATTGTAAATATCAATAAATGGGAAAAAAAACTCTTTTCAGTCTCCTTAGTGGCCTTTCAGGTATATAGGTGATCTCCATTGCTTCTATTAGTTGGTTTTTTGTGTCCTTATGGATTATGGTAGAATGCTTTGTAGTCAATCCTAATCTATTCACTGACTGTTAGTATACTTAAATCAGTCGTGCTGGCAATGTAATAAGGTGCTTGTCGGAGTTTTTTTATCGGGAAGTCTACAGTCCTTTTATATGTCTTTCTTGCACTACTGAAAATCTGAGAAGCCTGAGTCCAAACTCAAGTTTTTAGTAAATTTGTGTAAGTAAAAAGTTTCTGTTAAAGTTTTAACTTGAATTGTCATCTGAATAGGGAAGTACTTTATGTCTTTGGCTTAAGGTTTCCAATTTATACAAATTTTTATTTTAATTGATAGAATGGATCGATTCATCACATTTTGTGCGATTTTAGCATTTTGCTTTTACAACTATTATTTTCATATTAGCAATCTTTAAAATACAAGAAATCTAGCAAACAGGATAGAGGTACGAACTAGTTATAAAGTTGGTAGTGTCGTGTTATGATACTGTAGAGATCAGCAAAGCATAAAATTGTTTAGTTATATGAAAAAATCATTGATCGTTATCGCAAAACAATATTTTGAAAGTGTTTTGTTTCTAGAAAATTTGAATTTGTTTTTAAAATGTAAATTGATAGTTTTACATTCCTTGAGATCTTTCTGAAATTATTAGATCTACGAACTGTATCACTAGAGAACTACATAATACTAAAATATTAAAGTATTCAACTAATACAATCAAAAGTCTTGATACCAAAACTCAAAATTAAATCAAAACTCTCTTAACTATCCTTATCGTTTGTGTCAAACACTACCCAGCTCCAACTACATATATCACCTTTTTTAAACATTATACGTTACTGGTCCAAATATCATACAGCCTCCATTGACTTCAATACCAGCGAGTGGTTCTTTCCCCAACTCCAGTAAGTAGGGGACGAGTTCATAACTCCTTGGCCTTGAGAGAATATTACTTCAGGGGGTAAGGGTAATGAAACTGGTGGAGTAAGGAATCCATTAACTTTTACTGCCTGGGTGATATAATGTTCTGAATGAATCATAAAGTGCTTAAAGTTGTTTGGCCAGATCTTATGCTTCTTTTCCCATCGCATGCTGCCCAGGAACCATGTCTTAGGTAATATTAAATATTAGAGATAGGCCGACTAGTCGGCTACATTTGTAGTCGGCGATTTTATTCATTTATAATTCTACGCTTAAAAAATGGGTTTATTGAAATGAAAAGAAGGCCTTTATTGATTATAAGTTTTATTTTAGATTCGTTTTTACAGTTTGTTATTTATTCTAGGAATTGGAACTCTTTTTATTTGTATTTATTTATTTTAATTATTATTATTATTATTTTAAATCATTTATCAATGCATTAACAAAGGCGGAATATCCTTCCGACATCTTAAGAACAGTTAAATCATCGAATTTTTCAAAACAGTATCCTTATAAGGACAACAATGGCTGAAGTTATCCTTCGGCCATCTTAAAATTGTTAAATATTTTAAAACAGTATCCTCAAGGACAATAATGGCAGAAGTTATCCTTCGGATAGCTTAAAAACCGTTAAATATTTCAACATATCCTTGAGGACGAAAAATTAATAAAAACGTTAAAGTCCGCCATCTTAAAACAGCATCCTTAAGGACGAAAACTAATTCTAATTGTGGAAGGAAAGATTGAACAAGGATGTCCTTCGGCCTCAAAAAATCGTCATATCCTGGCAGATCTGTAAAACAGCTTCTTAAAGAAAGAGTATGATATTGACAAAAAATAAAAATTCGACAATTTCTACAATATTAAATAAAGAACTTAATTGAACTTTTTTAATAAAAGAGTTTAATTTTTTTTATTTTAAATCACAATTTTGGGTTTGTTTCATAATTAAAAAATATTAATCCCCTCGATCATTGCTTGGCCTACAAAGGACATTTTGCCAGCCGTTTCTAGTCAGCCGTCATTAGTCCGCCCATATCAGCTAATGAGGAGAGGAGTTGTAGGATTACGATTCTGAGGTAGCCATGTTATATTAATTATTTTTGTGAACGTAATAAAATAAATTCTTGAATGTCTTTTATTACTACGTTGAGCTATAGCTGGTTTGATGCTTGGTAATCCCTGATTGGCTTATGACAAGGGCCGCCACTATCCATTGCAAGGATTAGCTGATACAGAATAGCTGCTACATTCAGGAAGATACCGTAGCTCTAGGGTGCTTAACGTATGTGTAATTAGCGTTGTATTCTATCCCAAACATGTTAAATTGAATTCATATAATAGATCAAGTAAACAAAAAAGATAAAATATCATAAATTCCTTAGTTGGTCCACTTCAATTTGTGAGCAGTGTATATTTATATACGTTGTATTTTTTTATTTTTTCACGAAACGGACTTTTAAAGCCACGCGAATTTAATTAATTTCCCTTTCTCATTTTCATCCAGTATTCTCTCATCATTTCTGCTTGCCTTTGCTTCTTTTACTTTTACAAGGTAGTACCCTTCTGTTTTTCTTTATTTTCCTCAAGAACCTTGATTTCTTTTAATTCCTTTTCTTTTAGTTCTCTATCTAGGCAGTTTTTGTCTGATTTTTTTCCGAAAGTAATCTGACAAAATTAAAAGTAAAATTCCAAGCACTAATCAGCGAATTCTTCCAGCTATATATAGTCAAAGAAAATATTATTAATCACTCGACACTGCGATTTATTTAATTATTTAAACAATTGCGGCAAAAACTACACTCCTGTTAAAAACAACCCCAAACCATTCTGTGCCCTCGAACTTCAACATAATGCATACCTGGCCCAGACATCTTTTGAAAAATAGGAGGAAAGTTTTAAGTATACTTGATCTTCAAACTTTTGGAATAAATGAACATAGTTTATCTTTCATAATTTATCCCTAACACTTTTTTCACAGCATACAAAGTGTACATTTATTCTCGTTTGTGGACTGTAACATGGAAAATCAGGGGAAACCGCTGTACCTAATGACTGTTATGCCAAAGGACGTTTAGTTTCAAAATTTGGAGACAGGACATACCTATTTCAGGCCAATTCACAGAATCCAGAAAGCGACACTACCGAAAAACAAGCCTTTAAGGAGATAGTAGCTAAAAAGAGCGAATCGAAAGATAAAGACGTAGAAAGAAAACAATTGGAGCAAAAACACTTTCTATTTATTTCTTCCGACAGCTCTAATGAAGCAATTCTACTTTCATTTTTTGTCTTTAAAAAAATTTATATCTTTATAATTTATGAAACAATCAACTTTATATTTATATACGTATTTTTAGTGATGGAGAATATGCTTTCCTATGTCTGCTAGTAAATCTTGTTGCGCCTAAGGACAATATCCACACCTGCAATTTTAATGTGTTTTTTTTTTTTTAATTTTTAATAAATTATGTAACATCAGCACTTTGCTACATATATTATATTATATACATATATATATATATATATTAATAAAGAAAATAAAATAAAAAAAATAATACTAGAAATTAAACATGTTGTTTCTCACCAGAGGAGACAAAATGAAAAGGGTTTTTGAAAGATAACAGGGCATAGAGTGGGCTGAAAGTATAGAGACGAAAGGGACAGCTGGAGGTTGGTTGTGCTATAGGTATTCCCTATGACTGGTTAGTTTTTTTCCGTCCCCACTGGAAACACTTTTAGAATAGGACTATTGGAAATATATATCTGGCAATGTAAACAAAAATCGGTTTTTAGAACATCTTGCGTATCTCAAGTGAGGTGAAAATGTGTTTATGTTACTATATATATAGTATACCCACACTCACACATATATATACAAATACAAAGTAATTAATTACAGTTAAAAATATATACATGAAAATTATATAATGCTCCTCAAACAAATATTGAATATTCAGGTGTTTGATATTCAATGGCTAAGCCTCTTGAAAGAAATTGAGTTGACTGTTCAGAAAGGCAAACATTTTATTGTTTCACGTCACACAAATAGATTGTATTTGCAAAAGCACCGTTATTTTGTGAATATAGTGACAATACAATTAGGTTGTTTATAGTCGAGCCGCTAGAGCGAGTCGTAAAATGATTCAAAATTACGAACAACGCGATTTATTACAATTTACACCCATTTTCATTTAATCAATAGAATGAAAGGTGATAAAATGTATTTACAAATACAATGCATGCATTAAAATACATTTCAGCAAACACCATGAACTTAATCTAATGTAAACAAAACCTCCACTAGATCAGCCTGACCAGTTCGATTCTTCACTTCGAGTTTACATTATCGTTAGCTCTTTCCTATAACCTCACATGTAAACATTCACTTCTACTGTTTCAACTTGGATTGTCTTGTTTAGTGTTTTATATTGATATTAATTTTATCAACTTAAGTGAGAAATTTTCAGTTTACATATTTTGTGAATGGATTCTTTCTCGTCCGTATTACTTATTGCCCTAAAGACAGACATATTGCATAATTAATTCAATAAAAATAAATGCGAGAAAATATATCTGAAATTAACACCATAACTTTCAACAAGTATTCTGTGTTTTATATATTTATAATTTGTTATATCCACTTCCCTAACATTAGAAAGTTTATCAGAAAATAACATTACATGTTATAGTTATACGTTTAGTATTATATTAATTCTGATTTTATATAATATTAATTCAACATTGGTTTAGTGTTTTATATTTCCTTATTTTCACGTAATTATTTTCTTATTTTTTATTTTAATATCGGAAGGTAAAACAGAAGTTAATATTAGTTTGAACATGGATTTAGAGTTTCTCCGTAAATGAAGGAGATACTTTCCCCCCGAAAAGTAGCGACTAAAACATCGAAATAAATTGGAACGAGGTTAGAATCGAAAAAGGTATTCTTGAAGGGGCTGGAGCCCCGCTTCTGGAGGGGTACCAGAGTATTAAATATTATTTTCCCTTATATTATATAGTACTTTAACGACAAAAAAGGTCTACTGTATATTTGTAAGGAATATTTTTTGTTTTCATTAAAACCCATGATTACCGAGTTGCAAGCCACAAACAAAAAAAAGTGCTCATATTTACACGTAAAAAAAACCAAAAACAATCGAAATCGGAACCGACAAATTACAGTTTTTTTTTTCAAAAACCCGAAAAAAATGAAAGAACCGAAAATCATGACAACTAAAAATCATTCTCATTTAAAAATGTCTCTGTTTGTTCAATTTTTTGTATTTAATTTTTACTTTATTCAGTACTGAATCACTATAAGTATTTATAATTTTAAATTCCAAGAATTTTAATTCACCTTTAACATGGTGTAACGGTCTAACGGGATCGAGACCAACTAATATGGAC
Source organism: Euschistus heros (assembly GCA_003667255.2). Classification (NCBI taxonomy): domain Eukaryota; kingdom Metazoa; phylum Arthropoda; class Insecta; order Hemiptera; family Pentatomidae; genus Euschistus; species Euschistus heros. The sequence goes on from RCWM02000129.1 coordinate 2,404,128, forward strand.
GTATCGCTACGCTTCAGTTCTGAAACGTCAGAAACGTCTAGTAGTAATATAAAAAAGTAGGACAAGGACAAAAAAGCTAATTCTAATTGTGGATGGAGAAGTGGCCAAGGATGTCCTTCGGCCTCAAATAGTCAGATCCTGGTAGATCTGTACAAAAACGTTAAAACAGCAATCCTTAAGAACGAAAAGCTTTTCTAATTGTGGATGGAGAGAGTGGCCAAAGATGTCCTTCGGCCTCGAAAAATAGTCAGATCCTGGTAGATCTGTAAAACAGTGTCTTTATAAACCGTTAAAACAGCAATCCTTAAGGACGAAAAGCTAATTCTAAGGTGGATGAGAGAGTGGCCAAGGATGTCCTTCGGCCACTCTCTCCATCCACAATTAGAATTAGCTTTTTCGTCCTTAAGGATTCCTGTTTTAACGGGTTTTTTTAAAGTTATCCGAAGGATAACTTCCTCCATTGTTGTCCTTTTAACTGTTTTAAGATGGCGAAAGGATATTGATTCGTTGTTAACTCATTCTACGGGAGGCTTGAGATAGTTTTTCAACGCTAACCACCCCTTCCCGTTTACTCTTTTTGCTAAAAAGATACGATATTCAGGAATCCAATAAACTATTAAACGTTTGGAAATCAATTGGATTTTTTTTCTAGATTTCAATATTCAAAAAGTAGAAATAGTGTGAAGAAATATTATTTTTGTACTTAATTTAAACTAGCTTAGGAACATACACTATTTTTTGTTGTGAAAAATAACTGAATATTTTATAAATAGTCGTAAAGATTATCTGAATGGCTGATTATAGGGCGAGGGGCCTCATTATCATAAAAATTAATAGACGTCTATTATCATAAAAAAAGTCCATAGACATAAAATATTTAATTACTTATTTTTGTACTTTTCATACACCTAAATCGCCAACAATTTTTTAATTTAACTTACAAACAAAACATAGTTTATTTATTAACGGATGATATAATAGGTTGTACTATTTCTAGAATGGTTAAATTAAATGCTCTATGATAATTAATTTCAATTAGGTTGGTCTCTATTTTTATTTTGATTATCTATTTATTGATATTTACAAATGTTTAAAAAAATACATCCAGTAAGTGTGAACAAAATAATTACATTAGATGCTTATGGTATATAAAGCTACAACCCATTGGTTACACTACAAGGTCCCGAGGCCATCTTTTTCCAGGCACCTCAGTGAGTTATCGGGTATAGAATAGAAAGCTATTTGAGAGACTAGTGGGTTAGGGTGGTTATGGAATTTAATAGGGAAAGCTAAATCAGCAACATTTGGAGCATTAATATCTTTATGAATCAGTTTATTTGTGATATCGCAAGGGATATTGAAGATTTTTTGGAAGGATTTTAGGTTTTGATAATTGGATACAGGATTAATTTGATGGTTTAGCGAAACCCTAAAACTCAACTATGCATGTCTAAAAATGTCTGATTATCGTCATGTAGATGAGTTCCTCCTACTTTATTTGCACCGTAGAGCGTCTGTCCATTAAATGCTGAAATTGTTAAGCCTCTCAACTTGCTTCCCATTTATTGCCGATTGCACTTCAAGGCTTTCTGAAAAGAAGATGGCCTATAGGCCTTCTAAAATAGATGTTTTAAGTGCTTCCGATGAATAGTTATTTATTAATCTATTGAATTCACAATACCGCTTACTTAATTGTATTTTTATTTGTACTGTTGTAGATATCAGTAGATATATTTTTAAAAGAAATCGATAACTTATAATAGCAAACTATATATTGAGTTATTTTCAAAATTAAAACCTATAGTTAACAAGGATATTTTTTTATATCCTCAAAACTTCGAAAGAGCGATTTTTTCTCAATTTTAATATTTTACCACCTTCTATATTCTTATTTATTAGACTTTTCTTTATGACAGATAATCATGTAAAAATTATATATATATATATGTATTAAACTAAACAATGTAACAAAACTGCTAATTACATATGATAATGACATATGAATAACATATGATTGCAATACATAAGATAATGGTCTGGCTATAACAATTAATTAATAATTAGATTAGGAGTTACAAAATAAATGAGAAATCTTGTAATAGGATACATCTTATTTATACTATTATAATGTATATTACATAAATATTTATGTTTTACATTTGCTCGGAAGATTGAAAATTCAGGAGATAAAGAAATGGATGATGTTTAAAGGAAGTTAGAGAGGAACATTTTTGAATTGAGATGGGCAATGAATTCCATAAAAAAAAAAAAAAAAAAAATCGGATAATAAAGGATTTTTCGAAGGATGCAGTTCGATGCGCAGGAGTGTATAGGTTGATGGGTTGGGTTCTAGTATTTAAGAGGTGGATGGAGGAGCGCAGAGTAAGGAGGTGGAATGGATAGAGATGGGTTTTTTGGCTTTCAAGGATTGAAATATGAGTGCACCTACCTAGTGCTTGGGGGTAAAGCCACCTAACTTCGGAATACCTGTGAGATATGTGAGAACGTTTCGAAAAAACAATTACTAAAAAAAGTAAATCTAAATATATGTTATAATATATTTTTTATTTTGAAGAGAAAAGATTTGCCCGGTTGGGATTCGAACCCAAGTCTCCACTTCTCTAGCGTGGTGCCTTATCCACTAGGCCACCGAGCTCGTATCCGAACCAGGGAAATCTTTTCTCTTCAAAATAAAAAATATATTAAAAAATATTTATCAACAACTAATAATTATTTCATAAATATATTTTATGTAAAAAAACAACAACAACAAAAAAACGTTTTTCACAACAATACGTGAAAACAATGTGCATACCATAATTTATTAATATTATTGGCAGTATTAAATGTGGAAACAATTGTATGTAAAATTTGGAATATATTATGAATGCTGTTTTTACAACAGAATAACTTTCTTGCAGTGATTGGTAAAAAAAAGATTTAATATTATTGAAGGATTTTTATAATATGTTATAATTGATCAGACTTAATATGTAAAAGTTATTGATGATTAAAATCCGTTGCATTCTCCGGATTTTTAAAAAAAAATATTTCGCTTATTTCACAACCGTAATAATGATTTAAAATTAACAAATGCGATGGTAAATGGTAATTTTAAATAAATTTAAAATTCATGTTTAGCAACAGATGAATTGCCGCTTCGCAAACCGAAACCTCACTTGCTGTTCGGTAACCGATCGGCGCGTTTATGAGGCCTTCGTTACTGGTTTAATAGTCCTGGGTTATTAAATCTCTCACTGCTATACCAAGCTGGTCAAAGGGGTCCGAACCATATGACCGCAAATGAATTTTTTTTATTCTTTATTTATTAATGCTTATATCTGTACAATATATACTCGTAAGTTTACTTATTTACGAATATAAAGACATGACAAAACTTTAAGAGAAACTATCTCTAACACAGTCAGCGTATTGAGAACATTAGAAGTTGTATAGGATGTCTTCTAACGGATTTCTTGTTTCTTGTGCTTTAGCTTAAACTTACCAAAATCCTAGGTTATGTAGAGGAATATTCAGGAAAGTCAAGTGTAAATTATATATTAATTAGAAGGTACGGGATAACAAAATTTACTCCTGATATTAAATCTTTATTGGCAAATATCCAAGAAACACAACTGGGCAACGTTTCTTGGCTTTTGCCACATTTTAAGCCCTGGAATATTCACATTTTTTTTTTTTTTTTTTTTTTAACTTTTATTGTAACAATCTGAATAAATATTTTATTATTTATGCTAAACCTTCCTACAGCTATGAAGATAATGCAGTGAAAATTTAGTACAGATCGGTTCTGTAGTTTTACCATTGTAAATTCTATTGCAGAATCGTGCTAACCCCATATCGGTCGATATTCAAAATTCACTCGGTCCGTTTGTTGCAAAATTTAAAAAAAAAAAAATAATATTATTGAATATAAGTTAATTCTATTATTAATTTCAAGCTCTATATGGCACTGTACCTTTGTAACCTCACATGTAGAATGGAGCTTGCCATCTATCGGTCAATTTTAAAATTTCACTGTATATTAATAATCCACTTATTACTTCTTTTATAAGGTATACCGGATACCCTTGACTTTGCACCAAAGTTTAAAAACAATAAAATTAATTAATAGTTTTGTAAATTTTGCAATTCTTAGATTATGCGATGAATCAAGAAGCATTTTTAAGCTAATTATTCAAAGCAAATATTTTAATACACACATTTAAAAATTATTTATAGGTAGTTAAAGAATGAATTTCAACAAAAGTGGTGCAAAGTCACGCCGTTTTACGGTACTTATAAAATGATAAATAATGTGCATGTTGTATATTAATGTAAATGTTCATTTTTGGTCTGAATGTATTAAATTGGAATAACATGTTTTGGGATTTAGAAAGTCTGATTTTTTGTTTATTGCGATATTTCTAAATTTTTCTGGTTATTTCTTTAATATTTCTTTTAAAATGATTTTGCTCATTGTGAATAATTTGGGGGGAATCAAATTTAAAAGAACGTTTTGTTTGTAATGTGTGTTGAGAGCTGTTTGGTCAGGTTTATTCAGGTTTTTATTTATAGACGTGCAACTGTATTTATGTTGATAAACACGTCGTTTAAGATATTGTTCCGATGTACCGAAATAAGACTTGCCACAACTATCTACACACGGTATTTCGTAAACAATATTAGACTGTAATTCTAACTTATCTATATCTTTGGTTTTGGTGAATAATTTATCAATGGTGGAGGTATTTTTGAATGTGACAATGTAGTCAGTGTTTTTCTGAGTCTTTCTGATAGTGTTTGTATGTATGGAATAGTGTAATATCTTTTATAGTTATTCTCATGTTGTTTCTGTTGAGTATTTGTTTGTTTCAGTAGATTACAAATGAGTCTATGTGGACATCCATCTGTTAAAAGAAGGTCTATTAATTTATTTTCCGCGGTTTGTTTATATTTTTTTGTGGATTCTGTGGAAAAATATTAACAAATTATAATATACACTCATCCTATGGATCCCCCAACCAGACTTGTCCTTCCACTTATGAATTTACATAGAATAGACTAAAAACATCAAAGCAAAGCATTAATATCACTTTGTCGATAGAAATGCATTAAAGCATACACAAAATATCGAAAGATCATGGGAATTAGCTAAATGTGAAAATAAAAGATGAGAAACAAATTTGAATTTCGTATCATCTTATTTAGAAGAATTCATTTAGTGGCTTCACTTAAAGAAAATGACCCATTTCCTCAAATTATAGACGATATAAAAGATTAATGGTTATAAATAAATAAAAAATTAATTTATCCTTGACTAAGAAAATGGATATGTCTATTTATAATGTAATCTTTTTCCAATATTAATTTAATAATTAAAGGGTACAATTAAAAATTACTTAGGGTGCAATTAATAATTAAATTTAATTAAAAATAAATAATTATTCGAAATAAACAAATTTGAGAGAAAGTAGGGTTTTCAAACGTAACGTTTTTCATTCAAACCAATATAGCTCCTAAACGGTAGATCCTACCGACAAATGTTATATAACAAAAACTATTCTGCACTAAATATCTAGTCAGGAAACCGCCGTCAAATTTCGGTCCCAGCAACACCAACAGAGATAGGGCGTGTCGAAATGTTACATTTTTGAGTGTGAAGAACAAGTTACACCAAAAAAGTGTACTTAAACCCCCATCCAAAAAACATATCCATTTCAAAATAAATGTTTATTATAAATAATTGTATTTATGAGAAGTAGCGATACTATAATTAGCAAGTACCAGTTGGAATTATTTGAGTCGCCATTGTAAAGGAAGTGGTGTTCTTTGAACACTATCTTCAAACTAGAAATAATGAATTAGCGTCACTCGAGGTCGTCTCCATTTTAGCATTCTTATTTTACTAAGGAAATTTATTTGTCGTAAAATATTTTATGTTAAGTTCTGTATTTAATGATAATAACTGTAGATATTCATTCTCTTATATATAAAAATGAATATTTGTTTGTATATCATGTGTTATTTATTGTAACGGTTGTTTTTGTTGTGAACTGTCGATTTTTGGGGCATATAAAATACCAGTTTCTACAATTCTTTTCTTCTTTTTTTTTTTATGTTTATTGAAATTTACAACTGTATAAACAATATAAAAATATAATACATCAAGTAGATATGATGATTATGATAAAAATGACACGTTATTTGTTTTTAAAGCAACTACCAAATGGTAGCACTTATAATATATAATGAAATATTAGAAGGCCCCGAGGCCATCTTTTTTTCAGGCGCCTCGGAGGGTTATTTGGAATGGAATGAGGAGCAAGTTTTGATACTAACGGATTTAAATGGTTTTGGAGTTTGCTAAGTGGATCACATCAGTAAAGTCAGATCTGGAACTACTAGAGATCCCACTGGATAAAACACAAGACCGATTGCAGTTCCTGCAAGCCATCCGGCAGGGAGTTTTCCCTATGTCCCTTACCAGTAAGAAGACCACAGGGACCAAATGGACAGAGGAAAGAAAGCTGTCTCGTAGTCAGAAGATAAAGGAATGCAGAAGGAAGAAGATCTTCACCGAAGAGTAGATACTAGCCCCGTGGTCCTCTATATAGGCCCAAATGAAAAAAAAAAAAAAAAAAAAAAAAAAAAAATATATATATATATATATATTTTTTTTATATATATATATATATATATATTTTTTTATATATATATATATATATAGCCTATATATATATATATATATATATATATATATATAACTACTCTTTAAATTAAAGCCTGTTATGTCTAATACTTCTACCAAGCTTTCCTACAGTAATTGAATATGATGCCAGTACCAGTTCTGTGGTTTTGAGGGATAGAACTGTTTACAACAAATTTTTAAGTCCTCGTGATTGTCAAAGATCAAGAAAAATGAGCTCTTGATCTAGACAAACCATAATGTGATGGAGAAGAGATCACATCAGTAGGGAAAACAGTTACTCCTTGCAGTTCCAATAATTTTTAATTGGTCAAACGAGAACGATTTGCAGGAGCATTGCCGAGTAACATTGCTTGGTTCCTGTTGACCAAAGCGGTGTACTCATAGAATTCAAAGCAGCATGAACTCAGTCTAGCTGTTCACAGGAGATGTTTGAGTCCACTGCCCGACCATCAATTGTACTCCTTCGAAGTTCCATAAAACAGCGTCACTTTTTTTCTAAACCGATCCAAACGAATGGTATTTCGGTAGGGCAGTATTTTAATAGATAACTGACTTTCCATCTATGGCACGAAGTTTTTTGGTGTCTGCTTTTCCGCTGAAAATTTGTTTCCAGCAATGTCTCAGAAGACTGTGAATCACGATTTTTTTTTTTTTTTTTTTTTTTTTTTTGACTTTGTACGTTTGTTCTAAAAATGTAAATGACCCCATAAAGCCAATTCAAGTTAAAGGGAATTAAAGGACCAGTCAAAATAAGCAGTGGCATAAATAATTAAAACAAAAACTTTCATATAGGATTAATTTGATATGAAAAGTACAGAAAGTTCTGCTAAAATTACGGGTTGTGTTCAAGCACAAGGAAACACCATAATGGTCACTTTGCTGAAATCTCAATCATTAAAAAAAAAAAAAAAAAAAAAAAAAATGTATACTATTTACACGATTTTATATTATAAAATCGTTTCACTGTTATTTATATATTTTTTAAGTTTCTTTTAACTAAGATTTCAAAGATGATTTTGCAGTAATATGAACAAGTTTATCAATGAACTGGATATTTCATTTAATTATTTGAAATATTCGCACTTTGTTTGTTCTAAAGCAAATTATTTTTTTTGTAAATTGGTTCGTATTTCAGAATGCTATCAAAAACCTTTTAGATTATCTGACTTTATTGCTTTTACAACATGGAATTCCGTATTTACAAAATATCCCTTACATAACTAGATAACCTTTGTGCATTGCTCTTAGTTACCTTGGTATTTGATATGTACTTTTTAGGTAGAAGGTCAAGGAAAGAGTTCAACGACAGTTTTTCTAGACTTTAACAACTATGTGAAGTGTCAAGTAGTGCCATTTGAAGTTATTTATTGGAAAATTGAACAACACAAACATTGTAAATTGATAGTTTATCAAAGACAAATATTCATTGACAAATTATGGATGACGGCAACACTTTAAAGTACATTTTTGTAACTATATACGCGATCTTTTTCATTACGCGATGCATTAAGTGAAGTCTAAGTAAACCAATAACTCTCTTTTTAATCTTCCATGTTTTTGTTTGTTTTTATTATTATACTACATATATATAGTGTTTTTTTCCCGAGTTTTATCGTATACTATACGTTACTTAAATAACTTAAAAACAGCATTAAAAAAGAACAAGAAATAATATATGCATATGTAATATGTGCTAAGATATCCAACTGTATCAATGTGATGTATGTTTATGTGTAAATAAATGTTTTCATTAGGTCACAGATTTGAATTTTTTCAAAAACCTAGAAAATTAATTTTTAAATAATTTGCTCATAATGAAATATTTACAACACACAACCACGTATACTTTTGTTTAGTTTTAATGTTCAAACATAATGAACAGTTCACTATAAAATATGTTTAGTGAATACCGCTGTTTACATTTGATAGCCCCTTGCAGTTCGTTAACCAAATAATACTATAGTTTCTGTCTTAAGTTTTATTTTGAAGGTTTATTGAGTATTGATTACAATATTATCTGTGGGCTATTTTTTTTTTGGTTTTTTTTTTTTTTCCACGCGAACAGGCCAGCTATGGACCACGCAAATATCATTTGTCCCTGACTCCTTTCCTCCTTCTCCATACTTCCCTCATTCTCTCCGAGTGAAGTTCCCTCCTCTCTTCAGTCCATCTTCCTCCGGTATGCTTTTTCTTATTACTAAGGACCTTCAAACTATCAATTTGCCTTCTGAATTTTTCTCTGTCCATGCAATCTCTATTGCTAATTTTAAGTTCCTGGAGTTCTTCTTTTATTTGTTTAGCATAACCTCCCAGGCTTTTCATTTTGATTATTTTCTCAAATATTTGCTTATTGAGCCTTGAGTGATCCATTCTTATCATATGGCCATAGAATTTCAGCCTTCTTTTCCGTATTGCGGTTTCCAGGTTTTCCACTTTCCCATATATTTCCTGATTTGATCTTAGGCGGTATCCTTGTTCAGTAATTTTGGGTCCGTGGATTCTCCTCAATATTTTCCTTTCCATTTTCAGGAGTTTTTCCAGATTGGGGATACTGGCTGTTTCTATTCCATACAAAATAACCGGTTTCACTACGGAGTTGTAATACTTGATTTTGGCGTTGATGGACAGATTTTTCTTATTGTAAACGTTTTTTGTGGCAAAATTCAATCTATCTAGTTTTTGTGGACTGTTTTATTATAATTTATAATAAAATAAATAATAAAAAAAATTATATCTATCTTTTTTTTGCAGGCAGTCCAAGGAAGGCATACACAATGCACGATTCCCACACATTACCAACAAGTTACCGCCATAGCAGGCAAAAACTTGGTAATCTTTACTTATATTTCACATAATATAATATAGACATAATATATTATTATTGTTATTAATAGTTATAAGTAGATTTGACGGAACATTTAAATTATAAGCAAGTTTATTGTAAATAGATTTTGAAAAAAAGTGACATTTGTGAACTAGTAGATACATTAATATTTATTTTTCTTCTCCTTTTAAGCACTGTAATTTCCTTTTTTCTTTTATTCAGAGTATTAATTTTTTGTTTTTTAATGTTTCATTAATCATTAATAATGCATTAAAATAAGAATCCTTTATAAATATTATTAAGACAATTATGTTTTTTTTAGTAATGCTTAGTAGATATTTATAATAATCAATCTAGTACATAAGTTAATTTGTTATCTGTAAACATCCTTCGATTCCAAGGGGTTATTATTGATAGGAATGACTGATAAGAAAAACAACTAAACAAAAGACAAAATGTTTATCGGAATGTAAGGAATTTCAATTTTCTTGGGTGGTGTCCAAATTGATTTACAAACCTATTCAATTTTCAAATTAAACGATTCACTTGGCAATAGCTGTTTGGGAATGTCTAAGGTCTTTACATCCAATTCACAGACACTCACGATTATACCAATTCGATATTTCGGATTTTCCCTACTCTTCTTATAAGAAGAAAACCTCTATGATTGATTTTATTTATAATTTATAATTACATTTGCTTTATTTTTTATTACCAACTGTATGCTAAGCAATTAAGTCTATAATTAAAAATACAGAAAAAATATACAATGCCTAAAAGGTGAAACACACAAATTTTTTAATGAAATAGTAATATGTACCTACTATGGTTTATTAACTCATAGTTTTATTTTTAGACTGTTTTAGTTTTTACTGAAAATAAAAACTGTTAAAACATTTTTGCGGCGATCTTGTTAGTTTATGATTTTTTAAATTTTGTTTTATTTATATTCACAACTGAATAGAACATATTCATCCAGGAAATGTGTGGAATAAATAATATTGTAGCATGAAACAACTTTTAGACACTTAGGAGGGTTATCGGAAATAGAGTGGGAAGCAAGTTGAGAGACATGTGGATTTGAGTAGATATGGGGTTTACTATGGAAGGATAGGTTTGAGCTAAATCAGCAACATATGAACCATTAAGATGTTTATGGATGAGTTTATTTGTGACAAAGTAAGGAGTATTGAGGATTTTTAGAAGGATTTTGGATAGAAAGGATAGGATACAAGATGAATTGGAAGGCTTGTTAAGAATCAGCTGAGGAATCGTATTGTCAGCGGTTACCGCTAATGATCTACAGTTTATAGTAATAAATATTTTAAAAAATTCAAAGTGGCGGAAATTTCCAAAATTGTTTGTAACTTGACATGCGTTGTCAAAAGCTTTTTCGTTTATTATTGAAGTTTCAAACATTGCTTTTTTTTCCATCTTATATTGATCAATATTTGGTTTAATATTTCATAAAAGATGACCAGGATTAAACTTTAATTTAATAATGAAGTGGTTTGAATGTGCTTTGACTTAAAAAATTTACGTCGAAGTAGTTAACTAGGATGTGCAGTCAAGCAAAGACAATTAAGTTGTTTTAATTTGTGGAAAAACAACTTAAAACTATTTAATTGTCTTCCCTTGACTGCACCCTCCAATTATCTTCTTGATTGTTAAGATTTAATTTGCCAATTAGACGAAACGATATAATTACAACTAAATTAATGTTTTAGTCCCTAAAGATAGAAAAGAAAAACTATTTGGTAAATGTAATATTTAATTGAAAACAGAACATTCACTAATTTTCATAATAGTTATGAACTAGTGATGATTATGACTTAAGCCAACTAGTCGCTTGACAAAAAGGCCTAGTCGATCATTGCTTTCGTTGGAATTCGGGTGACATCGGCAATGTTCGTGGTACTTTTTTTTTATAACTTTCTAGAATTCTGTACATGTAGCTACAGGTTTTCGTTTATCAGGTGTGTAACAGTGTTTTTTTTATACAAGTGAAGCAAAAGTCATCAATTTACTTTACAGCTTCGAGAGTTAATTTCCAAATTTTTAACTCAATCAAGCTAAAAAAGATATCTTATTTTAGGACTGTTGTAAATTAAAACTTATTCCAGTTACTAAAATAGCAGTTTCCGATTCGCGTTCTTACCTTCATACAACATATTTTTAATTATGACACTAAACTGAAAACTGTGATTAAAAAAAAAATATTACATCCTTAACTTACAATTAGTTTTACAGAATTTATGGAATTTATTTTTTTGGTAATATCATAATGTTTTTTAAAGTTCAATCATTCATTACAAAAAAAATCCTAGTATTGAATAACATACTGTAAAGATGAATAAAAATTATAATTAATAAAGGACATGTTTTCCTTTCAAGTAACCTATTTTTATGCTAAGAAATACAAATGAATAAAATGGCCGACAAATCGGCGCTTTTTGCCGACTGCAGAAGCTGACGATTTTCGAACGAGCGTTTACCGACTTTTTGGCTCATCTCTATTACGAACCCTAAAAAAATAAACTAAAACCAAAAATTGACTGGAAGCTGTTTTGGCAATTTAAAGATTTAGCTTATTTAAAGATTATTCTTTTACACCACAGGTACATAAACATATATATTAATTATGTAGAGTAAATAGTACAATTAGCCTCAATTAAAGGTAATAAATAATATGGATGGGGCGTTTATTATTTAAATTTACTATGTTGTATGACTCGTCAAAAGTATCATTATTTTCTTAGATTTATTTATTGGATATAATTTTTCGATATACATCATGTTTTATCATAATGAATTGATGAAATTCAATAGAGCATTAACAGTGTGGAGTCCTATGGAAGAAACATAACTCTTGGAGCGTATACCACGAAAGTCAGCATAAGCAGCAATGCCAGATCATGGTTGAGAAATGCCAGTCCGGCAAAGATAAAATTCTGCAAAACTGTGCGAAAAAATAAACCCCACGATTTAACATACTATTGGCACTTGCAAAAATTGTTTCAAAAATACCTCTAAATGCAATAATAATAAGAGTATTGAAATAACAATAATGCAAAATAAGCTGTGTTTTTTTTCTTGAATACATCAGTTAGGAATTAACTTAAGGTTATGAGAGGGGGGCTGGGTATGGTGATGTAATACATTTATTGAATAAATACTGGTAAAGCAATACTTGCGTATACCATTAACCATAGCCCTTAATTATGAATTCTGAATAAATCTAAATGGATGAAGTATGTAAGGTTAATATTTGATGAAGACTTCAAAGATGTCTTTTGATCAAAAGTTTATAGTTTTATTTCCTGTAAATCCTAATTCAGCAAATGTCTTCGTTGCTGCAAATTCCTTTATCCACCTTAGTTTTAACAATATTCCTTCGTTAGTTATCTTTTATTGATTCGGTCTTCCACGTGTGCCGCTAAATTTAGGCTAGTCCAGTAATTAAATGCTGAAATGAGGGGCTTAGAGTGCATGAAATATGCGATTGTTATTTATTAAGTCCCGTGATACACTCAAGCCAGCCCACTGAAAATGTCAAAGTCGTCACATTTTGCCAGAAAAATATACATATTTAGCGTGCTGGCTAAGGTGTATAACGAGAATTAATCAAAATTTCATATATAGGGCCTGATAGTATATTTGACCAGATTTTAGTTTAAAAAAAGAAATTTTAGATCGGACATTGGATTGTTGGAGCTATAGTGAAACGTGCCGAAAAAAAAATTATTTCAAAACAGTAAGCGGTTTGAAGCGCGCTGTCAAGGGTATTTTACGGGTCTTGATCAAACCTTAATCAAAGCTTCTTATCGCAAATTTAATCAGCTTTCAGATAAATTCATATAGAAAAGAAATTTTGAATCAAATAATTAGTTTCGGAGTTATAGCCAAAAGAGTACAGACAAACGTGTTTTCGCGGATAAGTGCGACCCCAGTCAAAGAGTGCTGAAATAGTCTGAAATGTGGCTTAGAGTACACGAAATAGGCGATAATTTTTGACTTCACAGCTTCGTTAGGAGTAGTTATGAGGTGAACATACAAAAGTCCCCGCCCCTGAGAGGTGAGCTTAGGTTGGGGGAGGGGAGACGGTCCCATTTTTGGATTTTTTTATTATATATCGAAAACGGTGGACTCTAGAAAAATATCCTACGTATCAAAATTAAAGCTTATTTAATTTCCTATAAAATTGAACTCTACATATTTGTCGAACTTTTAACGGTTTTCGGGATATATATGTTTAAAAATCGATAACTTTGGAAAAAAACATTTTTACCTCACAGTTTGTCAAACATTTGCTTTAAGTGCCAAAAACACACTTATGAAATTAAAGTATAATTAACCTTCCGAATACCATGGGGGTGACTAAGTCACCCCAAGCACTGTTTTTTGAGCATATTTTTGGCAATAATTTTTTTTATTTTTTGAAATTTCATGACTTTTACCCTTAACTTATCTGGGATGTATTCGCACAGAAAGTTTTTCAATAACTTATTCAGAAAGTTTTATATAAATTTTACAATGTCTCAGGGGTAACCAAGTTACCCCCATGGTATTTCTTGTTACTTTTTTTTACCTATCAAAATCGTGATTTAGTTACAAACTCAATGCTCAGTAATTTTTTTTAAAAATTATATACTTTATTTAATGATAATCAACCTTTTTTTCAAAGTCGCCGATGTCTTTGAACTGAAAACAACGTTTCATAAACGTTGCAATGTTCTTGAAACTGATAAAATGCTCCCTCTTTTTTTTTTCTCTCTCATTTATTTTCAAAAATTCAGTTGTATTTTGGCATTCGTACTGCAAAGTTCAACTTTTACCACCCATGGTATTTGGTGACGTCTTTGGACCGTGGTATTTGGAAGGTTAATGTTCTACTACTTTTATTCTGACATTTTTTCCGAGAAACGTTTTTCTCAATATTTTCGTAGAAAGTACATCAAATGTTTGACAAAAAGTGAGGTAAAAATTATTTTTTTTTCGAAAAGTATCAATTTTTAATAACATATATCTCGAAAATCTATTAAAGTTCGACAAATATGTATAGAAACATTTTTATAGCAAATTTAATGAGCTTTAATTATGATTTGTAGCATATATTTCTAGAGTCCACCGCTTTCGAGATACAATAGAAAAATGTAAAATGGGATCTTCTCCCCTACCCCCACTTACGGTGCACCGTAAGCTCACTCCCCAGGGGGGGGGGGGACTTCTGGAATGTTCACCTCCTTACTACTTTAAAAATAATCGCATATTTTATGCACTCTACAATAAATTCATTGACAGGACTAGGCTGGATTGCATCGACTGCTGTTAGAGATACAAATGGTAGTACTACCTCTTGCTGAAGCCAAGACGCGTAGTGTAAACTCTGACGGTTGCTAGCAATCTCATCCGAACATTATTATTTTTGAGACAAAATGATTCAACAAGTGTATTATAAACTAGCGGAATTCTAAAAATCCATTAAATACCTCGAATACTTCGATCAATGGCTGTCCTGGAACAATCTTACCGCCTAAATCTCCACAAAATTAATTTTAATCCTCAACAAGTTTTTTTAATCAGTAAATTTAACAGCTCAATAGATTTCGCGCTTCTTTTCCCTAAAATAATGGTGAACTTTTAGTTTCTTCCCTTACTCTCCCTTGTTTCGATTACGGCTGCTTGGTATATGGGGGGAGGCTGTCGGGTAAGCTCCAGATGAGACTGAAAAGACTGATGAATTGTTTCATTAGATTCATCCAAAGAATCCCCAGGCGGATGTTTCTTGCCGGTTTTCTGCGTTTGGGTGGCTTTTCCTAATTTTCCGACGGCAATACTCGGTACTTCTCTATTACACTCATTAAAAATTAAAAATATTATATTCTTGAGCCAATAGCTCTACATTCTTTTATCCACCTCCTGAACACAAGGTCCAAACCTTTAAACCTCTACACCCACTCCTACTGAGCTGCTTCCTTTGAAAAATCTTTTATCATTCGTGCTACCTCCACTTGGAACTCCCTACCCATTCGTAATGATCCTTCTGAACTTCTTTTAATCATCATTTTTCCACCTCCTTGAAAATTAATGTTTCGTAAAAAATGTAAATATTATGAATAAAAATAATTTTGTGGCACAACTCCTAATTTATTTAGCTTATTTCACAACATGTTTCGGGGCTTTATTCCCAACCTCAGGTTTCTAAAATTGAACAAACATATTAATATGACTTAAATAACTCCTAATTAATTCTACGATTTACAATACAATTAATAATTTACCACATTTAAAAATAGGAGATTGCATTTCTCGGACACCTGTACAGAATGGACCAAAAGAGACTTACCAAACGGATATTCGATTACTTCTGGAGAAAAGCATGGATTAAGGGAGTTAAAATGGCTATGGAAATATTAAGCATCTCCAAAGACCAACTATTGGACAGAGATAGATTTAGGCATGTATTGAATAATTTGGGTGGGATTCAAACCACAAGAAGAACAAAGAAACCCGGAAGAGTCTGGACGGAGGAGCAGCGAAAGCAGGCCAGCGAACACATGAAGAACGCAGAGGAAACTTCGCACGAGAAAGAAGAAAAAATAAGAAAAATATAGTTTTTGTGTGATCCTAAGTGGTCAATTCGCTTGTAATAATAATAATAATAATTTACCTCATTTACTGTCATTTATACACTTTGTCTTTCACTTACTTAGACTGAGAGTGTTTATAGACTTTAAATGAATGACAATGTTTATAATTCACAGTAAATGAGGTATATTATTAATTGTATTGTAAATTGTAGAATTAATTAGGTGTTATTTAAGTGATATTAATGTACTTTAGAAACCTTAGGATGGGAACAGAGTCTAGAAAAATGTGAAATAAGCTAAATAAATTAGGAGTTGTGATATAAAATTTTATTAATATAACCAATTCTTTTTCTATAAAATTTTTTATTATATTATGAATATATTTCAATGTTGTTTTTTTTCCATATATGAATATAATTTTTTTCTTCATAATTTCTACAATAATTTCTCCTATGTTGATTTGTAATTAATGCGGCCAGACAATGGTACCAATAATTATTTATTACTTTTCATTTCATTTAATTTTTTCGATCGCCTTTTTTGCAATGTAAAAATAAATTCTACCTTAAAAAAAAATAAAAATGTTTAAATAATAAATCTACGAAAGCCGCTTCTCTATGCAGTCAAACTATTTTTCAAAAATAAATAAAGTGTAAAAGCCACTAATGATTTCTTAATATACTTCTTCAAAGTTTTAATTTAAATTAAAATGACTGACCATACTTTACAGAAATTTAATTTACAATAATGACAGAGACTTCTCAATTTAAATATAGTATTTAAAATTCCTTAGTTTGGTGTTTAAACTCCATACTTGGTGATTGGGTTAGTTTTCTTATATAACCAGTGACTAAGCTCGGCAATAAAAATAAATTGCAACTGATGAAGTGATAACAGTTGACGCACGTTGCCATGCGTCCATATTGATAGAATCAATCTATTGTTAAATAGATAGATGATTTATAGATAGATGATATTTATAGATAGATGATTTCATAACACGTTGGCAGAAATGTATCAAGAGGGTTGAAGCGTATTTTGATTAATAAAAATGTTTTTCTAATAAATTATTTTATAGTTTTATTTTAAAAAGCATAAACCGGCATTTATTGAGGGGCAGCCCAATAGATGTTTTGAATATAGCATAACTGAGAAATGAAAAACTCTCACGCAACAACACATCAGCGAAAGTTGGGGGGACGGTTCTTGATGACCTATGAGAGTTGTGAGATACCAGTAGCTCAAAGCCTTGTTTAACAAGGTTATTGTTATATGTGTTTAACACTACACATAACCTTGCTTGAATATCACCAGTTACAAATACTGCTCAACAAAATACCATGTCCTGTATCACCAGGATATAATGTTCATTTTTAAAGAGTGAATCGGAACTCACCATTTATATGCGGTGACAGCATATCATTATAGAATTAAAATAGGCTGCATAGAGTTAAAAAAAAAAAATAATAATACGGTTGATTGATATCTCTACTCAACATTTATTATGTATAAACTTAACTATATTTGAATTTTTAATTTATTAATAGATATATTAAAGTATTGGACTATTCTTTTATTTCCCGATAAACTAGAACACTAGTTTGCAATCATTGGACTGTTTTTCGGAGTCCTTATATGACATACCAGAACCGATTTGGTCGTATAGGGTAGACAGTTGTGCCTTGATAACAGTGTTCCTTGAAACAATGGACATTTCTCTTGTTGCTTTTATACTCTAGCAGATGTTTTGTGAGTGAAGTTAGTCATGTTAGGTCACGAATCCATTAGTGTACTTACATCTCTCCCGGAGAAGAGCCTCTTTGTTTTACTGACATCTTCAGGTTTTTCTTTTTTATATTTTCACTGCCCTGAGATATTGTTGTTTCCTGTCATATTTTTTATAGTAAGTTATCGATTTTTTGCTCTGGGGTACTTTGAAGGATACCTGAAAATGCCGAGGAGTAAGGATGGGATCAAAGTTTTCTAGTTTGTCATTCAAGTTTCTAATTCTATTAATGTGTCGTTCAAGTCTATAAAGTTTGATTTTTTTCAAATAACAAAACGCTAAAAGAAAATACGAAATTGATGAAAATACAAAAACTCTATTGTTTTCTGGCGTTTATATTTGAAAATTACCACTTATTCAAGGTGTTGTCAAAAAGCTGTTGCTGTTTCAAGATACCTTGAAACAAAAACCTGATTTCGTATTTCGTTAAATTTACTAAAATAACACTAAAAATTGGAAATTTGATCCTTTACAACTATTGGTTGTCGACGAGCCTCCAGGAGAAAAAACACTTATATTAGCTAAATTGGGAGTGCTAAAACCAAAAATCAAAAAAGAGTTTCAAGGTAAAACAGTCTCCACCATTAGCTATTTACATTTACTATAAATGCCATTATCCTAAACATATGTGAAAAATTAACCATTTACTTCATTTTGAGCAAGAACCTAAGACTGAAAATTTTATTTTTATTAAAATTTTCTTGGAAAGTACCAGAGATATTTCAAATTTGATCTCATATTATTGATAATTAAATCTAGTTTAAAAAGTGACGGATGGTCTCTTTTTGTTATTCATTTATGAGATAAAAAGAAAAGATTTTTTAGAAAAAAAAAAAAAAAAAAAAAGACTTCAAGATTAAAAATTACACCTAAAAAATAAAAAAAAAATTTTAATTGCTTTTTAAATGACAATCAAAAAAAAAAAAAATATTATTTTTGGAGTCGGTGCCAGCCAAAACAAACAGAATTCCAAAAGAAATGGTAATTGTAAAGATGCTCCCACTACGTTAGTCGAATCTGGCACCGACTATATAGATATATGTAGGTTTAATCTAGAAGTCGGTTTTCTTTTTTTTTCTAAAAATTATTTTTATTTTTTACTTTTTAGTGGTGAGTGTATTTTTGTTTATACAGTCAATTCTCGATATTCAAGCTACCCTGAAAAATAGTTCGACTTACTGAACAAAGACTTATCGAGGTTATCATTCCACTTATCTTCATGTAAATGGGAAAATTGAACACAAAATTGGAGTTGAAATCATTATGTATATTTTTCATTAATGTGTATGTTGTTTGTACATACATATAAAATCATTGATATAGAAAATTAAATACCCGGTACCAATTTATCATATAACTTTCAACTGAACTGCGCTTTTTTCTGAGGGTGCCTAAAAGTAGACTTACCGCCTTCCACCAGTGGCGATCTTTTCTTTATTCTTTAGAATGGTTGAAAGAGAACTACGCGGAATTCGGAATTCACTAGCAACAAACGCCCGACTCCTTTCTCATTTCTCCACTTTACAAATCAATTTTAACTTTTCGTTAATTGAAGGAATTTTCAATAGCCACTGTAAAACCACTCGAGTGAATAACTAATAATAAGTGACTGGTGTAACTATGAACTGGAAAGATAAACAATGACAGAAAACAGAAAAACAAATTACACATGAAATTCTTTAAATTTGAGTTCGAGTTATAGAGGCGATGACTTCTAATATGTAGTTCATTTCATAGAGGTGGTCCTAGAAGTTCTCTCTTTTGAACCCTATTTTCAGTTCGACTATTTACACAATTTTTAACGTTTTCTGTCTGAAATCGTCTCTTTGAGGTGAAATTTAAGTGTAATGTACTTCCGACCGTAGATTTTGTTTGAATTATTTAAGAATTCAGCTTATCGAAGTACGAAACATCGAGAGTTGACTGTATATGTAAATTATTTTTTTTGTTAATAATTTAGATTTAGTTACCATGGAGATTTTAGATTATTATATGATTTTTATTAACTGTTTTTTTTTTCTTAAAAAGTACTCAGTTGATTTCAAAATATTTTTTATGGGGCCACCTATGAAGTATGCCGTACCGATCTAAAAAAGAATCATCAAAATTGATCAAGAATTGACCGAGTAATCGCGTAACATACATTACAACAAAAATACACAGATGAGTTGAGAACCTCCTGTTTTTTGAAGTCGGTTGAAAATAAGTATTTGTTTTAAAAATGGCGAAACTTCCCGAAGTAAGGAGACCAAAAATACTTGAATTTTACGGAATTGTACTACTCATAAGAAAAACATCAGGGCTATTTTAATTATTACTACCATTTATGAATATTTTACTGTACTAAGATACTGTACAGCCTTAATGTATACCCACGCTAAAGCCTTTTGTGCCCCCACCTCTCTTGGCAGGTATACGACCTGTTGCAGCAGTGTTGCCGCATTGTGATCTGTATCACGAGCATCAATAAAGAATAACAATAATAGTGAGCTCACAACAATCGTGTAATACTGATAGCATTGAATCTTAAAGTGGTCTTACACATTGTTTATGTTATAATCTCGTGGATTATTCCACATTTGCCTACGATAGATAATCCATCTATTTTTCAATTAAAACATTTTGAGCTAACTGGAGTTTGTTTACTGTTAATCTTTCTGGAGAAACACATAAAAAAAAAATTTACATTGAATCAAATAATACACTACTTTAAAAGCGTCTTAAATGTTCAGATTTAAATAAAGTTGATTGAACATACTTTATTAATAAGTAAAATAATCTGACAAAAATTATCCATATTAACTATCACATTCAAAAATAAATACGTTGACCTAGAAATTCTCATTTCTCAATATACAACTAATCTGGTATTATTTGCAAATTGAATTAATTCCTGAAGTAAAGCCACTATACTGATTTTTTTTTAATCAATGTAAGCAATGGAAATGAAAAAAAAAAAAAAATATGTAACTCTCTTGAAACTAACAAACATATCTCCTTGACTGGGAAAAAAATAGATCATATAAACCTTAAAAAATGTAGGCAAAACGTTACTTTTTTCATTTAAACATCATATCATCAACACGGTAGATTCTATCGACAAATATTACATAACAAAAAATATTTTCTATTAAATTTTTGATCAGGAAACTAACCAGTCATTAATTTCGATCTGAGCAACAAACAGTGCTGGAATGTGTGAAAATGTTAATCATTTTTTTTTATATCAATTTATAAAAACTTACAACTGTACAAATATATACATCAAGTAAATGAGCTGATAAAGATTACAATAACATGTCAAAATTTGAAAAGAACTAGTCATCAGTAGCACTTCAATAACAATTCTACACTAGAAGATCTCTAGGCCATCTTCTTTTCAGACGCCTCGGAGGATTATCGGGAATTGATTGGGAAGCAAGCAACTGATGGTTTTGAGTGGATATGGAGCTTACTATGTAAGGATAGGTACCTGGTTTGGGCTAACTCAGCAACATATGGAACATTAAGGTCTTTATAGATAAGTTTATTGGTGACAAAGTAAAGGGCATTTTTTCGAAGGATTATAAGGATTGGATACGAGATGAATTGGATGGTTTAGTAAAGCCCCAAAGCTCAACTCCGTAATTCTAAATAGGTCTAATCACAGTCATGTAAATAAGTATTTTGTAATTAATTGAGAGCTTTGATTGTCTAGTAAATGTTAAAGTAGTCTGTAATGACGAGCAGTTTCTTGTCGCTTTAGTCTTGTTTCACACAAAGACTAAATAAAAAATAAGTACTGATAATCTTCATAACTACACTGAAGCAAATAGTATATTATTTTAAAAGCGTGTTTAATGTTCAAATAAAGTTGATTGAACATACTCTATTAACTAGTAAAATAATCTGACAAAAATTATCCTATTAAACCATTGTATTTTAAAAGAGACACGTCAGCCTATAAATTCTAAATATAACAAGTGACATGAATATTTTCCCAAAATGAAAGAATTTATTAAATTTAAGCCATAATATTGATTAACATATTATGTTATGATGCCATAACATCAAAGAATTAATTGATAATCATATAAAATTATTTATCAATTCCTAATGAAATTGAACCTTCTCTACAACAGTCACTATGTCAACAGATAACAGTTGTTAGTAAAAAACATCGTATAAAACAAATTAAACAACTAACGCTTATTTATAACTTCTTAATGATAAATAATTCGTGTTTCGTGACTAATGAAAAATATCTAAATTTTTGCCTATCGTGAGCACTACCTTGGCGCAATACTTTCAAATATACCTTTCTCAAGCCCCTGACCTCAGACCAAAATGAACAATTCGTTTGATAACTTTCCGGCTTCAACTCCACAAACATTGTATGTAACTGTCAGTATCAGCAACAAATTAAATTTTTGGCTACTCCCATACTCGTTGATACGAGTTGATCGAATAACTACTTACTCATTCCTATCCGCCCCATATTGATCCAGACCTTTTTTTTTTTTTTTTTCAGAATTCCAGATTTCTGGGCTAGGTTCTTAACCAGATACTATAAAATTTTGCGCATACTATTTGAAAGTATGTTTATCTAACTAGTCTCACATTTAAATACCTCAACGTATCACTTAAACCTCCATTTCCATAGCCTTGGAAAGTAATACTTCCTATAAAATTTAATAAAGTTTTCTTATTGTGGAAAAGCACTTGGCTATTTCTTATTATTCTCGGCTAATGAGTTCCTTCCTTATTACATCGTCTTACAATGGGCGATCCTCAAGGACGACCTCTTTCACCAATATCTTGATCTAATTTTATTAATAATCCAACTAAAATCATACATAATTCCCAATATCACCTATTACCAGGCAGGTACGGATTCAGAAACAAATTTTAGGGAGGAAGCGGAATACCAATATTCCCATTTTCCAGAGGAAGGCGAGTCCGGAAAATTGTTGAAAATTGCAACCTTTGATGCTGATAAAAATTGTTGCCTTACATAACCTTGCTTTCAATTTCAGTTATTATTATGGAGGACGGAATTCGCCTTTATCACTGCAATAAGTAGTTGCGGGATGAACTTATTTTTTTAAGTTTTGGAGTTTGGGGGATCCGTGCTTGGGGGTCCATTCCCAGGTGACTTCAATGTTTACTTACACTTCTGACCTGTTCGAGGCAAGAAGTGTCATCTGCAAATTAAATTCTTGGGCAGTAAAAACCACGTTCGTTAATTTATAATTATTCATTTACTTTTATTTTGACTTGAGATGCGCATGATGCTATAGAAGGATCAATACAATACTTAAAAACAAAATAGACCCTATCCAAAAAAGTATATGAACTAAAATATAATGACTGAATCTGAATACACGAGAAAAAGTGGAGATCAGTAAATCAAAGATTAGAAGAACTCACAAGGGCATGCAAAAATATGTCGCAGAACTTCGTTATCCATTCAAATAAAAATAACCAATAATTCAACAAAGGGGGTGAAACTAATACATCGCTTAGAAAATAGTCTAAAATAAAATATATCATCAGCTATAATAAAATCGTTTAAAACCAATCCAGATTTTTGTTTAAATGACCAGATCAATATTTCCAATTGTACCATTCTAAATTTGTTTCCAGTAGAAAACCACTCATAGGGAAAACCTAAGGGAATGGCCATTTACCTAACTAGCGAATTTCCCAACACGTATTTTTACACTCACAAGGGGAGGACACAATCAGTCTCTCACGGATCTTGTTGAACATCTTCTTGGAGGTTCCTAGTCAACAAATGTTGGACACGTATTTTGCCGTTCCGTCTAATGGGCTCTAGAATCAAAAAAAAAAAAATGTAATTGCATTTAACTAATTTATTTTATATTTCGAGTTATCATTTTTTTAACTAGTTATAAAATAACTTAGTTTAATGCTATTTTGCTCATATTTTTTTTCTCGGCTTCTAGCATTTGTCGGAACGGCAAAATACGTGTCTAATATTTTTTGACCAGGAACCTGCAACAAGATCGTCAACAAGATCCGTGAGAGACTGAGTATGTCCTCTTCTAATTCCTGATATATTTTGGAAACCCTTCCATTTTTCTCTCTTAGGTGAGTATTAACATGTTTGATATCTTGTCTTACTTAGTATAAAAAATTATATTTATAATTAATTCAGCGAAGTGCTAATGTTTTAAATTTTCGTTACGTTTTTAGAAATGATGATGAAGGTTTAACATTCGAAACTAGACGTCGAGGGAAAAAATTCAAACAGACATCTAAAATTATTGGCAAATAGTTCATCTATAGTTTAGTTGCTTTATTTTTATTTATTAAATAACAGAAGGAAAACGATATTCCAAATAATTTAAATTTCTTCTTCCGATTCATATAAGCCTATTCCTAGATAACTCTCACGTACATAATTCCATTAAAATACCAGTCAACTCTTCGTCACATTCACCTGACGTACGGACAGAAGGGTGGGGATTATCACTCGACCTCGATAGATGCGATAGGAAAGAAATTTAATTGTTTAGGATTTAGCTTCGAGATCACTAGATATCCTAGCGTTTCATCATCGTGAAATGAAAGCGTATAGTTGTGACTCAACCATTTTACTGCTATATAACCATTTTCCGGCTCGAAAAAATGGTATTTTTTTCCGGTTACATTTTTATATAAATCTACAAAAAACCTGTACTCACGATTTTCACTCATTTCATAACATCGTACATTCCTTGAACGCCACTTCTACACCACTCTAATACATTCCCAAACAAAACATCTTTCTTTCTAAAATTCCCTTACGCCCTGAGTTATCTAATTTCTAATCAAATGAGAAAGATTTTAATGATAGTTATTAAATAGAAAATCTACAAAAATTTAATTTCTTTTTGTTCGGGATTGTAGATGTTTATTATGTCTATTGTTAATAAAGATTGATTATGTTTATAAATTGGTGGGGGAAACCTGTCTAGCATGAGAACATATTATTCCTTGTCACCAATATTCATAAAGGAATAATTAATAACATCATGAAGAAGTACACGACTTCTTCAACATTTACTAGACAAACGTTTAAACCTCCCGATTTGCAACACAAGACTCATTTACATGGCAGTTATCAGACATATGTGGACATAAGGAGTTGAGCTTTGGGGCTCAACTAAACCTTCTAATTCTTTCTGTATCCAATCCTTGCAATCCCCATAAAGATCTTAATGTCCCATATGTTACTGATTTAGCCCAAACCGGATACCTATCCTTCTATAGTAAGCTCCACAACCACTCCAATCCACTAGTATTCCAACTTGCTTCCCACTCCATTTCATATAACTCTCCGAGGTGTCTGCAAAGAATATAGCCTAGACTAATCTTCTAGTGTAGAATTTATTGAAGTGCTACTAATGAGTAGTACTTCACAAGTTATTACATGCCATTGTATTCACTGTCAACACATTTCCTTGATATATATATTTTGTACAGTTGTAAATTTCAAATGTAAGATAACACCACAAGCTGTATTAGTGAAATTAGTCAAACGTTGTGATTTATTAGTAAAAAAATAAATCTTAAGTTTTTGAGCGTTTTTAGGAGGGGGGGGGGTAGGGGCCCGTTTTGGCTCTCGGCATCCCTGAATTTATCTATTAAACACGTTTGGAAAAAATGTTTAGATAATTTGGGTAAATATGTTCAAAATAAGTGGTTAGATTTTATGAAGGTGTTTTACTAAATAACATTTCCTGTGAAAACGGATATTTCATATGAAACAACTCGATATTGTTGGTCAATTAA
This sequence comes from Euschistus heros, assembly GCA_003667255.2. Classification (NCBI taxonomy): domain Eukaryota; kingdom Metazoa; phylum Arthropoda; class Insecta; order Hemiptera; family Pentatomidae; genus Euschistus; species Euschistus heros. Next base: position 2,429,816 of record RCWM02000129.1, read on the forward strand.
CTAACTTAAAGCATTGTTTAAAACTTTACCATTAACTCTAACGCCATTGGTTTATACAGGCAAGTGTTACTAGTGAGTAGTTTTTCACAAGTTATTAACATGCCATTGTATTCACTATCAACACATTTCCTTGATTTATATATTTTGTACAGTTGTAAATTTCAAATGTAAATTTGGGGATTCTAAAGTTAGGGTCACTGGAGAAGAACTGGAGAAGGTTGGACAGCAGACTATAACCTAAAAAGAAACTTTATTTGACATAGTTAAAACCTAAACTGTGGAAAAAAAAATACCTACACTGGGTCTTGTAGGTTGTTACCTAACATGGTAACCCAAGAGGCAATATGAAGTGGATTTGCCACTGTAGAAATTATTATTATTTTTTTTTTCAAGTTTTCTCATTATTTTTATTTAAATGAAATTTTAGTTTGTAATTATCTGTAGTAAAATTGTGTCATTTTCATTTTTACACCATACTGTGTCAACTCTTATTACTATAGATGTGAATTATATGCAATAAAAACTAAAAATATGCACATATATGTACAAATATAAACGGTAAAATATGCAATAAAATAACTAAAATATGCAACTATCTACATTATTTAGAAAAATAAAAAAAATTGCAATGCGTAATGAAACATAAGTACAAACTCAAGTTTAAGTAAATAATTCTGTTGAAAAGGGAAAAATCAGAAGAAGACTATTAAAAAAAAAAAAAAAAGACTAATTTTTAACCTTTATTTTATTTTTACTTTGGTGTTTTTGTGTGCTCCGTTACTAAAACCTGTGCAGTAGTTGATACAAGATTATCAAAATAAACACTATAAATCGTCTCCATCTCCTATAATAGTCTGAATTGAGAATACACATACATTCTTTCCAACGGGATCTTTTGTCTTTGGAAAAGTGGTTTTCGGCATTTTAGGAGTATTCAAATAAACAGTTAACGAATTATGTGTGTTGGTGGACAATATAGGAGGAGTTATTACATTATTTATTTATTATTATTATTTAGATTGATAAGGTATAGGTGACTTTTAAGTATTTAGAGAAGTAGATTGTTGGGGTATGCAGTCATAATAGATACACACCAATTAAAGAATAAGTTTTTTAAATTTGTAATGCCAACGTTTCAACTTGCATTGCAAGCCTTCATCAGAGGCAGAAGAAGAAAACAAACAAAAAGGTATGACTAAATTGTAGAGAGTATAAAAAACAAAGGTATGAAAATGTTATTGTCTTTACTCTTATATATTTATTCTCTTCATACCTTTGGTTTTTATACTCTCTACAATTTATTCATACCTTTTTGTTTGTTTTCTTCTTCTAGCCCTGATGAAGGCTTGCAATACAAGTTGAAACGTTGGCATTACAAATTAAAAAACTTATTTTTTAATTGCTGTGTATTTACTATGACTGCATATCCCAACAATCTACTTCTCTATTATTATTTAGGACTTATTTTTATTAGATTTTCAATGTTAAGGTTTAAACCCAATGATAATGAATATTGACCTCAATTTTGCCATTGGCTTTTGGATGCAGATGATATTGAAGAAAATCCGTTGGAAACCCCATCTTTTACCATAAAAGCTGTAATATCTCCATTTTTTTTAAATATAAAAAGTGTATCTAACCTTGAATTTTATAAACTTTGGACCTAAAGAACAGCTTGATCTTTACCTTATTTAGGGAATTTACAATGTTTTATAGTACTTCAACGCGTACGTTTTTCAAAAAAAAAATATATCCACAAAACTGCAAATCTCGCAAAAATTTGAAAATTTAACCAGCTTTCATATGGTATGTTCAAATTAATGATTTCGTATCGATTTTATGGAGAAATTTACTATTAAAACCGGAAAAACATGATGTCTTCATTTGGCATACAAATCACGTACTTGTATAAATAAGACATCATGATAATAGCTTAAAGGAAATATGCATTTTAAACATAATAAACTCTTCATTGGAATAAAAAGCAAAGACAAAATTTATTGTTTAATAGAAAATAAAGGAAAACTGTCAATAAAGCGACACCAGATCAAAGGATTTTATTTTATTTCATTTATTTATTTATTATTATTATTTAGGATTTATTCTATTAGATTTTCAATGTAAGGTATAAAATCCAAGATAATGAACATATACCTCAATTTTGCTGTTGGCTTCTGAATGCAGATGATATTGAAGAATACCATATGTACCATATCAATGTATTAATGTACCATGTGTTGCTGATTTAGCCCAAACCAGATACCAATCCTTTCATAGTAAAATCCATAACCATTCAAATCCACTAGTATATCAACTTGCTTTCTATTCAATTCAAAACGAATTTCTGTCTGAAAAGAAGATGGCCTCGGGACGTTCTAATATAGAATTTAAATCAATTGACATGTCATTATGAGTATTATCTTCAAATTTACGAGATGTATGTTCATTATATTGTACACAGTTGTACATTCCAATAAATAGCTAAATAAAAAAAAAAGTCCTGAGGAATCATAATTTATTAATAATTAAAATTTTGGACAGCAGTAGGAAAAAGTTATATAGTGAATTATAAAAATTAAAAATATATTGACGAATTATCTGAAGGAAAAACCCATTAAAGAAATAATTACTAACTATTGTTTACTATAAGTTTAAACTATCTTTTAAATAGACTTTTTTGAGTGTGTGATTAATGAAGTTTTATTATATTTTCAGATGGCAGAAAATGCAACTGTTGTCCATATGGATACCACATAGACCTAGACTTTGTAAGGTATTGCGAAAAAGTTGCAAATTCACAACTATTGGGCAATCATAAGAAGGCGTCAGTGCGTTCTAGAGCAGTCAGAAAAAAAAGAGAATCAATAGAATCTTTACTGGGTTTAGCTGTTCCAACACAGGAAGTATGTCCCAATTATTTTCTGTAACATTTAATATTTTTTTAAAATTTATTCTTCCTGCTAATAGGAAATTTTATGTTGTTTTTTTATCTGTTATTCATTATAATTTCTATATATCTTAATTATAAATTGCCGAATAGTCGGTCTCATAAAGGCCTTGCTTCCATTGGAATTTATGTGGCATTGGCAATGCTTGTGGCGAACCGTTTTAGAGCTTTATATTTTGTATTTTCTCTCTCTCTCTCTCTCTCTCTATATATATATATATATATATATATATATATATATATATATATATATATATATATATATATATATATATAAAACACCGCTTCCCAGTAGGATTTGGTCTCCAGTGAAGACCTGCACGAGGCAATATACCTCCAATCATAAATTGTAAATATATTGCAAACAGTTTTTGAAATACTCAGTATAATTTCTTAATAGATTATTATTCTGGACAAGAGACTTACCTGGAACCCTCATACAAGATTGAAAAGACAAGAAGCTGCACGTCGATTTCGACTACTACAACACCTACTTGACAAACGTTCAAATCTGCCGATACACTACAAAAAAAACTCATCTATATGACGATTATCAGGCCTATTTGGACTTACGGAATAGAGTTATGGGGATCCACCAAACCATCGAATTCTTCCCGCATCCAATCACTCCAATCCAAAATCCTTCGAAAAATCCTAGATGCTCCTTACTTTGTCACAAATTAATTGATCCACAACGACCTTAATATCCCATATGTTGCTGAATTGGCACGAACCAGATACCTTTCCTTTCATGATAAACTCACTGCTCATCCAAATCCACTTGTTGCACAACTTGCTTACCATTCCATTCCAGGCAATCCTCCGAGGCGTCTGAAAAGAAGATGGCCCCGTGATCTTCTTTTGTAAATATTCATTAGAGTACTACCAATGGGTAGTTCCTCTACAAGTTTTATTCATGCCATTATGTCTCTTATATACCACATATTTACTTGATGTGTTTTTTAAATACAGTTGTAAATTTCTATTAATAAAAGAAAAAAAAAAAAAAAAATAGATTATTATGAATTGTAAATAGCTTAGAAGCAGTACATTTTATTTTATTTATGTTGCAAGATATTATTTGTTTTACGAACTATTGTTGGTTTCCTCGTGCAATAAAAGGCTTTAATTATTTATTTATTTATTATATAAAACACAAAAGTATGGTAGTTTGTATGTAATTGTAAATAATACCTACGTAAATTGCAAAATAGCAGTTTCCTTTTCATGTTACAACCTTTATATTAATTTCAATTAAGCATTAATATCTTTTGATTATGACACAAAACCGAAATCATGATTCTAAAAATGGTAGGTAACGTAAGTTCTTTATTCGGTAAATTATTTTTTGTTAATGTTAAGTTTTCTCCTTTTTTTAAATTCGATTATTGATTACCGAAAAAAGAATTCCCATTCCTGGATTAAATAACTAACTGTAAGGATAAATCTTAAATAAAAATTACTATCAATAAAGCTAATTTCATTTCAAATATTTTTAAGCGTAGAAATGTGAATGAATAAAAATGGCCTGGACTGGTCGGCACTTTTTACCGACAACAGAAGAAGCCAATCATTCGGCGTTCACGACTTGTATAGCTACTAACCACTCATGTTTTTTTAAGTGGAAGATGAGCTAATTAACTGAGGCCTTCTCAATGTCTGCCAGGATTTAATTTTATCTCCTATTAAAAGTCATCATATTTCTTATAATTAGAATGATTTAACGCAAAATATTTCCCTAAATAACGCATTAAGTATGAGCAAAGAACTATTTATGCACTTGAGGGAGAGGGAAAGGGAAATAAAAAAAAAAATAGTTATACAAATTTGAATTGATTTCCAATTATATACGAACCCAAACAAAGAAAAATAACTAAAACAGCGCATGAAAAAGAAAGAAAATGCAATAATTTGTAAATATTGACCAAAACTATACCATACAAGACGTATGGTAGCAAAACATGGACTCCAAAAAAGGAATATCAAAAGTCTCTACTAGTATGGGAAAGTAGAGATCTTCGAAAGATATATGGTTCAAAGAGCAACAAAGGTGGCGTATCAGAAGCAATGCAGAGCTCAGAAAACTCTTTGATGAATCGGATATTGTCACTGTTGTGAAAAAAGAGAGGTTGCGATGGCTGGTTCATTTAGAGAGAATGGAACCACAAAGGCTGCCAAGAAAATTGTGGACCAGAGCGCCAGGAGGAAAAAGAGGCAGGCCCAGGCATAGATGGATGGATGATGTGGAAGGGGACATACTGCCTGGACGGGTAAAAATTTATATCTTGGCGGACCCACGAAATGAAGCTTGCTTGACCATCCCACCCGGTCTAAAATAGGTCGGTAACCTGTAGGATAACCCGTCCTTCTTGCCCTCCTCGAAGTACATAAGGACGTTAAAACCCGATAAATAAACCAATTTAAAATCCAAAAGGCCACTTTATTCCACGGAAGTAAAAATGTAGACCGCTTCATTACAATGGTAGAACGTAAAAGTCTAAGCTCTATCAAACAGAAGTCTAAGCTTTCATAAAGGACGTGAGAGACTGAGAAAAGTTAATGAGTTAGCAATAGAAGAATCTCTTGAACCACTGACACCTACCACTTGTACCTCTTACTCAACTGCGACATCTACCTACACAGTCACACAACGTCCCTTCATTCGCTCAATTTATACCTGAGTCATAAAACATAACAAAACCCAATATAGTAATAGTATTGCTACTCTTGGTTGTGTACTTTTCTGCGAAACCAAAATAATTAATATAAAAAAATAATAAAAATTAAAAAACCTGTACTAAAACCGACAGTATTACCCACGAAAGGTCTGGGTTCAGTATTTTGGTAAGGATTTACTGTTGCTAGGCCAATAATAGTAAAAGGGGGAGATTTGGCTGAAATCACGTGGGATCACTAGGTTCTTCCCTAATTAAACTTAAAGAGGCAGGGTGTGCCAAAGTTGTGTCTCTTGACCTCAACGTCGACCTACGGCTGAAAGAACAGAAAAACCTTGCTTAATATATTTCAGCAATCAACACAATCTTGTGACTACTATCATCTTCATAGCAGCATAGGAAACAAATTTTGCGTGGTTCAGAAAATGAAATTATTGATAATTGTTTTATGTTATTCAGAGGTATTCTGCTACGCGAGTTTAAAGTATTCCCTTATTTTAATGATATAAATTTATGTTTAATAAAAAAACTAACTTAGTTATAACGACTCGTACACAGAATAGTTAGGCCCTAACGGTGCCCTATTCATTCTTGTTGGAAAATCTATAAGCCACTATTGTACTTCATTGGAGACTATTGAATGCCTATAGTGTGCCTCCATTGTATTAAATGTTTTTTTTTCCATTTGCCTTGTTCGGTGCAGTATTGTCCTTCCGTCAAGAACTTATCATCTTAAACCTTTAATTATTTGATTCATATGAAATGTTCGTTTTCATTATTTCAGAAATCAGAGTGGGATTAGCGGACTTATGTTATTTACTACGTTTATGTTTACAGAGAATAATGAGTCGTTATTATTAAAAAACATTTTTTTTTTTTTTTTTTACCAACGTTTCCCCCGTATGTTTAATAGCTATCATCATGGCTAAAACAATAAAAAAAAAAAAAATAATCTTTTTCTTGAGAATGGCTAGTCTTGCCGGGAGTACAAATAGTCTCGTTCGATTCAGAATGAAAAAATACATTAGAATTGTATAATTTGAAAAATTATATTACTTTATTGTTTAATAGTATTGAAAACGCAAGTGATATATTATATTTTGTTTTATAAAATATAATTTTACATAATTTTATTCTAATTTAACTTCCTTTCAATAAAATGTTGGCTCCATTTTTCGATTTTCACATTTTTATGTTGATTCCTTTAGAATGAGCTGGTTCAGAATGGCTCAAAAAAATTAATTATTTACCTATATAATAGAAAGAATGATGTAACGGCTCACATTATCAGTTAGAGTGCTTCGTTACTGATGGTAAGGTGTTTATTTTTTTGGTTCAGGCCTCATATATGTTATGTAGGGATCTAAAGATTTTAGCAGCTTATAAAACACATCCTTGTTCGAGGCTGTACGGGAACATTTCCAAGTAAAGTGTATGAACCATAGTACTTATTGCATTTGTTCATTACTAATTCCTAGCTAGCTTGAGTTATTTAGGCAGTCGAAGAAGGATATCGGAAAGATATGCTAGGTGTATTTCCAAAGTTACTGGAACTGTATTCCTGCTATACTAAATTAACTTTTATCCTTAGCGATAGACCGTCTTTGTATACGTTCCTTTGCGGCTTCTTTTATTGGGATAGTAGTTTTGATAGTTCTCGAACGCTGGAATTCCAGGATTTATCATAGGTGAAGAATATGTTCCATAAATTTAATTCTAGGATGAATAAGAAAAATTTCATACTTAACTGCTTCTTCTTTGCGATACTTAAGTTAGCTTATCCCTATTAAATTAAAACCAATTTTCATTTTTGGTTGTAAAGAGGACCACTCATTGAAGTTAGCAAACCATCCGATAACAAAGTATACTTCCCGAAAAATAAAAACTCAAGTTTATAATGAACCGTCACTAGAAACTACCTAACATAAATCCGAATTTTTTTTTTTATGAGTCTCTATAATGAAAATATTCATTTTCATACTCTTTGAGAAGAAAGCAGAGTGATAACTATTTAATAACTGAAAAATAAATATGGAGACCACGAACGTACTAATTCCAACTTTTTAAACAATCCTTGTTTTTCTGTACAGTTGTCATCAGTTGTCAATGAAATTTATTGGTATATTAAGTAGTAGTATGAGCTCTATGAAAATGGTAATATTTTACCAGGACCACACATGTTCAAAAACTCTGGTTACTTTTCCCCGCTTGCTGTAGTATATTTTTTGATAATATATTCCATACATTGGACCAATCTAATTTTTTCCTCACTATCCTTTATCATTTTAAAGACAAATCTGTCAAGTTTCATAGGTTTATCTATAAAAATAAATCCTTAGTGACTCAAATTGTAGCTTAATAGAAATAAACCATTTTGGAGTTGAGTAATATTTTCCAACTTTAGAAGGCCTTAGAGTCACAAACAAAAATGAAATTGAAAAAAATCAAACTGGAAATGTTTGCAACAACTTATAATGGATACAATATAATAATTTTCTGAGTTTTTCCGCGTTCGCCCTACTGTGCGGTGTTCAGGGAAGGGTGCTGTAAGACGAAAGCCGAAACACATGCCAAAATCAAATATGCACCAGAAAATGATTGGTTTCTATGTGTCCCTATGGCAGGGATAGTTCATTTCTTATTTTCTACCCAAAGGAGAAACTATTACATCCACATCGTCTTATAGCGATATTCACATGCATCAAAAACTAATAAAAAAAAACAACCTGCATTGGTTAATCGGAAGGAACCCACACTCTTGCACGATAAAAGCAGGCCTCATGATTTACGAGAGACAGAGAAGAAACTAAACGAGCTGTTACGAATTCCTTCCACACCCACCTTATCCTACAGTAATATCCACGGACGCTGACCGTGGTGGATGGAGGGGGGGATCCCTGGGGCCTGGTCTCATGGGGGCCCGAACTCCACAACCACTTTTTGGAATTCCAATTACCGGGAAACCTCATACAAAGAAAAAAAAAACGTTAACAGACTGTCTTTATCACTAACACTGCCTCTAAACTCTTTTTTTTCAATCATTTGTTTTATCATTGATTTAACAAGTTAATAATAATTGTCACTTAAAGAAATAAAATTAGTTGCTAACCCGGTTAGTGTAATTTTATTAATTAATTAACCTAATTAATTTAATTAACCTTCACCGTAAACCTACGACCTCCTGTCCTACAGTATCCTTTAATGATATTCCAATAATCCCGGTTGAACAGATCCGCTACATAGGACTCAACTTGGACAAACGTCTTACTTGGAATCCACATACAAGACTAAAACGACAAGAAACAGTTCGTCGTTACAAACTACTTCAACATTTACTGGACAAACGTTCAAAGCTCCCAATTAATCACAAAAGACTCATTTACATGACAGTGATTAGACCAATATGGCACTTACGGAGTTAAGCTTTGGGGCTCTACTAAATCATCCAATTCATCCCATATCCAATCTTTACAATCCAAAATCCTTCGAAAAATACTCAATGCTCCTTACTTTGTCACCAATAAACTTTTCCATAAAGATCTTAATGTTCCATATGTTGCTGATTTAGCCCAAACCAGATACCAATCCTTTCATAGTAAGCTCCATAACCACTCAAATCCACTAGTTTCTCAACTTTCTTCCCTCTCAATTCCTGATAATCCTCCGAGGCGTCTGAAAAGAAGGTGGCCTAGAGACCTCCTAGTGTAGAATTTATTGAAGTGCTACTAGTGAGTAGTTCTTCACAAGTTATTTACATGCCGTTATATTCACGATCAACACATTTCCTTGATGTATATATTTTGTACAGTTGTAAATTTCAAATGTAAGATAACATCATCACAAGCTGTATTAGTGAAATTAGTCAAACGTTGTAATTTATAAGTAAAAAAATAAATCTTAAGTTTTAGGCCATTTTTAGGAGGGGGGGGGGGGGGGAGTTTAGGGGCCCGGTTTGGCTCTCGGCATCCCTGAATTTATCTATTAAACACGTTGGGAAAAATGTATAAATAATTTGGGTAAATATGTTCAATATAAGTGGTTAGATTTTATGAAGGTGTTTTACTAAATAACATTTCCTGTGAAAACGGACTTTTCATATGAAACGACTCGATATTGTTGGTCGATTAACTAACTTAAACCATTGTTTAAAACTTTACCATTGGTTTATACAGGCAAGCAATACGAAAATCATTAACCTTGAACACTATTTTGTTCACAGCAGACGTTGTTTGTAATAGAGTTCTTAATACAAACAACTAAACGGTTTGAGTCTCTGCTTATAGAGACGTTCTAGAGCTTATAAAGTGCCTGATTCAAGAGCAACATAAAGCTTATAAAATATGGCAGATAACACGTTATCTATTCGACAAGCCCACATCTAGTAAACTAACAAAACTGTTACATGACGCACTAAAGCGATTTAACACTGTAAGGTTCAAGAGAGAGTTTATATTACAATGATAGGACATTATACAGGATATAAAAGCGTTGACAAGAGTATCTAGATATGGCGCAACCTCTACGATCATGGTGGCTTGTGAACAATGTCAGACGTTTAAAAAGCTGAAAAGTTTACTTCCCATTTTTTTTTTTTTTTTTTTTTTTTGTTTATCCATTTGTTGAAATTCACAACTGTACATAAAACATACATTCACTGAATGCGATAATAATTTTTATAATAACATGACAATTGCTTGTGAAGCAATTACCCACTGCCTAGCACTTCGATTACATACTTTTTTAAAAATAATTTAACTCTTAAGGATTCACTCAGTACAAGAACAGTCTAACATCAACTTAAAATTTCGTTGGACATATCCTCACTACAACGCGCTTTTGTGACCTTTTCGTCCCTGTAAATAAGTAGTTTGATAGCTTATTTGTGCTTTCTCTGTAAAAACAGACTCATCTGTCCATAAAATTCACCTCAAAAAGTGGTATTGTTCAACACAACCTGCATTCAGAAGCTAATGGCAAAATTGAGGTCTATGTTCATTATCATTAGGTTTTAAACCTTACATTGAAAATCTAATCAAATAAATCCTACTAATAAATAAATAATAATAAATAAATAAATTTAATAAAATAAGATCTTCCGATCTGGTGTGGCTTTATTGACAGTTTTTCTTTATTTTCTATTAAACAATAATTTTTTTCTTTGCTTTTCATTCCAATGAAGAGTTTATTATGTTTAAAATGCACACTTCCATTAATGGATTATCATAATGCTTTATTTACACAGAAAACTGATTTGTATGCCAAATGAGAACACCATGTCTTTTCGGTTTTATAAGTAAATTTCTCCATAAAATCGAAACAGAACCGTTACTTTCAACATATAATTCGAAAGCTAATTAAATTTGCATGTTTTTGTGAGATAGTTGCAGTATTGTGGATAGTTTTTTCGGAAAACGGAAAACTTCCCTCTGTTCTGTAACTCAAGCTGTTCTTTAGGTCCCAAGTTTGTAAAATTCAAGGTTGCATGTACTCTACTCTTATAGAAAAATTAATGCTAAATCCGAAATTGTGGTTAAAGTTTGGAAAATATTAAAACAAAATGGAGATATTACAGCTTTTGTGCTAAAAAAAGTTTCTTCAAAAAAGTGTTTGATTTACCGTATATCTGCAACGGATTGGATAAGAAAGGTGAGGTCTGGGGCATTTTTCTACATTTTTTGTCTAGTTTCACCCAATTTTTTGTTTTACTCTAAGAGGTACGCACACTGTATATAGCTTCAATAACTATTTCCATGGCAAATGAAAATTAAAAAAAAAAAAGTGAACCTGAGAGCTCTTGTAGTCAGATCGAATGAATGTTTCTATATAACTTCATTTATAGACCTATGACAGGATAAGAATTATACCAAGATAGGAATGAGCTCAGGGTACAGTCAAAGCTATCCTGCGATAATACGCCTTGGATCCTTGACATTTAGAGATGTTAATTATTTTCCCATATATGTTCCTTGGTGATCGCCGAAAATGAAGCATTTGGGGATAACTCGTTGAATAATGAATCAATCAAGCAGTCTTTTAAATAATTGTTGAAATAAACTAGTCAGAAAACATCTCGAACTTCATGCGGAGACGCCTAGCTAAATAACAATATAAGAGCTACTAAATAAAAGATCACCATGATATCTCCTTTTTGGTATTAGTACTATTTGCTTCGACATGATTAATTCTACCAATCCTTAATTTAAGTATTCGTGAGTAGGAGGGGACGGTTTTTTACAGTTAAGACATTACATAGACATCGGGACAAGTGGGAAACAGTTTATTATATTGTGCTCTAATTATTTACCATAATATTAGGCTTGAAATAATACCAAAATTTTACTTAGAAACTACTTATTTTGTTAGTTATTTGAAATCACGAATTTGTTACAGGCTACACGCCATAGAATTTACACAATAGACCTATTGTGTACATTGGAAATACACACAAGTTAAGTTACACTGTGCCCTACACTCTACCGTTTAAAACAAAACTTCGTTAAAATTATATTGGTTAGAAATTGTTATAAACTATGTTCACTATTCAAACACCAGCTAATTTAAGATTAAAATGAACATTTACTCATCAGAAACCATTAGTTTTCATAAAAGAAAAAAACTTCACCAGCCAAATTGTTTACAAATATTTAAAAAAAATTAAATTCGATCATTCTTTCATTTGTACAGCAATTTGACGTCCAATGACAGATGTTTAAGATGGCGGCACATGAGATTGACAAAAAAATAAAGGGACACCCTTGTCCAATTAACACTTTTGATGGCACAGTGTACTACAATAATTGGATAGATTTTTTGGAGGGGCTCCATTTAAACGAGGTTAAAAAACAACAAAAATATTATAATAAATGAAAGTAAATTATTTTTTTACAGATTTATTCAATATTAGGCCAATAAATGATTTTAAAATGTATGCCTGACCTGAAAATGGTTAAAAAAGGACTGAGCTGATCACTGTGCCCAACTTGAACCTATGCTGGTATAAAATTATTTCAATATGTTTAAAAACAATCGGGAATCCTAAATGGGACATTTAAGAAAATTAATGCGGCTTTAAACACTTATTGCGAAGTTAAAATACATACATTTATTAATAAAAATAATTCGTCCATACAAAATAACCTTACTAACGAACTTTATTAATTATTTATTCATATTTGGAATGTGTTTATGATAACTTTTAAGTTTCAATTGTTTTAGCCCGGTAATGGAGTTATTGAAGAAATCAGAGAAGAAAAGAGAAATGAAAATTTTTTTGACGGTTTTAAAGAGGCTGTATTAGATTTTGAGCTGATGTTTAAAAATTCAAGTCCTAAGAAAACGCGTAAGTATCCCGTTCCTGTAGATGTTACAAACGTGTTATTTTTATCATATTTTATTTTAATGTTCTTTTAAATCTCTATTACGTTAATGTGTTTGGATGATTGTTATGCATATAATTACATTAATATTTACTCCTTCAATATATAAATTGCCATTATAAAAAATTAAAATTAAAATTATTTGTATGATTGAATTATTTATTGATTCAGTTGTTGTTGGTGTTTTTTATTACATTCATGCTCATTAACAGCTTGTCGACAACTTTTTAATATCCTCTGCTTGATACTAAAAAAATTGTTGATTAACATCAGTAACAACAGAACTAAACAACTCCTCCCTGTGATGGATTGGTTATGTATCGCAAAATACACTAAACACTGGTCAAGATTAATTTAAATAAATATAGTGTTCTTGCAAATGTATCGAGAGGCTGTTGTGTTCCTCACGACGAATAGATTGAAAAATATTAAAACATATGCATGATTAGCAACCGCAATAAAGTCAACTCAAATCCACTTGTTCTAAAATATTAGGAAATATATTGATTAAAAAAAGACAAATTAACACACTTAATAATCAAATAATTCCTAATAATCAATTTCGGTTCAAAAATTTACTTAACTGCGCACAATTATACAGAATTAGGGACTACAAATAGAAATTTAACCCGTGAGAGTACTACCACATGCATAGTTTTTTGGTATCCGATATTCCTTATATACTTATTTTTTCTCATTTTAACATATCACAGCAACTACGTCAATTCCATCATCTTTAGAAGGAGTACCTCAGGGCTATCAGGGGACGTATCATTACTGTACATCATATACACGCATGACATACCTAACAGTCCTACCACCCTAATAGCCCACATGCGTATACGACACTGGAATCATAACTAGACATCAAAATTCTATACAGGGCTCACTTAGTCTTCATCACCTTTACAAACTACACAATGGGTGCTGACTGCGAAAGATAAGATCAAACATTGTCATTAAATTATATTTACACTTAGATATTATACTTATCATGTACATCGTTATATCATAGCTACCGCTAGGTATTGTTCTTTCTCACTTCCTGGCATGCCTTCTATTATTATCTATGCTCATTACAATCTTACATATCAATAATTAACTAAATAAAAAAATAGATTTTACTTATTATGTGATGTCTAATCTATATTTAATAATATAACAATACACTTATTGCTTCTTAAGACATTGAGGTAAAAATAAAATAACTAAAATAATAACATCACAAAGCATGTTATTAAATATTTTAGTTGGCTAGAATTGATAACGATATTAGTATCAAAACCATTGATCGTATACCAAGAGAAAGATGAAGAAGGTTTCCAATGCTATCTCAATCAATGGCATAGAATTAATCGGAATCAAAGTGAAAATGTTAGCAAACAAATACATTGATAATGGAATTAAATAACTGAATGAAGAAATGATGTTGGAATAAACTGGCAACTGAAAAGCCATATTTAATTTGTATTGGCGAATGATAAAATCTTCTGTTATGCTGTTGACGCTATACCCATTTCATAACGCAAAACTATATCTATTGACAACTAAAGAAAACGATTTCACTGATTTCACTGATGATTAACTAGAATACAAATTAGTGCCCATTTAAGTATTTGGAACTATCATAGCAAAAAATCTTTTGGCCCAATGATGCAGCGATGTAACTATTTAAATAGTTAAGACCCTTCAATTAGATACCGTGCATGGTAACTTTTGTTTAGCTCTAATTAAAGACTGTGAGAATGATTACGTATTTGTATCATAGTGTGATTATATTAAGGTGATAAATTGCGGCGTCTTGTCTTGAACTTGTGAAACAAAGTAAAAAGGGCAACATGTGTGGTTCGTTGATGATTATGACCACTTGGTAAGATTTAGAGGCAGTAAGTTGTATTCGAAACCCTGATTCAAACAGAAGCAAAATTCCCTGGATTAAAATCAATGTCAAAAAGATCAAATACAGATCTATAATCAATTTCTGATGGTTAAATAAAACCGGAATTAGGTCGATTCGAATCTATTTCCTAAGAAACTGAACCAAAAATTGAAATTGAAATTTAGTCATTTGTATGCAGTTTGTTCGTCTAGCTTTTACAGGAAATTCTCTTCAACTAAAGTCAAGTAATCGGCTTTGGTCCTTCTGGGGCTTTGTCCTAGAATAAAATTATTTTTCTATGACTATGGCTTAACATTAGTTCAGTATTGTAAATATCATGCAATAGAATTGGCGACCTCTTCTCCCATGTAAGACCATTGTCTCATTAAAATTGGGGCTCACAAGTGGTCTATAATATTTTGGAATGAACCATTACATAAATAATATTGCTGATTATATGAGATCTACAATATGCATTGGCTTTCACAGCTATATCATAATAAAGCACTGATACATACGATTTTTGGAGATATTATTATTTGTAATCCTTTTCGGTTACAGACCCATTCATTCATTAATAGGATCTAAAGTTCTTTAAGAACTATGGCCTCTGCTATTGTTTTTTCCATTCTCTTCTGTCCATGTCTCTGTCCACTTTCCACTTTGTCCAGGCATCTGAGACGGGATTTTCCTTTTCCTCATTCACCCCTGGTCTGCTATAAACTAATCTGCTTAGTATCCTTTCCATAATATCCTATCTCAGACTCCAGACCCAAAGTCCAAATGGAAAATCCTTAGAAAATTCTCCATTACTAGCTACACTTCCTGTTCAAATTTCCCAGTCACTCCCGACGACCTAAATTTTTTCTTTGAAAATCCTTTTCCTGATAAACCTCAAACCATTTCTTTACCAATGTCAAATGTTACTCGTCAAGCTAACTTTAATCCCGATAACATCTATTTCCTTCATATCCTTCCCAATGACTTCATTACTTCCATTCTCAAATCCCGAACTAATGACTATGGTACCGATCAAATCCTGACAAAATTAATTAAACTAAGTCTCCCAGCCCTTCTACATATATATAATTTTTCCTTGCAAAACTCCATTTTTCCTACAGCCTGGAGAAAGGACCTAGTCCGCCCGTTAAATAAAATCCCTTCTTCATCCATTGTATCAGACTTTAGATCTATCTCCTCTAAAATCTATCTAAAATCTTTTGATAGCGTTGACCATTCAATTCTCCTATCTAAACTGCATAACTTCTCCCTATCTAATAGTGCTCAAAATTGGTTCCACTCCTTCTTATCTCATCGTTCCCAAACAGTTATCATTCCTAAAAATTTCTAAAAAAGCCAAATTTCTAAAAAAAGCCATCATAATGCTTAAACAACTCCATAGATTTTGAGATTCCTTTCCCCATAATACCCGTCAACTTCTAGTGTCCTCTCTTATTTCCCCTTGCTTTAATTACGGTTGCTTGGTTTATGGGGAACTGTCTAGTGGTCTCGAGATGAAGTTGAGGAGACTGATGAACTGTTTCATTAGATTTATCTTCGGGATCCTCAGGCGGTTACATGTTACTTGCCGTTATTCTGAGCTTCTTCCTGAATTTCGACGGCAATACTTTCTGCGTACTTTCTTATTCCAATCTCTAAAAACCTCCCTATATTCCTGACCTATTAACTCTGCGTTTTTCTATCCACCTTCTAAAAACTAGATCCTAGCTATTAAACCTTTATACCCCCTCACATAAAACTGCTTCCTTTGAACAATCCTTCATCATTTGTGCTACCTCCTTCTGGAATTCCCTATCCACTCCTATTCGTAAATTTTCTTCCCTTACTTCCTTTAAAAATAATTTATTTAATTTCATTCATCCTTGTCTCGTTCATCCTTTCTACATGCCCCAATTATCGCAGTCTATTGAGCTGAATCACTTTCACAATGTCCATTTTACCGTATAAGGTCATTAATTATAGGTTAGAATTAATCCTCCACTCTGATTGGACTAGAAATTTTACCTAAGACTTTCCTCTCCTATATCCATTTCCCAGGCCTCCATACCCTTTAAATAAATTTAACTTTCTGCTATGTCAATAATAGTTTACACAATAACTTATTGAAAATTTAATGATTTCAGATATAGTTGAAAAGGAAGAAGTGAGTCAATATCCTGCGTTTACAAATAGAGAGATTATACAACCAAAGGATTTATTTGAATCTGAAACGTGTTCTGGATGTAAAGCGAACAGTCCGTGCAATGAAAGCGCAGTTAGATTGCAGGTCAGTCTTTACAATTCTTTTTCTAACTAATAATATTTTAATGATGAATGTTGCTGTTCAGAATCTATTTTCAATTTAATATTTTAACTAATATAAATAGATGTAGTAATTTGTCATATACCTATATTTATTATAACATACATTCAACATAGCATTGAAAATCTCTGGAAAAAAGTTTTTATATTATAGTTATGTACTCTTTTACTTACTTACTTACTGCTGAACATCACTGTCTATGTAGGACAGTGATGTTGGGCCTCTTCCAACTGTTTGTATTCTTTACAATACTCTGAACAGTACTTTTTTTAACAACAGAAAAATAATGATAAGTTTTGTTTTTAAAAATTTACCAATTTTAAAGATATACAAAACGGTCAATTTTCATATAGAGAATAATGTGTCAATACTTGGGGCTGTTCAATTTATCAGTCCTGGAGCAGGTGTGCAAATATTGGATTTACTGATATCAAGCTAAAACATTTTCATGAGATGGTTTGCATAAATAAATTAAATCTAACAATTCTATATTTTAAACTATTTATTGGGATTTTCAACTGTATACATTATAACAAGTAAAATGTATTAAGGAAAATGTTTACAATGACATGTCAATAACATGTAGAGAACTACTCACTAGTAGCACTTCAATAGTACTACATAAGAAGGTCTCTTGGTTATCATCTTTTCAGAAGCCTCAGAGAATTAGCGGGAATGGAGTGTAAAGCAAGTGTTGGAAAACTAGTGGATTTGAGTGGGTTTGGAGTTTACTATGAAAGGTTAGGTATCTGGTTTGAGTCAAATCAGCAACAAATGGAACATTGAGATGGATAAGTTTGTTTGTGAAATAATAAGGAGCATTGAGGATTTTACGAAGGGTTTTGGATTTTAAGGATTGGATAAGAAAATAATTGGAAGGTTTAGTGGAGCCCCAAATCTCAACTATGTATGTCCAAATGGAGTCAAAGTGAACAACAGAAATTATGAATAACGCAGAACTTTTTGAGCGACCTGGTGTATGTTATACTAGAACGATGAAAATGTAGGGAATCGCACGCACTATTCACAAACTGCTATGAATTTGGCGGAACTATGTCTGAACCACTCCTTGCAAGGTCATTTTCTTAGTTCCTCTTAGATCTGCTAGGTTTCAGCTCAAATTAGTGATGGTAATGATGGTACCCCTTTTTACTATTTACTATTTACTACCCCCTTTAACCTTTCCTGCTATCTATTGAAAAATTGATTCAATAACTGAAAATTCGCCACTGTCCTTCACACTTGTGATATCCTTCCACCTCCTTTTAGGATAATGTAAAAGTAATAGGCAGTAGGCAGTCGAAAAAGTCTCATCTGTTAAAATATTTATGAGCCAAATTAATTCAGATTCATATTTCGATTTAAAATAAAATTAACGTCAATAAAATACTTATTTATCATATATATAATTTATCAATATATTTATCCAATATTATTTGTTTTATAGAATAGAATAGAATAGAAAATAAACTTTATTCTGGCACGATGTCCCTTAAGAATAATATAATGTACATAAATAAATACAATGAGTCTAGCTTCCATTAGATGAAATAAGATAAATTAACAATCTGGTTAACTATTTACAATTTTACAAATAAAGAACAAAAATAGAAATAAAAATTACAAAAATCCAATAATTGTAGGAGAACAAATAAAAACCTATTTACGTCTACTGAATGCTCTTTTTTTTTTCTTTTTTTTTTTTAGTGAAGTTTTGCTAGTCAGTATCCTTCTGGAGGGAAAGGAGGTATTAAAAGAGAAGGGATTTCAATGTGGACAGAGATGGAGCATTACGGATATTACAGGGTAGTGAATTCCATAAGGAAGTAGCAAGGGAAATGAAGGAGTGGTCAAATGATGTACTCTTATGCGAAGAAGTATACGGTTCTGAGGAGCGAGATCTTGTAGTGCGGGAGGAGACCGAGGATCTGAACTGGAAGATGATATAGATGTAGGAGGGATTCCGAGAATTGATGGTTTGATAGAAGAAGGAGGCTAGGAAGTAATTTATGCGGGATGAAGGATACAGCCATTTTAACTCTGTATATAGATGTGGTGTGGGAGGCTTTTGGAACCCTAAAGATAAACCTAACGAAACAGTTCATTAGTCTCCTCAGTGTACTCTCGAGTTCCGCCGTCAACCCACCATATGCAACACAGTTGTAGTCAAAATGGGGTAGGATAAGGGAAGAAACCAAGGGTTGACGAGTAGGTTTCGGAAGGGAGTCCTGGGAAGAATGGAATAGTTTAAGGATGGATATAACCCGTCTGGAAATTTGGGAGATATGAGGTTTCCATGAAAGGGTTTGGTCAAATACCAAGGTTTTTGACTGTGGGGTGGAATTGAATAGGTTGGGAGTTCATAGACAGGAACGGGAGGTGGGGAAGGGATCTCAAATGGGTATTAGAACCTATGATAATAGCCTGCGTTTTTTCTACATTTAATTTTAATTTGTTATCAGAGTCCCACTTGCAAATGCTATTAAAGTCTTCTTGGATAAGGGAGAATGATTTTATTAAATCAGAGGGATGGAAGGATAGATATATCTGGAAATCATCCGCGTATGATGGTAGGAACAATGGTGAATGGAATTTAGTAGATCATTTATGTAGGCACAAAAAAGAGTTGGAGAGACACTGGAACCTTGGGCTACCCCTGATGTCAACGAAAGGGAAGAGGAAAGTGGCTGGTTTGGTATGGATACTATTTGAGTTCTACTATAGAGGAAGGAATGAAACCAGAGGAGAGAGCTTGAGGAAAAAGATAGGGCTTTTAGTTTCGAGAGGAGAATAGAATGGTCTAAGGTTTCAAAAGCTTTAGTAAAATCTAGAAGGATAAGGACAGTTACTATTCGTTCGTCAAGAGCAGTATGTATGTCATTAGTAATTTTTGTTAAGGCTGTCTGAGTTGAATAACCAGGTCGGAACCCAGATTGGAACGGATTAAGGAGATGAGAGTTTTCTAGGAAATTGGAGATTTGTGATTGAACTAGTCTTTCAAGGGGTTTGGACAGATTGGAAAGTATTGATATGGGATGGAAATCATTAAGTGAAGATGGGTTAGATTTCTTTTGTAAGGGTTGTATTTTAGCTTTCTTCCAGGATGAAGGAAAGGTGGAATTTTGCAAATAATAATTATATATATGTAGGAGGACTGGAAGGATAGTAGGAAGGCAGAGTTTGATTAATTTTAGTGGAATACCATCATGTCCAATAGCTTGTGTTTTTCATTGGAAAATGGCATCAATAAGGTCTGAGGGTGTGATATAGGAAAAATAAAAATTGGAGGAATTAAAAGGAGGACCGCTTGGAGCGTAGCTGGCGAAAAGAGATGAGGAGTTTGATGATGAGGTAGCGAAAAAGGAATTCATTTCATTAGGAGTAAAAGAGTATGAAAGCGGAACATTTGAGGATTTACTAAAGGAAAGTTTTGATAAAATTTTCCATTTTGATTTTGGATCACAGGCACTGGAGAAGGCTTCAAGAAAATATTGTGATTTAGCTTTTCGAATGGCAGTTTGTGTCTGATTCCGAAGGGATTTAAACAGAGCGTAGTCGTCCTGAAGTCTAGTCCGTCGAAAACGTCTTCGGGCGGCCTCTCGTCTCTTTTGTAGGTTTTTTATTTCTATTGTGATCCAGGGTGCTGGTGGACGTCGGATTAGGATGGTTTTTAGGGAAGCATGTGAGTCGAGGATGGATAAGAGATTGGATGTGAGGATGTCAACCATGTTGTCGATAGTGTGGGAGGAATATATAGAGTCCCAGTCCAGAGCGTCAACATCATTTTGGATTGAGGAAAATGTTAAGGAATCAAGATTGCGATAGGAAATGGTTTTTGGGATGAATGTTGAAGTTTGGATATTGTATGTCAGGGACATTAAATCGTGCTTAGAAAGAAACGTGATTGGTAACTGGGAAGAGGAAATGTAATTAAAATTATATTATTACATTGTATAATTTAGAGCTCGTAACAAGCGTCCTATTAGAGTTAATCCCTTATCAGCTAATAGGATTAACAACGAGAATTCCGTTATTTATTTATACGCTCTCAATATATTTACATTTATTTAATTTTTAATTTTCATTTATCTAAAATGGCTGTTTGTCCAGTTTGCACGATCATGATAAGCCGTGATGACAAAAATACCATTATATGCTGGTTGTGTAATGAAATTTTTCACATAAAATGTTCCAGCATGAGTGCTAGCGACATAGATAAATTAAATACGTCGAAAAAAAGTTGGCACTGTCAAAAGTGCGAAAAAAGTAAAAAAAAAAGTGTCCCGGCAGGTGACAGGCATACCAACTCCACATCTACTGATCAAGACTCTACGAACACGATTTTAGGCGCCCTCGTAAATCTAAAACTTGATATCGAGGGGATGAAAACCACTTTCATTGCTGAGGTAAAAGATGAAATGAAAGAAATAAAATCATCCCTCGATAAACAGGACCAAATTAGTTTCGAAAACTCGGAACGTTTATTGAAAATTGAAACCTCCTTGGAGTCACAAACGAAATTCTTCGAAGACCTGTTAAGAGAAAATACTCTTCTTAAGGAAAGAGTGTCTGAGCTCGAGGCCCGCCTAAATAAGGTAGAGCAAGGTCAACTTTGTAGATCGGCCGAGATCCGGGGGATCCCGGTTCGCCCAGGAGAAACCACGGCAGCTCTAATTACGAACATAGGCGCTGGCCTGGGTCTAAAGCTCACTCCCGAAGATATTGACACCGTGGAACGGAGAAGACCTAGAAAAGATGACCCACGTCCGCCGGTCATCATTGCTAAATTTGTGAGGCAATCAGTGAGGGACGTGCTGATTCGACTCAGAAAAGTGAGAAGAGACTTCTCGACACGCGATATTGGTTGGCAGGAAAATGACTGCCACCATATCTATCTCAGCGAGGAGATGACTCCCACCAATAGGCATCTCTATTGGATTGCACGACAAAAGAATGCTGCAGGAAAATTGAAGTATGTTTGGTTTTCCGGCGGCAGAGTATGCTGCAGGCGGGAGGATGGCCATCCTGTCATTTTTATTAACGTAGCTAAGGATCTTGAGGTCTTCACCAGAAGCATCCACTCCTGTTACCACATACCTGGCTCTGACATTTGGCTCTCCTCTCGGTCTATCGCATCACTCAAATTCCTCAATAGAAAAACACTTCGTTCATTCATTATTTTCTTTTCTTTATTACTCATTTTAATGTGTGCACAACTTATTACATCATGTTTGCTTTTCTCGTTTATATCTTCGTTACTCTTCTATATTGCTTGTTTCGTTTCTTTTTTCACATTTATTACTTAAATTATTCTTAGTTAATTACTCTTTACTGCCCTTATTTCTAACTTTCTACTTTTTCATACCATATTATTGCTTAGTGTCTTCTGAATCCGCTATTTCTTTCTTCCTTTCTCTTTTCCAGCATCCTTGTCATGACTAGCGTCCTAACTCTCTGTCATGTTAACGCCCAATCCCTCACTGCTCACTTTACCGAATTCCATCTATACTTCTCTGATAATTTTTATCATATCATTGCAATATCTGAAACCTAGCTTAAGCCTTCAATTCCTTCCCTCAGTGTCTCCCTTTCTAACCACTATCTGCTGAGTCATGATCGTACTAACCGCACTGGCAGAGGTGTTTGTATATTTGTACATAATAATTTCCGAACCAAAGTCCTAAGCCTATCCCATTCTTCTGAACATCCCCACATTGAATTCCTGTTTGCCGAAACAGTTTTTGTTTTATCAAAAATAGTTATGAAAGATTATGCGATAAACGATGCTATGTTTAATTTGAAATCAATACATGATTTGCCATTTCAATAATATTGTAATATGTGCTAGTAGCATGGCTTGCTTCAGAATCAGTTCACGTACCCATAATAGTTCATAGTATTTTATTTCTTTGTAAAGATGTTTTATATAACTGTTTTAATCATTGCAGGAAATACGAACTCAGATGGCAACAAGTTTAAAACGAATGAAAGAGCTTGAAGATGAGGTGAAAATGATGCCGCAGCTAAAGGTTTAATTTTTTTTATTAATTTATACTTAATCTTTTTACGACTGATATATTTTAAAATGAAATAACATTATAACCGTTTCTGCCGGATGTCATAAAGCTAGTCATAGTCACTGCCGCCTCCAATAGGAGGCAATCCTATCGTCATACGACAGATCATATCTTGTTCCCCGCCTTATCTTCTATTGTTAAAGCTTTTTGCAGACCCATTATTATGGAAATTATTTTTGCATCAAAATAAGTCACTCTATGTTACTAGTAATTTATTTAGTGAAAAACGAACTGGTGTGCAGACATGACTACGCTTTGTTCAGGAATATTTTCCATTTCAAGACGATTTTCTACTTCGAAGATTTTAGCCACTAATATGGGTGATCCTCTAGATCATGCTGCTGGCTTAGAAAAAAAGAGGGCTTTTGGCTCGAGTAGCAGGAAATCCTTTTGATTTGCGTGAAACAAGCTAAATAAATTAGGAGTTGTGCCACAAACTTTATATTAAAGATCCAGATCTCCTTCTACATAAATTAAAGAAAATCAGATTAAAGAACTGTTTATCCAGAAAATCTAATCCACAAAAATAAAATAATTCGTTTAATTTTTTTTTTTCTTTTTGGTTTCTTAAATGTTTTGCTACTTAGCTTAAATTGTATGATAAGTAGTAAGTTAATAAAAAAAAACCTAAACATAATTCACCATTTCGTTTATAATACCTTCTATTTTATCGTTTTTTTTGTTTTTTCTAGTGGACATAAGTCGATTGGATCCACTTTTTTCAAGTCTTCTGATTTATTGTTTTTTAAATATATAATATAAGTAGCATTATAAAACACTGGAGTGATGCTTTTATATTATTAATTTTTAATAAATATATTTTTCTTTATGAGACAACGTTGGTGGTGTAATGATGTCAGCACTTTCCGTACAGTTGTATACTCTGGAAAAATGCTTTTTAAATTAAAAATGTATTTATTTGTTTAATTTTATTAAAATACATATTTTATTAAATTATGAATTTAAAAAAATTATATCGCCTGTAATTTTCAGAACCAATTAAAAAAACTATGTTGGGAAAATAAACACTTGATAAAACTTCTGGAGCTTAAAGAAGAGCGTTCAGAACAAGTAAAAAAAGAACAATTTAAAGGTAAGATAAATGATTTTACTGTTTTTTGTTTTTTTTTTAATTTAAAAAGTAGATTTGATAAAATGATTAATGTCAAAGGTTCTTACTACCCATTCCTGTTTTGCTTCCAAGTGATAAACCATTTTTTTTTTTTTCTTTGATTAATAGTATTCAACTATAAATCAGTGCCCGTCTCCATTAGATTCATCACTTCAACCCCACTTTCTGTGCCAAATGTCTATTTCAATATTTTTCTATTTATTCTAATGGTAGTTTCATTTTCAGGTTATTCTAACAAGGCTTCAGCTGTCCATAGTAGAACTATTGGAACTAGCTGCAACATATTGCAAAGGAACGTAGCTGTTTCTACACACGTAGCTTTATCTTCTAAGAGCACTTGTACAGAACCCAACATGATTATTAAACCGAAAGTGGAAATGAAACATGTTGATACCAACACTGAACATAACGACGATTTCATGGATTCAGAAGCAAACAAATTTAAATCTTCTAAACAACTGTTATTGGTAGAAGCTGTTAAAAAAACTGTACCCACAAAGAATGTTGGTATTCAGGTCGAAACCCCTTCAGCATTATGTATTAAAAAAAATGTTTCAGTTCAGATAAAGCCTCTATGTTCAAACGTTTCTGTACACACTGAGCTTCATATCACAGATTCGGCAACCCAAACTTCTAAAATATTGAAAAAAGATGTAGGAGTAGAATTTAATACAAAAACTTTGTCTGTTATAAGATGTGATATCGGAACAAATACTGAAAAAGCTAAGATTGTGAAATGCTTTACCAAATATTCCGACACAACGGATTTGTTGAAAAAAGCAGACGTAAGTGTAAACACAACAAAAAAGAAAAGAGTTGATGCATCAGTTGAAACCTGTGATATGTTAAATTTCGAAAAAATAGAAGTTTCTAATATAGACATAGTTATGTCGGAATCGAAAAAGAATAAGAAAGAGACCGAAGAAAAAAATAAATTAATGCTAATTTCAAAGTGAGTATATTTTTGTTTAGATCATTATATACCTTGCCGATACTGTACGGTATATGTGTTCTTTTGGGGTCTGGGCGCTCGCTCTTATGTGCGTTTTACCTAGGTTAGGAGAGATTGTTTTATTTATACTTTATACAATACTTATATTATATTTATATTATATATATATATATATATATATATATATATATATATATATATATATATATATTTATATTTATATTTTATTTATTTTGTCTGCGACAGAGGTAGTAGACTGTTACATAAATAAAATTCATGACATTTGAGATATTACTTGAGGTACTCATGATGGTATAGAAGGATCAATCTTAATTTGTGAAATTGGTAAAAATTAAATTTAAAGTTCTTTGGAAGCGGTGAAGCATTTTTTTTAAGAAGAAAAAGCTCGTTATTTTTATAAGCATTATTGAAGGCAGTCTTCGAATGGAGAAGGGGGGATCATATTCTTTCTTCTGTTTTATACAAAACAATGCAACAAATGGTTAATATGTTTCTTGTAGAACTTTATGCTGAACCTACTAATCTACTATTTACAACTTGGCTAAAGGAGAAAAATAATAAATGAAAATAGAATTAGCTATAGCTTAGAAATATATAGCTTACAATTACATAAGCTAACTTAAAACTATCGGGTTCTGAAGGCTTTAACTCATATGGCTCAGTTAAGTGTAAATAGTTCTTCACTGCTAATTCTCAACAAAATGAATGAGAGAATAATGCTTAGAGTGGTCAATGCATATAGTCTTTGCATATAATTACGATGGCTGCTAATGACAAAGCAATAATGTTTTATTTTGTTTGTTTGCATTTACAATACTATCCCCTGGATTACGTTTCATACCAGAGAGTGAGAACTGTTATTTTCTAAAATAATTCTTTTCATTGGAATTATTAGAGAGAGTTTATCGAGATCGGGGTGTTTATTTTTCAAGAATGAGATAGTATTCAACAAAACTGATGGAATTCTCTTGATGTAATTCAATAAATTCAAAAAAAAAAAAAAAAAATATATATATATCCCTTCAATTAAGTAATTATAAAAAATACGAAACAAAATTTAATTAAAATCAAACCCTGTATTTCCCAACGTTTAAGGATTAATTAACACTAAATTATCTTATACTACAAAACTTAAGTGTTCCTATTCTTTAAAACATCAAGAAGTACATGCAGCTAAACAGGTGACGGAGAAACGTAGTGATTCCCTTAGCATTTACTACAATCAATGTGAACTGATCGTACGAACGGATACATATATCGTATGTACATATCGTACCAACGGATACATAATTGCATGATGCCTCATTTATATATTGTAAAATTTTGTTTTCTATTTTTGTACATTTATTAATCAATAAACTATTTCTTGTATACGTGGTTTAAAATCAGCCACCGTTGAATAGGTATAAAGGCTTTAACTCCCCGGCTGTCAAAAGACGGCTACATTCTTTACATGACATAAATCTATATTAAAAGAAAAGCTAAAAAACAGAACATAGATTTATTTGAATGGATAAAATCTATCTAACTTACGGTGTACTTATTTTTCGCCTTTTCTAAGTACTTGCAATATTTTTGACCTATCACCAAATCCAAAAAAGTGAAAAATGATTTGGTTTCTTTATTTTACATATTAACGTAGCTACTATATAGATACTTTAGCTCGTGAATTAACTAGCTTTATACTGTTTGATACTTTAAGATACTACCACCCTTTATAACCTCTTAGAAAAAAGTCGAATATGCCTGTTATCATTCAGTGAACGTTTGATTACATTCAGTTTTACATATCTAAATATTTTCTTTATGTAGTAGTTATTACTTAGTTGTGTTTTAAATTCCCTACGCATGCAGGAAAATTATTCTGAATTTTCAGCTAACCATTACAGGTTTTAAATATACTTTTATATTTTGTATAATATATTGCTAATGTAAGATTTATTATAATTTAGTAATTGTTCTCTTATAAAAGTCAATAATTAAAGTTGGAATTATGTTACAAGAATGATTTATTTAGTTACAATCATCATTATATTTAATAATTTGTTCCCGTAATCCTCTGCATTCATGTTTTGTTTATTATAAGACATCTTGTCATTTTTAAGAAATTCTAATGATAAATCTCATATTGTTTGTTTCACAGCCCATTGCGAAACAAATGCAATGAGAAAGCAGAAACTACAGATGAAATTCAAGAAAAAAATTTTCCAAGTATTCCTGTAGTATCCAAAAGGCTTGAAAAGTAAGTAATTGACATTTTTGTTAATATTTCTCTTGAATTTCTAATGTTAGTTATTATCGTTTTTCCAGTCTTAACATTCTGTATCTGTATGTTCCAAAGAGACTATTATAAATTTTCTTTGAATCAATTACAGTTCTTATTCTGAATAATTAATGCTTCACATCACATTCAGTTATTATTTACCATTACACTGGTTTCTAAGTTTTATTCTCTACCCAATAATTTTCCCTAACATCAAATTCAGACTTACCATACAATAATGGCTAATGCTACTAATTTTATGAAATATTGTGTATCTTGGTAAACTGTGTATCAATTCATCCCAATTTACTAATAAAACATTTTATATTATTGTAATGTTTAATTTCATAGTGTCGGGAGTTTTTTTTATTCCAATATTAAATGAAATAAAGTGATTATTTGTCTGACTGCCACTTACTCGAACCTCTTAAGTACTGCTTTATAAAAATTTATATTATATATGAAGTAAATAAGGCTAATTTCATTTGCTTCTGCTGCTGTAACATAAGTGTAAGGGAAGTGGAGAAAAATGTCGGAGTACATATTTTTATAGCCATTTTCCTGCCCAGCCTGTTATATGAAAATGAAAGTTTGATATCTTTGAACAAACATCTAAGCAGAGTTATAGCGTTTGAAATTGATTATCTCTCATGTGTAGCTGGTTGAACAAGGAGAGACTATGATGCAAATAAAAGGACTCTAGTAGGCCTTGGGTATACTATTGAAATTGAAAATTGAAGGGAAATTTTTTAGTTCAAACTTTTTTACCAAATGGCTGAGAACTATGACTCAAAAGTTTTTCAAAGCCATACCCACGGGGAAAAGCCCGAGGATGACCTAGAATGGAATGTATTGACCACATTTCCAGAAGAGAGACCAGCACCTGAATCCTTTCATGGTGTTAGCACATGATCAAGAGGCCTATTTATTCAGCATAGAGGTCTAGATCTACTTTGTCATGGCTTAAGATGCTTTATTTCAACACTAAAGGACTGAGTCAGTAACCGACTAATATGTTTGAAAGGTATTAGCATTCGAGAATTGTTAAATATGTAAAACATGTTCTGATAACCTTAATAAGCCGATATTTTAACTGTTATTCAATACTTAATAAATGAGAGTACATTTACTTCTTTCAGAAAAATCATTTGAAGTTTTATATAATGGATGTAACTGCCAAATTTATTCATATCAGAGTGAATATTTTAATACAGAGTTTTTACTTGGCGAGATAAGTGCTCGAATGCTAAGCAAGATAAAATTTGTCTAGTTCTTCAAAATCACTGGTATTCATTCAGATATAATATGAAAACCATATCTCCCTCTATTCTTTAGATTAAGCTGATTGCTATCATCCAATTTCTAAGCCTCCATTAAGTCATATGTCCTGTATTTATAAACTACCCAAAATTATCATTTTTTCTATTTGCTAGTTTCTTCTATATTGTTTACAATGACTAAGCCACTTCAAGCAATTAGTAGAACTTCCTTCAGAAACAGTTTTGCTATGACTGATGAAAATACTGAAATCTACATTGAAAAACTGAAAAGTGGACTTTCCACTTGCCAATTCCTATGTGTGTAGGAAAAATATCATACATTTTATATTAAAAATATAATATCTGTGGTTATGTGAAGCTTGTTTAAACCATTAACAATAAATGTATAAGTATAATGTGTTTTAAATTAATAAAGTATTTATTTATTTATTGATATTTGTAAATGTATAAAACAATGACATTAAGTAAATGTGTGAGATAATCAATATAATATCACATGTCGATAACTTATAAAGAAACTATCGGTTACAAAATAAAGTTTTCATGAGACCTTTCTTCATTTTTTGCTAGAATTTCCATTTTATTTATTTTTGTTTGTTTTTTTTAGAAAAGAGCCTACAAAAGAAATGAAGGGTGCTATGAAAGTTCTAAATGACTTTTTGCAAAAATCAACTGGTAGAGAAATGCCATATAACATGAAAAATGCCATAAATATTATCCAGCAGGAGTGGTTTAAGGTAACTTATCATTATTAACTTTTTTTTTTTCATTTAACTCTGCCTTAATAAATTACTTAATCATAGTCATTAATTTATTTTAACATTTTCTGTCTTCTGTATGTGTTTATTTTTGTTATAGGTATCTAGTACTGCTGAAGCTAATCCGTTAGATGTTGAAGACTATTTAGATTGTTTTGAAGAATTATCTGTAATTCTTCTAGAATATATAGTTAACATGACTGATGTTTCAGTAAGTATGTTATATAATATTGTTTACATTATAATAATATAAATTTTCTGAAAATTTCAGGATGAATTAGTTTTTCTATCAATATAGTCATTATTATGTTATATTAAATAGCTTCATTCATAGGTTACTTTTATTTTCAATATTTTTTAGACATAATGAGCATAAATTAGGCACTCACGTTATAGTCATCATCTAACTTGTTTAAAACTGATTCTTAAACATTTTTTAGTTTATAGTCATGTTCAGTATATTACATAAATTCAAGCTATAAGTATTTACATTTTATTGGGTTTATATTTAAAAGTATAAAAAGTTAATAGCTGTTAAAAGGAAACATGTAGGAAAGAGGCCTCCAGATATAAAGTGTCATGGCAAAGAATGATCTTTGCCTCAAAAATGTTTGCCAACTTGACATAGCAGTGAGAACAGAAAGTTTATAACTGAAAGAATGAATGTATAACTCTAGTAGGACAAGAGAGATAATGGTGACAAAGTTGGTTAGGAGTAAATATATCTGATACCGAGGATTACCCCAAACTGATCGTCATTTCTAAAATTCTGAGATTTATGTGACTTTCATAATCCTTTCCTATATTTTTATTTACACATACATTCATATATATATATATGTATTATTTTTTCATCACCTTTTATCACTTGTAGTTGCTACTTGACTAGAGAACCAAAAAATGAAATACAATAATTTTTATCTTGTTTTAATTTCTCATAAATGATTATGATCTGATAATCTAGAAATAAAAAATCTTTTAAATATAAAAAGTACTCACAAATAAGAAACGTTTGCCAAAATAAGTTGTAGTGTGTGTTAATATTAAGGCCAGTATGTTAGGTGACGAGAAAAAAGTTCACGAAATTCTGATTGCTCCTTATAAAATAATTCATGGCATAATAAAAGAAAATGAAGCTAGAACTACTTGAGGTATATTCTGTCATCTGCAAGTCAGTTCATTTCTTAGCGAAGGTGATTGTGAATTTGACAAGTCTGTCACAGATTAGGAAGCTTTAAAAAGAGCCTAAACTGAAATTAATTTTTATTAACGAATACTATATTTAATGAGCTGCTGAAAGAAAAAAGAATAGAGGCTGAAGTTATCAAATGAATTATTAAATAGGGATAGATTATTTCTGTTCTGCTTATTTAATTGAAGTTAATAATGAAATGTTGATCGGCATGAAATGATCAGGAAGTGTATATTATACATCATCAACAATTCCAACACATACGTATAATTATCTAATTACAATTATTTTAATATACATGATTTTTATTTATAACAGTTTTCTTTGGGTATTTATCTCTTTGTCTGAAGTGTATGCAAAAAATAGTGAGTTAAAAAACTATATGCCTCAGATTATCTCCATGTAGTATTTATTTTTTCGACAGTTGGGCAAGATGGTCTATCCCATCACTATTCCATCTTACAAGCTAGACCAAATGGAATATTTGGGGTGCCTAGTGGCTAGAGCTGCTTTTATCACCAAACATTCTCATAATTTTTCTTCCATAAAACATGGGGGATCCTTTCTTCACTTCAAACATTTAGCCATGATGAACTCTGCGAATGAAAAATTAGTCAACCATTGAACCCCATCTGTTTCTCTTATTTCTATAAATATTTATATTTTTACTAAACTGCTTATTAATTACTCAAAAGCTGTATGTTATAGTTATCTAGATTTTTACTTTTTCTTTATTTTCAGGGTAACACTGCTATGCATTATGCAGTTTCTAATGGAAATTTTGATGTTGTTTCCATTCTGCTTGATTCAAAGGTGTGCAATATTAATAAACTTAATGCTGCTGGTTATACTTGTATTATGTTAGTTGCATTGACTAAAGTGAAAACAGAAACAGATAGACAGGTTGTGAGGAGACTATTTCATATGGCTGATGTGAATATTCGTGCTAAACAAGTAAAGTTTATTGATTTTTCTTAAATAATAATAATTTTAATTTTAAGTAGATTAAAATGTTGAGTTATATATATATATATATATATATATATATATATATATATATATATATATATATAGACACACACACACACACACACACACAGTGGAGTGTCACTTATACAAAACTAATTTATAAGAAACATTCAGTTATGCTAAGAATTTTTCGTTCTCCATTGAACGGATAACTATCTTTTAACTATTCAGTTATAAGAAGTATCCACTTATACGAAACATTTTCCGTTCCCCCTCACAGTGAGACTCCACTGTGTGTATATATGTATGTGTATATATATATATATATATATATATATATATATATATATATATATATATATATATATAATATATATATATATATATATATATATATATATATATATATATATATACTATATATATATTTTATTTATATTTTCATAACTTTTGATAACTTGATAAACTTTTTAAGTGTGTTAGTGTTTTTTTTTTTTTTTTTTCCAAAACATTCTTCAGGATTAATTTTTTTTGTTATTTAGCCTTTGTGTTTATTTTTCCATAATCTATTATCACTTGTAGTGGCTACTTAAGCTGTAATACTTGGTGCATTACCTGATTTATTTTATATAATTCTAATTTTAAGGACTCAATGTCTTACTCGCTAATATATTTCATTTTTTATTTTAAAAATTTTTGGTAAAGCTAAATTATAAATTTTGATTTATGATAGAGAATTTATGGAGAATCAAAAATGAAATTTTACGAAGGAATTTTAAAGGAGTAGAATTTGCATGCTGAAGTATTTGAGTGGTATTGCAGTTTACTGTGGAAAGATTAGTATCAACAGATCATTTACATATGGAATATTAAGGTCATTGTGGATTAGTTCATATGAAGTCGTGTATAAAGTAACGGGACTGGCTCAAAAAAATATATTTATTTACAATGTATGATAAATCTATTACTTGTCCTCTTCAATGTGCTCCCTGTTGGCTTTTGCATATTTACTCATTCTTATTTTCCCCTGATCAAAGAAGTGTTGCTTTTTGTGGAGATTAGGCCCTTATAAGGAAATACCTGAGATTTAATTTAACACTTTAAAATTAGCATATTTCGATTGATCAAATCATTGCAAGTCAACATCGTATAAATAAACATGGTATCTCTTTTAGTAGCCCTGCTCCTGTAGGAAATTTTAACTTTCCACCAATGTTTTCACATGGTCTTTATTAATGACCCCCTATATTCTTAACTATTATTAACTACATAATAATATTTCCTCACTCCTTAGTTTTCTTTCATTTCATTCTCACTCCTCATCATTTTTGACACATTAAATAAAAAAACCAATATTCCAAGATTTATTATACTCATATATTACTTATCAAGCTGCCTATACTAATGGCTCCCCCTGGTTTTTACTATTATAAATTTATTATGTTATCACTCCTTGTTAGCAATAATTTTAAAATAAGAAATAAATAATAATCCAAGGCATTTCATTAGTATTATCATTGATTTTTAACTAAAATTGATATTCATTACATTCATAGATTATATCAGAATGACTAAGCTTTGTGATCTCTGTATCAAAAATTCATACTTTTTATATTCTGCATCTAAAATTAAATAAATAATTGATCACCTTCCATGTCTCTCGGAAGATGATCAATTATTTTTGAGGGTCCTTAGCCCCAGATTAAAATTTATTTTATGTATAAACAAGGCAAAATTGAAAATTGTATTGTTTCATGTCATGTAATAATATTTTCACACTTTCTAATCCTAATTTTAATTTAAGTATTCTTATTTTTCTGTTCTTAGCATGGTCAGACTGCTCTTATGCTTGCAGTTTCACACGGTAGAGTTGATACTGTTCAGCTTCTCCTAGAATCAGGAGCAGATATTAATATTCAAGATGAAGATGGTAGTACTGCTTTAATGTGTGCTGCAGAACATGGATACATAGATATTGTTAAAATTCTTCTTGCCCAACCTGATTGTGATTTGTCCATTACTGATTTGGTAAAAAGAATTTCATTTTTATATATTTGTTTAATTTTTCTCCTAGTTTTAAGTGATTATAGTTGAAATTATTAATCATTATAGACATGTTCAACACTTGTTTGCCTATGCAGATGCGTTATGTAATAGTGAAAGTGGCTTAAACCTCTGTTGATGAACACAAAAAAATATTGATTATCATTTGATGAGGAAGAGAATGTCCTAAGTCAATTGAATCAACTCACCATGGTTGTTAACAAAAAGATTATTAAGTGTTCTCAATAACCTTTTTTTAATATTTTAAGGTGCAATTTTGAATTTGGTATGATTATTAACATGTCTTCTGAATGATATTGTTATGTTCCTAATGCCTGATCTATCAGTCTTCGCCCAGTAGTTAGTTGGTTTGTTAGAAAGCCTAAAAGAATAGTGAACGGCAAATAATAGTGAACTCTATCTTCTCTTGACTCTTTTCCCGAATACCCATTTAGTTAGGTTAACATTACAATATGACACATCTTGCCCTTCTCAACTAGCTATCACCAAGAGGCTATTTAGTGCTGCCATAAATCAGTTGTGGACTTCAAACTTCTCCATCATTGGACGATGTATATCAACATTCTTTTTGTAATCTGTAGCTTCCTTGGTGAAGGGGTCATCAAGCTTACCAAAGCAGTCTTAGGTCTCCTTGTAGGTTTTCTGTCAATAAGCAGAGGTCCTAATATATTTCATAGAACTTCACATTCAAATATAAGGAGCTTTCTGCAGTTACCCTTGGCTATGGAAAAGGAACCCAAATTGTTCATAAAAACTGGCCAAATTATAGTCATTTAGAGATGAATTTTGGTCCTTCTCAACTCATTCCTGCTAATTGAGTGTTGTCTTGGGTCGAAATATATAGCAGGGATCCTCCTCTTTATCTGTGCAAGTTTGCTACTGTACACCATGAAATCCAAGGTTGGTAAACACTAAAGCCTGCAGGATCCAAACTCTACCATCTCCCAAGAATGTCTCAAGGGTTGTTTATCGAACACAGATTTGGTTATCCAACAGGTCAAGCCTTCTTGCTCCTCCTTAAAAAACAAGAATAGGAATAACTCTTTAACTGATGAGCTCGTGTTCAACCATGTTGGTTTAATCTGCATATGACAGGATTTGTTGCAGTTATACTATTGATGGTATGATACAACCTTATATCTGTATGGCATACTCTTGGGAAGTATCCCCTTTTCACGCTTTCATTGTAGATTGTTAGATACTATTTTTCAGAATGTCTCCATGCAAGAGCTACCAGTCTGCAGTACATTTACAAGATTATTTGTGGCTCTTTGACTATTAACGTAGTTACTCTTTCAAGGATGGATGGTGCCAACTATCAAGGAAAAAATGTACCAACCTATTTTCATTTTATATTGTATACAAATTTTCTAATATTCCATCATGATTGGATTAATTAAAACAAGGGTAAATTAAATAAATGTTAAAAAATTATTAGGTCTGAAAGTACTCTGACCAAACATTTAATCTAATTTTCTTCACTTAGTACTTGGAGTTTTAAGAAATATCATTGATGTAATAGATACCATTCCAGCAATTTAGATGGGTGTATGAGTTGTTGGGTTGGATGAAAGAGGTTAATTATGTGAATCATAAAAACATTTATTTAAATCACTAACTTATTATCAACATTTTATAAAAATTTAAAGAAAAAGTGAACCTTACAATGTTATCTGGCCTCTTTTTATAAATAGTTGCATTGTTTTTTAGATATTTAAAGTATATTTACCGGTCATTATTTTCAGGACGGTAATACTGCTCTTGCCATTGCCATGGAGGCAGGAAATAGGGACATAGGTGTTTTACTTTATGCTCAAGAGCACTTTTCAAGAACTAATTCTCCATTTGGATCATTGAAAGTTCGTCGAGCTAAAAGTGCTACACCAACCCTTAGAACTCGTTCTGCTACTCCTCCAAATTGTTCTCTAGAACACTCACTGTAACATGTGATTGGTAATGTTTATCTAATTTGAGAAAAATTCATAAGCTAATTAGTCCTATGTTTGATCCTCTTTAAAAGACCAAATTAAGGACTTCTTAAAATATATTAATTTATATAACAGTTAATTATTCAAACCATAATCTTGGTAAACATTATATATTCATTCCTATTACTGTAACTAAAAAGGGTATGCTGTATAGTTATTAATTTATCATTTATAATAATTTAAGTCACTGAATTATTTATTATTGTAATCACTAATTTATAAGTAGCTGTGGATCATATTCTACATTTATTTTATTTAACTTATTTAAAAAAGCTTTAATTGAGTATTATTTTTTAATTAAATTGCACAATGTTGCATGAAATTCTATGTTTGATTTCGTATACATATTTCTGAACAATCTAATGTTTAAACTGGTTGACGATAGGCTCCCAAAGCTTTTCACATATGGAAAAATGAATAGAGAAAAGCTGGCTCCAAATATGAATTCAGTATGAAAAAATAGGTTAAAAACACCATATCAATTTTAATTCTCTATCAAGAATTTAATAAAAGCAGATTGTGTTATTTTTCAAATATAATTTAATTGTATTCTGTTATAATAATCGTACAAAATGCAGTACAAATCGTTAGTAATGACCATGAATCTATGTACAAGTAGTTGTATTGTGCCTAATCTTCTGTCCCCTGGAAATATTATAGATAAAATCATATAGGGAATTGTTCATAACAAACAACCGTTAATAATTGGATACAAGGAACATATGCCAAGATCCATTGAGCTGTTAGGTTTTTTTTTTTCTTGTTTTGTTTTTTTTAATAGTGAACAGGAGGTGAGTGTGAACATTTGCCCAATTAAATCTATATGTAATCGAACAATTTCAAACAAAATTTACAGTTTTGGAATATAAACTTTCGGTTTGATTTCAATTATTTGATTAATATACAACAATAATGATTCATTAGCCAGATGAAGCTTGTTCCAAAAAGCAATGAAACTCAGTCTAATGAAAATAATAATAAAATATTTAAGCTAATCTTTATTGATCAATATTCAAACTTCAGTCATTTTTGGTTGAAGAAAAACTTGGATTAATTTCTCCAATCGAATCAGAAAAAATGCTAAATGCTGAATATAAAAATTAGATGCATTCACACATAGCTATGCATTGTATACAACCAACTGTTATATTGGTTATAGTGAACACCATAAAAACGCTGGTCCACTGAAGGTCATTATCAACGATTTATACTGTAATTATATTTTAATTTATATAATGTTTTTATATTTTTGTTGATCAATTTCTTCGTTAAATGTATTTAGTTGCTTGATAATGCTTGAACTATATTGTATACTGTTGGAAACAGTATTGATTTTTTTTTTTTTTTTTTTTTTTTTAGGTTAACTTTCTTTGTAATTTTTCTTTGTTTGTGTCTGTGTATTGAAATGTATTTATATGTAAATATATTGTTTATTGTACAGTATAACTTGACAATAATTCATGTTTATTCTTTGTGCCCTGTCGAGACCTGGTTTTGAAACCTGTATGACAGAACCCACAAACTTGTATATTATCTTCTTATAATTATAAATATTTGAAACTCTCCTATCATAATTAAGGTAATTACTGTGATAAAAAAAGAATATTACTAAAGTTAAGGCCTATTAAATAAATACCTAATGATTGTATTGTCAGGTACTTGGCTTACTGAAGATATTACTAAGACTTAAGAAGAAAAAATAAAGCATATTAAATAATAAATATTCCTTATTTATAAATAGTCATACTACTTCTATGTCTAATGTCTAAACTATGTCCTACACAGGTTATAGTTATGAATATGTGTATGAAAAAAAATTATTTATATAATGAAAGTAAGATTAATGTTAGTTTAGCATGCTAAAATAAGTAAGATGTTTGAATTACCATATAACAATAAGGATGTTATAATGTATTTGTAAATAATGTATTATAAATAAATTACATTATTAAGAAAGTAAATGATAAAACTATTTCAAATATCATGTGAATAGTGCAGTATGAACCAGATCACTGTATTCATGGTGTGAATCATAAGATCCTGTGCGATTTCTTTTAGTTTGAAATTTTTTTACAAACTTTTATGGTTAAAATTGACTGCTAGATATTTCATTTACATTTTTATTGTTTGTTTTTTTTATGGAATCTGTTTTGTTGTTGGAAAATGGTTCTCCCATTTTGCTTTGACAGTTTTTTTTTTGTTTTTTTAATAGCTGAATTTTGTTGTTTGTTGATGGTTTAACATGGTTATGTACTCTAACTAGGGTAGGGAAGATTGGTTTTCCTACTAGTGACCAAATTACTTTATCTTGAGTAAGGAAGTTAATATTTATTCCTTAAAATAAAAGTCAACCCAGACCAGATTTAAACTTCTGATCTAAGAATGCTAAGATGCTACCTTAACATACTTGGCTACCATGACCTCAAGTAAATGTTGTTTTTATTTATTAATCTCAGTGATAGAACCTTGCTTTAGTTTTTACCAAGAAAATATCTTAATGTATGCCCTATTGCCATAGCTGTTGGCCTAAAAGTATCATCATGTATTTCTCCTATTTATAAAAGTTGTGAATATGGAAAAAAAATATTCATGATTTACTTAATTTTTTGGACGTTTTGAAAAAATCAAAGAATTTTACCTATAATGCAAATCTAAACACACTCACTTAAAATGAAACTTGTAATAAATAACTGTTTATTTATGTTTGTATTATTATCACATTCACTCAATAATGGTTAATCCTTCAGGAATATTTTTTAATGTGAGAAATAAAATTGATAAGTAACCACAAATTCACATGCCACCTTATTAAAATATTGTTTTAAATTTTCATTAATCTTACATAAGGAATAATAACATACTTAAAGTTAATTAAACACATTGCATTTTTACACTGTTATATAAAGGATTTGAACGAAGAATTGTAATTATATACATTTCAGTTCAAAATGTGGAGTAATGTCTATGTATAAATTTATCAATGTAAATAAATTATAATGTTATTATAAATTGAAAAAAATATATTTTCTATTTTAAAATGACCTTTGTATGGTCGAAACATCATCACAATAAATGTAATTGAAATAATATGTGTTTTGAATTAAAAATTCATATCCATTGTACTCAAATTAAAATAATTTATTTGTGAACTAGGTTTAATTAAAAAAAATATACATTTCTTGTAGAATATAGGTATCGATTAATTTTCTAAAATTTTATAAAGAAATATAGCTAAATTTGTTGTGATATTTTGTTATGTGAAATCTATATATAATTTTTTTACCTAATTTGTAATATTTTTTTACTAGAAAATTAGCCTTTATTAGTTGTACGTTACCCTCTATGTGTTTTTAGTAATGCCTTTAAATTGGTAGTTATTTTAAATAAATGTAACTATATACAAATATATAATATTTTATTTGTATACTGTTAGGAATAGTTTATGTGTATTAGAAATGTTGACTTTGCAATAATGAGAACACAAAATAATAATCTATTTTACATCCCTATGTACTTAAAAATATACCGGGTGGTATGCCCTCAGTTTCTTATTTAAATGTCTAATTTTCATAAATTAGGAGTACATGTTTTTATATACCTCCAAGCGAGGATAATCTGAAATTTAAATGAGAAGAAAGGTTAGTACAATAAGTGAGGATTGATTTTTTAATCATTGCGCATACAGATTCAATCAAATTAATTTAATATCTTCTTAGAAATAATAATAGACAAAGATGAAATCATGGAATATCATATAAACTTACCATTATTCTGAATTTGACAAAATCATTAATGGAGATAAAAGACATTTAGTTAATTTCTAGTCAAACAACTAAAAAATTTAATATAAAATAAGATAAAACCATACGAATTACAATTTCAATAATTGAATAATACTATAAAAAGATGCTTTATAGCCTTAATGACCATAGTACATATAGAAAATTAACCGCAAAAAACATGTAGCTGAAATGAACTATCTGAACCAAGTAGAAAAAGGACTGATCACAAAAAAAAAAAAAAAAGGAAAAGTTAAAAACATAATCATAATCACCTAAATTTATTATAGATCTCAAATTACACAAAAGGATCACGATTTAAGCATAATATTCAATGGTAAAAAATATTACAAGTTATAATTCGGAAAGAAAGTCAATAGAACTTAAAGACAATATTAAGAACAACAGTGGTAACAGGTTAAAAAAACGTTCTGGACAATACTTTTTGCATTCAAATTCTTTTTTAAAAATGTGTAACTATATTACATTCCACAGGGGTTAGAAATATCTAATGATACAGTCTAAATAGTAAGAAAAGAAAGTTATTTTTGAGAGTATTTAGTAAATGCTTAAGAAGGTTATTCCACTCATAAGCAATGTGATTGTTTATGGAAAAGCACTTATTAAATTTATATCTGTTTTAAATAATCCTATACCTATATTTATACTATTCCTTAGCATAATATCTTTAATTTAATACCTTTTTTTTTAAAATTTAAATTGACTATTACTGGTTCATATAATTGTTTTTCATTCAAGCAACTTAACTTTGAATTTATTTGATGCTGAAGGGTTTCCCGAATGAAGTTGAAAAATTAATGAAAATTCTTGATAATCAAAGGCACAATCATATATATATATATATATATTTTTATATTCCTAAAAGGAATTAATTACTATAACATAATGTAATTAAAAATCACCATTTAGGGCATATTTTAGTAACTATTTCTTAAAAGGGCAGTTGGCACTTAAACTAAAGTTTGGGGAAATAGGAAAAACTTCTATTAACAAAATAGAAGTATTTTGAACAAAAAAAAAAAAAAGTTTTTACATCAAGGAGTAAAAGCCAGAGATATGAAGAAATAAAGTATTTTTCATCAAATATCCACTGCAAAAAAAATTCTAGCAAATGCTCTTCTAATAAATTTAATTTTTACTTGGAGATTGAAGTGTTTCTAAGATCATTTGAAGTAAAAATGGAATTAGAAATGTAGAAAAATACAATTTATGTTGAACATGTTTATTTAGTTATATATGTGAATACTTAGTAAGATTAAAGACTTTTTCCCTTAATGTAGTCATGAGGGCAATCATAATATCCACAATCAAGTACACAATTCTTGTGTAGCAGCAGAAGGCAAATTAGTGTTTGTTATTGGCCATTTGTAAATCGAGGATTCATTAAACAGTTTTTAACATCGACCCTATCTTTCAATAATTTTGTTCAAATTAATTGACATTTTTTATGCAGCAGGCTAATCATGTCCCAATGGGATCAATATCAATACCAATATAACTCTATTTACATATTTACGATTAAAAAATTTATTTAAGTATACATTAATTAGTTTTCTGTTGAATGGTGTATTTTATTGTTCCAGATGTTTAGGATAAAGTACTGACCATCCATCAAAATATTAAAATATCCAAGAACATGACTATACTACTGTCTATAATAGTGAATTATTTGCTAAAATCTTCATAGACACCGACCAACAAAATTAAAAAAATTGATTTATTCAGAGTGATGCATCTACCTTCTCATAACAAGAAAATACCACAGGCTAAAAATGGACAAACTTGTGATAGTTACCCTTTTAACAAATAATGCTTCATATATTCCTATAAATATTTTAAAAACGGTGAATTTCAAAATATTCAAGTATGCACTTAACATATAGTAAATAAAATCAAATAATAACAATAGGATAAAAATATATAGTTTTTATCATTATAAATGATAAATAAAGAATTATGGCGCTGGTTCCTGAATAAACAATGATTCCATTTAATTCAAGTATTCATATGGTATCTTATAATTTCAATGGTTCTTAATAAAACTGAACATATGAAAAAAGAGAAATAAAGAAAACTCCTAATTGTTTACTGAGAGAAGACTTATTAAAACTAAAAATCTAGTAGTAACTATAAATTATTATTTCTGTAATTCTTATATCAGAGTTGTTAAAAATCATGATTTTTTTAAACTTAATCTCCTTTTAATTAAATTTATATAGATTTTTAAAAAAATTTAAATCATCCAAATTCGGGACAAAGGGGATCCGTGGGACAAGGGATAATGGCTCAAACAACGGGATTGTTTCGGGAAATAGGGGACGGGTGACAACCTTAAATGCAATACAATATATACGTAAAGTACAATTTGTAGCCCTTAAATAGTAAAGATAGCTAAAATCTACCAATACATTTATTGTTTATTAATTATTAATCCCCATGATAATAGCACAATGAGTCTAACTACACTTTTGGTGTGCATGTACTTTTTTTATTTAAAAAAAAAAAAAAAAAAAAAACCTGTACCACTTACAACCCATGAATGGTATCGGGTTCAGTACTTAGGTAGGGTGTACTGTTTCTGAGCCAACGGTTGTGAAACGAGGTGATTTGGCCAGAATTCACGCTCAACCGCCAGGTTTTTCCCCCAATTAAGGGTACCAACTGTTTTAGGAGGCTGGCTGTGCCCCAGGAGGGTATCCCGACCTCGAATTCGATCCACGGCCGAAATAACAGAAAATAAATTTTCAGCCTTCAGTCGGGCTCGAACTCGGGCCCGGGAGCATGGTAGTCAAGTGCCTTACCCACTGAGCTACCGCGCCTCCCATGTAATCTACCAATACATTTATTGTTTATTAATTATTAATCCCCATGATAGTAGCACAATGAGTCTAACTACACTTTTGGTGTGCATGTACTTTTTTTATTTAAGATGATTATTTTATAGGCAGGAAAACTTTAACACTTAATTTCAAACGCTGGCAATAATTCTTACGGAAATAGGCCATGAGTAATCGGAAAGAAATTCAATAAACGAAGCTAGTGTATTCATAAAACTACAATTTCGGAAAAACCAGCCAATTCACTTGTTTTATGTCTATTTGTCATATACTGGGCGTTTATTGTCTTAAATTCTTAAGCTATTTCTTACAGAAAACGATATGAAAAACTAAAAGTATAACAATAATTCTTTTAACAATACTGGCACGGCAACACAATCTACTCAACCATAACTGCGTAAATGTGTTGTAAAACTGTAGACTTATGCGCCTGGATCGAGAAGATGGAGTGTATACACGGATTAACTGAAATTCTTGAACCCAATCAATATTTAATATCATTCAATCAACTGAATTGTGATATCTTCTTGCAATTTAATTTCATAATCTATATTCAATATAAACCATCTGATTATTTTTTCCTCACTAACATGAAACATACATAAATTATTCTAGGCTATGTGAAATTGAACTTTTTTCTTACATATATACATTCAATAAGTTTATTTTTTATACTGAAATCGATTTTTTTTTTAAATTATTTTATTGTTTTCTAAAGTGATTAGTCATCATTCCGATTTATTCATTTATTAATCAGATTCACCAGATGTGATTCACAGGGCTATTACACTAAGCAAAATAAAAAATTTATTTTTTCATTAAACGCGTTTAATCATTGCTTATACTACCATAACATCACTATTTATGAACTGGTACCTGTATCATACGCACTTTGCTACGCCTCCAACAAATATAGAATTTAAAGGAAACTCACTATGGTAATATTTAATATCTAAATACAAACTTAGTAAAAAGCTGGCATTGGTTCAAGGTAGTTCTGGACAATCTAATAGATTTAATGTTGGTATGTGATTCTTGCGCTGCTCTACTGATAAATGTCATATAGAGACATGAATCGTATTTGCAAGAAATGTTTTGATTGGGCCACCAGATACCAACGTTGATAATGGTTTCTTCCATGGTGAATCTAACTCTAACTTCTTCCCTCATATAACAACTTAAAAAACATGTCCCTTTCCCAATAATGTAATGGAATGAGCTAAGATTTAAACCAGCGTATAGTGTTCTTCAGGATCGACTTTCTCTTTGAATAGTTTCCGGTCTTGCTTTCGCGTTGCGCGATTGTTTCATACCAATGGACCAAAATTTTAGAACCATTTTCGTAAATGTTTCATTTTAATAGTACCATTTTAAACGTGCTTTAACAACTTTTGGAAGAAATTCTCCCACATAATGATAATCAAGAGTAAAAATGTTTTAATTTAATGAAATAGAAAATGGCAGGTTCATGAATTCTAGGCCTCAAACCATATTTAACAATCAACACTATTTCTCATTCCCAAGCTTATCATCTAATGTATGACAGCTGTACTTAGCAGCCCGATGCGCTACTTGCTCCCACCTGACCCTTTAATTTGAGACTTCTCTACCACTCTGTAGCCCTTACAAAACTTCATTCTACATTTTAAAAACGGAAGTTCCCAACTCCCACTGTTCTTTTTTAACATTCTTATATGCAATTGAAATACACGAGGAATCAAGGGTTCCACCATTCACAAAGAATTCAACTGGCATTATTATGATGAAATATTTTTTATTCTCTTTTAGCTGATAATACAGATATTTAATTTAGACTTTTCAAATATATTTAAATTATATAAAGATTGAGATATCTAGTAAACCGAGTTTTTATTCCTGAATAAGTGTTTAATACATTAAAACCATAGATGCTAATATTCTTAATTGCTTTTGAATTTATGCATAATTTAGGAAATTGATTTCATTGATACAGTAACAGTCTCCAATATTATGGTAGTTATTATACACCAAATATCTCAGTTTATAACATGATATAGGATCAGCTCCCATCCTCGGGGTAAAAATGCTCATGATAAGTCAAATAACAAGTAAAATCATATGTTAAGAATAATCAGTATCACAATTATGATTATGGGC
The DNA here is from genome assembly GCA_003667255.2 of Euschistus heros. Taxonomy (NCBI): domain Eukaryota; kingdom Metazoa; phylum Arthropoda; class Insecta; order Hemiptera; family Pentatomidae; genus Euschistus; species Euschistus heros. The sequence goes on from RCWM02000129.1 coordinate 2,474,485, forward strand.
TGAATTGTTGTCCCTAATTAAATAATCAGAATATTCTGAGCCAAAAACGAAACAAAAACAATTAGAAAGGAGATATCAATATCAGTGCTCTTTCATTAAATAAATTTCATGACAAATTACCTTTCAAAACTGTCTTGCTGTAATATGAAGATCTGAGATGTTTATTTTCAGATTGTTTCATAAACCTCACTTTACCCAAATAATATTTATTCATAGCTATATTATAGCTATGTAGTTAGGATTGATGAATTATTTACCACTTATATTGGATTTTTTTTTTATTTTAAGAATAGTTTCTGTTGTTAAACATTCATCACCAGTTCAAAAATATACAAAAAATTTCAAAATATCAGCACTTTGTTCCATAGATTATATAATTATTTTTTTAAAATGTAAGACAAGAAATCAAACATGTTGATACTCAACCTAAGGAGGAAATAATGAAAGGGGTTTCTGAAAGAATCAGCATGTTTGTCAATTAATTTCTTGTCTTACATTAAAAAAGAAAAAGAAAAAAAAAAAAAAAAAAAAAAAAAATATAATATATATATATATATATATATATATATATATATATATATATATATATATGTATATAAAATCTATGGAACAAAGTTCTATTGTTTTGAATCCTTTTGTGTGTGTTTTTAGAACTGATGATGAATGTTTAACATTTGAAACTATTCTTCAAATAAAAAAATCCAATAAAAGTGGGAAAAAATCATCCATCCTCATTGTATTATTAATCCTTCTATACCTTCAATGATTGTAGATATATGTTCACTTCCTCTTCATAATCCTTAGATAACTTATAGTAAAGTAATGATTTACAACAGCAAATAAGCCTTTAAAAACTTCAATTACTAACCTAAATATTCAATATTTATAGTTCTGAGGGTAGCTTTATTCTCTGAGTATTTAGGTGCATGGGAACCAAATTCTGTTTGAAGTTTCATATGTAATGAATAAATCACCTAAAAAAAGATCTCACAAGCCAATGGCAGTGAAAATGGACATACTTTTTTTTAATAATAGTAGTCATCCTTCAAGAAATTTTATAAGTACAGCCATTAAACTTGATTGGTAATGGCTTATCCATTGAACCACATATATCGACTAATAAATAAATAAATTTAATTATTATCCAATAGTTAATTGACTATACAGAAGAAAGTTTTTGGGATCATAAAATTATTTCATCTATTTCATTTCAAATTACTTCATTCAAAAATGTGAATTTTGTGGTTACTATTTGTGTTTAGGTTTATTAAAGCAATAGGAAACCAAGAATATAGACAATTTGAGGTACTAAAATATGTAATTACTTTTATAGTTAATTTTATTTGCTCATTTTTTCAGTTGGTATTCTTAGGAATTCACAGCAAATTCAATCAATATCTAATAGTGAATTTTAATTATAAATGTTTTTTCCAGCATGGAACAACAAATTTATAAATTACTACTATAATTTGAAAAATAATGAGTGTCTAGTTTATCAGCTGCTAGGTACTCTGAATTTTGATTCAGTAATTTTCATAATTAAATCCAGACTATTTTTGAAGTTACAATATCCATTTATGGATTAACAAACAAAATACCAACAGAACACGATGATGTATTTACCATCATAAACTCTTCTCAATGTTTATAACAAATAAGAATGACTAAAAAAAATAAATGAATAATTAAAAATCATGATGGAACCATCCCTTACCCAGATGATACAAGTTTTGATGAAATAGTTAACTATTCAATAATAGATGACAATTTTTCGAGAATTTAATAGCCCAGCCCTTAGAGACAATTTACATAATTCACAAAGCCCTATTATAGCCCCTATATTAGCTGCAGGAATTATAATATTTTATTAACAACACAATTCCTCCAAGGAAATAAATTATACTCAGAAAGTTAAAATACTATCCATGGAACCACCCAATAATTAGGGGTTAATTATTCTCAAATGATTTGATTTAGGAAATTGTTATTCTATTTTACAGTTAAAATTATATTAATTCACTCTAAATAATTAATTGAAATCTTTAATCAAATAATTTGATTTTTTAAAAGCAATAAATGCAATAATAGCACTTCATGTTTTAATAAAGGTATTTCTTAAACAAACAAAAATAAAACAAAAGTAATTTATAATAAAATATAATATAAATAAGTAATATGTTTTTAAGGCACAAAGCTGAAAAATTCAATACAGAATTCTGCAGCCATCTGGAAGTGTATATAAAGATTTTATACTTAATGCTAAATGATTAAATACAAGATAATGAACTTAATTATAAAAGAATATAGCCAATAAAGATTATTCAAAATCATATCATACAATCAACATTTGAATCTATTAAATTTAAACTGTGATCTCAACTTCTAACTTCAAGTTCATTAATTACTTCAAAATAGATATATAAGATTATTCAATTATATCAAATTTTAGATTATACTTAAATTATATTAATTTTCCAAGAAGCAATACAATATTATAAGATATATCTGTATTTTCGTAGATCATATACATGTACAAAATGAAGACATATAATTCTAGGTTTATATTAAATTACAAAAAAATACAGCGTCAGACAAGTTGAGAATCACTATAAATAAATAAATTTAAAACTAAATAAATAAATGAAAGAAAAAGATCACATGGAAATTATAAATTTCTACAATACTGAATACAATGGCAGCAAGTTATAATAAAGTATATTCAATACTATAAACAAGTAAATCATCACAAAATTGTTAATAGGTCCAGTGACTTAATTAGCAGCCCCTTGTTTTGTAACTAAATCACAATGGCGACAAAATAACTTATTAATGAATTGTTTGACCTAATATAGGATTACAATTATAAATCAACGTTAATGAATTACCATACAAACGTAAATAAAACCACATCAAATTCATTAACCTAAGACAGCTATGAAATTAAAACAAACTTAAATCATTTATTGATAATTAATTGCATCAAATCATTGTATTCAAGTAATCTTATTTACCATAACTATAAATAAACATAAATAATTAATACAAAATAGTAACAAAACTGCTGAAAATTTATTAATCTAGAACATTTCTTATTCTGAAATTAAATCACATGGTAAAGTAAATAAAAATAATGACTAATAAACTGATCTCTTAATGAAATTAATAAATCATAAATAATGAAATATGTGCCCAAATACAAGTTTTAGCACTATTTAAATTATTTCTTCAATATAGAACAATGACATTGTTTAATAAACACCAACCGTTTGATTAATTCCATCAACCATCAGTCTTTTAACCGTCATCGTAACAAATATTTTATAGCAATAACTGATCCTTCACCATCAGAAACATCAAAAGTTTGAATCTATTGAACCTCTATCAAATTCTCAGAAACAATTAAATTTAAAAAAAATTTAATTCCACTAAACCAGCAATCTCATGACGTAAATAAGTAATTAAGACTATTATATATAGTAGATACCCTCTATATAAGCCAATTACATTGTGTAACTCTTCAGGAACAATGAGACACAGTACTTCTAAAAGAGAGAAGTAGTAGCCAAATCTAGCATAATTTGCATTAATGTTAAAAATTTAAAGCTTGAACCAAAATTAACTATTAAGTGTGTATAAAATCAATATAGACAATATGTATTTTATAAAATGTATGCCTTTTAAATAGTTTCGTTTGATAATCTAAATTTTTCATTTAAAAATGAATTAAGAAGACAGCCATGGGACCTTTTAATATAGAACTTCTATTGAAGTGCTACCAATGGGTAGATGCTTTACAAGCTATTGTCATTCCATTATAACAATTATGATAACATTTCCTACTTGTATTTTTTGTATACAGTATTAGGAAATTTCAATGAATAGATAATAAAAAAATAAAATAAAAAATAAGGCCGATATTATTATAATGTAAAAAATAAGTATCCATAGCTTAAATATTAAATTTAAAGATAACCAGATGAGGATCTGATAACCTGAAGAAATCTGAGAATACAGCTAATAAATTGTAAAATTCCAGTTGACTGACTAGTCAGCTGTGTTATAATTATAAACTTCATGATTAATACATGCATGAACTCTCATACACACTAATGAGTCTCACTTACACCCTAATTTAATTATGTATATTTTTCCAATCTAATCTCACAAATTAGATTATCAGACCCTTTTTTAAATTTGGTTCTGTGTCATGGGCCATTATCTAATTATAAGGGCATCCACTATAAAAGGAAATGGCAATTAAAACTGATTCAAAATTATTAAATAATCTAATTTCAGATCATCATGAATTAATGACATAATGATTGTGTAAGAAGCCTAGCAGTTTATCAAAATGCTAACTTAGACCATTAATTGATCATCAAAAGTTAACCACATACAATCAATGAAAGCATTTAAAAGCAACTTAGATCTTTAGAGAAAAGATAGGGTCATTAATTTTAAGAAACACTTAAAATATTTTTTAATTATCAGTCAGTAGTTAAAATGTGTTTAAGAAAAATTAGTATCACTTAGTTTCAGCAATGAATAACTTATAATACATTAATTAAATCCTAAAATAATACACGGACAATTTCTAATAATTAAATAAAAAAATGGAAAATAAAACAATTTCCTGTTTTAATTTACTTGTTTGAATCTAAAATTATGGTTAAACACAGTAATAGAGAGAAAGAAAAAAAAAAATTAAATTTGGGCACACTCATTGTACTATAAATAAAATCGTTCATGGATCATAATTTAATTTCAGATTTATTACATCAAAAATAACAACTAAGCTATCACAGACATTAATTTTTCAATATAAGTAATGTTTATCTACAGAATGAGGAATTCTACACCATTAACATGAAATCAAAAAAATAAAAAAAAAAAAAAAAAAAAAAAAAAAAAACAAACAGTAAATTTATAATCAATAATAATCAATTGATAGCTATAATATTGCAAAACAATCAATTATATATTCTTAAACTAAAATTAAAACACTTTTGAGTTAATAGAAGCTTATTTATCATTATTTTTTAAAAATAATATAAATATTTTATTGAATGGAAAAACACCTATTAGGCAATCATAAGTATAAATGATTCTAGGAATAAATAATTTAAAAAATGTCATTTTACTTATTTAATTACTTGCAGCACATTTTAAAGTAGGATTATAAGAACGTAGAAGGGAAGAAAAAGGAAAACATATTTTTCACTCCTTATTTTCAATCACACATATCAAACATGAAAACAAAATAAAATAAATAAACAAAATTAAGGTTAATTATATATGTAAAATAGAGCAATTAAGTATTAACCGACGATGTAACAAAATTTAGTAAGACGATTTAACCTGTGACCAAAATTTCACCTGTGAAACTAGCAGCATCTTAATATTAGAAAATATATAGAAGATACTATAACTAAAATCGAGGATATTACTTATTAATTTAAAAAAAAAAAAAAAAAAAAAAAAAAAAAAAAAAAAAAAAAAAAAAAAAAAAAAAAAAAAAAAAAAAAAAGATGAAGCCAAGGATTCTAAATTAATGAAAGCTGTCATAATCATTGCACATTTATAAAGTTTTTCACAGCACATTTCTTATTGGGATCTTATTAACAGAAGTCATTCACTAAAATGAAGAATCACTTTCTTCATCTAACTCATCACATCATATTATAAAAATAATAAGGAATGTTTTAACAATATACAATAATAGTTTGTACAAAAACATTAATACTCGTAATATTCACAAAAATTAATACATTTTGAAATAATAAAATATAATACAGTAAGAAATATATGCTGTAATTAACTCTCCATAACAGCAATCAACGAAAAAAATAAACAAATATGGTTATTTACACTTAGATCGACCATCTAGTAACTTTTTCCAAAGATCAAACTGTTCATGAAATTTGACCATATGAATGCTTATACTTTTTTTAATGTTACAGATGTTAAAAGGTATCCTTTTATTGATAAATTCATTAATATGAACTCTCTTAATATTCAAAGATTGAGCAACAATTCCAGTCGTGAACACATCTTCCAACTTGAGATATGTACTTTTTAATGCATTTTTGTAAAGTCTACTAATTATATCACCTGTTAGTAAATAAGCAGGCCCTGTATTGAAATCAGGAAAAACTGGTTGTGAAAATTGTTTTACTGACACATAATACTTGGACCTCTTGTTTCTAATAGGTTTCCATTTTCTTGCCAATCTTCCAAAAATGGTGTTTTCAGATTTCCAATGTTTTTCAATAAAACTCAATAATTTGGGAAAATTAATAAACATGTCATCATCAGTTTTTAGAACAAATGGAGAGTTAGAACAATAATTATCGACCCATTCCATAAAAGAAATAGTTTTTAATGTAAGATTATCATAGGAATCTATAAAGTTTCCACGTATTATATCACCATAAATAGAAGATTCTTCACTTGTAATACTATTTAATTGCACTTCCTTTGATGTACCAACAATAAATGCTAAGGACACATCTTGCCGAAGAGCATAATGTCCCCAAGTCTGTCTTATAGCCATCCTTGCATCTTTATGACTAGGAGCAGACATAATCCCAACCACTACTTTTAATCTTTTCCCAAGTTCTGGGCATAAGTCAGCATTAGGAATGTCATATCCAGACTCATAGATGGCCTCAGTAGTAATACCTTGAGTAGTTTTATCCAAAACATGGTTTTCCTCAACTTTAGTTTTATTTATTATGGTTTCGTGAGTAACAGGCAAAGTAACTTGAGTTGGTCCATGCAATGTAAGATGTTTACTAGCTGCTATTTCCGAAGTTCCATTTGTAGTGTTTTCTGTAAATATTTCAATGAACTGTCAGTCAAACATATATATATATATATATTAAAATAAATCAACTAACACGTTCATTAGTCGAAATAAGTTTAGAATTAATTAGACAGAAATACTTTGTTGAATAATAATAAAAAATGATGCTGCCCATTCTATGGGCATAATTTTCCATGCTTAAATAACATCAAATGATACCATAATTGAAAATCAAAAGACAAAAAAATAAAATAAAAATGAATACAATTTGGCTATTAAACATAAAATAAAAAGAGAAATCACAAAAAATGGGAAGATTACCAATTGCACTTTCCACATATATGGTGATGCACCATTTCAAGCGGGTCAAGAATAATTAATTTTGTGACATAATATGTAAAACTAACTGTTGAAGAATACTGTATTTGAATCTAAAACTATGGAGATGGTGCAATTGTTTTCAATCTCTACCTAGTAGCCTATTTCTGGAACTAGAGGGGTACCCTGCCATTGTTTGAGTCCTGTGTTTGTTTACATTTAGTTAAATCGGTCACAGTGTTTTTTAAATCTCAGTTAAATATCATCACTGAATATTTGTAGTTGAAACAGAATGGATCTTATTAGATTTCCATTTTTGAGGATAATGGCAAGGCACTTGTACATTTTTGTATTTTTTGTTGGAGAATCTCTGCTCCTGTTAATGGTAGGATTCATAACTTTCAAGACATTTGGCAATCACATCGAACCACTGCTCCACCAAATGCATCAATTCCACATCACTCTTGCAGATCGATTCTGATGCTCCACTTCAAATTTCATATTTATCAATAGCTCTTGCATATAACTTCATGTGTAAAGTTTCAACTCGGATTATAGTGTTTATTTATGTAATAGCACTACAACTCGGTGACGAGTCCTGGCCTCCTACACCAGCTTTCTCTGTTTTGTGCAGCCGCCATTCAGTTCCTCACTCCCAGGATATTTTTCCCGTCTGTGGCTACTCCATCCAACCACTTTTAATCAATTGAAATTAACAAATTTTGTATCATATGAATATGTGTTTGTTGTGGACTACTTTTTTTTTTTTGGTAGCTTCTGTCTTGCCCTTCTTCTCATGTCATACAGAGGTTCCACTAACAGCCTTTTAGGAATGGCCTCATCCTCCATTCTAGCCAAATGGCCAGCCGATCATAATCTTCAATGACTGAACTACATCTCCTTCATTATATATTGAGTAGACATCATTATTTGTTCTCCTTCACCAGTTTCCGTAGACAATTTATTTTGTTCAAGTATAAAAATACAATACAAATCAAGAAATCGTAAGTAAAGTAAAAATCGTAAGTACCCCTATAGTTACCAAACGCCACTGGGAGTGCTGGCATCAAAATGCACAGTCCTCATAGATCAAGATGTAAGTTTAAGTATTGGAGTGCTAACTGCTCATCAAAAATATACAGCCTGATTTTGTAGAATTTACAAGTGCTTTTTATCATTATTATTATGAAGGGCAGGATACATATTTTTATTTAATCATGTACTTCATACACTTAAGATTAATTATAGCAGCGTTAATTTTGAACCAATAACATGCTAATATATTACATAATAAATTTTAATATGTTACGTAACTAATTTTTTTAATAATAAAAACTAAGAAGTAATAAAAACAGCAGAAGATTATCAAAATAAAAATCTGCCCTTTGGAAATTACCGTTTAACTTATGTTGAAAGTTGGATTTGATATGATAAAGAAACACTGGTCCAGTTGAATAAGAAGAGTAAAAAACTATAGTTACTCCAATTATCCCCAACACAACAATATGCAAGATTTTTGCCCGATAGGCCATTATCTATAACAAAACAAACACATTAAAAATAAACAAGATGACAGGATGTAATCATAATGCTTAGTTCAATACACAACAACGAAAGCTACCGACATAAATACATACATAAAAACCTGTACTGCTAAAACCAACGAAGGGTCTTGGGTTCAGTACTTGTTAAGGGAGTACTGTTTAGTGACGGTTTACAAGGAGATGATGTGGTCAGCAACCATGCTCAACCACCAGGATTTCTCCTAATCAAGGGAACCCACTTTATATGATAAATATTATTGTTGTTTATAAATTTTTTAATTAAGTTAATGTAACCTTTTTCAAAAATATCATTAAACAGAACTAAGGAAATTTAAACATATTTACTTAGAGATTATCAATTCTATAAAACTAGTCAAATAATCAATTGTACAAGGTTCACTTTTTGTTCCATTTGTTTAAAGTACGGTAAATATAAAATAAAGATTTTGAAATACTCATTTTTAATCAATTGAAATTAACAAATTTTGTATCATATGAATATGTGTTGTGGACTACTTTTTATTTGGTTAACTACTTTCTTAATAAAATTTATTGCAGCTTGATTAATATAATTAGTACTTTCTATCTAACCAAATAGAAAATTAGAAGATATAAGCTAATCAGTGCAAGGTAAATATGTGATTCATATTAGATTGGATTTCATTTCACATTAGAACAAGTGGCATGCCAAATAATTACATGGAGTAATTGTTTTCATCTTCCCCCTCAATGAGGAAATCCGAAAAAACATTTTTTACCAAAATCACTGTGCATGGTCAATGTCTCTATACAAAAACCAGTTACATACGATCATTAAAAGATGAAACATAAAAATCCTCCAAATTTTTGAACAGATGAAAAGAATAAGAAAACTACATGTTAAGTTGGTCCATCATTCAAAAAGTTATCTCAATTAATAAAAATCAACCCACTTACAAGGAGCTATAGCTGATTCATGATCATAAAGCATAAATCGTAAGATTCTACATGGGCTCAGGATATTCAGAAGAGATATCCCTGCACTCAGACCAGGAGAATAGCTATGAAACCTATAAAGCAATAGCTGATTTGTTAAGAATGCTGTAACCAAGGCTGTCTATGCACCTTGCATTAACTAAAAATGGCAGATCTAGATTGTAAAGTTAAATAAATAACACCAATCAGAAACAAGCAATGAAAATTTAAGATGTACAACTATAGGTGAACCAACTGAGTATGCACGCTTTGAAAACCAGGTAATCTTCATTTTCAATTAGTTAGTTAGAGGGACAGTATGCTAATGGTTTCAGGTATGAACCTGCACCCAGGTCAGATTCTACGTGTAAGCCTAGCATATGCAGATTAAATTAAAGGGGGGAAAAAATATTTAAATCAAGTTGGCAAAACTAATTGACAAGAAATCATATGAAGAACCATTATTTGTAAATATAATAAGGCGAGGATATACATCCAATACCCACCATTGGATATATAGAGGAGGCAGCAGCAGATATGCATAACACAACATGTCCTTTGATAGCTGTCCCATTAAGACCAAAAAGAAAAAAAGATGGACCCTGGTGGAAAACAAAGGATGAACTCTTTAATAAAACAAAGGGACATGATAACTGGAAGGAATATAAGAAAGTCCAAAATAGAGTACAATAAGGAGTTTAGAAAATACAAAAGGACATCAAAAATTTTTCTGAAGGGATAAAAGATTCACCCTCAGCTGCTGAATACAAAATGACCAAGCAAAATACAAAACAACTGATCCCTGCTCACTTTGCTAGCATGATGATATGTATACTAAAGACAAAGAGGAAACAAAAGATCTACTAAGCATCCACTTCCTTCTACAACATTTGACAACAAAAAACCAAACTGTACAAAAGGCTTTACAAACTCACGAAGTTACAGAAAGATCCCAGTGAGCCCAATAAAATTTGCACTCCACACAAAATTTCATGGGTAATAAATAACTTGACACCCTACAAAGCATCTGAGAGAGGGAGTACTATCACCTGATAGAATGGAAAGGATTGGGATTGATACATCCTAAAATCGTAAACCTGTCTTAAGACAATCTTAAGGCATTTAGACTCTTAAGCCTGTCTTAAAATTATGTGAAGGTATTGTATTTACCATCAGGAAAAATAATAGTAATTATTCTCCCCCATATCCACATGAAACTTAGAAATCTACAATTTCAGCCTTACATAAATAGAAAATGAAAATGCTTTGACAAACAAAGAAACTGCACTTTTTGTACTCATGGACATAGAAGGGGCTTTTTATAATATTTAAAACAAATCCATCATATTAGTCATAAAAGGAAGATCAAGTTTAGCTATAATATTATGGATTGAAGAAATGCTTACTTAAAGGAGCATCACATCCATGATAGGAGAAATAAAAGTCAATATGAGTAAGAAAAGGATGACCTTAGGGAAGAGTACTTTTGTCTCTTCTGTAGAATATAGTCACATATAATCTCCTAAATAAAATTGAAAAACTAAGGTTTTGAAGCTCTAGGGCATGCAGATGAACTTTTAATAGCAATAAGAGGTAAGCATGACACTATACTAATGAAACAAATGCAAATGGTCTTGATTATTGGTTAGTAATGGTGTCTAGAATAAGTATTAAACATCAACCCAAGCAAAATTAAAATAGTTACATTTACAAGGTAAGAGAATAACAATTTTTATTTACTTAACCTGGTAGGACAACCAATTGAAATAATGAATGAGGAAATATAAGGTATACTCTTGAATAAGAAACTCAATCGCAATGCTGAAATTTACAGATGCATAGGAAAAGGTTGTCCTTCACTATATATCTAAAAGAGACCAATAGGGACAAACCACAAAATACTAGAATGGTTGTATAATAAGGCAATCAGACCCATAACAATCATTATATCAGTCATGGTGGCCAAAAACTCATGGTGAAAAATAAATTAAAAGTTAAGCTTAATAGAGTGAAGAGAATTACACATTTTGCCAATATTAAAACATGGCTCATGGAAGCAATGCTAAATTTCATTCCTCTGCACATTTGGATACAAATGAAGATTCTAATTAATGCTTTCAGACCCCAACAAACCTGGAATTACAAACCAGGAAACAACAGATAGCACCAGAAAATAATCAGTGAGATAAAAGGAAAAGAGTGCATCAGCTCACTAGGTGGTCAACCACTCGAAAAACTATAATTTAAGAAGTTTCCCCAAGTTACAATATCAGAAAGAACAATGCGGAGAGTGGACCAAAATTTGTAAATGGAGGCTTAGTCTGATACAGCAAAGGGTCGATCAAGGAAAGGCAGCTCCTCAGCCAGGCTGTAACAAACGAAACTAGAAGCAGCAGTAAAAAGGAAAAGAATAAAAGAACTTGGGTATAACCAAATAAATTTTATAACTGTCATAATATAATTAACCCTATATCAACATAACATTTTAGCAATGTATGGTTGAAGAAAACAATTTCACAGAAAAATAACCTATTAATTTTTTTAAGATGTTCAACTTTCATTGGAGCAGTTAATTCAATAAATTTATTAATCGTGTAAACAACAATCAAACCCAAAACATTTATGTATGTAACATTTTAGCAATGTATGGTTGAAGAAAACAATTTCACAGAAAAATAACCTATTAAATTTTTTAAGATGTTCAACTTTCATTGGAGCAGTTAATTCAATAAATTTATTAATCGTGTAAACAACAATCAAGCCCAAAACACATTCATCTTATCATCTAAATTTGAAAATCAGTATTACAAAATCAAGAATAGATATAAATAAATAAATAAATAAAAAAGTTCTTTACTTATTCTGGGACCTTAAGTCCCTTAAGAATAAAAAATAATGTACAATCAGGGGGCCTACAGAGCCTCAAGATGGTTATGAAATATTATTAAATATAATAAAATAGTAATTAATAATGATAACAAATAAATATTAAACTTATATTGAATAAATAAATATTGACAAATATTGATTGGGAAATATTGACAAAAAGAATCAGTAATATTTTGATTCATTTTGTGAATCAATTGTGTAGAAACAATAAAATTTTGTGTACATAAACTTTTATATTTTATATGACTATTAAGTGGCTAATGACAGTTTTCATGGATCTGGATGGACAGTAGGTGATTAAATAAGTGATATTTGAAAGCGGAAAGGGTGATTGAGTGGCAAATGGTGTAAGGGATGGAGTTCCATAGGGAAGAGCATCGGATTAGGAATGATCTGTTGAAGGCAGCGGAGCAATGAGCAGGAGTGTACAAATCTGATGGGCGGGGACGGGTTTGGCGGGTAAGAACAGAGGATTTGAGCTGAAGGAGTTGAGCAATGTAAAGTGGGTGTTAGGATTTCACTGTTTGGTAGAGAAAGGATGCCAGAAAATACTGGTGACGGTAGGAAGAAAAGAGCCACTTTAACTCCCCGTACAATTGTGAAACATGGGCATTCCTGGGGATCCCGAAAATAAAACATTTAATATACATTCTTAAATATACATTTAAGAACTTACCTAATAAAAGGATATGTTGAATGAGAGCTAAATTTTGATGAAAAACCATGCTAGGCTTACTTTTAATTAGTTACCATTGACATAGGTTTTCGAGCCTGAAAAAAAGAAAAAAAAAAGTATTAATTTAATTAAAATGATACAGGTAAAAAATATTTTTAAAAAGTTTGAGACAAAACAACAATTTATTTGCATTATTATAAATCAATAAATAACTACATGGCCAAAGCACATTATTCATATCGCATATGCTCTAGTCAAATAATAAATAATAAAAATCATCATAAAAAGTAAACAACTATAGCAGTTTTTAATGGGTTTCTAGATTAATTGATTAATCTAAGTAATTATTAAGTTATCAATATCTAAAAGGGAACATTTCTGGGGTAAAGGGATTCAAGTAATTTTTTGTGAACACAATATTAAGTCATATTTTGGTTACATATAAAGTATACAACTGTAAAACAGGACAATACTAAAACTGAGAATAAAGATTTTTAACTTATATATAACAAAATGATTTGTGATAAGCTGAATAACTTTTAATTTCAATTTTCTGAAATTTTCAAAAACTACTGGTATCAATTAAACCAAATAATGAAGAATTACTTTGGGTTAAATAAAGTTTTATTTTAAAAAATATATATATATATATATATATATATATATATATATATATATATATATATATATATATATATATTATAGATTCATAAAGCAGGTTCATTGATATTTTTTTAGGTAGTAGAAAATAACGCATAAAAATAACCCTGTTCAGACAAACTTTAGATAACATACTTTATTTTTCAGAAAAAAATATTCAGGAATTAAACCGACAATTAATTTGGAAAAACTCTGAGGCCAAGAAAAAAGTATAATTTACGATACAGCAGCAAACAGAACATTTGAATAGTAATTTAAGAAAATTAGTCTTGAAAGTAAAGGAGCACAAGACATACATATTTGAAAGTAGATATAATAAAAAAGAAGTGTGATTTTGAAGATTTTTACATTGAATATCACTTCATTCAAAACTGATGAGCAAATTTTAAAGAGTATGCAATATTTTGTAAAGATTACGACCTCAATCATACAAATGAATACTTAAATGATATGAAGGATGCAATACTTTTTAATGCTCCAGTCTTCTGAGAATTGACTAATTATTTAAAAAATGTACAAACCTTATATCCTGTCTAAAACATGTCTTATTTTCTCAAAGATTCTTGAAGCCAACTTGGCAAGAAATGGAGGAGATATGTTACAGATGACAAAGCAATGACGGCTAGAAATGACTCATATGCAATATGTTGACAAGATTTGCGAATGGTTTTGTGATAAAACAAGCGCTTGAAAATAGCTACACGTGGCAAGATTGTATCGATTCTAATTAGACAATAAAGATATGCTTAGATAGGGAAGAGGTTTTTATTCATTTTTGAAATTTAAAAGTAACTCAGGTATCATTCAAAGGGAATAAAACATAATTTGCAAAATGTTTCCTTGATAAATAAATCATGAAACAATAAATTATGATTATCTTTGACCTTTTCCCAAAACAAAAATATTATTTTTATTTTTTTAATTTAAACTATTAACATAAACATTATCAAGAAAATAACAAATCTAAGATAAAAGTTCATTACAAACATAGAAATAGCATAACAAATATAATACAGAACTAGTAGCAACGTATTGTGAACAAAATGCAATAAATAAATTAATAAGCTATAATATAGTTTCAATTACAGATACATTATATTTCAAAATAAATTTAATGCTTCTTTTTGAGTTTGAGCCCCCAGCTTCAAACAATAATTTTTTTAAAAGAAACTTAACAGTTATGCAAAAAAAAAAAAAACACTTCTTTTCATACAAATTTGAACTCAATATAGAATAAATTAGAAAAATAAATTATTTACAAAACAAAATACAGTAAACAAAACTTTAAGGTGACATTTGAATAACGATCATAACAGGTATGTAATAAGTTAATTTAAATCAACCTATTTTATTTAAGGATGGTTCAGTAAAGGTGCAATATAAGAAATACCTTAAAAAATCGTAAATTGCAATAACTAGACTAATCTCTCAATAATAAATTCATCATTTATTCTGCTATCTAATAATCATCACTTCTAATCAGAAAAAAGCATTTAAATATTTTAGACAGTATATGGAAAACTTACAATCTAGAAGTTTCTGTAATTCAAAATTTTTTAAGTAACCAAAGAAACTAAACAGTTTGGCATGCAAGAAAACACAACTTCGTTTCATTCAAATTTTAATATCATACACAATAATTTAAACAAATACATTAATTACAAGACAAAATACAATAAACAAAACTTTAAGGGAACATTTGAATAATGATGATAGGTATGTAACAGCGATAAACAACCACTGGTTAAAATAAGTTTAAATCAACCTATTATATGTAAGGATGGTTCAATAAAGGTGTAATATAACAAATATCTTAACATATCTTAAATTGCAATACCTACACTAATCTCTTTTTTAAAAAAATCATTTATACTGCTATCTAATAATCGTCTCCTCTAATCAGAAAAATGCATTTAAATATTTCAGACAGTACACTGAAAACTTACGATCTGTAAGTTTCTGATATTAATTTTTTTTTTTTTTAGTAACCAAAGAAACTAAACAGTTTGGCATACAAGAAAACAACACTTCTTCTTTTCATACAAATTAGAATTCCGCATAGAATAAGTTAAAAAAATAAATTATTTATCAAACAAAACTTTTAGGTGCCATTTAAATAAAGAGCATGATAGGTATGTAATAAAGGATAAACAACCACTGGTTAAAGTTAATTTATATTAACATATTAAATTTACGGATGGTTCAGTAAGGGTGTAACGTAAGAAATACCTTAAAAAATCTTGAATTACAATGCCATGACTGATCTTTCAATAAATAAATTCATCACTTATTCTGTAATTTAATAATCATCACTTCTAATCAGAAAAAAATATTATAGACAGTATATGGAATACTTACAATCTGTATCCACAGTGCACTTCAATACTTCTAAAAACTATCCATGAAAACAATACAGTTTTCAAATCACTTTTAAACAAACTTAAATAAATAGATGGGAAAGGCGGCATATTATGAACGCACAACTACCTAAAATATATAATAACTATGAATTAAAATTGTTTTTATTGACTAAATATGAATAATAAAAAGTGAAGTTCAGTGACATAGTGTACTGTCAGAGCCGAACCAAGAAAATAAATAAACTCAGGTATATCACCAATAGTACACAAAGAACATGTCTACACCCTCCCCCAGTCACGTGACATTAGTTTCTTGGTTTGAACACGCCCACAAAAGGATCAAAGAGCAATCGATTTTCCAAAGAGGTTGAGAGTATAAGAAATCCAAATTTTCAAAGGTTTAATTACCACTTTTAGGTCTGATCAATTCTTATTTTTGACTAAATTGAAAACATAAGGGATTAATTTATTCATAATTACCTGTCATGAAAATAAAATAAACATAAAATGTAATCATAGAAGTATAAATGCGATGATGATGTAAATATTTAAAAAAAATAATATAAGTCCTTTGCATGAAAAATAACAGACATGGTAAAGCTTAGCTACCAGAATTGAGAACATTGTTAAACGTCTTTTGTTGTCTGAAGGGTCAGTCTCAAATCTGTAATTTATTTATACTTATTGATCTTCGTTTGTTTATTGTATTGTAGGGCAGTACAATAAATCTCCTAGTTCTTTTGAAGCTATTACTTCTTATAACCCTCTATTCCTGCTTGCTTTTCGTGATACAACCTGGTTTATATAGACAAAGTTTCTTTGACAGTCTGTTTCCATTCATTCTCATTCAATATTTGAACAATTTAAACCTTATGCATGGCACCTACACACAAAATATTTTTTTGGAAATATTATCAGAAATATGTTGAAGTCTTGCTAGGCCACAACCTTTTTCTCCAATTCTTATCACCGAGATTTTTGGTATATTTTCCTTAACTGCCCAGGTTACAGCTCAATATTACACTGTCCCTACTGGAAAAAAATGATATATTCGTTTTATTTTGTTCCAAAGTAAATATTTCTGTACCTCGGAGGTACAGAACACAATCTCACATTTCTGTAACTTTACAGGAGAGCAGTTTAAAGAAAAAAGATTTCATTTACTGAACTGTTTATTATACTTATGTGTACGGAATAAATCTTAACGTTTTATCCAGACTAGAATAGGTTGGTAACCCATCCTTCCTGCCCTAATTGGAGAACATAAGGACGTTATGCCCTCCCCCAAAAAATAAATAAATAAATAAAAACATTTTTATGTAACTCACCTCACAATTAATTTGTCTAGGACATTGAATTTTATACCCCCTGTATAAAGGGGAAAAAGGTTAATAAGAATACGTAATAATGTATTTTTGGTAAGAAAAGGACATAGTGTTGTGTACCTCCGAGGTACAGATTTATATTCAACCTAATTCAAGAAAAGTGGCAATCGAGAGTGAGGCAACTACAGTGGAATATCACTTCTCAGTATACCTAGCAAGGTCTACTCCAGATTGCTTGAGACAAAAGTAAGAAGTGTAGTCAAACGTCAGTTTGGAGATAAGCACTACGGCTTTAGAGGACAGCGAAATACGCAAGACCTAATCTTCACTCTGCTTCAAATAACGGAGAAGACAATCATGAAAAATAGAGCTTTCATTGTGTTTCGTAGACCAAAATGTTTTTGACAAAGAGAGAAAAAATCTTCTTAACGGTATTGGCCTTGGCACCAAGAAAAGTGAAGTTGCTTGGTGCAGTTAGGAAACAGAAACCTAAAACCCACAAAATCTAGCATTCATCGATTACGAGATCACCAATAAAATATAAACATTCTATAAAAGTAAATAACTACTATTAATATGAAAATCAATTCCGGAAAATTCCATGGTATGTGGATAGGAAAGAAACCCCGACAGTTAATGAGAATATTGAAGGCGAACGGATAAATATTAGAGCAGGTGAATAATTTCAAGTATCTAGTTGCTCATTTCACCGAAAATGTTAACATCGATATGGAATCGACTTCGAGAATCGGAGCGGCCGGTAAAATATTCTGGTTGTTTCGGAGGGGATTTATGGGTAAAAGAGAAATTATGAGAAAAACTAAAATGAATATTTAGAAAACAACCATTCTCCCCATCTTCTCGTTCTCCTCAGAATCGTGGAATCTCACCTCAAAACACAAGGGTCGAATCCGAACCATGGAGATGCGATACCTTCGCAAAGTGGATGGAAAGGTTCTTTGAGATAGGATACGGAACGCCCCAATACGGACTAATGTTGAAGTTGAAACGATCGAGGCCATACCTGGAGTAGCATAAGCTGAGGTGGTTCAAGCACCTTCTTGGGATGGATTATGAAAGAACTGCCAGAAAGGCATAGTAAGAAGTTTCTTGGGGATTCATTCTCTCCACGTGTCCAAAACATAAAAGCGGAAACAGGAAATTATCGTTTGGTGTTTCCATTACCCTTGCCTAGGACCGCTTTAGCATCGCACCTTATATTTTAACGTTATATACAATTTATAACCTAATTATACTATAATATACGATATTTAACCATTAGCAATAATGGACAATTCAACTATAAATTATACTAAGCTAGCCTAACCTAAATTATACAATACTTATGACCCATATTATCTAAATAATTTTATTTTCTATATCTCCACCGAAGCGTATGAAAGGAAGATGACCTCGGGGTCTTTTAATATACAACTTTCATTAGACTAGTTTTTTACATTGTATTGATAATTCTGCAAATTTATTATATGTATTTTGTTTTACAGTTATAAATTTTAATAAATAAATTTATAAAATACTGTATCTACTATAATATACAATTTTTTTTTCTTATCCTTTCTTTTTATATAAAGTTCTTTTACAATATTCTAAGAGTACTCTACAACAAAGTAAAATAGCTATACTCTATTTACACGAATCAATAACTAATTGTGCTATACCGTAACCATCTTCGTTACTTATATATTTATGTTGCCAACATTTGATAATCAATGGTTCAAAGTTAAAAAAAAAAAATATTCCCTAAGTAAACACATTACTTGGTCTTGCCTTCATATTTAATCGATTATACTTACATGTTAAAGGGATTCTTCGTCTGATACAGAAATTTATTTAATCTAATCCTAGGTCTTTTCATAAAGTTTTTTCATAACGTTTAATATTTTACAATCGTTAAAGTCAACTTCCTCTGGACTATCGGAAAAAATAAGCCCCTCTTTTCTCATATTTAGTTGTATCATGTTTAATTATTCTGTTGAGTACTTGAGTAAGTGTTCCGTACACGTCTGTTGGACATTTAAAGATAACTATATATTACCAGGGGATTACATAATAAACAATGCGTATTTAAACGCCCCTGGTACTATACAACTAAGTTATTTATACACATTTGACAGATACAAAGGACGACTTCGATGGGCCGGGCATGTTGCACGCATGGATGACTCGGCGATACCCAGGAGGATACTGTTCGGAAAGTTGCATGGGCGAAGAAAAGTCGGCAGGCCAAATGTGAGATGGGAGGATTCAGTTACACTGGACGCACGGACTCTGCTAGGAGTCCGAAACTGGAGAGCTGCTGCAGCTGACAGGATTGACTGGCGAAAGCTTTTGGAGGAGGCCCAGTCTCGGTGACGGGATGTAGAGCCACCTATGTATGTATGTATGACAGATACAGACATGTAAGAAACACATACTCCAGTACTTAAAAAAATACAAATAACGCGTGAGCGTGTGTGTGAGTGCGCGCACACACACACACTCACTCACACATATGTAGACACTCGCATTCTAGTCACCTAAAATTATATTGATTCTTTGCGTGTAAAGAATATATTGTTTACAGGAAATGTTCTCTACAATGAGTGTAAAGGTTCTGTTTATTTATTTAGTCATATGTTAATTCCCTGAGAAAGGCTTACTATTACAAAAAGTTTGGTTCTTATAAAAAGAAGACAGGCTGGTGAAACTATCAGGGGCAGAAAATAAAAATTAGAAATACAACAGCGCAAGAAATTTTTTGGATTGGGAAGAATGTGTAACAATTGAAAATGTACAAAGATTGTTGTAAAGAGTTCAAAGACCAAACCCTAGCGAGAATTCGGAAATTCTTTTATTGACAACTATATGGATAACAAAACGAAATTCGGTAATGCAGTGAAGGCATTTGGAGAAATGAATGCGAAACATTTCAGCAATAAAAAAATCTATAAATATGGAAAACTATTACAAGAAGCGCCAATAGTAGTAGACTCTTGATTAAGGAGAATAATGTTCATGAATAACGAATAATTATGGATTATAACAAGCACTGGCTAACATAAAGATAGGAAAGCCAGCAAGAAGTGATAACATCACCCCCAAATTCATAAAGCAAGGTAGTGAGGTATTGGAAAGGACTCTTCAGATGCTTTTCTAAGATATTCGGAATGAAAAAGAAAATTCAAAAGAATGGAAGTATTAAACTACTATTCCACAAGACTGGTAACCATAGTGAGTGTGACAACTAAGAGACTTCACCAAATAATTGAAGATGACCTCAAACAGGAATAGGCTACTTTCCGATCTAAAAGACAAACTATGGCCCACTTATTCTTTTATAAAATTATTAGGAAATGGCTACGGGCCTAGGAAAGAATGCATATTTTACCTTCTTGGATCTTAACCTTTGATTTTGTCGTGTGTGACGAGATTTGAGATGCTCTGCGCAGGAAGAAGATTCTTCCACATCTGATAAATATTATTATGTCAGCCTACCAGGTTCTCAAGCTAGCAAAGGAATCCGCACGATTGTCCTTTGAAAAGGGTGTCATACAATGTGACAGCATAAATCACCATCTCTTTTTAACATTTATGGACGAGATTCTCAAGTTCTACAAGACAAGAACTACCCGGACAGTTGTCGGATATAGAAACCTCATTTCTGTTTTTGCACAACAATTAGTGTTTGCAGATGATAAAGAGAAAATTCTAGAGAGAAAACTTTAAAGAAAGCGTACAGAAAGGATTTGTAGAGCAAGAAAAAGGAGAAAAGTATTACACTTTATCTTTCAAAATGATAAAAGATTAATTAGTTTCTATTTTTCTGCTTATTTCCAATTTAATGTAGTTTTTATATTGTACAATAAAATGTGCCAGGATCCATTGCAAGTGGTAACCTCAGTCTGAATGAGTACTAGCACTTCTAGCTTAAAGTATTATATGTTTTAATAAATATATTTATAGATTTATATAATTAAAGTGAAGTTTTAATCATTCCAAGGAATCATTAATGGACCTAAAGATCCTAATTTCGGAGCCTATGTTTTGGCCTACGTTCTTAGCATCCTTTGCATTAAAATGTAAAGCTAATAATTGATTTGCAAATACACGTCCCTGATACAAACAAAAACCTTCACATCCGTTCACCTCTCTCTGCATGTTTACCATGTCTTAAAGCTTTAATTTGTGTATGTATTGCCCTAACGTCCTTACGTACTCCAACTAGGACAAGAAGGATGGGTTGTCCTATAGGTTAATAACTGTTATGTCGTTAATGATTGAAAATGTATAAACTACTAGTTATTGAAATAGGCATTGAAGTAAAGATATTGAAACACTGTGTTGCAAGTAGAACCTCTTATATTCTTATACAAAAACTGAAAACTGAGCAATCTAAGTGGAAGGTTACCTCCCCGTTAGGAGTGTCATCCATATACGAGTATAACAATCAGTCGATATATAACGCACAATTTATTCCAGCAAGAGTGAGAAATTTGTATTCATTTAGTTTTGATCCCTCTCATATGAATATTTAATATGATCGGTTGGGTACACGACTTTTTATACTGGGAGTTCTGAGACCCTCGTGTCACCGCGCTAGGTCATCACGATCTTTATATTTATCATTTATTAGAGTACCCGAACTAGAATATGTTTTAATTTGTGTCTTTTTAGAATTATATAATTTAACTAGTATTTGACATTTTATTTTTTCCTTAATCACGCTGAAAAATAATCACTGGACTACAAAAAAAGTAATACAATTTAAGGCCTATGTTCAAAAGGGGCCTGGGACGTGGAGGCCGCTTCAAATAAATATCATCAACCTAGGTGGGAACTTTGAGCCCTTCGTCCCATCGCTCTCGGCCATCATGGTTTCTGTATTTGTATTATATTTAGTGTCAAGAGTGGAGTACCGATCATAATGTCTAATCATCTAAAATCACATATTGCTCACCCAGCATTATGTATGCTTACATCTTTAAAGTTTTAATTGTGTAAATACATGCTGAGATTTAGTGGAGAATATATTTTAAGAAAATAAAAATAATTATAATAATCTAGTTTGTTATATCTAATTCTCTAAGTATCTGTGAGTGTTTTAGGATGAGTCAGCAGATGATTTGTAGGGACATTGCCAAGCGGTAGCGTCTGTTTTATATGCCTTCCAAGATTTTTGAGTGTTTCATTAATTTTTGGTATCCATATTTATTGTTTAATATGGATATAATCAAGAACCTCCGGATCCTGAAGAAGTGGAGGATATTATAAACAAACTGAAAAATAACAAAGCTCCTGGAACAGATGGCATCCCAGCAGAAGCTATCAAACTTGGTGGCGAGGCATTACATCGAGAGATCTATGAACTGGTGTTAGCGATTTGGGAAAAGGAAGAGATGCCAGAAGAATGGTGTAAGGCATTGATAATTCCAATCCATAAGAAAGGCGACAAAATGGAATGTCGAAACTACCGAGGTGTAGCACTGTTATGCTCCACATATAAGAAATATCTTATACGTGGAGCATTGATAATAATCAATGCTGATAATGAATAGAGTAGTGAAAAGAGCAGAACAGTTGTTAGTGTTAATACCAAAGTGGTTTTAGACCTATAATAAGGACGAATCCTGGAAGCATTTATACCCGTATGACTCAGCATCTAGCATTTGCGGACGACGTCGTAATCACTGGCAGAACAGAAAACTCCCTACTAGGAGCATTTGAAGAGTGTAGCAGAAAAGCAAGAGAAGTTGGCCTCCAGATAAACGAAGAAAAGACGAAATTCATAGTGACGTCGAAGGAACAAAATATGGTGGAAAACCTAGAAGGGAAAGGATACCACTTCGAAAGTGTCGAAAAATTCATATATATGGAGAATAAAACGCAACCAGGAACTAAGAGATTTGTACAAAGCTCCAGATTTGATTGCTACAATAAAGCAAAGGAGATTAAGATGGCTGGGCCATGTTCAGAGAATGAGCCCCCAACAGAATGCCAAAAATCATGCTGAATGGCATCCCGAAGGAGTCAAAAGAGAAAGAGGAAGGCCTAGTTGCGCTGGGGGGAAGACGTTGAGGCAGACCTAAAGACACTTGGTGTGAGGTATTGGAGGAGAGCAGCTGGTGACAGAAACAAATGGAGGGGAATCGAGGAAGAGGCCAAGGTTCTGCATGGACCGTAGTGCCATTGTTGTTGTTGTTATTTATTGTTTAGCTACTATAGTTCGGAACATAAATATGCACTCATGTTCTATGTATATATTAATCCATAAATGCATGTGTTATGTATATACGTATATGCACCTTTTTATGCTGTTTTGTACAAAGCCAGTGATTGTTGCAACTTTTCGTAGGCGGGCTAACTGCCTTGGAGCATTTGAGGATTAGTATGCAACCTATACAATTAAGTATAATGGTTGCAATAGTCGTTACTCTGACTAGTGTAATGATACCATCGTGAATAATATTCATAATCTTCTTAAGGGGACCCAACTTAAACGTAAGATTTATCATAAACTATGTTTAGAAATATACAACGACCCGTAATAAGTTTTTTGGTTTCAGGAGCACTTACAACAGCATTGTAATAGACCTTGATACGCGATCTCATCATCATGTACGCATTTTTAAGTGTTAAGCGAAGTAGAAATAACAGAGAAATCTACGAGTTCTATGGGGATATAGATGTGATGTGGTACAGCATGCTTGTACGAGTGCATTGTGCTGAATGTCCGAGTTTGGCTAAACACCCACAACTGGTGAGTGACCGCACAAGAGAGATCTTCCTGGAGTAGGCTTATTGAGTAGTATATATTTTACTATCTTAAATATTTATAGATCTAGGACTGGAAATGAATGTTTGATGGTAATGACATATACATTTCTATATGTCAATATATATATATATATATATATATATATATATATATATATATATATATATATATATATATATATATATATATATTATATTATATTATATATACATCATATACTTTCTAAAAAAAAATTAAGATTACAAACATACATCAGTAATACTAAAAATTCTTCAAAGATCCAATTCAAAAACAACTTTATACTAAATTCTCACACACACACGCGCCTTCTCAAGCATATGTATATATGTATATATGTATATATATGTATATATATATATATATATATATATATATATATATATATATATATATATATATATATATATGCACATATGCACTATTATTAATAGCAATATAATTACTGAAGAGGTAGGAAGACACTTTTTAAAATAACTTATTTGTATTTATATTTTTTAAAAGGAAAAACAGCAGTCTTTCAGATAGCATCAAATGATGCAGAACGTATTCTTGTAATACAAAGTTGTTTTGAAGTTCCTAAATGCAGGACAAGGATGGCAGGATATGTCCTGCTCGCTCCTCCAAACAGTATCTCTATTCTTCATCGTGTTCCTGTGATTCGTGTATTCCTGAAATAAGGATTCTTAATGTTAGTTCAATCTACATATCATGTTTATTAAGTATTCAAAAAATATTAAGATTACCATTATAACAGAATAACACCATCCGAACAATGTTTATGACCAATATCGTGAATAGGAATACAGAGGATTCCTCTAATTTTTTTCTAGTGTTCATTCAAAATATCATTATAACCGAAACAGTTTTCGTAATAATATTTAGAAGCAGACTTTATCTTTAGTATGTAGTATGAAATAATGTTAGTCAGCACTTAAGATAAAGAGCTTATCTTGATATATGTCGAATCAATCTTACTTCACTTGGGTAAAAGGAAAGAGCAGTCATACATCATATGTCTTATATGAAACGAATTTAAACAAAGTAACAAGGTTTAAATATATTTAACTAATATAAAACTAATAAATAATATTAATAATTATTTTATATTAAATCTTTAAGGGGGAGCGGCACCTTAGGGGCTGATTTTAGCAGGGTCCCCAATTAAGTTATACTTAGCTCTACTAAGAGGTCAAACCTTCATAGGTGCAAATGTTTTCAAACCAAGGAGTCAATCGTTTGAGTGAAAGGTTGGATTGGGGGGGGGGGGGTATAACCCTGTTTAAGATGGACCAGGGAAATGAGAAAATGAAGGATGGAAGTGGACTGTGAGAAGTGGGCATTGATAGAAAATGAGGTATCAGGTAAACAACCTTAGCACTTAAAATAGGTACCATATATTGTAAATAGTCAAGAATGAGTTTAATAATGTAAATTGTGTGCTGACCCATTAGTAGATCAAGTGTAATATAATCCATAGATTCAGAAATAAATAAAAGAAATATTTAATTTGATTTCAGTGGCATAATTCTTCATTTATTCTTATTTTTAATCTACATGTTTCGGGATTCCATTCCCATCCTTAAGATTATAAAATTCGTTTCTGTGATTTTTAGGCACTATACCACTTTAAATCTACCAACCATAGTAAAAACTAGGCGTTTGGCAATATAGGACTTGAGTTGACAAAATGATAACTAATTTTTAGACAAGGATTGGTTACACCGTAGGATAGTAGGAATGCAATAACTCAGACACCAATTGTATGGGACAACTGTATCTCTTGGGACAAGATCCTTATTAGTAAAGGTAAAATAATTTAACAAGTCCCCACTAGACAAACGTTCTAAGATGCCGATTAATCACAAAATACTCATTTACATGACAGTACTTTGACCTGTTTGGACACACGGAGATGAAATCTGGGGCTCCAACAAGCCATGCAATCAATTCATCTCGTATCCTATCCTTACAATCCAAAATGCTTCGAAAAATTTTTAACTCTCCTTCATATATCACAAATGTATTTATACTTAAAGACCTTAATGTTCCATATGTTGATAATTTAACCCAAAGCAGATACCCTTCCTTTCATAGTAAACTCCATAACCGTTCGAATTCACTAGTTTCTTAACTTGCTTCCCATTCTATTTCTGACAACCCTCCGAGGCGTCTGGAAAGTAGACTGCTTCGGGACCTTCTCATATAGAACCATTATTGAAGTGCTACACACTAGCAATTGTCATGTTATTATGTACGTATATATATATATATATATATATATATATATATATATATATATATATATACTATACCACTTTAATCTACCAACCATAGTAAAACAGGGTGAGTATCTCTTAGTGTAAAAAAAAAATTGGGTTAAACTAAATCAAAAATGTAGCTAAATGCCGCAGATCTCACCTTTCTATTCCAATGCGTTGCAGATACACGATAAATCAAAAACTTTTTTGAGGAAATCACGTTTTTTCCCATAAAAAACGTAATATCTCCATTTTGTCTAAATATTTTTCAAATTTTGGCCACATTTTCGGATTTAGCATTAAATTTCCTATAAGAAAAGAGTACACGTAACCTTAAAATTTACAAACTTGGTATCTAAAGAACAGCTTGATCTTCACCTTATTTGGGGAAGTCACAATGTCTCATTTACTTCAACGCTCACCGTTTTTCGAAAAAACTATCCACAAAACGTCTAATCTCACAAAAACTTGAAAATTTAATCAGCTTTCGAATGATATTGTTATGATTTTGTTTCAATTTCATGGAGATATTTACTTTTGAAACAGAAAAAACATGGTGCTCTCATTTGGCATACAAATCAGTTACTTGCGTAAATAAAACATTACGACAATCCCTTAATGGAAATATGCATTTTAAACATAATAAACTCTTCATTGGAATAAAAAGCAAAGAAAAAAATGATTGTTTAATAGAAAATAAAGGAAAACTGTCGATAAATTGACACCCGATCAGAGGATCTCATGTTGCCCATAAAATTCACTTCAAAAAGTAGTATTGTTAGACACAATCTGCATTCAGAAGCTAACAGCAAAATTAAGGTCTAGACCTTCATTTCACTGTTGCTTTGACCATTACATTGAAAATCTCTAAAATAAATCCTAATATTAAAAATAAATAAATAAATTTAATAACATGAGATCATCTGATCGGGTGTCGATTTATCGACAGTTTTCCTTTATTTTCTATTAAACAATCATTTTTTTCTTTGCTTTTTATTCCAATGAAGAGTTTATTATGTTTAAAATGCATATTTCCATTAAGGGATTGTCGTAGTGTTTTATTTACGCAAGTAACTGATTCGTATGCCAAATGAGAACACCATGTTTTTTCTGTTTCAAAAGTAAATATCTCCATGAAATTGAAACAAAATCATTACGTTTAACATATCATTCGAAAGCTGATTAAATTTTCAAGTTTTTGTGAGATTAGACGTTTTGTGGATGGTTTTTTCGAAAAACGGTGAGCGTTTAAGTAAATGAGACATTGTGACTTCCCCAAATAAGGTGAAGATCAAGCTCTTCTTTAGATACCAAGTTTGTAAATTTCAAGGTTACGTGTACTCTTTTCTTATAGGAAATTTAATGCTAAATCCGAAAATATGGCCAAAATTTGAAAAATATTTAGACAAAATGGAGATATTACGTTTTTCATGGGAAAAAACGTGATTTCCTCAAAAAAGTTTTTGATTTATCGTGTATCTGCAACGGATTGGAATAGAAAGGTGAGATCTGCGGCATTTAGCTACATTTTTGATCTAGTTTAACCCAATTTTTTTTTTACACTAAAAGATACTCACCCTGTATATATATATATATATATACAGGTAGTAAAAAAAGTCTGTGTACACCCATTATTGAAATACTTATTCATGTTTTTTTTAAAAATTGAGTTGCTTAATTTTGAAAATTTATTGATGGATTTAATAACAATTTAATTGCCAACCCATACATATCAACCAAATTTTTTTTGTTGGCGTAATCACGGAATTACAGTAATTTATTAAGAAAATGTATGCCAAAAAAGTCTGTGTACACTATTCCTAATCAGAAAATATCCAATCAAAACATGTTAATCCCTGGAAAAATTGCTTGCAATGTATTCTTCCCAGCTATGTTTAGTATTATATTATATTTTGTCCTTCATGGAAGTTAGTTAAAAATTATATTTTCTCTCAGTATGGAGATTTCTGTATAATTAAGAAAATTGGCAATAAATTCAAGAAAAGAAGGAAAATATTTGAGGGAAAAATGAAAAATAATTTTAAAAAATCACTCAACAGTCCAACAAATCATGACAGATATAAAGAAACTAGAAACTTTCACAGTAGACCAAGATCTGGACGTCCAGAAAAACATCAAAGGGTTCATAAAAGAGAAATTTTTAAAATTATTTACAAAGACCACCTAAATCGCAGGTATATTAGAAAATTATTATAACATTATAGTAATAACTCAAACAGTGCAAAATATCATTTTAAAAAAATCAGGATATAACTCATGGTGTATTAGAAAGAATCCCTTTATAAGTAAAGTGAATAGGGTGAAACGATTAAATTTTACAAAAGATTTTTTAACTTGCCAAATAGTTTCTGGGAAAATGTTTTATTCAGTGATTAATGTAGATTTAACCTTTTTTTATCTGATGGAAAAGTTAAGATGTGGCGGAAACCTAAAACTGCCCTGGTAACTAAAAATGTTTGCCATACTGTTAAACATGGAGGAGGAGTAATTATGGTCTGGGGGTGTATGAGTGCATCTAGGGTGGGAAAACTTAAGGTGATTGATGGAATTATGAATCAATATGTTTATGTGGACATATTAAGACACAATATAAAATCATATGCGACAAAACTTGGTACTGGATCAACATTTGTCTTTCAGCAAGCCAATGATCCGAAAAATCGAGCGAGAAAAGTCAAAGTATAACTCTCCTATAATGTACCAAGGCAATTAAAAATGCCACCACAATCTTCAGACATGAATCCTATCCAGCATTTATGGGACGAAATGAAAAGAAGTCTAAAGAAAAGGAGAATTAAAACTAAAACACAGCTAAAGGAAACTTTATTCGAAGAGTGAGAAAATATTGAGCCTGAGGTAACAAGAAAATTAGTCACAACAATGAGCACCCGCCTAAGGGAAGTAATACAAAACAAGGAAGATCCTACAGACCATTAACCTTAATTTTTGTTTACTTTTACAGCTTAAATAATTAACTTCTGGAATATTATTCAGGTGTACACTGACTTTTTTGCACATGAAAATAAATGTTTTGTTGTTTATCGTTATACAATACACTTTTTTTTATGTTTCAACCTTTTTTATATGTTCTTTAATATCAAAACTAAGCAAAATAGCCGTTTTTTCCCCAATTATAGTCCTCTTTTAATAATTATTACACTAAAATTAAATACGAGTAGGGTGTACACAGAATTTGTTTACTACTTATATATATATTGTGAATATCAATAAATGGATATATGAGAAAAAAATTAATAAATAAATAAACTCCCAAGATATAGTTACAACATATCAAGGTATTTGAATAGTATAGAACGTTCTGTAACGTTTACAAGGTAAAGTGTCAAGTCAGCAAATCCATTTAACAGTAATTACATTTTTATAGATGATTTGCGTCCATTTTAAAGCATCTAAATTTAACTGCGACCAAGCCTTCCCACTACATAAGGAGTGCGAAGTAGGTCTCCGTGACTACAACACTAATTAATAGCATATCTGCAACTACATTTTTTTTTTTTGTGGGAGGTTAACTATTCCTTAACTATGGCTATATCTAGCCTGAAAACTGGTAACTGAGGCCAATTCGAATTATTAGTAGTAGAGTAAGAGAGAGAAATTTAGAACTTCCGTAAGGTTATGCTCAGTCCATATGCATTTGAGGTTTTGAAAATACAAATGTATAAAACTAATGTGTCAACAGAACCTACTTCTATGTTTGGATGATACTCAATACATAATCCTGTATTACTGAAACATTTCAATTCTACACCAGATAATCATACTTACTCTAATCAATTGGCCTAGCCCAAGGATGTTCAATTTCTCCGTATTGAATGCCAAATATGGTTTTCGCAATTCTTCTATATACTGGATCTTTTTGCTCCAATGTCGGTATATCTAAAGCCACATCCTTGTAGAAAATCGTTTTTACTGGTGTCACTACGCATGCCGTGCCCGATCCGAAAACTTCTAATAGCTGAAACAAAAATTCGAATTATCTTAGCATATTCACATTAATCAGTCAAATATCTTTCACCTTCATACAAAATTTTAATGAAAATCGAGATAAATTGAAGAGAACTATCGAATTAAAGTCATATAATTAGCAAACCTATTTAATAATTATAATTAACAACTGAGGCGTAGACTTTCATCAAAACAAGTCCAATTTCCTGATCTTTTTTTTTTTTTTTTAATAATAGTTTTTCCACTAGATTATTTTTAGGTTGGAGGTTTTCTTCGAAAAGTAATTAAATCAGATTAAAACGGCCATACATAATCTTATGCCTTTTCCTAATCTAATCAGACTTTTACCTTTACCAACCAGCTGTGAAAAATTTTCATAAATGTACTTTGCCTGGATTTGGAATTCAACGCCTCAACTGCACTTCATATATTTATTTTATTCGTTTTAATAAATATGTGAAATCGGTAATGTGGCGTGAATATTTCCCTTATCCTGAAATTACCCAATATCTTATTTTTATGTTATCTCAGCTTTATAATTATCTTTACATAATTTTCCTATTGTCCTGAGGGCTTTAAATATTTCGGTATGTAAAATCTGTCAAACGCTTTCTTTAAGTCGATAAAACAAAGCTATAGAGAGAAGTTGTATTCATTTGCCTTCTCGATAATCTGGTTTACAGTCTGGATATGGTCCACTGTCTGCATATATCATAACAGAAAAGAGAGGACAAAGCTTCAGTGTTGAGAAGGGTGTGCGACAAGGAGATCCGCTATCCCCACTTTTATTTGTTCTTGTGCTGGAGATGGTATTTTGGCGTCTTGGTTGGGAAAACATGGGAATAAAAATAAATGGTAAATGGTTAAGCAACTTACGTTTTGCCGATGACATTGTGCTGTTTGCCAAAGACATGCGAGAATTGCCGGAAATGCTCAAGCATCTTCTAAAATTATGTGAAGAAATTAGTCTTTACCCTAACTACGAAAAGACGAAACTGATGACGAATTGAGGAAAAGAAGAATGCCAACTAAACAACTACGGTTTGGAATATGTAGAGGAGTTTATCTATCAGGGTCAGATGGTATCCTTCGCAGATAGAGGAGCAAAAGAAATCCAGAGGAGAATAGCACTAGGTTGGAACAAGTTTTGGTCCCTCAAACATATTATGAAAGGCAATATAAGTATGGATATTTGACAGTTGCATAAGCCCAGCGGTTACCTATGGATGCCAAACGTGGACTCTGACAAAAGCTCAAGGGAGGAAGATCCAGGTGTGGCAGAACAACATCGAAAGATCAATTATGAAGGTGAGGAAAAGCGACAGGGTGAGAACTATCCAGATCAAGAAAGAAACAGGGCTCACAGACACACTCAGGCGGATAAGACTAAGCAAATGGAAGTGGGCTGGGCATCTTCTTCGGTGTGAAGAAAATAGATGGTCGAAAATTGTCACTGAATGGACTCCATATGACCTAAAAAGAGGAAAAGGGCGCCCAAAGAAAATGTGGAGCAACACGTTCATTCATTCATGTTATCTTAGCAGTGTCTAATCGACCACTAGCCATTTGGGCTGTAGCTAACTATACCGTGATCAGTTCTATATTTTAAAAAAATCTTAATCCTAGACAACGTTGATACAATTCGTAAAGAGGCATTAAAACCATTAAACATTAAAAACTTTTCCTTATTTAAATTACTTTTATGAGGTTTTGTTATTTTTTTTTAATATATGTAGTTTTATTTTATGTATCGATTTATCGTAAGAAAAAATATCGATATGAGAAATTGGCA
Organism: Euschistus heros; assembly: GCA_003667255.2. Taxonomy (NCBI): domain Eukaryota; kingdom Metazoa; phylum Arthropoda; class Insecta; order Hemiptera; family Pentatomidae; genus Euschistus; species Euschistus heros. Next base: position 2,506,849 of record RCWM02000129.1, read on the forward strand.
TTAGCGGGATAAAAATATCGATATAACGTGTGTATATACGATATAACGAGTTACACTTGTTTACGTACATTGACGCAGCTTCTCGGAGACTTTATTTCTAAGTGCCAATACTAACCGATTAAAATATGCATATTGACGATCTTTATCCATGCATCCATGCAATTCATTAGGTCACAATAAGGACTAAAAAGTTTTAATAAACATTCCCATTAAATCTCAATTAATAAATCCGAACACATGTAAATGTACAACTTACCCTTTTTTCCTTAGCTAGTTCCACTAATTCTGGCATTGTGATGACCCTCTCTGAATGTGAAATATCATCCCAATCTTTTGCTAATTGAAGAATTGAGTGCCTTGTAATTCCAGGGAGTATGAGACCATTCAAGGGTGCCGTTACCATTTCTCTGTCTGTAATAAAAAATAATTATATTCATTACTTATAAATTATTAATGTATTAAAAAATATTTGCAATGGACAACTATTTTAATGGTAGTTAAGGAAAAATACAAGCCTTGTTAGTTACTTTATTGATACTCGAGCTAGGAAAAAAGGATAAGTTAAGTGGTTCGAGACACTTTTTTTCAAAAGATAAAATGTTATTGACTTATCTGATCTTAAACATTATTAATTCCTAAAGAGGGCTATGATATTTAGTTTATAAAAAAATCTGATCAGTCAAACCAGCCCTGAGATGTTGCTGGGGTTAGTAATAAAGTTTGTTTGAATCGGAAAAATATATCTTTAAGTTTTTTATCAATTTTCCATTGTTATCCTCAAATTTTTTGCCATCATTATATACCACAAAAGCAAATCTAATGTAAACAAAGCATTGGGGCCCCACTAAACCTTCCAATTCTTTTCATGCCGTATCCTAATAGTCCAAAACCTCAATGCTCCTTATTATGTCAGAAACTTTTCCATAAAGATGTTATATAAGATGCCTATTTGGCCCAAACCAGATACCTATCCTTTCAGGATAAACTCCATACCCAATCGAATTAACAACTCTTCCAACTTGCCTCACACTTATTTCCCGATAATCCCTCGAGGGCTTTAAAAAAAGATGACCAACAGACCTTCTAATGATGAACTTGAAGGGCTGCTAGTGAGTACTTCATTACATGTTATTAACATATCATAGTTATCATGTTCTCAAATTTACTTGTGTATAATGTATACAGTTGTAAATATTAAAAAAAATTATTAAAAAAAAAACAAAAAACTTGCGCTTATATAATTAACAAATTATACTTATAAGATGAAACTTTTAAGTTGCGATATTTATATTCGGCATCAGCACTCAAAAAAAAAGATAAATAAAAAAAAAACAAAAAAAATTATTCTACGCTAAACCTTCTGATCACTTGACTAATATAAGTAATAAATTGATATAATCTACATAATTCAAATTACTATACATTATTTTAATATTATATTATTTTATAATATATATAAAATTATACAATAATTTGTTAAATGTATGAAGAATATAAAATTTAAAAATTAGTTTATAAACATAGTTTAAAGTTATAAATAAACAATAAACATAAAAATGAAATAAAAAAAACGTACAAAATGCAAAAAATATAAAACAATGATAATAATAATAAAATTACAAAAGACCATTTGTAGACCAACATATTTAAACGAAGTACACATCCCTTGGTCTAAATCGACAAAATACTTAGGTTTAACACTGGACAAATCATTAACATACACTGATCATAACAACAAAGAAACAGATAAAGCTAAAAAACTTTTATACAAAATGTTCCCCTACTTCAATAAAAAATCTAAATTAAGCCCTAAAAATAAACTTATTCTATATAAAACAGTAATCCGAGTACAAATTACATATGCTTCACCGATGTGGAGCTCAATTTGCTCCACTAATAATAAATTGGAAAGGCTTCTAAACATTTGCATGAGGATCATCAATGATTATCCTCGTTATACTAAAATATCAACCATGCTCCACGGCCTAAACTTACTCCCTCTAAAACAGTTTTTGTTCGTCTTCGAACAAACTAAAGCATACTTTACAAAAAAAGAATAAATAAATAAATACAGAAAATTCCCTCGTAAAAGAAATTGGTAACTATGATAAAAATTTCCTCAAAAGATACACGCACAAAAGAACTAAACATGAACTCTAAACATAAATCTTCCTACAAATCACTAAACTGCTATGTATACATATAGCCATCATTTATGTATGCTAGTTATTATGTATTGATTATTTATATTTATTATAATTGTTGATTTTTATGTAATTCTTATTCTATATTTTATTTTATTGTGTATTTATTTTTATTTATTTATTTATTTTTTTTGTGGGTTTTTTCCTTATTTTTCCTACTGTTCACAGATAATCTTTGAAGAGTAAAACTATTTACTAAAGTATAAAACTATGTTAATCATGTAGAGGACATTAGACCGGCACATGTAACTGAATGTTTTGTAATTGTAAATATGTCAATAAAGCTTTATTATTTTGTTTTTTTTCACGTATAGGCCCCAAGGACCACGCGAATATCACGGTTTAGGTTTCTTTGGGATTCTCGACTTTCTTTCCCCACATTATTCTTGAATGTCTCTCCCTTCTTTCCCTGGACCACATTATACCCCTCTTTTTCTCTCTGTTAATTGTAGTGAGATTTTTTATTGTTTTTCAGAACACCTCTCTATCCAAACAGTCGGTTTCTGACATTTTAAGGTTCTTTAATTCTTCTTGCATTTGCTTTGTATATCCCCTACGCTTTTATAGCTACAAATGTTATCGAATATCTCTTTATTTAGTCATTCCTTCTTCATCCTTTTCATATGTCCATAGAACATCAGCCTTCGGATTCTTATTTCGGTCTCCAGGTCTTTCAGTTCTCTGTAGATCTCTTCGTTAGATCTTGGCCTGTAACCTTCCTGTGTTTTCCTGGGCCCATAGACCTTTATCAGGATCCTCCTTTCTATTCTTAGTAGCCTTTCTAGGCTGGGTAAGCAAGTGGTCTCCATCCCATATAAAATCACAGGCCTTATCACAACATTGTAATGCCTTAATTTCGCATTGGAGGAGAGGTTCTTCTTATCGTATATTTTGCCTGTTTGGAAGCCCAAATGTTCCAATTTTTTTATTTTTTCCTGGATGCCCTCGTTCTCCGAACCATTGCAACATATTATTTCCCCCAAGTACTTAAACCTTTTCGTTACTTTAATTTTACCATACTTGGTGTTAACTGTTTTTTTCTTGAACTTCACTTCAGTAGTCATAAATTCTGTTTTTTTATATGATACTTGTAGCCCTGCTTTGTCCGCTAAAGGTTTATTATTATTATAAATTACAAAAAAATAATTTAATAGAAAACCACAAACAGTTTCTCAAAATCATTACAGACAGAATGACAGCTATACAGTATACATACATTAGTAATGACCATTACGCTATTGCGTCATTTTTCGCTTGTATGTTTTGAGTTCCTTGAACGAGGAGAAGTACCTTGAACCACGCATGATGTGTTGATGACGATACGGAACTGGCTTTGAAATGATGACTCCATGATTTCTAACTAAATATTTTTGGCTTCCAAGGATTTTTTTTATAAATAATGGAAGACTTTTAAACTTATGTGCTATGCGATAACCACAAAATTGTATAAATCCCGCAGAATATTAAATATGACATCATAATGAAATAAAATATTTATCAAGGAATCGATAGCAGTGCACTATTAATCGCTTTTTAAATTTTATATTTATACTTTCTTTAATGATATTTACAACTGTATACACTATCAGTCAAATGACAGAAGTTACGAACGATGTAAGTAAAAAGAAATAGAAGGAAGAAAACCGTCATTATAAAAATCGATACAGTAGGCATCAAGAGATTTTCTGAAACAGTTTTCGTTTTTCAATGTCTGATTCAGTAGCATCAATGAATTTCTATCTAAAATAAAAAAAAGGGTTAAAAAAAACTGCGCTGGAAAGTCGTAACCACACATGGCCTAATTCAGGAAGTCTGAAAGTGTAGGAGAGAACGCTGTTTACAAACTGAGGTAATCGTTGTGCAACAAATTAGCATTAACCTTCCATTCGTTTGCTTTCCAGTGTGACCTGTGCCACACGTTTAGGCAACGATTAAAAGAAACAAAAAAAACCCTGATAATTCTGAAGTTTTACACTTGTTAATGGACAGAGAAAAGTATCACAGGACTTTTACAAGATAGTCCAGTAAAATAAGGGTTTGCCGAAGAAAAAACTGCAGAACTTTTATTCTCAACGGAGCTTTATGTTTTTTGGGGTGCTGGATCCGAAAATGAAGTTTGCTACCACGGCTGACGTCGGCTTCATACCCAAAATCACAAAAAACTTCCCAAAATACCGGTTATATTATTACTACTATATATACTTTTCCAACTTCTATTTATTAAATATAACAGTAGCTAGAATTATTACCAACGAAATGAAAAAAAACTACACCGAAATCGGACCATTTACCGCGAAGATATGGTCTTGGGAAAAAGTGTAGAAATTGGCCAACTTGCGGTGAGTCCCACATCTCCGAGAAAACCTGTTTGTCGTACTTTTTTTTACTATAACTACGAAACTATTTTACAATAATAATAACTTTATTTGTTAAAGAACATGTCCTTGTACAAATATTTTAAATATAAACAATTTATGTACATATTTCTTGAGAGTCGCTGAGTGCACTGTTTAATTAAATTTGCGCTGTAAACAAAATATTTTTCCAACTGTAATACATACTACACATTATTAAAATCTGTTTTGAAATGCACAATTTCAATTCAAATTTAATTATTAATATGTATTTAAATAAAAAAAACCAACTTCAAGATTAAACCTACATATATAGAACTAAAAAGTAAAAAATAATATTCTAGTTGCTTCGAAACAAAGAGAATTAAATGACAATCAACGAAATTATCGATACTTATATACCTATTCACAATTAATGATAAGTTATTTTTGGAGTCGGTGACAAAAAAAAAAACAAACAGAATCCGAAAAAAAAAAAGAAAAAAGAATAGGTAATTGTAAAGATTGCTCACTATCTCATCACCGCCACACGCTGTTTCGTGCCATTCAAAAGTTTGTTGAAAATGCAGGATTGAAGTGCCCTCCTTGGCTGGCACCGACGCCAAAAATAACTTATCATTAATTGTGAATAGGTATATAAGTATCGATAATATCGTTGATTGTCATTTAATGCTCTTTGTTTCGAAGCAACTAAAATATTATTTTTTACTTTTTAGTTCTATATATGTAGGTTTAATCTTGAAGTCGGTTTTGTTTTTTTTCTAAAAATTATTTTTATTTTTCACTTTTTAGTGGTGATTGTTTTTTTTTCCGTCTTTTGACCCCTATTTTCAGTTCAACTTACTTTGCCTGAAATAGATTTATTGAAGTGAAATTTACGAGTAATGTACTTAGTACATAGATTTTGTTCAACTTATCGAAGTTTGACACATCGATCGAGAGTTGTCTGTATAATTGAAATTGATAATTTAAATTGCTTCATAATCATAAGTATGTTTACAATGTAAGGTTATATAACAGTGATTTTCATTAACTGTTTTTTTGATTTTTCTTAAAAACTGCTGCATTAATTTCAAAATATTTTTGATGGGACTACCTCTGAAGTATGCCCTACTGGCCTAAAAAAGAATCATCAAAATTCATTAAGAATTGACGGAGGTTCTCAACTCATCTGTATTTTTTTAAAATTTTTTTTGTATGTTACGGGATTACTCCGTCAATTCTGAATCAATTTTGATGATTCTTTTTTAGTTCGGTAGGGCATACTTCAGAGGTAGTCCCATAAAAAATATTTTGAAATCAATGCAGCACTTTTTAAGAAAAATAAAAAAAAAATAGTTAATAAGTGATTTTATTAACTGTTTTTTTGATTTTTCTTAAAAAGTGCTGCATTAATTTCAAAATATTTTTTATGGGACCACCTCTGAAGTATGCCCTACCGATCTAAAAAAGAATCATCAAAATTGATCCAGAATTGACGGAGTGATCGCGTAACATACACACAAAAAAAAAAAAAAAATACAGACGAGTTGAGAACCTCCTCTTTTTTGAAGTCGGTTGACAACATAGAAATAAAATAAATACGATAACTCATATACTCGTACATAAAGCAAATTAATATTCCAACAACGAAACTATTTATCCGATTTAAAATTACTTTTTTTCATCTTAAAGCTGATTAAATTTAATATTGGACTATCACATATGAAGTTTTAATAATGTCCCTTAAAAGCACGGTAAAAAACCCGTACTCTTTTGTTGCACATTTTTCTGTATAACTGCAAAACTATTCGCCCGACTCAAGATTTCATTCTTTTCAAAATTTATTAAATAATTAACAAGAACAAAGAGTAATGTATATATATATATTTTAATTTGATAACTAAAAAGATCTAAAGTATTTAGACTCTCTAACAAGATAAGAGTTAATAGCTGATCGGCTCAGTTGGTTATTACCAACTATCTCAGAGACTAAAGGCTTCGGTAGAAATCATAGCTGTAGATAAAAACAAGATAAACACTATATTATTTTAGAAACTTTTGATGGTTTTTTTTTTTTTTAATTTCAAAGGTATCTCCTTTTGTAAAAGTTTATTTATTATTTAATTTTGTATATTTTCTTCGTAAAATATCGAATAAGCCAGTAAGTGGTGGACACTGGGCATCGTAATGTCCAAGTTACTTAAACCTCACCTGTCTTAGTCCAGTAAAATAAGCCTTGAAAAGTCCGTCTCCAAGAAAAAACTACCGAACTTTTATTCTCAACGGAGCTTTATGTTTTTTGGGGTGTTGAATCCGAATCTGAAGTTTGCTACCACGGCAGTCGTTGGCTTCATACCCAAAATCGCAAAAAAAGCCAATAATACCGGTTATTTTAGGTATTAAACTACACCGAAATCGGACTATTTACCGCAAAGATATGGTCATGGGAAAAAGTAGAAATTGGACAACTAGCGGTCTATAATTTTTTTTGTTACTATAACTACGAAACTATTTGTCCGATTCAAAATTACTTTTTTAAATCTTAAAGCTGATTAAATTTACTATTAGACTATTAAATATAAAGTTTTAATAATGCCCCTTAAAGTCACTCTAAAAAAACCGTACTCTTGTAATAATCATGTTTACACTATAACTACAAAACTATTCGCCCGACTCAAAATTTAATTTTTTTATCTAAAAGCTGGTAAAATGTACTATTGGACACTATATATGAAGTTTTAATCGGGTATCTTGAAATACACATGCTAGAACGCTAAGATCCCATTTATTTATGAAATCCTCGTTTTTTGGCACATTTTTCGCTATAACTTCGAAACTGTTTGTCCGATAAAAAATTTCGTATTTTCATCCCAAAGTCAGTTAAATGAACTATTAGATTATATATATTTAATTTATATTAAACACCATATAACACCCGCGCTAGCATGCTAAATGTGTATATTTTGGTAAAATATGACAATTACGACATGCTCAGTGGGCTGGCGTGGATGTTTCACAGGATTTAATGCAGGTTAAATAGTTAATTTAACCGGCTTTGGGATGAAAACAATGAAATTTTGTTTTGGACGAATAGTTTCGGAGTTATAGCGAAAAATGTGCCAAAAAAAAACGTGAATTTTATGAAATATATGGAATCTTTAGCGTTCTGGCATTTGTATTTCAAGAGACCCGATTAAAACTTCATATATCGTGTCCAATAGTACATTTTACCAGCTTTTAGATAAAAAAATTAAATTTTGAGTCGGGCGAATAGTTTTGTAGTTATAGTGTAAACATGGTTATTACAAGAGTACGGTTTTGTTAGAGTGACTTTAAGGGGCATTATTAAAACTTTATATTTAATATTTAATAGTCTAATAGTAAATTTAATCAGCTTTAAGATTTAAAAAAGTAATTTTGAATCGGACAAATAGTTTCGTAGTTATAGTAACAAAAAAAATTATAGACCACTAGTTGGCCAATTTCTACTTTTTCCCATGACCATATCTTTGCGGTAAATAGTCCGCATTTTCGGTGTAGTTTAATACCTAAAATAACCGGTATTATTGGCGTTTTTTGCGATTTTGGGTATGAAGCCAATGTCTGCCGTGGAAGAAAACTTCAGATTCATATTTAACACCCCAAAAAACATAAAGCTCCGTTGAGGATAAAAGTTCGGCAGTTTTTTTTTAAAACGGACTTTTGGAGGCTTATTTTTTGGACTAAGACAGGCAAGGTTTAAGTAATTTGGAAAATACGATGCCCAGTGTCCTCCACTTACTGGCTAACTCTATATTTTACGAAGAAAATAAAATAATAAATGAACTTTTACAAATGGAGATATCTTGAATTTATATAAGAAAAACTATCAAAAGTTTCTTTTTTTTTTTTTTTTTTTTTTTTTTTTTTATTTATTAGAATAATTACAAGCTGCCTCACTCAAGGGCAATGAGTAATATTGATGACAGAGACTCATTCACACAATATGTACAATGACAAGAAAATTAAAATAAACAGCCTTTAAAAATACAAGAAAAAAAAAAAAAAAAAAAAAAAAAAAAAAATACAATAAATAAATAAATATATATATATATATATATATATATATATACAAAAATAAAATAAAATAGAATAAAAATAGAATAAAATAAATGATAATATAAAATAGGTGATGATTTTTGTAACCAATAAATAAAAAAAAAAAAATAAAAATTAAGAAGAAAAGAAACAATCATAACTACATTCTTACTCTATATACAAATTTACAAACATTCCAGGGAACACCCTGATCCAAGCTCGCCCCCCTTGCAGCAGAGAGTTCCCAGCGCTGTTCTATCAGCTGCGTCACTAGTAAAATCCAGTGGAGGCTGAGGGAGAGCTCTATGGTACAGTCACACAGGACTTGAGTGGAGAAGCTGGCCATTGCCAGAACTCCAATATTAAATATTTACAATAGGTCTCGGGGCCATTGCCTTTTTAATCTGCGAGGTGGGTTATAAGGATGTGTTGAATTGGATAATGAATGAGCCAGAGGGTTGGGATTGTTGGAAAGATTTTGATGGAATTTGGAGAATTTAAAGGGTATAAGGTCAAGGACAAAAGGCATATTCAGATCATTATGAAGGGTTTTGTTGGAGACATAATATGGAGCATTTACGATAGTTCGAAGGACTTTGGATTGAAAGGATTGAATGCGTTTGATATTCGATTGTTTTGCTGTCCCCCACAGTTCAAGCCCATAGATCCAAATAGGTTTAATGATGGTTTTGTATATGAGGAGTTTGTTTTCAGTGGAGAGCTGGGATGTCCTATTTAGTAGTCTGTACAATTGGCTGAAGCGTCTGTTAAGTTCTTGCCTTTTAAGTCTAGTGTGAGGGTTCCAAGTAAGTCTCTTGTCTAAGTGGAAGCCAAGATACCGTACTGTGTCAGATATAGATAATGGAATATTATTGATATAAACAGGAGGGCAGGGTGTGCGGCGGAGGGTAAAAGTTACGTGGGTACATTTCGATTCATTAACTTTGATCCTCCAGCTGTTACACCAGTCTTCAATCAGTGATAAGTGGGTTTGGAGATTATAGGAAGCTATTAAGGGATCTGGATGGGATGAAAGGATCGCAGTGTCATCGGCAAATGTTGCTAGGAAAGTGTCAGGAGTAGTAGGGATATCTGCAGCGTAGAGGATATATAGGACTGGACCAAGAACGCTACCTTGTGGAACACCTGCCTCAATTGGATAGCAGTGAGAGTATTCCATTCCGCAGCGAACTCGAAAGGAACGGTTAGTGAGGTAAGATCGAAGGACTAGGAAAAGTGATTGAGGTAAAAAGGTTTTGAGTTTGAAAAGCAAACCGGCATGCCATACCCGGTCAAAAGCTTGCGCTATGTCCAGAAATGCGCCGGAGTAGTATTCTTTGCTTTCAAGTGCAGAGGATATATGGTCTACAACTCTAAGACCTTGTTGGACCGTGGAATGCTTAGAACGGAATCCAAACTGGTGTGAGGGAATATTTTGGGATTCAAGGATGGGTAGAATGCGCTTGAGAAGGAGTTTTTCAAAACTTTTTGAAATGATTGGAAGAAGGCTGATCGGTCTGTATGATGATGGATTGTTGGAAGGTTTGCCCGGTTTCTGGAAAAGGATAATGATGGAATGTTTCCATTGTAAAGGGAAATAGGTTGTTCGGAGAATGCAATTATACAGGTAGGTAAGAAATATGACTGCTTTATGGGGAAGTTGCCTGAGGATCTGTGAGGTAAGGAGATCATATCCGGGGGATTTACGGGATTTTAATTTTCTTAAAAGAAATTTGACCTCAGAGGGGTTAATTGCCTTAGGAGGTAAGGATAAAGGAATCGGTGAATCAAGGAATTCATGGACCGTTGTTGTGTGGGTGGGATTAGAATCAGGATGAGGAACAAATATGCTAGAGAGGTGCTGGGCAAATTCTTCGGATCTGTCCTCATCAGAAGCGCCCATGAACCATCTTCACGCCGGAGGGGATGGGTGGTGGGTTTATATTTTAGGATTTTTTTAGTGGTGGTCCAAAGGGAGTTATCTGAAGAAGAGAGTGAAGAAAGATAGGAATTATAGGATCTGGATCTAAAGGTAGCCATATTTTTTTTAAGGAGTTTGGTAAGGAAATTATAGGATTTCCGATCATCTGGATGCCTGGTTCTTTGCCAAATAGCTCTGGCATGGCGTTTAGATTGGATAAGGTCCAGTAGATCTTGGGGTAAAGGATTTTTCTTTCGAACTTTGGGAGGGGAACGAGGTGAGGATGCAGCCCAGGCTGCTTGCTGGATCGTGGTTGTGAAGGAATTAGTAGCATTGTTTTTGCAGTAGCATTGTTGGGAGGTTTTTAAGGATACTCTGAGGTCTATTGTGTCGGCTATTATTTGTCGGAAAAGGTTCCAATCTACTGGCCCTCTTATAAATGAGGGGGGAGGAGGTTTTGGGATTGGAGTGACGGAAAGGGTTAGAATTAGAGGACTGTGATCGGAGGAAAGTTCATCCAGGCGTTCTATGGAGTAATGAAGAGGTCCTAAGCCTGAATGAATGAAGAAGTCAAGAATGGTCAGGATTTCGGTTAGGATCTGTGGGCCAATAGGTAGGAGTGCCGGGAGAAATAAAGGACCTTCGGGAATTAAGTGCAGACTGCAATGCTCGCCCACGGGAGTTGGTGGTTCTTGAACCCCATTGCTGGTGCTTAGCATTGAAGTCAGCACCAAGGAGAAAGCGTTGACCTAAGGAATTAAAAAATGAGTGGAACTGGGATGTGGAAATTGGTTTATTTGGGGGGCAATAGGCCGCTACAATCGTGAAGGGAAAGGAGAAGGTTTTCATAACAACTGCTGTGGGTTGTAGGAATTCATTTGCTGGTAAAGGGAATACGTGGTGAGAAACGGAATGGTGAATGATGACAGCAGTTTCGGCATGGGCTCTACCGTCAGGGTGGTCTGTTCGGTAAGTTTGGTATTGTGATATATTGAAGCGTTGTTTACTGGTCAGTCTAGTTTCTGTAATTAAAGCTACATCGATTTCTTTTTCATGCAGCAAGGATGTTAGTTCGTCGGTGTGGTTACGAATACCATTCGCATTCTAAAGGAGAATGGATAAGGGTCTTGTGTAGGGCATTTAAGGGTTTTTTTTGGAGAGGGAGAAGAAGAGGGATAACATTTGAAAGGAGTTATATCAGTGGAGTGATGAGAGTTTTGAGGTCTGATAAGAAGGAGTTGAATAATGATGTGAGATCTGAGGTAATTATGGGATAAAAAGTTTCTAAAATAATATAGTGTTTATCTTGTTTTTATCTACAGCTATGATTTCTACTAAAGCCTTTAGTCTCTGAGATAACGGTTAATAACCAGCTGAGCCGATCAGCTATTATCTCTTATCTTGGTTAGAGAGTCTAAATACTTTAGAATTTTTTAGTTTAAATTAAAAAATATATATATATATATATAGTATATTAATTTTTGTTCTCGTTAATTATTTAATAATTTTTTGTTTATACAATTTTTCTAATCCGCAAATCTTATCATAGGAGCATAAAATTTATTTAAGAAAATAAATATTATGCTTTAAAAATAGCAAACTGTGTTTCTCCTGACGTTAATTTTCAAATAATGATCTACTATAATTTGCGGATCCTTGGACACAAAATGTTGGCTTTTTTTTTTTTTATAAATTTCTAACTAAACTATAGCCTCAAAAACACAATTCTTATAATATGATTTCAAGATCTTCCTAAGATTTAAAGTATTTTTCAAACCATAATATTTATTTAAATACAAAATTTTAATATGTGTATATATATATTCAAAGAGAAGGGAGCGTGGTAGACCTTCTGTTGTTGATCACGACCATTTGAGGGCTTTAGTAGAAGCAAACCCTCGCAAAACTACTCGGGGTATTGCAAAAGAAGTTAGCGTTGACTACTCAACATGAAAACTATAATTTATTTTTTTGTCACATTCAATAATCTCAATTATTTTTGCACCAACCTAGGGTAAATCACTAGTTATGGTCACCTCACCAGTTATGTTCAGGCAAATATAATTATGCAATAATGAGGGACTAGTCCATTTATTGGTGATGTCACCAGGATAAGGATTTCTGAAAAGATTTAGTAACTTATGAAAATCTTGCTCCTATCTCTTTCCAGGGACCATTATAAAATATTTTCCTCAAATATTGTCCTGAAATACCTCTTTTTTTAGTAAGATCGTTTTCAAAAGTGAGGATTCTTAAGGAATTATAGTGAAATTGCTTCATTAATTTTTAGTTTTTGGGTTATGTAACTTTTCATTAGAATTCAGGCTTCCATACAAGCTCCATTATGTTACAAACGTTGTTTCTGCTAATAAAGAAAAAAATAGAATTTTCTTCATTTTATTATGTCCTTTTAAATCTTATGTACTACATCCCTTCCTAGTGGCCATGTTTGACCTTACGTCTCTTATGTGACCATTACTAGCTAATATAGTTAGTTGTATTCTGTGTTTCGCGGATGGCTACTGCTGTTTAAGAAAACTGGAAATATCGAATAAGATGATTTTTAAAAAATACCTTTCGATTTCATTCAATTCATTTATTTTTTATTGGGGATGATTACCATATTTTATGCCGTTACTGCTTATGTAGTAAAATCAACGAGCAATGCGGCTATAAAATATACTCTGATAAATAGTTGTTTAGATTCATTTTCAACTATCATTTCATGACGTTTTCTACACTATACGTAACTACATAGTTTGTGAATGAGTGCATCGACTAATTGCGTTTTAAATATATATTTTACTTTTTTGTTAGACCGCGTTGTATTAGTATTTAGATTATTTTTATAGTTCTAGTAGTTCATTAATTAATACTCAATTTTAAATGATTAAAAACATTTGTTTAAAGATTATGTAGCCATATGACCATAACTGGTTAAACATGCCCATAACTGGTGTTTTTAGCTTTTTGTAAAAAAAATATAAACATTTATTTGAAAGGAAGCTTTAGTGTATTTGTCAATTTTACATTCAATAGAATAAACTTTTAAGATTCTAAGTATATAACCAAATATGTCATATTACAAACCATATTAACAAATTGGCTTTTAAAGTTGCCTTAACTATGACCATAACTAGTGATTTACCCTATTGCATAAAATATACAGTCTTGGCCAAAATATTAGGCACCATGAAAAATCGTTTATTTCGTTGGGTAACTAATTTTCAATGGTTTGGTTTATTTGAATTAAGAAACTTTTACGATAATGTAAATCATTATTTAATTAGTTGTACCTACGTTTCGGCTGACAGTATGAGCCTTCATCAGGGCTAGAAAAAAACCAACAAAGAGATCTGACAAAAAAAAAAAAGTCTTGTTTTTATCTATTAAAAACAAAACGAGAATTTCCTTTTTAAATTTATTTTTCATATTATTTGTTTTCTTCTAGCACTAATAAGGGCTTACACTTTCAGCTTAAACTTCGGAACAATAAATTAAATAACTACTCAATTCTGTTTTCATGACTACACACCCCAATTATCTACCTCATCCTAAAATAATATTATTATTTTTATTGCTGCTTTCAAAACTTGTGTTGACATTATGGATCCTTTAATTTATTATTATTCAATCCTCGCCTTATAGTTAATACCCTCAGAGAAACATGATGCAGTTTAAACAATAGCACACATTAAATTATCTCTCTTTATGACTAAATAAGATTTTTACAACAGACTTTGTTTGGAATAGGGGTTTTCATTACCAAAAATTTATATTTTTTAATTGTTTAAATTAAAAATGAGGCAAGTAAAGAAATAAGTGTTACTGATCGTGCAAAAAATATCTTCGTCATGTGTACTAAATAACTAAGAATTGATAAATAAGCCATTAAAACGATCCATTTTATGAACAAAACATTAAACTCATAACTAGTTTACTTAACGAACGAGACGATTTTTCAAGGAACTTATATTTATGGCCAAGTTTTTAATCGTAAGAATTTAAGAGCCAAAGTGGCGTTTAAAATCTTGAAATAAAAACTGAAACCTATGCATGTTAAAAATCTTACATCTTACATAATATGTTACAATTGTAAACTGTTAAAGTTTATTTGAATAAAACACTTTATAATTACTATTTTTATTACAGTAAAAATTATATACTTTTTCAGGTTGGATATCGTAAGTACAGAAACGTTTAGTACATAATTATTAGGGCTGTGAATTATATGCAATAAAAACTAAAAAATATGGACATATATATGCAACTATAAAGAGTAAAATATGCAATTAAATACTTAAAATATGCAACTATCTACATTATTTAGGAAAATAACAAAAGTGCATAACATACTTATACATAAGTACAAACTCAAGTTTAAGTAACTAATTGTGTTGAAGGGGGAAAAAACTGGTAAAAGACTATTAAAAATTAAAAAAAAATAAAGACGAAACACGTTGCCGATAAATCAGTATCGAAATCAAACCATTTTGATCCAATGCTAGTTGATGTAACGAAAGTTTTTTAAAATTTGTATTTGTTACCTTTGTTATATTTTTGATTTGTTGTTTGTTTATGTGCTGCGTTATTAAAAACTGTGCAGTAGCTGATAAAACTTTATCAAACCAAATATAAATAAAACGTCTCTATCACACTAAAATACCTCAATTAAGAGCTCAATTACATTATTTCCAACAAGATCTGTTGTCTTTGATGGACGATTTTCGCCATTTTAGTACACAAATAAACAGTTAACGAAAGATATGTATGACAAGGCTTTAGAAACTGGGCAATTGAATGATGGTTAGAAGAAAAGAAAAAGAGAACATTGAAGTAATATTCGCAGTCATTGAGTGGAGCAAGAACCAGATATTAATCCGATTAA
Source organism: Euschistus heros (assembly GCA_003667255.2). Taxonomy (NCBI): domain Eukaryota; kingdom Metazoa; phylum Arthropoda; class Insecta; order Hemiptera; family Pentatomidae; genus Euschistus; species Euschistus heros. The sequence goes on from RCWM02000129.1 coordinate 2,522,275, forward strand.
ACAATTTAGTAGAAGCAAATGCGATCGAATGTTCACACAAACGGAAATATCAGCACCTGGACAAACACGAGCTTATTCATTAGGCAAAAAAGAAAAACTTATAGGAGTTACTTAGGTATATTTTATTTATTTTTTGTCTGCTCAGAAACATAAAATAAAAATGGAAAGTAAAATACTGATATGCCGAATATGTTGATAAATATGCAATTACAGGTCAAAATATGTAAGAATGTGTATTTATGGCAAAATATGCACAAATATGCGAAATGAAAGTAACTCAAATTGATTCCAAATGCCTCAAAACATATACATTTTAATGATATTTTATGTTTTAGTTGGCTAGGAGAAATATGCAAATGCATATATTTCACAGCCCTAATAATTATAATTTTTACTTTGTTAATGTGTTCTCTATTCTTCTTAAACGATGGTTATATGCCTAATGACTGTAATTAAAAATTAAATTTATCCTTATATAGTTTCAAATTACGTACAATCAAACTTAAGGCCAATAAAAAGGAAAATATAAATCGTTCTTAGAAAGTGTAACACTTTATTCAAGCGAATCATGGACTATTAAAAAGAACCAGGCAAAAATACTTCAAGCCCTAGAAATTAATTATTGGATTTCATGTACTGTATATTGGCTTCAGAAAGTTCCAAGTATTGAAATTAGACGGAGCGTGGAATAAATGGATAACATCCTCTAAACTACTGAGACTATAAGTCTTAAATGGTTTGGGCATGTGAGGATGGGAGAAGAACGATGGTCCAAAATAATTTTGTAATGTAATTGGGAAATAAAATAAAAAAAGGTTGCAGCAGGAGGCGTTGGGTTGAGGGCGTCATGGAAGGAATGATGAATAGGGAAATACGTAACCCTGGAGTGACTGGCCCGAAAAAGATGGATCGAACCTATTTTTGGCGAAGGCATATTTACAGTTGTAAAAATGTTGTAATAGAAAAAACATAGATAGTGACTATCGCTTCAAAGAAGTGAAAGTACAAGTTATCAGTCTCAATTTTTTTTTTTTTTTTTTTTTTTATCACAAAGGAACAAGGAAAAAGTTGGAGAACATGATAAAGTGTCTTAGGCCCTAGCTCCTGCTGCTAAGGCAGGTTGTGATTAAGAGTAAGTTTTAAGTTGTTTTTTTTTTCTTTTTATTTACTATTCATTGAAATTCACAACTATTTCTAAAAAATATATCTAGTAAATTTGAAGATGATAATTATAATAAATGGCTTCTAAATCAACTACCTGTTGGTAGCAAAGTACTATTGTTTAATTGGGCTTAGCTCACTAATTCCAACCTACAGGTTACTAACCTATTCTAGCCAGAGTGGGATGATTAATTATTTGGGTCCGCATGCAAATTTAAACCGGTCCGGATGGGAATCGAAGCCGCAACTTTCTGAACCTTGTTCAACATGCAATATGTAACTATGACATGCAATATGGTAATCATCCCCACTAAAAAACTAATGAATCAAAAGATATAGAATGTATTTTTTGTAAATCATCTTCTTTCGATATTTCCAATTTTTTTTTTTAAACAGTAGCCATCCGAGAAGTACAGAATATAACTAACTATATTAACTGGTAATGGTTACTTAAAATACGCAAGGTCAAACTTGACCACTACTAGGAAGAGATACAGTATTTATGTTTTAAAAGAACATAATAAAATGAAGAAAATTCTATTTTTTCTTTATTAGCAGAAAGAACGTTTGTAACACAAAAGAAAATTGAAATGAATAGGGGTGACCATAACTCATACCTCCTATCTTTATACACCGGTTATGGTCATTTTAAAACTATTGTTGATTAAAATCAGATAGTCCAACATAATGGAGCTATTATGGAAGCCAGAATTCTAATGAAAAGTTACACAACTCAAAAACTAAAAATTAATAATGCAATTTCACTGTAATTCCTTAAGAATCCTCACTTTTTAAAACGATCTTACTAAAATAAGAGGTATTTCAGGACATTATTTGAGGAAAATATTTTTTAATGTTTACTGCAAAGGGATAGGAAGGAAAGTTTCATTAGTAACAGAATCTTAAATCCTTTTCAAAAATATTTATCCTGGTGATATCACAAATAGGATTAGACCCTTATTGTTGGGATAATTGTACTAGCCTGCCAATAACTGGTGACGTGAACATAACTAGTGATTTACCCTACAATTAATTGATATTTACAACTGTATACAATATAAGCAATAAGTAAATGTGTAGTAAAATTAATACAATGACATGTGAATAACTTGAGGATACAGTCAACTCCCACTATAACACTCATTACAGACACCTTAGCTCTCTTGGAAGTGGTGAAAAGTATTTGGTCGTGAATTAAGAATATCCAGGAACTAAGAATGATAGCACAACTCCGTTTAGCTAGCTCTAAGATCTCCAGAATATATTTCAATAGAAGAAGCTACAACTTTAATACAGGAAATCCCTACCCGATGTGTAACTCGGGACCTGATTCTCTTCACCATTTAATAATGTACTGTTCCGTTTTTGAAATATACAGGAAAAGGTTTCTTAGAAGAATTCATTCCACAGAAAATGATGACTTTCAGTTATGTTCATGGCTGATAATAGATAATGAGAAGCATTTAAATAATTTATTGTTTTATATGAAATATTGCCTAAAATTAAAAAATATTTTACTTTAACTTATAACTAGTTTGCCATTTACTTGTTTTTGTTTTTTTATTAAAAGTTTACCATTTATTTTTTATTTTTGTATTAATTTATCATGTATATAGTAAGATCAAATTTTAGGTAAATATCTCTCGTTTAGTTTGTAAATAATTTTCTTATTTTATTTTATTTTTGTTAAAATAATTTTAAATTGTACAACAGCTCACAAGTCTGTACTCTAAAATTGTATTTATAAAGCAATAAAAATATTCATTCATTCATTCATGTGAATAACTTGTAAAGAACTGCCCATTAGTAGCACTTTAGAAAGCACCTAGGCAATCTTCTTTTCCGACACCTTGGAGAGTTATCGGAAATGAAGAGAGAAAGGCAAGTTGAGTGAATAGTGGATTTCAGTGATTATGGAATTACCTATGAAATGATAGGTATCGTGTTTGGGCCAAATCTGCAATGTATAGGACATTTAGATCATCATGGATGATTTTATCTGTGACATAATATGGTGCACTGAGGATTTTGCCTTGAGAGGATTGAATAAAAGGGGAATCGGAAAGTTTAGTGAAGCCCCAACGCTCAACTCCGTATGTTAAAATGTGTCTAGTTACTGTCATGTAAATAAGTCTTTCGTAATTAATTGAAAAATTTGAACATTTGTCATGGTAAATGTTTCAAACGACGAGAAGTGTCTGGTCGTTTAGGTCTCAAATATGTATTCATAATTTAATGTTATCAAAGAAACTGAATTAATAAGTTGAAATAAGACGATACTTCATATTCTTCATTAGAATTACAACAAACTATTTTAAATTATAAATAAAAGTTTTATATTTTTGGGTAAAGTAATCCTCAATCGTTCGCTAGTAAAGAATCACATACTTTACTGCATAAATTCAGATAAACCGAACGTATGTTTCAGTAAAAATACAATTATAAAACAGTTTCTTACATTATAGAATGATAAACTATCATACATGGTGAGTAACTCTTAGTGTAAAAAAAAAAAAAAAAAATGGTTGAAACTAGATGAAAATATAGAAAAATGTCGCAGATCTCACCTTTCTATTCCAATCAGTTGCAGATATACGATAAAACAAAGACTTTTTTGAGGAAACCACGTTATTTTTATCAAAAAAGCTGTAATATCTCCACTTCGCTAAAATATTTTTCAAATATTTATCACATTTTCGAATTTAGCATTACATTTTCTATAAGAACCGAGTACATGCAACCTAGAATTTTACAAACTTGCAACCTAAAGAACAGCTTGATCCTCACATTGAAACTGAATGCTAGCAAATCCAAGGCTATTGTGTTGGGCTCTAGGGTCCTTCTCAACTCCCTACCTGGAATCCCTAATTTCTCCATAGACTCCAATCCCATAAACTTCCACTATTCCGTTACGAACCTCGGCATTATCTTTGACCAAACCCTTTCCTGGAAAGATCATATCTCCCTTATTATCCGCCGAACAATTTCCACTCTTCGACTCCTAAACCGCTCCCGTAAATTCCTCCCTCAATCAACTCGTCAACTATTAATTTCTTTCCTCATATTCCCCCATTTCGATTTTGGTAGTGTGGTGTACGGAGGCCTCTCTGCATCTCAGGACGCAAGATTGAAGAAGCTCATGAACTGTTGCCTGAGATTCGTTCTAGGGATATCGCGTTGTGACCATGTATCTCACCACTACACAAGATTAAAATGGTTATTTCCCTCCTTCCGAAGACAATAGTTCCTTGGTTCGTTCCTTTACAAATCACTTTCCTCTCAGTCACCTCCCTATATCCTGAAAGCATTAACATTAAAATCATCTGTGAGTTCCCGCAAAACCAGATCCCGTTCCTCAGACCTCTACCTAACTTCCTTTAACACAACATCCTTCAAACGTTCCTTTATTTCTAGAGCTTCGAACTTCTGGAACTCCCTCCCTTCCATCATTCGCCATTCCTCCACTCATAATAGCTTCAAATCCCGACTTTTCGTTTACTTATTAGAAACTCAATCTAATAGTCATATCAATGAAGAAAATATTTTTTAAAATGAAATATGAATATTCAAAGTATAATATTGATTTTGGTACAGAATTATTTTAATACTATTACGCTAAATTTTTATAATTGGTTTCAGCATAATTATATTATTTTATCAGACAAGATTCATTATTTTTCCGTATAATTTATATTTCTTAGCTTTGTCTACTGTATTTTTTCATTGAATATTTTTTGGCTTTTTCCTAATTTGTTTGTAGCTAATTTTAATTTCTAACCTTAAGTTGTAATTTGTTTTCCATGTGATATTTTAAAACATGTATTATTAATTTTATTACTTTATGTTGTAATTTAAATTTCTTTCAATTCCTTAATTTAATTTTAATTATATTTCCTTGCCTTTATCATATTTCTAAATTATAGATACGGCAGCTAGGCCGCCAATAATTGTACATTATAATTATTCTTAAAGGGCAATGGCCCCAGAATAAAATTTATTTTTCACTTCATTTCATTTCATTTCATTTCACATTAGTTAAGGGAATTTACAATGTCTTATATTACTTCACGCTCACCGTTTTCCGAAAAAAACTCTGCACAAAACTGCAAATCTCACAAAAACTTGAAAATTAATCAGCTTTCGAATGATATGTTTAAAGTAATGTTTCTGTTTCGATTTTACAGATAAATTTACTTTTAAAACCGAAAAAAACATGGTGTTCTCATTTGCCATACAAATCAGTTACTTGATTAAATAAAACATTATGACAATCCCTTATTGAAATGAGCATTTTGAACGTAATAGACTCTTCATTGGAATAAAAAGCAAAGGAAAAAAATATTGGTTAATAGAAAATAAAGGAAAACTGTTAATAAAGCGACACCAGATCAAAGGATCTTATATTATTACATTTATTTATTTATTATAATTATTTAGGATTTATTTCATTAGACTTTCAATTTAAGGTTTAAAACCCAATGATAATGAACATAGACCTCAATTTTGCCGTTGGCTTCTGAATGCAGATGATGTTGAAGAATACCACTTTTTGAGGTGAATTTTATGGATAAATGAGTCTGTTTTTAGAGGGGAAGGCATTTCTACCTATCCATGTATATCTTTGGTTTATACGTGTATTGCTTATTCGAAAGCTAGGTTAGATGTACTCTGCTATTATAGAAAATTTAATGCTTTTTTTTTTTTTTTTTTTTTTTTTTTTTTCATTTATTGATATTTACAACTGTACAAAATAATATACAAGTAATTGTGTTGACAGTGAATACAATTGCATGTAAATAACTTGTGAAGAACTACTCACTAGTAGCACTTCAATAATATCTACACTAAAAGGTCTCTAGGCCATCTTCTTTTCAGACGCCTCGGAGGATTATCAGGGATGGAGGAGGAAGCAAGTTCGGAGACTAGTGGATTGGAGTGGTTATGGAGCTTACTATGGAAGGATAGGTATCTGGTTTGGGCTAAATCAGAAACATATGGAACATTAAGATCTTTATGGATAAGTTTATTGGTCACAAAGTAAGGAGCATTGAGGATTTTTCGAAGGATTGTAAGGATTGGATACGACATGAATTGGATGGTTTAGTAGAGCCCCAAAGCTCAATTCCGTACGTCCAAATAGGTCTAATCACAGTCATGTAAATGAGTCTTTTGTAATTAATTGGGAGCTTTGAACGTTTGTCTAGTAAATGTTGAAGTAGTCTGTAACGACGGGCAGTTTCTTGTCGTTTTAGTCTTGTATGTGGATTCCAAGTGAGACGTTTGTCCAAATGGAGTCCCAGGTAGCGGATTTGATCAACAGGGATTAGAGGAATATCATTAAAGGATACCGTAGGACAGGATGTCGTAGGTTTACGACGGAGGGTAAAGGTTATTTGATGGGATTTATTTGGATTTATTTTAATTCTCCATTTTGACAACATTCTTGAAGGTTTATGATGTGGGATTGGAGTGCCTGGGTTGCAATGAAGGGATCATTATTTACTGATAACAAACATGTGTCATCAGCGTAATTGGTGAGGACAGTGCTAGGATGGGTCGGGGGATGTCAGCTGTATACACTGTGTAGAGGATGGGAGCTAGGATACTTCCTTGAGGAACACCGGCAGACTGAGTAAAGAGGGATGAATGGGCGGAATTGTGACTTACTCTGAATGTTCTGTCATTGAGATAGGATTGAATAATAAGGAAGTATGTAGGAGGAAGGAATTTACGGAGTTTGTAAAGCAGTCCCTGGTGCCAGACTCGGTCAAAGGCTTGTTCTACGTCGAGAAAGGCTCCAGTGCAGTACATCCCGCGCTCCAATGCGGACGAGACAACGTCCACCACACGATGGCATTGCTGGATAGTGGAGTGTGACATTCGGAAACCAAACTGGTGATCAGGCGTTTCAGAATGAGTTTTTCCAGGATTTAGCCCATAATGGGCAAGAGTGATATTGGACGATATGAGGATGGGAGTTCAGGTGGCTTTTTTGGCTTAGTTATCATCTTTACTATGGATAGTTTCCAAGGATTGGGAAAGTATGTGGTGCGGAGGACAGCATTATAAATATAGGTTAGGAATAGGATCGCTTTCTGAGGAAAGAGTTTTAGGATTTGGGCTGTAAATAGATCATGTCCTGGGGCTTTGTTTGAGGGTAATCTGTGGATTATGTTTGATACCTCTGAAGGATGGAATGCTTTAGGAGGAGGAGACATTTGGAGTATTTAGTTCTGCTTCAACACATTGTAGGTGGTAAGGATTGAACATATCAGGATGGGGGTTGAATGATTTAAAGAGGTGCTGGCCGAAAAATTTAATGCTAAATCCGAAAATGTGGTCAAAATTTGAAACATATTTTAACAAAGTGGAAATATTAGAGCTTTTATGATAAAAAAAACATGGTTTCCTAAAAAAAAAATCTTTGTTTTATCGTTTTTCTGCTACGGATTGGTTTGCAAATGTGAGGTCTCCGACATGTTTCTACATTGTTCAACTAGTTTCACCCATTTTTTTTTTTTTTTTTTTTTTTTTTTTTTTTTTTTTTTTTTTTTTTTTTTTTTTTTTTTTTTTTTTTTTTTTTTTTTTTTTTTTTTTTTTTTTTTTTTTTTTTTACACTAAGAGGTACTCATCTTATATATTGATTATACAATAAAAAATTAAAATCGAGTGTTTATAGCTGTTTTGTTTATCATTTATTATCCTTTTTGCTTAAAAAAAAAAAAAAAAAAAAAAAAAAAAGAAATAGAAAAAGTAACTCACCTCCTTTTTTATTTTTTATCACGATGAATATGTTCATTGTTCCGGCCTCCGTTACTTGGTGGTCTTCACCGTACAGCCAAAGAACTTGTTGGTACCCTTTCTTGTGTGCTTGTTCCTAGAAAATAAAAAACAAAAACATAAAACTATTAATTCAAAATGAGATTTTATTTTAATACAAACAAATATATGTGTTTATGATTTCAGTCTTCGATACACTTATTTAAAATCTCATTTTTCAAATAGAAAAAAAAAATGAATATGTAAGTAACAAGCAACGGTTAGTTACTGAGTTGAAATTATTAGCAAATCTAAATTTCCCTATTATCCATTCACATAATTACTACTACTAGTAAACGTATACACTCTTACATAAACAAAAAAGTATATTTCGATACCCCCAGTGATCTTTTCTAATAAATCTACGTAATAATTTTTAATTAATAAACAAATGTCCAAATAATTTCAACACAGTATTATAAGTTTATAAAAACAAAATTATCAACTTCATATTTTAATTGTTGTTTTTTTTTTTTAAATATTGTTTCACATTTAAAAATAACTTACTGACTTCGTAAAATAAGAATTAATAAGCGGGTAATCTCAAGGTTTTGGTCAGCATTGTTAACATTTGCTTGTTCACTCAGAAGCTAATAATAACTGAAAATTTTTTTAAAAATATTTCTGGGCATAACGAGTTGGATATTAACCTCGTTGAACAATATCTCATCATATTGGTGATATATGCATAACTTCTAGTCGAAATTTCGTTTACTGCTTTTGCAAGGTAACTGAAACAATTTTCACTAGAAAATAAAAGTTAGCTGGACTCATTCGCTACATTTCTCTAAATTTTCCCTCGCCTTGAGCCAGCTCTAGAAAAAAAACCACCAAAAACTTTTTCTTCTTTCTATTCCATCCTCATGTCTTTTCTTATCGTATCTCGCTGGTGGAAAAAAGAAATGTTATGGAGATAAAAAATCACATCGCTCGATTTCTTGTATTATGTAAAATCTCATTTCTTATCACCTTGAATTCGTCGCCGCTTCAGAAGCTGAAGACGCCTCACTAGATCTTTAATAGTGAATAAATTTTCTTACCCCTTTATCAGATCATTTTTTATTGCGACCACCAACATAGTTGGTGTAGGAAATTCCCATTTGGCTCTTACTATCTGCGTTGTATATATTGCATTTTCCTTGATAGTCTTCCATCGGACATTCTTTGTAAATGTCCGTACCAGTTTAGAGATTTTATCTCGTTCTCTTCCAGGATCTTTCTTTGCACCTTTTTTATCTCATTTTCTTCCTTTTCCCTTTATCCTCCTTGACATTCTCGTTGTTCTGCGCTAATAGTCCATTTCAGTGGCAAGAAGCTTCTTACGGAGATCGGCCTTTAATTTCCATGTTTCTGCTCCAGATATTAGTATAGTCAATACCATACTTTTTATTAGATATTCTTTGTTTTATTGACTAAATATTACAAGCTGCCTCTTAAAGGGCAATGAATAATATAGATGACAAAGAATACATTCATGCGCTATGTAAAATTAAATAAAATAAAAAGCCTCTAACAATATAAGATATTAATATTTTTAAAAAAAATTAAATAAATCGTGAAATACAAATATAAACAATAGTAATAATAAAGGACCAGAAATTTTTTTTTTAAAATAAATTAATAAGCACAATCACACTGTATATACAATGTACACAAGCATCCCAGGAAACGCCAGACCAAGCAAGCTTGTCCCCCATCTTATGGGAAGGCAAGGCAGGCCCCCAGTAATCCCAGCGCTCTTCTTTCAGCCGTATCACCAGGGTGAAAATATAGTGGAAGCTGAGAGGGAGCGCCACAGTCGCTCAGGACTTTAGTCTAGAAGCTGGCCATTGCCAGAACTCCAATACTATATATTTATTACAATAAGTCTGGGGCCATTGCCGTTTTAATCTACGAGGATGGTTATAAGGATTTGTGGAGCTGGATAATGAATGTGCCAGAGGGTTGGGATGGTTGGAAAGGTTTTGATGGAATTTGGGGAATTCAATGGGTATAAGGTCAAGGACAAAAGGTATATTGAGATCATTATGTAGGGTTTTGTTGGAGACATAATATGGAGCATTTACAATAGTACGAAGGACTTTGGATTGAAAGGATTGAATGCGTTTTATATTCGATTGTTAAGCCGTCGCCCAAAGTTCAAGTCCATAGGTCCAAAAAGGTTTAATGATGATTTTGTATATGAGGAGTTTGTTTTCAATGGAAAGATGAGAAGTCTTACCATACTTAGAGCATATAATATACAGCATCTTCGTATTTGAGAATCTATATAACAAAAGTGAAAAAAAAAAATTCAGTCACTTTTTGAGAGAATACCGAAAATTTGAAAGCTTGTGTCTTCCACAAACATATTGACGACCCCACTGGACTCAGCGGAGGGTCGGATTACCCAGTGAGTTGGACTATAGAGCGGCGGATTAGCGAGGTTCTAATCTTATTCTATAATAATTCCACTAATATTCTTTAAAATCGGTTTCATCTTTATATTAAAAAGAAACGTATTAATAATATCATTTGTTGAGCATTATCTATGATACAACTGCACTCATTCCAACGAGAATACACATGTTTATACTTGAATGCAAAGCCATGTAAAAACTGCAAAATTGAGTTGATCAGTATTAATTTTTTCAATGTTTTGAAATGTAGATACAAAATAATATTCAACCGGATTACGTAACTAGTGAGTTAAAGTTTAAAATCCTAACCCATATATTAAAACACTTTTAATTAATAAGAATATATTTGATATAATCAAAACAGTCGTTACATTGACTCAGTTCTGAAGTTGACGTCTGTCTGTATTGAGGTAATAACATTTATCTCCTATGTTTGTCTCACGCTTATTTATAAAACGCGTGACAAGTATTACCTTGGATAACTCTTTAAGCCTTGACATATCAAATCTCTTTGTAAAATATCAAAGAACTATCAGTAAAACAATTTTGAAAATAATTTGCGAAATACATGTTTCGTCTGATAGTTTATTTAAAACCAAACGACTTGCATCGGTAATAAATACTAAAAGTCATTAACTTAATGGTCTCGAAGATAGCTATAGAGTTATGATTTCTCTTGTGTCTTTATTGTTACGGTGTCGGTGATTTCATAAATTGCAGAACAAAATAACACAGTACAATGATATTAATATATACAACGTTTTGCGTAAGTCCCTGTCGTACTGCATACATATTAAAATATCATGTATAATCATGAATAAATCATTAAATTGATTGATGTCAGGCAGCATTAAAAACAGAATATTACGTTATTTGTTATTGTGTTATTTTTTTGGTTTTTTTTTGTTTTCTACAAATGATGGGTATGTTTTTTTAGTTTTCATTACTTACATATTCATTAAAAAATTAATTTGAAGAATGTATGTGTAGATTCTCGATGAAACAAATTCGATACTGCTGTGTTGATTAGCAATAGCTGTAAGCCAAATTCTGAAAAACAATAACCAATATCTTTCCATCTTTAATAAGATAGCAGTGTCTGATACAGAATTTAAAATATTCCCTTCAAAAATTCAATTATTAATCTTACTCTTGCAAGCCAAACGTTAAACTATTAAGGATTTGTATTCAATGTGTACTATGAATGCCAATTTTAGTATGTTAGGATAATGTTTTCCTTTTTTGTGTGGGTGATTCTTGATTTCCGAATTTCTTTTTCTTTTTTTTTTTTTGCCGGACTAGTCGGCTTGAAAAAATACAAAAAAAAAAAAAAAAAAAAAAAAGCCGATTATTCAGCCAAGCCAATTATTCGAGGCACTTCGTTTATAGCTCTATAGCCGTCTGTACATGCAGCTACAAGTTCTTGTTAATCTTATATTTTCTTCTGTTTTTTTGCAATGGGGCCGGTGTGTAACACTTTCTTAGAAAAACAAAGCTAAATCTAAAATAAAAATTATATCTAATGAAGGCACTGATTTAATTTCGATCAACCTATTTTTAAGCGGAGAAATATAAATTAATAAAATGGCCTACTAGTCGGCGTTTTTACTAACTAGTTGCCGAATAAAAAATCAGCCAATTAGTCGGCTTCACCAAATAGTCCCATCTACAATTATACATATTTTTCTTTTATCTGTTTCTGTTTTTATTTTCTGATATAATATAAATCTGTATTCGCTTTTGCTTATCTTGTTTCATTTTAAAAATATCTAGGCAACATATGATTCTACTTAATGCTATGTAATGTTATTTTTAAGGGACCTTGTCCTAGAAAGTTCTCTTTCTTTTCTATTTGAAAATGAACAAATATGGATTACATTTTCCGACTGCCAAAGCTGAAATAATAACGAAATAAATGCAGCTATAGACGGTAGTACTACGTTATATTGCATTTTTGTTATTCGTAAGTAATTTTTTTTTTTGTCCTAGAAGTAAGATTATTTTTTATTTCTTTACATATTCTTTTCGAGCTCTAATTCACTATAAAACATCTCGAGAAATATCATCAGTGTTCATTGAAAGGTTTTTGTGAAAAATGCAATTCCTTAAGTGATAAATGAAACACTGCACATTTGGAATATTTATTTTTATTATTAACAATCAGTAAAATAAATACAATTATTTAGTGTATTGTCTGAATTGCAATGAAATTATAAATTATATGTTGTTGATAACAAATGCTATTCGCCTTTTATTAATTTATTATATGAATAATTATTGCTTCCTTAATAGATCAAGGTTTTATTTTTTAGGTCTCGAATGGATAATGTTTTGTAAAAGTAATTTATTTTTAAACCAACTTTCAAAAATCAAAAATTTATTATAGAATTTTTACTATAGATTCAATTATCCAGAATCGAAAAATACTAGTCCCGATACACCACTAATCGGGAATAGAAGTAGTTTTAAAATGACCATATAAATATTTAATTTAGTTATTAAATCGGCGTTGTGACTCCATTTTTATGAAGCTTAAAAATTACTTCCTGTCGTACATTATCCTTTAATGACATCCCACTAATCCCTGTTGAACAGATTCGCTACCTAGGACTCCACTTGGACAAACGCCTTACTTGAAATCCACATACAAGAATAAAACGACAAGAAACTGCTCGTCGTTACAGACTAATTCAACATTAACTAGATTATTACAAAAGACTTATTTACATGACTGTGATTAGACCTATTTGGACGTAGTGAGTTGAGCTTTGGGGTTCCACTAAACCATCCAATTCATCTCGTATCCAATCCTTACAATCCAAAATCCTTCGAAAAAACCTAAATGCTGATACTTTGCCTCCAATAAACTTATCCATAACGATCTTGATGTTCTATATGTTGCTGATTTAGCCCAAACCAGATACCTCTCCTTTCATTAACTCTATAACTCTCAAATCCACTAGTTTCTCAACTTGCTTCCTACTCCATTCCCGATAATCTTCCGAGGCGTCTGGAAAGATGATGGCCTAGAGATCTTCTAGTGTAGAGTTTTTATTGAAGTGCTACTGATAAGTTGTTCTTTTCAAGTTTTGACATGTTATTGTAATCGTTATCAACACATTTACTTGATTTACATATATATTTGTACAGTTGTAAATTTCCATAAATTGATATAAAATAAAAAATGTTAAAATTAAGAAAAAGAAGAACAATGCACACAAGTGTGAGAGAATATGTGAATAGGATCCTGGATTTAATTTTTTAAAAATCGCAAAATGTCTGTCGAAAATTAGTAAGATAATGCTAGGAGGGTATGAATGAATATCCGCTCTGTAGACAGAAGTCAAACAATGTCCACGAATGTCAAATTCAAGTTCCTTATCTCAAATGACAGTACTACAGAAACTTTGGATGGTGTTAAAAAATATTAATTTTTACACTAAAATATTTCTGTACATACCTTGGAATTTCCTTTTTTTTTTTTTAAACGTTTTATTTTCTCAAATAATTGATAATTTTAGTAAGGAAAATGTGTTGGGTAAAAATGTGCGAACAGTGATAATTATTTCACCATAACCACCTATATTAATTTAAATTACAACCACAGAAACTTTTATTGCAAAACATTTGAACTTGAATTCCTCCTGAATGGATCACTGAAATTTCAAAACACTCATTGGAGAAAACAAGTCTAGACCTGTCATGTATATTAAGAAAATTTCAACTATTTTAACAGTTCTTCAGGGGTCTAATTACATAAATCATCACACTATTATTTTTTTTTTTTACTTTCTGAACACTAATATTTGTTTCGAATAAATCCGAAAAATATTTCGGTTCAAATTTTTTTATGAAGTATACGTATTATTTTTTTCTTTCTCATTCAAATCAATATATATATATTTCGTTCGTACTTGTCGAATATTAACCTATAGGATTGGTGAAAATACTTTTAAAATTTTACTATCCTGAAGGCAGTTTTACGATGGGAGATTAGTTCTATATCAGAAAATTAAAAATAAGTGAAACTAAGAAATTTGTTTTTAAAGAGGGAAATGAAATCGTAAGGGGGCAATAAATTATTTTTAATAAGGAATGTGGCATATGAGGGACAGATAAGTGCTATATATCCTTCATTATGCCTTAAGTCTTATCAAGAGAGTTTATTTTATCTCGGAAAATATTGTTTTTGATATTTTTATATATATTCTTCACAGACGAATGATATCATCACTAAGTAAATACCGTCATTTTATTTATTTGTCTTGGTATTGTTTTCTTTATAATGATATCTTTATTTTTATTTACAATTTATTGTTACTAGCCTTAAAAAAATCATAATACTAATACTAACATTAATAAAAACTTATAATGAGAAATCAAGGTTTCAAAAAAAAAAAAAACTTGTTGAGGAAGCATTATTTCGAAAGTAACGGTTATACAGGTAATACGGACAGTAAGTATCCACGTTCAACCACCAAGTTTTTGCCCCATTAAAGGTACAGACTTTATAGAGGCTGAGTGTGCCACAGGAGAGTCTGTTTTCAGCAGCGATCAACGGCTGATATAACAAGAAATAAATAGTCTGCTAACTATCGTGCCCGACTAAACTCGGGTACAATAGTTAGATGTCCAGTAATTTACCCAACTATGTACACCCTATTTATTTATTAATAGAATTGAAATAGAAAAATATGAAACTGTAGACCATATTAATTTTTTCACAGTTCACGAATCTGGCTTTCAGTTTTTCTAGAAGTTAAAAAAACCTCTACTTTATTTCATCCAATGTGATCACATGTTATTTTTAAATATTTAATGATATTGACAACTGTATACATTATATACAACTAATATATTTGAGGAAAACTACTATAATAGCATGTAAAGAACTAATCACTAGTGACACTTTTTATCATAAAAGTTAAAAGGTCTGTTCTATAGAATTGATCAAGAATTTCTTTTTATTTCAATACAAAAAGATCAATTCTTGATTTTCGATACCGACAGCTAGGTTTCAAAATAAATTTATTTTAGAAAACATGAAGAGAGCTAAATAAGGAAACCTCATTAAACATTAAGAAAACAATAATTATTCATGAAATATGTTTGTAAAAAGTGAATAGCATTAAGTTAATGCTGTTTATACATTATATAACATATTTTATATTATATCCTTAATTTATGGGAGATATTAATGAGATTATGTTGAACAAATATTTTCGTTAGCGAACCCGTTAGTGAATGGTCGTTATGAACAATGGCCGTTAATAACATATGTTACGCTTTCGGATTAAAGAATTTATACCTCTTGTTCCAAAATAAAATCTATTTTTGTAAAAAAAATATAGAATAGAGTTTGTTAATTGTTAGATATATATAATATCTACACATAAGTAAATTATAATATTTGAAATTCTCAATTAAAACCTTTAGCGCTATATTACGAGGGTGAATCAAATATAAACGGTAATTTTCAAAATTATATTTATTGAATAATATTATACAGAAACTATACCTTCAACATTTTTCAATGTAGTCTCCTGCATTATCTACACACTTCTGCCACCGATTTGGAAGCTTGAATATTCCCTGTTCATAAAAAGACTGAGGGCGAGTTTTTAACCATTCGCGCACGTGCTTTTCGACGTCTTCATTGTTTTCAAATCGTTTTCCTCCTCCACATCACATCACATGAGACGTGGGTCCACCATTACACCCCCGAATCGAAAATGGCAAGTAAGGAGTGGCGAAGGAAGGATGAAGGCTGCCCAGTGAAAGCCAAAACTCGTCTCTCAGCCGGAAAAGTTCTTGCAACAATTTTTTTTGACTCAAGGGGAGTTCTACTCATTGATTTTCTTCACGATCAACGAACAGTGAATGCGGCTCACTACTGTCAGGTGCTACAGTCAGCAAAAACCAGTTACCGGAACAAAAGACGAGGTGTGTCCATTAGAGATGTCATCCTTCTCCCTGGCAACGCAAGGCCTCACACCGCATTGTTGACAAGGGATAAATTGGAAGAAATGGGCTGGGAAACTCTCGAACACCCTCCTTACAGTCCAGACCTGTCCCCTTGTGACTATTTTTTGTTTGCGCCCCTGAAAGAATCACTTGGAGGAAAACGATTTGAAAACAATGAAGACGTCGAAAAGCACGTGCGCGAATGGTTAAAAACTCGCCCTCAGTCTTTTTATGAACAGGGAATATTCAAGCTTCCAAATCGGTGGCAGAAGTGTGTAGATAATGCAGGAGACTACATTGAAAAATGTTGAAGGAATAGTGTATAATATTATTCAATAAATATAATTTTGAAAATTACCGTTTATATTTGATTCACCCTCGTAGTACCAACAGTTTTCCCCTAATTAAGGGTACCCACTTCAAAGAGGCTGGATGTGCCCCAGAAGATTCTTCAGACCCAGAAGTCGATTCATGGGTGAAGAAACATTTTCTTTCCTCAGCTGGACTGGAACCCAGGTCACGGAACTAGGAGTTCAGTGACTTACCCACTGAGTTACCCCATTCTCTTAACATATTGTTTTATTTTTTTTTAAATCTTTTTATTTGGCTAATTACATGCTGCCTCACTCAAGGGCATTGTGTAATATTGATTATAGTGACTCATTCATTCAATATGTACACTGATATAAAATAATGTAAAAGAAATAAAGAAAATTTAAAATAAACAACCTTTAAAGACACAAGAAATAAAATAATATATAATAAATGATAATATAAAAATAGGTAGTGATTGTTGAAACTAATAAATAAAATAAGAATTAAGGAAGAAAAGAAATAATCATAACTACATTCATACTAAACATACGTAATTTACAAAGATTCCGAGGAAAACCCCGATCCAAGCCTGCCCCCTAATTTGAAAGGCAAGCCGGGCTCAGAGTTCCCTGCGCTGTTCTATCAGCTGCATCACTGATAGAATCCAGTGGAGGCTGAGAGAGAGCGCCATGGCACAGACGCACAGGACTTGAGTTGAGAAGCTGGCCATTGCCAGCACTACAATAATAATTATTTACAATAAATCTCGGGGCCATTGCCGTTTTGAATCTACGAGGTGGATTATAAGGATGCGTGGAGTTGGATAGTGAATTAGCAAGTGGATTGGGATGGTTGGAAAGGTTTTGATGGAATTTGGAGAATTTAAGGGGTATGAGGTCAAAAACAAAAGGTATATTGAGATCATTATGTAGGGTTTAATTAACATATTTTAAATTCTTAATTTCTTTTTTTTAATCGGTCAATTTTTATTCTATTATTTTATATTACTTGAACATTCCATTTAAAATTTTATATTTAATTAATTATAAGGTATATATTGATTCTAAAAGCGGATTCTGGATACTATCGATTCTTGAGAAAATTATCGGTATCGAAAATTAGTGGTTAAAGTCGATTCCTGGGTATCGATCGATATTCACTTGATGCTGACGCCGTAACGAATGGTAATAACGTAAGCGCACCATAATTTTATTTTTTTTAATATTTATTGAAATTTACAACTGTATATACGATATAATACATCAAGTAAATGTGATGAAATAGGTAAAAATGGCACGTCACTTGTTTTTAAAGCAATTACCCATCGGTAGCACTTATAAAGGTTCTATACAATGAAGCACTATATTAGAAGGTCCCGGGGCCTTTTCTTTTCCGGCGCCTCGGAGGGTTATCTGGAATGGAATGAGAAGCAAGTTGTGATACTAATGAATTTGAATGGTTGTGGAGTTTGCTATGAAAGGATTGATATCAGATTTGAGCTAAGTCAGGATCTTTGTGGATAAGTTTGCTTGTGACGAAGTAAGGAGCATTTAGGATTTTGGATTGTAAGGATTGGATACGAGATGAATTGGATGGTTTAGTGGAGCCCCAAAGCTCAACTCCGTATGTCCAAATTGGTCTAATTATTGTTATGTAAATGAGTCTTTTGTAATTAATTGAAAGGTTGAAACGTTTGTCAAGTAAATGTTGAAGTAGTCGATAAAGACGGACAGTTTCTTGTCGTTTAAGTCTTGAATTTTATTTTTATGTCAAAACATTGCTATTGCGAGCTAAATTGTTACAGAATTATCACTGAAACCAGACTATAACGTATTAATCTACTAAAAGCTATTAGCAATAAAACCATTCTTATTAGTCTGATCTGTGATCATTTATAATTTTCCTTCAGTTTCTTGATTTTCTCAGAATAATTATTTCCACTGTCTTTTAAATGAATTTTCCTGGTTTTGATTATAATGTATGGAATGAGAATATCAAAGTGCCCTTCATTAAAGGTACAAAGGCAACATCTTGACACATAGATCATAAATGAAATATATTGCCAACAATTTATTATAATTATTATCTTTACCTGAATTTTAATAGTAGGTGCATAATTAGATCCCATTTTTCTGTCTCCAACGCCTCCTGGCCACGCCCTTATGAAATTAGGGTCTGCTAAAAGTGACACCGCCTGGCTTTCAGTAGTTGACCCGAAGTAGGGCCCTACTGGGCAGAGGATTGTGTACAGCAGCGCTGACTCAGAAGTACCAACACCTAGCGATGGCTGTAATAAAAAAAGTGTTATTAATAATTTTATTATAATTCGCTATTTAAGCGCAAATAACAAAGAAAGAAAAACAGGAAGCTGCGTTAAATATACGCTTGCATAAAATTTCTGTCTCTTAATATTAGATTAATTTGTCACCCAGTTCTTTGCATAATTTAATTCGATTATAGTGCTATATTTCAGATGATTTCACTAGATTTACAATTAAAAAATCATACTGACTCTGACTTGACCCTTATAGATTTTATAGATCCATCAATCGTTCTTAAACGATAATTCACTTCGCTTCGAAGCCTTCCCATCCGAAAGGAATTGAAGTCATGATAACTTAGCAATCATGGTTTGAAAAGAATTTAACTTTGGAAAATTCTTCGGAAAAAATATCAAAACAATGATTGTATTTTACGTTAAGGCATTTTGAAGGAAACAGTTTCATACTGTTCTCATAACAAAATTATGATTTGAGTCGTTATTAATGAAATACTAGAGGTGAAATTACCATCATGCAAATCTAAACCAACATGAAATAGATTTAAAATAAATAAAAATAATGAAAATAATCCAATCCCTATAAATGAATATAAATTGCTCATCAATCAAGAGGTATTATTTTACACCACGCCTGTATTGTCCGTAAGTATTTTGGTAAATCAAATTTACGTCAAACTTCCGAATTCTGAAACAATGAAGGATGGTTCAAATCAGTTTACACACCACAGGATGGCTCCCAGTATTGACAATTAGACAAAAACGAGGAATTTTAATGATTGTTTCTAACACATCTGGTAAAATTGCTCAGTTTACAAGATGTTTTTATATTGCAACAAATATAAAAAACGTGAGAAGGGTTCTTCATGCTGAACCTCAAATAAATATTGAACAAATTAAACGTATTCCACACCTCATTACGGCCCATAAAGATTACAGAAAATGTTTGCCCATGGCCATGCTATTACAACTTCAGTGGAAAAGGGAGTCGAGGAATGAGCTAACGGATGAAAAAAAAAAAATATATAATTTGGATGGATTTTCTATTATCATGACAAAAAGAAGAAATGGTAATATGTAAACTGAAAATGGGAGAAGGTAGTGTGATGATATGGGGTGGCATCGGGTACAATCAATAAACATACTGTGTGTGCAGGTTAACATACTAAAAGTCCCCGCTCCTGGGGAGGGGGGGAGGTTAGCTAACGGTGGGAGGAAGGGGAGAAGATCCCATTTTTGGGTTTTTTGACTACATCTCGAAAATGGTGGACGCTTCAAAATGTTTGCAGCGTCCACCGTTTTCGAGATGCAGTCAAAAAACCCAAAAATGGGACCTTCTCCCCTCCCCCCCACCATTAGCTAACTCCCCAGGGGCGGGGACTTTTAATATGTTTATCTTATAACAACTCCTAATGGAGCTATGAAGTCGAAAATTTTCGCGTATTCCATGGAATCTACACCCCTCATTTAAGCACTCATTGACTGGCCTACAAAGAATGATGTAATGATTTCTGGACCTACGAACAGCAACGGAAAAAATCATAGTGGGTCATCTTTTTGTCCCAGACCGTATATATAAAAAGTGTGATTTCAGGCTGGTAACAGGCTCGAACTTTTAGTATGTAATATGAAAACATGAACAGATAAAAGCAATAGTGCTGATTCATTGTTGTTGGCAATATAATGAGATGAACTGATACAACAGAGAAATTTGCTAAAGTTTATAAAACGTTATTCCACCCTGGGAAAACCCTCCTGACCTGTTTGTATCTCTCTGATCAATTAAATAACAATATAATTATCCATCTCAAGAAAATGATCAACGCACAATTCAGAATACTTACATCCCCTGAATTTTAAAGTTTTTAGGCATTAAAAAATATTTAATAAGAAAAATATTAACATAAGCACACTAATGATAATTATTAAGAAAAAAATTCGTTCCAACGACTTTTAGTACCAAGAATTTGCTGACCAAGGAAAGTTATTATTTTTTTATATTATGATAAAAATTTATAACGGATTGTCTCTTGTACATCATTGTTACCAATTTTGAAGGAACCTATCCAGGATAGGATAGGATTTGATAGGAACCTACCCATAATTTACTATGAGTTATTAATGAAGTGCTAATAGACCAGTCAACAAACGTATTGTAGAATGCATGAAATATGCGATAATTTTTTACTTCAACGATTCATTAGGAGTAGTTAAAAAGTAAACTTACTAAAAGTCCCCACCCTTGGGGGGATGAGCTATCGGTGGAGGGGGGGTAGAGGAGAACAAGTTGGTTTGACAAAAAGTGAGGTAAATTTTTTGTTTGCGATAATTATCGATTTTCAATAACGTATATCTCGGAAACCGTTGGAAATTCTACAAACATGTATATAATCAATTTTATAGAAAATTTAATTAGGTATAGTTTTTATTTTTAACAAACGTTTCTAGATTTCACCGTTTTTGAGATATAATCGAAAAATATAATTGGGACTTTCTCCTCTCCCCCCCACCGTTAGCTCACCCCCAGGGGTGGGGACTTTTAGTATGTTTATCTTCTAACTATTCCTAATGAAGCCCTGAGGTAAAAAATAATCGCAAATTTCATGCACTCTACACCCCTCATTTCAGCATTCATTGACTGGACTATAAGTTTTTGTTACCTGTTTCTCCCTCTGTCATTGAGTTGTGTTGGTTTATATCAATCTTATAATACATATTTATAATAGTTGTGCATTGGAAAAAATAGTTTATTTATTTATTTTTATAACCTTTTTTGGAATCCTTTCATTAGGCCACTGTCCATAACAATTAACCCTCTCATTAATCATATCACTCAATCATGTGTATATTTAATTTTTTTTTTATATATATATTTTTATATGGACTAATTTTATATTTTTATTTTAAATTGAAAAAAAATTACAAAGAAAAATTAGTATTTATTAGAAACATATTACAAAGTGCATGTCGTTATCACAATTTTTTTTTTTTACTAATAGTAATAATTGTATTCAATGTTTGAAACTTCTGTCCATTTAGATAAATTTATAAATACACGAACGTAAATTAACTCTAAATGCATTAGAGACCACCAATATGAAATATCACTGTGGAAAGTAATATCTATTCAATTAATTGGTTAAATAGTTCTAACATGAAGCATTCCATTCCTGAAATAGAAAAAGTAGGAATTTTTTTTATTTATCTGATAGGAGTTCCGAAGTTGTAAAATATTTTATTTACAGGCCGAAATAGTTGAGAAGAACAACCCAGTGTTCCATGTTTCTATTTACCATGTTTTTATTACCGTTAGGTTTAAGTAACTTTAGTTTAGTATCAGTATGTTTCGGTACCAAACTTATCGAATCTCGATTCTCGATACATCGGTTTGAAAATAAATTGGCATTTAAAAAAATAATCTATATGAGAGCTAACAAAAGCAATAAATAAAAGAATAATTATTCTCCGTTACCCAGTAGCTAATACAAATCTTCATCCATTCAATGTTTGGCTTGCTGTAGCAGTTCTTGATTCCTGAGCATTCTTTACCAAGCCCAGTTGATATAGTATATGAAGAATTGTTCTGTTATTATCTTTCATTACAATTTATTTTTATTATTTTTATATTTTTCATCATGAATATAGGAAAACAAGACTCAATATATAAAAATTAAATGACAAAGTATCACAAAACTATCGTCAATGTTAACCGCATCGATCGGTTCTGGGAATGGATTTTGGATCATCGATTTTGGATACCGATTCTTTTCTCAGAAATATTAATAAACGGTAATATACATTCATTTACAATATCTTTGGATATTATTGGCCAATATAATAAAATTGAAGTACTCACACACCTCTGTCCCTACGAGTGTAGGCCTGATATAGAGACTGGCGGCTTCTGAGTGAGGGACCCACTCCTGGTCGATGGATATCAACCTGCAGATACACTTGATCATCTCTTCGGCGTCGAACTGGGGCAGGCACGACCGGTGCGCTGAAAGGTTCATCCTCGCCATGTTCAATTCTGGCCTGAATATCCTGATCTTACCGTCCTTTCCTCGGTAGGCCTTCATCCCTTCGAAGAGCTAAAAAAAAATAATTTATTTGCATGAATGTTTTCTGAAATAAAATAATAACATTACGTATAACTTAAGACTAAAACGACAAGAAACTGCTTGTCGTTACAGAATACTTCAACATTAACTAGAAAAACGTTCAAAGCTCCTAATTTATTACAAAAGACTCATATACATGACTGTGATTAGACCCTAAAGACAATAAATCCCTCACTCTCTCTCACTCTCTCTCTCTCTCTCTCTCTCTCTCTCTCTCTCTCTCTCTCTCTCTCTCTCTCTCTCTCTCTCTCTCTCTCTCTCTCTCTCTCTCTCTCTCTCTCTCTCTCTCTCTCTCTCTCTCTCTCTCTCTCTAGTATTTACTTTTATTTATCTTTTTATATTTTTAAGATCTCTAGGCCACATATGATTTTACTTTCGGTTATGTTATGTTTTCTTGAGGGAAATCGCCCCTGAATAAGGTTTTCTTTCTATTCTATTCTATTTTATCTTATATACCATATTCACACGAAAGCAAGACTTCAGCTTTGAATTCAGTTGAAGTGAATTTGAAAAATAATCTAGGGTTTAGTACCCAACGATGCTAGTGACGACGAAATATCTGTAATTATAGCAGCATAATATTTATATAAGTATTATTTTTATTTTTAATTTAATTTAAATTTAATTTTAAGCAGATTTAATTTTTTCGTGTTTTCTGAGAAAATCTATATTTTTTAAGAGAAACTCATGGCATTAATTATCCTAATAATTGAAGATGTGAATGCTTTATTTTTGTCTAAATATTAATTATTGTAGACCTTAAAATATATTTGGAACTTAAATTATTAAAAAGTAAGATTTATTTTATCATTTTCATTCATAAATGTCATCTTAATTTTTCTCCTAAGATTATTTTTATATTTGTCAGAGATTTTGATAAAGTGCTATATACTTATATAATTTATAGGTAAATGAACAGTTTGCGTAAACTAATAATTTAATTGAAAAACCAACTTTAACAAACACATTTGATTACCGTTCATAAACAAAAGATAAAATAAAAGTTAGTATCTAGCGTGACATAAAAATAAGAGGGAACTCCATTCGGTATGAATGAGTTAAAACGCTTATTGCTGCTAAATCTGATTCTGGTGTGACCGAGAGATCGAATTACGCTGTATCTAGAAATAATAAATAATATAGGCAAACATCTGGAAATATTTTTTAAAAAACAAGAAAATATTAAATTCAGACAAGAAAATAAAGTTTCAATTTTTTTTTTTTCAAAAAAGTAAAATAAAAAAATATACATAGAAATATATATATATATATATATATATATATATATATATATATATATATATATATATATATATATATATATATATATATAAACACTGACAGGCAAAAAAATTCACTTAACCATTAAAAATTCGTATCTAATCCTTGCAATCTGAAATTCTTCGAAAAGTCTTCAATGCTCCTCTCATCAGAAATAACTTAATCTATAAAGACTTCAATGTTCCATAGGATGCTGATTTAGCCTAAACCAGAATGAATTCAATTTCGTTTATAAATTTTCAAAATCATTATACTTATCACTTAATACCCACTCGAATCTAGTGGTCTCTCTACTTGCTTCCCTTGTTATTCCCAATAATCATCCGAGGTGTCTGAAAAGAAGATGGCCTTGGGACCTTCTTTACAAGTTATTGTTATTTTTCACACATTTACTAGATGTATTTTTTTGGATACATTTGTAAACTTCAATACATAAAAAAAATTTGTAAAAATGACAAAGGCTGTATCGGATAGTTGGTCAATTTATTACGATTCTTAGTTCGCCCAACATTGGAATTCAGGGATAAAAACAAAAAACTAAACAAAAGGAGACTATTAATGTTGTGATTGCATTGTCCTTTTAAAGATTTTACTTCCAAGGTAAATGTCTGATTGTCAATTGTTTCAGTTTTCACAAATCTAGATGTTACATGATATGGCATAACCATTTAGGAACTATCTATGGGCTTAAGCAATTAAATTATCTGTTTTAGACATTTTACAGAATGTACTAATCTTTTGTTTAAAGCATATTGAAAACAGCAGAAAATTCCTGTTGATTGTCATACAATGTGACTAAAACAAAACGCAATTTTTTTAAAAAACTTATTATTACTATTTACAACTGTATAAAATACATTAAATTTTTTTTTGATCTTTTCATTTGAATAATTACAAGCTGCCTCACTCAAGGGCAGTGAATAATATCGATGACAAGGACTCATTCATTCAATATGTACAACGATCTAAATTATTGCAAAATAAATGAAGTAAGATAATTAAAATAAACAGCCACTAAAGACACAAGAAATAAAATAAAATATACAAGAAACATAATAAAATATAAAAGAAATAAAATAGAATATAATAAATGATAATGAAAAATAGGTTATGATTGTTGAAACTAATAAATATAAAATACTGAAGAAAAGAAAGAATCATTACTACATTCATACTCTATATACAAAATTTACAAACATTCCGAGGAACACCCCAATCCAATGCCGCCCCCCAATTTGAAATGTAAGCTGGGCTCAGAGAGTTCCCAGCGCTGTTCTACCATATCAGCTGCGTCACAAGTAGAATCCAATGTAGGCTGAGAGAGAGCGCAATCGCACAAGCGCATAGGACTTGAATGAAGAAGCTGGCCATTGCCAGAACTGTAATAAATATTCACAATAAGTCTCGGGGCCATTACCGTTTTAATCTGCGAGATGCGTTATAAGGATGCGTCGAACTGGATCATGAATAGGCCAGTGGGTTAGGTTGGTTGAAAAGGTTTTGATGAAATTTGGAGAATTTATAGTGTATCAGGTCAAGGAGAAAAGGTATATTGATATCGTTATGTAGGGTTTTGTTGGAGACATAATATGGAGCATTTACGATAGTACGAAGGACTTTGGATTGGAAGGATTGTATGCGTTTGATCTTTGATTGTTTTGCTGTCCCCCACAGTTCAAGTCCATAGATCCAGATAGGTTTAATGATCGTTTTATATATGAGGAGTTTGTTTTCAATATACAAGTAAATGTGTGGAAAAGTATTACAATGGCATTCAATAATTACTCATTAGCAGAACTTTAATAAAAGTTCTACATATTACAACGTCTCTCGGTCTTCTTCTTTTCAGATACCTTCGAGAGTTATCGGGAATCGAGTGTGGAGAAAGTTTAGATACTTTTGGATTTGAGTGGATATGGTGTTTAATATAGGGTAGGTATCGGGTTTGGTCCAAATCAGGAACATGTGGAATATAAAGATCTTAATGGATAAGTTTGTAACATAATAAGGAGCATTGAGGATTTTGGATTGTAAGGATTGGATACAAGAAGAATTGGAAGGTTTAGTGAGCAGCAAAGCTCAAATCCGTATTTCCAAACAGGTCTAATTAATGTTATGTAAATAAACCTTTTGTAATTTATTGGGAGCTTTGAACGCTTTTCTAGTAAATGTTAGAGTGGTCGAAAATAATTCAAATTCAAATATCGAAATCGATAAAATTTAAAATCACCAGCATAAAGTAATTGTGTGCATAAAATAAAAATGTTGGCATCAAACTATTTATGAAATATTACAAGTTGAAGATAGTTGCTGTATCACTTAATGATATCGTCTTATCATTATTTTTAAATGTTATGATTCTTATCAGAACAATTTCTAAAGTTTAAATGGTTGGTGATTTAAAGCCACGTTATGTTTATTAGAAAATTCAACTGATTAGTTTTCTGAGAAGTGCTTCAGCCTTGGGAAACTCATTAAGAAATTAAGTAAACGCTACTATTTTTAACTAATTCAGAAAATGCAAATATTATATTTTCCTAAAAAACGTACGGTTATTCGTTCAAACTGATGAAAATTTTTAGTTGTTTGATTGGTATATTGAGGAAATGTTAAATTTATATAATTGCATCATCTAGTGTTACAACAGTAGAGCTTATGTAAGGGCGGAATCTGGATGGAAACATTGTAGGTTAAAACTTGTTCACTATCTGTCGGATTGAACAATCAAAATGTCCGATAAGGATGAGGATTATATAATTAAAATAATGTAACTAAATATTTTTTATTTTCAATGGTAATAGATATTATTCAATTTATATGAATGGGTATTTACATTCTTCATCACTGATCATATATTATTCTTACAACTAACTGTATTAGTTAAATAATCGTTTAAATAGTAATAATAAATTTCAATTAACAATTTTTTTGAAACATTTATTTCATAGATATTTACAACAGCACGATCATACAATAAGTATAAGTATTGTTAAGCAACTACCCATCGGTTGCACTTCATTGATAGTTCTATGTTTGGAGGTCCCAAGGCCATATTCTTTTCATAAGCCTCGGTAGGTTATCGGAAATAGAAGGGGATGAGACTTGACTAATGGATTCGAGTAAGCATAAAACTTATCTAGGAAGCTATCGAGTTCAGGCCAAATCAGCAACTTATAGGACATTAAGATCATGGTGGATAAGTTTGTTTGTGAAATAATAAGGGGCATAGAGGATTCTATAAGTGTTGTTGGATTGTAAGGATTGGGTACGAGATCAATTAAATGATTTAGTGGAGCCCGAAATCTCGACTCCGTATATCCAAATAGGTCTAGTAAATGTCATGAAATGAGTCTTTTGTAATTAGTTGAAATCTTTCAACGCCTGTTTAGTAAATATTGGAGTAGTCGAAAACAAGGATCAGGTTCTTGTTGTTTAAAGTCTTTATAATTAAATCTCAATTATTAATCAAAAATTGATGAATTAATTTCCACTTCCATTGAAATGATTTGATTTTAAAACTATTTTCGAATCTTAAACATTCATCATCGGTTCTAAAACATTAAAAAATTTCGAAGTTTCAGCACTTTGCTACGCAGATTATGTATATATTTTATTATATATTTAATGAAATTTACAACTGTACATAAAGAACACATACACCTAGTATATGTGATAATAACATAAAATAATAAAATGACTACCTACTGGTAGCACTTATATAAAAGTTCTATTTGTGAAGGTCCCAAGGCCATCTTATTTTCAGACGCCTCGGAGGATTGTCAGGAATAGAATGGGGAGCAAGTTGAGAGACCAGTGGATTGTAATGGTTACGGAGTTTTCTATGAAAGAATAAGGTATCTGGTTTGAGTTAAGTCAGCAACATATGGAACATTGAGATCTTTATGGATAAGGTTATTTGTGACATAGTAAGGAGTATTAAGGATTTTGGATTGCCAGAATTGGATACGAGAAGAATTAGATGGTTTAGTGGAGTCCCAAAGCTCAATTCCGTATGTCTAAATAGGATAACTATCATGTAAATGAGTCTTTTGTAGAAAATCAGAAGTTTTGAAGGTTTTTCTAGTAAATTATACATATTAATCTTTTAAAATATAAGAAAAGAAATCAAATATATAGCCCTTACAAGGCTCATAAGGAAGAAAAACGGACTTTTGAAAGGTATCAAGAGTGAACGGGAGGTAGAAAGGTTATGTTAAATGTGTATTTTACAAAAAGCAATTTATTCTCCCATCATTATTTATTAAAAATCATATAATAAATAATGATGGGAGAATAAATTGTTTTTTGTAAAATACACCTTTAAACTTTGTTAGTATATATTGTATAGTTATGTTAAATGTTTGGTTTATACCTCCAGTTCAGTCAATGAGTGCTGAAATGAGGGGTGTAGAGTGCATGAAATATGCGATAACTTTTGACTTCATAGCTTCGTTAGTAGTTAGAAGGTAAACATAATAAAAGTCCCCGTCCATGAGGGGTGAGCTAAGGGTGGGGGGAGGAGAGCATTCCCACTTTTTGTTTTTCGATTATGGTGGTTCGAAAATGGTGGACTCTAGAAAAATATGCTACGATTCAAAATTAAAGCTAATTAAATTTCATATAAAATTGATTCTATACATATTTGTCGAAATTCTCACGGTTTTCGAGATATACGTTATTAAAAATCGATAATTTTAGAAATAAAAAAAATTTTACTTCACTTTTTGTTAAACCTTTACTTCAAATGCCAATAACATAGATATGAAATTAAAGTAAATTTAATGTTCTACAGTCTTGATTCTGTCATTTTTTCTAAGAAACGATCGTGGAAGGTACTAGAAGCAAAAGTTTGATAAAAAGTAACATTTGTTTTTTTCCCGAAATTAACCGATTTTCAATAATGTATATCTCGAAAACTGTTGAAATATAGGCAAATGTATATAGAATTTATTTTATAGGAAATTTAATTAGCTGTAATTTTGAATTGAGATATATTTTTCTAGAGTCAATTGTTTTCGAAATATAATCGAAAAATCAAAAATTTTGAATTTCTCCCCTCCCCTCACTGTTAGCTCACCCCCCCCCCCCCCAGGGGCGGGGACTTTTAGTACTAACTACTCCTAACGAAGCTATAAAGTAAAACATTATCCTATATTTTATGCACTCTACAATATGTTTATTGACTGGACTATAAAACATTTATGGCTTGTCTCCAAATAAAAATGAAAATCAAGAAAAATAGATATATTGGTCACATCATTTATAGGTCGTTAATTGTTCGATTCACCTTGTTGTTGACAGAACAGAATTTTATTTTTGCCAACAAACACTTCGTATTTTTTTAATATTTTTATTAGATCATGAAATTTTAATTAAGCTAAGCTTTGGTAATGGAACGGCAGAAAATAATGCTCAATCTTAAATAATTGTTCTTGAATCTTGAATGTCAAAGGAATGAGCTATGGTGTCTTAAGAAATTATTGCTCATTGTTTTTAGTACAAAAGCTCAAAGTTAGGTTTCTCACCCATAAAAATCTACGAATTATTGCATAAGTAGCAAACACAAGCCATTGTTCGGAACCGGCCGTCTAGCAGCAAATAAAAGTTTAACTAATCCATTAAATATTCAATGCAAGTATTAATTTTTTTTTTCCTCACAAATTCACACATAAAAACATACTGTTAGTAATTTTAGCTTAAGTAACAATGACATACCATAATTCAAATCCGCTTTTCTGGCGGTAGAAATGATCTTATAAAAATAAAAAAACCGATTTATTTAACTCCTTTTTTTTTTTTGGATGAATGGGTGTAATTTACCCACTGTTCTGAATCAAAATGTATAACTCCGCCAATCAAGGTATGCGCCGCAACCAAATGGCGGAGGGAAAAAGGGTTGAAAATCGTAGGTTCTTAGCTGTTTGATCAAATAGCTCAGAAACCGTTACTTTTAGCACATTTTGTGTTCTAGACATTATTAAAGCAAAACCAATTTCGTTGTATTAATTTTGTCTACTAAAATAACTTTGTATTTGTCCTATCGGGATCTAAAAGGTGTGACAGATGCGCGAAGGTCAAAATTACTCACCCATAAATCATAAACTTTATTCTAGTATTTAACAGACCCCTTAAATGCATTCGTCCAATGCAACTGAAGGATACTAGTTTTATATTTCCAAGGATCTAACGATTGTTGACGGTAGAAGCGTATCCTTGGCCACTCCAAGACGCTTTCCGTTTACTTCTCTTACGATAATATTTTCAGATCTGCCAGGATCTAACGATTTTTTACAGCCGAAAGATATTCCTCTATTGTCGTCCTTTTGAAAAACTAATTAAATATTTTCGATTTTTTAAAAGGATACTCGTTGTTAACGTTTAATCGTTTCATTGTAAGATTGAGTGAATATACATTTGTTGTCAGATAAATTATTCAGGCACTAGTGCCTATTCCTGAATTCCTTACCCACTTCAATTCGCAATGCTTCCTCCCTCACATCCTTTTAACATTTATTCATCAACCACCGCAATTATGAATCTTCCGAAATCATGTAATAATCTATCAGTATAAGAATGTTTTGTAAATAAATTAGAAGATTAGTTTTAATATCTAAATGTTTACCTTATTGCTATATATTTTAAAGATATATTAATTATTATTATGGACAGTAAAATGAAAGAGAGGCGGCACTCTATGGTGTCAGGCATTATTATTTGTGATTCAACAAATTTTAAATCACCAATATCTTTAACTAATTACTTATTTTAACAAATGAATTTATAGCCAGAAGAAAATTCATTCCATTGTGTAACAATATAATCCTTATATAAACCTGTACCAAAATAAAAATTATATACTAAAAAAAAAAATATATTTAAGTGCTTGTAAGATATACCTCAACAGCATAATGCAGGACTTTTGCTGCGGGGTGTAAGGAGATGTACTCCATGGGACAGATGATAGGTGCTTGCCATCCTCCAGCGCGGACATGGTACTCGATCTTCAGCATATGGTCGGTGAAGTGTTTACCGAACTGGAGGGCCTTCACCTCGGGCTTCGGCTGCAGTCGTTCCGGAGAAGCCAATCGAACGGATATGTCTGAAAACTTTCAAAGAAAAATATTAGGATTAAATTTATTTTAACATTAAATTTAATACATTAGAGGTATGCATAAGTAATATCGATTAAGATGCAATCATGTTTCATCAAGAAGCAGTTTTTTAATTTTATAAAAAAAAATATAAATATAAATATATATATATATATATATATATATATATATATATATATATATATATATATATATATATATATATATATATGTTTTAATTGTATATTCATATTGCAACTGTATCTATGCTATAATATAAAAGGACAAGCCATTTTCCGTTTGTGCTCACTAACCACGTAAACCACTAAACCAATCTGTGCCAAATTTTAACTACATCATCTCTCTAGTTAAAGGATGGTAGGGCAATAATAAAATCTATTTCAATTAATTTTTTATTATAAAAGCAACAATATGTAGATAACAGTGAAGTTTGAAAATTGACCGATAGGTGGCGAACTCCATTCTTAATAAGAGGTTCCTAAGTTACAGTTTTATATAGAGCTTGAAATTGATAATGAAACTTACTTATATTCAATTCATTTATTAAAAAAGATTTAAACATGCGGTTGGACAAGTGGATCCCAGTGAAGTATGAAAATAGACAGATATGTGGTTAGCACAATTTCACACTTTTTACAATGGTGAAACTACTGTACCCATCATACCAATTTTTAACTACATCATCTTCATAGTTCTAGGAAGGTTTAGCAATAGTAAAATATACAATAGTAAAAATTTAAATGTACAATTTTGAGAGGCAAAAATAAAGTTGGCCACATTGTCATATCCTTTTACGGTTACCAATAAAATTATTTCTGCTAAATAAAATATCAAAACTACGCTTTTTGATATTGTTTGTAAAAATATGATTCGTGGGTCTTTAGTTGTAAGCACTAATAATGCAGTCTATAATCCGCAAGTTTCTTGATAGTCTCTGTCCATCTGAATTACTAACTCATACATTAAAATTAAAAATTGGATGTCTAATTATGCTTTTAAGTAATCTCCATGCGCCTAATCATTGCAATTTTAACCAGGTAAAAATTACTGCAGTTCTTGAAAATATCATTGAAGAAATAATCCTCAATTGCATACTTAAATACAAGATTATTATCGATGAACAAATAAAACTTCAATTATTTGTTAAAATTATCTAAGATCTTTACTTATAAGAGCAGGCGAAGCCGCGACAGGGGTTGCTAGTACAATATATAAAATCAAGTAAATGAGTAGAAAATGATAACAATAACAAGTCAGCAACTTGAAAAGAACGTTCCCTTAGTAGCACTTCAATAAAGGTCTTATTCTTTTCAGACACCTCGTAGAGTTATCGGGAATCTATTGGGAAGCAAGTCAAGAGACTAGTGGATTTGAGTGGTCATGGAGTTTATAATGAAATAGGTACCTCGTTTGGACTAAATCAGTAACCTATGTAACATTAAGGTCATTATGAATAAGTTTATTTTTGACACAGCAAAGAGCATTTTCCGAATAATTTTTTTGGATTGCAAGGATTGGATACAAGATGAACTGGGAGGTTTAGGGGACCTGCAGATCTTCCGTGGGTCTAAATATGTATTATTACTGTCATGTACATTTTTGTAATTAATCGGAGGCTTTGAACGTTTGTCTAGAAAATGAAGTAGTCGAAAACGAGATCAACTTCTTGTCGTTTTAGTCTTGTACGTGGATTCCAGATGTAGTCCTATCCTATCTGTTCAACAGGAATCATAGTAATGTTATTAAAGGATAGTGTAGGACAAGAAGTTGTAGGTTTACGACAGTAGATGAAAGTTAGTTTTTGAGATTCGTTTGGATTTATCTTAATTATCCAATTTCAACACAACTTTTGAAGGTTATTGATACTAAATTGTTGTGTTTGGGATGCAATGAAGGGACCATTATTTACTAACACACATGTGTCCTCAGTATAAGTGGTGAAGACTGTGCTAGGGTGTCTGGAAAATATCAATAATTTTATGGATTGGATAAAATAAATCTTCACGAAGGAATTTTATATAAAAAAAAAAAAAAAAAAAAAAAAAAAAAAAAAAAAAAAAAAAAAAAAAAAAAAAAAAAAAAAAAAAAAAAAAAAAAAAAAAAAAAAAAAAAAAAAAAATCCCTCTAATACAGTAATTAGTGTAGTCCAAAATATTTTAGAAAAATATAGGAAGTTTTATACATAGTAAGGAAAATTCCTGTTAAGCAGAATCTAAATTTATAAAAATGGTTATTGTTAAAGCTCTAGAATTGTGGAAACTTATTTTAATTGTGTATGTTCATAGGTGGATCATTATATTAGATAAGGATGAGGCACTGAGAAAAAGAGGTATTTGAATGTGGGTAAGGAATTAGCTTGTCTCATGTAAGGAAGTTTGGATTTCTAAAAATAGTTGAGCGAAATAGAAAGGAACATTGGAATGCAGAAGTTCTATGGGACGGAGGGTATAGGTCGGAAAGACGGGGTGTAGTGTGCTAGTGTACATTGAATGGACTGAAGATCGGAGCTGAAGAATATTGTAAATATAGGGGAAATGGAGGGGATTGATAATTTCCTTGATAAACCAATGAAACATTGTCAGGGGAAACAAGGTTAAAGCCAACTTAATTCGGAGAGAAAATGGAATACGATATACCGAAGACAAACCTGGCAAACCAATTAATGTTTCGCTTTAATACGACCTCGAGTACTGTAGGGGGACCACTAAAACTACACAGGCATAGTTAAAGTGAGGGTATCAGAGGAAAGAAACTGTGAGCTTACATGTTGAATGGAGGAGAATGCGAAATCGGTGGAATGTATTTAGGTACCTTTATTCGGGAGATACAGGCAATCTGGTGTTTTCAAGAAATGGTTAGGTCAAAAAGATAAAATTATACCTATATTTTTGACACAGGAGCATAAGAAGATGGGATGATCATTTAGGACAAAGGGGGGAGGGAGGAATGAATGTTTGATTTAATGAGGGAACTGTAACTTATGACAATGGTCCGAATCTTCGCTTCTTTTAATTTTAATTCATTCAGAGTTATCTAGGCACTGATTCTGTTCAGGTATTCCTGAAATGGATAATGGTTGCAATTGGAACTCAGATTCCAAAACAAAAAAAAAAAAAAAAAAAAATCCCTTATCGTCGGTATTCTAACCCCTTTTCATTAAAAAAAAATTCCTATTTCACTTTTTTTAAACTACATCCGTTTTTATACTCCTTAAATTCCTAATCAAAAGATTAAGAATAAACGTGTATGCGTTTATTAGTGTGATTCGTATTAAGATTTTTTTTTTTTACTTTATCAAATTTAAACCTTACAATAAGCTAACAATCAGCGAATGGTATAACCCATTTATAATAATAAAAGATGTGTCCGGCATGAGGGAGAATATTACTCAGCGGCAACTCTTTGCTGGCGTTGGTTTATTTTAATAGATTAAGAAAGCAGATCACTCATCCACAACCTTTTCAATCTCTTTCGTTTCCAGAAATACAAGTTCTGGCCATTGTTGTATCCTTGTAGTACTTGAAATGTCTTATAGTGTGAACGTAAGCATACGCTAACTGTTGGCATACGTAATTCAGTATGTAACTTATGTTACTAACATATAAAGATACGTATCTATTAAGTATAAGAACTTTAAATAGAAACATTTGATGTCGTTGTATGTTTTTCTTGTTTGCTATACTGAAAGTCAGAGTTTTAGTATTATATATGTCTATAGTTTCAGATGTGAATTAGCTTAAGCCTATGGATTAGGTTAGGAGTTTTTTGTGTACTGGCCCCATTCCATTCTTATATCAAATGTTA
This sequence comes from Euschistus heros, assembly GCA_003667255.2. NCBI lineage: Eukaryota > Metazoa > Arthropoda > Insecta > Hemiptera > Pentatomidae > Euschistus > Euschistus heros. The sequence goes on from RCWM02000129.1 coordinate 2,557,529, forward strand.
ACCCAAGGTAATAGTCTCATGCAGTGTCAATATTTATGTATGTTGACTTTTGCAGTAGATTAATCGTACCTGTTCTGTAATACTCATGAGTTTTATAAGTCAATAGTGATCCGTTCATGGCCTCACAAACACTTCGATCTCATGTCATCAACCTTCAAGAAATATTGACGAAATTGGGAATTAAAATGAATCCAAACAAATCTCATCGAATAACCTTTACCCTTCTTCCTAAACCTACGACCTCCTGTCCTACGGTTTCCTTTAATAATATCCCACTGACCCCTGTTGAACAGATCCGCCATCTAGGACTCCAACTGGGCAAACGTTTTACTTGAAATCCACATGCAAGACTAAAACGAAAAAAATATATCATATCTATTTGGACATATGGAGTTGGGTCATGGGGCTCAACTAAACCCTTGAATTCATCTCCAATCCAATTCAAAATCCTTGATGCTCCTTACTTTGTTACAAATAAACTTAACCATAAAGATCTTAATGTCCCATATCCTTTCATAGTAAACTCCATGACCACACAAATCCACTAGTCTCTCAACTTGATTCCCATTCTATTCCCGATAACCCTCCGAGGTGTCTGAAAAGAAGAGGGCCTTCTAATGTAGAATGTTTATTGAAGTGCTACTGATGAGTAGTTCTTTTTAAGTTTCAACATGTCATTATCAACACATTCACTTGATGTTTATATTTTGTACAGTTGTAAATTTCAATAAATGTATAAGAAAAATTTTAATTCTATATTTTATTTGTTTTTCATTTCATTTATTTGCTAATTTATTTAATCTGTAATTGTTACATGAAACCGGTGGTAACTATGTGGACAGAGGGTTCAATCTATCTTCAACCTTCTGAAGATCTGATTAAGAAATACAAATTATACATTTATATCTTACTATCTCTGTTTTATTTTTGTAAGTAAAATAGTCATGCCAATGCCATCAGATATGTCGTAGAAATGCGTTAATGTACTGAGGCATGAAGAGGTGAAGAGGTGAAGAATTACTCAACAATGTATTACATAAATACTTTTTTTATTGGAAAATATTACGTTTATGACGCAGCATCCTAATAATAGTTATCATACGTTAAAGATTAGCATTATCGCAAAAGAATCGAAAAGAAACAATGTAATAGTAATGATTACCACTGTTGGCTGAGTACTGGACAACGTCTCTTATTTTAAAAGCTCGGTTTTATTTTTTTTTACATATTAACAAGTTATGCATCGGAATTTTATATTTACATTTATTAATTGCATATTTAAAATACTTCCCATTGAGGAAGTCAATTTTATATTTAAATTTAGACAGCCTGACCAACCAGTTAAGTATTGCGGGGCATGTTTTATCTCTGACCTAATTGGGTCGGATGGTGTATTGGTATGCGAGGACATACTTCGTCATTTAAGCGAAGTGGCCTTTTCCTATTTAACAAAGTTTCAAAGTGACCGTTGAGATTTCCTGCCCAACTCAGAGTTTTTATCATATATTATATACAACGGGTCTCTCCGAATGGGAAATGAACCAAACATCCATCAATTTAATCTATTTTAGAAAAATACTATCCAGAATCGATAATCTTAAGTCGATTCCTTGATATATATCGATGCTGCTGATGGCAGATCGATGATATCTGAAGCATGAAATAATCATGTTGTCTTTACGACGTATGATAGGTTTGTGATTATTAGTTTATCGGTTTATATAACCATTATACATAGATTGTCCTCTCTAATCATAAAAAAAAAATAAATAAATATTATTTCATCTATATTAAGCGCAATATATTTCATCATATACATAATATAAAACATTTCCCTTCAAACATCGAAAAGCTGGTGCCAGCCAAACGCCAGATCGTTGAAATAAGTATTCGTTGCTGGAGAGTGAAGAAGTAGGAGTTAAAATTTCAATGAACCGTTTAACAACGCTGTAGAAACTCTCTTAACAGTGTCAGATCAGGGAAAAATCTGGATTTGATGTGTACTTCCTAGTTTTGGAGTAGAAGTCGTTTCATACTAATTATCAAGCTTTTGTAAACAATTAAAATAACTTGCAGAGAAACATCTGTCAATTCCACCTTTTAAGTGTTAATTGAAAGGTATTAGAAACTGCGATTTCAAAAGAAATAAGAATTCTCTTTTTTTACATTGCCTAAATTGCAATTACATAAGAAACGCTACTTGCTAGTTTCTTATCTGAATTATTATTTTTCAAATATCATATGCATTAAATTTCTTTTAACAACGTTTTTTTTTTTTTTTTTTTTTTTTTTTTTAATCCATTGGTATGGGTATAGACAATCGATTTCTTGTTATTGGTATCGGTATTAGAAATCGAAAAATGTTCATATTAACATATTTTGAATATTTTAGTGGGCTTGAAAGCAGTTCCAATAGCTTTATTATAAGTTTTTTTTTGTTTCCTAAGAGCTATAGTACTTAAAATGAGTTGTGTATTGTTACACCTGTAACATGGACAAGTTACTTTGTATTCCAGTCAATGAGTGCTGAAATAGGAGGAGAAGAATCTGGGTGCTGAGTTCAACTGTGAAAATAGGATATCGACAGAAGTGCAAAAAAGGATTATGGAAGGTAACCGAGCATATTTTGCGAACATCAAGCTTTTCTGATCATCACTCTTGTCACGAACAATGAAGATAAGATTATATATGGTCCTGTGGTGGTTGAGGGTGAGTGGCGAATTCGGAAAAGCAGAAAGTTATATATATTTACGGTCCCTGTGAACTAGTTCAGTTCATAACAGCGAGAAGAATTGAATGGTTGAACCATGTACTAAGAATGGAAGACAGCTTAGCTCCAAAAAAGATACTACTGGGGACAATGTTTGGTACCAGGAAGAGAGGACGTCTAAGAAGAAGATGGCTGCAAGATGTTGAAGGAGACCTCCGGAGCCTTGGTGTGAGGAAGTGGAATTCGAAGGTATTGTGTAGAGAGGACTGGTGTTGTATTGTTGAAAAAGTCAAGGTCCACCCGGGGCTGTAGATCTATAGAAGTAAGAGTGCATGAAATAGGCGATAATTTTTTATTTCACAGCTTCCTTAGGAATAGTTAGAAGGTAAACATACTAAAATTACCTTATCCCTGGAGGGTATGACGATTTTGACATGTTCAGTGGGCTGGCATGTACATTATTCCAAAACATACACATTTAGCGATCTAGCGAGGATATTTCATTGAATTTGATCAAAATTTCATATTTGAGGTCTAATAAATAATTTAACCAGCTTTGAGATAGAAAAAAAGAAATTTCGGATTCGACAAATAGTTTCGAAGTTATAGCGAAAAGAAATATGCTGAAAAAAAACTTAAATTTAACAACATATGTGATTCTCGTGGCGTGGGTATTTCATGGGACTCGATAAACATTTCATGTATGAAGATTCTCATAGAAAATGGGACCAGGTTTTAGTCGCTATAAAAAAATTCGGATCAGACGAACCAGTTATAACCAAAAGAGTAACGACAAACGTGTTTTCACAGAGAAGTGCTACTTACCGCAACTTAGCCAATCTTTATGTGCTGGTGGTGGCCAAACCGCTGAGCCGATTTTAGTGTTGTACAATTACGTTTAATGTGACATTTCACAGCTTTTGACATAATATTATATTTTTCACTTCCCCACAGCTCTAAAACTATTGACTGAGCAAAAAAATGATAGAACCAAATTTGATTTGCTTTAGTAATCTGTAGACAACGAACTTTGAATGTTTTTTTTATTATATAATTAATTGTTTATTAATAATTATACCTCTAAATATTTTCATTATTATTGATTGATTTGAAAACAATTCAAATAAATGTTATAACTGTAAAAAATGTTGAACTTTTAATCCAGTTGAAAATAAAGCAGCTAACTTATAAATAAAATTAAAGTAAATTTAATGCTTTGCAAATTTGTTTCTGACTATTTTTCTGAAAAACAGTCGTGGGAGACCCTAGAAGCAAATGATTGACAAAAAGTAAGGTAAAAATGATTTTTTTTCGTATATCTCAGAAACTATTGGAAGTACGACAAATATGCATAGAAACAATTTTGTAGAAAATTTAATTACCTGTCGTTTTTAGCTGAATCATATTATTCTAGAGTCCACCGTTTCCGAGATATAATAAAAAAACAGAAATGGGACCCTTCCCCCTCCCACCGTATGCTCTCCCCCCAGGAGCGGGAACCTTTAGTATTTTTATCTTTTAACTACTCCTAAAGAAACCCTGAATTCAAAAATTATCGCATATTTTATGCATTTTACATGTTTATTGACTGGACTATTGTGCTAATGTATGAAGTCTGTTCCCAATAATAGTGTACTTTAACTGCAGTGTAGGATGGAAGTGGAAGAGATTCACAATGCAGTACCAATATTACCAAATATCACAATATTACCAATATAAAGGTAAGAACCTCAAAAATCGTCTTATCTCACTTAAAAAGGTTTTTCAGTTTTGTCAAAATTTTTCTTGAAACTACAACCTTTTAACTATACTCTCATATATAAAGTTTTTTTTATTAATGTGCTAATTATACCCGACTGCATTCCTGACCATTTCAAACAGTTTCTTCATAATATAATATACTACTTTGTTGTTTAATCCCTCATTATTTATTGACCTTCTCAAATTGAATACTCATTTTTATGGTTCTTGACTGTAAAAGAATTTACTTAAATTTATCGAAAAATGTTTGCTGGTTGGTATCCAACTAAATGTGTTCTCAATTCTTCATTTTAACGCTGTTTGAATGATTTGTAACTTTCAAATTTTACACTTTAAGGGTTCTGAAATAATACATAAATAGAATTAATTATTATTTTTCTTAATTCTCTTGAGGAGAGAAGGAGAATTAACCATGAGGAGAAGGAATACACATATAAATATATGTCAGTAAGAAACTTAATCTCATCTAATCATTGTTTATACTACGTATGTTTTTAAATATTTATCTCTTTATATATAAATATAAATCTCTTTAATTGTTATTCTTAGATATTTAATTTAATCATTTTGGATAAGTCAATATGATATATTATTTTTTAGTTAATTTATTAAAAAACATTATTTATACATTTTTTACAGGCTGAAAATTAAATAATTGCTGAAAAGTAAATAATAAATTTTCCTATTCACCCCTGTTCCAAATCTGCCGGTGTTCCTCAAGGTAGTATCTTATGCCCCATAGGACTAATAGGAATAGGTTAACTCTTCGTCGTTAAACTACGACTTCCTGTCCTACAGTATCCTTTAACAATATTCCGCTGATCCCAGTTGAACAGATAGGATAGGACTCCGTCTGGATGTTTTACTAGGAATTCACATACAATCCATAAACGATTAGAAACTGCTCGTCGTTCAACTTGCTTCCAGTTAATTACAAAAGACTCATTTACATGAAAATAATTAAACCTATTTGAACATACGGAGTTGAGCTTTGGTATTCCATTGAACCAATTCTTTTCGTATTCCAGTCCTTACTATCCAAAATCCTTCGTAAAATCCTCGATGCCCCCTATTATGTCACAAATAAACTAATCTATAACAACTGCCCCATATTTTGCAGATTTGGCTCAAACAAGATCCCTTTCATGACAGGCTACATAGCCATTTGCATCCACTAGTCTTTCAACTTGTTTCCCACTCGATTCCCAATAAACCGATGCGTCTGAAAAGAAGATCCTAGGGCACCTTTCTAGGTACTTTTTAAGTTCTAGCAGTGGATAGTTCCTTGCAAGTTATTGACTTTTTATTGTAATAATTTTCCCGTACATTTACATATGGTATATATTGTAGAATTTAATGTTTAATTTGAAAATATCAATGAAGTATAAAAAAAAAAAAAAAAAAAAAAAAAAAAACCAATATTTGTTGTTATTTTAATCTGTACCTAACCAAAATATAATATTAGAAAAACTATTATTTTAGTGTTTATATACGGCTCCGCAATAATAATATATGTATATAGTTAAATTAAAAGACATTGAAGAACAGCTACCTTGTTGAATCTTTGATATTTGACGGTTAAACAATTTTTTAAGGCTGTTTACATATATATCTTAAGATTTTTTAAAAATATCTTCGAAACCCGAAACTAGTTTAAATAGGCCATGGTTAAAGATCCCAGCAGGATTTGCCACAGGATGAGTTGCGATAGGCGTTTCGGAAACCAGATAAGAAACCACAGAGGATTTATCTCGAGAGATTCCTTCAGCCACCGAAAGGGGTACACGTCTACAAGTAGTAGAATAGTTTTTTATTTTATTAATTTTTTTTTATAATCAAATATATAGTTTTTTTATTATTTTAATCCACAGTTTTTTTATATAGGGCAAAAACCTTTGAAAATATTATATACAAAAGTTATTATTAAACAACTATTTTTTTTTTTAACTTAAATTGTATTAACCTACACATATAATTTCGTAAAAGAAGTGAGAGTTACTTAACATTAATAGTTGGCGGCAGATAGATTCTATTCATTCTACTAAAGACCATTGTTGATGACATATTTTTTCATTTAACATACTTTTTTTATTTTAATCATGAGAAAACATATATTGTTTCTTATTCTTAAATCTCCTACTTTCACAACCGCTGATCAACAAAAAGTAAACCCTTACCAAAGAACTGAACCTAAGACACTGCTTCAAGTGTTGTAATGATACAGGTTTTTTTCTTATTTTTTTTTTTTTTTTTTTAAATTCTAAAAATTGCACTTTTCAAAACAGCAAAAGATTCCAGTGAAAAATAATTTATATTACGCCCAAAAGTAGATTCATTTCTATTGATTTTTATGAACTCTCAACATATACTAGACAAACTTAAATTTCCAGATGTTTAAGATTTATTCCGATAGAAATTTTCAGAACGTTCATGAAAAAAAAAAGTAGAAAAATACGCACTGAATTACAAATTAAGACAATAGGTTGCTTTATCTTAGGAAAATATCTTTAAAAAATGTACATAATTTTTTATTGTTTTTTAATTAAACATTACTACTTCTATGCCTTCAAAGTTCTAGTACCATTTTTAGATGTACGAGAGATTTGTTCTCGTGCCAAATTCCACCAATTAACTTACTAGAACTTCTGCATTATGACAAATTGTGTTGCTAAAAAGATATAATATATGTAATATAAATTTTTATTATGTAATAGTCAATAATAATTGGTATGACAATTATAATCGTTTATAAACACATTTCAATATAAACTTTTAGTAATTTGTCACTAAAGAAGTGACTCTAAGAGCATGTATTTAGTAGAATCTATTCATAAGTTGACAGTAAAGTATTTTCTTTTTTTAACAAATAATTTGTTCTCCCCTACCGCGTGTTTTTTAAAAAGGTTTTTTGCTCTATTGCTAATTAATAGTAATTATTAAATATTTTCGAACATATTGAAAAAAAATAGTAACCAACAAAAGATAAATTTTAAACATTTTTTATCTATAGCTCAATTTCTAGTTCATGTTACAAACGTGTTATGTTGCGCTAGGATGAAGAACATTACATTACACAGTACATTTACTTATATTTTGTTATAATTGTAAATCTCAATTAATATATTTAAAAAAAAAAAAAGTCGTGTTTTCCATAGTGCAAAAAAGTTTTTTCAATATAAATTTGGATAATATATACAGAATATTAAAAAAATAAAGTAAAATTTTAAAAATCTTAAATTTCAGTAAACAAAGACGTTACCTTCGAAATTATCCAATATTTTACCTAAGTCAACGCAAATTATCATATAAAATTATTATATTTCAAAAATTGATATAATGTGGTAAATTGAGCACAAAAAATATTTCTTAATAATATCACTACTTGCAGAAACAAACTCAAAGATAAATCTTAATAACATAACATATATTAAATGGAAATAATTCATCGTCTAATTGTTTTAACTTGTGCAACGATTTTAATGTACGTCAACCTTAAAATAGATTTTTTTAAAAGTTAAAAAATTTCTTACCTTGAATGACTTGTCGCTATTCACCACAGTGGAGAAGAATCGAATAAAGCTTTTATTCATTCTGTTAGTGGACTGAAACAAAAGGAATAAAAATATCAGGATGCGTCAATTGAATTATTGAATAAATTATTAATTTAAATTAAAATTGTATTAATAAATTTAATAAATTTAAACTATTATAAATAATGTTATTGTATAATTATTATTGGTCAGAGAGTCGTACTATCGTCCCTCAAGCCCAAAACCTGTCCAAGTTTGGAATATCGTCAAAATGTAAACAAAGCTATTAAAATAAAAATAAAAAAATAAGTTAACGATGTTAAACTTAATAATAATATTGAAATTTATTAAAAAAGTTACTTTCGCAGTTAGACTCTTAGGGTGTCCTTAGTAGAGGAGGTATATAGATAGATTCACTTTTTCAGCTCTATGAGGCGTTGGGCAATAGTGAAAATTTGATAAGCAGTGCCATAGATGGTATTTGAAATATTGGATTATGTAATTTTATTTAAATTCTCACACTGTTATCCTAGGTTAAGGATTTTTTTTTTTTTTTTTTTTTTTTTTTTTTATAGCGTTTACTTGAAGATGGGAAATGTCTTCCAAAGTATGTAATTGTTTTGTGTAAAACTAATGTATTAAAGGGTTTACGTTCCCATATACTTTGATCAGGGCTATAAAACGTGGTAGAAATATTTTAAAAAATTAATTGAATAAAATCAACTAATATTTATAAAAAAAAAATAAAAAGCAATTTAAAATTTACGAAATTTTAAATTACTTTAACTTTGATATAACGCTCCCGTTTATAACGATTTCCCGGATATAATACATTTTTAACTGGGTCCCGGTCCCAATGGGAAATTTTCGAATGAATGTTTACCCCTGTTTGTAAGGCCCCGATGAAAGGTACAAACGCATTTGTGCATTTTCATTATTATTAGATAATATTATGTCAAAATTAAATTACATTTGTGGTCATAAAAATAAATTAAGTGTACAATTAAAACCAGAAAAGACACATTTTCCACGACCCTATCTTTTCTGAGAACAGAATTTTATAAAATTTTGTCGATCCTGTACAAAACGTTTCCGCTAATTCTACGTCAATTTTACAATACGAATTTCGTTAAATAGTGGACAGTTCAGATGCATTAAAGGCAATTCGTACATGTTTTGCGAGCATTACGCAAGTAGAACACGATACTTTTAAAAATATTAATGAAGTAGAAATCGCTGATTTAAAAAAAAAAGTTTAGTTTGTTTTGAAAAAAAAAAAAAAAAAAAAATAGATGGATATTTTAAGCCAATGTGTTCATTTAAATAATTATTTAAGTACGTAAATATAAAAACATAATTATTAGTTTTTATATTCTTTATTCATATTTCCTGTTTACTTTCATTTACTTTTAAGTTTGTCTATTAATTTACAATACCTATATGTACTACATTTTTTAATAAACGTTCTTAAATATACATTTTACATTTTTATCAAGACTAAAACGACAAGAAACTGCCCGTCGTTACAGACTACTTCAACATTTACTAGACAAACGTTCAAAGCTCCCAATTAATTACAATAGACTCATACATGACTATGATTAGACCTATTTGGACATACGGAGTTGAGCTTTGGGGCTCCACTAAACCATCCAATTCATCTCGTATTCAATCCTTACAATCAAAAATCCTTTGAAAAATCCTCAATGCTCCTTACTTTGTCACCAATAAACTTATCCATAAAGATCTTAATGTTCCATATGTTGCTGATTTAGCCCACACCAGATACCTATCCTTTCACAGTAAGCTCCATAACCACTCAAATCCACTAGTTTCTCAACTTGCTTCCCACTCCATTCCTGATTATCCTCCGAGGCGTCTGAAACGAAGATGGCCTAGAGAACTTGTAGTGCAGAATTTTTAATAAAGTCCTACTAGTGAGTAGTTCTTTTCAAGTTTTAACAAGTTATTATTATGGTTATCAATACATTTACTTGATGTATATATTTCGTACAGTCTTAAATTTCAATAAATGTATATTTTAAAAAAATCATTTTTATCAGTTTTATTTTTCCCCCCGCTTATGATACTTTCCCGGGATTAGCGATCTTTTTGACTTCCTAAACTCCAATAAACCATATTAATTTTAATTAAGGTACGTTATAATTTTTTTTTTAAATACTACTTACTTTCATTTAATTAATATTTTTAGTACCCTTATATGTTTTTATATGCCATAAAGAATATGGGGACGTAAACATCTAAAGAAAAATCAAACTTTTGGCAGAGAAAATGAAAAACAAACAATAAATAGGGTGGCATTTTTTTCCTGTCAGTACTGAATGCAAGGAGCGGATATAAACCTTATTAATTAAAAAAATTGGTAAACAAACCTTCCAGAGAAGGTTTGTAAGAATATGAAGGGATTACTTGAAGAGCTCTTAGATAACGTTTCAAGCAATTATCATTTTTGTGAAAATAATTCTTAATAGAACTTTGTGAGAATTTTCTCCCAACGAACGTATTATATGGTATGTCAAGCCAAGTCATCGTCAAGACAGATTGTATTCATATTGTATACATTTTACACGCTTGTAAACAAGAATTAAAAGAAATTAAAAAATATGTATTAGAAATATTGGCTAAACGACGTTTATGAAACTATTAAAATAGCTGCAAACATTAACACAACAGTAAATTATGAAAAGGGCTTCAATAAAATTGATAACCTTCAAACAGAAAATATAAAAAGTCTCAAATAATTCTGAATTAATTGACATTAAATGCAGCTAAAACTCAAGCCATTGCAATAAAACTCAATCCATTCCCTCCTTAGATCGAATAACAACTTCTTTATTCCTAAATGGTCACCATACAGCTTTCCCTATAGCTGGTAATAACTTAGGTTTAACCATTGATCAAGCCCTCTCCTGAAAATGCCATATTACCGAAATCTCCCGAAGATCAATTGGCATCCTGAAATTATTTCACCGTTCCCGACACCTTGTTCCTCTATCCACACGAGAACTCTTAGTATACTCCCTCATCTTCCCCCAATTTGGCTACGGGTGTGTAATTTATGATGGACTCTCGATTATTCTTGAGGATAGATTAAAGCGAATCATGAATTGCTTTATAAGGTTTGTTCTTGGGACCTCAAGACGCTCTGATGTGTCCCATCTTTACACCGAGATAAATTGGCTCTCCCCTTCCTTCCGTAGAGAATACTTCCTTGGTACATTCCTCTTCCAAGTTATTAACACCTATCACCCTCCGTTTATTCACAATATCCTACATTTAAAGGCCTCAATCCAATCACTATATACAAAATCCCGTCTCTCCGATCTCTACACTCCATACAGAACTACTGCCAGCATTCCAACGTTCCTTTCTTGCCCGGTTCGCTTTTCTTTGGAATTCTCTTCTTCCTTCTATTCGCCATGCTTCTTAAAAGAGCAATGCTTCTGCTTTTTAAAACACTCCTCTTCCACCACTTCCCAACGGATTTCATACTAGCATATCAGATATAAAACTTTAGCTGTTTCAACAATCTTCTTATGATAATGTTTTCACTATTATTCAGATAGTTTTCATTTTTTTTTTTTTCTTCACGGAACGGCCCTTGGGACCACGCGAATATCATGAGAGCAGCACTTGTTATTTGCTCTTCGCCTGCTTCTTCCTCTTCCACATGTTTTTCATGAACTCTGAATGTTTGAGCTTTCTCTCCTCAGTCCATGCGTGACCCCTCCCGGGATGTTTCCTCTCCACAAGAACCCTCGCCCCTGCCAATGTCTTCCTGTACTCGGCCCTATCGAGGCAGTCCTGGTCTCCCAGATCTATCTGGTTCAGATCACGTCTCAGTTGCTTAAGATACCCAGTCGAGACTTTATAACCACGGATCTTCTCGAAGATCTGCTTGTTCAACCTTTCGGGGCTCATTCTCGCCATGTGCCCATAAAACCTTAACCTCCTTATTTTGAAGTCCGACTCCAGATCTGTTGTATCCTTGTAAATTTCTTTGTTTGATTTTAACCTGTAACCCTCTGGTGTTCTTCTGGGCCCATGTATTCTTCTCAGGATTCTCCTCTCAATTTTCAGGAGCTTTTCTAGATTGGGAAGGCAGGAGGTCTCCGTCCCGTAGAGAATCACCGGTTTGACGACTGTGTTGTAATGTCTTACTTTGGCCTTGGTTGACAGGTTTTTCTTGTTGTAAAGGTTGCTGGTGGTGAAACTCAGTCTTTCCAGTTTCGTGACTCTTTCCCTGAAGCTTTCCTTTTCGGATGCACTGCTGTTTATGATCTCCCCCAGGTATTTAAAACTTTTGGTTACCTTTATAGATCCATACTTGGTCTCGACCCTATTCTTGGTGATTGAAGAGCACTGGAGATAGACCATCTCCTTGTCTCAGCCCCGTTTTTATCAGAAACGGTTTACTCAGCTTCCCTTGATGTTTTACTTTCGACCAAGTCCCGGTCAAAGTCAGCTCAATTAGTTTCCTGGTTTTCTGATCCACCCCGTACTCCCTCAGTACATCCAGTAACGTGTCTCTATCCACCGAGTCATACGCCTTCCTGAAGTCTACGAAAGATATAAAGAGGTTCTTTCTGCTCTTGGTTCTGTAATGTTTTATCAGAAGTTTCAAACTCAGGATTTGTTCTTGACAGGATCTTCCTTTCCTGAAACCTCCTTGGTACTCCCCGATCTTGGGGTCCACCTGAGGGTACAGCCTATTCAGTAGAGCTTTGGAGAAAATTTTGTAGGTAACCGGTAACAGGGAAATCCCCCTGTAGTTGTTCACATCGGTCTTGTCCCCCTTTTTGTGCAGTGGATGGATCAACGCCGATTTCCAGTCTTGAGGGATCTTTTCCTCACTCCAGACTTCCATCAACAGTTCCATTACTACTTTCCTGAAATCGTCCCCAGTCAGTTTCCACATTTCGGCCAGCACTCACAGCACAGTTTTCATTTTTATTTTTCATGTTTTGTTTTTTTTTTTCTGTTCACTCTGAACAAATATATATCTTCATACTTTACAATGTGTAACTTCTGAAGTCTATCGTCCAACCACCTTTGTATATAATATTCTTTCCTATACTGTGTATATAGTTTATGTATGTATATATGTGTGTGTTTAAAATATATATATATATATATATATATATATATATATATATATATATATATATATATATATATATATATAATATATCTATGTATGAATAGATTTTTTTTAATTTATATTATCCTATTTTATTTAAAATATCTTGCCCAGATATGATTTATTTTCTGTTATGTAATGACTTTGTCCCAGAATACATTTTTTTTTTCTATTCTATTAATTTAGATCATTTTATTGTAAACGACAGTCAGAAAAAAAAAAAAAAAAAAAAAAAAAAAAAAAAAAAAAAAAAAAAAAAAAAAAAAAGCGTGTATCTACCGCATGTATTTTAATATGTCGTTAGAGCCATAAGGGTAGTTGATATCCATGTTAGAAACCCTAAAATCCTAGTGCGATTTGTATAATACTCAAAACCATGACATTGTAGCAATATTTTCAGTTTTTCACTTGTATCTCATGGAATATGTGTTTTTTTAGTAATAAAGTTCCGTTAAACTATTAAAAATCACTAAATTTGTTACGATTTAAGTGCAACTGCAGGTCCGCAGGCCAATTGGTTGCGGGGATACTGCTCTTCTGTAATAATCAAGATCATGGCCGCATACTGACGAAAGTACTAGTTTCTCAAAAACATTTTCAGAATAGAATTTAAATTAAATTTCATTAGCTTAAACAATGCATATATCATTTTTATTTTTGTTTGGCTTATAATGAGAGATTTTAGTATAATAAATCATATTATTTAATTTTTATCTTCATGTAATTCATTAGGGAAATATTTTTATCTATCGAATGCTTTCTGACTAAACGATTTATCTTTATCAAGAATCGAGATATCACATATTTTCCTTTTTAATGGGATCAGAAAAGATAAATTAAGAAAAGAAAAGTGCGTCAGAGATTTTGCTGTCTTACGTACACGCTAGCTTACTTTACGTTATGTTCAAAAAACGAATCATTGTTTAAAATAAAAAAAGAAATTTAATCTTACCCAAGATAATATTTTTTTTTAACCTGTTGATTGAAAGTTACTAATGTATAACTAATGTGTAACAAAAAAATAAAGATATGGGAAGAATTAGAATTATAATGGCTAGGATACAAGCGGTAGAGAAACTTCCAATTTGCAGCGATCAAATTTACAACTCTATGGCAAAATACACGTAGTAGACAAGCTGAGTTATCATTCAAGCGACAAACTTAAATACACAAAAAATTTGAGTTATTTAAAACCGTAATTTCAGTTTTAGACCATGACAAATACATATAAACCCGGGACTTAATTAACTGATGTGATTAGGGCCGATGTAGCCAGGGAACTGCAGGAACTGATTGCCCAGATCTGGGAAGAGGAAAGTATACCCAAGGAATGGAATGAGGCTATAGTAGTGCCCGTATATAAGAAGAAGGGAGAATCGACAAAATGCAGCAACTATCAAGGGATTAGTTTGCTCAACACAGCATATAAAATCTTCTCCATATCCCTTTACAACAGGCTCCTCCCTTATGTAGAACAGAAGCTGGGAGATTATCAAAGTGGTTTCCGGCTCAACAGGTCCACTATTGATCAAATCTTCACGGTAAGGAAAATTTGTGAGAAGATGAAACAGTTCCAGCAGACAACCTGGATGTTGTTCATTGATTTTAGGGCAGCCTATGATACGATAGTTAGGAATAAGCTCATAGAAGCCATGCATGAACTGGGGTTGCCAAGTAAATTAATTCGGATAGTAAAATGCACTATGGAAAAGACTATTTGCCAAGTAAAATGTTTAGGACTGTCGGAGCCTTTCGGAGTTACTAGTGGTCTAAGACAAGGGGATCCAATAGCTCCTCTCCTGTTTAACATTGCTCTACAAGCAATCATCAATAGAGCGGGACTAGAGCAGGAGGGTACAATATTTACAAAGATGACCCAAGTTCTGGCATACGCGGATGATATTGTAATTATTGGTAGATCCCTGCAGAGCATAAAGACGGCGTTCGAAGCAATGGATGCTGAAGCAAAGAAGATTGGCCTACATGTAAACGAGGAGAAGACCAAGGTCTTAGTTCTGAACAAAAGGCTAGACCGGAGGCTGAGCCACTGTGAAATAGGCACCTACAGTTTTGAAATAGTGACAAGCTTCCAATACCTCGGCTCTACTATTAATGTTAACCTGGAAGAGGTTAGAAAGAGGATAATAGCCGGGAATAGAGCCTATTTCTCCATCTCAAGGCTAATCAGAAGCAAACTTCTCAGCCGTTCAACCAAGTTATGCTCTACAAGACCCTGATAAGACCAGTAGTCACTTACGGAGGAGAGACTTGGACCCTAAACAAGAAAAATCTCAACCTACTTGATAGGTTTGAACGAGTAGTCCTTAGGAGAATTCTGGGGGCTGTGTGTGAGAATGGTCAATGGCGACGAAGGAAAAATAGTGAACTGCTCCAGATCTACCAAGACATTAGTATCTCCTCTCACATCAGGATACAGAGGCTAAAATGGTTTGGCCGCGTGAGGAGGACGAATGAAAATAGAGTGACCAGTAGGGTCTTCAGAAATGTGCCGGATGGCCAGCGCCCACGCGGTAGACCTAAGGGCCGATGGTAGGATGGCGTAGGAAAGGATCTGCGGCAGCTGAGGATCCCTATCTATTTAAAATAAGCTACGAAAACAAAAATAAGGAAAAAAATTCAATTAAAAAAATACAGTGAACAATGCTAAGAAAGATAAATTATCCGGAAAAATAATGTATCTTGTCTGATAAAATAATATAAATTATGCCTAAACCAATCATACAAATATAGTGCAATAGAACCAAAATAATACTGTACAAATCAATATTCTATTCTGAATATTCATATTTCATTTTAAAAAATATTTTCTTCATCGATATGACTATTAGATTGAATATCTACCAAGTAAATGAAAAGTCGGGATTTAATGCTATTATGAGAGCAGGAATGGCGAATAATGGAAGGGAGGGAGTTCCAGTAGTTAGAAGCTCTGGAAATAAAGGAACGTTTGAAGGATGTTGTAAAGATACGAGGAAAAATAACGTAGGACAATAGACATGATATATATGTATTTAATAACACAATAAAAAATTTTATATTGAATAATAATACACATAACTAACATTAATTGTTACATATGTAAATCAAATAGTTTATGGGAAAAAATCACTAAATTTCTTTGTTTATTAATTTCTATCCCCCTAAAAATATGTTGATTGAAATGAAAGGCATAGCCTTTATTGACTATAATTTTTGTTTTAGATTCATCTTTAAATTTTGTTATTTATTCTAGGAATATGAACTCTTATTTTTTTTTTTTTTTTTTTTTTTTGTTATAAATTATCAAAATTTAAGAAAGATCATGAGATTAACATAAAAATAAATTCGATGACATTTACAATACTTTTGTTTTGAGTAATAATTAAGAAATACTAATTTAATTTACAAATGATATTTACATACGTGTTTATTTACAATCACATGTAAGATATTTTTGTATATTATTTTGATAAAAACCATAAACACGATATGTTTTTCGGCATGATTGAATTCAAAATTTCATAACAAACTATGTAAGCTAAGTGAAGTAAAGTAAATTAATGACTTTGGCTTTATTTTGCTAAAAAAACAAAACAAAAAAAAAAATCCGTTACACACTGGCCCGTTTGCAAAAAATAGGAGAAAAGATACAAGCAAAAACCTGTAGCTACATGCACTGTTATAATATTATAAACAAAGTGCCCCGAACATTGCCGATGTCACCCGAATTATAAAGGAAGGATCGGCTTGGCCGACTAGTCGGTCGACTACTCGGACTTTTTTCCAGCCGACTAGACGGACTAGAAGGTATGTTTTTGTAATGACGTCCTTCCTCAAAAATGAAAAAAATAAATAATAATAAAAAAAAATAAAAACTATAATAGTGATGTTCTGCGCGGATAAAATAACGATTGCACGAGTTATTCAGCAATCACTGTAAGAGCAACCCATTTTACAAACCTCAAATCACACGGAATTGATTATTATGCCTGTATTAATTATTACTCGAACATATTTGTCATTCTGCGTGACTTGAATGAAAGAATTTGTAAACATTAGTCCAACTGCAGAATAAGCGTATGCAAATCCTAGGCCAAGGACGATTAGTCTATGCTTCATCTATTTATTTTACAATGCTTTCTACATCTTGACAATAAACATTAATAACTAAATTATATAATTTTAAAAACAAGATCTTATTTTAAACAGAAAATCCGCAAGCCAAGGAATATTATACGCAGAAACGATTAAAATTAAAAATTCTTGATTTCTGCTTTTTTATTCTGTATTTTGCAATGTCACTCCTCACATGTATGATATGTTTCTGCTAGTGAAGGCCGTATTTTAAAATCGTTCTGGATAGAACCAGAAGAGGTCGGACGACTGTATCGGAAAAGATAAAAAAATAAAAATAAAAAAAATACAATTCTTCCGTTTGCATTATATTTATTATTTAAACTGCATTTCTTTAAACAATAATTATCTGCTCATGAGTCAAGATTAAAAGTTAACAGGACATTCACTAAATGATAAACATGAGTTGTTTATCTTTTCGAAGCTTGCAGCTGATACTGATTGTGAGTAATCAATAATGATACAATTGTTTAAACTATGAAATCAATAGGAACGATAATAATTCTCAATCAAACATGGATTATGAAAAATGAATTTTTTTCAGCAAAGCAATCCAAGACAAAAAATTAAATCCCCCTAATCCCAAGCAATCCTAGTACATTACTGAAATATTAAAGATTTTCTTCAAAAATACAAAATGTTATACTCTAACACACAAAAAAAAATTAATTATCGATTTCTTCTTAATTATTTAACTTGAAACCTGTACAATTCCCAAAGGCCAAAGATGTACCGTTATAAGTGAGTGAAAACATAGACCTCACGAATTCCTTAGCGACATTATTAGTCTTGTAAATCTGTCTGTATGGAATATTCAAAAATAGTATTCTTAAGGACTAAAAAACTAACATAGATATGTGGCCCAAAGGTTTTCCTCCGCCATATAAAAATATTATCCTTAAGAACGAAAACTAATTAGTGGGGAAAGAGAGTGTCCAAGGAGGTCCAAAAATCCTAAGATCCTGGTAGATCTGAAAAACAATATCTTTTTGGGCGTAATCTATGTATCTATATAAACTCAATCTATATATGTTAGTGATGTTTTCCTTTTTAATGAGATACAATGCTCTGTTAAAAGATTTCGATAGGCTTTGAGCGCTTAGTATAACATATCAATGGCCGCTATAAAATTGTAATTTTGTGCATATAAAGAAGTTTGAAGTAGAAATTAATGTATAAGAAATAAAAAGTATGAAAAGGGGACTTTCATTATTGAAACACGATTTCCCAAAATTCCCGACTGGTAGACAACCTGCACATGATTAGTCTGATTCATTCAGTGATAGGAATTAATTAACCAAGAAACTTGACATAATTGTAGTAATAATAATTATTATTATAGAAATTACATAACATAACATTAAGTCAAGACGGGATTTTTAGGTGTTCTTAACACGTCAAAGGAAAAAAAGAGGCAAACAATATTTTGTTAATATATTCTTAAATAATCACTCTTAGAACCTATGAAGGAAATTTCCAGTGGCTATAAGTCCCGTCCACTTTGCATGAATAAAAAAAAAAAAAAATTATTTTATTATATCTGTGGCACCTGTGCATAGTGGGCTAAGTCGAATTTTGTGAATTTCGAGCTATCTACATCACCAGAATCGTAATTTTTTTCTCTTTTCTTATGTTTAATTGGCTAAGTGTTCCGTCCAATGTAATGAAGGATATTCCTTTGTGAATCGTGGACTGATACTCCAATCTTGAACTTTTACTTGTGAAAAGCGAGTCAAGTTTACTAAGGCTCGTGTCTGGTTAATAGAAAAAAAGATAATGATAAGGGCACTATGCATTGGGGGATGGTAAGAAGGCTTAACTATAACAAAGATAGCTGTGGTGTTCTCTACTACAAGTCGACTCTCGATATAAATGCTAATTTTAAAACAGTAAGTTTTTTGAAAAAGGGCAGGCTACATAAATTAGAGCCACCAATCATGTATGTTGAATCACTTCCGATAGCGGCAGGAAAGGAGAAAGATCTGTTAGATCTTCTTCCCTTCATAATTCCAGCATTTAGACGATTCTATGAAGAGCTGAAATCTACATCTATGCAGGATGTGTACCCAGTTTTAGGTGAAGAACACGAAAAAAGTATAAGCGATTTTTTTTTTTCAATGTTTTACAAACTACCAATAAAATAATTATTTTTTCTTTAGGCATGCTGTGTATATTATTCTATTTTCTAGTATTTTATTTTGTGTAATAAAATAAAAAATGTCAAAAATAAATTTTTGAAAGAGGAAAAATATTATTCAATGTATACCTAATTTTTCTCAACTCTGAAAAATAGTTAAGCACTTGGCTTTCAGAGGTCAATCACGTTAACATTAATCACTTAGCCCATTTCACACGAAATCGATTTGTGTAATGCGGACTAAGAGTTCGATTTTTATGGAACGATTAGTATTAAATCTTAGAATATTGCCAAGAATTGAAACATACCTTACCAACATAAATAGAAATAAGTGTACTATCAAGAGTTCAAGCCCCACAAATTTCAATTTTTTCAATTGGACGATTTTGGAAAAAATCTCAAACATTCAATCCACAGATATTAATAGTATTTTATTTTTTTTAGTGAAACTACTTTTTTATATATATAGAAGACATTTTTGAAATCTTAGTAAGGAAATTATTAATCATAACTTATATACTATTATCGCTAACGCGAGAGTGTTAATGAATATAAAATCATAAATCAATATTATTGCAAAATGTAAAATTTTGCTGAACTACATAATCAGGTCTTGGTTCCAACTTATTGACCTCGATTTATTTAATCAACTTATTAACTAATTTAAGTGCTTAATGCGTAGTATTTAGATTTATCTTATTAAATAATTTAAGTGATCTAACATCGGATTACACGGACTCTCAGGAATTACTTGAATCTCTAACGAAAAATTGTTGGAAATTACATCTGGTTCTCTTTTTAAAGAATCAAAATCTCATAAACAGGTAGCAGCACTAGCCAAGAGCAAAGGCACTTACAAGGGGAGGACACACTCAGTCTCTCACAGATCTTGTTGGCAATTTTTTTGAAGGTTCCTGGTCAAAAAATATTATTCATGTATTTTGCCTTTCCCTAGAAGCCAAGAAAAAAAAAATATCATTAAAATAATTTATTTTATATCTCGAGTTTAAAAAAATGATATCGACATGATTCTTGCACCAAGATTTTTAATTTTGATTGCGGATTCAAGAAAAAATATAGCCGAGCCATAGACTTTAGGTTAATTAAATTCTAAAAAAATGATTAGATTTTCAAGCAATCTACCTCTATAGATTTTTTCACACAAAAATTGGCGTCACATTCTACTTTAGCACCCTCAAAAACATTTAAAAACGTTAATTCAATAAAAACAAAAAATATCTTTTTTTCACCCTCTTCAAGGGAATGAAGTTTTTAAAGCGATTATTGGTAACTTAAGTAAATCGCCGTTACTTTGTTACGTAATTAATTGATTGGTATCGCTGGGAAGAGGAGAGCCTCAGCTTTCTTTTGATGAATATAAATGCAAAATTCGATGAACAAAAACCTATGAAAAAAAAATTAGAAAATACGAAATACATTTTGATTTTTAACTTGAGTTTGAAACTAGATACGAAGATGAAACAATAAACTCATTAGAAGAAAATATAATTTATTACAAATTAATATTTACATAATAAATAAACATAACCACATATTAGATTTGATTGTTACGTATTTACAATATTTGTTTGTTTTTTTGCAGTTGAACATGTTAAAATTTGGTTCTGTTTGTATATAATGTAAATATTAATTTGTAATAAATTATATTTTCTCCTAATAAGTATATATATCTGTGTTGTGTGCTGAAATGGAATTCTTGGGCTAAAAAAAGTTTCTATCACAATTTACAGTGTAAAGGCTAAAATTTTTCAAGTGAAGTACGTTCATTATATTTTTTTTCACAAGAACCGACATCGGATTCCAATTCAGCATTCAAAAGAACCCTTAAATACGAAATTACATCTGAAAATAAAAATAAAAATTCGTAAGCTTTAAAATTTGCCTGACCAAATGGTGAGCAATTTTTGTTTGACAAAATCATAAATTGCGCTTAGACGGTTAAACGTATCATTTTCATATTTTTCCCCAAAATATAGGGTGGTAATATGATTAAAATGTCTGTGGTTTCATCTTCATATCTAGTTTCAAACTCAATTTAAAAATCAAAACGTGTTTCGGATTTTCTAATTTTTTTAATAGGTTTTTGTTCATCGAGTCTGTCCTCCCCTTGTTAGTCATGTTCTCGTAATTTCCTCCATTTCCTAGTTGCTTCGCATTGATGTATAAAAGGCCAAATTTCTTTTCTTTGCACTTTTTGTTTTAACCGTTTAATAATTTAATACTTAATACCATATAAGAACAGAAAGATGTAATATTGATTACTAATTGTTGAAAAAGAGAAAGATCAGGAAAATAAACCCAGTATCACAAGAAAACAACATACCATTTTCAAACTCATGGTACAACCAAAAAACGTGTGAATTCAATGCCAAAGCGGCTTCATGAGGTAACTAAAACGAGAGGATACCCAACAAAAATTTTTTTTTTTTCATACTCAAATGGTGAACTATCGAACTGTATGAAAATGAAAGTCGTATAAATTAAAAATATTATAATTTATTCATTTTCTCTGATGTAATATATTAATAAAAATGTTTTGTTATTTGATATAAAATAAGCTATTCTTAAATGTGTGTGTGTGTGTTTTTTCCCTAAAATCGCAAAATACATTTTTTAAGTATTTTTATATCTCAGTTTTTATTTCAAGATCATAGAAGTTCATTGAGGCCAATATTTGGATGATGGCACATTAGCACTTGTCACTTTGGATGGTCATCTTGGATGAATCATCCAAAGTGACGAATGTTACCTGCATTTTATATTTAATCCCTCCAAAGTGATCATAGAATGATGAAATAAACCAATGTGAGATTGATTCTGGATGAAAGAAGAAACGATTGTCGCATTTCAACGCAGAGTGACAAATGTGAATCGCCTCTGTCTTTGAAATACCAAAGTAGCTGAATACAGATAAAGCAATTAAAGGGGAAACGACTTTTCCAAAATTGTGAATCACCTGAATTTACACGGATTATCAATCGCAGACATCAAAAATAAAATTAAAATGTTTCGTAATATTTACATGGCAGAACTCAACAAGACCCGAATCTCCGAAAAAAAGTAATAGATGTTATAAAATGCAGTCCTTACTACAGCACGGGTGAACAGAAACATGGATGTTAATGTTTGAATATGGATGATTCACTTCGGTTGAATCACTTCAGATGATCATTACAAATGAAACAGTGTGAATCCAGCAATTATTTCACATTAAAAATGATTAAAATTTACGTGTAAAATACTCAAGCTTGGGTTTAAGAAACCCCAATCAATCGCTTAATTAAACCCGAAATTCAATAATTTATTAAATGTAAACTAAATTAAAAATTTGAAAAAGGCTTAAATAAAATCCTAGATTATCTCTTAACAAATTGTCATCTCTTGTTCACGTTATCAGTTCAAATATGTTTTTAAAGCTATAGTTTTCCTCAATTTTCCTTGAATGAAATCATAAAATAAACCTATCCATAACGATCTAGATGTCCTATATGTTGCTGATTTGACCCAAGCCAGATACCTATCCTTCCAGGATAAGCTGCATAACCCAATTGAATCCTCTAATCTTCCAACTTGCTTTCCATCCTATTCCTAATATCCCTCTGAGAGATCAGAAAAGAAGATGGCCTTGGGATCTCCTAGTATAGATCTTTCAATGAAGTGATACCAATTGGTATTTGCTTGAAAAGTCGCTGATATGCCATTGATTCACAGTTTCACTAATTCACTTATTGTATAGTAATGAACAGTAGTAAACAGGAATACATAAAAAAAAAATAAAAATAAAAGAAAGTTCACCTTTTAGCTCCAAGTCACGGTACATATTTATTTCAATATCTAAAAAAAAAAAAAAAAAAAAAAAAAAAAAAAAACCGTAATAAGAAAAGCCTCCAACTTAAATAAGAAAAAAACTAAATTGCATTATGTGAAATCATTAATTGAAACATTGTGCTAAACCTGATTTTTTAAAAATGTAAATCAAACGCTAACTACGTGTATAAAATAAAAAAAAAAAAAATCATTTTAATACAAATCACTGTAATTGTTTTCAGTAATTATTACGTAAAATGCTAAATTATTCAACTATAATGAAATTGAAACTGCATTCCTTAATCATTATTACGTGTTTAAAATTAAAAAAAAAAAAATGTAACTGAATACAAAGAACACGGAAAAACAAAAAAAAGCTATGAATATAACATCATTTAAATAAAGATCACTGTAATTGTTTTCATTAATTACTACGTAAAATGCTAAATTATTAAACTATGATAAAAATAAAACCTGTAATTGTGTTTTTTTAAATTATAAAGTTTCATGTTATATCAAGTGATTACCGCTATAAGAATGGAATGACTGTTGCAATGGCATCAAAACTGCTAGACTGAATTCTTTACACTGCTAAAATACCTATTAACGATAAATATATCATTAAACTTTAGATTTGATTAACCGACGTGGTTGGGATCGACATAGGCTCGGATGTCTAAATCCTCGGATAATCGTGACCCTTAAAATAGTAACACGGAAATACACTAGAAAAATAAGTAGGACGATTGACGTAATACAAACAAACATATACATCTATATATATATATATATATATTTCTTAACTGTTACTACTAACTATTTAGTAAGGATCTTAAGGTTCAGTCAATAAATAAAAACAACTATTTTGGCAACGTTTCGAGACAATATTGTTCTTATAATCATGCCCTGCATCTTAGTAGGAATGCCCTAGTATTCTTTAGAACTTGACAGTTTTCTGTTGGATTTCTGAAGTTCATTCATCACTGTAATTGCTTCAGGACCGTGGGTTGTCTTGATTTCTTCGGAAACGTCGCCAAAATAGTTGTTTTTATTTATTGACTGAGCCTTAAGAACGTTACTTAGCATTTAATTATAACAGTCAAGAAATTTATCCATATTAACATATCCAGTCAATACTGGAAAATTTCTATAGTGAAAGAATGGGATTTTATGAAGAAATCAAGACAACCCACGGTCCTGAAGCAATCACAGTGATGAAGGAACTTCGCAAATCCAACAGAAAACTAGCAACTGTGAAGAATACTAGGAGATTCCTAATAAGATGCAGGGCATGATTATGAGAACAATATAGTCTCAAAACGTCGCAAAATAGTTATTTTTATTTATTGACTGAACCTCAAGAACCTTACTAAACACATATATATATGTATGTATATATGTGTGTGTGTATATATATATATATATATATATATATATATATATATATATATATATATATATATATATATATATATATATATATATATAAACTAGCGTAGTTCCGCCAAGCATGAATATTTATTACCTTTATTTTAATTTTGTAACTCATACGCATTAGCTATTGCTTTAAAATATCCCTAAACGTGTTTAAAAAAACTACCGGAGACCTTCCAGTCCAACGCCGACGATGATTCGATATTTTTTGCTGATTCTATATGAAAAAAAAATCTAAACATATTCTTCATCCAATGGTACCTAGGAGCTGAGAAAATGAAAGAAAGGTTTTTAAAATCATATTTATATTTGGAGCTAAAAAAATTATAGCCAAATGGCTCGTTCCTCAAAACATCTCTATCTTAGAACAGATCAAGTGAAAAAAAAAATTAAAATATTAACATTGTTTTATCAAAAAAATTAATTAAAAAAACTTTTGAATCATCGAGCAAACTAGCTTAATATGTTTTTCATACAAAAAATCATCTTAAATTAAATACACCAAACTATTTTTATGTTTAAATAATTATTGAAAAAATCCTTATGTTTAAATTATTATCGGTGTTAAATACCAGTTAAAAAAATATAAGCAAAATGTAGGTTTTCAGTAATTTTAAAACGCTTATGACCACTTCATTTCATGTAAATTGCGTATGCCTACCATATAAATTTGTTTTTAATCGGCTAAGGGGTGATGGAATTACTTTCAAATTTTTGAATTTCATAAAGAATTTGAATTTATATATATACACTGAAGTGTAGAGATATTTCATAAAATCCTTGATCGTACGAATTACAATCTCTCTGGATCTTCTCAACCTGTTCAAACAAAACAGACATTCAAACACTCAGAAGTCACAAATAATTCACCAATCATAATTTTATTGATCCTACCATGCTATCAAGCGTATCTTAATTAATGATGTTTAGTTACTTTTTATGCAGGTGAGCGTACAAGATAATAGGGAGTGCAGTTTCTATGAACAGAATACATAAAACCGT
The DNA here is from genome assembly GCA_003667255.2 of Euschistus heros. Lineage (NCBI taxonomy): Eukaryota > Metazoa > Arthropoda > Insecta > Hemiptera > Pentatomidae > Euschistus > Euschistus heros. The sequence goes on from RCWM02000129.1 coordinate 2,583,226, forward strand.
TTCTTTTACATTAATATAGTGCCCAATTCCAGTATTTATGAATTAATTGGAATTATTTTTAAAAAATAGTTTAAGAAACAAGTTTAAACTAATAATAATGAAACTATATATCTCACCTGGGTTAAGGCATCATCCTCAACAAAAGCTGTTTAAAAAGTTCGATACAGTTTCTTCTAGACTACACAGAAACAAAGTCACAAGATATTCGTAATCGAGAAGGGTATCAACTGTCAATATAATAACTATTTCACCCACAAGAAAAAAATACAAAAATAGTTATAATTACTCTTCTAATGTTGACGAGTAACTGATCGCAAATCCCTATTAAAATAAATAACACCGCACAAAAAAAAATCGAATTACATCATGTTAACGTATTTCGTGAATCACAAACATCCATATGTTTACGACTAACCGATAAAAGATAGAATAATAAAGACAATGACGTGTGGGATAAGGCAAAAAAGTTAAGGCTATTGTACTGAGAGGGCCTGTGTGCGAATAATCGTTGTTTTCATAATCATTTAATTTTTTTATGTTTATTTTTTTTTTGTTGGCAATGATAAATTGGGTATGATTCTTACTATGAGAACTGTACGAAACTTTCCATCAACCCCATATTTTCCAATGGCTTAAGATAAAAATCAAGTACCGCATTGATTCATATTTTATTTAAAAGATTTATGAACCTGAATGATTTGATTGTAATCATATTAGGCACAAGAAAATCTTCATTGCTTCCCAATGATGTCTGGTATTAGACTAATCCTTAGGGAAAGTTAGACCCAAAGCAACTTTCATTAAGGAGGGGTCCACTAAGAAAAAAAAAATTAAACAAGCTAAAACTAGACTTCGTACTCCTTAAGTGTTCAAAATTTCACCAAAATCGCTCCAACCACCCTAACCCTCTGGCTCATTCATTGTCCAGTTCCAGACATCCTCATAACCCTCCTCGCAGATTCAAAAAGGAATGATCCCGAGACCTACTGTAAATATTTATTTTATTGGGGTTCTGGCAATGGCCCAGCTTCTCAACTCTGAGCGCCTGTATATATCGCTTTCTCTAAGCCTCCACTGGATTTTGACAATAGTGACGTGGCTGAGAGAACAGCGTTGAGATTACTTTGGGCTTGGCTTGCCTTCCAGTGGGGGGACAATCTCGGTTCGGACTTCCAGAAAAGTATGTTTGTATATATATATATATATATATATACTATTATATAAAAGGACAAGCCATTTTTCGTTTTTGATCGCTAACCACAAAAACAACTGAACCAATCTGTACCAAATTTTAACCACATCATTTTTATAGCTCCAGGAAGGCTTAGCATTAATAAAATCTACTAATTTTCAATAAATTTGTTATTAAAGACGTAATAATATATGAATGAAAGTGAAGTTTGAAAAATGACCGATAGTTGACGAGCGCCGTTCTACACGAGAGGTTACGCAGGTATGATGTTATATAGTTCTAGGAATTATAATAAAATTTACTTATACTCAATTAAATTTTTACAAAATGATTAAAATATTTGCTGCGAATGTGGATCCCAGTGCAGTAGGAAAATCGTCTGATATGTGTTTAGTACTATTTTAACTATGCTTTCACGTAATCTTTAAACTCCTAATCAGTGCAACTTTAAAGAACAGCGTTGAGATTACTTTGGGCTTGGCTTGCCTTCCTAACAATGGGGGACAATCTCGGTTCGGACTCCCATAGATGTTTGTGTATATATGTATACTATTATATAAAAGGACAACCCATTTTTCGTTTGTGATCACTAACCACGAAAACTACTGGACTAATATGTACCAAAGTTATAACCACATCATTCAGGAAGGTTTAGCACCAATAAAATCTACTATTTTTCAATTAATTTGTTATTAAAGAAGTGATAATATGTGGATAAAAGTGAAATTTGAAAAATTGGCGAGCGCCATCCCGTACGAGATGTTACGAAGGTACGATGTTATCTTCAAACATCTAACCAGTGCACTTTTTACCAGGTTAAAAATTACTAATATGCATGGAAGTACCATTAAAGAAATAATGCTCAATTTTAAACTCCAATAAAGATTTTTATCAATTAACCGGAGAGATACACTATATTAACCGGTGCTACCCATTTAAAATGGGTTGCTAAATACACAGCATAATTTATCAATCAAAAGACATCTGACAATATTCAATACAAAATAAATATAGCACAAAAAAAAAAAAACAACGTATTAATCATTATTTTCAAATATAAAAGTCTAAATGTTAAAATACTGATTATCTATGCTAAAATCTCATGCTAACTATAAAATTACAGTTAAAAAAAATTTTAATATTAAAAAGACAACATACAATCTTGTTATATTTTATATTGTTTTATAGATAACAATATAAAATATAACAATATAAAATAAATGCAAAATGAATATAAAACTATGTACATAAAGTAAAGTAACAATAACAATAGCTATACAGTGTGAGTATCTCTTAGTATAAAAAAAAAAATTGAGTGATACTAGATCAAAAATGTAGAAAAATGCCGCAGACCTTACCTTTCTATTCCAATCCGTTGCAGATATACGATAAATCAAAGACTTTTTTGAGGAAACCACGTTTTTTACCATAAAATCTGTAATATCTGCGTTTTTTTTTTTTTAATTTTTCAAACTTTGACCACATTTTCAGATTTAGCATTAAATTTTCTATAAGAGTAGAGTACATGTAACCTTGAATTTTACAAATTGTGACCTAAAGAACAGCTAAGTAAAATAAGAGTAGAGTACATCTCTTATAGAAAATTTAATGCTAAATCTGAAAATGTGATCAAAGTTTAAAAAGTCTTTGATTTATCGTATATCTGCAACGGATTGGAATAGAAGGTGAGGTCTGCGGCATTTTACTACATTTTTGGTCGTTTTACCCATTTTTTTTTTTTTTTTTTTTTTTTTTTTTTTTTTTTTTTTTTTTTTTTTTTTTTTTTTTTTTTTTTTTTTTTTTTTTTTTTTTTTTTTTTACACTGAGGTACTAACCCTGTACATGTCTTATTGCTTTGTAATATTATTTTCTGATTTATTTTATATTTATATTTGCTATATTTGTTATCATGAATTGTTAGCTATTTTTTTAAAACTCATTTTCGTTGTATATATTGTATGAATGGATTCACTGTCATCCGTGTTACTCATTACCCATGAAGTGAGGCAGCTTGTAATATTTTTAAAAAAACATTTCTATGAATATTGATTCATGTATTTTCACAACCGATGCGACACTAAACTATTTTAAGCATTAATCTGTAACTGATAAAGGAGATATAACATAAACAAAAACTACAAAAAAAAAAAAAAAAAAAATAGTTCTAGTATTCGCTAACACAGTACAATCTGATATCTCATTGGTTTTATCAACAAAGTGAAACGAATAACTACACTATCATGTGAAATCGACGTAATGTGCCTAAAGCATTTGCGTTTGGATTTCAAAGAGCCAAGGTTTATTACGAATCATGGAGAGTTTAAAATAAGAAATCTGTTGAATGTGCTGTATAAAATAAGCACTTTACATGAAACACAACAAATATTGAATAAATTTATTTTATTGATTAACAAAGGAGTGATAAACTACTACGTCCTATTGCCGATTTTTCCATTGAAAGGATAGTTTCGAATGTTAAATATCAGTTCATCATCAATCACTTTCCTTTTATTGAAGATATCGATTCCCAGAGTAAACTTTACTCTTCTAGAAGCCCTTCCTCAGTTTTGCTTCACTAGAACTAGAACATTCCAAACTATTCTTTAAACAAAAAACGCAAATAAGATCATTCTATACCATCATGCTTATCTCAACTATATTTATTTCATGATTTATATTGTCGATTCTCAATTTTCTGTGGGGTACATTTGATATTGCCTCTAAGAAAACCATGTCATGAGGTCATACTAGATGAGGGAAATCGCTTGATTTTTAACGTTTAGTTTTGCTGTCTAGCGATGATCTTGAAAATTGATAAATTCACCATCAGTCACAGCTTTCATAAATTCATTTTCACTAACGCAGAGACATTTATGTGTACTACTTGAGGTAGGCGAACGAAAATAACCATAACTTCAATAAAGAATCGGGAATAAAAATAATACATCAAATTCAAAACATCAAAAAACATAAAATAGCCTAAAATTAAATATTTATGATTCATTAGAAATAATAAAATCGATTAAACCGATCCAGATGTTTCTTTAAATGACCAGATAAACATTGGCAATAGCCTCAATTTAAATTTGTATCCAATAGGAATGGAAAAAACCAATGAGTCATAGGGGAAATCCCTAGGTGAATCCCAAACATTTAACCTAACTGTCCTCTTCTCCCTTCCACGATGGATATGTTTCAGATATCTGTTAGATCTCCTTAAACAACCAATATTTGATTTCTTGTCCTACATTTTTGAAAACCATATCCCTAAAAATTAACTTACCATTATAAAAATTTAACGCTTAGCTACTATGACGATTATGCATAATAGGTAAGAGCCACCAAACCATAACTCAAACAACAATTTAACACCAACAAATGATAAATTACTAACAACGAAATTTCAGGTTTAGGCGGTAAATTGTGAGGGATTTCAAGTACCTTGAAGCCAGAGTAAACACACTTAATTAGACCGACGGACAAAGAAAGGAAAGGGTAAAGTAAGCAAGAAAGTGCTTCAATGACGACAACAGTCTTCTGTTCAAGAGGAGTTAATGAGGCGCAGTAGCTCAGTTCCGGGCCCGAGTTTGTGTCCGGCTGAGGCAGAAAATCTATCTACGTTACTTCCCGCTTTCCAATAGCCCCATTTTAAATTTGTTTCTAATAGAAACGGAAAAAGCCAATTAGTCATAGGGAAAATACCAAGGTAAAACCCAAAACAACTAAACCCACCTTGCCCTTCCCCCTTCCACTATAGATGTGTATATTTGAAGTATCTCTTAGATCTCCTCAGCCAACCAATGTTTGATTTATTGTCTTTCATATTTGAAAACTTAAGTATATGTAATCCGTGTAGCACAGTACTGATGTGTTGAAAATTTTGTTTTAGAACTAAAGATGAATGTTTAGCATTCGAAACTAGTTTTCTAATAAAATAATTCCAATAGAAGGGACAAATTATTCATCAATCCTAATTTATTTGAACCTTTAGAACCTAAGGTGAAAACGAAATCAAATAAAATATAGAAAATGTGAAGAAAGGAAGAAAACAGTTTTTTGAGATTTTTAAAAATCATAACGAATTACCGAATTGTCCGAAAAAAATTATTGAAAATATTTCAAGAGACCAGCAGCTTATTTCGAAAAAGCGAGATTTACAAATCATCAAGACTGTAGCAATTATGGCAGAATACACCTGGACGTTCAGATCATTATGGAGAGCTCGGGATGTCCAAATACGTCTAGTTATTGTCATGTAAATGACTCTTTGTAATTAACTGAAAGTTTTGGTTAAAAACTACAAGATGTTTATTGTCTTTTATGCCTTATATGTGGATTATAAATAAGACGTCCAGGTAGAAATTTAAGTAGCGGGCGAGACCTTATTTCGTCAACTCGTAAGTCCATTTTAATACAGTACAAACTCGTTTATTCGGACCCCTTTACGTCGGATCTCCGGGTAATCCGGATCATTTCAGGAAAATTTAAAATTAGCTTTTTGTCGTTTGCCCAGACTGCAGAGCGTATGACGGATGTTTGTTTATCAGTAGACTGTTCGTAGAACTCGATGGATGCTCAGACATTGACATTAATGATATTAAAAGTTGGTAGGAAGCTGACAACGACGGAGGCTATGACACTCTTACTGATGACCAAATTATTGGTCCAGTAAAATAAGGGTTTGACGAAGAAAAAACTGCTAAACTTTTATTCTCAACGGATCTTTATCTTTTTGGAGTGCTGAATCCGAATTTGAAGTTTTCTACCACGGCAAACGTCGGCTTCATACCCAATACCGGTTATTTTCGAACATAACGAAAACATATTTCAAAATCGCACCATTTACCGCAAAGATATGGTCTTGAGAAAAAGGGTGGAAATTGACCAACTGGCGATCGTCTTACTTCTCCGTGACATGTTTGTCGTACTTTTTGTCTATAACTCCGAACTTATTTGTCCGATTCCAAATTACTTTTTATCATCTTGAAGCTGATTAAATTTATTATTAGGCTGTCAAATATGTAGTTTTAATAATGTTCCTAAAAATCACTGTAAAAAAAAACAAAAACGTATTGTTGTAAAATCCAGGTTTTTACGTACATTTTTCACTTTAACTCCGAAACTATTCCCCCGACTCCAAATTTCATTTTTTTATCTAAAAGCTTGTTAAATTTACTATTAGACTCTAAATATGAAGTTTTAATCTGGTCACTTAAAATACACATACCAGAACGCTAAATATCCCGTACATTTATGAAATTCACCTTTTTTTCACTATAACTCCAAAACTCTATTTTTCCGATCGAAAGTTTAATTTTTTCATCTCAAACCTGATTAAATTTGCTATTAAATCATATATATGTAATTTATATTAAATGCCGTGAAACACCAACGCCAGCCCACTGAATTATTGGCATATTCCGCCGAAATATTCACATTTAGCATGCTAGCGTGGGTGTCACATGGTGTTTAATGTAAATTACATTTATATGATCTAATATTAAATTTAACTAGCTCTGAGATGAAAAAAATGAAATTTTGAAGCGGACAAATAGTTTCAGAATCATAGAAAAAAAAGTATGACAAACATGTTTTCGCGGAGAAGTGGGACTGACCGCCAGTTGGCCAATTTCTACCATTTTTCCATATCTTTGCATTAAATGGTCCGATTATGAAGTAGTTTTCTCATTGCGTAGGTAATAATTCCAGCTACAAATAATATTTGAAGACTTTCTTCGAAAAAAGGTTCGTTTTTATGTTATACGTAAAAAAACGAAACTAACCGGTAATTCGGGCGGTTTTGGGTTTGAGGCCGACGTTTGCCGTTGTAGCAAACTTCAAATTCGGATCCAGCACCCCAAAAAACAAAGAGATCCGTTGAGAATAAAAGTTCGGCAGTTTTATCTTGAAAACGTACTTTTGAATCCTTCTTTTACTGGACTATACTGCGACTTGTAGCAATAAAGATGCCGATAACTGGGAGGATACTGACGAAGAAAACTCTGAAAATATCACAGTTATAAGCAATGCTGAAGCAGCATCTCATTTGGGTGAGTTAATGGTTTATTTTGAACAAGAAGAGACACCACTGGCAGAGCTTCTCATGCTGAAGAAGATGCGTGACCGCACGCACGGAAACAGCATTCAAAGCTGACGCAACTCAAATTAACAAAATTGTTTCCGAAAAATTAAACAGTATATACTGTATTATAGTTTATATTTTAAGTGTTTTTCCGCAATAAAAAAATATTGTATTGTTTGTACATACTGTTTTTAGTTTTTTTATTTTTTTTACATTCTCCGTTTAACCCGGATTTTCTTTATGTAGGATCAGCCGCGGTCCCGGCTAGTCCGAATTAACGAGGCTGCGCTGTAATAGTAAAAGAAAATAAATAAATAGATATCTTACCTATCAGTAGCACTTCAATAATAGTTCCATATTAAGATGTCCCTAGACCATATTCTTTTCATACGCCACGGTGGGTTATCGGGAATAGAATGGGATCAAAGTTGACTAGTGGATTCGAGTGGGTATATAGCTTATCATGGAAGTATTGGTATCGAGTTTACGCAAATCATCAACGTACATGGCATTAGGACCATTATGGATAAGTTTATTTAAGACATAATAAGGAGCAATGAGGATTTTACGAAGGATTTTGGATTGTAAATATTGTTTACGAGATGAGTTGGTTGGTTTAGCGGAGCCCTAAAGCTCTACTCCGTATGTCCAAATAGGTCTAATTACTGCCATGTAAATGAGTCCCTTGTAATTAACTTAACCCTGGAATACTAAACCTCAATTTAGGTACCTTATTATTAAACCTTCGTCATTTTGACGAACAGTACTTAAAAATCGATTAAGATGGTTGTAAAGGAAACAAGAAGAACAAATAATTATCAATTTAACATTTTTATTGATGTAATATTAAAAACATGCACATTTTGTTCCGAATATTATAAAATATCATAAATAAATTCTTACACAGACTGTTACATTAAAAAAATGGTTAAAGAACATAAAAATTATATAAAAGTTAATATTTTTTTCAATATCTACCTTTCTTCGAAACAATTTGGACAAATATCACTTGATGTTCGCCACAAATCGCTGAGGAACAACTAGTGCAAGACGTTTTTGTCATTCTTCGCAGTTTGTAGTCGCATTTGGAGCATATGCCTCGTTTTTTGTCTTGTTTCTCTGCTTCAGGTAATATATCTACCTGAGGAACTGAAGTTGAAGGTCCAATTGCTGCGTCAATCCTATCCTTGACACTTCGGTGTTGTCCAGGTAGATCCCTTCTTCAGATCCCAACTTCGTAGATCCCAACTATCAGTCAGTTTATCTGACAATTCACATAAGTAATCAATCCTCGTCAATGACTTTCCTTTCCGCTTATTTTTATAAAAATTATGGCAGTATATGATGTATGAATTTATAGTGGCTATGTTCATGATGTTGAAGAAAAAGCACAATCACCACCTTTTCGTTTTCCTTATAATATTTGTCAGATGACATAGCTCGTCGAATCAACTCCTCCTTTTGTTGTGTTATAGTTTAAAATATGTTCTGGTTTGTCATTTGACGGATTTATTGTGGAGAGATGAGAGCAGACATACCAGCTTATTGTTTTTAGGCTTGTAGGAAACGGCTGATAAGTCCTGGTCAAAAATAAAAAATGATGATCCAACTGCACGATCCTGAAATTTCAGATCCACAAACTCTTTGGGCAGCTCTCGCTTGTTTTTCCTTATCGTCCCAAGCGCTGTAAGCCCGTATTCTTTAAATAATTTAATAAATAATGGAACTCTTGTAAACCAGTTGTCTATAGTTACGTTCCTATGTGTTCCTTTAATTGTTTGGCACAGTTTTTCCACGAAATATCCTCCAGCAGGGATGTTACCTGCTATTGTACCTTTACATAGATAAGGTATTGCATCAACCATGTATTTCGTCCCGCTATCACACATCATAACTATCTTCATTCCATATTTATCTGGTTTGCTCGGTATGTACATTTTGAAAGGGCAACGCCCTCGAAATCCAACTAGCTGTTCGTCAATTGTAACGTAAGATCCAGGTTTATAATTTGCACGGCAACTTTCTAGGAACATTTCCCAAACCTTTCTGATGGGAGCCAATCTGTCAGTCTTATCTCTTTCGGTTCGATCGTCAAATCGGAGGCAATTAAGTAAAAACTCAAATCTGCACTTACCTGTCGTTGTAACATATTGAGTTCCACATCTTCTTTCATCGAATAGTTTTTGGGCATAGATGATTACTCTTCAGAGCACCACTCAGCATAAGTAAGCCAAATAAAACATTTAGCTCTTCAAGGCACGTTTCTTTTATCGTCGACGTGATTTCCTTGCAGTTTTTCTGCTGAATTAATATCTCTATATTGGTGAAACAAAGAACTACTTCCATAAGTGAATCGGAAAAAAAAAGTTTCAGACACTCTAGGATGTCGTCACTGTATCCAGTTTGAGGGGTAGGGCCTTGTCTTATATGGACAACATCAATACTCCGCGTTTTTCCAGATCTCACGAAGTTAGACGTTTTCCATTTCTTTCCGCTTTTTCCCTCTAATTCTTCAAGGCCGGTTTGAAGCATATATTTACTTGAACCTCTCTTTTGTACTTCCGAGCAGCTCTGATCTTCATCAAGTGGTGTTCTTGGAGACTTTCGCTTTCTCTTCTTTCCAGAATCTTGTTTTTTTTTCTCTCTGGTTTCAATTTCCTCGATTAATTCAGCAACTTCCTGGGGTTCATGCCAATCTGAATCAGATTCTGTGGAATAATCGGGATCAGAAGACAATTGGTCTATTTCCATATCACTTTCAAAATCAGACTCTTCTGAGACGATTCCTTCCTCCATTTCCCGCATCACTTTCAAAACCTCTTCTGGGGTGGTATAAATCTTCTTTTTCTTATCCATCCTAAAACCAATAAATAAAAATCAATACAGGAGAATTTTCAATACACGAATTGTCTATGTTTAGTAAAATCTTTGGTTTCATTGTGCATTGGTTGTGGATACGCATTACGCAATTGAAAGAATGTAGGTAGGTATAGCAAAATGAAAGGTATAGCAAAACTTTCAAAAATTTAGTAAATTAAAAAATACGATAATTTTGTACAAAAAGCTAAGAAAACAATAATATGTTTAAATTTTCTATTTATTTCAAGCTATAAAGAATAAATCAGCTAGTCAAAAAATATATTAAAAAGTTGATGTTCTATTACCAGATCGCTAAAATAAATTAGATTAGTTATTTATAAAAATGATTTTAAATTGAAATTAAAATAATAGATAAAATGTGTGTACTAATTGTGAAAAAGTTAATTAATAATAATTATTTAACTTGTATTGCTAAACCTTCGTACAGATGCATTGTTACTAAACCTTAGTCGAAATGACGAACACATTTTACTTGTAATACTAAAGCTTCGTCGAACAGACGATGTATGTTTTATTTAGACTTACCTGGTTAAAATGCTAAGAGTTCAGAGGTCCTTGCTTCTACTTGGTTCAAAGGGCACTGAGCTGGGGAAAGCACTGCTGTAACCTGAGCCTCTTAACTTTACCCACAAAGGTAATACCAACAATTTTTCGGCACAGGTAGTCGAATCGACGAAGGTTTATTATTCCAGGGTTAAAGCTTTGAACGTTTGTCTAGTAAATATTAGAATAGTCGGAAACTACGAGCACTTAGTCGTAATTTAAGCCTCGTGTGGAATCCATGTAAGGCCTTTGTCAAGATGGAGTCCTACGAAGCGGATTTGTTCAACAGTGATCAGTGGAATGTTATATAATGGATTCTTAAACATGAAAAATATTTTTCTATATTGATAACATATCTGCGTTAAAAAATATCCTGTAATAATGTAAACAAATAAAAATACAAATAAGCTTCTAATCCATTTGGTTTTGTTTTTAATACGGTCTCTTTTTCGAACGTTTCATTCATAGCTTTACTGAAAGAAAACCAATTGAAAAAAAGATTTTATTAATTTATAAAAATTTTATTTTTACATTGAAATTTTAAATTTTCCAATTTCCAAGGTTGGACAGTACCTACTGAACGGCAGTGTTGGAATAGGTGGCCTAAAGCTGGGAAGCTAACGTTGATTGCCCTTTTTTTTCTTTTTTTTTTTTTTTGTTTAATCGTGTAATATAATTAATTAATTTTAATAATTAAGTTTGTTTTATTATAATAACAGATTACATTTTAATCCATAGGAGATATATCCAGCTTTACAGTAAAAAAACGTGATGCTGTCATTCTGTATCAGGTAATAATCAATTATTGAAAAATATTAGGTGCATTTAACCAGGTAAACCGTTTGGGCAAAGCGAGTAAACAGCATAATCCTACCACAAACAAGAAAAACGTTTCTAAATTATATTAATAAGAGCAAAAAACTATATAAAAATTGCGCCAAACTTTACGTATTAAATATGGCTTTAGTATTAATATTTATAGGTCCGTGTTGAGATCCAATTTATTTATGTAAATAATCTGTCATAAAAATAATTGTTCTTTTAATATGCATCATTTTATAAATTATAATCTCGACCTCATTTAATCAGTTTCTAGATATTTTTAGTTAGTAATATAAATGTAGCAACACTTTGACTTCAATGTAATTAATAATTGTAATTAGATAATATTGTAAAAAACAAATGAAAGTTAATAAGAAAATCAAATCAAACTATTTCGTTCTTGATTTACATCCCAAAAATAAGCACCAATTCCAGAATAACTAATTCAAACTCATGATCCCACTTCCTACATTCACACTTTTTATTTTTTTTTATAATACTTTATTTACATTTTTACAATTTACAGTTCATATTAAGTATTCATGTTCCGGCATACATCTTCTACATGATTAATATAATTTTATTTAATAGTAAATAGGCTTTACAATTCAAAATTTATCTTTAAACAGTAGGAAAAAATCCAAAAAAAAAAAATAATAATAATAATAATAAATCAATAGAATCAATTAAAATAGCTTATATGTATACAGGGTGTTCAGCATAAGACTACAGTAACTTCGGGAGGTGAATAAATAAACTAAAGCTCGATTCTCATCCGTTTTATACATATTTTTAATTTTATATTTTTTCAAGAAATTTCTACTTTTTGACAAATAATTTCCCAACTATTGAAGCTAGAGCAATTTCAATAAGCTCATTAGAATGAAGATTAAATTTTCTTTAAAATAAGATTTTTTAGACTTCAAAATAGTCGCATCCTGTATTTAAATTTGTGATCCAAACATAAGAAATAGCAAGTTTCAAATTTCGTTCCAAAACTTTGACTGCATTTTTCTCAAAAATATTACATATGTAAGAAATGTGCACTACTAAAAAAAACTTCTAAAAATAAACACCTTTCGAATGGTATACCATGAGTAGTGATAATTTTTAAAATTGATACTGAAATCGCTTATTAATTACAAAAAACAGGAAGATGCAACATCGGCGTATTGCAGCACTCGTTAAGTCCATTTGTGGATGGAAGCTAATCCGCACAGTTCTGCTGTTTCCCATTACCAGCATGAATTCAGGTTGAATGTTTGGCTAGGTCTTCGCTGTCTGTTGAATGTTCTTCTGTCTTCCTGTTTTTTGAGTTATAGTTTATAGGGAATGTTTGTTGCAAATGATGCCAAGAATCGCCTCCCGAAGTTCTGCAGTCTTATGCTGAACACCCTGTATATCTTACATCATTTAATAATATAAAAATTACTAAAAAGTACGTACAAGAACAAATATTGAATATGGCAAGCAAGAGATGTTTAGTTGAAATGTTTAGTTCTTTTGAGCATATATCTTTTCAGTGATGTTTTGTTGTAATTTCCGATTTCTGGGATAAGCGAATTTTCTGAAATTGTTGTTTTTCCAAAGTATGTTTTGGTTTGATCATAGACGTGAAGTTGGATAGGGATGAGGTTGAAGTCTTGAAGCATTGTTTATATTTTTGTATACCGAGGGTAATCATTATCCTTCATGCACAAGTTTTGTATCGTTTCGAGTTTACGGTAGTTGGTCGCACAAGTTGAGCTTCACACAGGTGAGGCATATGAAATCGGGGATCGAACAACTGTTTGATACAAAAAAAGTTTATTTTTAGGACTTAATTTAGATTTTTTGTGGAAGTAAGGGAAAATTTTGTAATTTTTTTTTTGTCTATTTTATTGTTTATGTGGTCTGTGTAAGTTAAAGATCTGTCTAACGTTAATCTAAGGTATTTTACTTAATAATATGAAACCACATTTGATTCAATCTGCTTCAAGTGGTTTAGCACTAATCAAGACAAAAATACTGTTAAGGGATTTTGAATGCCTTTAATGAATTAAACAGCATAGTTGTACCTTATACTATACAAATCCGATACTTCGTTTGCTCAACAGAATACTTTTATATAACGGATATTAAAAAAATATACTGTTATTCATATCTGATTTCAAAGTTAAATAGTGCTGAAATCAAATATACGATAGATCAACAAGTTTTTAGTTTTCTTAAATTTTATCAAAAGATTGACCATTTTTATTTAATTTTTTTAATTGTCTACCACATGTGATCAGATCACAACTTCGACGCACAGTGGTCTGTCCTAAAAGTGGAAAAAACCTAATAACTTTTTTTTTTTAAATGATTGTATCGACTTGCGAATTGTCTCATTCGACTCAGAAAGATAAACACGTTTATACCATTAATGTCTTAAATCGCTAAAAAATTATTATTTTTTTTTTTATATTTACAAGGTAATGAAGACATAAAAATTGAAGTAAATAATCATAAAAATTATGTACAGTTACTATAACTTGCTAAGATAATAATATACCCACAATGAGTATAAAAAGTGTGGAATTGGACATTTGATGCGGACATCACTTGAACTCATCCCATCCTCATTAGTAAACAAATCAAACGACGCTCTTCCTTTTAAAAACATTAATTTGTTCCCATTATTGACGTGCTTAGTTGTGTCTACATTCGTACAAATTCAACACAGCTCTAAAGTGGAAATGGTATTAATTGATCTGAAGCTCAACAAGATCAAGAAAATCCCATAAATTTTGACGCATATAAATTTTTGCAAATATTGGATTTAAATATTCAACAAGGTCTGATGATTATGTCTCCTTTTCAAATATCTTAACTTATACTTCAAGCTATGTTAAAAAACTAATATCAATCGAAAATAAAGAAATCATAAAAAGTGTTTCTTATATACAAGGGTTTGTCTAACATTTTGACTCTGAGTGTAAGAACCATTCGTTAAAAAACGATTTTATTTTTATTTTTTTTATTTTTTAGCTTTCTCAGGTACGTACATCTGCCAAAACTACAATCAAATCACAACATTAAAAATAAATTGATTAGAAATAAATTAATCAGATGGGTCTATCAGATGGTGATATACGGTGAAAATTGTAAATGAATTGTAGATCTGAATATTAATTTTTAATACACATAAGCAACATTTTAATTTTTAAAACAACCCGCTATTCTTTAGAATTTCGTTATAATTTCACACCAGTTTCAGTTCTGTTTCTTTTTTTTTCTATTCTTTGTCAAAATAAAGGTCTCCTGAGAAAAAAAAAGTTCATATGCCGACATGTAAAAATTTGTAAGTATTTTCAGGCATTTACTTTCGGTTTCAAAAGCAAAACAATAGGGAATGAACAGTCCATAGCAGATATAAATCACACCCTGAAAAGTAGTACAAAATGTAGACATGTTTTTAAGGTGTTTTTCCGCCGTTGAACCACTGTGCGACGGACAGTGGGGCAAACGCGGGAAAAAAACAACTGAAAATTATTAGTTGGTGCAAACATTTCCAGTTTTTTTTTTTTTTTTTTTTTCAGTTTCATATTTATTTGCGCCTCTGAGGCCTACTAAAGTTGCGCAATATTACTCTACCCCGAAATGGCCTATTTCTATTAAGCTACAATTTGGGTCACTGTGGATTCATTTTTATAGATAATAATATGAAACTTGACTGGTTTGTGGTTAAAGTAGTAAAGAATAGTGAAAAAAATTAGATTGATCAAATGTATGAAATATATTATCAACAAATATGAGGGAGAGGGAGAGGGAAAAAGTAACCAGTTTTTGAACATGCGTGGTCCTACAAAAAAAAAAAAAAGCTCCGGTGAAAAATAAACATTTTCATAAAGCTTATACGGCTACTTAATATCCCTATAAATTTCATTGACAACCGATGACAACTGTACAAAAAAACAAGGAATGTTTACAAAGTCGGGATTAGAACGTTCGTGATCTCCATGTTTATTTAAGTATTAATCAGTCTGCCTTCTTCTCAAAGAGTATGAACATGGATATTCTCATTATAGATGTATGTAAGGTAGTTTCTAGTGAAGCATCATTATAAACTTTAGTTTCTATTTTCGAGAAGTATTCTTTGGTATCGGATGCTTTGCTAACTTCAATGAGTGGTACATTTAATAAGTGTTATTCATATCAAATTCAAACTGTCCTTATTTTAATTATTTCAGACTAGCGAGAGTCTGATGTAACAATGGAAATGAAACCAGAGATCCCTGGTCATTCTCTAAATATTATAGATTTGCAAATACTAGAATCATTCGTATTCTTGTTATCCGTATTCACTGTTAGTGGAAAGTATTATTACCAAAGATGATACGTAACGATGAATTCCAATACTCAACAACACCATCATTTCACACAAGTTTGAAGTTTATGGTTACCAAAAAAAACCTATACCGTTAGAACCCATGAAGGGTCTTGATTTCAGTACTTGGTAAGGAAGTGTTTTTTAGCGACCAACAGTTATAGTCCAGTCAATGGGTGCTGAAATGAGGGGAGTGGAGTGCATGAAATATGAGATTATTTTTTACTTCTTTAGGATTATTTAGAAGGTGAACATATTAGAAGTCACCGACCCTGGAGGTGGGGGGGGAGGGTGAGCTAACAGTAAGGTAGGGATTTTTGTGTTTTGGATTATTTTTCGAAAACGGTAGACTCTATAAAATTATATTTCAAATAAAAACTAAAGATGATTAAATTTACTATAAGAGTGATTATATACATATTTGTCAAACCACCAACGGTTTTCGAGATATACATTATTGAAAACGATACTTTTTGAAAAAAAAAAAACAATTTTTACCTCACGTTTTGTCAAACATTTGCTTCTAGTGCCTTCCACGATCGTTTCTCAGAAAAAATGTCAGAATCAAAGTTGTAGAACATAAAATTTACTTTAATTTCATATATACTTTTTCTACACTTGAAGCAAACGTTTGACCAAAAGTGAGGCAACAAATTTATTTTTCTAACTCTATCGATTTTCAATCACGTATATTTCGAAAACCGTTAGATGTTCGACAAATATGTTTAAGAACAATTTTATAAAAAATTTATTAATCTTTAATTTTGATTCCTAGCATATTTTTCTCGAGTCCACCGTTTTCGACATATGATCCAAAAACCCAAAAATGGGACCTTCTCCCCCACTACCCCACCGTAAGCTCACCTCCCAGGGGCAGGGACTTTTAGTATGTTCTTCTAATTATTTTATTTTATGTTTTTCTCTTCTAATTACCCCTAACAAAGCTTTGAAGTGAAAAATTATCGCCTATTTCATGCACTCTACAACTGGACTATTATACAAGGAGGTGATGTGTTAGTAACCAACCTCGACTTTAGTTCAATGGTGAACCTATGAAATAACAATCGGCTCAGCTCGTCCACATGATAAAAGATAATTAAAACTGGTTTAGTTCAAGTGGTTTAGAAAAAAGCAGGGTATCATAAAAACATTAGTATCCATGCTTAAAAATCTTAAAGCAGACATTCAAGCGGAAGAGTTAATACAGTAATAGTCTCGAAAGTTCGTTGTCAACGGGACTGTGACCACTGTGAACTATCGATAACTCTGTGATGAAAAACTAAACTTTATTAAAACAAAGTTTTTGTAGGGAATTTTTAAAAAAAAAAAAAAAAAAAATGTTACTCGCATACTAGATTGCAATTAGTATTTAAAAAATGTCTATCTATAATCTAATAAATAAATAGATTCCAAACGTAACTGTTTTCATTCTAAACAATATAGCTCCTAAACGGTAGGAAAAATTTGATATAACAAAATATATTCTCCATTGAATTTCTGATTAAAAAACTGACGGTAAATTTTCGATCCGAGCAAAACCAGCAGAGCTTTACATTTTTGAGATTGAAAAAGAACGTTAAAAAAACAACAACAAAAAAAATATAGATCCCAGCCAAATAACATATCCATGTGAAAAAATTAAATTCAATTAAATTTTAAAAAAGCAACCTTGATATCAGGTTTAGTTGAGGTACAATGGGGTATAGATATTACTTATCCATTATGTCTCCCATGCAAACAATATTTTTTTAATTATAAAATTAAAAGAAAAAGGTTTTATGGGGCTTGGATTAATGGGAAACTATCGCGACTCAACAGTATTAGCTATTGATAAATTTAATGAGATTAAGGAATAAAAATATGTTTGTAGTTGTAAAGTTATCATTTCTTTCGGTTAAAAAAAAAAATTATTTATCTCATCTTCACATGAGTATATTCAAAGTATATTTATTTTTTAAATCGTTAAATATTGAAAAATTATGATTAAAATATATTTTTAAAAACATGATAAGAAACAACAGCCACATATTTAAAATAAGGCAACACTTTTTATAGCTCGTTAAAAATTACAAAAAAAATAAATAAAGAATTATAAGAAGTGAAATAGCAACAAATTGTCTCCTGATACTCTTGCCAAATTTTCATGCTCTGGAATATTGATAATTAACAACTTTGTACTATTACATCAAACTATATAAACTATAATTTATATTAATTAATTTTTTATTACCTTAGATTTAATTCTATGGTCCAAAAATTAAATAATTCACCATAAATTTCGTAATTTTCTCTATCAGTAAAAATTTGTTTTAATAAAATGACGAAACTTACGGTGAACTATTTTATTTTTGGACCAGAGAATTATATTTAAGGTAACTGGAAATTAATGAATATTAATATAAGGTGTAGTTTATATAGTTTGGTATCATAGTACATATTTATATTTTTAGTAATCAATACTCCAGGGCTTGAAAATGTGGCAAAAGCCAAGAAACTTAGCCCAGATGAAATACATGGATATTTTCTAATGACTATATATTATATATTACTAATCTCCTAACCATATAATATGACATAAATAAAGAAATATAAAATTAGCCTTACTTGGCACTTGTGTCAGGTGTAGGAATTTCAGCTGATATGAGAACTGGATGAAACTGATTGGAGTTTGGTGTTTAAATATTGTTTCTCCATTATCTCCTTGTTTTTATTAATCTAAATCATTTTTGATCCGAGGTAAGGAATGGTTGTAATCCTTCAACAAATCTGCCGAGAAACGCTAAAGAAGGAGCGCGTAATTTTACTCGCCGCGTCCTCATAGTTCGCTGACTCGGTTGTAATTACCTTTTCTAACATAAATGACGCTATTGGCTCGCCTAAACACAATAGTCACACACGATAGATGGCACGATTTATAAGCGATAGTAATCGTACAAAGTTTACGAATAATGAATGCGAATCCTCCCGCCATCATTCTTATTACACTTGTGTAAATACTCATTTCTCCTGTGTTAAATCAATAAACATTATAATGTTCAATTAAAAAACTAGTCCCATCAACGAATAAACTATAGTACATGCTGATAGATGATGTTTCTATCAAAGTGGGTGTAATTGTTGTGCACATTGGCTAGTGCCGACTACTCGGCTACTTCTGTAGTCGGTGACTAGTCGGGAATTTTTATTAATTTATATTTCTACGCTTAAAAATAGGTTGATTGAAATAAAAACATTTCCTATTTTTAATTTCGTTTTTGATTCATCTTTACAGTTTATTTAAGCCAGTTAGAATAACTATTTTTTATTTTTTTATTATTTTTTTTTATCAAAAGATTATGGTATTAACACAAAATAAATTCGATAACGTCTTACATAACCTACTATTTTTGTTTCAATCACAGTTTTGGTTATTGTCATAATTAAAAAATATCAATTGTTAATTGAATGTAACAGAAAGGTAGGAAAACGTAAAGGAAACTGATATTTTAGCTATTTACAAACAGTGGCTCCCAGTCAAAATCATACACCAGAATATATAAAGATTTCTGTGAATAAATAAATAGTTCAAATTATATTACATTACAAAAAATAATGTATTGTGATCCCTAAACTTCCTAGTAGTATGTACTTTCTATAAAAACATTTAAAAATAAGCAGGGATATAATTATAAAAATAAAACACATTTGTTCACGATTACTTATCTCACAGTGAAAATAATACACCTTTGTTTTTCCCAATATTTGTTTACCTTAAACTAATTTACTTCAGTTAAACTCTTGTCTCGAAAGTGTTTGGCTCTTTTCAGAACGAGTTGAACAAAATCTGCTGTGTTTTTTGCATTTTTTTCGATAGCAGGGGCACACAGAACATTAAAGAAACGTGAGTTGGTCACTAAACACTTTGATAGCAGAAAATCTTCAAATCAAATAGCCGAATTTATTTTAAAAAGCTGTTCAACTCTCCTGCATATAGTGGAGAGATCCACGAAGGAAAAACGGATTGCCATAAAAAAAGTTAAAGCACTATAAACATTTCAACTCATAGGGATGAGACTTAGATTGTCACGGAAATTAGAAATCCACGTTTGAGTGCAACCAAATAGCCACTAAACTACCTAAACGCTTAGTTAAGCCAGTTAGTGGCTACGTTGGGAGTCTGTAATCCATCCGTAGCGCGTCCCCAGGTGGCGGATAGGGGAATGCCCGCTAGATATAAAGGGCAGGAGGGAAATAAAATACCTCTCGCGGACCAAACAGACTAGGGGAAGGGACCCCGAAATATAAACCAAATATGGCGAGTCAGAATCTGATGAACCTTACGGTGCAGGGAGTAGGATCCCCAGTACCGGCGTCTGTCAGGGGCGAGAAAGCGGGCTCCGAGACGTCGTTATCAAGCAACCGCAGTGCTACAGTAGTGGCCCACTTGGCTACTGTCGCATCTAACATTTGAAGTGAAGATAAGAGATCAGAATTGTGGACTTTGATGGGAGAAAAAATTTGTAGTCTTCACAAAGTTGTTAAAAAAAAGAAGACTACTTCACTGACGGTTAAAGCGTACGTGAGTGCGATCCATGCGCTTTACGACAGTATGTCTAGACTCAACGAAAAAACATGTAAAGTCAGCTGTTAGTCATACTGTCGGTATCCAGACCTCGACAGAAAAGACTCCAGGTCCTCAAAACAACAGTAAGAGGAACAAAAGAAAGAAGAAGAATAAACCAAAGTCCAGTAATAAAGGGACAATAGAGGACAAAGAACCAAATAAACATCCTGATGACCAATGGCATACGGTAAAAAAAAGGAGAGAAAAAATAACAAGGAGAGACGTCCAAGACCTCCTCGTCCCGACGCGTTGATGGTGACGGCAAAAGAAGGCTCGTCGTACGCAGACATACTGCGCACGATCAAAAATGACCCTGATCTTCAGGACTTAGGGGAAAATGTAGAAAAAATAAAAAAGTGTGCTGCGGGTAACCTCCTTCTGGTATTAGATCCAAAGGCGCAGAACAAGACGGAACAACTGCGCATGGCGATAGCAGAGAAAGTGCTTGACAAAGCAGAGGTCAGTAGCAAGAGGGATTCAGTAGTAGCAATCGAAATGAGGGATTTAGACGAACTGACTGTGGCAGAAGAGGTGCACAAAGCAATCCAAAAGCATGTAGAGGGGGCGGAGAATATTGATATATCCGTTGTTAAATCTATTCGCAAGGCTTATGGAGGCACTTTGACTGCTGTAGTAGTTTTGCCCACGGTTCTAGCTAGAAAAGCCATTGGAAAGGGACACATTCGAGTTGGATGGATAAACAGCCGTGTGAGGGAGAAGATTTCCCCCCAAAGATGCTTTCGATGCCTAGGATATGGGCACTTGGCCCGCCACTGCAAGGGACCTGACCGAACAAAAAATTGTTTGCGATGTGGTGAAGAAGGGCATCAAGCCAAGGAGTGCACTAGGGAGCAAAGATGTCTCCTATGTACTGAAGGAGGAAATCGCAAACACACAACTGGGAGTTTTGGTTGCCCATTTTATAGAAAAGCGGTTGAGGCTGTAGCTAAGCATCGTAAATGAAGTTTCTACAGCTAAATCTTAATCATTGCGAAGCTGCCCAGGACCTATGCTGGCAAACAATAAGAGAGAAGAACATCGACATTGCTGTGCTTTGCGAGCAGTATAGGAACGTCGATAGATCTCGCAACTGGATGACGGATGATGATAGCCGCGCAGCTATTTGGGTTAAAAAGGGCCACTTCATTCAAGAAACTCAGTCGAAGAAAACAAAAAATTTCGTTTGGGTGAAAGTGGATAATATCTACATATGCAGTGTTTACGCACCACCGAGTGCCTCTCAAGTGGAATTTGAAGTTCTCCTTGATAGAATTACTCAAGAACTTCGAGGTCGTCATCCTCTTATCATCGCAGGGGACTTTAACGCATGGGCTATTGAATGGGGAAGTAGGGAGACCAATAAGAGGGGCGAATGTCTTTTAGACACATTCGCAGCACTCGATGTTGTGCTCCTCAACACAGGCTCAAGTCCAACGTTCTCAAGAAATGGCAATACCTCAATCATTGATCTGACTTATGCAAGTGCAAACTTTGCGCATGGTAACACCAACTGGCATGTGAGTGACCACTATACTCACAGTGACCATCAAGCTATCATCTTTGAAGTCACCAACCATTGTGTCAATAGGAAAAAGTTTCAACGACAGCCACCAGTGTGGAACCATCGATCCTTTGATAGGGATTCCTTTATAGCAATGATGCAGGAAAAAGTTGAACTTACAGGACTTGCCGAAGAGAAAGTTTCACAACTAATGAAGCTTATTTCTAAGGCATGTAATGCATCAATGACGAAGACCTCGAAGAGAAACCAGCAGATGGCAGTTTACTGGTGGAACGAGGATATAGCAAATCTTCGGCGAGTTTGCTTGCGCACTTGGAGGTTAGCTCAGCGTGCAAGAGGTCGACAAACGTATGAGTTCCGAAAGCAAGAGTATAAGGATGCAAAAAGAAACCTTGTAAAAGCAATTAAGGAGAGTAAGCGTAACAGCTGGAAAAAGTTGTGTGATGAAGTGGACGAAGATCCATGGGGCAGACCCTATAAAACTGTTATGGCCAGACTAAAAAGATCATGTCTGTCACCACCGAGCTCTCCGGAATTGTTAGAAAACATAGTTGCGGCTTTATTTCCGAGCAGACCAGAAGTTGTCTTTCATAGCAACCAGCTTTTATATCAAGAAGTGCAAGAAATAACCCAGGAAGAACTAGAGCTTACTTGCATTAAAATAAAGGATTCAAAGGCGCCAGGTCCGGATAACATCCCAAATGTTGCCTTGAAAGTGGCAATCAAGTCAAAGCCTGAACTTTTCCTGGAGGTATATAATACTTGTATCCGTGAAGGAATCTTTCCAACCCAGTGGAAGAAGCAGCGCCTCGTACTTCTGCCAAAGGGTAAAGGACCACCAAACGATCCAACTTCTTATCGCCCGATTTGTCTTTTGGACACTGCGGGAAAGATACTGGAAAGGGTTCTGAGTGGCAGAATAGCTGATTACAGTGAAGGAGCTAGAGGGCTATCTGATTACCAGTACGGATTTAGAAAAGGGAGATCGACGATCGACGCAATCGATTTTGTGGTCAAGTCTGCTAGAGAAGCCATCGCTGGAAAAAGATGGAGGAGAGGTGAAAAAGGTACTGCGCCATTATCACGTTAGACATAAGGAATGCATTCAATTCAGCACGATGGGATTGCATTCTGGAGGGATCGCGAAGGATGGAAGTTCCACAATACCTTATGAGAATTATCGAGAGTTATTTCTCCGATAGAGTACTGAGGTATGATACTGATGCTGGACTAAAAACCTATAAAATCACAAGTGGCGTTCCTCAGGGCTCCGTTTTAGGGCCTCTCTTGTGGAATGTGATGTATGATGCAGTGCTAAGACTACCCATGGAGGTAGGGACAGTTACTTTGGGTTTCGCGGACGATCTTGCAATCATATCTTGTGGAAAACTGCTAGAGGAAATTGTCTACAGTGCTAACACAGCTGTAGCCACAATACGCCAGTGGCTCTCATCAGTATGTCTCCAGCTTGCTGATCATAAAACCGAGGCAGTTCTCGTTACAAGCAGGAAAGTAAGAGAAACAATCACCCTGACCGTTGGAGATTATAATATTTCCTCTCAACCATCTATTAGATATCTTGGGGTGCAGATCGACGCCAGACTAAGATTTGACGAACATCTGCAAATAATTAGCAAAAAAGCAGCCCAAGTAACGAATGTACTTGCTAGAATCATGCCGAATATGGGTGGCCCCAGACAAAGCAGAAGAAAACTTCTAGCTAGTGTGGCTAGCTCTGCTCTTTTATACGCCGCACCGATCTGGACCCGAAAGGTCAATAGCGTATACCGAAGAAGTGCCATTCGTGTCACTAGAGCATTTCGCACTGTTTCATATGATGCAGTGTGTGTTATAGCTGACATGCCGCCCATTGACCTTCTGGCGGATGAACGCAATCGGATCTATCGCCGAAAACGAGAGGAACCGGGTGCTTATTGGCCCTCAATCACCAAGGAAGAGAGAGAAATAACACTCTACAAAGATGGCAAAGACGCTGGGATTCATCATCTTCTGGAAGATGGACCCACCGTTTGATACCAGATATTGTGACATGGATAGCCCGGAAACATGGGGAGGTTGATCATTACCTCACCCAATTGCTTACTGGACATGGGGGTTTCAGGGCCTATCTGTTTCGGTTCAAACTTGACAATGAATCGTCTTGCCCCAATTGCACAAACCTTGAGGAAACTGTAGAGCATGTATTCTTCCATTGCCCCAAATTTGCAAATGAGAGAGAAGATCTAGCCAGGACTCTGGGCCATCAGTTGGTGCCAGAAAACCTGGTTAGCCAGATGACTTCTGCCGATGAAAACTGGAATGCTGTTGCAAATTACGCAGCTTACATCTGCAGAAAGCTACGTAAACAGGAGCGGGAAAGACGAGGCCTCCTAGTGCCTCAATAATTAGCAGTAGAAAATATAAAGTAGGCAAATAGCCAGTCCGCCCCCCGTGAAGTAATGCTTGACAGCAGTTCCGCAGGGTGGTGAAGAAGAATAGGGAGGTGGTTTTTAGTGAGTAAGAATCTCACACTGTTGTGGTCTCTCACACGGCCCACTTCGTCTTATGCAAGATTTTCCTCCTCCCATTACAAAAAAAAAAAAAAAAAAAAAAAAAAAAAAAAAAGCCAGTTAGTGAAGAAATAGTGCGATGTGTTCTAAGAAAAAATATTTCATCAGAAAAAAAAATCAAGAAGTAAGGATACAATCTCTAAATGAATATTTACTGAAGGACTCTGAGTTTTGGAACACCTTAATATTTGCTGATGAAAGTAAATTTAACATTTTTGGGCCCGACGGACGTTGATATGTGTGAAGGAAACAGGAGAGAAGCTAGCGGAAAAAAAAAATTACACACAACTGTGAAACATTAAGGTAGGAGTGTTAAGGTGAGGGGGTGTATGGCGGCTGCTAGTGTGGTTAATCTTCATTTTATAGATGGGATAGTTAACAAGCATGTTTACGAAGACTTTTTAAGAGGAATTTTAAAACAAAGTGTGGAAAAGATGTGGCTCAAAGATAAGTTTGTTATGTTAGGTAAGGAATGGCTTCTTTATAAATGCCCCAATTTATTTTAAACTCCAGCACAGACACCAGAAATAAATATGACATCACCTGCAGGAAAAATTAGAGGTAGATATTAGAAAACATAAGATTTCCAGAAAAGAAGAGTTTCAAAAATATCCACTCGAAGATTCACACAAGATAAGCCCGGGACCCACAAGAAAAAGTGGTCATCTCCATTCTAGACAGACTAAAAGAAGTGGCCGAAAGTAAATACTTGCCTTCAAGGTGTTGAACTAAATTAATACTACTAAAAAATTAATGAGAAATGACGTGCATCATTTTGACTGTGAGGTGAAATTCTTGTATAATTAAACTTATGATTGCTCAGCAACATTGCCTACCTCATATGTTATCCGTTTCATTAACATATTCCGTGATTTCATCTTTTGTATTATACGCGACATGTCATTGCCCGATTTAATTTGTCGGATAAATAAAAAAGAAAAAGGGATAGAATTTCTTCAAAAAACAAGGTACTTTTCATCGGACAAGAAAATGTGAGAACAAACACGAAATGAAATTATATGTAAACGTGTAATAATAAGTAGAATTGCCGTTCTGTTGGTTTATTTTATTATTTATTATTAATTGGTTTAAAGAAGGAAACGTGGTTGGAAAACAGTAAATTGTCCTATGACTCATTGTCAGTGATATTTTTTATTTATTCTTGGGGTATGCAATATACAACAACAAAGTTTTGTGCAAATGTCGGAACACACCATAAGCGACTGGAAAAACTATTTGCGGGAAATATGAGGACATTATTTCCTTCTGGCATTATTTTATTTCTCTCAATAAAATAATGTTTTTCCTATTTTGACTTTTTTTTTAATTATTTAAGAATATTTCAAGCTATCGAACGATCTTTGGGAAGATTACTCGTAACCCAAACATATGATATACTCAGAATGAAATGTGGGGAATAAGTGCATAAGATCCCAGATTCGTTAAAGAAAGACTCTAAACATGATATATTTTTTGGAATGATTGAATTCAAAGTAACGTAAATTTTGATTTTTGCTTTATTTTTCTTTTAAAAAAAAACAAAACACACATCATTATACACAAATATCGGTATTTCGATATTTCGGTTTCCATCTCTCGGTCTGCATCCATCCCTTACTTAAAAGAAATAATACAATCAAAAACATATCTAAATAAAAGAAAACTATAAAAAAAATATATATAAAGATAAATAAAAAAAAAATACTTAGAGGTACGCATATAACCGTAAAAAAACTGAAAAATATATATTTACAATATAAAATTAAATACTTGAGGCAAAAGTAAAATTAGTCTCACATAGAATGTAATTAGCAAAAGATTTCCAACTGAGAACACAATTATTGAACATTAATTTTTAATTATGTTTTCAGATTAATATCAATGGCAAAGAAAAAATGACTAATTAACAACAAGGTTAGTAAAACAATTCCCTATATGAAAAAGTGAACAAACATTGATATTAAACAAATACAAGGTAAAAAAACAAAACAAAAGGACAGAGGCTCATATATTATCATATGTATAAAAAATAATAGAAAAAAAAAAAAAAAAGATAAATAAAAACATACTTTTAATGAATATCAGGGACCAAAAGACATTAATTTCAAAATTAATTCGACGCGTAATGAATTATTCACGAAGCATTGATATTTTATTACTGACAAGCCAGTTAGTTACGCATATCAATGAATTTCATGAGAATGATCGTCATGGTTATGCATTTTACTTTGACAAGATAGTGAAAATATGGATTATTATTCAAAAACCAATTTTTTTTATATATATATATATATATATATATATATATATATATATATATATATATATATATATATATATATATATATATATATATATATATGTATAAATTTTTCTATATTTGTCGTACTGGTACCGTATTTTCTTCATTGTCGAGATAATCTATATAATATAATATAATCTATATAATCTATATATATAATATATAATATAATCTAACTCATATAAGGGCTATAAGAAGAATTAGGCTACTGAATGAAATTGGCTCCTTTTTAAAATTATATGTACAGGGTTTCAATATTCAATGGCTACCCCCTTTGTTTTCCATAGTTTTTGAAATTTTAAAACGAAACTCTCAGGGTCTTAACTGTGTCAAATAAAGTTTCTTTTCCGGTTATAGTCTGCTCTCCAACCTTCTCCAGTTTTTCTCCAGCGACCCCAACTCTGGAATCCCAATAAGATGTGGTATTTTTTATGACATTTTTCGATAAAAACTCAAATTTTGAATCGATTTTATACTGGTAAATTGTGTTAAACGGGGCACCGTTTCGCCACAAATCGTGAAATATGATTTTAAGGAAATAAGCTGTCTAAAACTGGGATTGCAAAAATAAAATAAACTTTGAACAAAAATATAAAGCTTTAACTTTCCCGCGACTGGTACGACGAGCGGCGAGAACAGATAGACTTGGTTACCCCTGGCTGTCTCGAATGTTCCAATGAGGATACGCTTCCATCGTAGCGTATCATCATTGGAACATTGTTCTCGTTCCCTGAGAGATTCGACTCAAAGTTTCAAAAACTGTGGAAAAAAAGAGGATGGCCATCGAATATTGAACACCCTGTACATATAATTTTAAAAAGGGGCCTATTTCATTCAGTAGCCTAACTCTTCTCATAGCCCTTATATGTGTTAGATTATATTCTCGACAATGAAGAAAATGCGGTAACAGTACGACAAATATAGGAAAAATAATAAATATATATGAATTTGTATATAAGACAAAATATAATTTTGATAGATATCCATATACGAGTATATAAACATTATTGGAAAAGTTTTCAACACCAGTGAAGTGAAGGAAAGAGTCGCTGAGGCTCAGGTCTGGTTATTCTCAAGGCTAAATGTGTGTATATATTGTCTATATTGTGATTATGTTCTTAATTATTTATTTAAATATTTTTTTTATATTATCGTTAGTTAGTTTACATATTTTGAATTTTTTTATTTTATTATTCATTTACTTTCCTTTGTGTACATCAGATGATTGGATCCATTATGATCCCTATTGCTTTTTGCCCTTGAGTGTGACGATTGTAATATTTTCCGATAAACAGTAATATTTGATCGATAAAAAATTAAAGTAAATATATAATTTTCATGAGGATGCCTTAAATAATCAAGCTAAAGATTATACAATAACTTAATCGAGAACATAAGGATTATTAAAAATTAAAAACAAAAATCACATCAAATAATAGCCTTTGCCCTTCGCCATAAACCTAATACTTCTGGTATTACACCTTGACAAACTTACTAGGAATCCACATACATAATAAAAACGACCAGAAACTGCCCGTTGTTTTGGACTTTTCAACATATACTATACAAAAGTTCAAACCTCCCGATTAATTACAAAATACATATTTACATGGCAGTAATTATACCTATTTGGATGTAAGGAGTTGAGCTTTGGAGCTTGACTAAACCATCCATTTCATCCCGTATCTAATCCTTACAATCCAAAATCCTTTGAAACATCCCAAGTGCTCCTTGCTTTTAATGAAGTGGTAAATGAGTAGTTTCTATGCAAGGTATTGACTTCTCATTGTAATTATATTTCCACACATTTGTTAGTTGTTTTTTTTTATTTTGTATACATTTGTAAATTTCAATAAATTGCTAGGAAAAAAAACTTTAAAAAAGGCACCCATACTTATTTCCCTCAGCTTGAGGGAACTGATCCTTTATAAGAAGAGCAAATCTCAAAATATGAAAATTCATTCTAGATTAAGAACTTAACAGGCATCTGATGGCTGTTATATCAAAAAAAGGAAACCAAGAATTAAATTTTAATCAAAA
Organism: Euschistus heros; assembly: GCA_003667255.2. Taxonomy (NCBI): domain Eukaryota; kingdom Metazoa; phylum Arthropoda; class Insecta; order Hemiptera; family Pentatomidae; genus Euschistus; species Euschistus heros. The sequence goes on from RCWM02000129.1 coordinate 2,612,130, forward strand.
TAATAAAATTTTAATTGCAAACCATCGAAGTAACCTCAACTTCATGTAAACCTGGCAATATCACGTAACTAATTTCGTGGATACTGAAGCTCTGCTACCACATTTAACAGCTGATCTACCTGAGTTACTATGGAGTTCCATTTTTATGAGTTAACAAAGTTATATTAGAGATATTAAAAACATCTTAATGCGTTATCTGTTTCCCTAAAACTGTCTTGCCAAGCAGAAACTTTGGAAAAATCCCTTACACTCTTATTGAGTATTCACTTGAATAGACCCCTAACCATTTTCTTCTCTAAAAGCATATGTGCTTCTGATATTCATGATATTCAGGCTAAAGAAGCAAAAGCTTCTATACTAACATTAAAAAAAAAAGAAAAAAAAAAAAAAAAAAAAAAAAAAAGAATAAAGTTAATGACACTGAAGAAAAAGGCACATCTCTGAAAATAATCTTACCACTATAAACGATAACGCCCATCATGTGGCCAACCGAAAACTAATAATTAAAATAAACTATATTTAATACGGGACTAAAATCTTAGATGATCGTCGAGCAAACTATCCAAATCACTTTATCACCACAAATATGTTTTTGTTTTGTAAGAACTGGCTCAATATTTGAGATTCTTCCGAATATTCGGTATAGTCCAGTCTATTTAAGCAGAGAAAAAAAGCAAAGTTGACAAAAGCGCATGTATCTACCATTTTTAATATGCTTTTAGTACCCATCAGGGTAGTTAAAATCCAAGTTTACAGCCCTCAAAACCTGGAGCGATTTTCACAGTGCTAGAAAAAAACACGAAAATTAAGAACTATTATCATTTTTCACATATATCTCGTAAATTATGCAAATTTTCTTGACATAGTATATCTACAATATTAAAGAGCACTAAATTTGTGACAATTTAAGCCTGACCGCAGATCTGTAGATTAATTGGTGGCGGAGAAACACTTTTCCAAAAAATAGTGCTTTATCAGAATATTTGACATTTTGTTTCAGTCAAGTTCTCGGACGCATACTGACGAAAGTACTGCTTTCACAAAAACACCTACGTTAAATCATTTAAAGAAAATTCAATTAGGTTTAATTTGAGACCTAAAATATGGTCGTAGGTCTAATAGTTTTCTCAGCAAGAGGAGATTGGCCACCGCACGCGTTCAAAGATTGGCTAAGTTGCAGTATGTCGCATTTCTTCGTGAAAACTCGTTTGACGGTACTCATTCGGCTATAAATCCAGAACTATTTGTCCAATCCGAAATTCCTTATTTTCATTTCAAAGCTAGTTAGATTTACTATCTGACCCCATATATGAAAATTTGATGAAGTCCTGTAAATTTCGAATGCAAACACGCTGACAATCTCGTACAATTGTGATATCCACTTTTTTCGGCACATTTCTCGCTACAACTCCAAAACTGTTTGTTGATCCAATGTTTATTTTTTCCATCTAAGAACTGGTTAAGTTTACTATCAGACCTCATACATGAAATTTTAGTCGTCCCGTAAAACATCCCTACCAGCACGCTGAGAACACCATTCTGTTGTGAAATCCATTTTTTTCCCGGCACATTGCTCACTATAAATCCGAAACTTTTCGTCTGAATAGTTTTTTTTGTTTTTTCATTTGATAGCTGGTTAAATTGACTATCAGGCACCATATAAGAAATTTCGATGAAGTCACGTAAAACACGAATGCCATCACGCTGACAACCTCGTACAGTTTTGAATTCCATTTTTTTCTTAGGCACATTTCTCACTATAACTCTGCAACTTTATGTTCAATCCGAAATTTCTTTGTTCTATCTCAAAGCTGGTTAAATTTACTATCAGATCCTATGGATAAAATATTTATTAAATCTCGTGAAATACCCAAGCCAACTGAAGATGTCAAGATCGTCATATTTTGCCTAAACATTCACATTTAGCGTGCTGACGCGGATTTTTTATGGGGCTCAATCGAAATTTCAAATATTTATTTATATGATAATAAAATAAAAAATGAGGAGATCGGTTCCTACCGACTTACACTATTGTCAAACCAGTCTATACATTTTCTCTCCAAAACCGATTTTGTCATTTTCCAATCTTTTCCTCTTGCTGAGAAAACTATTAGACCAACGACCATATTTTAGGACTCAAATAAAAGCGAATTAAATTTCCTTTAAATGATTTCCCGAAGGTGTTTTTGTGAAACCATTACTTTCGTAAGTATGCGGCGGAGAGCTTGGCTGTAACAGAAAATGTCAAATTTTCTGAAAAATCGCCATTTTTTGGAGAAGTGTATCTCCGCAACCAATTCATCTAGAGAGCTGCGGTCAGGCTTAAATTGTCACACATTTAGTGCTCTTTACTATTATGAATATGATATGTCAAGGAAATTTACATAATTTGCGCAATATATGCGAAATATGATAATAGTTCTAAACTTTCATGTTTTTTCTAGAACTGTGAAAATCGCTCCAGGTTTTGAGGGCTGCAAACTTCGATTTTAACTATCCTTATGGGTACTAACAACATATTGAAAAATGGTGGAAACATTCTTGCGAACTTCGATGTATAATTCTTAAAATTATCTTGTATAAAATTCTACTGGGCTAGTAGTACTCTCGGTTCGGAAAACATATTTGACCTGACAATACCATTATGAACAGCTCTATGACCGTGAGTGATTGTAATATTGGCCATAAAGTCACATTTAAAAAAATCTTTAGCTCAAAGTGTGTAGTCCAAGCGTGTATTCAAACGCCAGGAGAAGCTTTCATTATTAACGATCCATTGTTCCGAGGAATAATTTTAGACAAGTGATTAATAGCAAAGAATAATGAAACAAAGCATATAATTATGTATAATGCATGGCGTCAGGGAAAGATGCAAACTTTACTGATATAATAACATATTGCTGCCCAACATAGTCGAGTTGCTACACACAGCGTACATATCCAATTAAATTTAATAAAATTATAATATTATAAAACAACAGTAATAATTCATAATATTTATAATACGAATATACGAGGGTAAGTCAATAATTATCCGTAATATAGTTATAAAATTTTATTGAAATGAAATAGGAAACTTACAAGTACATCATTTTTCGACATAGTCCCCTTGCTTTTCAACGCACTTGGTCCAACGTTGTTCAAGTTTCCTGATGCCCTCATGGAAGAAGGTTTTGGGTTGAGATGCGAGCCAGGAATGCACCGCTTCTTTCAATGCTTCGTCCGAGGCAAATCGACGGCCCCTAATTGCCTGTTTGAGTGGACCAAACAAGTGAAAATCAGATGGAGCGAGATCGGGACTATATGGAGGATGATTCAATACTTCAAAATTGAGTTTCTGAAGCGAGCGTTTCTACAGTGTGGGCAGCTGTATGCGGACGGGCATTGTCGTGCAACAACACAACGCCTTTTGACAGCAGTCCTCGGCGTTTGCTTCGAATTGCAGGCTTCAGCTTAGCAGTAAGCATCTCACTGTAACGTTCACTGTTTATTGTTCACTGTGTTTTGAATTTTTCAATCCATTCATAGACACTCCGTTGTGGCAAACAATTGTTCCCGTACTGTACCAAAAGTCTTCGATGAATTTCGGCCCCTGATACACCTTCCGACCACAAAAAAACGGATCACTGAACGTTGCTCTTCTTTGGTGCAAATAGAAAGTGGAGCGGCCATTATTAACAGCACGACAGCGATAACAAAACTAACCTACCAGCTTGATACGCACATAAACATAACAACGAATAAACAAAGTATGCGCCATCAACACAAAAGAACAGTACTGCCAACATAAAAACAAAAATATAGCTATATTGCGGATAATTATTGACTTACCCTCGTAATTATTAGATAATAAAACATAAACAAAAAAATCTATTGTTTTTTTGGTTTTTTTAACTTCCAACTTTTTTCTTTTCTTTTCCTTTCAACAACTAAAATAATCCCAAACCAATATATACATATGCACATATAAACAAAAAAAAATAACTATGTATACATGATATATAGGTGATAACATAAATATAAAGATCAGGCTATTTTAAATAAAATAATATAGTCGAATTAATAAAAACTGCTAAATTATAAGTAAATCCACTCAATAATAATCTCGACGAGTATGGAGAACTATTTTATTTATCACTAAAAACTGACAAATAAATATTAAAAAACAAAAGATTAAAAAGCTTTACGCTTTTTTTATTTCGTTTTCCTTTAATAAATACGTCAACATGATGTCATATATCAACACATACAACGCTGCTGGGTTGGGTTGAACATGGATGACGTTTCAACCGGATGAGGTGTTATTGACTATATATTTGTTGATTAAAATTTCGCAAGTATTATATCATTAAATCGACAAACAAATATTTATTGAGGTTGTCAATATATTTCTTTTATTATTTACAACACCTTTGGCAATGATGCCATTCGACTTCTGTTCCTGCTGAAAGCAAATTTAAAATGGGGCTAAAAAATATCCGACTAGTCATAGGAACAACCTAAAAAAAAAACAAAAAATAAACCCTATTGGGACAACCTAGTCATAGGAACAAACATCAAGTGGAAACCTAGTCATAGGTACAACCTAAAATATATATATATATAGAGAGAGAGAGAGAGGGGGGGGGGGAGAGAGAGAGAGAGAGAGAGAGAGAGAGAGAGAGAGAGAGAGAGAGAGAGAGAGAGAGAGAGAGAGAGAGAGAGAGAGAGAGAGAGAGAGAGAGAGAGAGAGAGAGAGAGAGAGAGAGAGAGAGAGAGAGAGAGAGAGAGAGAGAGAGAGAGAGAGAGAGAGAGAGAGAGAGAGAGAGAGAGAGAGAGAGAGGGTGGGAGAGACAGATGAGCCAACTATGCCTATGGTCGAGTAGTTACTGGCCAACTGGTCGGCTAGCAAAAAGGCCGATTAGTTCGAATCTAACATTCCCTTTGTTAGAGGCGCTGTACTCTCTTTATAGCCGTCTGTACATGTAGCTACAGGTTTTGTTTATCTTATAGTTTTTCTTCTGTTTTTGCAAACGGGCCGGTTTATAACGGAGTGTTTTTTAAGTAAAATATCAGGGTACATGCATTGTCTTATGATAACTAGGGGGGGCACCCCCACACCCCCGGATTATCTCAGATTAGATCAATGATCAAAGCAAGGGATACGTAGTACATGTTCTTCTAATAGGTATAGATTTACTTTAGTATGTACAATCATTTAATAATAATAATGATTATTCTTATTATTAATAATAATATTTCTTTATTTTATTAATGAGTAACAATAAAATAATTGTTACAAGAGTTAACGGACGGTTAAAACCGAGTAAGTCCCCGTCAAAAGATGTACCATGCTAATAAAGTAAAAATCAGAAATTTATTTTAGTTAGCTCAGTAAGATAGTTAATTGTGAAAATTTAATCATGCTGAAATGATGCCAAAATTGTAGAATGAAAATAAATACAAGCGAATCCCATCAAATAACCTTTACCCTTCGTCGCAAACCTACGACTTCCTATCCTACAGTATCCTTTAATAATATCCTACGTATCCATGTTGAACATATACGCTATCTAGGACACCAACTGGACAAACGTCTACACGACTAAAACGACAGGAATCTTCTCGTCGTTTTCGATTTCTTCAACATTTATTGGACAAACGTTCAAACCTTCCGATTTATTACAAAAGACTCATTTACATGACAGTTATCAGACCTATTTGGACATATAGAGTCGAGCTTTGGGCTCAACTAAACCTTCTTATTCTTCCCGTATCCAATCCTTATTATCCGAAATCCTTCGAAAACTCCTTAATGCTCCTTAATATGTTGCAAATAAACTTATCGATAAAGATCTTAATGTCCCGTATGTTGCTGATTTAGCCCAAACCAGATACATATCCTTTCATAGTAAACTCCAGAACTACACAAATCCACTGTTCTCTCAATTTGCTTTCCATTCTATTCCCGATAACCCTCCGCGGCGTCTGAAAAGAAAATGAGCTAGAGACCTTCTACTGTAGAATTTTATTGAAGTGCTACTGATGAGAAGTTCTTTTTAAGTTTTGACATGTTATTGTAATCATTATCAACACATTTACTAGATGCATATCATGCCATTTTGTACAGTTGTAAATTTTATTAAATGGATAATAAAAAAATAAATAAATAATGCCGAAAAAGATATCGTGTTTATAACTTATACATATAAAACAAAAATATCAAACATGTAATTGTAATTAAAAAAGTGTAAGTAAATTCCTAAAATAGCAGTGTTCTCTTTGTGTTCTAACCTTTATATTACATTCCACTAAAAAAATGATATTTTGTAATTATGACAAAAAAACCAAAACTATGATTTTTAAAAAAATAGTAGATTCTTTAGTATGTACCGTAGAAGTTATCGAATTCATTTTTTGTTATCATGATCTGTCTCAAAGTTCGATAATTGATTAAAAAAAAAATAGTCCCAAGAATAAATAACGAACTGTAAAGATGAATCTAAAATAAATATTATTATGAATTAAGGCCGTATTTTCGTTTTAATCAACATATTTTTAAGCGTAGAAATATAATATAAAATGGCCGACTAGTCAGCGGCTTTGGCCGACTAATCGACGATTAGTCAGTCGGTTTTACCGACAAGTCCCATCTCTAATTTTTACTATTTGAAGCTAGTGTTTGAAAAAAAAAAATCCTATAGAAGTGGCAACTAATTTATCAATCCTAATTTTCTTTTGGATCTCATAAAGTAATCTTTTCCATGACATCCATTAGATTTACAGAAAAATAACCGACAGTCAATATAAATAATTAGATTCAGTTGAGGACTCTACAAAGTGAAAACTAATTGCGTAAATCAGTTGCATATTTTCTTCGCACCGATGGATCGAAGGAACCGGAGGTGAAATCCGTGGAACTGATAAACTCAAAAACCGACTAATCCCTAGTAATAAATTAGAATTAAATTATTATTCATTGTCATTGCGATTACGAAAATGATGGGATCGCAAAGCGGCTTATGCTAAGCCAAAGATACGAATCACGAAACAGACACGAAGCTTACTATGATAATTTCTTCATGGCTGAGTATGGCCCTCTTACCAAACTCCATTTTAGCCTGATTTTTAAATGGTATTTTAGAAGTAAGTTCAAATCCATTTTTAGATGGAATTGTTTATAACAAACGTTAATCCTGTTTAAACTGCCAGACATCAACCTCAAATTAAAAAAATTAAAAAATTATTTTGCTTTTTTATGATCACCAAAATAATTTTTTTTTTTTTTTTTAGGAGAAAGGATTCTAGGTACATCTCTTGTTTTTAAAAAAAGGTTCCAGGAGAATAGGAAACTTTTTGTAATAAATTTCTAGTTTAAAACTGCCTTGATTGTAAATAATACTGTATTTGCAAGTTTAATAAATAAATAAAAGACAAAAAAACAATTATAACTTCGGATATTCGAAATCAACCAGGAAAAGCGTTGTAGATTCTACCCAGAAATCTTGCAACGAAAAACTCACAATCTCTTCAACAGGTAGCAGCACTAGCCAAGATCTAAAGAACTTGATCCTGCTTTCGATATTCCAGTCTTTTCTTAGTTCCTTTGTGATAAATCATGGATTTTTGTGACCTCATCACTTTCAGCTTTACTTCTTTACAAACTATCGGTAAGGATAATTTTTTATTTATTTATTTTTTTTTTGAGTCTTTCTCAAAGGTAGAATGATTGCCATCATGAAAATCAAAAAACAAAAACAAAGGAACCATTACATCTTCTTGTTTCTGAAGCGTCAAGGAATAGCAAGTGATGAAATCGAATATTGGTGCTAATGGAGTAAGAATCATGCTAAGTCTGGAAAATAATCAACTGAAAGAATCAATTCAAATTCCTCCAGCTACAACGACTAATAAAACGACAGGAAACTGCTAGTCGTTTTCGACTTCTTCAATATTTACTAGACAAACGTTCAAACGTAGCGATTCATTACAAAAGGCTCATTTACATGACAGTTATCAGACCTATTTGGGCATATTTAAATTAAAAAAAAAAAAAAAAATTTAACCTACCTAGCCTTTCCCCCTTCTACTATGGATATATTTCAAATATGAGTTAGATCACCTCAGGTGAGTACCAATATTTGATTTCTTGTCTTACATTTTTGAAAACTTTAGTATATATAATCTATGTAATATAGTGCTGATGTGTTGAAAATATTGTATGTTTTGGAACTGACGATGAATGTTTAGCAATCGAAACTAGTTTTCTAATAAAATAATTTCAATAGGAGCGGCAATTAATTCATCAATATTTGCATATTACGTTATATCAGGATCGACTTCGAGGTGGAGAGTCCCTCCTGATCCTCACCCTGCCTTTATAGAATGGGTACCCTTAGTTGGGGTAAAAACCTGGTGGTAGAGCGTGAACTCAGCCAATTCTCCTTTAACAACCATTTGCCAAGTTACACCCATACCAGAGCACTCAACCCTAAGATCTTTTTTTTTTTTTTGTAACAGTGAAATTCAGGCATTGAGGGCGAACTCCTAAGCAGGTTCGCAGATAAGGCTAGGAGAAATGTACCGCATAAGGAATACCAAATTTCTGGATGTAAGAACTGCAGAGATAGTAATAGAAGAAAAACGTCTATGCTGGTTTGGCTATATCTCTGGAATGCCAGATAATGATGAAGAGATTATCATTGTAAAATTACAAGTCAATGGAGGAAGACTTCGGGAAAGGACCAAAATAAATTATGATATGGTGCCATTGTGGGTTATAACAGAAGAAGGATGGTAAAGACCTGGAGAAAACTGGAGTAGTTGGTAGAGAAGCGTGGATTGGCTCAATGAAAATGTACTTCACACTACGTAAGGGTGAAATAGGATATGAATAAGATTAGGAAAGAAGAACAGAATAGAGTAAACAAACTTCTGATATTATATTAAAATATTTTTTCTTGAAAATTGAAAAACTATCAAAAAAATAAAAATAGAGTAGTTAAAAGAAATGTCCTTGTAAGTAAAGAAAATTATTTTGATTACATGCTGTATTTTCCCGATAACAGGTCAAGGTTGTTTTTCCTATATTTGCTGCTGTAAAATAAGGGGTCAACCAATGTTCAAGACCGACCTATATTCATTGTCGATAGAGGAACATTTTAGTGCAACCAAACACTTGGATTTCAATTAACTTCATAGTTTATGAATTTAGTTTAGAAGACGGAGACTAAATAAAGTTTATATTAATAATAACTGATGATTCTTTTGCTTATTCCATCTAGATTTTTTTTTTTCACTAAAATTTTTGAACGGTTTCACAGCATGATATTTTCATTGTGTACAAGGGCTCGAAAACCAATATTAAGGAACTTTTACTCCAAGTCTTGTTAGCAGAGATCAAATTCATATTCCCTGGAAGTTCAGTAAAGGCATCTTCGTAACGCGACCACAAACATCACTTATAATGTTTTACAGTCATTTGCTGGAGTTGTTCCAGCTTTAGTAATTTGAAATTTTAGCCCAACTTCTTCATTTTTCAACAATCAATACATACCTTCAATAATCCTTCACTATTGTCACATAAGTTCTATAACAGTGTTGATCTAACACAAAAAATTACTTATGATAAAAATAAAAAATTGTTATCATTACAGAGAAGAATCAATGTATAATAATTATATAATTATGTATTACAAAACTGTTGACAGAATTATCAACGCCCATGTAATCATCGATTCTGCAACATCAGCGACATCGATTGACACTTAATCGACTTTAGCTCAGTTAATGAGTACTGAAATGAGGCGTGTAGAGTGCATGCAATATGCGATTATTTTTTACCTCAGGGCTTCGTTAGGAATAGTTAGAATATAAACATACTAAAAGCCCCCGCCCCTGGGGGGAGCTAACGGTGGGGGGAGGAGAGAAGGTCCCGTTTTTTTGTTTTTCGATTATATCTCGAAAATGGTGGACTCTAGAAAGATGTAATTCAAATACAAATTAAAGCTAATTAAATTTCCTTTAAAATTGATTCTATACACATTTGTCGAAATTCCAACCGTTTTCGAGATATACGTTATTGAACATAATTTTGACCTCACTTTTTGTCAAACATTTGCTTTCTAGTGCCTTCCGAGATCGTTTCTCAGGCACTTGAAGCAAATGTTTGACAAAAAGTGAGGTCAACATTTTTTTTTTTTTTCGAACACTATCGATTTTCAATCACGTATATCTCGAAAACAGTTACAAGTTCGACAAATATGTATAGAAACAATTTTATAGAAAATTTAATAATCTTTAATTTTAATCCCCCAGCATATTTTTCTAGAGTCCACTGTTTTCGAGATATAATCCAAAAACCCAAAAATGGGACCTTCTCCCCCTCTACCCCACCGTAAGCTCAACCCCAAGGGTAGAGACTTTTACTATGTTCACCTTCCAATTACCCCTAAGGAAGCTTTGAATAAAAAATTATCGCATATTTCATGCACTCTACAATATGTTTATTGACTAGACTAATATACAAGGTGATGTGTTAGTAACCAACCTAGACTTTAGTTCAATGGTTAATCTATGAAATAACAATCGGCTCAGCTCTTCCATGGGATAAAAGATGATTAAAACTAGTTTAGTTCAAGTGGTTTAGAAAAAGGCAGAATATCATAACATTATTAATAATCTATGCTAAAAAATCTTAAAGTAGTCATTCAAACGGAAGAGGTAATACAGTAACGGTCTCGAAAGTTCGTTGTCGGCGGAACTGTGACCACTTCGGACTATACCTATACCTATACCGATACCTTTGTGATGAAAAACTAAACTTTATTCAAACAAAAATAAATTAAAAATGTTACTCGTATTTTCGAAAATTATCAATTTTTTATAACGTATATCTCGAAAACGGTTGGAAGTTCGACAAATATGTATAGAATCAATTTTATAGGAAATTTAATTAACTTAAATTTTTATTTGTAACATATAATTCTACAGTCCACCATTTTCGAGATATAATCGAAAAAACCCAAAATTGAACCTTCTATCCTCCCCCCACCGTAAGCCAACACCCAGGATTTGGGACTTTTAGTATGTTTACCTTCTAACGAAGCCCTGATGTAAAAAAATAATCGCATATTTCTTGCACTCAATCTCGATTTCTTTAAGAGAGAATTGAAAACTAACTTTAGTAACTGATGTATCACTAAAATTTATAAATGGAAACATTTATCGAAATATATTCCAATCTGCCACATGATGGCATTAAAAAAATCTGGGTTATCTTAAATACTAAACTACGCAATCGGCTCTTCTGCCTTCTCGGATCAACACAATGTTCTCATATTTCGTCTGTATAAAATATTGAAATTAACATTACACAAGATGATCTCCTTTGAATATATGGATTAACACTTAAATCATTTCATGACACACATTAGTCATTCGTACCGGAAAAATAATTGTATGAAGACAATGACAGATCAAACGTCAACAGAAGAGGCCAAGGACGTTATTTGCATTGAATTAATTATATTGAATATCGACGAATTATTTCTAAATGTAACAGTTAAGAGTTATAATGTTAAGTGGTTATTTGAGAATGATGGAACCGGAGCAAATGGGGAGGTATCGTATTTCTTTCAATGTTCTACTTACCTGGATCAGAGGGCACTTACGGAACATCTGCCTACAAGAAGATTGAAAAAGACAAAAGTAATCCTATAAAGGAACCTTCCATCATAAGAACAACTATAAAAATGTGAATTAATTATAGTGTAACGTTTATATAATATGGTGAAACTTGACCCCGGAGCACATCCTCAGCGTTTAGTCACCGAAATAGTTTTAAAAAAATTACAGAACATTTATAATTATTCAATGTAATAATTAATAATATATAATATTTTATGATTTATTTTATGTTATACTAAATATTCCAGTGGCGTGAACCGTTGGCCAATAATGATGAGTCCTTATCAATAGGTCAGAGGGCAACCTAGATCCTATGGGGACTCCATTGATACCATTTCTTATCGACTCTCCTTTACGTACGTCTCTCATTACGCAATGTACATAAACTGATCCGATTGACAGCCTTCGAGGGTAATTACACAATCTTTTTTTTTTTCTTTCTCTTGTTACGACCGAAATTTCAGTTTTATTTAATGCTGAAGCAGAAGTTGGATGTCCGCTGAAATTTTGGAGTAGGCAAAAATATGAAACATCACAAGATCCCGGAAACCCCATCTGAAAAACATATTAAACACAACGAACAAACGTTTTCAAAAACTGAAATAAATCGAAACTACAAAAAACAGCGATAAAAAACTAAACATACAAACTACAGTCAGTATGAACAAAGCTTCGTCAACGATGTTTGAATGGTAATTAAAATCTTAATTCTACATTTTAAGTTTTGGAGTTACTTAATTCTAACAAATGTTCCAAAAAAATATCCACAATTATAAAATTGAAAGATATTAAACAAAAAAAATAAAAATTAAAAATACAGATAGCATGAACAACTTTAACTCTTGGACTTTTAAAAAAAATATGATTCCAAACAATATTAAAAAACATTTTAAAATACGAAAACATACTAATTTTTAAATCTGTTGTTAATAAATGATATACCAAAGAATTATCTCAGAATAAAATCAAACAAGTAGTTACTATCACTTTTTATTCGTACGCGGATATATTTTAAATAATAAAATTATGTCAAAATTCACTGTATTCTCATTAGTTGAGTATTTTATAATTATTAAAAAAATGGTTCCCTAAAATAAAAAATTAAACTATTAAAGATTAGGTCTAGATTTGATCCATACATAATCACATAATACATGCATAATTGAAAGTTAAATATCCGAGATTTGTAAAATTAAAAAAATTGTTAAAATTATTGTAAATCCAAATTCGTGTAAAATTAAAAAATACTGCATTATTTTTAGTTTTATATTTTATCATTATTTTAAAACTAAAAAAAAAAAAAAAAAAAAAAAGAATTCCAAATATAAAAATTTAAAATATAATTGCTTCATTAAAGATTAGATCAAGATAAATTATTATTCAAACGTTTTATCATGTTTATTTGATTTTACATACATATTAGAATTATTTTTTGAAAATTCCAAAATTATTAATACTATCTAAAATATATATATATATATATATATATATATATATATATATATATATATATATATATATATATTTTAGATTAATAAAACGGGAATATTTATGGATAGCAGATATTTATTATTGTGTAATTTAGCAATAAACTGATAAGTTATAGGAAAATATTGTTAACTGTTAATACATCTAATGTTTAAACTTACTCGTCATTTAGCGGTACCTTCCCAACTTGTATCCTGTTGTAATTATGGTACGCTTTACACTGGCCCGTCTCGGATAACAATCGCAATGGGAATTGAATAGTGAAAACGGTTGTCTTTTATTGATTTTTTTGGTAGTTAAAAATTCATTAATTATTTATAATAATATTAAATAACTTATACTTCTTTGACATTAAAATACGCATATATTATATTCAATTTGTCTAACTTCTTACAATTAATTTTTATTTGATATTTATTAAACGTAGTTTTGATGATTTCAATAGTATAAAATTTAAAAATGACTGTCACTAAGGGTAGATGAGATGCGTTTTTTAAGTCGCAATAGGGGTTGTTGATCTAATAAACGGAAAAAAAATTCAGCAAAATAAATCCAGTGAATATAGAGAAATGTTTAAAATTAAATAAATATCTAACTTCGTTTTTTGCATTCAAAATTTAATAATTTATAGACAACTTGCTAGTTCACCGATCTGTTATTCATAGTGAAGAATAAGTTCCTAAATTAGGTAAAAAATAGAACTTATATTAAACCTAGACGTTTCCTTGAGTATAATGATGAACTATTGATTATGATACATTATGTTATTGAAAACATGTATCTATTATTATTTATAAATAGATAATGTAAATATGGGCACATGATCAGAATGAACAATGCGAGAACAAACAAGAAAATCGTTGACAAAGTCTGGGGAGGATATGTAAAACAAATAAAACAGGAACTGGGCAGGCTAAAAATCACGAATAAAGACTGCTCGGGAAGGGGACTTTTTTGGAGAAAACTAAATGAAGTTAGGGTTCCTGTAGGGAAGAGGAAGAGACGAGGGAGAAAACGGACTAAGGAGAGAGAGGAACAGTCCAAGAGGATGAGAGAGTAGAATGAAAGTGTGAAGAAGAATGGACTATACTTTGAGTATTAATTGTATTTTATATCAAAGAAATAATAATACAAATATTTGTTTAAGAAACGGTCATTTGTTGTCTCCCCATCATTACATAAAAGGACAAGCCATTTTTCGTTTGTGATCACTTACTACGAAAACTACTGAACCAATCTATAAAACATTTTAACCACTTCATCTTTATAGTTCCAGGAAGGTTTAGCAATAATAAAATCTACTGATTGTCAATTAATTCGTTATTAAAAAAGCGATAATATGTCGATAACAGTGAAGTATGAAAATTGACCGATAGGTGGCGGGCGCCATTCTGCATGAGAGGTTACAAAGGTACGGTGTTATATTGAGCTTGGAATTAATAATAAAATTTTAATTATTTGTAATTTAATTGTTATTATAAAACCGAAATATTGCTAATAATATGATAAACGTTGTCTGCCCCTCTGGATATCCAACTTATTCTTATTAAACTTATTGAACTGGATTTCCAATCATACTTTTGCGTACTCTTCAACCACCTGATCAGTGAAATTGTACCAGGTTAAAAATTACAGCTAAGTGTTGAAATATTATTGAGACTATTCCTCATTCTTAAAATAACAATAATTCCTAAAAATCCACCATTTCACTTCAAACTATTAAAATTTCCAATAAAAGTTTCTTTTGCTATTGGACTTACTGTTAATAATGTAGGGCTTTACAGAACTGGAAACACTAATAATCAAATGGCTCTCATAACATCGGGGAACAAAACTCGAAATGTAGTTTATTTGGATTTCTTACGAATTTATTCTTTCCTTTTTTTCATGCTTTCTAGAACAGAGGATTTTTATTCATAAATACATAAAATTTCAATTAGTAGTTAAATTATCTAAGCTCTTTACTTATGGAAGCGTGCGAAGCCGTGACCTGGGCATGCTTGTTATTAACAATTTAATACATTTTAATGCAAATTTATATTACTAATTTAATTGCTTGATAATTAATTTGAAGAAATGGACCGAACCTTAAATTCAAAATTAAATAATGATTTTTTTTTTTCATATATCAAATTTTTCTTTTTTCAACTCACATTAATATTTTTCCATGGCCAATTGTTAATAATTCTATAAATTAATGATTAATATGTAATTCTTTGTTGATGTTAAAATGATTATAAGAGAGAATCTCAGACTACTCATAATTTATTTTTTGACGTCAATTAAAAGACTGATTGCTAGGATTAAAATTATATGTAATCTGAAACTTTTTAAATGTAAAGGAAATAAAAGATTAAAAAATTAAATCTCATTATAAAATAACAATTTTTTTTTAAATTAGTGTATTCATAATCATGTGATGGCGATATGATTTTTTTTAAATAGTTCTTACAACAAACTTGTATAACTTAGTTAATGCTATGGCGTTGAAAAAAAAAGCATTAGATAGAGATAATATATAAACAAATTTTAACGTAATCATTTAAACAAAATCCATCATTTAAGCAAAAAATAAATTGCTATTATTAAACATATCGAATGACAAAAATAGTAATACATACTTGGATAATGTAAAAAAAAAAAAAAAATTATAAATAGGTTCGAATTTTTATCGTTATGGAACTAATATTTTAGGTTCAGAAAACTACAAATTTATTTTTTTATAAAATTGTAGTAAAACCGAAGCAAATTGATACGGCGCTTTATATTTTTAATTTAACTTCAACTTTGATTTGACAATTTAATTGAATGTAATATTTATAATTAAAATTAAAATTTCAGCCTCTAAAATTGTACTAACAATGGGAGGACAACCTCAGTCTCTCACGGATCTTGTTGACAATTTTTTTTGGAGGTTCCTGGCCAAAAAATATGAGACACACGTATTTTGCCGTTCCGACAATGGGTCCTAGAAACCAAGAAAAAAAATTAAATAGTATTAGACTAATTTATTTTATATCTCGAGTTTAAAACATTAAATCGACATGACTCTTGCACCAAAATGTTTCATTTTTTTTAACAGATTAAAGGAAAAATACAACCGTTTTTATAGAATTTGGTTTAGGTTAATTAAAGTCTAAAAGAATGATTAGCAAGCAAACTACCTTTGTAGATGCTAATTCAGCATTCAAAAGAATCCTTAAGAAAACGAAATTTCATCCAAATAAAAAAATATCATAAACTTCAAAATTTGTCTCACCAAATGGTAAGCAATTTTTTTATTGACAAAAACTTGAATTACGGTTAGACGGTTAGACGTATCAATTTCAAATTTTTACCCAAAATATAGGGTAGTAATTCGCTTGAAATGTCTTTGACTTCATCTTCCTATCTGGGTTTCAAGCTCTGGTTAATCCTTTACAGGACAAAGTGTACTACAGTGCGCCATAATTCGATAAACTGTTTGGAGGGGCCCCATCTTTAAAAAAAATTAATTGAGGTTAAAAAACAAGAAAATTGTAATAAATGATAGTCATTTTGTTTTATGGTTTTCTTGTTGTTTTTTTTATAGATTTATTTAACATTAGACCAATAAAAAAAACAACAGTGAATTTAAATTACTGTAAATATGTATGCCTGACATGAAAAGGGTTAAAAACAAAACGTACTTATATCGGATTTTCTAACTTTTCAAATTGGATTTTGTTCATAGATATTTTGCATTCATATACATCAAAAGAAAGATGAAACTTTCCTCTTCCCAGCGATACCAATCAAGTTGAATTGTGTAACAAAGTAATGGCGATTTAGAGAAAAGTTGCCAATAATCAGTTTAAAAATTTCATCCCACTTATAGAAGGAGAAAAAATTATATATTTTTTTGTGATTGAATAAGTGTTTTTGAATGTTTTTGAGGATGCTGAATTAGAATCTAACCTCATTTTTGTGTGAAAAAATCTAAAAAGGTTGCTTGCTTGAAAATCTATTTTTTTTTTTTTTTTTTTTTAGAATTTAATTAATCTAAACCAAAATCTACGAAGCGGCAGTATTTTCTCTTAAATCTGCATTCCTAAATAAAACATTTTGGGTGCAAGAATCATGTCGATATCTTTTTCTAAACAAGAGATATAAAATATATTAGTTCAATGCTATATTTTTTTTTCTCTGCTTCTAGTGCCCATTCTTCGAAACGGCAAAATACGCGTCTAATATTTTTAAAACAGGAGCCTTAAAAAAAATTTCCAACAAGATCAGTGAGAATGTTCTCACCTTGTGAGATTCAGAAAACAGATAAATTCATAAATAAGACCTCGAAGCTTTACTAACGGTCCAGGGTGTATAAATCGCCGTCTGTCTTTATAAACAATTCATTTAATTATAATATAATTAATAAACTGAATAATAATATTTAAACTATTTTCTGCTGAGGGAAATCCCGCATTTCCCACTCCTCAAATAAAGTCGATATAAATAAAATAAAACGATGAAACAGCTTTATCTGAAATAAAGACATAATCTCGAATCGATAATGTGGATGGAAACTAGCAATTAAATTTCTCCAAGCTAATCAGCAATTTTGCGTAATTTCGTAATTTGTTCTCGCATAATTAATAACTCTGACTCATTTTATATTTGTGATGTCTTTCTACGGATGAATAGTTAGTATCAAGGTAAATCTTTTTCGAGTTCTTCAAAATCAAAAAAAAATTAATCGTGATAATATAAAGAATTAACGACTGATTGATTCTATAATACAATAAAATAGCAATTATATGATAAAATAATAAAAATATTTATAATATTACCGAACTGTAATAGTGCAACAAATACCTGGTGATTTTACCAGAAAAACGGATCAAAATCACGAAATCCTCATCGATATTGATAATTTCAAACTAGACTATATTTCTTGTTTTCTAACAGAAAATTGAAGATTTTCGGAACCTTTTTATCCTTTAAAATAACCAGATCTTTGATGATTATTGTTGTATTCATTCTTCAGGGAAATGAAATTGGAGAAATCGAAATACCTAATGAAACATCGGAAGTGTCAATAAATAAATATATATATATATATATATATATATATATATATATATATATATATATATATATATATATATATATATATATATATATATATATATATATTCAAGTGCATATTAGTGATAATAATTATTAATATTTAAGATTAAAGTTTCTTAATATGAGGATTGGTTAAGGGCCACCATTTCCAGGAAGGATGTTTTATTTTTTTCAATCTCGTCAAATAATATAACCATTATTTCCACAGTAATATTTTAAATAAGCAGTAGACATCTTGTTCATAAGATTCAAAATCGGCTTAAAATTTGTTTCACCTGATTTATTTAATAAACATTAATTCCCAATGAAAACGTACAAACAATAGGAATAATGACTTTTTAAAAATTACCAGCAAAAAAAAAAATATCCTCACTGAAGTCTTGTGAATATTAAAGCATTTTAATACATCGATAAAAAATATATTTTTTTTTTTTCATATTGTAATAGTAATAGTTCAGCTGATCCAGAAAAAAAAATTCAACTAACGAATATACTTAGAAAAAATATACCATACTTGTAGCCTACCAGATGACCATCTCTACACCTATCATATTATAAGTTAATGTAAACACTTAAAATAAATTTGAAAAATTTCTCGTTAACTGTGAATTGTTTCAAATTCTGCGACCTCTAAAAATTTGTGCTAAAAAAAAAAAAGTTTAAATATTTTTAACATACTATAACATACTTCTTAAAAATTTTGTTAAATTACTTGTTTTAGAAACAAATTTTATCAATCATATATTATAGTTGGGTTTTTTTCTTTTTATATATCTGTAAATAATTCTTCACGCGTTGGTATATTTGAAACAATACTTTATTTATTTTACGATAATTAGAACTATTTGAAATATATAACAAATGCAGACGGAAATAATAAACAAACTGAGTTTCCTTTCAACTGATTTGGAATTCGGAAATATCTATTATACTATTAATTTTGGATATAATTTTTTTAATTTCCTTAAACAACATTTTTAAATACTAAGAGATATGGAGTAAAAAAAAATAACAGACTGATTTACGTACCTTTAAAACCATGTAAAGTGATAAATTACAAGAACAGGTCATCTGCAACGCCTTGATGTCTCTAAAGTCGCACAAAACAAAATTATCGCCATTCCTGAAAATGGCCACTCGACGAAGATGTCAGTTGTTAGTCCACAGTAGAATCACAAACTGATCCAACATACACTGAAAGGTTCATTGAAAATAATAATCTGTTATCATATCACACTATGCTGATAGATTCTTCTCAGCTCTGATAGACTGGGACAAGCTATCTTCAAAAGCAATAATCGATTCACCCTATCCGGTTTATCTAAAAATTTAAATTCTATTTCCATCCTAAAATATCGGAAACAGGATGCGACATTAAAAATATATATATGTGACTTAATTGCTCAAGAAAATATCTGGTAATTAAACCCATAACGAATCAGGTATTTTGAAATCTTTGACCTTTTAAAAAGATAAATATAACTAAATATTTATATAAGGGAGAAATAAATAAGGGAATTCAAAATAAAAACTTAGCTCCCGCAGAGTAGAAGCCTACTTCTATATGCCTATACGGTATAGGCCTATATGGTATATGCCTATACCAACGCATCCGGTTATACCCTTGAATTTATTTCGACCATTGCACACTATTACTGTTTAAAAGAAAAAAAAAAAAAAATGAAGTTCGAAAATACTTTTTTATTTAAGAGTAATATAGAAATTAGAACCTCGGAACAGAAAGAAAACACCAAAATTTCGATATAAAATCAAAGTCCCAAAACTAAGGAATAACTTGAATTGTTGGTTCAAATGCAAAGAATAAAACTGGTTCGGTTAGTATATATTTACTTTAGCGATTACCATCTTATTATTTAAAGCTTTTCATTCATCTTTTCACCTATTAAAGTGTCAGTCTCTAGTGAATTTTAATAGCTTAATCTTGAAAAACAGTGCAAAAATGGCTAAGTTCTATAATGTTTAAGATTATGTAAGAATTTTTCAAATTTGAATTGATTTTTTTTAAAAAAACTTTTTTTTCACACTTTAACCATAAACTGTACATTTCTTCACATTTATTTTAATACCTAGTTTATCTGCCTTAATCTGCGTTTAGGGTGATTTTAGTTATGTGGTTAAAAACCTTTTATTATCCAAAACATTCGTGCTATAATCATCAAATTTCGGATTCATACTAAAATGCTGATTCGAATGAAACCATAATCAGCTTCATTGGGTGATCAGAAAGAGTCAAAAGTCAAAAATTTTAAAAAGCAAGCTTGGGATACATGTACTCGTATATGCTATAAAAGCTGCAGAATCAAATGAAACCAAAGCCAGAATAATCCGATCATCAGCACAGAGCCATGTTTTAAGCCTAAAAATTATAAATAAAAAAATATCATAAATGATATTTAATATGTTTTTTGTGGCACTAAATTTAATGAAATTGAAGTCTGATACTGACTGTAGTAACTCGACTTAGGTTAAAATGTGTTATTTCCTAAT
Source organism: Euschistus heros (assembly GCA_003667255.2). Taxonomy (NCBI): domain Eukaryota; kingdom Metazoa; phylum Arthropoda; class Insecta; order Hemiptera; family Pentatomidae; genus Euschistus; species Euschistus heros. The sequence continues at coordinate 2,632,878 of RCWM02000129.1, forward strand.
GTTGGAAATACGAAGCTTCATATAATTAGTGTATTATTACTTTAACAAATTTTTCATTTTTTTATTATTTCTTTTTATATGTTAATTTTATAAAAATAATCTAATTATTTTTTTTTTTTATCATAGGTTTTTATTCTATTATTTCTTAGTGTATTTTTATTAAAAATGATTCGTGAATTGTTTTTAATAGATTCGAATTCATCAGAAACATATAGGTTCAAAATATTATAAATTTTAAAATAGTGTAAACTTTTTTTTCTTTTATAATTTCAATTTAAATCTTGTAATTTAGTTGTGCATATGGAGGAAAATGATTCCAGAGGAATACCATAACATTTGATATAAAATAATAAAATAAATAAATATGGCAATCGTCAGCAGAGAACTGAAGTAATGTGTGATATTAATAATAGCCCTATAACTTGGTCATCCAACGGGGATTACCGAAATTGTTATGTTTATAGGTTTTTTTTTTTTTATTTATTTTTTTTTTAAAGCTATCTTTAATCTTGCTTCTATATTCCTGGACTAAGGCTTTTAAGATATTTAGTTATTTGTGTTAGTTATTTTTGCACCAAAAACTGGAAATCATATCTGGTCAGAAGACATTTTACAATAGATGAAAAAACATAAGAAAAAAAAAAAAAAAAAAAAAAAAATATATATATATATATATATATATATATATATATATATATATATACACAATTTTTACATCGTAGTCATATAAAAGAATCAATTTAATATAACAGTTTCGGTACTTGATCCCCATTGGATGACCAAGTTTTCAAAAAGTTGTTTCTGTAGAACGAAAAATAACACATAAATTTATCCCTTTAATTCGAACCCACACAGAGATCCTAGTTTGGTGGAGCTTTTTTTGAAAGACCAAGTGAAATGAAGATAAGTTAGATTAACGAGATAGCTAACTTTGAAAATTCCTGGCGTTCAAGCTTATGCCTACATTAACGAAATAAAAATCCTCCATAAACCAGCGTACATCAATAGTAAAGTTCAAAGGTTTTCCCAAAATTTTGGAATATAATTTATTCTCATAAAAAAATATTTAATCGAACTCTAAAACCGTGTTTATTTCTTAACTCCAGAAAAGGGCAACTTCAAGGACGAACAGATCCTGGTAATGAAATAATCGAAAAATCTGTTCCACAAACTTATGCTACATTTATTTTATGTATTAAAAAATAATAAAAATTATGTTTTGAAAAATCATCGAATTTTAGGGAGTTTTCCACTTCTGCCTTACTGTGAGACGTCTGGCGCAGTCATGAACCAAGCACCAGATACGATGCTTTATTTGATAAAATCGTGCAAGAATATAATTTATCTGAATGTTCAGACGAAGTTAAGGAGGATATAAGGAAATCCGTACTATTGTTTTGCCTGGATATTAAAAAGAAAATGGTGCCGCTTTCACAGGTTTTCAGCAAAATTCAAAACATTAACAATTTGGACACTATTTTGAAATAGTTTCTAGTGGAAATTCACCGAGTTGATTGCTGAAACTAAAGTTTTATATCTGAGGCATTATTGTGAAACTTATAATCGACGAAAATGCTTTAACATAATTAATTTTAAGAGAAAATGATAGCATTAGTTTACATTCTAGTGATTCCGAAGAGGAGTACATTTTTTTATTTGTATTTTTCTGCATATTTTTTTTTGTAAGTTCATTAATGTCATATATGAGCCTCTATATACATTTTATGTATGTTTATATCATACTAAATTACTTTATCTGCCATTTTTTTGTAGTTTAGCACCCTAAAAAAGCAATAAACCTAGTGAAGACAAAATTATGATTTTTGATTTCTTACCACATACACTCATGACACTGTTCGTTGTTCAGTGGCAGAACACGAATTTTCAGTCTTAGAAAATTGCTTTTAAGTCTCTGTTATTTTTTTAAAATGTTAATGATTTTCACCTCAAATCACGGAAAGAATGTCAAAGTGCAGCACTTTGGTCATTTCGAAATGTAAAGTTCTGATTGGATATGTGTTTATTATTTTTTATGTTAAATTTTTAACAAACACGGTACTTAACAGTAAAATAATAAAAACAATGCAACTATCCCTAACCATTATTATCACTAATATTACTTATCTTAATCATAATTTTATTTTCAAAACATTATTGTCCAGGTATTGATATCAATAACTTTTATAAATTTTGACTATACTCGTTTGTAATAATAATGAATTAAAATCCAAAAAAACCAAAAATTCAGAAATAATATTACAGACAGTGCAGGCGCATGAGTACTACCCAATTTCCTTCTTTTTATATTCCCTTTAGATATTGGAGCTATAAGGATATCGAAAAAGTGTGACAATATTTTTTGTCGCACGTTTCATTTCCTTTTTCTTTTCTTTTTTTGTTCCTTGTTTACGTTTTATTTATTTTATTAAAAAAAACAGCAAAATTGGACCAGAAATGACGGAGCTAATGGCGTCGACAGGACGTGGCCCAACGTTATCTTTGATGACAGTTCATGAGAAGCCCGAGCATTATATTTCTTGGTAACCTGCGTTTCTATATACCCTTAAGTTTCATGATAAAGAAACAGAATTAAACTGCGTCCGAAAGGTTTACCGAACTCATCCTCCAATACAGCCAGATTTATAATATAATAGGTCTAAAGGTCATTGCTTTCTAATAGTTTCATAAAAATAAGATAGCTCAAATCAGCCACAACCACTACCGTCATCCTCTTAATTTATTTTACAGGCTGATTTACAACTGGAAAACATAATAGGACTGTAAAACATGATTGAAAATTCATTCAATTTGAATCTCAAGCCAATCACATTAGAAAACACTAGGCCACTTTTTGATGCTGCCATGGTGTTCAGTATTTTGCTTAGGGAATCTCCTGGTTTCATTTCGCTCGTCGACTTTTAAATTTACCTGCTTACTTTGCTGCTAATTTGCTTTCAATAGTTAAATAAATATTAAATAAAAGTTGCAAGAAAAACCCAAAATATGTCGCAGATATAGTGATAGATTTCACTTACCTTGGCATGGTAATCAATATTTAGTGAAAGCAGGTTTGAAAATTTCAAATTTAAATCAAAGACGCACTCTGTCTCTTGCCAGATAAGTTATTCTATTATTACAAAAAGAAAATTTGACCAAGACATCAAGATTCATCTGTTTATTCCCAAATGCTTGTGTGATGACCGAGAGGCGTCAAATGTGAGCTGCTTAAATAACCTCCTTTAGGGCAGAATAAATATCAGGTAGAGACTGCATCAAAAATAAACGTCACTTGAGGAACACAAGATGGTATAGAAGGATCAGTACAATTAGGATTGGCATAGAAGTGGCAATTATTTTTATTAGAAAACTAGTTTCGAATGTTAAACATTAATCTTCAGTTCTAAGGAGGTATCTGTTGGATCTCCTCACAACTGAAGATGAATGTTAAGCATTGAAAACTAGTTTCCTAATAAAATAATTTTAATAGAAGTGGCAATTAATTCATCAATCATAATTAAAAAGTAACAAGATTGAGAGAAACTTAAGATGTCATTTTATAGGAAAATATATAAAATACACAATTAATTTATTTAAATATATCTACATGGTTCAACACAGAGTTTCAATTAAGACAATGGAGGTAAAACACTAATCATGAGACTCAAAAGAAATCCCAAAATCTGATATATAGATCAGATTGAAGGAATAAGAAACCATGGAAAAACTTGAAGGGAAATGAAGAGCACATGGTTCAAAACACCTGCTACAAATGGGCTGAGAACCCCAAGCTGAAATTCTTAGGGTAAGAAAAAAAAATAATGAATAACATATAAGCCTACCATAGCTAAATCATAAATTATCAATAAAAATGATAAAATAAATAACACCATAAAACACTTCATAATCTTTATTTATTCAAAACATCATTATTTAAGTGAATATAGTGGAGTGGATGGATTTAAATAATTTACCTTGCTATGTGACGATTTATATCAATAAATTTTTAAATAATAATTATTAATATTAAATGATTTAAAATTTCACATCATTGCACAAGAATACTGAAAACAAAAATAAATATACATGTTTTCAGCAAAGTAAAGTGTATAGCACTAACTTATTGATAATATATATATATATATATATATATATATATATATATATATATATATATATATATATATATATATATATATATATAGAGCTGAATTAATAGCTCTGAATACATATGTATACAGTTGACAACACTTGAATATATGTGCCTAGTGCAGTAAGCTTCAACATAATAAAATATAAATGGACTTGACTATGCATGACCAAAGAATTAATGATCAGAAATAAAAGCAACTATTTACAATCCTTAAAATAAAACTGATATTTTAAAATAAATAACACTAAAATATTTACAAATGTATATTTACAACAAGTAAAGAACAAACAGCATATTTACATATTTATACTCTTCACTTTGACAATTTTACAGTAACAATAACCACTAGGAGAGATCATGATCTTCAAATAATCTCAAACTATTTTTATACAAAAATGGTTAAATTGACAAATCTTAAATAGTGTAAAATAGAAATATATTTCAAAAAAAATACTTGGATGGAATGTTTTGAGTCAGGTCATTACTAACCCAGAAAATAATGCCAGTTTACTTTTTTTTTTTTTTTTTTTTTTTTTTTTTTTTTTTTTTTTTTTTTTTTTTTTTTTTTTTTTTTTTTTTTTTTTTTTTTTTTTTTTTTTTTTTTTTTTTTTTTTTTTTTTTTTTTTTTTTTTTTTTTTAATTAAACTACTAAAAACTGTTTGAGTAAGTTGAATTATTCTTAAATATGATAGAAAATAATAATTATAGCCATTTCAAACCAAACTGTTGGTTTATCATGGTAGCTTTTTATTACTTTCCAAAAAACATCCAAGCATGATTTTACAGTCCATAAACAGCATTAATAAAATCCTGGGACAAAAAAAGTTTTAAAAAATTTCACCTATCAATAGTGGTTAAAAAGCTTTATCAAGAAAGTTCCTGTATTGAAAAACAGCATCTGGAAAATTAGTGTAAAAACTTACATCCAGTTAGTTACCCTCTGTTAGTTGTATTGTGCTCAGTCAGATGAAAAACGAATTAAATGGTTCTCTCATTACTTGCATCACTATCAAAACGTCATTGCTATGGAATATTTGATTTAGTGTAAAAAAACAAAATAGGAATTCGGAAGATACTCAAACTTATCTGCCTACTACCATGCCTAGCACTTTTATAAACATGCTGGAAAAAATGCATTAATTGTAATGAAGCCTATTTTGATTGATTAAAATGGATGTCTTTATTTTATTTATTTTTGTAATTGACCACACTAATTATTTACTAATAATTCACCTAATATTTATAAAAACAAAGTTTCCTAAAGGGAAAATAAAGAATTAAAAAAAAAAATTTATGATTTAAAGAGTATAAATTTGACAATGAGAAAATTAAATAAAAAATATGGTACCTCAGAGATTTTGCTAAAAATAAATTTTAGAAATAATCTCAACACATGTAGGTTGAAACAACTGAACAAGTATAGTAGACTGTACATGGAACATTATTAAATTATAAAACAAATTCCAAAATGTTTTAAAATTATTATAGATGATGGTAAGAAATTACATCTCAAATCAAAAAAACACTATTTAAATTCTTGGAGGCAGGAACTGGTTATCACAAGATTAGATTTAAATATTAGGAGAACTACAGTTAAACATTTTAGAAAATCCATATATCTAGAATTTAAAATGACTAAAACAAAAATTTAAAAGGAACTGACCATTGAAGGTATCCAAGAAGTAGATAGATCAAGGCGTAAATAGGATATCAACACAGCCATATTAGGTCAATTTGGAGATCAACAAAATACAGTGAGAGGAACCATGAAGGGATCCTCTTATTTTATAACCAAACTATTTTATAGTGTAGCTTCAAAGTGGTTTTGGATTCATTCTGGTGTTATATTACTATTTATTTACCTAATAATTTACTTAAGACAAAATAAAGATTAAAAATTAGTAATTGGCCAATATCACAGAATATTTCATTAAAAATTTATCATTAGTAATTTAAAAGCAAAATGGTACTAGGCTAATGTTAATGTTAGTCATGTAAAATTAACTAACAGTAAAGCCCCTATACACTTTGAATCCAATATTTACACTTTACATTTTTACTTACACAAATATCAAACACTTAATACAAAAATGGAAAAGAACATATATCCTAGAGAAAATAAAATGTCATATTTTTGTACAGACACATCTATTTTTAAGTACAATTTATGATTTTCTTTCATATATTCCTTGATTAATTTGATTTTTTTTTCTTTTTTTTATTCATAATCAGTAAAGAATAATACTACTAATAAATTTTCAATGCAACATAAACAGAATAAAAATGCAACCCTGAAACATATTTCCATTGCTAATTTAAAAACAAAATAAATAACAAAATTGTTTTTGATTTTTTTTAAAACACTCAAAAATAGATTCTTATTATTGTTACTCCATTAAAAGATTTCCTTCAGTCATAACTTCTAAATGTTTTCAATAACAAATAAACGGCCAACAACTATAATTATTATACCTAAGACCAGTTTAAATTCTACTATCATAAATGCTCCACAGCAGCTAAGATCATCACTGTGGTAGCTTGTATTTGCCGGTACTTCAGTCAATGGCTCCAGGCAGGTTTCTGAAGGGTCAAGAAACTGTCCCTAAAGAAAATATTAAACAAATGTTATTAAAATCACTAACATATCTAAACTCGAAGTGAATAAGAGATTGATCCAATAATACTCGTGATCAATATCTCAGGAGAAGAAAAACATTGCAATAATTATATATACAGTTAGATACATACTTATACTATATATATATATATATATATATATATATATATATATATATATATATATATATTTTTTTTTTTTTTTTTCTTTTTTTGTTCTCATTAACACTAAAAACAATGAAAATGTCTATCAGCATGATGGATTTTTTACTTTTTTAAAATGGAATACACAAAATATAATAAGGTTCTTTAATATTTATAATGATAATTACTATTTGATTAATTTAAGGACTCTACGATCATAATGCAGCAGGTATTCTACCAAACTGAATAACCAAAAATTTTTAGCAAAAAAGTAATATTTACTGCCATAACAGCTTGATTTAGATTCCCAATGGTTATGGCTAGATATCCCCCAGGGGCAAATTTATTTTCCCTCTCATTCATGAACGGAATCATCAATATTCTATCGGTAAACCGATTTGGTATTAAAAACCTCTTTATATTCAAGCTACATTATTAAATTTTTTTTTCAATTATTTAATATTTAAAAAAATAATTTGCCAAATTATTAAAAAAAAAAAGTTGATAGCCATTAAAAAACAGGTTAATAGCCACTAAGCCATATATTAAAAGAACACAATTATGCAAAAAGATTCATTTTCAGTTGCATAGATTAATCCTAATATAAGAAAAGTGATTTAAAAATAGTGGGAGGTAGATTAGTAAGTTACCTCAAGTTGCAGGTAGTGAGGGGAAGGGCTGTGGACTCTACTCTTCATTACGCCGATCTATCGTCCCCAAAAAATTGGAAAAACCAAAAGAATAAAGGCAAAGAAACTTTGGTTTACATTTTAGAACAAAATAATATTCTAAGTATGAATCTGTGTGGGAAATATTCTTCAAAATAGCGAAAATATATGATCTTATATAAATAGTAAAAATAAAAAAAAATAAAAGGTAACACAAACTCTTTCGAAGCATAGTTAGAATTTTTATGAAATTTATAAACATTTTTAAGCCCAAGAGGTAATTTTAGAAAAAATACTAAACGACAAGAAATATTTGAAATAAATACCGATTGTACATATAAATACTTTAATAATTAAAAATACCCCTAAATAAATATTTCGTCATTGATCATGAGGAATTATTTTCGAACAATGGAATTCAAAGTATAAAGTAATCATTAGGACCAAAAAATTTGTTTTGTTTTCCACATTTGGCTGAAATATTCATATACATAATATGATTCAGTAATTTACTTTCTTTGTGATTTTTAATCTTACAGATACCCTGGATTCTTATATTCTCTGGAATCTGATAAATAAGGGTTCGGTAGGAAATGAAAAATACAAGAAATGATTGACACAAAACAAAAACAGATAATTAAGAAAAACATAGTTTACAGTGAGGTTCAACTTTTTTATCTCCCTTCTTAATAATTCACGGAATAGAATATCAATTTGGATTGATGTGTGAGATTCATACTTGTTTAAAACCTAGTGTTTTTTTTTGTTTTAAAAATTTTTTTTTTACTGCTATTCATCAAACCGTTGTCTGCTAAAAATCTGCACTATATCCAATTGATGTTTTTCAGAACTGACTTCCAAATTCAATCAAAATTCCAAATATTATTTATATATCATAGAATTGGGTGCTCATGTTTGGATTATCATTATATTCATCTCTGATGGGGAATTCCGCCCCTTTTGAAGTCTCATTTTATTATGTCTTGTTGTACTCAATATACCCATCACAAATAAAGGGAAAAGTTGGCCTGTTTAGGCCAGTGACCCCTAAACTATAAAAATCAACAGAAGCAGTGTGGTGGATTAATGATCTGTTTTTTATATTTTTCCAAGAAAAATAAAGGATACCACCATGTGATATAGCTGTGAGAAACCAGAGTAAATCACGTTCTTCAATTAACTTACACATCTTCATATTTACGAACAAATAACTCAAATCATACAGATATCAATGGCCATACAAGTATAGGATAAATCTTTAAATATTATGAGGGTACTTATTTTTAGTCAATATCAGTTCTCCTTTTTTAGTTCAGGTTTTCTTTGTCTAGCAGATAGGCAAAGATTCTTTTTCGATTAATTTTAATTATCATGGTTAATAATCATGGTTGAAATTCGATCTGTTAGACTCTCAACAGCTTCTAGTGAAAAAGCAAGTCTACAGATAATTATTAGATAAAAATGTAAAAAAAAAAAAAAATTGATTCTTCCTTTTCTTTATTTATATGTATTATAAAAATCACGAATTATTGAATGAAAAGAAAAAGTACATATCCACGAGCCTTAGGAACAATGAAATTGCTTTATGGCATGGTAATTTTTAAAAAATGTCCAAGGAGCCAGCAGATTTTATTTATCTGTCATCGTTTAATTTTTTTTATGATTTTTACAGTCAACTAATACAAAAGTATTTATTTTCAAAGTTGAATTTCCACAACTCAGCAAAACGACTACCCTATACATTCAAATTACATTACAATAAATATTACGTGGGTACTTACTTTTGACATGGATATGTTTCTTAGCAGGGTGTCTATACTTTTTTAATTTAACGTTTTTTTCATTATCAAAAATGTAACATTTTGACACATTCTAGCTCAGTTGTTGCTGCTCGGATTGAAAATTTGATGACAGTTCACTTGTCAAAAATTAATGGAGAATATTTTTTTGTTATAAAACATTTGTCGCTAGGACCTTCTGTTTAAGAGCTTTAGGGGTTAGAATGATGCATCACATTGCAACATTTTTTTCAAACTAAAAAAGGTAACATTGAAACTCCAACTTTCTCACTAATTTGTTTATTTTGAATAATGGTTAATTGCTAATTTAATTTAATTATTAATTGAATTGATTCGATCCTTTTATTTTTAAAATATAAATTGGGAAAAGTAGTAGATTACAGATAGACCTGTCCATGATCCGTTGTTTTCCCAGTCAGGGAGACATCGAGTTTTTGCCGTTATCAGTTCTCTTTTTTCAGTTCAGGTTTTTATCCTGTAGCAGATAGGGGAAGATTTTTTTTTTTAATTTAGAACTATTTCTATAAAAATCTATATGTCCAATAGTTGATTCTTCATTGTTATTTCCCATCTTTACAACAACACATATTGAACGAAAATCCAATTTGTATTGAATCGGAAATATTTTCATATATTTGTCGATATCATTTACCTACTTGTACTATGGGCTTGATTTCATATACCGATATGCTAGGTACCTATCGGCTAGTTAACTATATGAATTTTATTTGCAATATTTTATTTTATTTGTCTTGAATGCTTAGCCAGTGGAAAGGGTCAGATAGTGTTTGATTTCATGCAGTAAGTAAACAAAACTTTTTTCTTTATTAGGATATAAATAGACAACTAACTCATTTCTTGACTTCATCAAAAAGATATATTTATCACAACTATAAGTTAACTTTAATGCAGTTTTTATCAATTCAAGATTTTTCGTATTTTTTATTTATATTCAAAGTAATGTAGATTGATTTATATTCAAAGTAATCCCTAATACTTTGCCAGTGAAAAGGGCCAGATAGTGTTTGGTATAGATATCACAATAAAATACGGGTTACAATATTGTTTTTCCAGAAAGAATTAAACAAAATTTAATTTTTTTTTATTTGGTAATAAATAGACAGCTAACACATTTGATGAATTTATCAAAAGATATACTTAATACAACTTTAATTAATTTTATTTTTTTTTTTTTTTTTTTTATAATTTGTTTATTTTTCTTATTTTTAATTCAGCTTTTATCAATTCAATAAATTAATTTTTATTCCCTTATTCTTACTTCTAAAAAATATAAATATACAATAGGCTGAATAAATAAATATATGACAATACATAAAAAAATAATAACAAAAAAAAATAATACAATTTTACTTTGGCTCTTCACAAATCGAGGAATACTTATGTGAGAGTCATTTTGGTAAGGATAGAGACCGTTCCAGCCAGTGACCTCAAGCCCAACTGCTTGTTAACAATATCCGTATTTTTCACTTCACGATCGCAATATGCATGCTATAATTATTTGCAATGTGTCATTTGTTTCAGTAACGTTTCTACAAGTGGCTATAACCTGATATTTAAAAAATTATATTTTCATCACCTATTATCAGGTTTTGTTTTCTTTATTATTGATTTATACAAAAAAAAAAAATGCTACTTACCGTATGTTTATCAAATACACAACAAATTTTATCTGAACGAAAATCAGATGTTTAGACGAAAATCTAAAAATAAATTCTACTATTTCAAACGCTCCACTGAAGGGGGTACATTTAACATTAAGCTTTGCTTCTAGAAGTAAGCACTTATATTCACACAAATTAATACCATAATTAACCTCCAAACATATAGCACAGATCACAAATAATTTTTTTTATAAAATCCATCATTTATATCTGGTTATTAATAAATTAATAACAATAATATAAAATAATTATTATAATTTTACCTGGCACATTTCATCACAAGAAGGGCATATGAGGGCACCTTTGTGTAGCCAATTATTGGCAAAAATTCTTATTGAATGAACCTGTTCAGGAAAATAACACGTATATGTGTGATTATGAATCTGAAACAAATAAATTCTAAATAAGTTTAAGAGCCATAATGCTACAAATAACAAAATTTAACATTATGTAGGTGCAAAAAAAATATTTCACACATTTCATCAAAGCATTTTTGTTTAGATGGTAATCAGCAGAATCACTTTAATAACATCTATCATAAATATGATTCCTCACTTATTATTAAAAACTCACAATAATATGCAAAAATCCAGAATGACATTTGTAACGGTAACAACCAGATCCCCAATGCTGCCACTGCCTTACTTGTTTACAAGTACGTTCCTCCCACATTTTATCAGTGTGATCAAAACATCTAGAATCTTCTCCATATTCTTCTAATGCAAAATTTTTATCTGGGTCTGAAATAGAGTTTATCAAATAAGCTAAATAATTTAAATTAATTTAATAATTTAAGCTTATGGGCATTATTAAAAAAAAAAAAATGTATTCGATATTAGTTAAATTTGTATGCAAAATATTAATAATTCGTTACCAATATGAATAACATTATTTTTGCTTGGCTTGTAATTGCAATATTATAAGATCAAATGTCCTAACAATTCAAAAATAACTTTAAAATTATTACAAACAATGCTATAAGCAGATTAAGCAAACAACAAAAAAATTATGAATTCCTATGAGAGACCTATCACAAACATGTTTGTATGACTCACTAATCACTATACATTTATCACTGTACATGTTTATTTTTTTAGCTTTAATCCATATTTTTCCTTTTCACTATGATTTTGCATGGTTGCTCAGAGTAAATATAGTTTTTAAGAAGCATTTTCTTCTTTACAGTGAACATTTTTAAAAAGAAAAATTCAAGAATTGGGTGATGGTCACTCTATAGATCTGCTCCTCACTTATTTCTGACAACTTGAAGAGAATTTTAGAACTTGCCTTACAGCAAAATCATCAGTCTGATTCTGTGATATGCCTTTTGTCAAGGATTTAATGTTCTTTTGACATTATGTAACAGAAAATTGGTGATAGTGGAAATGATATGACTTACAAAAAGCTGTAATCAAAACAATGCCCTATTTTCACTCATTTCTCCAATCAACTTCAACCTTAAAATGCTCTAGTAAATATGACAAATAAGGCTTAACAAACACGAAGGCTCAACATCAACACCACCAAACTTTGACCAGACACCTCCTTCCAACACTCCCCATCAAAGCTCAAATCCCCAAGATCCTGGTGCTATCATCCCATCGATGTCTTGGTCTACTCCTCGGACGTTTACCTGACAGCTCAAAACTGAATACCTTTTTTGAAATTCGGTCATTATTAAATACAGTGACTTTACATGGCCAATTTAAATGCTGCTGTTACCTGAACTATTTTACCAGATAAAGCTCCCACAGTTCCGCATTGTGGAGCCTTCTATACTCTCCCTATGATTATCCTTGTTTTGTGGCCAAATATTCTATGCAGTACTTTATTTTCGAAAAGTACTCTATGAAGACCAGGATAATATGTACTTTATAAAATCCAGATGTCTGAGATGGGCATAGCATATTACAAGAGTGAGTGATAATGAAACCCCCAAAAGGTTCTCGATGAAAAGATTTTTGGACTGTGTGGATGGATTGTGTGGCTGCAGATGAGCAGAAAATTATGGAGATCAGAAATTTCAGATCAGTAGCACAAAACAGAAAAGACTATGGGAGGCCCTGACTTCACGAGTTGTAGAGTCATCAAAGAAGAAGAACTATTTAGACTAATTTATTTAAATTTAATTATTAAATACATCATAATTTTAAAGTCCTATTCCAGAGCTCCTGCAATATTTTATTAAAATGGAAGAAGGTTCATATTTTTTAATAATTTCTGAAAGTGATTGAATGTAATGTGTTGGAAAAAGGTATCTCTGTTTGAAGCTAACCATAATAATGCTTTCCAATAATACATATATGTATATATGATTTATAATTTTTGTTGTATTTTATAATATCATATTTATATTGGGTTTTTTTTTTTGTGTGTGTGTGTGTGTGTGTGTATGTGTTCAAGCAAAATGTAACAAAATATTAGCTTCTGTTCACTGAGGCCAGTTTTTATTTAATGATTACTTTTCCCAGAATATAATACCTGAGTTTATTTTAGCACTCAGCAAAACAGTTATAATAATAAACAGTTATTGGGATTTACTGTAAACATGAAGAAAAAAATCAATAATAACAAAGGAAGCAAATAAAAACACACAGTAAATGTTAAAAGATAAAAGTCTGGAGCTAATTGAATATGTTTGGCTAAAGTTGCAAGAAATGATCATTAGGGACTCAATGGCCGAGTGAGTTCGGGTGAGGGTCTCAGTGTGCTCGTAGCCAAAAGATCGTGGGTTCCAATCCCACCTGGACGGGTTAAAATTTATTTCATGGCCCATGAAGTGAATCTTGACCTTTCCACCCAGGCCAGTATAGGACTTCAATGGAAGTCTTGGGCCCAAAAAAAAAAGAAAAAAAAGAAAAAGATCATTAAAGGCAAAAGATGGAAGAAATATAGCTGAAGCATATTCCCTCTAAATTTAAACATAACTATTATCTCTCAGGTGTATCAATAATGATCTAAAAAGTGGTATAAAAGATTATAACTCATAAATAAAAATTTACTTAACACCTGAGGGTGGAAGAAATCAACAATAAGAAGTTATATAAATTGATATGTACTTGTACGGTGGGTATGTGTGTGAGTTCAGAAGACTCAGTTGGAAACAAACAGGTGAACATTTTTAAATACAAAAAAAAAAATATGGCATAAATAAAATAAATCATTTTATATTTTCACTTACGAGGGTTATTATCTGGATACTGACAATGCGAACCACGTATAATGACATTTTGAGCTCTCCAAGTAAATTCTTGTATATAAGGGCAATAATCAGCCAAACTCACAACACCTCCATAAAATGCCTCATTTCCTTTGGAAATATGTGGAATGTGATCAAAATTCTATAAAAGAAAAGAAAAAATAATCACATAACAATTTCAAATAAATAAAAAATAGATTTTTTCAATAGAAATATTTGTGTGTATATGAAGGGAAAGAAAGGAGGCAAAAAAAGAGTACTATTTACTATGCATTTGAGTTTTTCTTGAGTTAATGTGTCCCAAAATAAACAGCCATTTTCATTTCATACCATTCATACATAATTACATATAAGTAAAATAAATTAATGGTAACATATGGGAGTAAGGTAAGGTTCTTACTTGGGAGAGTGAGATGACCCTCTTATTATAATAGAGTTAGGATTTGAGAAACTGTTCAGATGGAATAAATCTAATACGGATAATCGCCTCCAAGATTAAAAAAAAAAAAATACTAATTTTTTTTTTACAATTCACATTTTAATGCAGGTTTGGAAAATTGGGCAAAATCTGGTAATTGGCCAATTTATTCAAGCATCTATCAATAGATCCATACAATACACCTGAAACATTCATTCAGTGGATACCGAAGCAACTTCAACAAGTGTCAACCCATAAAATTAATGCTTACTTTATTTTCCAAGGTTGTAGTGAGGCAAAGTGGCATAAAATTGACATAGACAGCACAAGCTATGATGATTTTTGACAAGTTTAATTCACTTAGTTTTCTTTCCAGTACAATCCCATCATTCTTAAACATTTCGTAACACAACAGCATCAATTATATAAACTAGGTACAAAGTATATACGTCCAAATTGAGTTAACATCTATTCTTTTACTCTTTGCTCTTTTCCAAAGCAGGGATGATTTTATCTTAAATAAGGAGGCAATTATCGATGCAAAAATCAAATGTGCAAAATTTTTGAAAATTCAAATGAACATTTTTATTAAAAAATAACATTTGTTTTTTTAAGTATAATATGTATCTATTTGTGTTATTGTTTGTACATAGGTGTTGAATATATTGGGGTACAAACAAAAAATGTCTACTTAATTTTTCTACAAACTTCCTTAATAAATTTTAAGAGAAGTAAACTCTTTATGTGAAAAAAAAATAAAATAAAAATAAAAGATCCAGCCACCCTTTAAGCTGTAACACATATGTGCTAGTTTTCAGATTGGAATGTTGCCCGTCCAAGACAGGTAGTAAACGAGTCCAGAACGGTTTCAGTATTCAAGTATATTATCAGTAAATTATCGTATACATAAGTAATGACAGCTTATTGGTCCAGACCGAGACTATTTTCTGTGTTCCCGGTCCAACTGTACTAGCAAACCCCTAGTACAAATGTACATCGCGCTGTGAGTGATGGAGGGTTCAACAAAAAAATATATTATTACATAAAAATAAACAATTACACTTTTAGAGTTATGATTTCTTTGTGAAGAGTAAAAACAAACCGTTTAGAACAATTAATCAATACCTGATAGTGAGAAGGTAACTTTTCTGTATACTGCACAAGATTGCACAAAGCTACTGATGTCCTATCATCAGTACATTCAGTTTCCAAAGGATCTCTTTTTACTTTATCACAAAAAGGATGAATGGACAATCCTCTAAAATTAATGAAAAATGTTTGAAAATCAAATCTAAAAAGGTATTAATAACCTGTATAATTATAATAATAATTATAAACAAGTGCCTTACTTTGTTCTCTTACTATCAATCCAGTTCTTACAAGATTTCTTGACAAAATCACAACCAAGAGACTTCCCCCACGACAAAGGTTGAGCCATTGAATAATTAGCAGAATACCAACCAGTATCTTCCATTAAGGCTAAAGTAAGCCTTGAATAGACAGGATTTTGGGTGTGTGTACCCGTCATTGCTTCATTCTGAAATAAACAATAAATTATTTTTAAACAATAAATTATTTTTAAACAATAAATTATTTTTAAACAATAAATTATTTTTAAACAATAAATTATTTTTAAACAATAAATTATTTTTAAACAATAAATTATTTTTAAACAATAAATTATTTTTAAACAATAAATTATTTTTAAACAATAAATTATTTTTAAACAATAAATTTTTATAGCTTTAAATTAATCAATTATTTATTTCCTTGAGATTTTTTTACGTTAAAAGAACTTGGAATATTGTTTTATTTATAAGAATACAAACTTTAAAAAGTTCTAGTGCTCTCTCATTGCATGTCTTTTACATTACTAGCGCTGGTATCAGAGGGAGAAATTAGTCCAGCAAGCGAGCCTACTGGGCCTTATTTGCCAACCTCTGATAGCTACCTCATCTAGATTTAATAATACTCTTTTGATTTTCAAAAATTTCAATGTTTCATTCTATATGTTCAGAAGTTATGGCTGGAATATTGTAAATTATATTTAGATTTTAGATTATATTTTACCCTTTGTTGTAAACCTACTACTTCCTCTCCTAAAGTATCCTTTAATAATCTCTCATTAATCCCTGTTGAACAGATCAGCTACCTGGGTCTCCATTTGTACAAACGTCTTACTTGGAATCCACATACAAGACTAAAACGACAAGAAACTGGCCATTGTTATAGACTACTTCAACATTTACTGAACAAACGTTCAAAACTTCCAATGCATTACAAAAAACTCATTTACATGACAGTTAATAGACCTAATTGGACATAAGGAGTTGAGTTTGGAGCTCCACTAAACCTTCCAATTCTTCTCATATACAATCCTTACGATCCAAAATCCTTTGTAACATCCTTTATGCTCCTAATTATATCACAAACTTATCCATAAAGATCTTCATGTTCCATATGTTGTTGATACGGTCCAAACCAGATATCAATTCTTTCATTGTAAACTCCATTTCCACTCGAATCCATTAGACACCAACTTGCTTCACACTCGATTCCTGATAATCCACCGAGGCTTCTAAAATGAAGATGGCCAAGAGACCTGATCTAAAACTTTTATTGAAGTGTTACCAGTGAGTAGTTCTTCACTAGTCATTTACATGTCATTGTAATCATTTAAATTTAATTTAATTGTATATTGTATACAATTGTAAATATTAATAAATAGTTTCAAAAAAAAGGTATTTTAGCTAATTTCCTTTATTAACAGGTGTTTAGATTTTTTTCATCAAAACATTAAAAGCATAAAGTTTATTAAGAATGGAAAAATATCAAATTCAAACAGAAATGATACAGCCATGATTGCTTTGACAAATTGCTCACCTCAAACACTCGCTTCTCCCAGTGCGTCAAAACTGTTCCTTCTTCTCCCTGATCTTCAAGCTCAGCCCCTTCTAGAGTGGAACAATTAAAATGTTCTCTTACTTCTTTTACGACTCTAGGGGTGACCATTAATTGCATTTTACGAGAAATAGATCCTCCATGGATATCCCACTTTTCCCTAACTACTGTTTTTATTACTCTTTCACTCCATTGTCTAGCCTGAAGCCTAAAAAAAAAAAATAAATAAATAAAAATAAAAATTTAGTAATATCATACGAAATTTAATATTATGTTTTTCAAATTAATTATATGTTTTAAGGGTCAAAAAAAGTATTTGTAAACATTAAAAAATAAGAGAGGAAAATATATATATATTTTTTAAGATAATCAATAATATTTCTATGAAAGTCAATTTCTATTTCACATTATAAGCTGAAAAAGTCAAAGTTATAAAACCTTATGTTATCTATTACCAAAGTATGGGAAAAAATATATATTTACATACATTTACAACTACTAACTGTATTTAATTTGAAAGTATGTAAAACAATTTAGAATTTCTCCAATTCACTTCTTAGTGATTCATCATTTTATTAGAATACACACAATTTTCTAAATAAAGTAAATCATCAAAAAAAAAAAAAAAAAAAAAAAAAAATATATATATATATATATATATATATATATATATATATATATATATAAATGCATCTTATACAAGTTCTGTAAAAACTTCATAATTGTAGGATGTTTTCTGTGTTAACTTTTCAGTCTTTTTCATCTATCCTAAATCTAAAGATCTAACATGACTTAATGATAAAAAATTAGTCCTTTCGCAAATAATTTCAGACCTAAATATATAATGGAACAGTCTCTGGTACTTAATATAAAGTATAAAGCTGCATGAAGTGCCATTCTAATACTATTTCTACATACCTGATCCAAGAAGAACCACGTAATTTGCTTATCATCATCAAATCATTAAGATCATCATTAAAGAGAAATCATTTTTATTACATTCTGAAATGAACCATCATGTTTGACGAAATTCTTCACTTCAAAAAAAAAACCCTCTCATTGAATTCAAGTATTGTGATTGTCAGTCATACAATTTCGTAAGTTTTATCGCCCTCAGTTCAACAAGGGTGTGAAACATTGATCAGCCCCTGGAATGGCTGTTTATGAGCTGAACAAATGACACTGCACAATAGTGAACAGTAGCATAGCCTACTATTGATTTGATGCCATGAAGCTCAAATGACAGATGAGAGGACACAGATCAATATTTAAGCAATGGTTGATTCGTTGTTATGATAAACAATCAACTGGAATATATAATGACTCTGGCTCAATAAACCTAATAATGAGGTTAATTGAATTAGATGTAGTTGTAAATGAAGACGGGTATCTGGGTAGATACAAAGCAATATGGACTATAAGCCATTTCAAAGTGCAATAGACTTCATAGTGTCAAATTAAAACTTCGTGAATGATGTTCTAAGTGTCAAGATAAAATAAGAATGGTCCCAGTTTCACGTTTCCAGCAACATGTTTTGACGTCATATACTTCAAAAATATTTTGAGCAAATAGTACCACTAGACCAGGGGTGCTCAAACTTGAACTGCTGGCGATCTACCTCAATATTTTTAGACTACTTACGATCGACTCTGAGACTGCAAGTGTGTGTGATGCAGGGTTGTCGTACATACACGATACACCCTACCTACCTAGGTAGGGTGTACCGTAGCATATATAGATATTAGCTTTCTGCACAATATAGGTACATTATTTTAGTCAAGGTTTGGGTTAGGTTTAGTTAGGTTCTTCTCTACAATATCAATGAAAAAACTCATAGTTATTCAAAATTGCGAGTTTATTTGTTGTTACAAAACAAAAGAGTTACATATGGTGTTAAACTTAACTAAGGAGTGGCTTTGGATGTTGAAGCGTGGCACTGCATGTCCTCAGCATACTTTTCATAAGATGGTACGTAACCACTGAGTGCTAATCTCAAGCATGATGACATATGATCGTCAGTTAGTCGATTGCGATATTTTGACTTAATTATCTTCATTTCAGAAAATGCAGACTCGCACAAGTAAGTTGACCCGAAAAATGCCGTCAGTTGAAGGGCGATTTGCCTTACATTCGGATATTTATCTTCAGATATAAAACACCAGAAATTTGTATCAGATGCTGTAGCTTTGAGATGTATATCTGATATAATCTGCACCAACTCATTTTCAACAGAACATGAGTTCATATTAAACTGACTTGCTATTTCAGTAGCTAATTCCTCAATGTTTTTACATGAAAAAGGATAACTCATAAATGATGCTATATTTTCCAATTTACTGCAATCATAAAAACGCATTTCGAATTGTCCCAAAATATTTGATAATTCAGCCTCATACGTATCATAATTCAACTGAGGAATCCTTGCTTTCAAAGACGGAAAATGTTTCAGATCCTTTCTTTTCAGTTGATCTATCATAAGTTGCAATTTACTTTTGAATGCGTTTACTGCGCTAATCATCTCAATAATAGTTTTTCCTTTACCTTGAAGCTCCAAGTTAACGGTGTTTAAGTGCATTGTGATGTCAGTCAAAAATGCCAAATCATTTAGCCATTTTTCGTTTTTCAAAATCTGAGTGTCATCACCTCTTTCGTCTAGAAAAGCTGTTATTTCGGGCAATAATTCTTGAAACCTTTCTAGGAATTTTCCGCGACTCAACCACCTGACGTCCGTGTGAAGAACTAAATCAGTGTGTTCAGCTGACTCCCTATCTTCCAACTGCAACTGAAAGAGCCGCCGTTGCAAGCTACGTGCACGGATGGAATTCACAATTTTTGTTGCAATGCCCATAATTTCCTCCGTGTTTAAAACTTTTGAACACAAAACTTGTTGATGTATAATGCAATGGAATGAAAAAAATGAAGGGAATTCTTCATTAGCTCGACACAATGCCACAAAACCGTTTTTGTTTCCAGTCATTGCTGGTGCTCCATCGGTTGTAATGCACACTAATTTATATATTGGTAGCTCGTAGTTTTTTACAAAATTGAAGAAAACGTCATATATATCTTCGCCACGGGCCTTCCCCTTCAGAGGAATGATTGTCAAAAATTCTTCCTTAGCCAACATGTCATTGAATACCATCCGAATAAAAATACACAGCTGGGCAGTGTCTGTCATATCGATGGATTCGTCGAACTGTAAAGAAAAGTATGTACATTCCATGATATCATGTTTTAGTTTATCTGCGATGTCCTGACTCATGACTTCAATACGCCTTGTGACAGTCGGACGAGATAACTGAAGTTCTCTAATAGCAGACATGATTTCTGTTTTATTTTTAAAATCTCCAAATAAAGTCTCACCCGCTTCAATAAATGCTTCCTTCACCACCGATCCATCTTCAAATGGTTTCTTGTGTTTCGCCAAAATATGAGATATTTTAAATGACGCGATCGTAGCAGCTTTTGATTGTTTGGCTGGTCTTGTGAACATGGATTGTTCTTTTTTCAAACAAGATATCAAATCACTTACTTTTCGTTTTCTTAATTCACTCGGTAGCGGAAAATCCTTTTCATAGTTTTTATGAACCGTTTTATGATGCCTCTCTAAGTTACCACGCTTAGGTATTGCAACTGACGCACGACAAATAACACAAATGCACTTACCCTTCACCATACAAAAGAAAAATTCTTCCTCCCAATCCTTATTAAAATGATACGTTTTAGATTTCTTCACTGCACTCATTTTCCACTATTTAATAATAAACTTTGTATCGACGTAGGATCGCCATCAAGTTACAATTCAGAATGACTCCAATTCCTGCAGGCGCAACATTTATATCGGCGTGAACGAAAGTCTCGAATGTTCCCGTCAAACGCGCCGCCCGAAACTAGACTGTACTGTCTCTCGTCTAGAAACAACACGGCTTTTCTTTGACAAGTGCCGCGCGTTCCTTTGATAAAGCCACCTTTTGCCGCAAGCAGTGTTATTTTATTACGTAATACATTTTTGTAGTTTAGTTACCTACCTACTTATTAAAATTTTTTTTCTTCTCGAGATCTACCCAAAAAGCACTCGCGATCGACTAGTCGATCGCGATCGACCGTTTGAGCACCCCTGCACTAGACTATAAAGACCTTATTCTCCAAATAACCTTCAGAATTAGACAACTTTGATAAAAGGTATTAACCTTAAACTACTCTTCTGATTTTACCAAAATTTTAAATGCACTAGTTAGAGGTCCTAAATCTAAATTATTCAACTGCAGTACAGTGAGCTATTGGTTGTGCAGTTTTCTTCTTTTTTTTTTTTTTACTAGGAACATGATCATGATACAAACAATCTTTAATAAGTCATGTCTGCAGGAAAATAAGATAAAGCAGATAAATTATACATTACATTTTCTAAAATAATTACATTAATAGTATTATAAGTCACAATAAAAAAATTGTGTATCCTAACTCTCTGGAAAAAGCAAGCACATTTCTGTCAATTGAGTTTTAAGGTTGCTGAGGTGTCACTGACCATTTAAAGCTGTCCCATGATACTTTTGTATGCTAATCAAGGACTGTATTGCTCAGGACTCATTTGAATAGAACTTTTTTTCAGTGAATGTGTCCAAGCAAATCTAGTTTTTTTTAATTTTCATAAGTGAATTTACAATCAGCAATGACACAAAATATTTTAAAATACATTTCATTTAGTACTCATAACAATTTTTGATGATTTTGAAATCGAGTTCTAGCAATAAGCATTACCACCATATTATATATTCTATTTTGGTAATCCTCACTTTTTTTTAATTTTTTATTCCTTTTCTGATTATCACTAATTATTTATCTAAACTTACACTGAAAACAGGTATAGAATCACTAAAATAATTAAGTGAAACCTTAACACAAACCTGTGGTTTTGAACAGGTTTGCCATTTTCTTCCCGAGGTGTAAGTGGGTTGCCATCAGAGTCACGATAAAATGCAAATAAACTAATAGAAAATCCAAGTGCATGAAGAATTTCATGTTTGACAGTTGATAAAAGAATTTCAAGCTCCTGAGGTTTAGTATTTATGCTGTTTGGACAGAAGTTTGCATGACCAGCAATAGGCCTGTAAACAAAAGAATCTATCTTAAAATAATCTCACTTATTTCTAGATATAAAATGAACTCTATTTAAAAACAATATCAGTTAAATCACTTTTTAGAAACAAAGGTAAATTTATGGACTAAATTGTGAAAATCATTTTCCTAAAATCTTTTTATGCATATTTTTAAATATAATTTATATCATTTTTTAACCCTAGAGAGTGGGTTTAGAATGGGTATGGTTTCTTATCTATTCTACTGTCTCTTGATAGCAGTTCTAACCCATTATATAGTCAATCCTTAGCTGGGGTGTAAACTTAATTCTCTCTCCATATTCATTATCATGGCTCTTACCACACCATAAGCAAGTAGAAATGTGTAGATGCTCCCACTTTGTTTGAAGAGGACTATAACAAGTGGTGAGACACCTTGGAGAGAACCACACCATTATCGAACAGGACTTAAAGCGGTTCAGGCAGACATGAGGGCTAAAAATGATGTAGATGACCACTTTCTACAACTTCAGGCCCTCCAGAATCAAGATCTTAGCTCTATCTTATTATGACAAACAGATAGAGCTAAGATCTTTTTAGAGAGGGAGTATGATGTTTAATGGCTAAATCATGGATATCTTAGATCACATGATCCCATGCATCCCTAAACTGGAGATCAATACCTCCTGATCCTCAATGGCCCGACATACGGGAAGAATTGTTGATATATTCCTAAATGAACTGGGAGTATCATGCCTGGAGTGATACTGGAGGAATGAGAGGATATAACGGTCTTCTTGCAATACATGCGAGTTTAAATGCTACTATCCAGACCAGAGATGTCTAATACCCACTTTTAACTTTCTAAAGGACCTAATTTTGTTTAAATTTTATAAAGTGAAGAAATCATTTTTAGTAAGAGTTTTTATTAATTGTGCAGTCTCATTACTGTTTATTATTGATTTTATTTTATTTTTCCAAATCACAGATATAGTTTTTACTCAAAAACTTCATTCAATTCATAAATTCAATCGAATCATAAATTTTCAAGCAATAATTAATTTTTACCAGGAGTTTAGATTGAATGAGAAACTTCCAAAAGCCTTCTTTCACTACTTGACTAAAAAAAAATTATAGAAACGTTTGGAAAACTAAAAAAGCATATTATGGAGAAAACTAATAAAAAGTCTATCCTAAATCATTATTTTTTCTATCTCTATTTAAGGAATTATTATATATTCTATACTTAAGTTTAACAAAAGATGCTTTAATGTCATTTGTGACAACCAAGCCAAATACATAAATAATAATTATAAAAACTATTTATATTTCTACATAGCGCTTAGTGGCAAAGAGAGAAATGAGTTTATAGATGTGAGTCTCGACACAAACTCTAGGCAGAAGCAAAAAAATCAAGGGAAGAAGATATTTTTATATGATAAAAAATATAACTAAAGATACCTATCCAGTGCCGATTCTTGCTGACAATGTGCAGCATATGCAACAGTAAGTCCTTTGTTGCATCTTTCAGTGGCCATTGCACTTACATAAAACACAAAATCAGCCCCTTCTATTCCACTGCCTGGAGTGCCATGTTCAGTACAACTCAATCCAGTTGCATTACAGGTACGACAGACCTATTAAAGAGGTATAAATAAAGAACAATAATAAAAAAAATCATCATTTGCTTACAAGCATCCAAGCACTTGAGTATGCACACACACAAACAACTCATACATGCACCTGTTTATTAAGAAAAAAAAAAAAGAGGCTCCATAACACAAAATATATGAAAAAAACTGCCTCTTATCAACTAGGTTTTAAAATTTAACCAACCCAGTTTATTTAATTATTATCTTCCTCATAGGTATTTTACTATACAGGTATTTTACTAATTACAGTAATAAACTTAGCATAAGATAAACTTTATTAACCCATAAGACAAAAATGCAAAATAGGCATTTATCTACATAAATGATATTCCAATATTTTAGATATCTCAGAATACTGGATTAAAAACTAAGTCTAGCCTGAATTATAAGAATATATGGCTAAAATATAAATACACTTACATCTAGATGAGATTCAGGTACTTCAACTTCACCACATAATGTTTTTACTTCACATGAGTTTTTACAATATGAATGCAAATCACCTTTGCGGTAAAATACTTGGTTGTTCTCACATTTTCTAAAATTAATAAAGAAACCAACAAACAACAATATATTATTATTA
This sequence comes from Euschistus heros, assembly GCA_003667255.2. Classification (NCBI taxonomy): domain Eukaryota; kingdom Metazoa; phylum Arthropoda; class Insecta; order Hemiptera; family Pentatomidae; genus Euschistus; species Euschistus heros. The sequence goes on from RCWM02000129.1 coordinate 2,657,766, forward strand.
TTCAATAAATAAATAAACATATTGTGATTTAATACCTAAAACAATCAAGTCATACACAAATATATACAATTATTGATCCTTTTGTCAAACATTGATTAATTCAACCAATTCAGATGTAACTAATAAAAAAAAATTGCAACCACAGAATTTAAGCAGTTGGAAACATTGCTAACCAATTCAAACAAATTTTTATTTGTCAAACAAATGGAAATAAAATTCTAAGTATTCAAACCAGAAAACAAAGCTCACATTATACAGTCTTAACCAGAATTAATTTGAATCCAGTAATCTACTAATGTTTTTAAACTACTTAAGTATAACAATAAAAAGTTAAAGAACAAACAATTTTGTAAGAATGTAATTTCTGATTTATGGAGGCTCTGATGAATACAACAAAGCCAAGATTCATAAAAACAGAAGTTATAAAAGACTAAACAATAAAAAAATGTCTGGAGTTACAAAAAAATAACTTAATGATAATTCATTTCATAAATTGCAAAAGTAAAAGGGTAATAAAAATACGAATGCAACATGTTCTAGGATAATGGAATATTTTGCAGGTTGTCAGATTTATGCTAAACTAGCAAATCTGTAAAAGCACTTTTCAGGATAGCTGAGAACCTCTATAGATTAGATCATCCTGTAACATTGTGTATTTCATAGATCCCTAGGTAAATTTAACATAAAAATAGTAATATAAAACACAGCAAAAATATGTTGTTTTCTTTTTGATAGACTAACATTTTAAGAATCTCAATTTGGTCATTAATAATTAAAAAAACCTATCCAAAATAAAAACAATTTTATTTTTTTTACCTATGATATCAGATTATTCAATTATAACTACAGTTTTATAAACCTTTCATTTATTATTAAATTCTAAAAAAGCAAGGTTTAAAAGGTGGGAATAGTAGTATTAATAAATCATTTAAAATGATGTACTAAACAGAAAATATCTTAAATCAAATTAAAACTAGTTTCAAAGTAATATAACAGTGAATTGTTAGAACTAACCAAAAAGGAATGCTAATTAATGGCACTATTTTAATTAACTAAATTTATAAAAAATAGTTAAGTGGGCATCAAACAAAAAACAATTTAGATATTAACAAACCTATTCAATCTGATAACATTTTCTGTACGACGAACCATCAAAGCTTGTTCCCAAAAGTGAACAGCTTCTGGCAAAACAGTGTTCTGCAAAACAAGATATTTACATATTAAAATATTAATCTTCTTTTCATACATTAATCATAAATTCTCTCTTTATATACATAGTCTTTGTTTGAATATAGGTCAATTTTAAACATAAGTTGACCTTTATTTTTAAATAAAAAGGATTTCAGGGAAAAAAATAAGGAGAGGGAAACTCAAAACTAGTAAAAATAAATCAATTTTCAAATTTATTATACTTATTACTCCATACTCAACCAAATTTACAAGTCTTCTAACTTGTTTTCCAGTTAAATCCCTCCAAGGTGTCTAAAAAGAAGATGGGAACCTTAAAATGTAAAACTTTTATTGAAGTGCTACCAATGATTAGTTGCAGTACAAGTTATTGTGACCCCACAAATTTTACTTAATGTAGATATTTTGTACAGTTTTAAATTTAAATAACTAGATAAGAAATAAAATCATACTATTCACAAAAAAAAAAATCTGTTTAAATTTGAAACTATAGCAATGAATCAAATGAAAAGTATCAAGACAGTGTAGATTCAACCATAAAATTCTTCATTCTTTATTGCTAGTTAAAACAAACTACTTAATTTGTTTTACAGATTCTTAAAAATCTAAAATTCCTTAAAAATTCACATCATTCAGATTGTGTCATCTCTACACCTGATTTACATGTTGTGATTCATCCTCCCCCAAAATATCATGTTCACTGATGTAAAATGCAACACCATTTGAAACATTTAAGAATTCTGTCGTGTGATAATCCATGTGCACAATAAACTCAAAGAAAGTTATTAATCCTTCCATTAGGGGCTAACTGGTGATTATTGCTAAATATCCAACTGTTATAAATTTTGAAGAACATAAAATATAAGTAGACCTTGAATAAAGATCAACTTATTTTATAGAGGAAAATTTCAGAAAAAAAAAAAACCTCAACCTATATTCGAACAAAAACAATATATATTACTGATTATCACAGTATCAGTAAAGATGCTCATATCAGAAAAATAATTATATATTATGCATACGAAATTCTTATATATGGGGATAAATGAAGTCACAGGAAACATGCAAACAGCCCCAAAAAAAAACCAAAAAAAAAAAACCTCAGCCTCAGTAATTTTTATTCAATTTTTAGTATTATTAAAAGTTTTGTTTGAAATCAAATAATATTCCAGATCATTTAATTAAAAATTATAGTAAAAATTAAAATAACTCATCAAGAGATTCAAATTATAATAAAACACATAGGTTAGTAAAATTAAAATAACACTTTCAATCAATGATTAGGGTTACCAGAAAAAGATGAGTAAAAGAATGCAAGATATTATTTTCAAAAAATAGTATCATCACATGGTTATTTAAAAAAATGAAATGTGATATGAAATATTTTTATATACCTTATTTATTTATTTCCATTAAAAAATTATGAATAAAACTACAGGTCAACTCACATTTATAAGTAAAAATTTTTCTTCTTCAAGCCTGAAAAGTAAATAAAACAGAAGGTACTAATTACTTGCTTATTATCTAATATAATATATATATATATATATATATATATATATATATATATATATATATATATATATATATATATATATATATATATATTGTTTAAAAAATATATTTATACCTTAATTGTTCTGTGATTACTTTAATTATAAACAATGTGTAACTTTTTTCTGATTCTATTTTAAAAGCTTGTTATCTTTAGGAACTGTTTGATAAATAAAATAAAGCGTGTTTTGTAATATTATTTTTAAAACTGTTGTAACTTGGTTAGTTTTACATTTACAACTACTCCAGTGTTTCTGCAATATTTTTTCTAATGCCAAAATGATTTGATTAGAGAATAATTTTTATTATCATTTTCATTAAACATTGAGTAGCTGTGTTTATTCAAAACTTATAATAGTATTAAAAAAATGGGCTACTCTTTTTTTTTTTTTTTTTTGTTATATACTTTGTATCAGAACTTATACCTATATATATATATATATATATATATATATATATATATATATATATATATAAATAAATTATATTTTGTCGACCCTTAGAAATTATATAAATAACTATTTTACAATATTCGGGTTATAGGTCCTTTATATTTAACAATATTTTGTTTAAAAAATATATTCTTTTTTACATTTTTATTTATCTATTTTATATATCTATACATTTTCTTTTTTCCCTCTCCTCTCTCTATTTACGTTTCGACTCCTTATTTAATGAGATCCTCTTCCGATTTAAGTTCCTAAGATCCTATTTAAGTGTCAAAATTCAAAATTTTTATTTATTGCTAAAATTGTAAAAAAATATATTTGTTATTTGAATTATTAAAATTTTTAGTTGAAAATAATTGTTTAATATATAAAAGAGTCAAAATACTGTTGTTTTTAGGTTATTGGACTGGCTATTTTATTGTTTGTAAAATGATGGTTATAAAATTGTAAAAATAGTTTTTAAGGTTATATTAAAAGTTGAAAATAAATTGTTATGTTTTAAATTGTTTTAAATATTTTATTGTGTATTGTTTTAGCATAATCGTTTTATTGGTTTTTAACGGAGGGAAATAACCCTATATATTTGTGTGGATTGTCGTGTATGTGTGTGAATGTTTATATATTGTTTTCTTTAGTTATAGATTTTATATTTTAGTTACAAAAAAGGAAAAATTATGTAATTGGACATCAGACTATTTGGCCGGGTAGTCCGATGAGCAGCTCAGTACCCTGGTGTCTGAGCTGGCAAGCACTTGCTGCAGGAGTAGGTGGGCTTACTGGCCTAGAGTTTAGGGGGAACCAATTTTTAGTATGTATCTGTCAAATTTTATATTATTAATAACTGGATGGGTGCCAATGTCAGGAAAGATATTTATGAATGGTATTATTTTTCCAGTTCTGAAGAGGATCCCATTAAATAAGGAGTCAAAACGTAAATAAAGAGAAGAGAGAGGAGAGGGAAAAAAGGAAATGTATAGATATATAAAATAGATAAATAAAAATGTAAAAAAGAATATATTTTTTTTAACAAAATAATGTTAAATATAAAGGACCTATAACCCGAATATTGTAAAATAGTTATTTATATAATTTCTAAGGGTCGACAAAATATAATTTATATATATAGGTATAAGTTCTGATACAAAGTATATAAAAAAAAAATAAAAAAAAGGGGTAGCCCATTTTTTTAATACTATTATAAGTTTTGAATAAACAGAGCTACTCAATGTTCAATGAAAATGATAATAAAAATTATTCCCTAATCAAATTATTTTGGCATTAGAAAAAGTATTGCAGAAACACTGGAGTAGTTGTAAATGTAAAACTAACCAAGTTACAACAGTTTTAAAAATAATATTACAAAACACGCTTTATTTTATTTATTTTAACAGTTCCTAAAGTAAACAAGCACAATGTTCAACATAGTATTTAACTAAGACAAATTTAGAAAAAAAGAATATTAAAAAAAAAAATAACAGGTATGTATGATGTTAAGCCATTGATTGATAAACCAACCTTATACTTTTCAAGACAGGGTTAGTTACTACTAGATATAAAAATATAAGACAGTTTCTAGTGAAAACAATTAAAAGTTCAGCTCTTATTTCAGAACAAATCACTCCATGGTTAAATTTTAAAATAGAATCAGAAAAAAGTTACACATTGTTTATAATTAAAGTAATCACAGAACAACAAAGGTATGACATGAACTTGAACAAGTAATGGGATAAATGATTGTATATTTTAACGTCAAATAAGGTGATAAATATATTAAATTTGCCCAATATATGTAAACTATGAAATAAACAGAATGGAATGTCATTAATGTTTATTAGGCTTTCAACAAATGCATTAAAGTCAGCAGATAATATATTGATGATTCTCTCTCAAAAAGCAGTTAAGGTAATATAAAATATTTATTGAACCTGACCCTCTGTTATAATTATTAATTTTATGATGTTCTTGTAGATCTTATCAGTATATTTATTATAACAGAAAGTACTGTTAATTACTTCAAACACATTAAATAGCTTTTAGAATGTCTATGGTATTTTTATATTAATATAAGTAAACTCATATGACTGGAATTATGTCAACTTAAAAATAGACCAAAAATAAATTACATAAATACTTATAATGAATTACACTTCTAATTACATCTTTAAAATGTTTAATTATAAACTTATTTTAGTATAATACTAAAAAGTAAACAAAAGTTTACCTATATACACTTTGATCATAATAAAGTAATATCCGTAATGGTTGATCAATACTCCTTTTTTTCATTATATGAGCTGGTTCTATATGAACACCATGGATAACCTACAAACATTATAGATCAAGTTAACAAAAACCTTTTTTTACAAAAGTTAAACATTATAAGAATTGTAGAATTGGTCATAGATAATATTACGATAAAGAAGGTAAGTTTAAAAGAACGCTTTTTTCCTCAATAGAATAGGTAGATGGAAAGATTATCATAAGAAAATTATGAGCACAGACTAATAAAACTATTTATATTTATTTTTTATTAGTAGAGATAACTTGAGAGGGCAATAGACTGTAAGCCTAAAAAAAAATGTCATTAACTGTTTGAGCATGTTGTTTCTAATTATTTTAGTTACAACCCATATTCTACCAAGTATTCTTCAAGTCTTCCCATCTTCCTGCCTGAACCATATACTTCTGATGAATCAAAAGTAAACTAGTATTCACATAAGGAAAGCCTAAATGCCACTAAATTGGTCTTAATAAGCATTCTAGTAACATCACATCCATTAAAAGGGAAAATAAAAGAGGAAATGGTAGTAGAATGTTTCCTCCAAATACTTAAAAATACATTTTTATTTTTTCATTTTTAATTACTTATTCTTGAATTTCAATGATATAGACATAATAGAATGAGATATTCAAACACTGACCACAATTTCCTATTACTAGTAATCTATAAGATATTTAATAGCAGCCTAAGTTGTTCTAATGTGGACTTCTTGGATATTTCATAAACTCTTACATTCAAACCAAAATGACTCGAATACCTCATTTAATCTACAAGTGACCACTACAAACGCAGCCCAGGAATTCAGTAAACTCCTTTGATTCAGGAAATGTTTTTTTTAAATAATATAATTATTATTAGAGAAGAAGATTGTCAGGGATGCAGTCAAAGTAACACCACGTTAAAGACGGAATTCTCTAAAACGTGCTAACGTACATGCAAAAACGTTGGAACGTATTAAAGAATTCCTTCTTTAACGTGGTGTTACTTTGACTGCATCCCTGACAATCTTCTTCTCCATTCATCATCCAGTCAACTATACTTTTATCATTATAATTATTATTATTTTTTATTTGTAAGAATGTTTTAAAACCAAATGAAAACATATATGTTTTTATAATTTTATGTTGTTGTTTTTTTTCCTTTTTAGTTTAAGAAAATGGCTTAAACTTTTAAGAATATACTGTAAGAAATAAATTCAGGAAACATTTTATTTATGTATTTACCAAGGATGTGTTACCCCAACAGAAAATAAACAGATCTTCAAAAAGCAGCAAATTTAGCTCTCTACAACAACTTTAAAATAAAAAGGACTAAGCCTATCAGTAACTCTCACGATATAGCAGTCTAGCTCATCGGATTGACCATTAAGAATAATTATTTGGCATGAAATTGGTGTGGCAAAGACTTAACTCTGACAAATATGCAAAAGTGGTAGAAAGAATGCCAGAGATTTGTCCATACAAATTCCTTTATCATTCATTATGTGTTGTACACATTTTTATGAGTATGCTTAATGAAATTGTTAGCCTCAAATGAATACTCTGTGAATTATTTAAAGGATACACTTTTCCAGACGCATGATGTAGAACTTACTCTAAAAAAAAATTGAACTTTAGAAAATTGAAAAATATATGTGGTGTGCTTAAAAAATGAAATCATTTGGTAATGCACTAATAAAATTATTTTTAAATAATAAATTTAATTTTATGAAGTGCATAGATATGAAGGAAAAGCCCAAATAAAGTTTAAAAATTTATTTTCAACAATTGTACAAATATACCTATCTGATCATTGAATTTTGTTTATTGAGCCTTCTCCATCTTCAATCAAATGGCTCCAAATATTGGAGGCGTGTACCTTATTAAGTTAGCTGCAATCTCTTTTGATTTATTTCCTCCAGTATCCCCACTAACAAAGTTCTTAATGTCTCACATGTCCTCTATAGGGTTTAAATCTATAGGGTGAGAAACTAGCCACCTCAAAGTCCACATACACTTCAAAAAGGTTTTGCAAAAAAACCCAAGCCATGTGTGGTCATGCATCATCCTGCATTAATAAAAATCAAATCTTTGCCAATAAATGGTTCAGAATAGATCAACAGCTCCTGGATAAACACCATCCCTCCTCATAGCTCTAAATGTGATAAAAAGTCTTCCTCAAAATATCTTCGGGTTTAGGGGTGAGAGGGGGTGAAAGTCGTATGTTGTTAGCTGCCTGATCTCGGAACTCGGAAACCGTTACTTTTAGCACATATATATATAAAAAAAGCAAAGCAAATTCGCAAAAAATGTCATTTTACTCCTCTCTTTCCCATATCATAATTTTAGAGCTATAAGAGAGGGAAAAAAAGAAGATTTTTTACTTGAGGTAAGTCGCAGTTCTCCGGAATAAAACGTTTGTTGGTATTCATTTGGCTATAACTCCGAAACGATTTGTCCAATTAAAATTTCACTTTTTTCATATGAAAGCTGGTTAAATTTAATAGTAACTCAAATATTAAATTTTGATCTAGTCCCGTAAAACACCCACGGCTGAATATTGAGAAACCCGTACTGTTGTGAAAAACTCGAATTCTTCGGAACATTTATCACAATAACTCCGGAACTATTTAAATAAATTTCGAATAAAACAAATCGTTTTGGAGTTATAGTTATAAATGTTTAAAAAAAAAAAGTGAATCCCGAAATAGTACGGTGTACTCAGCGTGCTGTCATGGGTATTCATCAAAATAATATTTACTATAATGGGTCTTATAGTAAATTAAAACAGCTTTCAGATAGAAAAAATAGATTTTTAATCGGAGAAATAGTTCTGGTGTTATAGTGATAAATGTACCGAAAAATATCCGATCACATTGTTGCTGCATTTCAACTGAATAACTATTCATGATCATGAACAGCAGTATACGCGTTTGTGCACCTCAGCACGGCCCTGCTAGGACCGGCGCACCGGTATCCACTACTCTTTCAGCGCTCTCTATGAAGCCATCGGATTAATGCTATGCGTTATGAGACACATCATTTTAAAGCTAGTTATATTATCTATAAGTTTTGTTTAACACTTTTCTTCCCAAAACGTAATGATAAAAATCTATAATTTGTTGAAGTTACTTTTTGTTTTTTGTAGTGGCAGTTTTCTGTATATGATTAAGTATTATGGCGAAACTAAGCTATCTACATAAAAAGTGTATATTACTAACTTGTTTGTAATATTATTAGGAGTAAAATAAAAAAAAGAACACTCCGATAGCATAATAATTAAGTTTTGAGCTGTCGGCATATAACCAGAGCTCCGTACTTCTAATGCTGTTGAAGGGGTGGGGGGGGGGGAAGTTATCAGTCCAAATCAGGTGTTAACAAACTGATTCCAAATAATGTCTACAACATTCTCAGGTCATCTAGGGTCCAGATGCTGGTTTCCTGAAGGTTTAACTACACTTTAGTAAATCTTCTCTTAACAGTTTATGTACTAATCTTTATAAAACCCAATGTACAGGCTGCCTATATTTTCTCTTTTTTTAGTAAAGAAATTTCAGGCTATAAACCAAGAAAAGGTTGCAACAAAATTAATGCACTAGCCTGTGATTCAGGCCAGAGATGCCTTTTTATTAGATAATAAACCCTAATTTTTTTTAATCAAAAATTTCTACTTATTTTAAACCCTTATCATTGAAAATGCTTAATACTAATTTTAAAAAAACCTAAATCATTGAAAGCGGAAATAATTGTAATAAGATGCTAATACAGTGGTTGCCGCTTAAAGGTTGTTTTATATTATCCGGCACGACACGTAGCGGACCGTAACGTTTTAGACAAGACAAATATTAGTATAGTTAGTTTTATAGTGCCTGCGTATATACAGCGGATCGGATCCGGCAAGACACGGCACGTTTCAGACAAGACATTAGGACATTTCTCGAATAAAATATTTTGTCGGAGCCGACACGTGCCGGACCGTGTCTTAAGGTGTCTTTTTCGTAGTATACTTTGCCTTCCGCCTCCGACAGTGCAGTACTGCAGTGACAGCCCCATTCCAGTTCTATTTCTGCGTTTAAAATTGATTCCATTTTTGTTTTGTTTTTAACAAAACGATGTTAAAAAATTAATTGAGTGCATAAGGAGTAACACATTGAACATGTTATATTAATACAACAATATAAAAACAAAAGAGCTACTACGCATAAATCTTCGGTGAAAAACCGGGCAAACATAATGACTAAACATTAGTATGAAGTAATATATTATAAACAACAAATCATTAAAAAAATATATATCTTCGTTTCGTACTCAGACCTGCCGTACTGTGTCTAATAATATAAATACACCATGTATTTGAACCGTGCCGTGTGTGATAGACTACGTGTCGTGTCGGATAATATAAAACAAGCCTAAGGCTTGTTTAATACAAATACATGATGTACTTATATTATCAGACACAGCGAGTTCTCAGTACAGACCGGGAGCACAGGCGAGGGGGGGATTTTTTTTTTTTCAATGATTTGTTATTTATAGTATATTACTTAATACTAGTGTTTAGCCCAGGTGCGTTATTTGTCCAAGACAAAAAGATAAAAAAGTCAAGAAAGCATGCACTAAATGTGGAAAACCTATATGTTCTGAGCATCGGGTAGAAATTTGTGCAAATTGTTTTGATTAGATTTTTTTTTACAATTGCATATGTTAAATTTCTGTTTTTATATTCTTATATTAATATAAAATGTTCAATGTGCTACGCATTCAATTATTTTTTCAACATCCAGTTTTGCCTAAAAAAATAAATATGGAATCAAATTCAAACGCAGAAAAAAAACTGGAACGGGGCAAAGTCACTGCAGTACTGCACTATCGGAGTCGGAAAGTAAATTATACTACGAAGAAGACAAGTTAAGACACGGTCCGACACGTACCGGCTCCGACAAAATATTCTTTTCGAGAAATGTCAATGTCTTGTCTCAAACGTGCCGTGTATTACCGGATCCGATCCGCTATATATACGCAGACACTATAAAACTAACTATACTAAAATTTGTATTATCTGAAACGTTACGCTCAGCTACGTGTCGTGCCGGATAATATAAAACCTTAATCCGTCGTCGGATAATCCGTTTTTTCGGATATTCCGTTGAAAAATAATAGGGTAACGGTCGGGTTAACGGGAGGCAGCAAAATGGCTCGACCCGCGCTACACCCACCAGTTCGATCCTTACGCTTCACTTCAAGTTCACATTTATCGATATCTTCTCCTTATAACCTGACCGTTGGAAATACAATTATCGGGATTTCCTGTCACCCCCACCCTACCTTCCTTGAATTTTACCGGCATTCTCATATTTCTATTCTGTCAGTTAACGTGTTTCTGTCTATTTTAACATCTCTTAATAATATTTAACTCTGTCTATTTTTAACATATTTTATTTATCTTCTTCTTTTATTTTTCTATTCTGTCAGTTAACGTGTTTCTGTCTATTTTAACATCTTTTATTTATCTACTTTCAATCTTGCTGTCTCATCTTCTGTAAGTAATTTCTATAATTTCAAAATGGATTAAGTTGCTTAGGTACCATTGTTTATTGTTTTAAATTCATATTTTCTTATTTACTGTTAAAAATTTTATAAGTGTAGCAGAAACCACATACAACACATCCCTCATGTGAGAATATAAATCACATGTCAACAATATCACCTTTCATGTGGATTTAGTGTTATTTTAACATGGATTTAGTGTTATTTACAATGGTATTATCATATTAATAATACTCTGATGTGAGAATATAAATAACATGTCAACAATATCACCTTTAACATGGATTTAGTGTTATTTTCAATGGTATTATCATATTAATAATACACTGATGTGAGAATATAAATCACATGTCAACAATATCACCTTTAACACGGATTTAGTGTTATTTATAATGGTATTTTCATATTTACAATACCCTGATGTGTGAATATAAATCACATGTCAACAATATTACCTTTAACATGGACTTAGTGTTATTTATAATGTTATTTTCATATTCACAATCTCAGAGGTAATAAAAGTCTGTCACTCTTAACATGGATTTACTTTTCTTTATACATATTTTCAAATTTCCTCCTTGTAGAGGCAGGTAATTTCATGTTTCACCTTCTATCTACATAGTTTCAAAATGTAATCAGTTATTTATTTTGTTATCTTCTTCTTTCAAAGAAAACTTGTAGTTTTTACATCCTTTCTTTACCTATTATATCTATAGTTCCAAAATGGCTGACTGTGCTGGTTGTGTTATTATAACCAATAAGGTTGCTGTCGATATTGGAACTCATGAATCCGATTTTCATCAATTCTTACAAAGGCATGGGGTCTTGCTAAAGGAAAAGATGTGTCCTCATTGTGGATTCTTGTGCTCAACAGATTTACACTTAAAGAATTTCAGGTATATCAAACTTTTCTATTTTCCTTTTTTTTATTTATTGATCCATTCGTTTTTTGAAATTCATTAAAATGCTCAATATATTTCAGTTGCAACAGAAGAAGAACTGTGGATGGTTTGAGTGTTAGGTGCCATTATAAACTCTCCCTGAGGTCCAATAGTTGGTTGAAGAGATCACGTCTCCCGTTCAGTAAAGTCTGTGAATTGGTTTCCATGTGGCTTACTAGCGCACACCCCCGAGTAGCCAGCATGGTATCCGATTTACACTTATCGAAGGAAGTAGTTGTGGACTGGTGTAGCTTCTGTCAGGAGGTATGTATAAATTCACTACTATAGGTCGAACACTCAGTTCTTGGCGGACCTGGAATGGTTGTGGAGATCGATGAGGCGAAGTTTGGCAAAAGAAAAAATAATATGGGAGGGGAAGTCGCAGGATCTTGGGTCTTTGGCTGCTTTGAAAGAGTGAGCAAGAGGTCTTTCTTTGTCCCAGTCCAAGATCGTTCGGCTGCCACTCTCATAGATATAATTTTACACCACATCGCCCCAGGAACCACAATCATTTCTGATCGCTGGAGAGGGTATGATGCATTAATCAACCATCCACAGGTCGTTCATCTAACCGTAAACTACTCTGTTAATTTTGTGGACCCTGTAACAGGTAAGATGACAGTCATTATTTTAAGGCACTTGCGTTTCACAGTTAGTTATATTTTTCGATTTAAATTTCAGGTGCCCTCACGCAAAACATAGAAAGGATGTGGAGAGAGGTTAGGAATAATATTCCCAGGCAAGGAAGGGTACAGCACCATCTGGTCGGCTACTTAGCCGAGTTTTATTGGAAAGCGAAAGTTCCAAGGAATGAACGTCTCCATAATTTCCTTGTTGAAGTGGGAAGGCAGTATGACCCGACCAGAAACTGATTGGTGAGAAATTTACAATATATCCTTTATAACAATTAAAAACTCTTGGGTGTCTTTATTAGATATAAGGTACTGTTACACAGGCATGTCTCCAGCCCCTTTATGCTGCTAGATTCTAACCTTCTTCCGATTTATTTCAGTGTTTTAGTCTTTACCTCTCGAGGGAAAAGGTTATTCTCCTTGATTTACTGAGGAACTATAAATCCCTGTTCAAATATTAACTTCTGTTTACTTTCTGATATTAAAATGAGAAATAAGAAAATATCAAAATATAAGACACTAAATCAATGTTGAATATTAATATTATATTAAATCTGAATTAATATAATGCTAAATCACAAGTTATGTTAACTTCTGATAAACTTTCTGATGTTAGGGAAGTGTAAATAACAAATTATAAATTTATAAAACACACAATCTTTGTTGAAAGTTATTATGTTAATTTCTGCTATATCTTCTCAAGGGAAGTGGAAATATGAAATCTGCTGTGATGTACTTTCTCACATTTATTTTTAGATTGATGCATTTTATTGAATTGATAATACAATCTGTCTCATTTTAGAGCAATAAAATATGGACGACAAAGAATCCATTCACAAAATATGTATACTCAAATTTCTCTCATAAATTGATACAACAAATATTAATATACAAAACACCGAATCCATTTAGAAATTAATCTTAACTTTTATACCACTTTTACACATTAGAGAAGAGGCAATAAGAAAACATGAATTTATAAACCACTAAATCCATTATGAAACTCATATTAACTTCTGTTTCACCTTTTAACATTTTAGAAGACTAAATATCAATATAACACACTAGACAACCCAATTTAAAACCATAGAAGTGATTGTTTACATGTCTAACTCAAATGAAATATCAATCAATGTAAACTCAAAGTGAAGTGTAAGGATGAAACTGGTCGGTGTAGTGCGGGTCAGGGTGATTTCGTGGAGAAACGCTTGTGTAACTGTACCGTCAATCCTAATTATATTACACTATTCTTATTAAAAAGTTTTCTCTTTATGTTTATTTTTATTTATAATCATTTATTCATATGCTCTTCCCTAGTGAAAGAGACCCAACTTAAAAAGTGTGTTTTAGTCAGATCCCTCATTAAACAAATAATTTGATCAAAATATTACTGTTAACAATATTAAATTTTCCTTGAAAAAATCATAGTCACATTCTTGTAAAACAGTCCTCATAACTTTAGGTGCAGTGCTTCTCTGATCTGCCTCTTGCGATGTGCATTTGAGCAACTATTCTGGCTAATTCTCTTGTACCGAACCCAAGACCCTTCATGAGTGTTACAGGTTTTTTTTTTGGTTTTTTTTAATAAATATTTTTACTTATTAGACCTAATGATACCATACAGACATTCTTTTACCTGTAATCTATCTCTCTGCAACATACAGCTAAAAGAAATGGACTATAATTGTTCTTTCCTTGTACCTATTAATTGTTTGATTGATTTTTGTTGACTAATTTAAAAAATATGTTGATTTTATCGATTAATCTACTTCACTGGACAATATAATTGCATGTTTACCTTATTATTAATTTAAAAATTAAACTAAGTTGTTAAATTTAAAGTTTTTAAATAGTCAATATTGATTTGTTATTTATTGTTTTTAGAAATCAACAAAGTGCTCAGTATTAAGGTGGCAGTAGAAGGAAAAGTGAAGTGTTATCAGCAAGACCCCCATGCCTTTGTAAATATTCATGAAAATGTGATTCAACAATCCCAATATCAGGCTGTTGTAAATCTGAAAATAATATCAGTTTTTATTTTAAAAAATAAAACGTATATTATATAATTTTTACACCATAAATTTCAAATAAGACCATTTAAAAAAATATAGATAAGGGGAGTTTTTTTGTTTTTTTTTGTAACCAAAATCTGATATTAATTTTAGATTATTCATCAATCTTAGGGTTTCAATGCAATTTGACATAAAAATATGGGAGAGATAAATTTTTAAACTAAAGAATGATATTATTTTCAGATTTCTCATCTCAAAAAACATGTAGAAACTAAATTTTGTCGAAATCCAAAATAATTTTTTTTTTTTTTACCTTTATAATTTAGTATGATTTTAGAAGGCAAGACGCTGTCAACTTCTGAAAAAATATTAATAATTTGCGCTATCTTGCATATTTCGCCACTGATTAAAACCAATTTTAAGCCAGAAGCCGTAAAACTGCCTAGTTTAGCTCAAATCCGGTGGTCGCAGGATTTCTCCTTATTGAGATATCTTAAGTTACAGCTTACCTCGGATTTTTTCATTCACATCAGTTTTTGTCCACTGAAATCTGGAGTAATCCCACTGTTATATGCATGGATGAAAAGCAGAATGTATGCTGATTGTAGTGATGCTATTACTATTGTAATCGTTGAAAAATGGTTGAACACACCAGTTGTTATGGCTGTTAGAAATCGTTGATGAAATCTCAACTTCAAAATTTTAACCTCCTCGGAAGGGGTAAAATATCAATATTTTTTGATTTTGATAAAATTTCACTCATATGGGTTTTATGGTGCGTTAAATTTAAATTTAAATTTATGCTGTAACTGATTTACAGCGGATTTCCTTGGGATTTTGTCATTTTTTAAGAGTTTTTGAGCACCCTAAAGTCGGGTGGTATCTTGTGCATAACGTACGTATTTTTATTTCAAATATCATACATAACTGCAATTAAAGATGAAAGAATCATTTCTCTATTTTGATTGAGAGCTGAGAAAAAAATAAAACGTGATTTTCATTTTTTTTTTTTTTTTTTTCTCGGCTCCTAATGCTCATTGGCAGCTATAACTCTAGTTTTGCACTACTATAGGTCCCTACTACCCACACACAAATCGGCATTCAAATCTGTAAGTTACAACTGCAAACAACCCCTTGTTAGTATGAAGGTAATAGGTATGAATGTTGTTACTAGTACTTATAGTTACTAGTAAGTATTTTGTACCTGTTGCTTCCGAATATCGGTAAAATGTATGCCATTCAGTTAGCCCATAGCTGTTAAAAAGTAACAGGTCCAGCATTTATGAACCAACACTAGTAGATGCCTCCTAGTGTGGTGGGCAAGGTTTAACCTAGGATCAGTTGATACTTATCTTTTGATAAATGTTATATCTGATCTGCTACTTTATTAGGGGACATATCTAATGCATCAGTTGCCTGTCGGGGGTGTGGGTGCATTAGATACATCCCAATAAAGTGGTAGATCTTATCAAAATGTTCTTATGAACTTGAAAATTTATGTCTGTTCTCCTTTGTGACTTGAAATGTATTTATTATTTGTATAATTATAATGAACTAGCATCCTCCCATTGCAGCTTCGCCCGCTCTCAGTAGAAAAACATAGATAATTTTAGATATTAGTCGAAGTTTTATTTGTTTATGGATAAAAATCTTGTATTGAAGTATGCAAATGAGTATTACTACTTCGATTATATTATTCAATTTTATTATTGCTAAACCTTCCTGAAACTATAAAGATGGTGTTTTTAAAGTTTGGTACAGATTGGTTCAGTAGTTTTCGCGGTTAGTGATCGCAAAGAAAAATGGCTTGTCCTTTTTTATATAATATTATAGATATAGATGAATGAGTCATCAGGTTCAATATTGATAAGTATTATTTGTTAATAATTCTGATTTTTATACTATCGTAATAATGTTTCAGTTTGTAAATAAGATAAGTGTTATGTTTTATTGAAGTATTTATTTTGTTCCTATTTAAGTTTTATTTGCTAATAATTCTGATTTTTATACTATCGCAATACTGTTTCAGTTTGTAAATAAGTGTTATGTTTTATTAAAGTATTTATTTTGTTCCTATTTAAGTATTATTAGTTGATAATTCTGATTTTTTTTATACTATCGTAATAATGTTTCAGTTTGTAAATAAGTGTTATGTTTTATTAAAGTATTTATTTTGTTCCTATTTAAGTATTATTTGTTAATAATTTTGATTTTTATACTATCGTAATAATTTTTCAGTTTGTAAATAAGTGTTATGTTGTTTTAAAGTATTTATTTGACCATTACTTTTTTTAAATCCTGTACAATTTTATTCTATTAAATATACAGTTAGTAAAAAAAATTCTGTGTACACCCATTATTAAAATACTTATCCAATTTTTTTTTTTGCGATTAATTAGCTTTAATTGGAAATTTTGTTATTGATGTAATTCAAATGAATGTGTCAACTCATACACATCAAACAATTTTTTTTTTTTTTACATGAATGACGAACTATAGTAATTTAATATATTTTTTATTTTGAAGAGAAAAGATTTGCCTGGTTGGGATTCGAACCCAAGTCTCCACACTCCAAATCTTTTCTCTTCAAAATAAAAAATATATTAAAAAATATTTATCAACAACTAATAATTATTTCATATAGTAATTTAATATTATAATGTCTGCCAAAAAAGTCGGTTTATTGATCTTAGACAGAAAATATCCAATGGAAACTTGTTTAATCCTATGGAGGATTACTGGTAATCCACTCTTCAGAGCTATTTTTAGTCTTTTATTCTAGGTTGTCCTGCAAGGAAGTAAATTAAAAATTATATTTGTTCTCATTATGGAGATTTTCATAGAAATCAGAAACTAGTCATAATTTCAAGAATGGAAGAAAAGTTTTGGGGAGAAATAGGCAAAACAATTTCTGAAAATGACTATAAGATAAAAAATTAACAGGTTTGAAGAAACAGAACTTTCATAGTCAGGAAGGTCTGGACCTCCAAAATAACATTAAAGGGCAACATACGTGAGACAATTTTAAAACTATTCACAAGAAGCAGTGTCCTCTCCATCGCAGGTATGCTAGAAAATTATTATGACATTAAAGTTACACCACATGCCGTTTGGAACTTAATAAAAAGTGTAGGGTACAGCTCCTAGTCAGCTAGGAAATAACCCTTCATAAGTAAAGTGAATAGGGTAAAACAACTAAGTGTCGAAACATAATATGTTAACAAGCCAAATAAGTAGTTGCTGGGAACAAGTTTTATTTAGTGAGTAATGTAAATTTAATATATTTTCATCTGATGGAACAGTTGGGGATTGGCTAAAACCAAAAACAGGCCTAGAGACTTAAAAGATATACCCCTACTGTTAAACATGGTTGGGGTGTTATCAAAGTTTAGAAATGATCAATCACTAGTTATTTAATAATTGAAAGATTTGGTGGATGAAGGGTTTATATCAAATTTTTATAACAAATACATCTTGTTGAGTTTATATTGAATTTATAGAGTTAAGTAGGAAAATGTGAATATTTCAAAGCAACTATAAAAAAAAAACGAGATGTGAAGAAGGTGAAGGATTTATTAACATTTTCCTGGATAAGGAATATGTAATAAAAAAACATGTAGATAAATGACCCAAAATTTATAAATTTGTAAATAAAAATAAATGTTGTCAATGTTAAAATAGAATGAAATGAAAAAAACAATAAAAGTATGGTAGGTAATAAGTGATAAGCCATGATAAATTAATATTATTTCCTTGATTTTATTAAAAAGGGTGAGTCTAGTCAATTGTGGTTGGTAAGTGATGACATAAATTTGAAAAAAAAAAAAATGTAGATTGGCGCCTTAGTTTCCCCTCTAGAGTGGGGGGAATGGAGGAGAATAACCTTTCCCTTCTAAAAGTAGCGACTAAAAGAGCGAAATAAATCGGAACAAGGTTAGAATCGATAAAAGGTATTTTAGGCGGGCGCAGGAGCTGCCTCCCGTTAACCCGACCGTTACCAATAATAGAATGGAACCTAATGGTCTTTTACCGTATATTTTTATTTGATAATCCTTTGTTACTTTCGGGTTAATCCGTTGTTTCTGAGGAAAAAAAAAATCTGTGAAATGCGATGACGAAAGTGTAGCTACCGACGGGACTGTTATTTCTTACTTCCTGGAATCCAGCAATCCCATTCGTTTTTCAATTTTTAAGCGTGATATTCATGGAATTTAATTGGATTGCTAGGACCGGAGACTTGTTTATTTTTCACTTCATTTCAGTTAGTGTCTATCAGTTATCATTGCGAACAGCGACATTTTTTTGTGTGTAAAGTTTGTCATGTCCTGCCGTGAAAGAGAGGATAGATCGGTAACTCGGAAGAGAGAACTTTTAGCTCAGTATGATAAATTAACGAAGATGACAAAAAAATATGTTGCATAAAAATTAGGAATCCCGATTTTACCACTTTCCGATTTACCCAAATCTCGATCAAATATAGAGATGGCCGGCACTGAAAATAGAAAACGTATGCGGCAAAGTAAAAGTCAGTTTGTAATCGGTACCAGTAACTCTATTAAAACTCTATTTAGATCCGATATGAGAAGAAACATAGTGGATGCAATAGACGAAGGGAAGAGATCCAGCAACGAGATAGCCAAAAAAACAAGATTGTTAGACGCCATCCATATGACTCATCGAGCCTGGACAAATGTTTCTCCGATTTGCATTGTTAATTGTTTCAGAAAATCAGGAATGACGCCAAAAAATGAAACGGACTCCCCCCTACAATTTTAGCCGGAAGTAGGAATAGAAAATTGTGATGAGGACATGGTTTCTTTCATTAAGTGGGTGGACATCGATAATGATTTACAAGGACACCATATCATGGATGACTCAGAAATCTCCAATGCTGTAATGGAATCTACATGACACATCAGCACAGAGTCTGGATGCTGGAAGGGTGCCAGTATCAAGGCAGGAGGTTTTATGTGCGTCTAAGTGTTTTGTGGAGCACCATTGAGAAAAATGAGGTGAGTGACATTTCACCAACTTACTCCGCCTTGATTGGATTTCATTAGAATCCTTCAAAAACAAAGTTACATCACAGACTTTAAAAAAACAACAAAAAAAAAACAACTGATTTTAACATAAATTGTATAGATATAATAAATTTGTTTGTGTATATGTATAAATATATCTACTTATTATTAATTAAATATATTTGAAAAAAATAAGAGAATGTTCATTTAAAAATTTAATCTCAACTTCTCATCTTTTGTTTAATCTGTTTTTCGGTTAATGCGTTAAATTTTATCCTGAACCAAATGCAACAGATTAAGCGGCAGCAACTGTATTTGAATTTTCTAAGTTAGCTACTTATTTGTTGAGTAGTGTATATACTGTAATTTTTTTTTTTTAAATATAGTTTTCCCTTCAAAAATATTTCAATGTAAATTGTGCATCTGATTCGTTCACATGTCCCATGGAAAATTCTTAATATAGAGCAGACTGTTTAGCAGGCATTGAGTTTATCAAACCAATAAGCGTCAATTTGAAAAAAAATTGTCATAATTTTCTCATTTGAATTTTATAGAATAAACTACAATTCCTGAGATAAACAAACATAAAACAAATACCAAAGTAGTAATATGGAATTTGACAATGAAAAATAACAGAATTATAAATACTTTTCTCTTGAAACAATGTTTTTATAATTAATACTTATATTTACAACGATAACTTAAAAATTTAGTCATAAGGTATGTGCAAATAATTAGAGTAAAAATAAATCTTTAAAAAAATTGTTGTAATCAATCAGAAATGTTGTAACAAAACTGAATAATTTATATTCATTATTAGGCATAACTCCTATTTATTAATTAATTTGCGAATCTACATGTTTCGGAGTCTTTGGCTCCATTATCAGGTTCTAAAAATCCTTATAATAACTTATAAAACTATATCAATTATAAAAATTTATCTTATACAATAATACAAAAACATTTACTTGCAATCAGTGATTGCTTTCACATAGTTTTTTTATTAATTTCACTGTCTTCCAGCCACACCACTGAGCTAAATGGATAAGAAAAGAAAAAACTAGTAATAGAATATTGAATTTTTCCAGTCACCTACCCCTCTACTAAAAACTGGAATTCAACAGAAAATTACATTAACACTGCAATAAAACTAACCGACAATATATACCTTAAAGAAATAAAACATGAGATTAAAAACCACCTAACAGATGATAATATGGTCCCGATAAAAGAATTAATAAAATTTGGTATACAAATATTAATAAAACAAAAATAACAGATAAATAGTAATAATAATAAAGTCACAGATAAAATAATAAAAAAAAGTAGTAACACAGATAATATAAGCAGTATACAAGTCAAAATAAATGAACAAAAGAAAATTACAGATTTTTATCATAATAAGAAACAAATTACAGAAGAAGTATCGAATAATAGTACGAAAAATCACACAATAGAAATATCGCCAAAATTACCTAATAGAAATATTAAGAAAACTTATAACAGAGTAAAATATATTCCAATACTAACTAGACAAATAATAAGCAAATTAAATAATGAAAATTTTAAAATTAATGGTTTTAAAATTTAATAATAATAAAATCAAAAACATAATAAAACATATAGACAATACAGAAAAATTGAACAAAAAAGACTTAATTTAAAAAATAAATTGTAAAAACTGTAATATGCAATAAATTGGTGAAACGAAACAAAACTTAATAAAAAGAGTTAACCAGCACAGACATGATGGCAATGGAATCAATAAAAAAGAAAATAACAATAAAACAGCATTAAGTGAACATGCACATAAATTTAAACATCAGTTTGATTTTGAAAATACCAAAATCTTAGATCATGAAAATAAGGCACAGAACAGAAAATTAATGGAAGCTATTTACATAAACAAAACAATAAATCAAGCAGTAAATTACAAAACATAGATAAAATTGGTACAAATTACGCTGACATAATAAATAAATTAAAAATATAATAAATATAATTAAATCAAATTTCTGTAATTAACAGTAAATAATAATAAAAAATGTGAAGATTGGTGACAAAACGTAAATAAAATGAATATGGTGGTTATATAAACACCATATTAAACAGCCTATATAGATAGGAATTATACAAGCAATAATAAATGATGAACATTGCTCAGTAGTGTGGCTGGGAGACTGTGAAATTGACTACGTGAAAGCAATCACAGATCGTAAGTAAATATTTTTGCATAAATGTATAAGATAAATTTGTATAATTGATATAGTTTTATAAATTAATATATTTAAGGATTTTAGAACCTGAAGATGGAGCCAAAGCCTCCGAAACATGTAGATTCACAAATTAATTAATAAATAGGAGTTATGCCTAATAAGGGATATTAAATTACATCTCCTTCAACAAAATAGTTATATAATAGTTTATAAATATTGTTGTTTGACATAATGGTACTATAAATAAACATTTCAATAAAATAAAATCTCAAAAATGTATAAAGCATTCCCGCAGCTAATAAGAACACAAGAAATACTGAATTTAACTTAATTTAATTTAACTAAATAGCAAGTATAATAAACGATCCTATTAAATAGTTTAAAACCCGAAATAAATAAATTTTTAATTAATCAATCAATTTTTTTATTCAGTTTCCTCAAAGATCATTATGAAATATAGTTGAAAATGAACATGTAAATAGTGATATATATTGCTAAAGTAAACCATTAGAGATTGTAAAAAATCATAAATTCACAAGATATTCATAATTCCAAAACACTATAATGCCAACTTATACAAATGAAAAATACTTCAATTGCAAATATATGGATAAAAATAAAATTTATCCCGAAAAAATTTACATTAAAAATTAAATGTAAAAGCGAAGCCAAAATAAATAAGGAAAATTATTAGAAAAATAATATCAAATATTAGAAATTATAATTTTAATTATATTGATAATAAGAAAAATAGTAGGTCATGAAGTAATTCAAATGTCACTAATAATTAAATTAAAATAGTAGGTCATTTCATTTTTGCAAAATTATAATTGTATGTGAGATTAATATATTTCAAACAAGCATTGAAAAAAATAATAATCAAATAAAATAAAAAAAAATTCCATTTATTTTATTTTTACTTTTCAAAGGTTTTCAACTTTTGACACATCTGCTACCTATGATGTAAACTATTACAACATTATGAAGCAACACTAGTGGTAAGGGCAGTTTTCTATTGGTTGCAATCAGAACATACATAAAAGGAATAATTCCTCATTAAAACATAAAACAATCCAATCAGTAAAATATAAGAAACTTCTAAAAAAATTATTTTACCTAGTATAATTATGAGTTGTAATTCATTTACAATCATCTAGCAATTCATGATTATATAATATAATAATTATAAATAATAACACTATTATTATTATTTCAACAACAGGTTTACAATTTCTCAATTTCAAATAATATTATGAATCTACTCACAAAAAACATTATAAATAATAATAAATATAACTTTTGCCATAAGTTTCAAAATTTAGAAAAATTATGACTTTAATATTTGAAGTTTAATTCCTAATCTAAGTAAAATCACTGTTCAATAAATATGACAATCCAGAAAAACAAACACTTAATTTTGGGAACATTCAAAATAAATAATAAAAATATTCATAATAGAAAGATAAAACAACTTTGATTTAAGACAACTTTTAAATAAAATAGAAAATTGTCGGTGAAAAAGATTTTCAAGCAATTAAAATATAATGATATATTCTTTGGTGTACGCATGTAAGAAATAGAAAATATGTATTAAATCAATTAGGTAGTCAATGTAAATAATGAACATGTAGAACCAACAAAATAAATTCATAATTCAAATTTAAATAGGATAAGACAAAAATATACCAACTTCCTGAAGTTTAGGATGAATGTGTTGACAGTTTCTATGAGAAAACAAGCCTTCTGCACTATTTAAAATTGTAATAACAAACACAACACAGAACCTCCAATAAGAATATATCATTTTAAATTGGAAACTCCTTTATAAAATAAGAAAACTTCCTGTAGCGGTTCATACCACAAAACTTGATATTTCTGCTAGATACGAAAAACAAGGATCATTGATGATACTAAAGGATTTCAAAAAGTCAAACTTACTGAATGACATTCACGAGTGAAAGTCGGCCTTATTCCAAAGCAGTAAGTGAAAGGGGATTTTATTCTTTGCAGTTAGAGAAACAAAAACAATCAATGTATGTGTGTACTTCTAGTAGTTTCGATTTCAGTGGCAATTAAATTGTCGACATTAGGTTGAGGACATCGTTATATCAATTAAAAAGATCTGACGGGATCAGTAAGTTAAAATAAATTATTAATTACTTTCAATTATCTAGGTAGTTTGATTCCATAATTTTAGCAACATTAAAGTCAGTTTAGATTTCAAACTTTTATTGCGACATATTGCAATTACTTACCAGTATATAACTAAAAAAATATTTTAAACCATAAAACAGCCAGTTTTGATAAGGAAGGAACTATGTTTCATATCTAAACTTGATAGAAAAAAATTGCTAAATAAAATTCATTCTAAAAGAAAAAATCGCCTCGTGCAAGGAAAGTATATAGTAATAGACGCATGGTACGAAAGAAGAGCTCATGTCTCTTGGAGATCAATTGATTCTCGCTTCGACGCTATCTTGTCCCATTACAAAAGGGCCATACCTAAATATTTAGCTGTAGAGAAGTTTGTCAGGGATAGATACAGAAAGTGAAAAATACATTACACCAATAAGCACACATATTTTTTGTTCTTCTGCTGCATTTCAAGGATTGAGAGGTAAATACAATTGGAACTGATAAATTATTTGCCACTTCTATAGGATTTTTTTTTTTTTTTTTTTTTTTTTGTTATATTATAGGAATATGGATTATTCATCGTTTCAATAAAAAAAAAAAAAAAATATCCACATTTTCAATGAATATGTAAAACTCTCATTCAATCGGTATAGCTCCGTAATGCGACTTTAATTAAAATTAAATAAAAAAATTTAAACAAGTTAATAAGCGTTAAATTAATTTAAAAATATTAAGTTAATTTATGTTTTTGTTCGTTGTATCGAATGACAGCAATTTCTCAATGTTCTAAACATTGAAGCTCCATGCTCAGATACCAGTAATTTAAATTTATTAAATAACATTACTTACTCCCTTAACGCAAAAATTGGCGACGAATTATAAATTATAATGGCCTTCCTGATTACGCACCCATCTTCGCTTGTGGAAGATCATCACTAGGGCTCGGATGTTAATGCAATTCAAAATTAAAAATAGATGCATAAAATATGCATTTATTTTTGATAAATATGCAGGTAAAACAAAATAATATGCACAAACAATTAAAATATTTTATTAGTTATTATAATAAAACTAACTAAAAAAAAGTTATAATAAGTAACTTATAAAGTTATAAGAAAAATTGAAGAAAAGAAGTTGATTTATAAAGATAAGTTATTCATTTGTAAAATTTTTGGCAACACCATACATCCTCAAATTTTCAAAAGTAAAACATTGCCGGTCAGAACTAAAAATTTGTATATTTACTAAATGATCTATCAACGTCCACAGAAGTCACCGGAGCACGTATAAAAGGTCTGTAATACAGCAGGGCTGAGCGGCGTATCTTCTTTCCCAATCGTTCTCTTAAGAATGTTATTGATCATTTCTAAATTTTCAAGTCCCGGATTTATTTTTACAAACATCCTCTACTTTTTAACGGATTTTGGAACTGTAAGATCCTTGAATATTTTTTTTAGTTTTGTTATAGCATCCTCTACCATTGCTAAGCTTTCTGGCAGCTATAAAGTTTGTATTTCCAGGTTTTTGATGATTTTAGCTAAAACCCCAACGTTAGTCGGAATGAAGCATAAATTATTTTTCAACGAAGTCATATGGAGTAAATTTTGGGCTTTTAGAATTAACACCACTGCTGTATCGTCCAGTTTAAAACATTTTTAATTTTGTCGAAATTTATTGAGTAGTAACTGGCTGCTTCTAGCCATTTTTCCCATCTTTTGGTATTTGGTTCAGGAGGTAAATTTAATTCTGGGTAAGTCTGTTTTAAAAGTTTTACACAACTCGGCGCTTTCGGAAAGATTTTTTTCACATTGGAGATGAGCCCAACAACATCTTCAAATTCATTTCTGATTGTTTCTACAACTCTGTGAAGAGCATGTGCTTGGCAGGTTACGTGAATCAAAATAGGGTAGAATATTTTCAACGATTTGGCAGCCTTGACCATATATGGTGCAGCGTCAGGAAGAAAAAGAAATATCTTGTTGCGTAGAATTCCGTTCGACCAAATCGAATCATTAAAGAATCGGGCAATTGTCTCATGGTTACATTTGTTTAAGAGTTGTAAATTTACAAGATAAGGTTGAGATGGTTGTTCAGGGAGCTTTCCGATAATAATGTTAGCTACGTACCTCACAAGAGCGACAGTAGTTTCGTCCACAGAAACACAAATTGGACCGTCTTTGATATGGCCGCGGATTTTCACTATTGTCTCCTCGTAAATATCGGAAAGATAATTTTTCGGAATGGTACTCCCGTCGGGCATTTTGAGGCCAGTGTTTGTTTCCAAAAAGTGTTTAAACTCGGGGGTTGTTAATTATATAAAATGGAATATCAGCAATAACAAATGCACGACATAGGTCGTGAAAAACTGGGGATATTATAATGGGCAGTGTTGACGGAGTAAGGAACGATTTAGTTGCCTTTTGTTTCGCTTTTAGGTTTTCTTTATGTTTGGTCGTTCCAATATGCTGTGTCACTTAAGACTTCCGAGCAGTTGAAACCACTACATTGCAACTTGTGCAATATAAAACCACGAAATCGGCTCGAAAAGTTTCGTTTGGGAAATCTCGTAAATACTTGTTCACTAATTCAATCGTTTTACACTTTAATTTTGGCAACTTTACCAACGTGGGTGACGCTGTGAACGATGCAAACTGAAATAAATGCGTTTGCGTACTTTGTTTGGGACTTAAAGAAAGGGGAGAGGATTCTCAGCATTTAAACAGTAATCTGCTATGAAGTAAAAGCCGTGGCTTTTCGTGGTATTCTGTGTGGCTGATGCATTAATTCTTTATCGGCTCTAAACTTTATTTTTTCAAAAAATGAAAACGTTTGACTTAATATAATATGAATATGCAATTAAAATATGCAAAACCACGAAAATATGCATAAATATGCAACATAAAAGCTGCTTTAATGGAACCGTTTTGGTCCAAAACATGTTTCAAAAGTCATAATAGTGATATACGAAGCATATATTAAAATATGCAAATGCATAAACATCCGAGCCCTAATCATCACTGTCGTATGTAATTTGGTTCTATTCCTTGCATGGTGGAAGCTGATAGTTACTTGTAATGATGATGAATCGAAACTAAACTGGTGATATCGAACTTTTATTCGACCCGACTCCTTCACCCACTAATATTTATTTGCTTTAAACCTTATATCAGCCCTCTGAATTAATTTCATTTTTTAATTAACAGATTTATTGTAAAGAAAGAGGCTAAGAGGATATTCGACTTCACTTTACCTCGACAGTTGTAGCTTGAGTGCTTCTATTACTGTCACATAAGGGTATTCTTTCATAAATTCAAAATTTAATTAATTGACACAAATTAAGCGGCTCCGGGAATTCCTCCGGGAAGAACTGAAATTTTTAACCCTGGTTTAATTGGTGTATTCAACATATTCTAATGTTGAATACGCTGATATGATTTTTGTGTATGGTTTCTGTAACGGTAATGCTTTAGAAGCGGTGCAGGAGTATGTATCCGTTCTTCGGAAACGCGACAATATCCGCATACCTCGTCAAAGCAGGTAAAGCCTTTATTCTTGAGGAGCCTTATCAATTCATTCTTGACCCTGTGGTGACGGCGTGTGATCAGGAGTGAGTTGTTGGGACATTTTCCCAGCACGTGGGCTGGTGTTTCGGACTCTTTGCCGCACTTGCGACAAAGGGACCCAACCTCTCCTATCTGTCCGCTGGCACCTGGGACTCCACGCAGGGGTGCATAATTGATGTTGAGTTTTAGGGCGTTGGTCCATTCAGACCCCGAAAGTATTTGTTTTTCACAAATATATCGATTAGCTCTCGGCGTCTCCTTAAAATGAGGTACACCAACGCCCTGCCATCTGCAATTGGCCCATTCCTCAAAAGCGCCCTCTCTCAGCGACCGTCGTAGAGCTCTCACGCTTCGGTGGCTCTGATCTACACCCAGTCTCTTAGCACATTCAGTAATCTCTTTTTCATAATGGAATGTGGACTGGAACAGAGCGTCCAGAACATTAGACAGTCGCTGAGCAATGGACCAGTGCTGCAGAGGAGCCTCCCATTGACAGCGGATCAGTCCTAACCCACGGTACCTCCGCGGAGCGTAGAGCATCGCAGTTGAGGTGTTCGAAGGGAGTCCGACAATGGCCTTAATGCTCCTGCGGATCATCACATCTATACCATCCAACAACGCAGGGCTGAGCTTTGTAAGGGGTGCAGTCTGGAGAGGATATGTCAATCCGGGAAACACATATTGATTGACAACATCGAGCTTTTGTTCCGGTTTAAGTAGGCAAGAGGTTACTAATTTATCTAAATTTTTATTTAGTTTTTCTATTGATTCTTCACTGAACCTTACCTCTCCCGAGAATGTACATCCCAAGTATTTAATAGAGTCATCTTCCTTTGCCGTGTGGATGACATCTCCATTCTCAAGAGAGAGCGTCGTTGCTTGCATCTCACCCCTATCCAACACAATGCCCATACTTTTCTGTGGATTTACAGCCAGACCAATCTCCGCCAGTATCCTTTGGGTGCTATCTATAATTCTCTCTGCCGCATACTTATTACGTGCAGAGACCGCCTGATCATCTGCAAATCCTGTGAGGACCACACAGTCTTGGTCCGCTCTCAGCTTGTACCCGTAGTGTCTTGAGAAATCATGATCACAAAGGTCTTGGTACAGATGATCGATAGCTAAGTTAAACAGCGAGGGAGAGAGCGGGCCGCCTTGGGGAACTTCTCGCAGTACATTGATCTGGCTAGTAGAGTGAGCTCCAACAGTTACTTTAATTGTGTTTGTGGATAGGAGTGCAGCGATAACGTTTCTCAGGTCCAGTGAAACATCTCTTGCTTCTAACGATCTAACAATGTGATCGTGCCCAATGTTGTCAAAAGCGCCAACAACGACAAGAAAGACCACCGTAATTTATAAATAAGTATAAAAATGAAAACTTGTTTTGTTTCTTTTTTTTGCGATTTTCTCTAAAACTAAGCAAAAACGAGCAAATCTCTAAAGGACTTTTTGTCTTAGTTTTTCGGTCCCCTATTAGTTCCTGAAGTTTTGCCATTTAAATTCGGGACACCCTGTAGAATACAATGATAGGTAAATAAACTACTAGTTATGAATGTTCTTGTAAACCCTTATAATCGCCAAATTAGGCGTGTGCCGCAAAACAAACACTGCCACCGTAAATAAACTGAGTTAAAAATTAAAAAAATTGGTTTGTATGTCTTGAGACATAGAGGAAACAACCTGGAATGTTTCATAATTTTTATAAATGATCAAACGGCCAATTGATTATTTTTTTGGATCACTTTAAATGTAATAACACAAGTGACTGTCGGTGATTAATTGTTGATTGTATCGCACCGAATTTCAGGCTATTAACCACACACTAATGAAAATTTATGAAGTCACTTAGCCTTGACTATGATTTTAAAATATAAAACCGTAAATTTGTTGCACAGATTTTAGCATTACCCGAGAAACACCACGAGGAGAAATATGTGCTAATTTCTCCTGTTTTTTCAAAAGAAAACTAAGGTATTCGTGCCATTTAAACAAAAAATAAATGTGATTTAAGGTGTCTATCTATATACAAAAATAAGGAACTAAAGTTGAAGAAAAAACAATAAGGCAATAAATCATGATATGTTCATTCATTATTGGCGCGACTGATGCATGTAGCGGTCCTTGGCCGGCTCAATTGACTTTACCCAGTCGTCCCTGTTGGGAGCGCACCTGATGGATATTCCATTCTTCCTCAAATGCCCCTTCACATTATCCATACATCAAGCTTTTGGTCTTCCTCTAGACATTATTCCATCCGGCTTCCGATGATCAATTTTTCTTGCCGTTCTCGCCTCATCCATTCTCAAGACGTGCCCCAACCATTTCTTACGTTGGACTTGAGTAAACTGGGATGTAGACAAGTCGCCATACACCGAGTAAATTTCTTTGTTCGTTCTTAACCGAGGCAACCCTTCTTCATATTTAGGCCCAACTAAGCGTCTTAGTATTTTTCTTTCGAAACGGTCTAAACGTTCTGAAGATGCCTTTCTGAGCGTCCAAGTCCCGCGCGCATACGCAGCAACTGGCCTAATTGAGTTTTATAAAGCCTAAATTTTGTTGCGCGACTTAGCAATCTACTTTTCAGCAGGCTCGCTAGCAAATAATAAGCTCTATTGGCAGATATTATTCTTACCGATATATAATACCATTAATTATGGTATATATAATAAAAAAAACAAACAAATATCATTCAAGGTGTGTCTATATATAAAAACGAA